>CM032880.1:27501052-28835011 GCA_019176425.1 Megalops atlanticus | reverse complement strand
ATCGGGAAGATTGGTTGTCATGGAAAAGTCCTTTTTCAAAAGTGCAATAATCCACGTTGCGAGAACCAAGACCTCCTACAGGATAGGGAAACGGATTCATGCTAACACTAGCAGCCCAGCTGCCCTTCGATAGCTCAGTTGGTAGAGCGGAGGACTGTAGAGGTCTACGAAGTCATCCTTAGGTCGCTGGTTCAAATCCGGCTCAAAGGAAAAGCAAAGCTTCTTTTTGAAATACATGCAACTCAAGCAAGAGATTAAAACCATGGAAAAGATTTGTCATGAACGGCATTTTACGCTCAAGTTTGCCTTTGTTAAGTCAGCAGAATGCAGAACATACATGCTCACCCGTTGGCTGGATTGAATGACAAAAGCTGCCCTCTCTGAGGATCGAACTCAGGACCTTCAGATTATGAGACTGACGCGCTGCCTACTGCGCTAAGAAGGCTAGAACAGCAAAGCTGTTTGGAGGGTGTTCAACGTGTGGCGAAACACTAACAAAAGCCAATAATCAAACATGCTTTTTTAGTATGTGCAAATCAGCAAATTATGCTCATGCAATAAATTACTCCCTGACGCATCTTGCTTCATGTGTCCTCAACCTCCCTGAAGTTTCATACCAAAACAACAAGCCACTTCCAATCCAAGTCTTTGCTCACAAACTATCGGGGAAGATTGGTTGTCATGGAAAAGTCCTTTTTCAAAAGTGCAATAATCCACGTTGCGAGAACCAAGACCTCCTACAGGACAGGGAAACGGATTCATGCTAACACTAGCAACCCAGCTCACCTTCGATAGCTAAGTTGGTAGAGCGGAGGTCTGTAGAGGTCTACGAAGTCATCCTTAGGTCGCTGGTTCAAATCCGGCTCGAAGGAAAAGCAAAGCTTCTTTTTGAAATACATGCAACTCAAGCAAGAGATTAAAACCATGGAAAAGATAAGATTTGTCATGAACGGCACTTTACGCCTCAAGTTTGCCTTTGTTAGGTCAGCAGAATGCAGAACATACATGCTCACCCGTTGGCTGGATTGAATGACAAAAAGCTGCCTCTCTGAGGATCGAACTCAGGACCTTCAGATTATGAGACTGACGCGCTGCCTACTGCGCTAAGAAGGCTAGAACAGCATAGCTGTTTGGAGGGTGTTCAACGTGTGGCGAAACACTAACAAAAGCCAATAATCAAACATGCTTTGGCGAGGCCGTGCAAATCAGCAAATCGTTCAAATGCAATAACTTACTCCCCGACGCATCTTGCTTCATGTGTCCTCAACCTCCCTGAAGTTTCATACCAAAATAACAAACCTCTTCCAATCCAAGTCTTTGCTCACAAACTATCGGGGAAGATTGGTTGTCATGGAAAAGTCCTTTTTCAAAAGTGCAATAATCCACGTTGCGAGAACCAAGACCTCCTACAGGACAGGGAAACGGATTCATGCTAACACTAACAACCCAGCTCACCTTCGATAGCTCAGTTGGTAGAGCGGCGGACTGTAGAGGTCTACGAAGTCATCCTTAGGTCGCTGGTTCAAATCCGGCTTGAAGGAAAAGCAAAGCTTCTTTTTGAAATACATGCAACTCAAGCATGAGATTAAAACCATGGAAAAGATAAAATTTGTCATGAACGGCACTTTACGCTTCAAGTTTGCCTTTGTTAGGTCAGCAGAATGGAGAACATACATGCTCACCCGTTGGCTGGATTGAATGACAAAAAGCTGCCCTCTCTGAGGATCGAACTCAGGCCCTTCAGATTATGAGACTGACGCGCTGCCTACTGCGCTAAGAAGGCTAGAACAGCAAAGCTGTTTGGAGGGTGTTCAACGTGTGGCGAAACACTAACAAAAGCCAATAATAAAACATGCTTTGGCGAGTCCGAGCAAATCAGCAAATTATGCTCATGCAATAAATTGCTCCCTGACGCATCTTCCTTCATGTGTCCTCAACCTCCCGGAAGTTTCATACCAAAACAACAAACCTCTTCCAATCCAAGTCTTTGCTCACAAACTATCGGGGAAGATTGGTTGTCATGGAAAAGTCCTTTTTCAAAAGTGCAATAATCCACGTTGCGAGAAGCAAGACCTCCTACACGACAGGGAAACGGATTCATGCAAAAATTAGCAACCCAGCTCCCCTTCGATAGCTCAGTTGGTAGAGCGGAGGACTGTAGAGGTCTACGAAGTCATCCTAAGGTCACAGCTTCGATGGAAAATTAATGCTAATGTTTAAATTGCAATGTTGTTTTCTTGCTTTTTGAATTGTAAAAACACTTTCCTTTTCCCAAATATGTGAAATAGAAGAGACGAGTTGCTGAAATTTCCATACCCAGTTTGTTTTTCATTCCCAGTATGTTACAAGGTTGTGCCAGTGTTTACACGTACCTATACACACAGACATATTTCATTATTTTCAACATTGATTTTTTCATTATTAGCTGGAGTGCATATACAGAAATAGGTGTTATTTTTTGGAATGTTGTTTTATTCATCAACCGTAAACATATATAAACAGAAACATTTGTATTTCATGAAATGTTGATATTTTGTTTTTTAATAATAAGTTGATACTTAGCACTAATAATTACCACACACTGGAATTCAATTTTTTCTGGTTTTCTGTAGCATTAGTAGATTGAGTGTCAACATAGCTTCCTGTTTTCTAACTCTTGTAATGTAAGTCAGTGACCAGCAGGTGGAAACAGCAGAGCAGGTAGTTTTCAAAGTTATCCCATTCAAACTCATCATTACCTGAGGGATGATTTGTGTAAGATGGTGTATATTTGATTTTACACCATAGTCTTATTTTGTATAGAAGCACAATCAGGTTTTTAAGAATAACATACAATTGTCATGAAAAAGCATACAATTTTTCTGAGGTGTTATCTGTGCCAAAGGGTAAAACCAAATATGTTTGGCATATATGTTGTGGGTTTTATTTTACATGAAGGCTCTAATCTATGCAAGACAGGTGGATAAGGAAATACCTGATTGTGTAATGCCTTGGCATCAATCACTGACACAGAGAAAAGAATGCAAAGTGGCCCTCACTGTCTATGTTGTGCAAGAGACTAGAGACATTGCATAGCAAAGATATGAAGTAGAGGTGTAAACTCTGAGGCTAACCCAAGTGACATTCTGTGTGGATTGTTCTTAATATTCCACCTCCCCCTAAATAACGTTCCAGGCTTGGTCCTGCATCAAACTGCCATGAGTGTAGGAGAAGTGTGAGTGCCCTCTTAGCTGAGGTCCTTTCACAAAGGTCTGTGACTGGAACATGCAGGAAGGGGAATGAAGGGAATTTTGCGTTTAGGGATCATTCCACTGGGATTTTCTGCGTTCCCTGAGTTTCGGGAGGAATCTAGCAAACCTAATACAGCACTCTTCAAAATCTGCAGGGAGTGCAGTCATTGGATTGGTTATCAATCACTAAGAAATCCCCTTTGAACTATCAGAAGCACTACTTTCATAGGCTCTTAGAAAACAATTATAACCACCAGTCATGATTACTTTGAACTGCATACCATCAGTTTGGTGAGAATCTAGATTTTACAATATATTCTTTAGTTGTGTAATTTTAAAATTGTATTTTTATTAATGTTTGTTATTGACTGTTTACAGTATGTTTTGCCAATAACGCACTTGCCAACAATTAACTTAAACTGTGAATAATACTAACACTACAGCTGTAGTCCCATTCAATTTCTACAAAATGTTTGGTATTAATATTTATATTTAACATTCCTGAACATGTTTCCTGTAAAGAAGTATCAGCTATACTATAACTTCCACCCCTGTTTCAGTAGAATAATATTGCACTAGTGGGGTACAATTATGTTACTAAATTTCTTCCATTGTGTCAACGGGGGGCTCAGGCAGGGACTCAGGCGCAGACAGCGGAGAATGGCAACCGATGGTTTTAATGCCGAAAAAGGGAAATCCAGAAGACAGAGTCGAAAAACAGGCGATATCAAAAAACCAGGTAGACACAGCAAAAGGTACAAAGACGAAATCCAAAGACGAGGTCGAGAAAAAACAGGCAAGATCAAAACGGGCAGGCAGAATAACAAGACAGAGATAAACGCTGGTAACGAAACAGATAAACTGAGACAAACTGGCAAAGGGCTAAGAAACAGACGGGAATATAATGGGAACACGCTAACGAGAAAACGAGATACAGGTGAACAAGCGGGCAGGTGAAGCAGATGAGCAATCAGGCAGGGAAACAAGGGGCGGGGCAGGCAAGGGAGAGAAACGAACACAAAAGCACATGGCAGGGAAAAACAAACAACCAGCTACGTTGCCGCAGCACTGACACATTGTCACCATGAAGAATTTACTGATTATCACAACCAGTTGAATAATTAGGGTAAAACTTAAATTGAAGCAATACAATATTAGAAATTGATTATTGAAATTACTCAAGTGACTGTGGAGTGTTTTGGCTCAAATTAAATTAAACACACATAATGATGGTCAAACAAATACACTTTTTAACCCATAATCTCACCAAAATATTAAATCCCTGAAACATATGCATGGAAATATCACCTTAAAAGAACGGGAGATGGATACCACAAAATTAAAAGGCACCACTACAGAGTATATGCACATGTACTGTACATACTGTTGACCTTCTGACTCCACAGACTTGCTGTACACTGGTAATTTAAGCAGGGTATACTGTAAAGGCATTTGGCAGTTTACCACTTAAGTCACTCTCTATGGCAAAGATGTGTGGTCCAGTGGGATTCATGCAATGAACTGGACTGGTGAGTGCTGTCTACATCTGAAATGTAGGTCGGCAGGGACTTGAAAGGTAGAAGAAGCATGACCAAGACTCTTAGCGCATTGTGCTCTGCATGTCTCTTCAAACAAATTTGTGATCCTGAGATTTTATTAGGCTTCTTCCACAGTGCATTACTGCGCTTCCTATTGAGTCATGCTCATAGCTCAACAGGTGAGATCTTCATCTCAGAGGCTGTGTCCCTGCCTGCTCTTCTCCAGAGCCACAGTTTCCATCTTCCAATCCAGCAGAGATGAGTAACACTAATTTTTTGGAGTCAGGGAAGTGAACCAGTCTGGGAGATTATGAATCAACAGCAATGATGCTGGTGCTCTCTCCGTCCTGTTGCCATACAGACATGTTATTAAATATACTGAGAAAAGACGTCACAGCAGTTATGAAAATTGTGAAAGAACAGCAAATGGATTAGTGTAGACTGTGCTTTAGGAGATACTGCCTTTCAGAGCTGTTGTTTTGTGGTGAGCAGGCCCCAAGCAGGTACTACATATTCATGACTTAACATCTTCCCCCATCCTCACTGTGAAAAAAAGTGCTGTAGAAATGCAACCCATTATTGCTATATCACAATAATCCTGTGAGAGACGCATAGTTACTCACATTGCATTGTTACTGTCCCTCTGTTCAGAAACCCATACTAGCTGATAGTTTTCAGGAGGGTATTCTCAATTCAATTCATTGCTTATCTAGATACTTTTTATTATTACATGAGTAGTAGGGTTGGTAAATTCTAATGAACAATGAACTTAAGAAAATTTGAAATTTTAATGTCCAAACTGAAAAATAGCAGCTGGAACAACTGGAACAAAAGAACGGTGATTTATACTTGCTTCCTTCTTTTTAAGATTTAATTTTTTTTTTACCCAACTCATGGTACATTGTTGAATGGCAGAGATGAATGGTAGACACAACAGTGGATGTTCTGAATATCTGAACTGTGCAATGGAATCCTTGAGGGCTACTGAACTGTGTGTTTCAGGTGGGTGCCCTGAACACTGCCTGACCTTTCCAGCATATGTCAGCTGATAAAGTGAATGATCTCTGCATTCTTTCCCTTAACCAAGGATGAGGTGTGTAATAGTTGCATTATCATTTTTATGGGTAATATATAAAGGTAAAACAACCTCAAAATGTAGCACCTGCTGTCTTTGCTGTGATAGCTGTGGGTGTCACATCTTAATGAACACTATTCATGAATTGTGTACAGCACTTTAGCTTCTGTACTCTAGATGGTGATAGTTTTCTGGATCTCAATCTGCACAACGCCAGTAACCCCCTCAGAAGAAGACAATTCATTCCTGGCAAAAAGCCTACTGAGTCACGATGCATTAATTTAAATCTGCTTATCTGCAGCACAGCTTAATTACTGGTAATTAAACTCTGTAGTGGAATTATTTAACAAATCCTAGAACATTTCTTTTTGTTATTTTCCTTATGCGTACTCCTTGATGCAGCTGTCCCTACTATGTTGTGAAAGCCAGTAAGGGCTAAAAAAGTGGAGCACCCAAAAAACATTAATATGAAGCCCTCTGGATATGCTGCAGTGAAAATCTGTGACAGATGCAGGGAGTAAATGGCTGGAATACAATGACAAGGGCTCCAGCATTTCATTTCTCATGTGATTAATTTATTGCTTGTCAGAAAATGTCTGAAACATTAGCAGAGTTATTCAGTGCATATTTTCCCATTCAATGATATACCTGTCATTTATCGAGGATGAATAAGGAAAGTATTTTACAAAGACATCTTGTTCTCCTCTTACAGACTGGATGCACTTTCTGAGTTTTAAAGACAAAAAGGGATGGATGTGGCATTCAGCCAGGACACCTTTTAATTTTTGTTTCATATCAGCAGAGCTGACTGAAAAATGTGCTCAGTCAGCTCTGCTTTGAACCAGGTTCTTTTAGACCCAGGAAAATTTGTTTTTTAAAACAGCTGTACAATAGACACAATTCAGAGAATACAATACACTGCAGTACAAAATATTTTTAAAAATTGAAAACACATTTTTACCTTATGTTGACTAACAAGCACATGCCCAGTGTTAATGTATATGTTGCACAGCACTAGATTTAAATGAATGTACCTTGTATAAAGGTTGATTTATGCTCTGCGTGTATTCCTTGAAGACTGTTGATGGCTTACTGCCATCTTTCCATGACATGTACTGATTGTAGCATTGTGTGCTGTTAGGTTCACTTACATGCTACAAGTGTGACCAGGCCTCATCCTTGCACTCAATTCACCTAAATCCAGTAGGTGGCAGGGGTCCAGCATTCAGCACAACAGGTTACCACCGTAGATAGGGAGTTATTGAATCAGTCCTGTCTACACAGAATATATCTGATATGAAACTGAGGGACCGCCCTAGGTAAAACACAAATATATCATAGTTGTGCTTGGAAAGCTACAGATTAGATACCCTTCTACAAAAGTGGATACAGATATTCTCCTACAAAAAAGCAGACACTGCGGTGTCGGATATTCTGATAACTCCACTCTCAGCATCCTTGCCCCGTCTTATATACACCGTGGGCAAGGCTTCATGGCCCAAGTTAGCCTCATTTGTGGCGTCACTGTGCCCTGAAAAAGACAATGGAAATGGCAGTCAGGTCATTAGCCCAAGTTCCTCCAAGTTAAAGTTTTGACAGTGAATAAAATGCTATAGGGAGCTTCCTGTGTGAATCCCAGACTGCCTGATCTTACAATGCTGCTTACCCATCCTGGACTGGCATAAACATGATTGCAGGGAGACATCGGAAGATGTAGGTCAATGAATGAGTCAGCACTTTTCCTGCATAGGAATGTGGAAGCCATCCCCAGCCTCTTCTCACTTCCTGAAAAGCGGCAGCCATTCCAATCTATGCAGCCTTTCTACCCCTGCAGGCTCACTCATTCTTTTACTTGCCACGAAGTGGAGAATCCCACAGCTGACAGTAGGCTTAATAATTAAACAATGGATTAAAAGTAGCAACCATATATAAAATTCCATCTGAATTATGGCTAGAAAACCCTAAATACTGCATAAGTATTGTTAGTGTTAAATTGATCCTGTTATTGCAAAACAAAAAAATTCAAGATTCCCATTCAAAATGAAGTCACTTTAGAAAGCAGTTTCTTAAAAAAGTCTGCTTTTATTTTGGGCTGTGTAAACCTATGGTGGCAGGTTTGTTTCCATATGGCACAGGAGATGCCAGTCTCAAGGGCTCCTGGGTTTGTCACCAACAGTGCAGTACGGGGCGAGGAATCGGGGAAGATGTGTAATTGTGGGTGGTTCTGCTCTCACTGGGACGTTATAGAGACGGGAAGTGACTCAAATCTGGGTGGAGGCCCTTTCTGGTTGAACCACAGGGGAGCCATATGTGGGCTGTGTCTTAATTAGTCCCAGGCAAGTTTAATTACAAATATCCTGAAGTTCAGGGGTTACTTCTGAAACTTTTGGAGATAGAATGAATGAGCAGACATAATCTCACTGGAGTAAAGAGTCTGAGGGTGTGTTTATTGAATAATTTAGGCACACATTTTAATTCTGCATTAAAAGCTTTGCTACCACAGCACGCTGATGGTGCTTAAGAATTTTAGCAGCACAGCTACAGCTCCTTTTTCCTCATCAGCTGACACACAAGCTCTCTTTGGACTTGAGGTGGGGTCAAAGGGTAAGCATACTGATGTGGCACAAGGTCAGCCCAGTCATGACCTTTAACTTGTGGCCTGCAGGAAGGAGAAGGTGAACCTCAAACAAACCCCCCTCAGGGAGGAGGAAGAATGATGGCTGCCGGAGGCTGAAAATGCTTGTCGCATAGTTTTTGTTTCTCCAGGAGGCCGTTTCCTCAAACTCCCTGTGGAGGTTTTAGTAATGACAGCTGTGTAAGGACAGACTGGGTTGATATCCACTTAGGGTGGAACTGAACTGGTAGCATTATCATGAATATCAAAATGCCCTTCTATCATTGCGCCTGTCTTTCCCAGTTTCTGTCTAAATTAAAGTTGGATGTGTTTACCCAGATTTGTTTGTGTATTTAATAACCCACCCACAACTTGGCACGTGACTTGGAATAGCCTCCTTAACACCAAGGCCTGTTTACACTGGAGTGAATGGAAACTGTACAGATATTGTGGGGTGAGGGTTGAAATGCAATAATTTTATTTTTTCAGTTACTTGCTTTTTGTTTGAGCTAACCCTTCGGAAGATGTTCCAGCTTTGGCAGACTTGCAAAGTGAACTGTATTGGGATCCATGTTTATGTGCTGAATATATTGCACATATTGCATCTAAACTATTCTGCAAATGTAGGTTGTTGATATTCACAGGGGCTACAGTTTTGTCTTCCCCTCTGAATAAAAAAAATAGTCTGATTAGCCAAATTCCTTTGTTGTGGACTCTTGATTTATGAATTCCTCCTGAATAAATCCAAGGATTTGCAGCACTTGTGTAGAGCTGTGTAGGGTTGAAAGGATTTGGTTGAAGGAGCTGCTTTGAAAATCAGATAACCCCCCCCCATGTGTTCCTTTGAAAGTCCATGGGCCCCAGGCTGCAGAGCTGGGAAGGAACAGTACATTCTTTTCACTGTTAAGGGGTGTTCTTTAATCTTTTTTCTGGAGGGACTGTTTGGTTCATGGTCACGTTTTACTCCCCTTTTTTCCCTGTAATTTGTAAAGTGGTTAGAGCAAGGGTCAGTTGAATTTCCCAACTTCACTGTAAGCCTGTCAGGGAATTTTCAGGCATTCTGCTGTCATCATCCCAGCAGAAGGAGTTTCCATAGAGCTTACATACATAGGCTTTGGGGAAACATACATATACTGCGTACATAATTATTATGCAAATGTATTTTTTGTGGACTTTTTAAATATTTTAATAGACACAACATTATAAGTGATCACAATTCATTCCTTGCAGGAAAAGTAAATGTTATATAAAGAAAAACTCAGAATTTTATGTTACAAGGGGAAAATATAATTATTTTTCCAAAAAGTAGGTGTGCACAATTATTATGCAAATGGAAAATACATTATGTTTTTCAGTTTATTTCATAAACAAACAAAAAAAATAAATAATAATTATGAAATAAAGCATTGAATTCAGTAGTTTATCAGCTAAAAAAAAACATTTTTACTCTTGGAAATATGTTTATTTGCCAATATAGCCACCTTTTTTTCTAACACTTTTATTATTCTCATACCCACGGATTCTGTCAGTGTTTTAATGTGATTGCACCCAATTTTAGCTGAAGCAACCAACAGAGATGCCCACAGGCTGTTCAGAGATGTGTACTGCTTTCCTTGGCTGTAAATCTCCCTCTTTAGGAGGGCCCACAGGTCTTCAATTGGGTTCGAATCAGGTGAGCAAGGGGGCCAAGTCATCATTTTACCATCTTTGAACTCTTTGCTGGCTAGCCAATCTCTGGTGTACTTGGATTCATGGGATGGAGCATTGTCTTGCATCAGTATCATGGACCTTTTGAATGATGCTGGCTTCTTCTGGTAACACTGCTTGAGGAAGGTGGCCTCCAGAAACTGGCAGTAGTTTTTAGAGTTCATTTTCAATCCATCTTCCACTTGAAATGGTCCAACCAATTCACTGTTGATAATACCAGCCCATATCATCATCCCTCCCCCATGTTGCTGGTGCTTCAGTCGAACTGGTGTGCGATGTCGATCACCCATCAGGTCCATCCAGCGTCACTCTCATCCATCCACAAAAACTTTGAAAAATCTGTCTTCATGTATTGTTTTGCCTATTCTTGAAGCGTTTGCTTGTGTTTTTTATTTAAGGGAGGCTGGTCTCTGCCTTTCTGACCTTGTCAATCATGGAAAGCACTTTGCACCTTGTGCTTCTGCAGAGTCCAGGAAGGTTGCAGTTCTGGAAGATGATGGCACTTGAAGCCAAAGGGTTCCTGGATACTTCCTGTTTAATTCCTCTCAAGTGTCTTGTGGTTAATTTGCGTATTTTCTTCACAACGCGTTTTTTGCGTCCCTGTGGACTCACACTCACAAATCACTTGATTGTGCGGTGATCTCAACATCTTTGCAATTTCAATTGTTTTGTATCCCTCTGAAAGCCAGTTAATTATTTTTGCCTTTTCATCATCAGTTAGGTCTCTTTTTTGCCCCATTTTCCCAGCAGCAAAAAGCTGTCTAATAATTATGCACACCTGAATTTAAGGAATTCCTCACTTTAGGCCACACCCTCTTTCAATAAAGCGATTAATTGTTTTTATCGTAAAGCACGGTCTTGATTAATATTTGATATAGATATTTGATATTACAATTTTTATTCCTTTCAATGCTTCACTTTCAGTTCACTTATGCTATCACTGTAAGACAATATTGCAATAAAGATATAGCAATATAGCAATAATGCTACCAAGTAGCTCAGTTGGCAGGGCACTCATCTCGAGTGCAGGTTGAGCTCTACAGCCACTGTTTGAAACCAGCTGTGAGAACATAGCAGCTTTGCTCTGCCAGAGATGGGGGTGGGAAGGTCAGCCAGGGCTTCCTCATCTCACCATTCTAAGGCACCCTGCAATTCATCAGGTACCTGTGCATTGCTCAACTGATGTCAGTAGAGTAGTGCCTATCTTCCAATGAGCGTCCACTCTTATTTTTCTTGTAAATATGTGTGAGAATTGACTTGAATATAATGCGCCGATGGAGGCTGACACACTTGCAATTTCGTTGTGCTTGCACAATGACAATAAAGTTCTTCTTGAATCTTGAATCCACTTCACTGTGGTGCACTGTGCGACTTGTAGTGTGAAAAATAATGAAAATCTGCACAGAACATTGTTGCATACGGGGAGCTTACCAAGAAGGGCATTGAGATATCAGGACTTAGGAAGGAGACCGATTATCGTGACTAGCATTACAAGCGCCAATCGCTGTACTTAGCACATTGATCAAAGACAGATCCGCCACTGGACCAGGGAAACAATATGGGAGTCTCAAAAGAACGCTTAGAGGGATCAAGGCTGTTTACAGAAGTAATGAGGATGAAATGAACCTCACTCTGCATTACCAAGAGTGTCTCACTGTTCCCAGTGTGCCTTTGATGGGTATGTTGATTCAAGTCTTTCCCAAAAAAATTTACATTTGCTAACTTACAGCTCCCGTTCAAATTATTGAGAACCTTCTCAGACCTCCTGACATCTTTTAGGACTTCTGCAGGATTGTCAGCCTGTGTCCGGGGCTGTTAAGCAATGGCCATCCCATATTTGTATTATACAATTAACTTACAGGTGCTTGCAACTTTTACCTGTTAATGACCACGAAATAATACATTGTGTTCATGTTAATACCACCACTTAATGAGACCTACATCTTGTTCATCAAGACACAAAACACCGAACACCAACCATCTCTGTATTAACTGCATTAGAATTGTGGTAGTCCCCCATTTGGTTATCCAGAAAAAAATTTGTTTCAAGTGCATGTACTACCAATTTATCCACCCACATATATGTTTAAATATTTTATTATTCTAAAAGGGGAAATAAACCTTCCTTTGCACAATACAAATCAGTACAATACAAACAATACAAAAAATAAAATGCCTACATTCTTGCTTGATTATGCACTCCCAATCGAGAAGGGGAGGGGGATTTAATATGCCTGTGTTCGATCTGTTAACCACCTTATCTGTTGAAGCAGTTTGTCCTAATGTCTCTCTGAAGTGAGCCACCTTTGTTGTTTACATATGGTATTGTGTCTGACTGCAGGTGACTTTGACATTTCCTTCAATGCATAAATGCGTATGTGAACACAACTCAAATATTATATATGCTGTACCAATTTTTTTAATGTAAACATACTTCTGTTTGTAACATTTTCTAACACTTGTAAAAACGTGTAGCTATTTCATGAATTTTACAAGTATCTCATACAGTTGATAAACATTTCATTACACATATATTTCACATTGTTTTACTATAACATAAAACTGAATCTCAGAAACAAAATCTGCAACCCAACTGACAATAAAAACCTATACTGCTTTAACTTGGTGTTATAGAGTTAGACTTTTAATCATTTAAAACTGGTCCAGTTGCAAAAACCAGATAAACAAGCCTGCTTACGCCTTCAGTCTTCAGTGGATAATGTTGTCCTCTTCTTTTTCAATACTATCCAGGGGTTAGAAAAGCTGTTCTCAAAGCCCCATCTTAATAATTGTGTTGTGTGAACATGCCTGACGTGCTTTTAATGTCAGTTTTCTCTCCCTCTTACAGCAAGCTAGTCATATCTCAGTTCCACCTCAATGATAGCAAAATCCAGCAGAATGTGTGTGGCAGCTTTAGAGGGTAAAAACATGTCCAACACCAAACTGTGATTGACTGCAATCACAAAATCAAAATTAATTTAACGATAATTAATTGAGTTAACATATTCATATTTAGAGACATGTTTGCAATCCCTTAAATTCTCCACAAATAGAGAAACAATTGCAGCATTTTTGTAATTTGAAATAAATGTTTATGTTTACAAATAATATTTATGTTTACAAATAAATGTTTTATGGAACATAAATCCCTCATGCAACTGGTACCTTGTGCTCAAAAATGGTTCTCAAAAAACACAGAAAAAAATGGTTTGTCAGAAAGAAATGTGCTTCTTTCATTTTTTTTAGTAATGCAGACAGTTGAAAGGTGACTGAAGGTGTTTTGCTGAGCCTTTGTGCTTCACTTTGTTATTTGAGACTGAGTGATGGTTGTGGGGTTTGATAATTACCCCAGATTATGGACTTTCACTCTGAGTTAGCTGATTAGCTCTGATGTGCACAAAGAGGGCTTGTCGTCGTGAGTCCCCACACCTTATCTGCTTAAAAGCATACCTGTAGACAAGGGCCATGATAAGTCCTGGGTTGTTTATGCGGGCTAATGTCTTGCCTGTGAAATTCCCAGGAGTGTGGTTTCCCACGGTAATGGGCATAAAATCTTACCTCATTGTCCTCTGTATAGAAGAAGAGAGTGAAGAGTTTCTCATACCAGACAGCTGTCACAGTGTTTGTGGCAGGAAATGCAAATGAGCATCTTGATATTTTACCCACTTCTTGTCAGCATGGGAGACACCACTGATTTCATGTATTTTTTGTGTTTCATTAGAACAACTTTCACCCACCATTGGTTCACTTACAATTCAATATGGATGGAAAAAGGTACATGCCTAAAATATCCTACCCAGCAAGAGCTCATTTGGGAGTGCTCTGTAAGACATGGTACTATTTGTAATAAAGGTATGGTTTTAAAATGGTAACACTATCACGGGATAAAACAGACTGGGACATATTGTATCTGCAAACTTGCAAACACTTGCAGAACTGTTTCTCAGTGTATATATTATTTACCTCATCAACTCCAGACATAGAAACAAAAACTCTGGTAATGGTATACGTATATATTTTAGTATGGTAAATTAAATGTGCAAGACTTGTGTAATGGTTAGTATTTAGGCTTAAAGTTTGGTTAGGCTTAAGTATTCCACATAAATCCCATTGTATTGCTCTGGACATGAACTCATTGAATATGATTAACAATTAGGGATTGGTGGAAACTCCGGGCTGTACTTTGTCCAATATGGTTGAAATGTTGGAATAAGTATCAAGGAGAAGGCAGTAATAGAAATATGTCCTCTTTTGTCTTTGAAATTTTGGTTAGTATCAACTTGATTTATTTTTTCATTGTATTGTATATTGACATGCTTACATTTTCTTGCAAACTTGTGTCCAGGTATTGACATGACCATAGTTCAGGGGAATTTATGAAGCAGGTTTAAATTTTTTATGTAAATATGTTTAATTTAAGAGGATAATGGCATTTTAAAGTAAGGGGGCGAGTCATAAAATTGTCATTAATCTCTGTCTAATTGCAGATGTACTGATAAACACAGGAGGCACACTCTCATTTGCGTTCCGAAATAGATGTTATCACAAACATTCCCAGACTCAGCAGTTCTGATACTGAGGGAGGGGCGGGGGTATACAGTTTGCCCGTTTTGCACGAAGCCCCCTGCCGCACTGAACGGTTGAATTCTCTCAGTGACAAATCAATCGGGATGCGACTGCAGCTGCAACGCTGGATTTCACTGTGGCCGCCAGGCATAAATCATCATCCAAAAGGGCGGACAGGCTTTTCGTTTTTAGCAATACGCTCCCATATCAAAGCATATCTACAGCAGTGAGGTGAAACTGGACCCGGGACAAGCCAACCAGGACCCAGGGTGGAGCAGGAGCAGGAAGCCCTCACAGCTGACATGGGTGGGGGGAAGGGAGCAGCAAATAGGACCTCTCTTGCCTTGTTACAGGATACAACCCCCTGATTTATGCCCTGCAGGTGGCTGTAGTGGGTAGAGATGTCAGGTCAGGCAAGAACAAATGGGCCCCTTGGTGTATTTACAACTTGGCTCTATCTTCAAGGTTCTTAAACATAACTGTCTCTCGCTCTCCTCTGAGAATCCTCTGACCCCAATCCCGCTGGATTAGTTTTAACTGGAGTTCAGAGCTCTTAAACGCCATTACTTCTATTATGAAGTAGCAAGACATCATGTCTTGTGTCTTAAGGTGTGTATCTTTTGTGACAGGTTAGCTTCTGGATTATCTTTCAGAGTTTCTCTACTGTCAGAAATATAACTATACTGCATATTTTGATTCTGGAGAAATGGGGTATTGACACACAAGGAGAAGACCATGCCATTACCCATAGTATTTTCAAATAAGTGAATTCCTCAGATTCTGCTGATGTCAGCCTCTGGCATCACTTGCTGTTTTCTGTGGGCACCTTATGATTATGATCTCATTATCGATTTTGTTGGCAAATCTGACATCCAGCGTACCTTACAGTAGAATTAGTAGATACGCAAACAGCACACAGTACAAAGTACAAAAAAACATTTACAAAGTACAACTACAATAAATAACATACTTCAGAATTTCCATATTTTACCTAACATGATATTGCTAATAATACAATCCAAATCACTTGTCACATTTCTAGAAAAGTACCAATTCAGGGTTACAGAGAACTTGGGCTATAGAGGAACAATGAGTTTCGTTGCATGGGATGCCAGAGTTTTATTGTAGGCCATGCTGACAAGCTAGAGCAAGAAGTAGCTAAGGTGGAGTTTAAGGGGAAGGAGAAGGCTGGTTAAAGGTGATTTGAGGTGTGTGAACAACATTCACACAACACTTAAAACAGTTGTGAATTTGCCTTCCTTCCCTTAATACAGTCGGGTTCATGCACAGTATGGTTACAATAGGGAGCAACAATGGCAGTCATCAGTCCTGCTAGGGGCAGTGAAGCTTTTCTCTTTTTTATAAACAATTTAGTATGCTAATCAGTATTAACATTAGGACAACTCTTGGTGCCATCTAAAATAAGATTGTGTTTTGCTTTTTGTACACATTTAGAGTGTATTCACTTAGATAATGCATGTGCAAAGAAACAAATACAGATCAGCACTGAGTGCAGTTTATTATTACAGTTACCAAGCTGTGCTAAACCCGTCTTGGGAGGTTGGTTGGCCAGGGGCAGCCATGGTCGTATAAGCAGGACATCAGAGTATACAAATCTCAAAAGCTGTCAAAATTCCAGTTTGCATTATTTATTTCTTATAAGAAACCCTTCAAAAACAACTCTTTTGACTGATGAATTAAGACAGTAATTAACAAATGGAAGAAAATAGATTATTGTTTCCCATTATTCCATGAAAAACATGTTATGTGGAGGCAACTAAATCAAATCTAGGGCACTTTTCATTGTATTATACTAACAGTTCCTTAAGAAACTGGTTTACCAATAGGAAACTAGACACATTGTGGCTAAGCACCTTCATCAGAGCACAATTTGAGCCCCTCACTCAAGCACACTATACACTCAGCCCAGTTAAAGAGAGGTAGAACAGTTCAATAAATACCCATATTACAGTACAACATGTGAAAATCCAAGTTTAGTCAATTACTCAGGTGCATAAGATGGGAACCAATCATTGATTGTATGTATCAATGATAATGATGGTCTTATTGAGTGATGTGCATAAGATGGGAACCAATTGCATAAGATGGGAACCAATCATTGATTGTATGTATCAATGATAATGATGGTATTATTGAGTGATGTTCTTAACAGGGTAGATTCAGTAATTGAATATACGTGGACACTGTGTTAATACAGGCACTAATGTCATCATTGATTGATTATGTCCTATGCAGTGGAGTGATGAGAAATGTTTTACGTGTCCATTGGCTATCAAGTTGCTCCTCAAAATGTTTGTCATGGTTTCAGCCATTTTTTCAGTTGTTGCTTTTCCCAAACTTACCAGAACAACAGGCAGTGCTCATACAATATATATTTTTAAGCCATCAATTAACATTTCTGGCTGTTCTCTGGTAAAATTGCTGATTCTTGGTACCCTTCTATTCCTTTTCAACCATTGTGAGATGTGCACTGTTTATGTATCTAGGTGTGGCCCTCAGTTTAAGAGAGTCACACCAGATGATGTTATTATAAAATTACTGACATGTTGACAGGTTTATTCAAAAGGATTTGTGTAGCTGGAGTGCTGCCGTAGGCCTATGACAAGTAGGATCAGCCAGTTCTCTCTGTTATTGCTGCATTAATCTGCACCTGGATCATTCCGTCATTTTGGGGTCACCCATAAGGTGAGTGTATGATTGCCTTAGTATATTGGTGCACTTTTACTAATAAATAATATGAGAGATAGCTAGTTTGGCCAGCTTCAGTTCTCTTTACATTACATCAATTAATGAATAACTGCCATTAAGCTTGAATGGGACACACATGCTTCAGAATACACACAATGACACAATGTAATCTTTTTTATTTTTGGCTAAACGCTGTATAGTTTTGAAATCAGCAGGAAGGGGGCTTGCTCCGGGCTCAGGGATTCCTTGTAGTTTACTGCTGAGGCAGTGGCTTTGTTTCCTCCTGGCAAGCATTCCCAAGAGACCAAACTAAAGAGCTTTCACTTGGTTTGCCCATCAAAAGGAACAAACAAATGTATGGAGGATTTGACATGCAATGCTGCTAGTATAGAAATGCTGAATATGACAGACCTTGTAAATTGAGGTTTTGTGTGGCCCCACAGTATTGGGACTACTTGAGGTCCTCTGACAGCAGCCACGCTTGTGGTTATGGAGTGCATTCATCTTTGAGCATATGAGGATTTTATTAAACATGTAAGATTGTGGGTGTTTGAATTGAATTGTGGGTTCCCTTAAATATGAAGTAATGTTTCTATAGTATGATGACAACCCAGTGAAATATTTAGGAAGGCTTTAAGAACTGATTCAAAAAAATTTTAATATCAATTCTGATATCAAAATTTTAAAAAGAGTACTAGAAATGTATGCAAAACATGGTTAACCGAGAAACTAATAGTAATACTGTAAATCATGAGTGTGCTCTATTTACCGAAGCTGGAAATTATTTATGATTACTGATAGCTTGATGGGCTACACTATGACACCATGCTTTAATAATTATTGATAAAATGTATCATCCACATTTTCACAGAAATAAAATAAGATTAAATAATCATAGCTCCACTGTGGCACATATTTTATTATGTTACACCTCTTACTTACACAACATGTGCAGTTCAAACAAATGCTAAGGAAAGTAACTCTTGATCTCATCACATTAGCTGCAATGTGTTTGAATGCAGACCTGTGATAACTTCTTTTTCAGCTGATAAAGTTTCACACACCACCACTATAGATGGCTATTTCTTAACCAATCCATGCGTCTGTCCAATGTGCAAGTGTTTTTTTCAAATAACTGAAGAAGTGAAAGTGACACTGTTTAGACAACAGGACATAGATGAGTCTGACAGAAGGCAAAATCGGAAACATATTCTGCAGTCATCCACATTGTGCAGAAGCAAGCTGTATTTTTGGCCACATCTCTCATGTCAATAGACATTTTTCAGGCAGTGGAGTGCTGTGCATGTTCATTGTTTTAGTATTATTCCCAGAAATACATTAAAATGACACGTATGTTGATGTCTGAATAACGAATGTGCATGGACTATCATTGCTTTTCATCTTGTGCAGCCTCTTTAATGTGATAGTTATGGCCGATCAGTGCATCAACACATTTTAATTTGATATTCACCGTTTGGTGAGTAATAGCCAGCAATCTGAAAATAAGGACTAAAACTGACACAACACTCTAAATCCAAAAATGTGTTTCAAATGAGTCATTTCTGGATTTCATCCAATGCCACACATCACTTTGTTCATTATTAAACCTATAAGCAATGCTACAACAAGCACAAAGCACAGTTTTTTGTGGAAAATATACTGTGTATAGTAGTGGTTATATTTTCTTTTTACAACAGTAAAGCGGAAAAAAACCTAATGTCAAAAGAGGAAGTACTTATAGGCCTGAGTTATATTATATATTTATCAACATAAGGCTCAAAAAACATTGTGACAGACTCCTTAGGGGTCATTATTTCTAAAAGGTTAAAAGGAGCAAATCCTCTCTTAACTGAAAGATGCAGTTTAAAATAACAAAGAGGGGGTTACAGCAATACTTAAATAGTTTTCCCACATGTTCCAGGAAGATATCATGATTAACAGTATCAAATGTCACGCGCCGCTCCAGCAAAAGAATATCAAGAAACTGCAACCGCCGTCAGCAGCCATGCTGGGATCATGAGCGGCTTCAATAAAGCTAATCCCAGGAAGGTGTTCAAGCCCCCGAGACTTTATATGAAGGGGGAAAGGTACTTTAAAAGTTTGTAACTCAAAAACACACATCCCATTAATCTAAACAATGTTTTTTTTTTTTTTATCAAGTAGCTGTTACATACTGTAATGCTGTGAGTAAGGCAGGATGAACAAGAAAAAATACAAGAAAAAAGTTTTTTGTGGATAGGTTTTAATGCACAGGTGGTGGGATTCATTGGAATTATACGCAGATGACAATTCTGAAAGCAAAAGCAAAGAGTAAGTTTAAAGCTATATTTACATGTCCAATACTCTGTACTAAATGTAAAAAAATTGAAGCAGTTAATTCTGCAATGACATGAATAAACATTGAATGGAGTTCAGAAACATTTTTCCCTGTACAAGTTACTGACATCAGGAATTAACAGGAGGATCTTCCAGCTGTGACACTCCATAGTGAGTTCAGCATACTTCAGGTCCAGTGACTCCATACAGTCCAGCCAAGGCAAAGTGAACCCAGTCCCTCTCCACAGCCTTTCAGAAAGTTAGCTAGATAATAATAGCAATGTGTCACTGAAATATTTCCAAGCAAACACCGGGCACAGTGCTGGGTGGAAGTGTTGCCCAAATTAAGCTAGCTGCTAATTGCTGAAGGGAAGGAACTGGATAAAGGTCCAGAGTCAAGTGAATAGCAGGAAGAGCTGTGTGAGGTTTAATAAAGAGGCCCTTACGTGGCTGCAGCCACTGTCCTTTGTCATAAATGGTGAACAGGAAACTGTGGGCTGAAATTCTGGATTGTTTCATTTAACAGGACTGCTGATAAAGGCTGATTTGATTACAGTGGAGTCCTGCCTCTCTATATAAATTCTGGGTATAACTTTTCCATTGTTCCTTGCTAGTGGTTTTCCTAAGTCTTTTGTATTGCAGTGCAGTTTGAGATTACCAACAAAGAAATGCAATACTTTTGGAATTATATTTAATTCTAAATAATCACCTCAATGTACATTTTGCATAACAATATCTAAATAAAGCAACCGGTGAAACCTACATTTATTTCTATTTATTTCTATTTATTTCTCTATTTCAACCAATATAGAAAATTACTTGCTTGCACAGTCATTATTTTTTATTATATAAGTTGACCTCCTTGTCTGTTCCTCCTCAGCTTCCAAAATGCCTTCACAATCCCCTAAAGGTAAAGATGAATGAAATATTTTTGCAAGCCTGACTTTGGCTTTCAGCTAAGAAGAGGACATATTTGATGCTGACTGTGCAGTTACAAAAACACCCTATTATATGTGTCACAAGTAGACTAACCTTGCCCTCTAGCACTTTTCCCATAAATAAAGTGTCTCATGTAACCATATGGAATATCTGACAATTAGGGGAAGTGTCCTGAGTGCTCTGGAAACTGATCTGGTTGCATAACAGCCCTTCATTGTCAAGCCTGACTGGATATGAACAGTGCTCTCTCTTCCTCCAATCCTCTTTTGTTTGACTTATCAGATATCCAGATATTCCTCCTACCATTGGGGATCAGAGTAGAGTATCCCTACTGGTCTTAGCTGTCTTCACAAGTATATATGTATGTGTGTGTGTGTGTGTGTGTGTGTGTGTGTGTGTGTGAGAGAGAGAGAGAGAGAGAGAGAGAGAGAGAGAGAGAGAGAGAGAGAGAGATTACTGGTTTCCCTGTTTTTGTTTGTCTTTTTTGTTCTTTTTTGTGTATGGTGTGTGTATTGTTATTTTTGTGTATTCATCTGATACGGAGACAAGGAGAGGGATTGGGACAGGTGTGATCTAACCCAGCAGCCACCTCTGCTCACCAGACCAGTATTTGTCAGAGGTGTGTACTAACCAGATGTATTGCCACGTGTCCCCACTGGGGTCCACAATGCTCCAGCAGACACCCCAGAAGTTCCTCCCCACCTCTGAAGTGGGGCACAGGCCCAGCTGTGGAGCGGGGAGGGTTACTTCCACCTTATGGCCTTGAGTCAGCGGAGATGCACCCAGGTAAAAAATAATGATGTAGAAACAGCTCTTGAAGCCAAATCTACAATCACTAGAGTGGGTCACCTTGGGTGAGCATCACAGCACTGTGAGCAATGGGTGAGTCACACAAGTAGGAGATGTGTGACGTCAAAATAGGACATGTAAGGTTTGAACACATGTTCATTGTGGAGTGAGCTGAGAAAACCTGATAAAAATCTGCAGAGGTGCTCAATTCCTGGTACCATTCACCAGCCTTTAGCACATAGGTTTCTTTTCAACACAGATAACAAAAAAGTAGCACAAAAATCATATGACACATATTGCACTGGGATGAGTTTTGGTTTAGCTTAAAATAAAACATTATATATCAAAGAGAATATAACACCTCAGGTGCTTCCCTTCCTTTCCTCACAAATAAATATTAGGCATTTCTGACTCAAGAATTTCATGTGTTTTGCCCTGATATTTCAGCTATTAAAATCCTTCCATAAATCCAAATAGCATACATGTCTGCTTTCTGCTAAATCTACACAAAACTAGCACTGGCATGCTCAGACGTGTTTTGCTTGCCTGGATGGAGATGAACAGCACCGTACCCACATCCAGCCCTATCTCAGTTAAAGCTGTGTGTCATAATGAAATTCATTTTATACCTGTAAAGAGACTATTACTGTAGACAAGGTCTTCATTGTCCACAACAAGTCAGAATTTGTTGAATTTGTCGAAGGTGACACCACTGCTACAGGTCTGCACAGTTGCACATTCTGAAAGCTTGGACATGGTTTAAGAGTCTGACAGTCCATTTGAACCCAATATACTGCTCAATGGACCACAGATTAAAACAAATCACTTCCAATTTGGTTGCTGCTCATAAATCCAAACAAATCCTCTGTCATCAGAGAGAAACATTTCAATACACAAATCTGAGGCAGTGTTTTTGCTGTCTGACCTTAACAGGAGTTCAAGAGGACCATGTCAGGCAACAGTGTTCTATAATGATAAGGAACAGGTCTTTTAGCCCAAAGGTTTCTGGCTTTATTCCCAGGTGGGGCACTGCTGTACTATCCTTTCGCAAGGTACAGCACTTAACCTGAATTGCTTGAGTAAATATCTCACAGAATAAATGGATGATCTTGAAAAGGGTATCTGTTAAGCAAATAAATAATGCAAAGTTGTGATGTAAATGTAACTATTGTGAAGTGTTGTTACTGTGTGAAGTGTAACTAATGTAAAGCTGTAAAGATGCAAAAGCCATGACTTAAAGTGTGATTGCACTGTGGCAGAAGACACATGCTATTTAAATGTAATCCTTAAATAATGGGTTATTCCATTCCATTCCAAGGGATCAGAATTTCCTGACCATTTTCAGTCCTCAGTTTAGCAGACAGAACATTGGGGAAACATATATTCACATGCTAATACTATAAACCACCGGTCCAATATACTTGAAAGAATTCAGGAAACACTGGGTATCTTGTGAAATGCAGTGCATCTTTGGTGTTTGTGAGATCATGTGGACATTTTTTGTTGTAATTTGGCATCATATTGATTTAAACACTTTGAGTGGCAGAGCTATTTTTCAAACATGATTGGATTGACACATGGAGACTATATTATTTGTATTTGTGAATAAATTTGTGCTTGTATGGTGAAAGTGTTTTTATCAACACTCTGGGAGATAAAAACTACACCTATGTTTGCAAATGTGTATGTACTGACTTATTAACTGTAATTGTAAGTAATTTGTTATTTCACTTTTTGCTTTTAGATAGAACATCTTTTTATAATTTTGTGTGGAAACTTAGGCAAGAAGAACTGTGAAACATGCAGATACACATGCATACACATACCAAATAAAATTAATTGTGCACAGTTGTGAAGTATGGGACCTGTAGTGATTCATTTGTGCAGTAGAGAAGATTCTCTTCAATTTCCCCAATAGCCTAAATGGTAACTACATCAGTTAAGCTTCTTGGTCTGGTTAATGGCAAAATCTTCCAATAGGATATTGTGGCCTGACTATCTCATCCAAGGGCATTGTGACTTGAATATTTATTACCCCAAAGGCTTTGCAAAAGGCTATATTGAGCAGATGTAGCTTTCGAGAGAATATGATGAAATAGGCTATCCATACAGAACAGACAAATGGGTCAAAGTATCATTAAGGGCCTTTGAGAATTTGCAATAATGTATTTTTTGAAGGAAAAATTCTATGTAAAATAAGAGGAGAAGGAAGAAAGTGCAAAATGGTGAAAGTTTGGCCATTTATTGGGTGGCTGTTTTTTTCTGAATCTTGTGTATTCAGATGGAGTTGGATACTACAGAGGTGTTTGTATGGAGTCTGACCTCAGGGTCATTGTGGTTATTTTTGTGCCACACCCCAAAAAGGGCAACAAAGAACTGGAAATGCAAAAGCTATAAAATAGTGCATTAGTGCATACTTTAATATCATTATTCACATTTCAGTTTTTCACAGATCATTCGTCATTCAGATTGTAGTAAAAGGTATGTTTTTTCTTCATTCAAACGTTGTTATTGGTTGTCTTTTCCTATTCTTAGATTTTTTTTTGGTTATGCAATTTTTTTTTTTGCTTGTATGTTTTATCCAGACAACAGAATTTTTAGTAACAGTAACTTCTAGCAAATCTCTACTTAGGTAATACAAGGTCAGAGCTAGTAACTCCAAATATATGAGACATGAGAAAACCCCTACATACAGTAGCAATTCCTTGCAAATTATACTTGTATTTTAATGAAGTAGTCAGCGTAAAGTGTCAGCTTTTAAAGAGCGTGTAGTGCAGTTTATGTATTTTTGCTAGTAACGCCTCCAGGGCAGAGCATTATGTGCCAAATAGGGAAAGTATTCAGTGTTCAATTACTGTATGCATGTATCTGCCTTTGTGTTGTGTGCTTGGCATCAACCAGTGTTGACACAATCTCAGACATATATGCAGGGATGGGTAATGTCAGCAGGAGAGTTTGCCCTTTTGACTGTAATTCTCTTTACTGTACATGCCCGTGGTCTCTGGGCTTCACAGTCCAGTGGTTACTGGTATTCCATGATAACAAACTCTGTTTTTGAGGACACTGGGGCATGAACAAAGAACTCGCAACAAAAAAAAATGAACATGGAGGTGGACATTAATCGGTAATGCTGCTGGTTTCCTTCCTCTCAAACCGAAAATACCCTCTGATGATGCATATCTTTGAATAAAAACAATCTGAGAGAATAAATGTGCTGTTTTTTCACCTTGAGGAAGAGCAGCCTTGAAAGCCCAGCTGGGAACTGTTACTATACCATGCACTTGTGAACGCTCAATCACCGATCCCATTTCTGTCCTCCCAAGCTGAAAACAGGAAGGGACAATAATAAGCTAGGTCAGCTTGTCAACAGCCTTGCGTGAGGGCTGCCAAACACATTGTCTTAAGATAGCCTATATATTAGGGGATTTATATAGTCCATTGCTGTCAGCAGCAGTGTGAAGCGACATTTACAGCACAAGACTCAGGACTGTGTGAGAAATAACTGCTGTACTGCCTATCCTACATATTATTTGCTTCTCTCATTCTTTGCCTCAATATAGAGGATCCCCCAGAATATATTTATAATATATAATATGTGATATATTTATAGAAGATCTAATGAAGTGTTCTACATACTTTAATATGATGGGCCTTTACTGTAGCGGGGACATTGAAGTTAAAAATGGCTGCTGATCTTTTCTCTTTCTCTTCTTTAAATTTCCTTAAAGACCACTGATGCTTTTGGCCTTAGTATTAGAACTAGGAGTCCCTTCCTATGGATTCATTTGTATATAATAGACAAAAAATAGGATTATAGACAGATCATCAATGATGTTATGAAGGAAGTCACAGTGACCAGGAGTGACAATAGGCCTTCCCTTTCACTACATGAAGATAAAGGCAGGTATTACTAACTGGATCAGCCATATTTCTTCAAACCTGATAAAAACTAGAATAACTTGTTTAAGTTGCGCACACATCAGTGTTTTCCTGGCTGAATGAAACTGAAACTAAAACATGAAAGGCACTCACTCTTAGAACAAAAATAATCAACAAAGGTAGATAAAGACAACTTTCTTATTGGCAAAGCAATTACATATGACGCCTTTCTGTCTGGGACAGGGCACAGGTGAACATACATGACCTTTACCAAAACAGGCAGGTTGTCATGTAGGCTGATCCCTAGACAGCCAAAATAGGAAATTTACCATTTCAAATGGTAAATAGCAACAGCAGTAGTACTGTTTCTGGCTTATGAGTGTAAAGGGCAACTGCACTGAGAAGTCAGATGCTAGTGTAGTTTCACTGCATGGGTGTGTGCTGTGCCAACCCTGACACTGATGCAAAAATGTCAAAACAACAGGGGAATTCCCTGCGCCACATTATCAGTAGCATGATTTTTTGAGAGATTCTGTGGTTATATCTCACTGAAAGGAACTCACAGTTTCTGTGAAGCTGTGGGTGTTTTCTGGGGCCTTTCAGGTTGCAATGAAATGTTTACATAGTCATTAGTGAGATTTGTCTAAAGACATGTTTGTACTAGCCCTGGTTTGGTGTTCGTGAGTAGAAGAATATGCACCTAGATTTAGCTGCCTTATTTTACTATCCCACTGTTTTACTACCTTACTTTCCCGTTATTTTGTTGAAATATATTATGTAAATCCCCTCTCTTTTCCACTGCCTGCTGTAAAAAGAAGGGAGATATGACCAAAATCAATATAAGGCACAGTCACCATGCTGCCTTACAGCATACAGCCTCAATAACTGAAACAGAGCAGAACCAATTAAACTTAATTACTCACTACAAGGCCACAGTGTTACTGGAAGTGTACAAAAAGCCTTTGTTTAAAGGTTAGGTCTGGTGCCTTCAAACATGTATAGGAAAGGATTAGAAAACGTTTACACATCACAGTGAGTATTGTGTGCCAATCCAATGAGTAAGTAGTATAACCCCTCCCTGTGCTATAAGTGCAAAGCCCTTTCCATGTTGCACAAGTACTGTACAAAAAGTGCAGTATTGGAAAGATTATATTACATGACAACCACCAGGACACTTTGAGGCAATGATAATCTTTGAGATAATGCTTTTTCATGTCCCACACTACATTGCAAACTATATATTTTTGCCAAGGATTTTTACCAGATTAAGAGATGTCCATTCCATGTCTATATGTCCATGTCCAGATCAGTGTATATACTTTAAGGATGTAATCAAAGGAGGTAAGATTAAACACTTTTCAAGGTGGTTGTTTGTGCTTACACCTGGTGACTAATGCTACATGTAATTCTGTGTAGCCAGGGGGAAAAGCAAAATAAAGAAAACAGTAACATATGGAGAACCCTTGCTCACTTTCTCTCATTTTCATATACTGTATATACTATATGTTTAACTTCTAACTTCTGCTTTCAAAGAAAAACATGAATTAAGGAAGTTCTTCATTTCAGTCAGGCTTCAGTGAACCACCTGAATAAGGTCAGGGAACACGAAGAGGTTGACCTGTTGCCTTTAGGAAACCCGGTGAGTTAACAGTTAACAGTGTGTCAGCAAAAGAAAGCAGGTCAGAGACCAATGTATTCACCGCAGAGGAATAATACCATGAAAAGGTTTTGGGCCCTAGTTATTACCTTATTGGACCGCACAAGCGTGAGGAAATAACTGGGGCATGGCTGACTCATACCGGACAATAGGTGAGATATGTTGCTTTTCCAGGCAGTGGCGCAGCTGCATTATGTCAGAGCAGCAGCATGTGGGAAAGCCCATGTAAAACAAAGGCCACTTCCTCGCATCTCTTTAGCATAGAATTCCTGCATATTAAGTGTCAGAGGCTCAGAGCACAGAAGCAGTAAGGGACAGATAGTCTTGTAAGGCATTCCCTAGCAGTGAAAGGACATCTGTCACCCTTTGTCCTCTTTCCTGACGATGACACTTGATAGTGATAAGGGAAGTGGAATTGCGGTGACACCAGTGTCAGGATGACAGCAGCAGCAACGTGCACATAGCAGGCTGTGATGACTACCTGAAATTAAGATTGATTCAAGCCTTGTGAATGTGCAGGAATACTGCTGAATGCTGAATGCTACACAATGCTGAATGTTCAGCATTGTGTAGACCCTGAGAGGTTCAGTATATCAGTGGTAATGCAGGAATAATAAACTTTTCAGTGTCTGATTCTCTTGTCAGAATAACTTCACAGTTTTAATGGTAGCTATACCCACGCCCCGGGTGACAGTGGCTCCGAGAGTACTTTTCATGAAATTGTTATTCATCATTATTTAGTGAAATGAAGCAACAAATCATGCTGCTCCTGTAAAAATTCAGATTGCATTCTGATCAGGCACATCAGACCCTCTTAGTTCTCTGTCTGTATCCAGTATCTTCTCATCAACATTTTCAGACGTCTTTGAGAAGTGGTGCTTTTGTGTTTCAATAAAAATTTTAGCAAGCCAAAAACTTTCAAAAGAGAGATTTTTTACTGAGAGATGAAGGAAATATTCTGCCAAGCACCAGGCAATGTAAAATGACAGGTATATCACCAGAAGCTGACATATCGATACCAATCAACAATTAGGCAAAGTCTTATCATTGGCTCCATGAATCTCTAATGAGCAGCTTCACAAATTGTAATATTCTTATGTAAGCCTACACCCCCCTCTCAATCCTCCCCAACTGCTAACAGTGGTTGGCATTTCTCGATGGGCTGATAACCCTGCACTCCAGAATTCCTAGGCTCACTGCCAAGTAGATCTTCTCAGATCTGTGCTCTAATATGTCCACGCCTTGAGCCAACACTAAAATGTCCCAAAACTAAATGAACATAATTGCATGCCTCTTGGGGTAACATAAGATGCAAGCTTCTCATGTCACAGAATCTCAGCCATCTAAGTTATGTTAGCTATCTTTTTTATTTAAAAAAAAGAGATGCAAATGCTATAATATGTATATCTGCCTTGTATGTATGTTACACTACATCGGAAATTATTAGATTTACTTTTAATATTTATTTATGGAACACAAAATATAAATAAATCTCAACGACTGCAATTCTACTGGTATGATACATGAGGAATGAGGACACTAAAGTGCAAGTTCAGAAGTGAGGCTTTTTATGGCTGTGTGGAGAGGGTGGGTAGGGAAGGAAATGTGAAAGTGTAATTGGGTCCCCCACTCCACCTCTCTTCAGTCACTAGGTGCTTTTACACATACCCCTCTTGACTCCAGACCAAATGAAACACGTTGTCTCATTAAGTTTGCCATGCATGCCATGTGTGAACTCTGTCCACAATTAGCTTTCACTGCGTGTGCGCATGCAAAGGTCCAAATAGTCATATTTTCCTTTATTTTTTTGTTTTATCATGAGGAAGTGTGCTGTCGAATTCCAGGTTCATGTACTCATGGAGATTCCTCTCGTTCTCATGAAGGCTGGTGCAGAGTGTAATGTTATTTACTGCCTTTTAATCAGAGCACTGGTGGAAGAAAAGACAGAATGTTTAACAAGCACCTACAACTTAAATTCTGTCCTTCAAAAACATATTAAAATCTAGAACAATGAAAGAACAGGGAATTTAAAAGCTTGGAAATGATTATCAAGCCATATTTGATAGCTTCCTGTTATGCCCTTAAAATCCATGTTACCAGCTTATTTTTCTTTTTTTATGCAGACTTGAACAATTGAACTCTATCCAGTAACTAGAATTAACTTTCCTGGGAGAGAGAGATTTTTTATTCCCCATAGACTAGGATAAGAGGTTCAGAATATTTTTACACTGCATGTTATTGCTAGCCTAAGGATTAGTCCTTGTGGCAATGATCTTCCTCAGTGAGTTGTTTTGTCATATAAGAGCTGGTAATCATCGGTTGATATGTAATTGGCTTCACTGCCCATCAGACAAATTTAGTTTAGTAACTGGAAGAGATATTGAGCTAGCATGCACTTTCATACAGAGCTCAGTTCTAAGTTGTCTAATATTTCAAAATTATCCAGTGTATTACAGGGTCATGTTTTATAGATATACTTTTGGACTTGAAATCATATCTTTGTTTTTTTTTATTGTAGCGTTTGTCTCATTAGAAGTGATAATAATTTATTACCATAGTACAACTTTGTTTATCAATACTATACACAGTTGTACATTTGACAGAAAGTCTGTGATTCTACATAATTTTGCACAATTTGTGTTCTTCTGTAGAGAGATAACATTGTAAGACAGGCCACATCCTGGCATTCTCAGCAAGCCAGCTTATTAGCTTTGTGATGGTTACATATTTTACATTCATCCACCCACCAACCTCTGTTGAAGCATGTACTACATTTTGTTCCTCAATCACAATGTTTCACAAAAGGTAGATAGAAACTCGAGATAGTTGTCATGCACATGCCACCAGAACCTAGTAACAGTATTGGGGGAACAGAGAGTGTGTAGACCTGATTACCATGGTGACTTTAGAGATGACGATACTGAATGCACTGTCACATTCCATGGCCTCCTTTGTCTGACTGGGTCAAAGACCTCTTGATGCTAGGACTTCCCCCTCAAAGGTCTTCCGTGTCTGTTTGTTTTTCCTGAATCCATGGTGGCCTGTGGCCTCCGTGTGGCTCCATTACTTGCTGCCATTGGTGGGTCCAGGTGCTGCCAGGTACTTTGAAACCCTGTTGTAGATATTAAAATCACAGATAATGAAGCATTATCAATGACCAAGGCCACAAGATTGCTACAGAGGTCTCAGATTCTATGCCACTAAGGGCAGGATGAAATCTAGACATTTCAGCAGTTTGATGTCAAAGCTCATTGAAATTAGGAGTGATGAGTGATCAAAACCTTTCCACATTGTGCACATTTGAGGCAAATTTCAGAACTACAGCTTCAGTCCTGAGGGCAAGTGTGGTCAAGGTCAGCACTAGCATAGCTGAGGTTCAGACTACTATTTAAAGCAATATCATACTTTTCCGCTGCCAGGTCTTCATTTTGTGAATTTTCCCATGCATTCACCAAAATAAAATAATCGTGATATTGATGAAATTGCCACTGCCCACTGCCTGTGGTGTCAACAGTTACCATTATTAGATTTATGAGGAAAAACGTTTCTTTTTCTTGCTGTACAGCAATGAACATGTTTGCCTCCTATGAACACAAAGTGTGTTTCCCAGCAGTGGTCACAGTTTGTCTGGCACTTAAATGGATTCTATCTGCGTTGCCCACTTTACCTCATTATAATCGGTTGGCAAAATCCCTCTGATGTGTCAGTCACAAGACCTACAAACGTGTCACAGGTTGGGTAAATTAAGGTGAAAAAAATTTTAGGCACACTAAGGTGAAGAGCTTACTTGCTGGAACTGAGAATCAACCTTTGGTGTCCCACTCTACAGAGTACCAGCATTCCCAAGATTTTAGCAACATTTTAGTGGTTTAATATAGTTGTAGTGTTAAGTACTGTATGTCTCAGTACAGTGTCAGTGATAAAAATCAAGGTGGCTTTCATTTAAGCGCCTTGGCTGGTATGTGAAGTTTGGGCAGGGCCCGAGCTGAGAAAGTCTGAAAACCCAAATTGTAGAGTCTAATGACAGGGCTGGAGGGATCTGCTGTCAGATCGGTCTCAACATTTCTGGCAGTTAGAAGGATTCCTTCTGAAAGCGCATGAAATAAGTACAAACTCACTGAGCCCACAATTAATTGCAGCTTTGAATGAAGGAGTGGTTCCCAAAAAGGCAACTGATGCATGATATGACAGCTGGTTGTTAATCTAATTAGTTTTCATCCGTTCTGAATGCTGTTTCTAAATAATGAAAAAAGGACCAGCAGCGAATAGCTCAGCTTAGAAGAGGAAGAAAAAAAAACGGTAAGAAATTATATAATAAAAGAAAGGGTTTTCAAAGAATTGTAGCCAGAATGTCTTTTGTCAGTTTGTGTGGCATGGCTCAACTACATTGGTTTTGAGTAAAGAATTTAAATCAAGTCAAACTGCAGTGGCAATATAAATGTAACACATCATTGTGGTCATTCAATTTTTGCTTCAGCTGGCAATGGACATGCTTAGAAATGCTGAATTTGCTGGATGTTGTTGGCTACAAGGCCAGAGGGGCCATGGACTAAACAGTTTTGAGCAAAAAACTAACATACATAGCTATCTGACATTTCCTCCAAACAAGCAACTTATGTGTAAGAAAACTCATCATATCCTTCTTTTAATGTATTTCTTCTTTTTTATAAGAAAGCTTTGTTGTACTAAAGTGTTTGTTATCTGCAAACATATGTTTTCCAATCTAAGTAGAAGTCACATTATACTCAAACCATTATAAAGTATTACCCTTCAGATATTGAATTGTTCTTGTAGTATTTCATTTGACAATACACATAGCTTGTAGGCTATAATATGGAAATGTGGATGATATGTCATATCATACAGCAATTTGCAAATAAAACTGTCCTTACTGGAGAATTTAGGCAAGGCAATGTATGAATAAAATGCAGGCCCCCTTCCCCTAATCATCTTAGTCCTCTGCAATTAAAAGAAATGTCCATTCAAAACCATCAGTCTGTGCCAATGTCCTACATTTCAGTTTTCAAATAACGAGATTTGGTAGTGAAACTGTCGGTTATTGAGGGACTTGGAAATTATGTTGTAATTGAGGAACCATTTGCTTCAGGCATCTCCCTATTTATTTGCCAGTCCAGGCTCTGTTGCCCTTATATCCATTAAACACCCCTTAAAGAATTTTAAGTGTGCTTCTCTTCACGTGTGAAGTGTGTGTAAGTGGTTGAGTTGTGGAGGTTCCTATAGACTGAATACAGCAGGGCCGGCGCAATCTACCAGAAAAAATCACTTTGTTTCACTTTAATTGTGGTTAATTTACATCTTTTATTAGTTTTACCACATAAGAGGCAGATTGTTTGTTTCTCTAACCAGAGAAGTAATGTCCCAGTCAACAAGAATCTGTTTAAATTTCAAGCTGGTTTGAGTTTTTTAATGAAACTGGAATTTGCCTTGAGGTGGCACATTTTTCAGAGAAATCATTGCCAGAACAAACATTTGCTGTTAGAAATTGCCTGTGCCACCTTTCAATACAGCAATAATGTGTTATTAAAGTTCTTACTGATAAAAAACCCTTGCCATGTTGATACAGTGATATAAATATAATATGGAACTGCCCAGATGAAACTGTTGTATGCTTGTTACCTCCAAAAAATCAGCATTTCAGTTCACAAGTTTTCCAAATGACCTATATAGAGGACAGTTCCTCTGTGAATGTATTCCAAGTATCTTTTTCCTTCTGCTCTCTGAGTTGCACCAATCTCATCCATGCACTGTTTTCTCTGCTTGGGGAAAAACAAAGCTTTTTATTTCTACAGAGCTCTCATCAGTAGATGATGTGTAAGGTTAAAAATGCTGTAAAGATCGTATACGTTTCAGTCCATACACAGCATCAGAAAAGGAAAAGTGGTGGCAGGCTCATAACAGGCTTAACCACCCAGGCCTGTTGGAACAGGATCCACGGGAAACTAGCAAGCTGTGGGAAGCTCCACTGTGTCCAGGAACCCACTGACTCATTGTGTTCCAGTGTGTCATAGCCCTCCAAGCCCAGCACTCAGTCCCATCATTCAGCGTGTGTTCCGCAGACAGTATATTGCAGTTCACTCCTCTTAGAGGAAAGGAAGGAGGTTATTACTCACCTCTGCCAGCCCAGATCTGACTCAAAGACGTACAAAGCAATGTAAACAGGTGGGGAAATGTATTGAAGTCCCTTTCCCAGGAGAAAGGAAATCTGTTGGGCAATTAAGGATAACCTAGGAAATTTTGCCAAGCGGGTAGTTACACTCCCATTGGCATTCAGAATAGCCAAAAAGAGTTTCTTTAACATACAAGTGTGACCTACATGTCAGGCATTCTTTTGACCATAATATTACCATTGTATTTTTTGCATAATCTGCATCCTTATTATGTGTCTTCATCAGTAATGAAGACATACCATTAACATACCATTAAGACATACCATTAACCCAAAAATAGACAACCCTGAAGTCAAAATAACAGAGCACATCAAATCCTGACAAGGATAATCTTTCCCCTCTAGTCACGTCTATGATTATCTCTGGGCCACTGACTGTGTAGTAGGCAGGCAGCAGCATACAGGAAGTTGTCACTTGCTGTCCTTGTGTAGACATCCTGTGGCTCTGTGCCCTCCTCTCTTCCTCTCTGCGTACCCTTTAAACTTTCATTTAGCTTGAAAACATGTATCAGCGCATTTGTGGCTATCAGCAACATATGATGAGCAAACAGGGGCTGTTGGAGATTTATTAAGCTCTGACAATGAAGGCCTATTTATTTACCAGAAGCACTATTTTTGTCATACACTTATATGGTTGTTTGTGAATAGCATACCCAGATATTTCTGTGTCCTTGTTTGCTAACAAGCTAAAATGTAACTGCAGCTCTCTGTCTTATAAATGGCTTGGCACAGCTTCAGAAGCCACCTCTGACATCACCACAACCCAGACCCACATATTCATTGCCGTGATGACTAATGCCAGGATGTGACCTCCTAGTGGTGCTGGGTTAAGGCCCAGTGCCCCTGAACAGAACAGTGACATCCTGGTTTCTTATACAAAGCAGTCTTGGCCTTCCTGACTCCCTGGCCTCCACCCCATACCAGCCAATTCATGTGATGCCAGGCTGGGAGCTTTTAATTAGAAGAAAAGTAAGTGTTGTTCACCACTCAGTATGATCTCAACTCCACTTTGGGTTTTCTGAGGTTGTTTCCCAGAAGGACTGCAAAGGAAGAATTTCAAACTGGGCTAATTATTAAATTTAGATAATTTTCAATGATTGCTGGCAAGTCATGACACTGTCTGTTTTATCACCTTGCATCATTAGGTTTTTTTAAAACGTTTTTTAGGATTCTTTTGTCTGTACTCTCAGATCCATACAAACAGCAGACAATTCACTGCTTGTCCATTCATCAGCACCCCAAACATTTGCAGATATACATTTGCCTACATCCAATTCACAAGACACCTCACACTGTGCTATTTATGTCACGCTGCATCCTAATTCAATTTAAGAGCTGAGGTCCCAAGGATGTATAGTGCGGGACACACAGAGACTATTGTCCCATTGCTGACTGTCTGAAAGGGCTAGAAATGCAACACTGAGCACGCTCAGACCAACAGACCAGCACAAGTAGCACCTGTGCTCCTTCAGTCAACAAGTGACAAGCAGTTAGAGATCTCCGAGGCAATTATTTTCCTCCCCAGACAGGAATTTCTTGTTCTCTGGACAGGTGCAGTTAAGGCCCAAATCTCCTTTGGCAAGGAATCCTACGTCCAGCTTAATTTTCAGGTCATAAAGTCGACAGTGGCCTCATTCTTGTTTTATATCCCATGCTGTTCTTAGGCTTGGTCTTAATGAATTGAGGAAAGTCATGATGTGGTACTATCACTGTGGACCACCCACTACTGTGAGATAAGGGGTCAGCTCTTCCCCCATTCAGAGTGGCAGAGAGAATGGTTCCCGACATCTTAGAGGTACACACTGTCCCCAAGCCTGGGAAAGACAGACAAAGTCTCATTAATAACTCTGAATTAATACTGTTTTGATAGTAGGTTCTCACCCTGGGCAAGTCCATTGTGGGGTTCATCTTTTTAAAGCAGAATGGTGATGTGAATTGTGGTTTCATGTTTTTGATATTAGCATGCACACAATAATGACAGAAAAATATTTTCTGGATCTCTCTTCTGACTTAGCAAAGAAATGAAATCCCTGACCGGCCTAAATTCATTCAACTCAAAATGTATTTTTGAGGAAACCATTTATTTAAAAAAATAAGGTTGAGACATTGGATTCCATTCTGTTTTGTTTTCTTTTTTTTTTTCCTTTCATGGCTTTTCCTAATTTGGTGTATAAATGTGAAAAAGGAGGCCAAGAACATCCAGACATAACCATTAAAATATTTTAGGAAGTTTGGAGAAATTATAGTAATTTACCATAAATGTCATCCTCTCTGTGGTTGCTCTCACGTGTTTAACTGTTGCAGCCTCGGGGGGAAAGATTTCTTTTGTATGCCTTGAAAGAGACCCTGAGGGATATTACATGCAATTGTCAGTCTGGTTTTCATTGACTCAAGAGTTCATCAAACCCTCTTTCTCTCACACGTCACAAAGGACACAGAGAGACTCCACACATAAGCTGAGGAGTCTATAATTTCCTGGATCAACAGATTAGAGAAAGTAGACCTGTACCAGAAAGCATTTCTCATTTCCATGAAGAACAGAATCAACACAACTGCTAATGTTGGCGAATGGAGTAGAAAGACCTCATCATTACTTTGACACCATGGTACCCCATTTATGACTGATAGTAATAGCGGACCTCAATTTTCAAGTTTCAAGTGAGGAACAACAGCATAGAGGAAGACTGCTACACCATATTTTGAGTGTATATTTTGTCTCAAAATAGATATTGGCTTCTATTAATAAAACATTTTAAAGCATGTCACATGGATATTACATAAAATGCAAGTTAATGAAGGACAGGCAGTAACTGGCATTTCAAAGCTACTGTCAGCAAGTTAGAAGCTTCTGTGACGAAAACTTCCCCCAATTTGAGAAGTGACCATAGAATGGAATGCTGTTTGTGCTTCTCTGTCTATTTAACTTGTTACAAGATGCCCAACTGGAATGTACATGATTTGCTTTCTCAGCATGTTTTTGAAGTGCAAAATAATAAAATGCAGACCATTTATCAAAAAAAGGTAATGAGTAAAACATGTCCCCTGATGCATTGTACATAAACAAATAACTTCAGATCTTAAATTGGCCATTTTGGCATTTTACTGCTTTTTGTGGTTTCTTTGTTATGTTGTTTATAACAAACTCATTGCCAACTGTGTAAATTGTACAATTTAAAAAAACAGTGGTAGTGGAATGTCACCTGTGGGTTTCCGGTGGTCTGTCATTTTGAGTGGATGGTCACCATTTCTCTTAGTTTATGAATTCAAAAGCAGATTAAACTGTCGCAAAAGTGCAGCCAGTCATCTTCAATCTGTGGGAGGATTGTCTGTTTTTTCCCACATTTTGTGGTTGGTCCTGTTTTCCATTTCAGAGTTTCTGTCCTTGTTTAAGAGGCTTAAACGGTTTGTATGAATAACAAAGCCTTTAACGTGGCAGCAGCCAAAAACAATGCTTTGCCGCATCAGGGCGAGGCAGGCAAGGCTTCATTGTGTTTGTTTATACTGTCACTTGGCATCCTGACAAAATGATCGATACTTGATGCGGTGTTTATGAGGTGCATAGCATTTGAAAGTTAAGTCATTAAAAGTGTTCCCGTCCATTTCTCCTCACCTCTTGGATTCCTTACATTTTGGAAAGTCATGGTATGAGAATTTGTAACTGTGATGGCCCCACTCCCCTCCTGGTAGGCTGCATTGAATGGTGGTGAACAGGGTTGCCTACACAGCACATGTTTAAAAGGTCCTCTGTGTCCTCAATTTACTATTTAAAAGGTTGGGAAAAATTACCCATGGAACTGTTTCAGTACATGACATGTATTGTTCTTATGAAGTCAGCCAGTCATCCTTACATGTATGCTCAAATGAAATGGACCATGTATGTATGTAAACTGGAAATTCTGTGAAAGACACATTTAAGTTTAAAATCATATGAGGACAGGTAATATGCTTATGTCTTAATCATGAGAAGTGCTATAGCGTCTTCTTGTTACGCTGTCTGAGCTGTGAAGACTTTCAGCCAGTCTCTCACCCAGCAAAAAACTCCACAAGAAACTAAAATATAAAACAAAAAACTAAGACACAAACAAACAAATACTGTTAGACAAGAAACAGGAGGAATAACAAACAAGTTGTGGTTCTGTGTTTAGTTGTGACATGAGTAAATGAAAAACAAAAGTATATACACTCAGGAGTGTGAAATCATTTACCGGTAAGACTTCAAAGCTTGGAAACTGAATACATAAACAACAAAGCTGTCTTTTGAGGTGCAATATTTTCCCACACCAAATGACCCACTTCCAACAAGGCGAATATAGTATAGTGTAAAGGCTGCATGGCTTGAGATTAATTCTGTCAGAATTCTGAAAATAACAGAACCAGGGAATCTTGCAGTTTGTTGCCAAGGTTACAGGTCATGTCGTGCCTTATTCTCTCACCAAGTGAACAGATCTCATTAGTAAGAGAAGAATACGAACAGGTAGAGGCTGTCTTTGTTATCTTTTCTTTTCAGATAGTATGTCACAATTCTCAGCACAAAGGAAGTAAAATTGAGTGAACCAGTCAGTTTGCCATCTGTTGGGGGTATTCAATCATCCATTTGTCCTCAGATTTCAAATGCCTATTTGTTAATGGTCCAGCAGTCTGCTAGTTATTGGTGAAAGGACTGTATTCCTACAAAGTAATGTCTCAGTGTTTATTCCAAATGAATCGAAACTTCTCCAGTGTGTTAATTCAAGGATGCAGTTTTTAGGAATAATATTAATTTTACTTGGATCAGATATTTAAGTTGGATGTTTTATTGGTGTGTGCTGAATGCTTAGTTTACTTTATTGAGCATTGCACACCTGAAATGTAGCTCACATTGATGATTGATGATGACTTCCTTTATTTTCATACAGAAATTTTAATGAGAGGAAACTGGGAGATACAAAACCTTGTGGAAGAGGCTAGTTTTCCAGAGATAGCTCTCTTAAACACTTATGTTTGAATGAGTTTACCATTGGATGGATTTTGCACGGTGACAATTTCCTCGCTTAGGAATTTACTGAGAGGATAGAAAATTAAAACACTTAATTTGTTACTTAGCAGGCTAGTTAACAGCACCATGATGAGTAAAGGCTATTATCTGGCTGGCTAGTAAGGCAATACACCAATTCACTTCATTCGCTCATTTTCATTGTTTCACTACATTTTACTGCTGATCAAAATAAACATACCAAACAAGAATGTTGTTTCTGAATGGAATTTTTACATATTCAGTAAAACCCATCAATATGAGTCTCAGCAATCTGGAAAGGGATTTACTTACCATGTGAATTCGAATTACTGAGTTTGTATATTCTTTATTATGTATTACTTATGTTTGTTGTAGTTACTGAACTTAAATGTTTCTTAAATGTTTCAAGTAAATGTTTTAATTATACAGTGTTACTCTTGTTACATCATTGCAAAACGTGTTCCTCAAAGTTAGCTTGAAATATCATTTAACTAATGATGCATTTGTAAGTAATCTCTGTGACATGAGAGAAAGAAATATTTATTGTACTATTATAACAAAAGTGGAACATAATGTGCATTTTGATTTGAAGTAATACTGTATTTGTCCATTTTCCTTTGGATGATTTGCCTGATGCTCTGATCCTGGATGGCAGCCCAACCTTAAAATAATTGGCTCAATTCATTTCACTTGAGGTCAGAGATGCAGAACGCTAAATAACCTGTAATTCCGCTGGACAATAGATGTTAACCTCTGCTCTGAAAGTCCGTCTGACACAAACGTTGAATTGTACTGAAGGTTACCCATCATTGTCCACAGTGAAGTTAAGTGCGGTTGATGGGAGCCCTGAATAAAGAGGCTCTCTGTGTGTCTCAGGAGGGCAGTCTGACTGAGCACCCACTGGGGCAGAGAATAAGTGGAATGCACCCTCCTCATTAGGCTGAGGAATCCTCCGCCCAAGCAGTTGGGGGCTGGGGGCGAGACGCACCTCTTGCATAATGGATGTCGACCCAGCTGCTGCACCTTGTCTTTGTCTCAGTGATCCAGGGCCTAATCTTCCACCTTAATCACTAATGTCTCGGTTGCCTGCTGAGTTTGGCCCTGATGACCATCCACCATGAAAGCCTTTAAAGACTGAGAGAGGGAGAGGGGCAGCTCCAGTTCTGTTTTCTCTAGGTTGATATATTCTCAGTGAGCATCTCCGAGATGGTGCTGCAGGTGTTCAGAGCACTGGGGTTAATAACCCTTCAATGGTGTCCTCACTCTCCTCTCCTCCATTACAACATCACATAATGGTAATTAGAGTGACCTTCCTCTGTAGGTTTCCTATTTCAGTGTACCTGCTATGCATCTTATAGACTTTCTGTTCTAATTCGTAATATGTGTTACTTTTAAGGTACCAAGGCTCTTCTAATCTGGAACAATTTATTAATTATAAAGTATTGTTTTCTTCGAGGATGACTTAGGAATGTTACAGTAAATGTAAGTGTGTTGAAACATTGCTTCAAAGGGACATACTGTTGCATAGTGTAAGTTCCTGCCCGATTCCTGCCCGTGCAACACAGTGAGACCAACACTGGAATGTTGTGCAGCCCTTCATGTGTTTATTTAATCTACAAGCTACAACAAGCTATAAAAATGTGATTTGTGAGGTCCTGCATTTTTTTCCCACTCTGTCAAGTTTTCGAAAACAAAATGGAGCTTTGTAGCCAGCGCACAGCCAAGTGACTCACTAGCTTGGAAAGGCCCTGTTAGGCTGTCACACCACAAACACACTAATGAAATAATTGTTAAATGGCTTTAGATCTGGGCATAAGAGAGTGGCATCAGACAAGGTGTTGTGTCAGTCAGATGCAGTGTCAGCAGTTTGAGGTATCTCAGCATAACAGCACAAACACATACACCCTCTCTCAGTCTCTCCCACTGTCTCTCCAGCTACATATGTATGCAGTGTGTCACATTTACAAATGTCAGCATATAAAAACAACTGAGCAGCATAAACTCGACTATGAATGGTAATTTAGTAAAAACAAATTTTCACATTCACATACAGCATGCGCCAATGGGTCCTGGCAGCAGGGGCAGGCTACTGTCCTGAGAGGGACATTTGCCAAAACTTTGGTGAAACATAGGCAGTGCCAGCAAGATTAAATGAGCAGTTAAATAAATAACTTAAGTGTGTTGTTCTCTTTTACAATTTTCCTTTCCCCTGTGTAGATTAAAGATGGACTGAACAGGTGTGTTGTACCTGACCTGGCCTGCTGATGCCAGTGACCTTCCATTACTTGCTTTGGCTATAGGCCAAAGCTTGGCATTGTGCTTTTGGTGACGGGGGATCATGACCCGAGGGTTACGGGCTCAAATCCTGGATTGAATATTTCTGCTGTATCTTTGAGCACTGATTCCTTTGACTCCCTGTCACCTCACAGCTTTCTATGCCTGTGTCTATAAAGTTCAGGTTAAAAGCACCATGACAGGATATAGGGAGATTAATTTTGCACACTAGGGGATTTATGCAGAACTTATTAATGGATGAAGTTACAGTTTTTATGTATTCAGGCAGAGATTTTTTATGGTGAAGGGGTATAAATAACATTCTGGTCTTTTCACTGTCCTAAAATTGCAGTCTATTTTAAATAACTATCAGGGAGAAAGACAAGCTAGCAGGCAGGTAGGGAGACATTAAATAAAGGGTTTAAAGACCACAGGCCCTAAATAGAAAACCCTTGTGGAACATGTCTCTGTCGTATTGAAGCTTTATTTAAAAATAGCATCTGCATGAATTTCTAGCTTTTCCGTTTTGCCCCAAGGGAGGCAAGGTTATTTCTGAAGCTCAAGCTCAGCTGCCTATTTTTGTTCCTGAGAGCCACTTTGGTGAAGTCTCTTCTGCTGATCTGAAACATCTCCTGTTCTTTCCCTCTGACACAGGTGACACACACAAAGTGTCCGGGGACATCGGTGAAGGTAATCTCACCTTTGTACCATAACTTGCCCTTCAACTTAAATCATGACACACGATCTAATGAGCAAAGAAAAGTCATTCGTCCTGCTCCATCTCCCACCCCAACCCCCATCTAGACTGTGAACTCAGTAAATTTCAAGAGGATTTTCATCAACCTTTTGTTAATCTGTCTTCATACTGCACTACTCCCCCAGACCTGCCCTCACCATCACACCCCGACAAGAAGTTTAAAGGTTGAGTCTGATTTATGTATGTTTTTCTCACATGCAGGGGGGTTTATCAGATAATGATTTGATATATTCAGTAATGCACTGTGCAGGTGGTCCTGAAACTATTGCTGATTCAGTTTTTTTTTTTTACATTGGATGAATGATGGCAGCTCCTCGCTACTGGCACAATGATACTTGGTTTGACAAAGCAAAGTACAGGATTTAAGAACATGATGACCTCGAGAGATTGGTAGATTACTGTGGGGGGAGAAGCCTGCAGTTGGAGCAGTAGTTTCATCTGACAAAAAGCATGAATCACTCCCAATTCACACAAAGTAGCTTTTGCATGCCCTACACACTTGTCTCCAGTTTTTCGGAGAGGGGTTCTTTGTTGATATCAGTTTGACAAACTTGCCGCAGGGAATTTAGAGGTATATTTCACTCATCTCCTCAGTTACAGTTCAACCCCTCAAAACACCCAGGAGCACTGGCTCAGTCAGGTCTCTGGGTAACCAAACTCTGCTTGAAGCACAGCGGCTGTGGAGAACAGACAATTAACTCACTCCTGTACCTGAGTCAGTTCTTTGATGAAATGACCTCAAGGTGACACATTCCCAGCACTCGCCCGAGTAAACGTCTGCAAGAAAAAAGACAGACATGGTCAACGGCAAGCCCTACACCAAAGTTCAGTTTTCAAAGGCATTAATAGTCTTGTACTCATTCGTTCAATAAATCATCCAGTTTCTTCCTCTGTGTTAGTTTTATCTCCTAGTAAAATAAACCCGACCTGCAGGAGCAACGCTCCGGAGCATAGAGTGAGTTCTGTGTTCTAAAGAGGGAATCTAATGAAATTTTGATTGCTTTCAGTGATATAATTCAGACCATGACATTTCATAAAAAATGTACCAGTGGTTGTGACTCCAGGAAGTAGCCCACCTTCACTAAGAGAGAGAGATGATGGGGAAAGTACATTTGAAGAAGATGTGTGGCAAGCAGCAGCAGCAGATGTATTCTGCATTTGAGGGGGCACGATAGTGCTTCATCTTTCATTTGAAGCCAAATTCTGTCTGATTATATTTCCATTCAAAATTCAGGGACCTTTTAGGAGTTACATTTACAGTAGATGTCAAACACAAGATAAAAATTTATAGGCTAAATAATGTTTTCCTTTTATTTCAGATGTTACACTTCAAACTGTTTAGACATCTTGAAAACCCAGCTATAAAACTTGTGACAGCATTTTATTTCATAAGGTGCTAAATGTTCTTCACATACTAGCCACACACACACACACACACACACACATATACACACACAAAAACTTGTTTGTAGACTAAGTATAAGAACAAATAACAACCAAAAATATACTTTAATGACCTATTAAATTCAGATGAGTCTCAAACAGTTATGAGAAACTTTATCACATACTTAACTAAAGAGACTTACATGTGGGGAAAGAATTTGTATAGTATTATATGGTTGTAGCAATAAAGGTGTATATAGCAAAAAAGAGTGTATGGCTCAAGAGTACAACAATAAAACCTTTAGTGCCTTGGGGGGTATACCATGACCTTTTGGGTTATAGGTTATATACTAAATTTCTCACATTGATATTATATTGAGACTATAATTTTAGTGCAGCCATTATCTTGTCATTAATGTAGTCTTTCTAATGTAGTTGCTATTTTCTTGTATTCACTTTGATCTTGTCAAAGCAAGTTTTCTTGAAGGTTACTTACGTTGGTAAAGGTGTGGTGTTTTTAGGAAGAAAACTATTGCAAGCACATGGTTTCCCACTCCTCGAAGCCTTCTGGGGTAAGCAAATGAATTTCCTCTTGCATGATTTCCATCTTGGCCCCAGGGTACAGGCATATTACCTCATTATTCAAGATAGAACTTGCATGATCACACGCAAAAACAGTGGATGAAGAATGATGTCTGCTGTTTCAGTCATAAGACAGATTTCTAAATCTCCTTTCTATGGCTGTCACTTTCAGTCCAATTAATTTTGATATTGACTATGAGTATTTGTCTGTGAAAACTTTCTGCCTATGTGTGGTATTACCAATACCTAATACCCATGTGTCCAGTACCTATAGCATGAAATGAGAACAAATGGGGACACTGACTAAACTGTCCTAAGTCTAAGCAAAGCTGTGTTTTCCAGGTTTGGTATTTTACTAATTAAAACTACCTGTGAGAAAGCATGGATGGTCACTGCCCCATTGTCCGGTGCTGACACATAATGACTTGAAATGGACAGAGAAAATTTATTATACACATTATCAGCTCTACCAGTGGTCTTAGTCTTTTTTTCTAGACTGTGAGATAGTCATTATAATGGTCACTCATTTGCATGGGTTCACTGCCTCACTGCCAGTTTGCCCCTTTCTGAAGGGGACATGCATCCATTCAGAACAATTCTAAATGACTTTCAATGGCCCTTTACAATGTGAGCAATGCATAGTAAGAGCGTGACTGGGTTATCAGTAGCCCACTGAGGACCTTGAAATCACGTTGCCCGTCTGTTTTTGGTATTTGAAATCACAGGTCACGGAGAGGTCGTGTGTCAACATCTTTGCCGTCAGGCATGTTCTGGGACACTTGTCTCTCCTTGTCCACAAAGCGAGTCACTGGCAGAGGCCAGTTCACTGAATGTGATCACTGTGTGATCACCTTTGTCGAGGTGTAAGAACTCAGTCAGGGTGTCTCACCTTGCGCTGAAGTGACCCCTGAGAGAGTGGCTTTGCTGCTGTGAACACCCAAGCAACGCCTTACAAGAGAGAGAGGACACCCTGGCTACCATGTTAATGGCATTCACTGGCCTCACAAGCCCCCAGCCTCATTAAGCCACCCCACGGTAGTACTGATGACTTAAGCAGATGGTATTGTGTGGTAAGTGCAAGAACAGAGACGCTCGTAAAAGAGGGAAAGGGAGGTGTGCAGTCAGACCATGGTGTTAAGGTAAGGAAAATGACAGAAGAACTCAAAGAGTTCACTGGCAATGTGATTATGAGATCAAGTTAGCAGACCAAGCCACATGACCATTGTGATTTTACAGCGACAGTGTACCCTGGGAGGGCACAAACAGGAAGCATGCCTTGCTCAGGATGTTCAAAGAAAGCACTGTATTAATCTGGCAGTCCAGTGATCAAAATGAATGCAAAGGTTTATGGAATTTGTTTATTCCTTTCCCTCCATTTTGGCATTCTTCTTTCACTAATTTTGTTTTGTGCTTCAGACCAAGAGGGCCAAAATAAGGGCTTGGTGAAGTATTTATATAATGTAAGTTATAAAATTTTCTGTATGTTCTTAGCCAGAGGTTGGAACATGCTTCAGCAAACAGTGTGAATGGCTGTGGAAAAAATACAGTCATACAAACGTGCGTGGCTGTGTGTGGTGGGTACGTCTGTGTTTATAACTAATGCTGAGGCGCGGCGCACCGGCATGTTATCTCTGCATTCCAAACTACACCTACCCTTCTATTTAAACACTGCGCTGCCATGGAAACTCAGCTGCAACAAGGCATCGAAACTGACACCTTCTTCTCACTTCCTGCATGTCAACTCTGTGGTCTTTAATTTCTGTTTTAGTTTTCTTTCAGTGGCATACCATTCCACAGAGGGGCCATTGAATGTGCTCATTAAAGAGAACTGTGATGAGGTTGATATTTGATGCTGTTTGCTCTTGAACAATTCCTTAAGCATTACTCAGTTGTGAATGTAATACTTTGGCCAAGAAACCGGATCCTTAAAACCTGTCAACTAAACCAAAGGTATCGTCAATGTCGTTGTAGGTACTGTGCATCCAGTAATTTTCATACAATAATTCCTTTGAGTTTGGGTTGAAAAGGACTGAGCATGCAGTGAATAAACAAAGACAAGGTTGTAGGTTATCAATCTTACAGCTCAATGTCTTTTGAGTGACTGCAAAAGGCTTTTTGTCTTTTACTTTGTAATGGTTTTCCACAACATAGGGATATCATCAGTAATGTTCCAATACATTTACTGTAACAATTCACTTCATCACTGTGTCAACATCCTGTTGTTTACATCCCATAGTCAGTTGCTTTGAAGTGTGAGTAACATGTTGACATATAAATACAATACAGCTCGATTAAAAACAGACGAAAAAAGCAATAACATCAACATACGTTCACACAGACAGTGATTCATGTTTGGGGAATCAACCTGACTGTTTATAATCGTTGTATGCCCCACAAAATCAGAGGCTGAGAATATCTTTATCCTCCTAACAAGCATATTGGAACAGGCTGGACTGAGGGCCATGTGGAATGAGTTTAGGTGAACACAGCTTCGCCCTAGCATTTCGGAGTACAGACAACTCTGATATTGCAGTGCAAAATATGGGCACCTCTAAGTTTGCTTCATCTCTATCTGCATATGTTCAGCTAATATAGTTGAAAAAAATATAAATGTTATATTTTTATCATTTTTCATAATTTACATTTATTATCTCAACAAACAATTATTGTTTATGTAAGTATAAATTCCTGTCAGAGTATCCCTGAGTCTTGTTTTGGTTGGACTTGCTTGCTGCACATTTTTCATCAGAGAAACAATTGTTTTTTTTAGCATTTAGCTTCCACTTTTCATGAAACGCAGTTGTGAAATAGGTAGACGTGTCATCATAACTTCATAAAGCTTTCATCTTCTGTCAATTTCAAGCTCACAGCAAAATGAAAACAAGGAACATGGGAACACATACATGTACACACATGCACTAATGGTGAGCGCAAACTCCTGTCCAAGGTGACTGTTCACTATAAGCAGAGGAATTCAACAACAATAAAAACCCCACATTATTTAAAAGAGCATTTCGGTCTGCTACCTTCATATTATTTATGTCTGACTCTGACATTTCTCTAGATCACTATCACACAGGTCCCCAACCACAAACTATAAAAACTGTCTATGAATGTACAATGAAGTTTGTGTAATTTTACATCAGCTACCCTAACGTGAGGTTCTGCTCACCAGTACTGCTACAGTCAGAGAATTTTATATTGCCTCTGTAATGTGTTCTTTTCTTTTCATTGTTGAGAGCAAGGCATGTTTAGTAGAGAATGTTTTTATGGAAATGGTTTTTACGAATGGTTCACCACCAACTTCCTGTCATTTGTTGATATGAGCTGATATGACATTTATTTGGATGAAGTCTGCATACAGAAGGAATTATAAATTCATGTACATCACTTGCCAGAGTAATATATTTCATCCAATACAAAAAAACTACCAAAAGCTACCAAGAAGCTACTAAGAAGCTACCAAAAAACATGTGATGTATAGCAATGTGACACCAGAAAAAAATGTGCCAAGTTATGTACGATAGTAAAAGTGAATGCAGTAACTGAATTCTTCCGATTGACTGCTATGTTCAGCCATTAATTGAAATGCAATGACCATTAATGACAGGAAATGTTTGTAGTGGCCATGATAGCATACTATGTTCCATGATAAAGATACATTTCCTGGATTTTTCAGTGGCTTAGATTGAACGATGAGTGGATAGCAAAGTAGTTTCTTCTCCTGGTGTGTTCTCAGTGATAAATGTTCTTTGACAGTTCACCTTTACCAGGTGAAACTGATGCAGGCTGCAGCAAGAGTAGCCTTGTGTGTTGAGGCATTCTCAGGCAGTCAGGGGTCTGCAGACAATACTGTTTTGACAACCAACTGAAACAAGCACGATGAGTCACTGAACCCTGAACCCTATCTCTGGGCAGGGGAGGGGAGTGTCAGAATGGGCAGTAGGTTAGGGAGCAGCAGGACTGTGCAGGACAAAACAAGGCAACCCAATCCGATTGCGTGAATTGCATAACCCTTTAATGCGTCCTACGCGGTGGCTGGTGTTCCCCTACAGACTGGTACCAGGGCACAGATTAGAATTAGGGGAAATGTTTTGCCTCTGTAGACTTCCAGGCAGGTGTCCCCCATTAGGCTGATTCCACACGAGCGCCTTTAGCTCCCCTCCTCTTGTTTGGATCCTCCTCCCCATTAGGGAGATGAAGCACAATTAAAATCAAAGATGCATTGTCTGGAACTTATCATAATGGTGTGGTTGGAGGGGCTCAGCCTGTCATTCTTCTTTCCCTTCTGTATGTATGGGAGCAACCGTGGCCCTCTCCCTTTCAGCTCAGTCTCTGCCCTCTGCATACCCCTCATGTGAAGGCTAGCCACATCCTGAGCATGGGGAAAGCACCACCAGCAAAAGGAGAACACAGCAATGACAATGCTTCAGAGTCTTACCAACTGCTTCCTGGGAAACTGAAATTCTTTTATTGAAAGAGTCTGCATCACTTTTCGGAAAGATGTAATGTGAAGTGTCATGTAAAAACAACAGGCTAATTTTTATTGTGTTTTTGCAGAACACTATGAGGAGAGAAAACAGCTATCTTAAGCACAGAACTGTGACACTGTGAGAATACTCATTAGATGCCAGAATTCTATTTGAGGATTCACGTTGTGTCCCTACTGGGAAATGTACTTTTCTCTAAATTGACAGAAATCCATGTTTACAATTTAGAGGCTATGATTTGGTGGCCCTGAAAGACTTGTCTGGTTAGTGCAGTCAGGTGTGTGGCCACTTTATTTTTCATGCCTTAATTGCTTATTCTTGGGCTGACTTTAATTTAAAATGATTTGGCATTTAATAATTGATTTCACTGAGGGATGCGTAGAGGGCTTTTACAGAATCAGAGCACTCTGATAACATGGAAAGTAGAAGTACCCTCAACAACTCTTCATACTTTTCATACAGACAACTCCTCATACTTTTCAGACTTCCAATTTTCTGCTTTCCTCATAATAACATTTGAATGTCCAATTGGAAAAACTTCCTTGTCATATCACAGTGACCTGTAATATTGTAGGTTCAGCATTGCAGTTTGTCTTGAGAATTTGAGAACAAAATTTTAGCAAATGTGATACTTACATGATGTACACAGAACAGTATTTCCATCATTTCAAGGATTTCACATTGTTGCAAGAATGCAGTACTTGGCATTGCTTGAGTTTTCTTTGAGTTTATATAAAATGATGCACCTCTTTGTGTTCAATGCACACATAATCTGAGTGATTATGTTTATATATATATATATATATATATATATATATATATATATATATATATATATATATATATATATATATATATATATATATATCTTGTTTATATACTGCATTGTGTGTGATACATCTTACATGTTACTGTAAATCAAACAGAAGCTGTTAAAACCAAGCAGTTCTTGGTTTTGAAACTACAAATGTTCAAAGAACAATTTAATCACAGTCTCCTCTGGGATTCATGTTGTTTTTTGCTTCTACCTCCACAGAAATTGGTGCCACACAGTGCAGTGGTGAGAACTGGGAAAGCAATGTAGGACCAAATAAGAAAGAATGTTCACAGCCTTCTGCACACAGGTTTAATTGGCAAAAGAACACTTCTCTCCATCTCCATCAGAGTTACTTTGTAACAGCCCTGGCAGAAAACCTTAGTCTGAGGACTGGTCCTGAAGGTATGAGATCAGGACTTGTGTCTTTTCAAGAGATTAGGAATTTATATGACAAAATTTGTCCCTAGATGTTCTGTCAGTCTCATTTTCACAGTGAGGAATGTTGAGTTCCAGACTCCTCCCTCATGCTGTTAATGTTATTTGCTTAGCAAATGGATATTGGAATAAGTTGCTCAAGGATTCACAGTGAGGAATGTTGAGTTCCAGACTCCCCCCTCATGCTGTTAATGTTATTTGCTTAACAAATGCATATTGGAATAAGTTGCTCAAGGATTCAACAGCGGTGGCCTGCAAGAGATTCAAACGTCCAAACCTCTAGGTGAACATATATACATATATCTGGCCTTGAACAGTCCTGTCAGAATCAAATGTATCGGTACCAGCTCACGAGTCTGGTTTTTAAATTTCCATCAGTTACTGAGAATAACTTGGCCTATCTAAAAAAAAGACCTCATTTTACATTTACATTATGCAAATAATGACAAGAGGGACCATTCTGACAGTTGTGAAGAACATGCCAGAACATGTGTCCTCTTCATCAGAGAGTCTCAGGAGGCCAGAGGAAGTGAAGTGCATGGCTACCACTCTGTGTTATCATTGTGTACCCTCACTGATGTGTCTGTGTTGGAACTGTTTTCTACTGAGCCTGAAAAAGCACAGTGCTTTTGATATCATCTGGAGATAGGTATAATTATACACACATTATATACCTGACACTTTCAAACCCTTTAGGGACCTTCAGTTTGATAGTCAATGGCCTGTATTGTTAGTTTCTGATATTTTCCCAATTAAATCCCAATTGCTTGCCAGTCACGTTCCTTTGCATTGTGAGGAAGAACTTATGGACAGAATGCAAAGACACATTCTTCAGAGCCAGACTAGTCTCAATGTGGTGATTTAGTCCCCATTTCATGCATCAGCGAGGAATCTTGTTATATTTTTTGTGCCGTTGCTCTGCGCTGTGCGTGCTGAGAGCAACTTTCATCTCCCTGTGGTTGAAATGTACTGACACAGTGCACCACTGCTTTTCAGCCTTGCTATAATGGAAAGCAGCAGGCGTTAGCATGACTTCCCTCTGCAGTCTCTCTTCATTACAGAAACTGAAACTCCAGGGGGCATACACCCACGCAGCGTGACATTATTTTCAGAGATTGTTTTACCACAGACCTTTATCTACCAAAAATGTGTGTTTAATTAGCTTGGAATTAGCTTTTTTTAATTCTTCCCCCACTTTCAGTTTATTATAAAAAGCAACATCAGGATTTCCTGAATGCAAATATTCATCAGCTCTGAACAGATCCTGGACATCAGCATACCAGTATAAAGTCCCTGAATCAAAACAGATCAGCAAGACAAGCTGCTTTACTGAACTACAACCTTGTGTCCTCATTTGGTGCACAGTTGTGATTCTGTACATTTAAACTGCTAGATAATTTTGACATTGAGGTGATGGACTGAGAAGTCTGACTTCAAGGACAGCAGGAGAATATCATTAAACCTTTTGGATTATGTCTAATCAGGACTGCAACCAGCAAAGCTTTAACATTAACATGTATAGATTATATTTTAGGAAAATGTGACTTCTGAATGCTATTTTACAGAATTGACAGATAATGCAGAATTATATTGCCATATTTCAATAGGGACTGCAACTCTGTGTCTAAATTTGCAAAGGAATTTTTATGTTGTCTCGACATAATAATACAAAAACCTGTATTTCAATTCTGAGAGCACTCTGAAACAGATCATATGTATGTAACATATTGCTGTCCTGATTCTTGACTTGTCTCATTTCTGTTCCACCAGGTCTGATAGCTACCTATCAGGAAGGGAAGGACCAACCTTAGAATGGCAAAGAACGATCAGGTATTGGTTTTACAGCTGGTGTAAAGCTTCCCATTGTTCAACAGCGAATCAGCTTGAATCTGCTCTGATGTGCATACGATGTGTTTACATTTATTTATTTATTTATTTATTTATTTATTTATTTCAGGCAAGGCAGACATATTTCTACACCTCTACCAAGAGCACAAATCAACATTTTGAGATCACTGATGGGACATAACATACAACCTTGCTTTACACAATGTCTACAATAAGAAACATTTTTGTAAGATACAATTATATAATAATAATAATACCATGCAGGTACAGTCGTTTCTTATCGTTCAAACCCACATCACTTGCATTTGTACCGAGTCAGTGGTGGGTATATAGTTTCACACACAGAGCTCCTCCCCTCCCCTCGTCGCAGGAGATCCAAGCCAACTGTTTTCCGTCCGCCACACAGTCTCCTGCGTCGCCCCGCTACTGATCAAAGCCGCGTGGTGGAATCCTTACACACCTATTTTCCGGATCCCTTTTCAACTACCTGTAGATGTGGGATTTAAGCGAATACGAGCTCGCCTCGGAATATTCCGTCGCCTCGCAGGTTTAGGTACTGGGGGATCTTTCACTGCAGCCGGGCAAGTCTGGGAAACTGCAGGTAAACTGAACGATTTTTTCTCACACGTAAACTGTCAAACACTGAATAAGAGCATAGGTCAGCGCGGTCTTTCGAACAATGAATCGCGTTTGCCTGGAACGCTGATCTAAATCCACATGCGATCCGCATATCATGGTAGTTTGTAAAAGAGAGCTTTATTTCGTCCCGAAGGGTTGTGCGAGTGTAAATCGTAGGTAGTGGTGTTCTTTTGAGGAAGCAGTTTGTCTGCACTATTATCGCAGGTGAGGCGTTGACTATACAGTAGCCCAGTGAAGGTATAACCTTCCTATAATGTCTCCGGGAATGTATATAGAGTGGAACCGCTGTAACAGATACCACGCTAAAATGCGATCTGAATGGTTTGCAGTGCAGTTACACGCGCTTTAAAACCTAGAAACGCATGTTTGTCCTGAAGTTCTGGTCGGTCTTCGATGCGATTAAATTGGATTTATCATCAAATGTTCAACTGTTCTCGTACAGAGTACTGACGAAATGAGAAATATTGGGTCCTTGGTCAGTTTAAATTATGGCGTTTGGGATTTACTGACTAAGGTAAATAAAACGTCCATAGTGTTGGTGTTAATACACTGTGTAGAAGTACATTCTTGGGAAAGTGGGTTCACACTATGGTGAATCTCACAAGTTGGATGTGGGCTCTACTTCTAGATTCCGGGAATAATTCACCGCGGCTAAAATGACACTTAAACATTACTAGCACTATCCATTTTGAAACAGTTGGTAGAAATAGGGTGTGACGATATTTAATCTCATTTGAGGTTCGAAACTCATAGCCTGGACTATCAAGGTTACGTATATGTAGAAAGGATTCAGCAGTTCAACAGGTTATTGGTTTTTGTACGAGTGATGCGTGCAGTTCGACTCTTGGGGGAATTTCGTGTAAATGACACCAAACCTAAACACAACAGCTAGCCTACGCATACACATGTGCTTAGCAGTCGAAAGCTGACATCGAACTCGATGTGTTGTAAAATATATTGATAATGTATTTGTGTTTGGTGTCTTCTTGCCCGTATACGCACGTCTGTGTTCACGGTATTTTTTTGTTCCGACTCGGCGTAGCAATTAAATTAAAAGGACTAATGGGATAATTTCTAGTGTCAGGCAGGTCACGCAAACACTCTCACGTACTTTTCCTTTGGATTCTAACTCAAACTTAATGTGAACTTCCTGGTTTGAATACATTAAATGTGTTAATTGCAGAAGTGCTCAGCGCCGTCTTTCTTCCAAATGTAGCGAGCTAGTGTAATTGTAGTCATATTTTTTTTCCAGAACATATGATGGGATGAATCACTTTGACAAGCTTATTTGTAGAGAATAACTGCTTTCACTGCTGATGTGCGAGCTTAATATGAAAATGTAAGCACTTTGTCCTTATGAAAAGAAACGGTATACTGAGTCTAATACCCCAGTCTGGTGTGTCCAATGTTATAATCAATTCATACATGCACTTTTTACGGCAATGTGCAGTGCTTGGATAAGGATTATGGACAGTCACTGATATTGTAAAGAGGAAATTCCTGCAACTTAGATCGAGCAGTTTGCAGATGGGTGTCCTACATGCGAACTGAGAATGAAATCAATGGATCAGCATCTTGGAACTGTCCCAGATCTTAAATGTTTCAGGTGGGTGGGAAGAAGACCTGTGGCTGCTTTGCCTTTCCTTAATCACTGACAGCACTTGCTGGACCCTGAGCCTGAAAGAATAATCATTCAAGGCCTCCCAGTCCACATGTGCTTTCACTGTGTTACACCAGCTGCTGTGTGGAAAAGAAACAAAGACACCCCCCACCAGCCTTTCTGTTGAGTCAATAACATACTGTCATACTGTAGCCACAGAGTCTCACATTGTCATACAAGCTGTTTCCCAGTGTGTTAGACGAGCTCAGAGCAAACATGTTGTGGTCGGCAGAGCTGTAAAAGAGGCCGTTTGCCTTCGAGGCGCTGTTATTTCCACATAGTGCACAGGCGGTGGGGTGAGAGGCAGAAGGTGGCAGCGGTGCTCACAGACCAGAGGGGACACAAAGTAGGCCTTCATTTTCCACACAAAAGCCACAAAAGTCTAAAGGACAATGTCGGAGACCCCGGCTGTTGTAGGAGCCAACACGGTCAAGCTGTATTTTACCACAGACAGCCCACACAATCGTCTTTGAACGTTCCTAGTTTGAGTTGTAGATCGGCATAACACGTTAATCAATTCAGCTGGATGGTGTCTTGGCTTTCGTTTAGTGCTATTGTTATTACCATTTCCAAATGAATGCATCACAGTGAAGGCTGTATAGGATGCTACAAGTGTACCTTTTGCCGTTTGTCTCAAATCTCAAATTCTCAAAAAAATCTTAAATTCTCTATCACTCTGTCTTTGCCGAGGCAAGCGTTCATGTGACCAAAACTCCATGAGATATTCCTGATGAGACATACAGACGAAAATCTCACTAATTCCATTTCCTTTTGTTTTGGCGGAACATTGGTGACTAATGAGATGTCCTTGGGAAAAAATACTTTGTTCAAAGTTCTGCCTGAAGTCGAATCCAGACAGAGAAGTAGAGAAAGATTCCAGATAATGATATGATTAAACCTGATACTTAAATGTGCGAGAGTTCTGAGTACTTCTGCAGTACACTGCACACCTAATTGGCTCTCTGAAATCAGCTCCCTGCTTTTTCTCGCTCTTTCTCAGTACAGAATCCTTTTTTTACAATGGCACATATCATTCATTATCTTTTTGTAGTCATATGTACTATGTAGGCCAATATGAATGTAGGTTAACTTAAAAAAAATGTCTGTACAAAACAGAGTCACTGTTTTTTTTTCTTGTCCTGAGGCTTTTCCTGTAATCTGAACCAAACTAGGGTGCTGGCCTGAACTATAAACAACCTTCACCCGGCATAGCTTCCAAAGTAAAATGTGGTTGCTGTGTTTACATTAAACAAACAACAAAGCATAATGTGAGTTGATATCCTAGACACAATTACAACATTCATCGTGATTTACCAGTGCAATACCAATCCACTGGCAGCCTCATTTTGAGGCATGGCAGAGAAAATTGTGTGGGCTACTGCCTCACCTCTGGAAGAAGACAAAGTTCTGGGTCAGTTGTTTACAGGGTTTAAGGCACAGTGGAACCAGTGGATTAACAGATTGTGGCCTCTGAACCCCATATTCCTTCTCAGCAGGTACGGAGATGAAAAAAAGAGTGCCGTTACCAAGACTTGTCAAGAAGTATTTGGAGCTCAATAGAGAACGGGGGGCAAACCCTAGTGGAGGGAGGCAAATTTACACTGCAGCGTGCTGATTATCACACTCTTTTCCCCTTGAATGAAAACACCACAATGAGAGGCCTGTTGTGGTGTGAGACTCACCTCTTTGTGACTCGCGCCTTCACATTCCTCGCATTCCGACCTGCCGCAGGCTCGGAGCGCTTCGGAGACGTCCGCAGCCAGATCGCCTGCAGGACGCGAGGCAGCACCTCTCGGTGACACCTCCCCTGTTAGTTCCCGTGTTGGGTGCGCACAGGCTGAACAGAAAGCGAGGGCCTCTAATTTGGGCCGGCTGGGAAAGTTGAACGCAGCTGACTCCCCTGCAGCTTCGGTTACTTGCGAGTACGAGCACACAGTTGTGGTTTTGCTCACAGTTGAACTTTAAAAGTGACATTATCGCAGCCTTTTACTGGTCCCGAGTTTAATTATAGTGTCAGGCTGACCTCCCCCACACACACTGCCTTCATTGTGGTTATTCAATACCGCTGTGCAAAACTTCACTGTGTCATAGAGCTGTAGAACAGAGTGGAAGTTTATTTTTTTTTTGCAGATAGTTTGGTACTTTCCGGAGGTATTGCCACCTATATGGGGAAAAGCTCCAGGAGGAAAAAGGTCAGAAGCTGTTTGCACCTTTTGGTTTTCACTTGTGAGTGTGAAGCACTTTCATCCTGAAAGCATAGCCCTAATTCTTTATTCTTATATAACCTGACAATTCTTCTCCAGTGGTTCATGCAACAGGCAGTGCTGATATGGTCTGGAAGTAGTATAGCTGGGATATTTTTGTCATTATGTCTCTGTCTTTATATTTGTAAATCCCTTTTAAATACAAATCACTATGTAGCATGTAGTGCAATTTACTGGTTGTAGCAGAAATTTTTTGCTGTCATTCAACACAAAAATAGCAGCCTCAACATATACAGCATAAAATGCTATATTTCAGTATCCCAGTTTTGTTGATACTCTTCATTATCACTGCAGATGTTGGACCTCCCCTCTGTAAGATTAGGTAATTCTGTTCCTTTGTTGCCATCTTGTTCACTTCCATGTCTGTACAATAAGAGAAGTTCACTCAGTCATCCCACAGACATTTCTCTGAATAGCTATTGTTCCTTTTTCCTGTCCCCTCCACTGATCAGATTAGAGCGTCTTTGTCCAAAATGACAAGCACCAGGTAATGAGGGAATGATTTTTATCATTTTGATGCTGGTCTAGTCCAGGACAGGTATAAAGGCTGGAGGGTGGTGGCATCTTGTGGCTAGAATTTTTATAATGAAAATGTGCAGGGGTTTTAGGTGGTTGCCATTAAAATAATGCAAGTGCACATAATTTTAATATATCAATCGCAAACAACATGTCTGACCATAAATCAATAATACTTAACCAACAAACAGGGGATTCCCCTGAGAGTGCAGTGAAGAGCTGCAAAAGAAATGTACAAGGTTTATAATTATGTTATGTGGATTATAAGAAGGATCTGATTAAATTTGTTCTGAGTCCTGTTGACTTCTGGTTTTATGTATAACTATCCTCTCGTTTGTGCAGGTCATTTTACTTGAGGCCCCTGAGTTTGGGTGACCGGGCGGTCGTGCACAAGCCATGTCAGTGAGCCCTCATCCCTGTGGAATTCGGCTGGTTTGGCAGTGACGCGCGTGGGGTCCTGAAGATGTCGGTGTGCGGCGAGTTTGCTGAGCACGTGTGGAAACCGGGTTCCTGCAAGAACTGCTTCCACCCCCGCAGCGCCCACCGGTCCAATGGCAGCAGCGCGGTCCGCGTCAGGAACAGCTCGGCGGGGGATGAGGACGACGGCCTGACCCACTCAGCCTCCCACTGCAAGCCCACCATCGCTGTCAGGCCCACCATGATGAACCCAGACATGCCTGACATGCGTACAGACGTCAACATGAACACTGAGCAGGTCAGAGCTCGTCTAATCTCAATACCTACCTTCAGCAGGATGTATATCTGACTGAACCCTTTTGTCTAATCCATAATCCAATAGTTGTTAACTTCATTGATACTAATTTTTTGTGTATTATTACCATTCTTGTTAGTGACTGCAGTTTAGTTAACAATTGGGCGTAATGAAAAATGAGTTTATACTCGTTATAAATATAAAATGTACTTGTCTTTCATTTCAGGATAATCAGAAGAGTCCAGTTGACAGACTAAGCTTTAAGAAGGTGTTGGAACTTAGTCCCTTGTATATAGACAATAATGGCTGCAGCAAGCCTCTGAAAGAGTCCTTTCTGCAAAGCACAGCTACAGGCAAGCTGGACTACACCGGCAGGCTCCCAGCAGGTACTCTGTCCCCATCATGCCTCCAAAAGGAGTCAGCGTTTATCTTTGTGACCCAGGAAGAGGTGCGCGGTCCACACAGTTTGAGGGAGGTTGGAACCAGTGACGCCTACAGGCCGCAGTTGACCTCCGTAAAGAGCACTTACACAGGCAGCGGCAGCCGCTGCCCAGCGGGGCTTGCACAGAGCCCGGAGGGTAAGACGTTTTCCTCAGGGAGCTGTGACAGATACAGCGAGGTTATTAATGACTCCTGCAGCTCAGCAGCACGTGAACCTCAAGCACCCCTGGAGGTCGCCATCAACATCATCACCGCCACCCCCACCACTGCTGGCATCACTGGCAATACTGAGCCATCAAGCACTTCCCCCTGTCCTGGCTTTCCTGCCGGCTCTGCACTGCAGGCCCCTCAGGCTTGCGGTCGAGCCGCCTCTTTCCTCTCCGAGCCCACCAGTCTGTCAGACTCCTGCTCATGCCGAAGCAGCACGGATTCTCTCGCCGGCTCACAGGGGCAGGATGTTTTTGGGCCGCCGGGACTGGACAGGCCCCAGGTCTTTACGCCCTCATCCAGCCCCCTGTCGAACACGCAAAACGGGCACCCGAGCAACGAGCCCATCTACGCAGAGAGCACCAAGCGGAAGAGGAGGCCGCAGGGTGAGGGGCAGAACTCGAGTCCGGACGCGGGCCCAACTGGCGAAGGTCAGAGGGCGACGATCACCGTCATGGCCGTGCACACGGAGGAGGACAACCGCACGTTCTACCTCAGCAGCCCGGACTCTGCCGTGAGCACGCAGTGGTCGCACCTCAGCCCCACGGCCACCGCAGACCCCAGCAGCCCAGCTTTCAAGTGGCCTTCGAGCTGCCGCGGCTCAGAGACAGCGACAGCCTCCCTCCAGCCCAAGCCTCAACCCAGCCCCCCAATCCCTCCCAAGATGAACTCCCGCTCTCCAAAGCTGGGGACCTCAAGCCTCTCCCCAGTGCCCCGCCAAGAGGCGCCGGCGCACTCGCCTTCCGCCGCACAGCCCACTCCCCAGACGGAGCCCCCCGCCTCGGGCACCGCCCTCACCGCCGCCGAGCGGAGGCACAAGATGTACAGCTCCACCTGGAACTGGGAGGGCCGGATCGAGGAGGAGGAGGAGGAGGAGGGAGGGGAGGAGGCCGCGCCTCGGAGCGGGGCGTCAGGCCTCATCAATGGGGCCGCTGTGTCGGAGCCGAGGGATGGGAGCCCCGCGGCTCACAGCAAGGAGAGCACCCCGCCAGGCACGGCCAACAATGGTGCCAGTCAGAAGCACCCAGGCAGCGGCGTGGAGAACAGCACACACAGCGGGGACATGCTGGCCAAGGCAGCATCTTTCACCACAGACCTGTCAGAGTCCAAGAGTGGGAGCCATGACCCTGCTCCACCTCCACCACCTCCAAAGAAGAACCACAGGTAAGAGGTTCATCTATTAACCACAACAGATGCACACTGTGTAAAATGAGCTATGAACATCTAAAGCGGTGCTGTCATACTGATGAACGATCTGTAGTCTCTATAGTTACTTCTTTGTACAGTGTATTCCATTTAACTGTCATGCCTGAGGTACAGCAACCATTATGCTGTTTGGGATTGCATCTATTTTAATTACATTCAGCCCTCAACAAGGCTTTAAATTAGTTTTTATTGACAAAGGATGGCTCCCAAGAAGATGAAAACAAGTTATTAAGTGCAAGTACTGAGGCTGGTGTGTGAGTGCCAAGAAAATAAAGCAGAAATGGAAATTAGAGAGCAGTGTGAAAAATAAGTTTTACCCTGGACTGTTATTTTCAAAGTCCCATCATTTCATGTGACAGCTGACAGATTTTTAAATGAACAGTTACAAAATAAAAAATGTGAAAGCTCTGTTAATTAACTTCATTGCTTTTTTATGTTGGGAGGGGTCCTGCCTTTTGTCTATTGTATGAGAGAGGAGTTAACTAGAGCAGTGTTTAATGGGTCTGCATCCTTAATATGCAGCAAGTGAGTCAATGACATGGAATCTGCATGGATCCTAAGTATCATGCTCTTTTTTACTGTAATTGAGCATTTACTGTTTCAGGATTTTTGTGAACTTTCATTGTGCATCCATTGCGGTATCATTGTCAGCTGACTGAAGGCAGTGTTGGAACCACATGATTCTCTGTGTGAGATTACATGGTGACCCTTCGTTTGTTTAATGATGCAAAATCTATCTTTCCATGGTGATATTATTCGCCCCGTGTTAGCCCCCATTCCATGGGCTTGGAGTCATTTGCAGTAGCAGGTCTGAAATGACTGAATGCATTTCTTGTTGCTAGCGATAGTGGAACGTGTCATTGTAAGGAAAATGGGCTATGACGACGTTCTTCATCACATTATTTGTTTGTCTTGGCCGACGCACAATGGAGTGAACTGTACTTGATCAGAAAAAGAGATCTTCTCTCATTGAAATGGCTGGACAAAGGAAACCCTTGTTTGTGATGTACACGTGAGTCATAATGCACATTCTGATTTGTCACCACTAACTGTGACCTTATTGCTAAGAGAATTTGCACAAATATAGGGCACCATTTCTACTGAACTGAATGTGTATTTGCAAACAAGGAGTATTTTGACATTAGAACTACTGAAGGTAGCACCAAGTGGCTGCAGTGTGACCAGATTATTTATACACTCTGTCTCCAGAGTGAAAACCCAAAAGCAGGACTTGATGGACATGTAAGCGGTCAAATGATCATTTTAAAATAAACCTGCTTAGTTGGGATGGTTTACTTTAAAAATATATCTGTGAATTCCTCAAGTGATTGTCCCGACAGTTCCAAGCAAATGTGTTCAAGCAGAGTAGCATGGGGCCACAAAATGTTTTCCAGTCAGTAACCATAGTTGACCATTCAGTCGCAGGTGCATGTATCACCTGCATAGTGATTGTGGGGTAATGTGTCCTCTATGTTCCTCTCATTCTGAGGATGTAGAGCAAATGCAATCTCTGAGAAAGGCATCAGAAGCTTCCCTTCCTGCAGTAGTTCAGCTTCCTTCTCCATGGTGAACTAGCTTGTTTTCCATGGTAGTTCAACTTCTCCTTTTTTAATATCTTAGCAATGGGTCAAACTTCCTCTGTCTATAAACTGCATTACAGCCTGCAAAAGGCTGCAAGAGGCTATCGTACCATTTCTGTGTTATTCAATGAAGAAACCATCTCATATCAGTTGAACACTTTTTTAGACTTAAGTCCTTCCATATAAAGTCACGTTTGCTCATGAAACTCCAGTCTGAAACAAATGTTCCACAGAAACACATCGGCTGGTGCTTAGTTTGGAATTCTCTCGCCTTACTCTCTGGTCAGGTTTCACCAGGCCCTTATTTTTGTTGTAATTTTAGGAAGGCAACGCGTCAGTCCTATTATGACATTGCAAGCATGCGAGACTGATAAAAATACACCCTCTAAACGCGTGTCCAGACACATCTCCTCCAGCCACTGGCACACTTTTAAAAATTCTATTTTTTTGTTTGTTTTCATGCAGTTGAGCTCCAGTGTAACCCACATGGTCTAACCTTCCCATTCTCAGGCTTACTGTGTTTAAAGACTGTAAGCAATCGTCCAGTCTCAATTCAGCCTCAAATCCAACTGAGAATGGCTATGTTTACTTTCCACAGCACATTTATGAGCTATGATTGGCACACAAAACTTGATGTTGAGTGATTTTTTTCAGTTTACTACACACCCATGCACTACACACCTTAGTGTGTAAGTCAGTGCACCCACCATTCTATCAGGGCCAAGGGAGCAGAAAACTTCTGATATAACGTTTTTGTGTTATGAATCATTTAGGGAACAGATGGTTTTGAAATCTGTTTTTTTTTTCCGAAGTGCCGTCCCTGCCACTCAACATTCTGCGCACAGGATCTAAATATATATAATACAAAACTTTACCAGGTAGATGACACAAGAAACATGGCTGTCAATCCTTTGTGTCTTGTAGCATGCCAAAAACAAGCATATTTTTGAAAGGGGCTTTGGAAGACATCAAAGGGCTCAGTGGAGCATACTTTTGCCCAAGGCAACTGCCCCACTGTCCCAGCCATTGAAACCCCCTCCATCCCTCAAAGCCAAATACACCATTCTCCAAGCCCCAAATTGTCCCTTCTGGATGACAGTGAATAGATGAACCGAGCTGATCCATAAAAATAAAAGCCGTCGCGTATTTGGGTTGGGTGGCCGCGATGAGATATGGGTACTGATGCTGCTTCATTGCATGGTTACGTTACTTATTTTATTGTGGAATGAACCTTTAAATACTCCCTTAAATACACAAGGCAGTTGCTTCACTGGTGTAACTTTACTCCATGCTGGTTTGTGGAACGAAATATCAGATTGTAGCTGAGAGCATGTTTCGACTGAACTTGAAGGGACTTTTGTGGTTTCATGTGGAGGTAGGTGGTTATTTCTTTTTTTATAGGTGACTTTGTCAAGAATTGCACCGCAAGACATTCATTTTACCAGACATGGTGTATTGCTTGCATAGCAATCTGTATATAAACTCAAAGCTATTTTAAATTCACTCTGACTATGTATTTCCATGTCTTTGTCTTGCTTTGAATGTGTGTCTTTCACACTAAAGACACTTGGAGATTATCAGTTGGAGGAGAAAGCACCCAGCAATGAGCAGCTTGCCAAACCTGAAATGTTGATTTACACCTTTTGCTGATAGCTGTCTTCTGTTTACCTCTATTCCGTTATTTTGCTTTGTAAATGGGTCAGTTGTCTTGTACTGAAGGGTGGGTGAGGATTCTGGGATTTTTGCACGAGTTGAAAGATAAACTAACGATGCTTCTGGGGTTTTAAATGGTACAGCATGCTTTCAGGGTTTACATTAAGGTGTACTCTAAGCAGTACTGAAGGAAGCATTAATGGCAACAGTGCAGTGGGACTGTTGACTCTGTAAAGCACTGCTGATGGCAGATGTCAACAGTTACACCTGGGACCTTTGTGCCCAGGTGTAATCCACAGGTAAGCTCCATCCACTTTGCCCAGAGCTGGCTTTTCCCGCTTCTCTCCTCCCTTTTGGCACCATGATGAGGCCAGGGCTCACAGCCCAGACTTTATAAATGTTTGAGACATCACAGGTTTAGGTGCTTTTTGTCATCTGGAAGGGATTGCAGGAATTGTGCCCTCTGTAGAAAAGTGTTAGAATGTTAATTTATAAAATCAGACGTGTGTGACTCAGTCTGATGAACCAGGCTTTAAGGGGATACTCAAACACAGTAGTTGTGCACCCTGGAATTGACTGAGATCCCTGCAAAGATGTGGGTGTAATGAATATGTAAGGTGATGAGACTAGTTAATACAAGTGGTTCTGACACCCCGCACCCCATCTTCACATGACCCAACCATTTAAACAATGAAGACCATTGTTTCCACCATTTTAATACAAGCCTGAATGTGTGAAGCTGTAAATGTACATCACACATTCCAGAATGCTCTACGATCAATCTAACACATTCCAGAAATTTCTATGATCAATCTTATGTGCCTTTTATTGCAGTAAATTGGCATTTCAAGCAGTTCAAATGTGAACACTGTCTTCGTGTTTGCATTGTCATGCATTTCTCTCACAACCCATGCAACAGCAAACAGTCTCAGCAAATGTTTATTTTTACTTTTCTAAGACTACTGCCAGTCCTGTGCAATATTTTCTGTTAAGTCCCTATTTCCCTAGATCTCCATTCTCCTAGGTGGAAAATCTCAGTCAGTCAATCGATGTCACTCATACTCAGATGTTTTTCATGACAATTTTTTTTGGATTTTTAAACTATTTTGCAAAAATATATTCATTCAGAATAATCATAATTTAATTCAGATTGGAATGCTTGTTAATGTAGATTAGCTAACTAATATTCAATATCTCTCAACAAGACACAGTCAATAAGGCAAGTCATATTGATATTTCATGTATTTAAAAATGAGGGGAATGGGCCTGTGGGACAATTCCTGCAAAATCCTGCATTTTTCTACTACTTGGTACCAGGTGTGAATTCTGCAATTTAACCAACAGGAATTCCATCAAAAAAGCTGGTGTGAATGGAGCAGGAAATAATAATAATAATAATAGTTTTTGATATTGAGCAATATTGGTGAAACAATGGCAGTATGGCAACACTGGTATTTGCCACAGTTGTTGGTTTTGAAATTGGCTATAGCTTACTACCATGGCATGGCAGTGGCGCATGTACAGCGAAAATTGCTTTTCCAAGACACAAATGCCATAGCACATCTGGAGCACATTTAAATGGCAATAGTCAATTATTGAAAGGAATTCACATTCATGACAATGTATGTGTCATAATTACTGGGGATAGTTAATTATATGTTGTGCTGTAGATACCTAGTGATTTCCATAAAAGCAAACATGCATTTGTTTTTGAATGAATCAAAATGTTTCCTAAGATAACTGCATACTTAGACATGAGACCTTTTAGAGTTTGTAGCTAAAACCACACAATATATCAACATTGATCAGCTGCAGGTCAAATTAATGGAAGTAGCAACCCACTGAAGAGCAGTTGGTGTAAATAGTGTCACATATGTTTGGGGTTAGCATTTTTTATTGAGTGTTTACATGTTCATTATTGTGTACATTTTTAAAATACACATGATGTATTTTAATGATGCACCCATGTCTCCTCTCTAAGATGCTCAAAGCTCACCCTTTATGAGTGGGACATTCCAGAGATTCCAACCATTGGGAACTCCACACATACTGTGCTGCACCCACACTAAAGGCTTATGTGCAAAGGGCTGATTAACATGAAACAAAGTAAAATAACTGATTAATATTTCTGTAATAGTAGACGGGGTGTAGGGAGGGCTTCCTTACACAAAACCACAAATTGAAAATGCACAACTGGCAAAGCTCTCCTGGCACCTCTTGGAGTTTGCTGCATTGACCATATCTCTACTTGGCCTACCAACATAGCCTTCCAACCATATCTGAGGTGTTTTAATGGGGCAGAGTAATTCATGAACACTGCTATAATGATGTAGCGATACAGCTACTGTGAAATAGAAGTCATTATAGTGAACGCCTAACATCCCAGATACCTTACTCAAACTGTGTGTATCTTTGACAAATTGTGAACCTGCACTACAGCAGGACTTCAGTAGAACTTTGATGGTTTGTGACAGTTAATTTTATGACAGGCATTTTGTTCTCATCTCTCTGAAAGGAGACTGGACAAAATCTCCCATAGCTTAGGTGTCACTTTCCAGGCTTCCCTTGCATGTAATAAAGTATTCTAGTGTCCTGGCAGACCTCAGCTTCTTTTTGATCTGTCATTTTCAAGACCTATTTTGCATATGTGGTAAATTGATTAACCAGACTTAATTCCTGCTATTTCTGGTATCATGCTTGGAGGATGAAGTTGATGTTGTATTTTAGTATGGTGAATTTGCTAACCTTACTTGCAGGATCTTGCCTCTTTGTTTTAACTTTATCTTGCCATGTTATTTTATTTTATTGTATTTTAATACAATAGGTGATTATTATTACTCAAAGGTTAAATTGTATTCTTTGAAAAGGTCCTGAAACATCAGGTTTATAGTGACATTTTTAAATAGACAAATGTATTCCTGTCTTTTGCAGAAACTGCAGTTTTAAACTGTTGTCACCTGACTCAGGCATACTGACTAAGTATAACTATTCCCAACAAGTGTTCTAAAATAAAAATAAGGAAGTATAGATGAGGAACTAAATTGTGAATGCTTTCTTTAGAATATCGTGACAAAACCACAACAAGAAAGCTGCCTTAAGCGTCCAAGACCAGCCAAAGAGTGCAGTGTCATCACAATTCTCGCCTCAGCCTTCGAACATGAGTACGTGGTTGATCTCTGGCGTTTAAACAGTGCTGTTTTGTTCATGGAAATGTCAGTCTACCGCAGAACGCACAGTGGTGTGCCTGTGCATTGGCCCTTGTGACATCTGTCTGTCAGATTTGTATTGTTGCTGCCATCAGCCCACATTGTCTCCATGCTATAGTTGCACTCGTCTAGGTGTTTCACATTGTATGGGACTTTTGTAAGAGGCTTGCATTACTGTAAGGTAAATGTTGAAAGAGGTTTGATGTAAAAAAAAAAAGAAAAAAACACAAAGGGCTTTGCATGTGTGAAATGGAGACATCTTCCGCGCTCATTTTTCCCCTCTATATATTTCCCCAGACTTTCATCATATACCTTTGTTGTCATGAAATACAATATCCAATTCTACACATAGGCTTAAAGAATTCATACAATTCATTATTTGAAAGGCAGATGGACGGAGTAGTTAATCTGAGATGAGATAAATGATTGAAGTCTGGTTATTTGAGCCATAACTACAGTACTGCAGTACTGAAGCCCTGAATACCTGTCACTCACACTCTTTGGAATATGTGATTAGGGGAAGTGCTGTACCAGGAGAATGGGGTTTCATTAACATACGCTCAGGTGGGGGTATTAAGGCTGATGGTCTCAAAAAATGAATACTAGAGTACAAACTATTCAGAAAAGAAGCCTCTATTGGATGGAAGGAAACCAGGCAACCTTTTTCAGAGACTGAATGGCTTTGGTTTTCAAAGATCTCCACAGATATTCAATCCTACAACGTGAACAGACAAAATGTAAGCAGGTGCTCTCAGGCCAGCATTTAGACCCCATGTGAATAAAATGAAGTAATCTTGCTCCTCAGATAAATGGTCTGTTTGCTGTAGGACAGGAATGTACTGAATGCTTTGTAGGGGGAATATTATGGAGTTGCGTAGTATACTTACATACTGTTCGTCCTTTAAACAAGATAAAGAATCATGTCCTGGCATGACAGTTGTTCTGCAGTATTTACAGAGCTTATAACTGAGCAATGCAGGCAACCATTTGGCACCAAGCTTTCAACATCTAATCACTCTTATTCAAAGCAAGTGTACTGTGCCAGTGTGAAATAAACAAACTTCAAGGCCTTCACATATGTGTTGATATTTCACAATATCAAAAGTGGTGGACAACAATGAAGAGCAATCTATGCATCCTTTGAAAAGAGGTGAGAGATTGGAAAGACTCTGCAGGTGAATGCTTTCTGTACACTGTATGAGTGTTCATAGTGATGTTTTATTTTAAAAGATGACAGACAATTTAGTTGATGGAGTGTGTTTTTCATGATTGTGTATATTTTTAGCTGCTGTGAGATGAAAGAGTCTTAAAGCAACCGTTTTTGTGATGTAGAATGTTTCTGTGATGTTGCGAATATGATGGTGACTGCAAATCAACCCTGATCTCTATGAAAGAGATGTTGAATGGGAGCAAAGTGCACTCTAGAAATTCCTCTCTCTTCCAATTGGCTGACAGGTGCTTTGTCCCGCCTCTTTCCTCACAGGATATCCAGTAAGATGAGCCAGAGCAGCTCAGAGCTGGACAAAGCCAGCCAGCAGGGCTCTGTGGAGAGCCTGACCCAATCCCTGAGGGGCCTCAGGAGCAGCTTGGCCACGGCCTCCTCTGACAGCCTGCACTCCGACTCCAGGATCCTCAGTGATGGAGGTGGGTGGTGCCATTATCCCAGAGTCCCCACTTCTGGAACACATTGTTAGCAGCATATTGTTAGCAGTGTCTGTGGATTGGAGTTATTCAGTGATTATTATAGCCCCTTTGGGCAAATATTGATTATGCTAATGGGCGATCGTGCTCCAATACTGTCTTGCCAAGTGGCTAAAAAATACTGAATGTAAATTTTGTGAATGTGGGTCTCTCAAACATAATGAATAACAATAAGTATTATGATGTGAAGATTTATTGATTAGACTCCAGGCCATGACTTTAGGTTGTTTTCTCCCCCACTGGATTTTCTGCTCTGCATGACAATATGAAATAATCCAGTCTGGCCTGAGCTTTGTAAGACTATTCAGTATTTGATGTAGATGTGCTTACAGCTTTGGAATGATTGTCAGGTTATTTTCATTGGTTCACCAGAATTTGATATAATAATGCTGTTGTAATATGTGTCTGTGTATTGTGAATATACATTACCGTGGGTGCTATCATTTTCCTAGATCTGCCAGGAGTATAACCTTTAAAGCTTGCAAAATGCTTTGGAGACTTTTCCTTAAATTGGTTGAAATCTATTTTTCCTGAAGTGTTACTCATATAGCCTTCAAATCCTACACATCCATGTGATGCGTATATTGAAATATGCTTCCTCATACAGTCTCATATTTTGTGTGATGAATTTTTGAATGTACCCATACATGCATGAAATCCATTTCTCCTGATCTGTGACTTGCAGCACCCACAAATGGTGTAGGTGGGTTAAGAATCTGAACCTTCATGGATGCAAATTGTAATTGGTTGGGTTACATGGTTTGGAACCCAAATTGTGTCACCTCCCTATTTCAGTATAGTGTATGTCAACAAAAAATAGGCTTGTGTGATTATTGCCGTATTGTTTACTCTGTCACTTGTAACTGGTAACCATTTGCAATCTTCCGAATACACAGAGTTTCAGAATGTTACATCACTCTGATCTATGCACTAGAATTGTAAGGCAGGCAACACAAAAAGATAATTGAACACTTCAAAGCAAACAAACAAAAGGGGGAGAATATAGATCACATACATGCTTTAGGGTACACAACTGTTGTTTTTTATTTATTTTGCTGACCCTTCTTGTAATTTGGATATTTCCTCAAACATTTTCTTTGAGACCTATTAAACAGGAAGTGATAGGTTTTACCTAAGAAACTGAAGGGCAGTCCTATCCATGACTTCACAGTGTCAAAATGACCCTTTTGAAATGGGTCTTTGTTGAAATGCAGTTAATTAGATGTAAGAAATGAGAGGGGAATTTGCAAATTCCCTTCTGTCTGAAGTTTGAAAATCTGTATTAATGTGGTTATGACCTCATTATCTCATGTGGAAGGTCATTTGAAATGTGCAGCTAATTGTTGAAGATGAATCTGACCCAGCAGCATGGTACAGCAAAGAGGGAGGGATCTAGATGGTGTGTTTCAGGAGGAATAGGGCTTCATTTACGCTCTGTGCAGTTGACACAACAGTCCAGGAACTGTGTGACACTAAAACACCTATGAATCAATGAAAGGGAAGCCCAAAGAGGCGCCTCCCTGTCAAACAGTAATTAACCAGTCTACATCAGCCTGGGTCTTGGTGAACGCAATATTCATTGCATAGAATTTAATTACAGTATTTCCTCCTGGACGTCATTTAGTTAGCAGACACCTTATACCTCATGTCTTTGTTTGTACAGGTTTCCAGGATGCCGCCCATGTGGCCAGCCCATCCCTATACCCCAGCAGCCCCCTGACTCCCTCTCCGGTGTCCCCTCATCCTGACCCTTTCCCCAGCACTGGTGAGGGGTGCCAGGGGCAGCCGCCCCCTCTCCCGGAGAAGAAGATGGTCAACCGTACCGTGTCTGCACCCGGCTGCACAGAACACCCGCGTTTCCCCCTCAGCGGCTCTGAGGACAACGTCTCCCGGCTGAGCCGCGGCAGGTTGGGCCTCCCGTCCAGCCCGGTGGACCGGCGGAACCTTTACTCCTCCAGCGAGTCCCTGGAGCGCTGCGCCCACCCGCCCCTCAACCGCCCGCTGCGCTCCCGGACGCTGGACGAGACCTCTGCCAAGGGCCGGGGCAGGCTGGGGGGCTGCTGCCGGGGGGGCGTCACCTCCTCGTCCTCCCCCAACCTCACCCCATCCGCCGCCGCCTCGGGCTCCAGCCTCCAGCTGCAGACGCTGCTCAGCAACATGGACAGCCGCGAGGGCGTCTACTCCAAGCTGGGAGGGCTGTACGCTGAGTCGCTGCGGCGCCTGGCGCTCAAGTGTGAGGACCACTTCACCCGCAGCCAGAAGAACCCGCTGCGCTTCGACGAGAGCAACTGGTCCCTCTTCAAACTCACCTGCAACAAGCCCTGCTGCGAGGCCGGCGACGCCGTCTACTACTCGGCATCCTGCGCCTCCGACCCCAGCAACTCCTACGCAGTCAAGGTACCATATGACAGGCAGCACCTCTTTTTACTGCCTCCCCTGCTTTGCCTTTATCGCTGAGCAAGGAGCTGAAACAAGTGTCCTGTTTTTCCTATGCGTCATGCAACACAAATGGCAGCCACTGAAATAAATGAAAAATGCATTGGAAACAGACGAAAAATTACTTTTAAAAATATGAAAGAGCTACTCAGCTTTGAGTGCATTATAGTTAGCTTGGAATAAAAAAATCATTTACTTTTTTGTACACCTACAGTTGAAATGTAGTGTCAGGTTTTTATCTTCATGCCATTTGGCTAAATAGCACATACTTCAGTATGTCATACATTAAAGGAATCTGACAAACAAAACAAATTACATTACATCACATTATTGTCATTTGGCAGACTATTTTCCTGAGCAACATGCACAGTTCCACACTGAATACTACATACTTACACGCTTAATATATTCCAGGGTTTAAATTTGTTATTATTAAGATGTTATTTGTAAGCCATGGATTAAATGTATGTTGTCAGACAGGATAGTGGAAAAACACTAATCAATCAAAGTAACCTTAATGTCACAGACTCTTTCTCAAACAGTGTGAAGGGAACAAAGAAGTAAGCCTACACCAAATGTAACAGTCGACTGCTTTGAAATGAGTGAGAGTTATAACCCCTCACCTGTTTGTTTGAAGAAAAAGTCTCACAATTTCTATCTGGTTGGAGGGCGTGTACTTTAGTTGGTTCTAGGAGCGGTGTGCATTCATTCAGACTGACCTTTGTTCCTCAGTCATTAGTCTTACGTATAGCTGAACAGCCACACTGCTAAACGCAGCCCGAGGGCACAACTCTTTCCTAATGTCTTCCATTCCATAAATCCTATTATGCCAGACAGGGACACACCTTGCTCATAAAGAGTTGCACACAGAAGGCATGGCTTCCTACGTCATAATGTAAGAAATCACTGAGCTCAGGATTAATCACCAGACTGCAAACTGTGAGATCAGTATTAATCACACTGTCATAGCCGACATATTGGTTCAGCTGTGTTTATTTTTGTACTGCAATATGCCGGTTTGCACGCACATTAAAAATGCATTTATCCCCATCTTCATTAGCAACGACACACTTTTTACTTGCAGATATTAGGCGGAAAAATGTTTACAGTATGGATGACCAATAAATGTTAAAGGTTGAAGATGTGTAGTTGCACTAGGTCACAAAGACAGTTGTATTGAGGTTTTTAAAGAAAAGGAAGGACTCAAGGGGTAATTTTAGTGACTTAATCTTGTTTTTATCCTAATCCAAACCAGGCTTTTGAGTGTAATCAGTGTGATGTCTCTCTGGTTGCAGATCTGTAAGAACCAGACTCCAGATGCCAAGCAGGGCCACCTGTATGGACTGACAGTCCAGCAGAGCATGCCCCCCCACTTCAACCTGCAGCAGGACTGCGGCCACTTCATCGCCTGCGTCCCAGTGAGCATGCTGCCCCAGGACGAGGCGTCGGGGCCCCCCGGGCAGACGGAGCAGGAGCGCGTGGTGGTCATCACCCGGGAGGTGCCCCACCAGAGCGCAGGTGACTTCGTGCGGGAGTGGGCCCCCGTCCACCGCTCGCAGCCGGAGGAGTATGAGCGGCGCGTCTGCTTCCTGCTGCTGCAGCTCTGCAACGGCCTGGAGCACCTGAAGGAGCACGGGGTCACCCACCGCGACCTCTGCCTGGAGAACCTGCTGCTGGTGCCCCGCCGCCGCGGCCAGGGCGGCGACCGCTACCAGAAGCAGCTCCCCCGCCTGCTCATCAGCAGCTTCGCCAAGGCCAAGCAGCGGAGCCCCGACGATCCCGCCGCCGACCCCCGCCTCAAGCGGGACCACGCCCGGCTGGCCCCCGAGATCCTGTCGGCCGCCCAGTACCGCAAGTTCGACGAGTTCCAGACGGGCATCCTGATCTACGAGCTGCTCCACCAGCCCAACCCCTTCGAGGTGAGCCCCAAGCTGAAGGAGCAGGACTACTACTGCGAGGACCTGCCGCCCATCCCGCCCCTGTCCCTGTACTCGGCGGGCCTCCAGCGGCTGGCCCGCCTGCTGCTCCAGCCCGACCCCATCAAGCGCATCCACATCCATGAGGCCAAGCGCGCCCTGCAGAGCCTGCTGTGGGGGCCCCGCCGGGACCTGATGGAGCAGCGGTGGGAGAGGCCCGGCGAGTCGCCCCGCCACGACGGCCTGCTCAACTGGCTGGACGTGAAGCGCGCCCTGCTGATGATGAAGTTCGCCGAGCGCTCCCTGGAGCCCGAGCGCAACGCCGAGCTGGAGGACTGGCTGTGCTGCCAGTACTTCTCCACCGCCCACCCGCTGTCTCTCTGCCACACCGCAGAACTGCTGTACTCCCTCAAGTGACACTGCAGGTGGCTCTGCCTCGCGTTCAGCCTTTATTTTCCCTCATTGTTTTGGTGGCTAAAACCCACAGTCACAGTGAGCTCTGACACTCCCCCCTGTTCTGCTCCCAGATGCACATTGCTGCTCCGTCCAGCTCTTGCGTTTTGAGCCAAGGTGTTAATGTACATAGACTCTGTTGAACAAGTAGGACTGCACCCCGGCACAGCCAGGAATGGACCGCACAATGAACAATCGCTGTCCTGGATCAGGGATTTTGTCTAATGTGGATCTTAGTATTAAAATGAACCAGAAATCCCAATACTTGCAGAGAAGATGTGGACATCCTCGTGTGCAGTGTTAATGAGAATTGATCTGCCAAGACTGTTATCGGTGGTGTCATTATTGTGATGTCATAAGTTGGAAAGGGCAGAAACAAGGCTTCACAAAGCGCTTATCCCTCTCTTCCAGGACTAGAGGAAAATGGTTTTAAACAATCATACCATACTCACACACTATATTAATGCAAAAAGGTTCCTTATTAAACATCATTGTGTATCTGGCCTCATAAGGCCAAATAGCATTTCCAGAAATAACCTACAGTCTGTGTAATGCAAAATATGTTTGCGGTCTTTTTGTTTCCACAGATTTTGTTTTGTAGTGAAGATAGATCCAGATATGGATTCGGAATGGGTGTTACTACCACCTGAACATTCTAACTGTCTGCTGCAGAACCAGTCAGTGTGGTGGTTTCAGGGTTTAAGTTTGATTTAGTTTACAATTACGAAAAAAATACTGTGACTAATGGTACAAAGATGCCTTAAACCTACATTTATGGAGGGTAATATGGAGATCGCTTACTATTCTGTGTTCACTAAAAGGCAGCTTAATTTATTACATCAAAGCCACAGCATGGCTACAGTTTTAAGTAATGCAGAAAGCCATAAGATACATTTGTTGTATAAGCACAAGGTGTTGCAAGGGCAAAGAGAGGGCAATGAGAGTACCAGAACTAAGAGTGTTGGAACTGGGAGCGCTGCATATGATGGAGTGAAATGAACAAAGTTATTGCTATTCATCAATAAAGCATTAAGTGATTGCTTAAATCATACAGTGCTTTGTGAACCTTGCTTTGCCCGTTACTAATTGTTTGCTGTTATTATTATGATTAATGTTATTATTTTATTATAATTATTGATGTAATTGTTGCTATTGAAAATTGTTATAGTGCCTTTAGGTCTCAATTTTTGTGTTAGAAACAAATTGAGAGCATAATTGTGAATCTATTAATTCCATTTTAATCCCCGAGCTGTCTCTGGAATTTAAAAAAGGGCGTGATGTGCACAGAAATTGTTGAGCCGAATGGTGAGCCCAGCCAGTCTTAATTGTTATGGATCAGATCCATATAAGAACATATTTATAATGTCTGCTGTTTTAATTCCTGATTTTCACTGGAATGCTTTCATTGTTTTTTTTTTTTTTTGGAAGTGCCAGTTAGAACAACCGTGTTTGTTTCTTTCTTTTGCACGTCTATTTCACCAGTGGGCTGCTCACCATATGCAGTTTCTCTCCAGCAAGACATCACTTGTGATCCACAGCCTCCTGAAACCCATCTTAAAACGTTGCTTCATGACCCTACAGTGTGTTTATTATTGCTGCCTTAATGCTTCTGTTAAAACTGCTCCGTATACTGACAGTTAAAAAAGTAATGAGTGCAAGTTTCACCTGTGTCTACCAATAAATTGTAAATATGTTTCCACGTCATAAATCTTTTGACTCATCTGTCAAGTTATTAACAGTTTCTGTGAAATGTAAGAGTATCTTGCATATCCATAATTTAACTTAAATATCCATAATTTAACTTAAAGCTACCAGGCATTAGTAAGAGGATGAAAATACAATACACAGTGAAAACTATATAGATATTGGAGGGCTTTTACTATGACATGTAAATTATACATTTTTTGTCATGTTGCATTATAATCTCACAAATTACTCTCCACATGGCTATTTTGGTGCATATTTAGAAGACAAGTTTTTAAGTATACTTTACATCTGTGAAATGTTTGTGTTCATTCTTGCCATCACAGACTGCTGGCTTTAGAAGTGAACACTACTGTTATGTTTTCCCTTTTTCCCACAATACATTGTAAATTCCAATACCTGTTTGTTCCTGGCTAATGCCTAATAATAACCCTGACTGTGAGAGCCGCTGTATCGTCTTGATGGGAACCCAACCGTTCAAATCTTATTTACATTCCAATCAAGTTTACACTAGAAGCTGCCAGTCTGAGGGAGTGAGCGTGAAGCCTCCCTGTGTGGTGAAATCTGTTCGGAGGTGATCTCACCCCCTGCTCTGGATCCTGGATGTTGCTTTCTGCTTCATATCACCCTCTCAAAAACATCAAGAGCTCTTTTGTCATAGGTGGAATGTGTTGCTATGGAGCAATGGCCAATGGAATGAGGTTGTGGTGCAGCAACAGTGCAGTTCAGTACCCAGGGGAAGCCACTGACAAAGGCAAGTGCTTGTGCCTTTTGTCTTTACAGAGGCTACAGGGCATGTGTCTTTTATTTGGGAGAACTTGTGCTGAGGGTGCTACACAAGATGGACAAAACAAAAAAAGACTCTTTAGGCCAGCCAGCAAAACAAGGGGTTCAACACGGTGCCACTGTTGGTATAGATCTACAGACTAAATTAATATGCACCCAAGTCCACCTCGCAGTGATTGACGCAACAGATCATGGATGACAGCTGCGCATCAAATTAATCTTGAAAGCTAGTTAGCACTTCTGACCTGAGTAGACACTTAAGTCACATTTTTTGATGATTTTAGCACATAACTTTGACTGTTACTGTTTCAGCTGGCAACTGTAATAAGATAGGCGCAACATACTTTAACTTCACCTAAACTGAAAGGGTTTAAATATTGACCTCGGTGAGCGCAGGGAGATGAAATGACAACATGCGGGGTGCATCATATTATCATTACAACCGTGAGGCTTAATTTCTGCTTCTCTAATGTGTTTGAGGAGATTATTATAGTATAGTAACAGTAATAACAGTAATTGTGTGTGTGTGTATAGTATAGTAATAGTATTTAGTGAATAGCATTTTGCTTTCAGATTAATTTCCTTCTGTTTGTTTTCTGTGACTGTTCTTCATGAATTCGTAGTATGACAAATGGGAAGCATTCTGCAGTGATGGACACAAACACCCCTCTGCTGATATGAGTTAAGTTCTCAGCATGACAGCAGCTAATGCTGAAAGCATTATTTTGTGTTGTTAACATGTCATTCATGGATGTGCATGCCATTTAGGAGGCTTCTTTTGCACACTAACAGCTGATGACAAAGCAGCAAATAAAAAACATATGGTGGCCCTCCTTCCGTTTCTCTCAGTCTTTTATGGCAACATGGATGGAGCCACATGGTGAGAAAACAGCTGTTGTCAGTCTTTAAGCTACCATCTGAGTTGAAGAGAAACACAGGGCTTTAGCGATTTAGTGGGCTTTGATTAAGATATTTGCATTTCTCTTGTCGCCAAGTCACTCCCAGTATGTAAACTTAAGACCTAAAATTAGCACCAAGGAAAATTAATGGTTAACCTGTCAGAGGAAGAGTGAATTTGCCTATCAATAGTATGATGGGCAAATTCGCTCTTCCTCTCTTGTTTCAAAAATTCCTCCTTCAAACAGAAAATTTGCAGCAGAGGGGAAAAAATTGTCATTTCAATCAATTTTAATTATTTTATCTATGTCAGTGAATGAGCTAAATGTATCCTCTCCTTTCTCACATCTTTTCTAAGGCATACATTCGCTGGAATGTTAGTAGCATACACAGCTGTGTGTCTCCTGGTTTTGTTAGCAGTCTAGTTTATCTGATGCTGCCCACATGCGCTGACCCTGGATCAGTTTCAACTTCTTCACATAATGGCTGGGGTCAGGTTTAGGGTTAGGTAAATTGATCCTGGGGGCTTTTGGAAGAACCGCCCATCCCAGTCAGGTTGCCGCCACTCTCACTCCGTCCTATGAGTGTTTGTGAGAATAAGAGATTATTTAGGACACTTCAATGGATTCTGCCTATACTGAATAATGTGGGATGTTCCTTTGGACTAAGTATGATCTGATGTCCAGTTCCACTTTCACAGAGTGCCATTACACATGCAGACGCAAGTGCTAGGGTGGCCATCTGTCCGATGTTTTAATGTACTTTGGCCTCCTTGTCTGTAATTTTAGATTCTGCCTCACATTTTCAAGTACTTCAGCCAAAGTTATTCGATATATTCTTTTGAAAGGTGTGACAATGAACAATGGTATTCTGTTTTGAGTGCACATTTGTCAACAACAAAAAATTAGTATTGTAACATAATCTCTCTTGAGTGCTGACTATAGTCCAGTTTGCTCCAAACAGGAATACATGTCTTGGTTTGCACTCAATGAATGAAGAGGCGCCAAGGCTCCTGTCTTGAGTTCTTTGATGTTGCCGCCACCCAGAACAAGCAGGATGTGGTAAAAATCCAACCAGTATTAAAAACAGGAATGAAAAGGGCCATGTTGTGTGAATGGTTTTAATTTAGAAAAATACCTGTTTGTGTTTCTGCAGACCAACCATGAACTTTGCATGAGCACAAAAACAAAATTAAGGCACAAAATTCTTTTAGGCATATTACTAGCATATATACCGTATATTTGGAAGTGATTATTTAAAAGCACAGCCAAAGTATGTATATCCACTTTATATAAATTAACTGGCAAAGAGCCAGTTGTTATGTTTAATGTATGTTAAACAAGAATGACAGGTAGCTCACAACAGCAGGTTTATTCACATGCTCATCCTGACTGATATAGTAGACTGCACACAACTCTGTTGCAAGTTTCCTTTTACTTATATATTTTCAAGGAGTGCCCTCTAGTGGAGGAAAACAGCATTGCCGTTTTAGACAACACTGATATCTTAGAATTTCTTAGGCCATGTCCACACGTACACGGGTATTTTTGAAAACGGGGGTTTTCCTCCTTCGTTCTTAAAAAAATCTCCGTCCACACGAAAACGCAAATACACGCTGTCAAGAGCATGCCAAACCAACAGGCGACGATATAACCCTAAGTAAAGCCATGTTGGCCAATCAGAAGCCTGAAAAAAAGTTATTACGGCGCACACTCTGACGTCACAAGCCAAACACTCCGTTTTCCCTGTCTACACGTGAACATTGAAAACGGAGTTTCTGAAAATCTCCGCCCTGGAAGGCGTTTTGCAAAAGATCTGTTTTCAGTGACTTAAAACACTGTTTGCGTGTGGACGTAGAAAAAGCTACGTTTTTAAAAATACCCGTGTACGTGTGGACAGGGCCTTAGAATTTCAAGAGTAATTAAATGCACAGCGAAAGTATGTATAACGTTGGCCTCTCTATATCCTCTAATATTGTTGACTCTTTACGGTTATTTGCTTGTGTTGTACTCTACCTCACTTGTAGGACACTTTGGATAAAAGTGTCTGGCAAATGAATAAATGTAAATGTACTTAGCCAAGTCATTCTTCAATAGGCTTTACCATATATCAGGAAAATTTAAAGTGTTCAGTATTACATATGATATTACAGCTACATCCATAGCTAACGTGGGAACTCACACAGCCCCAGATCTTGGAGTTCCACAAAGGACTTCCGATTACCAAGTGAATGTTCCTACATGGAGGACAGAAAGACAGGACATGTGTGCTACAATTCCCTGGGAACCTGGCAGTGTCAAGTCTAGCTACAGCCTTGCCTTATGATAAACTGGGAACCTAAAGTATGTAGTGAGTCTTGTCGTTTCTTGCTATGGTTAAATCGCTGATTCATTTATGTGAAAATGAATTACACTCACTATAGTTGAAACATTTTAGATTAGATTCAACTTTATTGTCATTGTGCAACGTACAGGTACAGAGCCAATGAAATACAGCAAAAGAGAGCCTCCCCGTCGGGGAATCGAACCCCGGTCTCCCGCGCGGAGACCGAGAATAGTTTAGCTAAACGGCCCTAAACCGTTTCCCATTCATTCTCAATGGTAGTCCTAAACCACTACGGATGTAATATATTTTTGGCCGCTGTCACTTCCTGGCGCTGTTCCGATTTTTTTAGGACGCGCGCTCTTTCAAAACTGTTTATTTTAGAACGAACTTCTGCTGAGACTAGACAAGTCACAGGCGACTCGCGGCGGTTTTTCACACGTACTGTTCATCGATCCAAGGTAAGATATGTACAGTATTCTTAACAGTTAGCTCGTTTACAGTAACGTTACTGTTCACTGATATGAGAGAACTTACTGGCTGGTCTCTCAGGCAACTTGGGTGTAATTACGTGCTAAATAATGAATGAACTTAATCCTTTTTTTCGATAATGTGTTTGTTTTTCGTGTAGTGACATGATAATAGCTTGTCAGCGCGTTACTGACGCTAATTGTGTGTCTCCGGTTGGCTAGCATCGCTCGCTTGGTAAGAGATAACTATAGCGGCTTTTGGTGAAATGACATGACAAATAATGAATGAATATGATCGTTTTTAACATTCATGTGTATTGTTTTTTGTCGTGACGTTAAATACAAACCTTAGCATCGCTCGGGTGAGACCGTTGTATAGCCTATAACCTATATGGCTTGTGGTGAAATTAAGCACTGAATAATGAAGGGACATGATCGTTTTATATATTCATTTGTGTAGTTTTCATATCGTGACGTTAAAGAGTAATTTTTCCCAGTCTTTGATCAATGGGACACTTCTGCCCCTTCACCCTTTCCCCCCCCTCCTTGCTCACACACACATGCCCACGCACAGACACAACTTACAGACACAGTACTTTTCCACTTCTCAGGCCCCTCTCACCTTTCTCCCCCCTGCTGGCTCTCTCTCTCACTCACTCACACACACACACACACACACACACACACACAGTGCTTTTCCGCTCCTGTTACTCCCACCCTCCTTCCCCCTTGTTCTCACACACATGCCTGCGCACACACAGACACAGGGACTAAGGATCAAAGAGGTGTGAAAAAGTATTGTCTTCTTGACCTTTTGAACTATTTCACCCCCCTATGTACAACACATTAATATATTATACATATTTATTATCTGTTAACACTGTACATACTGTAAAATATAACATTTCCTATACTGGAGTAATTACTCAACTGTACTTTCTGTAAATAATACTTGTTTTTGCACTTCTGGTTAGATGCTAACTGCATTTCATTGGCTTTGTACCTGTACTCTGCACAATGACAATAAAGTTGAATCTAATCTAATCTAATCTATTTGATTGAAGAGATCAGAGAAGATACACAGCAGCAAGATTTTTAATAGACCCAAGCTTTTTTGAGGTTTACAAAGGTGATTGGAGAATCAAATATCAGATAACAAATATCAGTATTTGTTAAAATGTCTTAAAAGATCTCCTGAAAATAAATCTAAAATTCTATTTTTTTCTTTTGTGGTAGATCAAGATGCACAAGAAGGTTGTGTTCTTCCCGGGGAAAATCTGTGTTGTGTTCCGCAAGGGACCACTCGGATTTCTCCTCCAGGATCCCTCTGAAGAAGCCAGACGGATCAAGGACAACCCCTGTATGCAGGACAAATCTGCACCCCAGAGAGAGGATCTTGTGCGGCAGAATGCCCTGGCTGTGGTCCGTCAGAGAGGAGGGGATGCCTCAGACAGGGTGGAGGTGCTGGCAGAATACATCCTCCAGTTCGGGAAGTATAAAGGCAAGTCTTTCAGGTGGCTTTTGGAAAATGATGTTGGGTACACTATGTATCTTATCAAGAGCCTCCAGAAGGAGGAGGCCTCAGGTATTTGTATGGGCGAAGGGCATAGCAAGGACAGCCTACTGTCTTTTGTGAATTATGCTCTGAGTTTTGCAGAGATCCAGACTCTTCTCACCTATGAGGCCAGTGGAGTTGGTGTTGCGGCATCCTTATCAGACGATGACCAGCTCGTTGGCTTCGGCTCCCGGGCCAAGAGCACCTGGAAGGAGATATGGGATAGCAGAGCTGATGGCTACGCAAACTTCGTCTTGGGGAAGAGCTGCGTCCCAGGGACACGCATGTTCAAGCTGCAGCAGTACCTGAGGAAGAGGCAGCAAGCTGCCTCTGCTGCCACGAGTGCTGAGCATGCCTCAAAGGCAGCAGCTAAACCCTGGGTACGTTAATGTAGTCATAAGTATTATTCATATTTTTAAATTTGAAATATTAGTATTTACTTATGACCAGAAATAGTCTTTTAAATTTTCTTTGCATGCATCTATGTTGAAACACACATGATGTGACAAATGCATGTTAAATTGGGCAAACTTTCTTGTTTTTTTTTTTTTTTGTACACACTTATTCATGTCTGCACCACAGTGATGGAAGAGGATGAAGAGCTGGAGAGGGCGATGTTGAGCATCTCACCCTCCAAGCTAGAAGCGCATAGCTGTAAGTACACTGTTATTACACTGACTGAATATCACACTTGATGATGGCTAAGTCTATTGTGTATCTGATGTCTTTCTTATTTATTTCTCTGTGTCTGTGTGTAACCAGTTGCTGTGCCGGCAGTAGAAGCACCTGCCATACCAGAAGCGTCGCCAGGAGCAAAGACAGGTTTTTCAATAATAAAAGGTTTCAGGACTGGAGTGCAATTCTTTTACATGACGAATTGCTCTCCAAAACTGAACCTTGACTTAAACTGTTATATTGCCTGTGTTCTGGCCATGTTCCGGCCACGTTCCTCTAACACTATGTTTGTATGCTGGCGTTATACTACCTGTCCTAAGGACTATGAATTGATCCCGCCATGATGAACCGATTCCGACCGCAGTGATGGTAAGTATGCAGTTTTTTCTCCATACATGTTTTATTGAAAACAAATTAAGAAGTGATGGGTACTAACACTTGAAAGCATGCTTGTTCATTGAGTCATGTTGCTCCTCCTGCTTGCTTAGATGAGTATGTAGTGATTACCACAATAAGTTTGTTAGACATTTTAAATTTGTGAAGCTGTGAGAAGTGGGAGAAGTAAGAATATGGCTGGTTGAGTTCCTACTAACACCAATACATGCATACATTTTGAATTCTGAAATGACTGATGACTTTTTCTGTTGTAGTTCCAACTGCGGCGCTGTCCAAACCCTGTCCTGATACAACCGCTGAACTGCAGGCATCACCAGTTGATGGTAAAAACACTAATTCTGTTCATATAATGCAGTATTGCGTTAATTTCAATAACATAAAGATAATGATTGGTTCATTTACTTTCCTGTAGCTCCAGCCTCACCAGGTGTGAAGAGCAAGACACCTGTGCCCCTTCCACCAGAGCTGGCATTCCTGGTGAAGGAGACAGCAGGCCCCACAAGCATAGAGAGGCCTGAGTCAACTCCAGGTATGTTTCCATTATAGTGTAGAGCTGATGTTCAGCTACACCTCCGCTTAATACAGACATCATTTAACTCAGTGTGATTCTATCCATCTTCCTTTTTAAATTCTAGCACCCTCAGCTCAGCCACCTGTTCCAGTTGTCCTGCCTGCATATGACCACGACGTGAGCAGCTGGAACTGTTCTCAACACCAGAAGCTGTGGATGAGGACTGAGCTTCAGGATCTTGGTTTGTGGCCTGGGTCTCGCCCAGTGCGGAACCCAGGGAACACAGTTTCCCTGTGGCGTCTTCCTCCACAACCGGAGCTCATCAATACGGCGGCTGAGCTCCCATCCCCCAACTTCTTTCAGCTCCACCCATTTTTCATATGGAAACCCGAGAGTGACATCATGGTCAGGCTGAGGAACACCTACATCCTGCCGTGTCTCCATGGCTGTCCTCATCCGCAGGTGGTCTCCGCTGGTGTGGGCAGGCCTCGGGTGATTGTTGGCACCAGTGGGCAGTATTACATCTTGTCCTCTCGACTCTGCTGCAAAGCCTGTCGGAGGAACTGGTTTGCTGACAGTCCACGGTGGCTGGAGAAGCTGCCCAAGAGGTTTACCAACCTTCTGCCCGCATTCATCACCTACAAGAAAGCCATCTGCAAGTCTGTGATGGACGAGCTGAGGCGCACCGGCAAGTCACCAACAGATATGGCAAACCAGGTGAATGAGCTCATGCACCTCAAGTATGAGCGAGCTCACCTGGCTTACCTGCATGCCATAGAAAGCGTCAGGGATGCTGAGGCCGGCGTGTATGGGCAGAGGACCATTGGGCAGTTCCTTCGGAAGGAAGACGCGCCACGTGCCTTTGGGGCATACGATGATGCAGATGGCTGGTGTGGAGTCTCCGTGTCCGCTTACTACCTGACTGACTGCCTACTAGATGAGTTCAGGCGTCAAGAGCCAGCCATGTCCAAAATCCTCCAGGGCACTTTTGGGCAGATCTTCAGGTCTGACCACACCAGGAAGGTGGCACAGAAAGTGACGCTGGCATCTGGAGTCATGTCCAGTTACGCCGTCATGAATGAGAACTGGTTGATTGTTTCCTGGGTGATGGTTCAGTCTGAGACTGAGAGGTCCTTGGAGCCCATGTACCAGGGAATGGCCAAGAGGTACAGCGATGCTGGAGTGGAAAAGGCAGGCTACCACTGGATGGACAGGTGAGAACAGCCATCCTCTCTTTTCGCTGTCATTCAGACTGTCAGTGTTATGTGTCATTAACAATGTGTCTTTTTTAAATAATATGAATTGTTCTGTATCCTTGTGCCTTGCATTTTAGGGATTGCTGTGCTCGATTTAAGATCGCAGACTGCACACCTGGTGAACATCTGCACTGGGATGCCTGGAAGACCACCCTTCCATTGTTGCTGATGCCACCTCTGGACCACTGCTTAACAATTGTGCCTCACGACTACATTACAACACCAACATCGTTAGAAGCTGGACTTGTTTCACTGCCTGAGGCGTTTTACCCGGGAGTGCACCTCTGAGCATCACCCTCTGTACAGCACTTTCTGCCAGCTCCTCTCTGCTGCCTTTACTGTGGTGGATCAGGAGGACCTGAAGAAGCTACAAGACGCCTATGTATTCTGTGGTATCCATCCACCCAATCCCACCAAACAGCATATACGGGAACACTGCAGAACCAAAATACCACAACCTGCCGAGCTGCTAAACAGAGTAGAGAAAGTGCTGAAGCATTTTCACCAGGCCACGGACCCCAACAATGTCCCACTCTTCAAGCCATCCATGCTGAAGACGTGGCGCATACAGAGAGTGCACATTCTCCGTGGTTGCCTCAGTGACCCTGAACTCTCAGAGGGCATAATGTATAGGTATGGTGGAACTCTTCAGCTGAATCACATACCTGGTGAAGGCGCCAAAGTCCCCATCTGGATCCCTGTCAGAGGTACATCTCAGCAGGAGGGGTACCATTTCCACCAGGCTCAGTGGATCACCGGGACGCATGTCTCCCCTGAGTTGTTCCAGGCCCAGGGCATGACAGGGGTGGCACGGTGGAACTACCAGCGGCTGGTGGACCTTAAGCAGCCAGGCGTCATCCTCCCTGCTGTGTTTGATCCAACTTTAACGGTGGAGTTAAACTGTGCTTCCAGAAGAGTGACTGGACAGGAGAAGTACCCTGCGCTTCACCTCTCTGACAGAGACACCGGAGAGAGGTTTGGCCTAGAGTACAGAGAACCAGGCTGCCGTCCAGTCCCTCTGGATTGGGACAAGCACAGAACGCAAAAGCGAGATGAACCAGCTGCTCTTGTGCCTCCGTCCCCTGTGCAGACACCTGCTCCTGCCCAAGCCCTAGCTCCAGATGAGCCACCCTCCTCCAGCTGGACTCCTCTCTCTGCCATGACATCCCCTGGACCAGCACCATTCGTTGGCCGTCCGCTCTCTCCTGGTGCCCTGCTAAAGCTGAAGATGCCGCCAGATGATGACCAGGAACCTGCAGCAGCAATGGGTAAGTTAACATAGTCTTTTAGGCATACATTTTTGCATTATATTGTAATTAGTTGACATGATGAACTGAGGAACTATTATGTGCTTTATTGTGTTTCAGAAGTCTCACATGCCCTGCCCCTGCCGCTGAGGTCCGCACCAAGGAGCGCCCGCACTGGACCTGTAAAGACGGGTGGACGGGTTTTTGTGTTGGACCACACACGCTGGACACCACCCATGAAAGAGGCGATTGACAGCTTGCTCCAGAAGTACCATGGGGAGAAAGACATTCTGAGGCTTGTGGATCAGGAATATGCAGACATGGTCCATCGGTCTGCCACAGATCCCAACAGCCTGTTGCACCCCACAACCAAGCTACACATATCCCGCTATGTGAAGCACCTGGCTAAACTTCTTAACACCAGTTCCTCTATGAACACAAGCCAGGAAAACTTCTGGAGACTCAGCAGCTGTGGCACTCTTTAACAGAGGGGAGTAAGACAGCCAGTGTTCCTGTGGTCACTATGGAGCCGGCCATTGTAAACCCTCCTACACCTGCCCTGACCACATCTCTGACACCAGACGCTATTGAGAAAATTGTGGAGGGCATCTTGGACAGGCAGCAGCAACAGCAGCAGCAGCAACAGCACCAGCCAGAGCAGAAGAAAAGGCAGACAAAGACCTGTCTTGCCTGTGGACAGCCTAAGTCTCGCTATGAGAATGATGGATCCTCCATCCACTTTTTTTATCAGCAAGGGCCTGTACGCTATTTCTACTGCTCAAAGAAGGTGCATCAAAGTTATGCTGCTGAGGGACTCTCTGACCCCAAAATGCCCTTTGTAGAATTTGCAGAGACAGAATTCTTCCAGAGGGAGCTGGAGGCCACCAAGAGACGAGTGGAGGAGAAGATGGAGAAGAAGAGGAAAAGGCCAGAATCCCAGCAAGCAGGCCGCCTCTGCAGATTCTGCCACATGAACCTGAAACAGGGACCAAACAGCCCACACATCCATACGGGCTTCCCTGGCGTGGCAGGGAAATACATTTATTGCCCATCCAAAGTATACTCTCTGTACCGTGATAAGGGCATGGCCAAGGAGATGGACTGGAAGGAGTTTCAGGGGTCTCCTTTCTGCGAATTAGAGAGACAAAGATGGGTTGCAGAAAAGAAAAAATAATTTATGTGTATAGAAGGGTCGATTGAATGATGGTTCTGGGTGTTTATATGTTTATATGTTCTCTGATCTGTATAGATAAAACTAGATGTTATATAGATGTAAATGTGTAAATATGACAAAGTACATGTGCAACTATCTAGATTTAATTGTATGTACATAGATTTGATTATTTTTGTTTTTTATTATTATTATTATCAGTATTAGTAGTGTTAGTAGTAGTAGCAGTAGTATTTTGTAATACACATATAGATAGTTTTGTTTTGTTCACAGTCATTTGCAGCATAGGGATATGTGTATGTCTATACTTGTCATTTGACTATTTATTTGTTAGTGAAACTCTGTTCATAAATAAAATTGAAATGTAATTAAAATATTACATTGAGTCTTTATTGTGCTTGAATAAAAATGATATAGCATATCCTCTTCTACACAATTCCTTTTTCTCAATTTAACCATGCTATCTAACCATAAATTCGGTGTCATAACAATGAATCAGTGTGTTTACATTGGATAAACCCGAGTAGTACATCGACTATCCTTGTGGAGGGTGTTAATGGTAACTAAATAAAGGAATTTCACAAACAAGACAATAACAACATTTGTACTGGCTATCTGGTGGAATAGTATTTTACAATGTTAAAAGTAGCTGCATTTACATTAGTGATTAATCAAATAAATTTGATATAAACTACAGAAACTAAGTATTGGTTAAATAATTTTCAAAATCCAAGCATTTTCAATGCTTTTTACTCATATTTCAAACACTTGGTAACACCTCAATCGGGATTTGAACCCCGTCTTATGGGGAATTTAAAATAAAAATTAATTGAAACGCTTGGCATTTTCAGCACCATGGATAAGAAAAAAATCAGCATTCTCATTGGCTGTTTTTCTGTTACAACTATCCGCGACTGGCCCCCGCGTGACAGGCGGGGATACTTACCACTATACTAACGAGGAATATAGCTAATTACTTTTTTCAGAAAGCCCTCAAACCAGCTTAATATCCTCCATCAACACTACTTGAAATGCAATGTAAAAGAATCTAGAAGTTGAAACCTTGAAACCACTTCAAGCTGGACTGCCAGCATGCTTTTTCAACCAATAAGGTCTATTTTCCCATGCTGATACATTTGAAAATACAATTGATGTTTTATGTTTCTGTTTTAAATACAGGCTGGTACTTTCTCTCCACAGCAATGTTTACCAGTGTGCTCTCCTCTTTTTTCTAGACCTGAGTTAACTACTGCTTCCTAAACCTTGTATACTGTTATTTTTGACTGCTTCCCTCCCACGGTTGCAGTGCCAGGGATACCCATGGGTCTGTCCTGTACTGAACAGTTGATCCCAGTCCTCTTCCACTTATGAAGGGAAATGAAGGCTGATTGCCATGTGTGCTTTATTTGTGAGTGTGATTCGCATGATGCGTCTTAAAATATTTTGAATGTGTATGTGTGTTGCTTCAAATAACGACTATCTCCATGCCGTGTGTGTGTGTGTGTGTGTGTGTGTGTGTGTGTGTGTGTGTGTGTGTGTGTGTGTGTGTGTGTGTGTGTGTGTGTTAATAGTCTAATCAGAATCGCAGCCACCTGCCAATGACTGCTCCAATACCAAGGGGCCCTACCACTATAAAAACTTGATAAAGTCCCATTTTTTACTTTTTTACCAACCTGATATATATAAACTTATACTATTTAATGTAATACTACATAATATTAAATATTACATTTGCTTACACTTCGTATTTGTACAAGTTACAATAAACTTGTAAAAACTAAATTTTTGTGAGCCTTAATTAATTGTAAGGGCACCCGTCAGTAGTCGTCCAGGCAATCTCAGCCATAATGTTAGTTTAAAGGGATAAATATAGGGCAGTATTATTATGTGTAAATACGCAACATAGCATTTAGTATTCGTGATAACATTAAGCTTATTAAGCACCTTAGCACAGAATACCATACCCAGAAAAGTCGATTTTCAAATGTCGCGATTCTATTGTATGTAAAGATTCCGATATTCACACAGTTCCACTAAAACCTCGACCTCTGTAGGTAGCGAGCGTTTATTGCGGTCCACCGTACGTAGCGGCTTCTCAGTCTCAGTACTTTTCCACTCTCTGAGACGACGCCCCCACGCAGTCGACTTTCCGCACCTCTCACTGGCTTGTTTTTCTCGCTCTGCGGATCCGCCGCTCGGAGCTCAGAACCCCCTATCTCCTTCAAGCTCATTAGCCTGCTTCATTCTTCAGCCGACCATTGCCGTGAGAAGTCAGTCCGTCGTTTCCCTCTCCGAGGCCGGATGGTAAAATCCAACCTCCAGCGGATCCTGAATAGTCATTGCTTTGCTCGCGAAAAAGAAGGAAAACCACAGCATCATACTACCATGGCTGCTTTAAGTAGTAGTAGTATTTGTGACATGATTGGCAAGTAAGTGAATCCAAAAGGCTGGGGGTTGTGTGTTGCTAATGTTCCTAGCCAGCTAGCCGCTGCGTAAAAGCAGACTTGTCAGTTAGTTATCTTAGTACTGATATGTTGTACCTGTGGAAACGAATGGACTTGTTTGTTATTTTAAATGAATAAAGCATAAGTTTACTTGAACGTTATGTTGTACATTTAAAATTTAACGTAGGTACCGTTAACTAGCCCTCATTAGCGAGCTAGCTACTCTTCCTCGTTCAGCTGGTTGGCTAGCTGGCTAGCTAGTTATTACATTGTACGTCACAGCTACAGCTCACGTTCCTCCCGGGAGAAGTATCTAGAAATATGGTAAAAGCAATATGTAGGAGCCACATAATAGTCCTCAGTACATTGTACTATTACTGTATGAAATTCTGTGATACATTTACACCACATGGACAACATTAAAGAGGACCGTATATCTGGGTCTGACGCTACAGTTTAAAGGCCAGGCCGAGCTCAGAGCATAGCTAGCTAGCTAACGCGTTAGCTCGCAAGCTAGGTGATTATGTTGTCAGTATGCATATTTATTTAACAATCAAAGTATTTCGTATTTCATACAGAGGGGTATTTTAAGTAGCAATCATGTTATTATTTGAACGAATTGGGTAATTTGCCTAACAAATTAAACGCATTTTATTCTACGGCCTAGCTAGCCAGGTCTTGCTAGAGTTCCTACGCAGCTTCGTCACAATAGGTAGCGGCCCTTCCTGTTTTCGACGTCATTGCTCTCTGGGTTTTAACAAAGATGTTCTACGTAGGTGTTTTAGAGCGTATGTGACGTATGCACTGTACACTAAAGTAAATTTTGCTTTTTTTCTTCTCCTTGAATACGATTCTCCTTTTGAATAGAATTTTCTAGACGTGCAACCTTGTCACTATTGTCACTATTTTTATCAGAGGGGTACAATCTCTGGGTATATGGTTAACAAAGACGCTTAAATTCTGATTAATAGTCCATGTTTTGTACTGTGTTTAAATCCTTCAAGTCTGAGGAGACTTAAGCCGTTTTGTAATTTTTGTTCTATTATTAGGTCCATAACGTAATATTCCACTTATTTGGTCGTAGTGGTGAGAACATATGACCTGCTGTTTTGTACAAGCAAACCCGGTTGCTGTATTACACTGCCTGTGGAGTGTGTTAGTGCTGGATTTGCTGTGTATTGCACATGTTGTGAAAGAATTTCCAGCCCTGTCATTGAACGCACATTAAAAAGCTGACTCTGCATTTGAGATAATGCCCAAATGTTCCCACCTCCCCTTCACAGTGGCAGATATCCCTTATGTTACATTTAGTCTCTTTGTTTTGAAGGGAGTAGTGGGTAGTCTGTCATGTTAACTTAAAGCACAAAGGTTCTTCTTGTCAAAGTTGTATAAATCACTAACACAATATCCAGTGCAATTATCAGAGAGGAATATCAGCGCACCAGCTTAAAGTATATTACAACTTTCTTAATTTTGTGGGAAAATGATGAGGTGAATTCTTGAGGAATGGACAGGACTGCATAGGAGCTTGTTTGAGTACAGACAGGACCATGGCTCTGCAGTTGAGGGACATGGAGAGAGCAATATTAACATGTACACTGTATGGTAACATACAAACATTTCAATGGCACACTGACTAAGGGAAGAGAAGACACATACTTTTATGCAAAAGTGATCATTTGGTCCTGGAAAAATGGGAAGTATGTAATGGAAATGTGCACATATTATCCTACCTTCCTTTGTTTTGATGCTTCTTCAGAGTGACTTTGCTCACTGTTGTAATCTGCGCAGGCTAGAATGGAATACACCTATAGTTAGAAAAAATAGATCCATCTGTCTGACATTGAATCCTAAACTGAATTATTGGTTACTTCCCACATATTAAGCAGTTAATTTATAATTCGACTGCCATTTTGTAAATGTATGTGTTGTTTTTATATAGTAGAAGTCCACCTCAATGCCATGATTCTAATTTTTATCAAGCAAAAACCTATCTGAAATTTTTTGGGTTTTTTGACAAACTGCAAGCTAATGGTAGTCTTAAATCCCAGAATGCATTTCACGTTCAAATAGAAGAGGAACAGCTGTGCAATGCATGCTGGGATTTTGAGACCGAAACATAATATTGATTAAGAGTCTGTTTCAACTGAAACTATATGAAATTATAACTTTTCCCATACAAATTTGAATGGATTGGTCGGTCATGCTTTAGATCTCGTGTGAAGACTGGGAAGAACTACTGGCTTGTTGTGGGGTATACACTCACTTCTCACTTCCTGCATGCAAAATAAGCTGTAACGTATGAAACAAAACTTAAGTGGCTGTTTTGAGGTTTAGTACCCCCTTATCTCAGCAACTTGTACTTCTGTTTGTGGTTGGTTTATGGCTTGATAAGGTGGCGGCTTGATGTTCTGATGGTATCTTGCAGTTGAGTCTGCTCTCACTCTGATGCGAGCTGGTCCTGTTTTACTCCTCCCCCCAGCCTGTCCCTGCACTGTAGCAGTACCCGCGGTCCGGGGCCTCTGTGGTGCTCCTGATGCCCCTCTCCCACCCCTGAAGATCCCAGGTGGGCGAGGGAATGGTCAACGGGATCACACTCCTTCAGCTCGGCCGCTGTATTCGGTGAGTCCAGCACCACCGGTGTCCGGGCTCACACACAGCCACAGCCCTTCAGAGTGTGGGGGACGAAACGAGTCATCACCAAAGGCTTTATGACAAGGGCATTTAGACTAGTTTTGAAACATGGCCAAACTGAGTAAACAGCTAAGTGTTTGAATTAAACAAGCACTGGAACATGTTGAGGTTGTCTGGGGACTGTTTGTGTCTCTCAAACAGGCACTGTAAATGGCCTTGTGCTTTATTTATCAGTGGACATCAAAACATCTGCTGTCTTGCATTGTATAGGAGTAATTGGCCATACAGGAGCGGTGTGTCTATCTGAGACTTCATGTTGTATCTTGGAAAAAAATTGTTTGTCTTTTCATAGTCCCTATTCAAGACAGACGCCTGTTCACAGTTGGTTTTAGAAGCCAAGCCAAAGCTCAAATAGGGAAACAAAAAATGTACAGCAGTCATTCAAATGCAGTGGTGCATAGTAGATAGCACACATAACAGGCATTACAGAAGGTGGGGGGGGTCCTAACTGTCATGTCTTAACTTTGTCCTGTCATGTGACTCGCTGAAAGCCATGAGCAGGAAGAGGAGTATTTGTCAAACCATTCAGAGCTGCTGCACAGTTACAGTATTTTTTGTAATGTCCAATGGGATAGCAGACATCTGAAATGGCTGCCCTGTATGAATTGGTAGCTATAGAATAGTGAACGTGATAAACATAACCCAGTTGGTTTAAACTCCATTGTCAAATGTTTCAAATACAGCCAGATGCTTGTCAACATCGTTAATTATTTAAAGGACTCAGTTGAATGGAAGTAACTTAGAATTACACCTTTACTTGTATCCTTCTGTTAGAACTAACTTACTTCTCAGTGTAGGTATGTGCCACAGGGCATTCACAGCTGACACTGAAATGATCTCAAACCCAGATCAACATTCAGTTAACTACTCATTCAAGCCTACTTAGCTGAGCTCACCTGTAATGTAAACTAGTGTACACTGTGTGATACATGTATTTGAATAAACTTTTGGCTTTAGAGCTTACCCTGATTGTCACCTCTTACGAATGCCGCCATTTGTGTAACAATGTAAGGGGTCACAGTAAACTACTGTTAACCTTAGTTTAATCAAAGGTACTTGTCCTTTTTGGTGATGAGCTTTATCTGCGACAGAGAAGCCTATGTAATTTCAAGTGAATGGCAAGTTTACAAAATACATCACAGCAAACCATTGGAACTGCTTTTTATAACTTATTACTAGCCTCTGTAGTGAGGCACAGTCCTAACTAATCACATGCTAGCTAGAACTAGCTTGCTAAGCTAGATGCCAAGCTAATAAAGCTAGCTACTCTAGAAATTTAAATGTTGATATCACTAATAGATCATCAGCTTGCTAAATGTTAAATAGTGTGCCGTACTGCTGTAGCCGGCTAGCTTGCACTGATTAATAGCTAAGTTAAAATGTACTCCTTTGTAGTGTAATTTTGTTTGATGTTTGTGAAAGTAGGTTTAATGAGTGCTGTTCAAAGAAGCAGAGTCAAATTTAGCCTTTAGAAACAGAATCAGAATCAAAATTTTACACTCCATGGCTGAAGTTGGATTGGGGGTGAGCACACTGATGTCAGATCAAGATTCTACCCAGAGCGCTGGGTCCTAGATATAGTCTCCCATTTTCCTCCACAGCTGTAAGTAGCAAATTTAACACCTCCACCCCAACTACTTTGCATTTCCTTTTTCAAACACTCTGCTAACCACACATTTCATAAACAAAAGATTTGCAGAAGTTAACTGTAAACAGATGTAAATATTCTATGCATTGCACAAATTGCTAAATCAAACTGATTAAGAGAACTCTGAAGGAAAGACAAGGCTAGGAAACACTGTTATTTCCATTAACACTTTGACATTTTCTTTGCATTACAAATGCTTGGCATTGGTGGCTCCATGGCTGGTTTGATGCAAAGGCATTGTTTATGCGATGCAGGCCCTTATTTGTTTCTTGTGGTGCCCCAAACAGGACAGGAAGCTCACGGTGACGGAGGAGCCCCCGGGGAGCGGGCGCCCCAGGATCCTTCACTTTCAGAGCCTGCCCACCGTGTCCCGGGTGATCCACTGGGACGCGGTGCTGAGTGACAACAACCTGTACGTGGAGATCCCCAAGGATACCCTCCCCGAGGGCAGCAAGGAGAGGTGAGACGTGCGAGGGGTCAGGGCGGAGGGATTGGGCTCTGCCTTATTTCTCCAAGGGTGAGGTGCTTTGAAACATGCAGGGGAGAGGGGTGGAAGTGTTGGTGAAATTCTACCCGCAGTTTAAGGTGGGCATACGCATAGACTGGCAGAGATGTGTAAAAGAGAAAGTTTCAGAGGCACAGAAGCCCACAGGGCAGGGAGTGAAGGGTGAGAGTAGGGACAGGACTTTGTGGGTGGTAGTGAAATGCTTGTTTCTCTCCCTCTGAAGAAACACTAACATTAGGTTAAAAAGTAAAAGGCAACACGTTGACTATCATCTTCATATTTAAGGCTAATGTGGCAAAAGAAGAAATTGTTCAAAAGCATGACATACGAGCTACTTAACATTAATTGTGCACTGTACCTAAATCTTACTGTTTATATTTAAAAAAACCAGCACAGGTTTTGTGTTTCCTAATAATTCCATCTATTAAGACCTGAACTCTGTCTGATATGACCTGAATTTACCTTTTAAAGTTTTTGTGTGTCCAAGGCTAATTCAGATCTAATAAACACAATAGCACGTTTTTCTACTGTTATGATTATCTTCCTTGTGAGTTCTACATTAGCCTTCAGTAAAAATGCCCTGAATGCAAGAGGTCGGTGTTCATCAAGATTCTGACAAGTGTTCTGTAAGATTGGACTTAACAACAGAAAAAATTCTTACCTTAAAGTTACAGTAGGATTGTATTTGTAATGGCCCTAAGGGTAACTTTCATGAAAGTCGTAAAAGCAACGCTTGAAGATGTAAGACTCTGTTCACTTAATGTAGCAGCTGTGTAAGCCTTGTGATCGTCATCATGCAGTGAGACCTTTGTTCCAAATGAATTCTACCAAAATGTTTCAAGCCCTTCATTACCATATATATGAATTGTCATCCCGTCGGGATGACAGCTGAAGTGAGACATGCCCAGCGCTCTTTCTGTAGGTTATGATTCAACTGAGTTTTCACACCTTTCACACAATCTTTCTTTTCACATCTAGGTGCTATCACTGGCTCAAAAGCAGTGTGGAATGCACAATTGATTTGGATATGTGAACATGGATTGAGAGGCTATATAATGATGATTCACTAAGAATACAAGTACAATATGAGTTGTAACTGTGTGTCTCTCAGGGATTGGTGCAAAGCATACACACTACATTTTGAGTACAGGGAAGACCCTCACAGTAGAGTTGTTCTTCTAGTTATATGGAAACAGATATGCAAATATTACCTGATTGGAAAAGGTTGACATTTAGACAGCATGCTGCTCTTGTAACTTCACACGATCCTGGATCTCCCATTCAAAATGACAAACTTCAAAGGGAAAATCGCACCCCTTGCAAACAGCATTTAAGTAAACAGTACCGCTAATTTATACTACTTATTATTTTAAGGATAAATTTGAATCCTACAAGGTTTTAGCAAGAGTCTTACACCACCCACTATTTAGAATTTTCCATACTCGAGTGCTACCTTCAACACTGCTTTTGCAAATATATCCTCCAAAATACAAAAGAGGAGATGTAGCCATGACAAAAATGTGTTTGTGTTTGTCATTTTATGTGAAATACAGCCTCCCTTGTAAACAGAATGAATTCTTTCAACAGCTTTGCAGCCCTCCTGGAGTATGCTGAGGAACATCTGAAAGTTGTCAGTGTGTTTGTCTGCTTTTACAAGAACAGAGAAGACAGAGGTACTAGAATTGGCGTCTCACTTATCCTAGCACAGACTTTCACAGTATTATAAATTTTGTCTGAATTTCATTAATTTTCATTATGTTAAATCCTAACCTTGAGGGGTTGTGCATATGTATGTATGTCTAGATGAAAAATAGTGGTTGATTTTCTTGTGTAAAAAAAAAAAAACAAAAACCCTGTGTTTTCTCTTTCCTCAGCTAAATTACTGCGTACATTCAGCTTTCTGGGCTTTGAGATTGTGAAACCAGGCCACGCCCTTGTCCCGCCTCGACCTGATGTTTTCTTCATGGCCTACAACTTCGACAGGGATTCCTCTGATGAAGACTAGTTCCAACCCCCATCCCCTTACAACCACAGACCCCCAAACCTGCGCACCCACCCCCCTGACCCAAGTGCTTACGGCCTCCCATGCTTTTGTGTTTCAAGGAAGCATATAGGTTTAGATGTCACTGTTACTTGCTTTGTGTGGCTTTTCCCCGGTTTTTGCTGTTGTGTGTCTTTCTTTTATTACTCATTGGTATTTTCAGTACTTCAGAGGGACTCCTACCAGGGACCCTCTTAGATGGGTTTTCACAAACACAACTGTGAGCATATTGTAATTCTTATATCAGTCACAATTGTCATTTTACGTCGAAGGAAGATGCTTCATTTTCTTGAATGTATTAAAAAATAGGTCAGTTGTTTTACACTTGATATTCTGGCTCTTACCTCATTGGCTATTGTTTAAAAACAAAAATGCACCCATTCCCTCCCTTCAACCTAAAATTAGAAAATGCTCTTTATTGCAGTGTAAGCATTCAGTCTCTTTAAAGCCTTATAGAAGTGTTTTGTGTGGTAGCTTCTGTGCTAAAGATCTTTCTGCCGACCTAATATATGGTACGTAATTGCTGGATTATTCCTAAGAGATCAGAAACATGGACTGAAATTAAGTGAGGAATGAGCATTGTTTGAGACAAGTTAGACTGGTCAAGTATGGAAAAAAATACAAATCGTGTATGTTGTGGGAATTTGTACAAGGCTAAACAAACCCAAAGTTCTTTTTTTTCTGTCGTGCACAATGTTACGTAAAGTCTCAGCATTCTTTGGAATGGAATGTGCAGTGTGCTGTCTTGACTGGGATATGGTCTAGCATTCCTTCACAACATTTGGTATTTTCCTATAGTTTCGGTTTATTGATGTACATCTGCATAGTGGTACCTTTATTATTGTGCATCTGTGATAATAAAAGGTTAAAGTACACACTGACGTGTGTTTGCTTTCTGTTTTCACCCCTCACTGCACCCTGTACAAATGTATATTCCATGATTATATCTCTGTGTATTACTGTACCAGGTCAGGCAGCTATACACAGGTATTTCAGATGATTTGCATTGCATTTGCAAATGTGTGACAGGTAGTAGCGTGAAGACTGCCACACAACACCAATTACGTCCCCATGGAAAAACAAAACTGGGTTTGGACATGTTTTCAGGATCATGTCCTTAAAGTAAACCGATGCCTTGACTTCTCTGTTTCAGCAATCTTACATCGGCAAAATGGATGTGTAATTGGATCAATATAATTTCACAGATAGACCACATGGGGGTACTGCACTCAATATTTTCAAACCATGCGCTGAATGTGACACAACTGCTCTGACAACAAAAATGACATGATGGAGTAGTAACGCCCAATATAATACGGGTGCAACCTACAATGCCGTTAATCCCAGGATATGGCCTTTTTTATTTTTTTTTCTAAAACCATTTCGTTTTTTCGTATTGTACAACAGATTACAGATATATGCAGGATCAGATTTAGTCCATTTCAAGGAAGCTTTTAGAATTGTACTTGATTTATGTCAATTTCACATTAACACTCTTGTAGGACGCAATCATGTCAATATAATTTGATGCAGCGTTGCTATGGGCTTGAACCTGGAAAAGAGCGAGGAGCTGCGGTAATTCTATGCATGCGTAACGAAAACTTCCGAAGCAGCTGTTGACGGGGGCTTGTCCGTACGCCTGTAATCGATTGGCTAGTTCTTGAAACGGGGAGGTGTTTCGAAGTAAGTTGTGGCAGTGAATCTTATCAAGAGTAGTATGTATCACCCGAAGGGTTTTCAGACCGCTCATTGATGAGTGAAGAACAAGACAATAGCAGCACAGATCTCCTTAAGGTATATAAAAATGCAAAGGTGTTCAAAATCTTGGGGTTTGACCTACAGGTCACTGACTGTTCGCACTTCCTCGAGAAACCTTTGCATTAAAAGTGGCGTTTTACCAAGAAAACTGCAACCTAACCGCATCGCTCACAAAAGTCCATATGGTCCTGTTTGGTTTCGGGAACTGAGAAGCTCTGCCGTGTTTTCATCTTCAAGACAGATCGATAAAATATTACCGAGACATGATGACTTTGCCGAGCGGCATATTGGACCTGATGATAAAGAGAAAACAGAGATGCTCCACACTCTCGGTCTTGAGGTAAGAATGATATTAATCATAAAGAATAACTTTTTTGTCTTTTTTGGTTTTTGTGTGTTATAATAAATTAAATTAAACGTAAATTAGTAAAACGTAAAATATAACAAGGGGAATTTTAGCAAATGTATATGTGGAAGTGATTTTATTGCCTAGATGGGAAACATTGTGCCAACTTTATTCTCGTGTTTCCAGACAATTGACGAGTTGATTGACGAAACCCTTCCGTCCTCAATCCGTTTGAAAAGAAGTCTGAAAATAGATGACCCAGTTTGTAAGTGAAGATTTTAGTTTGTTTCTGTCAAATTTATCAACACGTTTCCAAGTGTTCGTCGAATTACATTTTCTCCCTTTCCTTTCCTTCTGGTGTTATCTCCTATAGTGTAAGGATCTAGCTTATCTGCAAAAGAAAATCAGACCATTTTCCATATCAATAAAAATATACGCATATTGTCTACACCTTCTACTTCATGACACGTCTCGTTGTGGAGTAAGTTTTCTCTTAAAATATTTGTTGCTGTTTTCTTGAGACTCACCCTGATGTAACAACCTCCTGTTCAAAACAGTGGTGTGGGTGTTTTGTTAAGTCTTACCTTGTTTTTGTCACCAGTTCAGTCTGGTTGGCATTCACAATAGCTGAAAATGAGAGGCCAAGGATGGTTGTTTTACTTTTCTCTCTTTATAATTTTCTTCAGTGGTTCTCAGGGGCCATTCTGTTCAAGAGCAACATGTCCAGTACAACATACTACAGATAAACCTGTTCAATGTTCTCTTATTTAATATCCCAACCCTTTTGGTGTTTTTTTTTCTAAATTACTTGCCACCTGACAAGTCACCTCAACTGAGATGAACTTTCAATTTCACCCAGACACCTGTTTATTGTCACCCTCAGAGTAGCCGATCATAGATGTTTTGCCTGTTAGTATGAAGGCCTGTCAAAGCTAAATAAAAGAATAAATAACATATTAACTCATTAAGTAGTAATACAAAAATAACACAAAGCCTTACAGTGAGTGCTACCATGTAAAAGAAATTTCATTGTTTATAAAAATTTCATTATTTATTTATTGCAACATTTATTGTTTTATTCATTTCATTATTTATTTATGTGTTTACTTATACTCCGCAACACTGTCAAGCAAAGCCAGTAGGCAGGATAAAAAAACCTGTTGGTTCTCCAAAATGTGGCTGTCAGGAAATTATTTTTTCTCTGAGCACTGTAGGAATGGCATCCTACCATAGGTGTGTCCTTAAAAGGACCTGCCTCAGGAGGAAGGTGGAAATATTTATCTTACCATAAAGTTGGTAGGTTATTAGCAACAGCCATCTTGCTAAGTATTTACTGTCTGCAGTGGCTAACCGTTTGGACACAGCAGACATATTCTAGCAGACAACTGTCCTTGCAGCTGCAGCTAGCAAGCAACCAATGTTGAATGCAAGTATTTCATTTTAATATTTAATACTCCAAAGGCCCAAAACAGATACAAATTCCACTGTTTGACAGCTGTCAGAATCAAATAACACAGGTGACTCGCTGCCAATGACATTGCAGTAGCCAACTTCAGCCAATTTTGAGCATAGCTAATTTGAGCATAGCAAGCTAGTTAGCTAAATGAAATGCCTCTTGTGGTGTTGTAGCTAACTAGTCAACTGTGTGGCTCACTCATTCACAATACCTTGGTAAATTAGAGTTTAAATTATAGTACATTGTAGTTAAAGATGATATCAATAACCATTAAATACATTAACATTAAATTAAAGTTTAATATAACACCAGTAAACAGAAATGTACATTGAATTGCAAAGGATCCAAGCTACATTAATGGGAGTGCTGGCAAAAATAATGTTTTGAGAGAAAGCAAGTTAATTAAGTGGTTCAACTATGAGTGCAACTAAGAGCAATTATCTTAAAAATATTAAGTGACCAAATGTTGTATTGCAATGTTGTTATCAGGCAGTATAGTCTCTTTTAAAGTGAGCCTATGTCATACTGGAAGGGGTGTACCATGAATTTTCTTATTTTAGTTGGTGTTGTCTGCTGGATCACAGGATCACCAGTTTGACATATGTATGTTATTGACTCATTCCAAACTTTGTGGAAATAATTCCAAAGTTTTTATCTTTTTCTGTAGACACAGAAGGAGGATTTTCAGTTTAGCAAGGTGGGGTTGTTGCTTGTCAGAACTATCCCGAAATGTGACCCCCAATCTCCCCAAACCAGTTTTTTTTTTTTTTTAAATGTAGGTTTTGCCTTCAAGCCTTAATTTCATGCTGGAAGACAGTAAGCAGGAAGTTCTCTGCCTTTTGGGAAAAAGACAACTTATTACTGAATTATGACATGAAGGGCAAGTTTTTTTTCACTCTGGGCATGAAAAACTTTAAAGGAGACATACAGTAAAAGAAGTGATTTTTTTTTAGTTTTGTGTGGTATTTGCACACTGATATAAATGGAAAATGTGAAAATTTGGGGTCAGCGCTGTTGTTATCCAGAAAAAGTCTCCCTCTTTTACAAGGGCTTCCCCCCGGTTCTACATAAAAAGTGACCTTCATTTTACTGGACCAATCATGTTTAATCTATCATTTGCATATCCCTGCCCTTCCTCGGTGCCCGCGACCGCTGCAAACACCCACGTAAACACAGTGAGATCCTCAGTCCCTCTGTAGCTACACTCTTGATTAGCAAGTAACCTTAACCAGCAACGGGTAGGAAACCAGGGCATGTAAAATATGCTGTAGCTGGCAGTCAGGTGGCAAACAAAACTTTGCACAGCCTTCCGAAAGATTTAGAAATCCGCATCATGTGGCTCGAATTCATTTCTAACAAGACCGTTCCAATGCAAGTTAGTCCTCCCATGCTCTGCGCATTTCTCAGCTAATTGCATTAAGAACCAGGTGCGATTCAAGACTGGATTTCCTGTAAAGTTACATTACATTATTGCCATTTAGCAGACGCCCTTATCCAGAGCGACTTACATCAGTTACAGATTTTTTTTTTTACATTGTTGTCCATTTATACAGCTGGATGTTTACTGAGGCAACTGTGGGTTAAGTACCTTGTCCAAGGGTATAGCAGCAGTGCCCTAGCAGGGAATTGGACATCGGTTACAGTCCTGCTCCTTAACCATTACGCTACGCTGCCGTCCCACCTGAGAGACAGAGCTAGCTAGGATGAGACCAGCTAAAATTATCCTGAAACAAGGAGCAGTGCCTGCAATGCATGATCCAACCATGTGATTTGCAAGTAGGTACCTAACAACATTATTATCGTCTCAGTTTGTGTGTTAAGAGATAAATTTTCATATGTGTGATTTAATTTTAGCTTTGCTTGCTAGGTAGCTAACCTAATTTGTTTTAGTGCAACATCATAGTTCGCTAAGTGGCTAATGGCAAGTATTCAACAGGCTTAAAAGTACTGGACAGAACTTGCACATCACTTGCCCTTCACGTGAAGGAGCGCAATGAGTAACTGTAACTCATTGCTAGATCGTATTATAATGGGAGGAATGGAGAGGAGAGAACCACAAGTGTGTAAGAGAGAACCATAAGTTGTGATAGGTTATGGTAGCTGGTAGCTAGCTAGCTCAACTAGCAATATTATTTCTCTTTCAAGTGGGTAATTACCCAACCGAACATCAGCTAGCTGAACCATCCTTGCATTGAGGGACCTTTTAAGAAAGCCTGGTTGCTAAGATGGACAGACATGCAAGTTTGTTCACATTTTGAGGGCCTGAGGGGGCTAGGCCACGACTACTGTCAGCCAATCAGGGCCTGGCTAATGAACAAATATACCACTAACTGAAAACGGCCAGTATGTATATCTAGGACAGAGAGAAGCACTGTGAAAAACGTTATTATTATTTCAAATTACAATATAAGTCATTGTATGGCTTCTTTAAAACTGTTTAAAATGTTTAATTATACTGATATGGAATAGCAAAATGATTGAATGATCATGGTCTCATTGGTCATGTATTTAAACATGCATTGAGATGGGCCATTGCTGCATGGAGGTGGGCCAGTGTTTCAATAGAAAGAACAAGAAAACAGAATGCTATCCTGTTTCACCGTCTTGATTCTTTCATTTGCAATCACATGTCAGTCATCCTTGGTGAGATAATAAAAGTAAATAATAAAAAAAGTAAAAAAAGTGAATAAAAGTAATGTAATGAGGTGCTTGTGATCACGGGTAGTGGCTAATGAAACAGCAGATCATAAGAAGAAAAACGTTTGATTTGAACATTTTAATCGGTTTATGGCAGCTGTTATGACTGCACACACTAACAGAGGACTGGGTGGAGAGCTATGGAATGTTGCTTTTAATTTTTGGTTTGAATTGAAGTCACAAGTGACACATGACCTAAATAGCTGCTCCCAATCAGTTAATGTACTTTCATGCATTATGCCTATTCTAAGAACAGTGGTGTGTGTGTTTTTTTCTGTGAGTCAGACTACCTAAAAGGCTTGTCAGCAAAAATCTGCTCTGTATTACTTTTTTATGAGGTATCACAGTGTTGCGTTAAGGCTTTCAGGGAACAGCAGCACATGCCAACGTGCAGCCCTGGAGCCCTAGAAATGTGTTAGATTCTGTCTAAAGCTCAGATGAAGGGTTAATGCACAAGGGTTAATGAAGGGTTCTGTGCAAGAACATTAATGTTGAATAATAGCCATAACACTATTTTTGCATCTTTTGCATGAATAACAGAGTTTGTACACTTTAGCTGATGCATTATTTTAATCTATCTTCGGACTAGTAACATTGGACAAAATCAAACATTATGTGGAAGGAATTAAAAAAAAAACTCTCTCTAAAGTATATTCAAGACAGTCAGCAGTGTGAGAGCAGCTGAAAGGCTTTTCCCATGCAGACATAAAAGTTTATGATGGTAGTGTAGGGTTTTGACTATTGGAGTATGCCCTATAGAATGTACTAGGATAAAAAGTCTTTCTCTGTGATAGGCCAGTTTGACGCAGGCAGATGGTCTGATATGTCTGTTGTTATACCTTTGTCTCCAGTCTATTCTGCCGTATTGTTAACGGCAGCTTACGGCACATTCAAGAATGTCTGCAGAGAATGTGGGGTGAGCATTACGCACAGCAAGTGCATACAAGTATGGATTACAGGATTAGACATGAGGGCCATTGTATCCAGTAGCATGGAAATGTGTACGAATAACCAGTTTTGGGTTTCATTTAAAAGTGCAGTTTTATATAATGCAATTGAGTTTTTAAACCCATATAATCCTTATTATTATTATTACTATGATTACTATTACTATGATTTCTTTCTATAATAGTTTGGATTAATAAAATAATATTATTAACAATATATATCATACAACATATTATATGCAATAATATATAATAATTATATATAATAATCTGCAAATGGAATCCATCAAGGATAGGATGGCTGTCTCCTTGTGATAAGCAAGAAATGCAAGTCACAAGCTATGCCTAAGGGATGTAATAACAGTGACTGTGTGCATCCCTGGTGTGTTCTGGTGAGGCATTCCATTCTCTGGGGGCCTGCACAGAAGAAACTAAGCCATTGCCTGTTTTCGTTGGGGAGACACATAAATCCCTGGGATGCTGACTTCAGTTTTCATGGAGCCACATATGGATTCAATAACCCTGAAATGTGAGGGGGCTAGGCCACGACTTCTGTCAGCCAATCAGGGCCTGGTTAATGAACAAATATACCACTAACTGAAAATGGCCATTATGTATATATGTATGTATGTGTATGTATGTATGTATGTGTGTATGTAAATCCCTGGGATGGTGACTTCAGTTTTCATGGAGCCACATATGGATTCAATAACCCTGAAATGTACAAGGGGCCAGGAACTGTTAAATCCTACTCTAAAAACAAATGGTAGCCAGTGGAGGGAGTACAGAATTTGGGAGTTTGAGAGATCCTCTATTTGTTCTGGTTAGTACTCTTACAGTGTTTTTGCATCTGTTTTATTTGAGCCATAACACCTGGGTTCATTACATTATGTATGTTAATTTGATTAATAATGCACTTGCAAATTGACAAAGGAATGTCAAGCACCAACACAACATATGCACTGCATAGACAGAACAATAAACCAACAAAATGTTAAAACATTCAACAAGGTTACAGAAAAGCTAAAGGCATATTAAAACCCCGATTAGTTGAAGAAAACAGTTCAGTTATCCAGCTCACAGATTTCCTTGAGCTGCTAAGGTTTTTGCTCATTTACAAGTTTGCAGTTTGGATGTGGAAATCTTCCCATTAGTTTCTGTTCCTGGTTTTGATAAGTACTGTATCTGGACTGGACAATACAAACTACACAAAAGAAAATGACAGTACGATGTCGTTTGATGAATTGTGGGACAGATTTGAAAAAAATATTCAGTGTCTAACATGGAGGGCTAAGTTTCACATCAGATCCACAGCTTGATTAACACATAACCAATAAATGTTTCTTTTCTTAAATAAAACCACCAGTAAAAAAGATCGACATCTAGTAGCTTTTTCACTTGTTGGTTCATTTCTTCAGATTCATCCATTTCTTCTAGCATAGGAGGAGAGGTGTGGAATGTTCACCGACAGAGAGTTTGTGGAAGTGTGGATCTAATGTTTAATCAAGTTTGTTCCCCCAAAACTAGATTCATTTCATCTAAAGATACCACTTTTGCCAGTTCACTCACTGTTGTCAGCAACCACTGAGAATTGCTGGGGTGTAATTTTCTGTGTCAGTGTGATCAGTTACCGATCTGGGTGATGCATTTGGATGATGCTGGCTGTGTAATATTAACTGAGCAATCAACAGGAGTATGGAGACCACAGTCAAAGTTAAAGGGGGCATAGATGGATGCATTTCTAAAACACTGTTGAGATCATGCAGCCTCGATGGAGAAGTGAACCCAGGCTTTGACAACAATTTCTGACAGTGGTGGTGTAAAGAAATGAGGAAAAGTGAAATTCATAAGAAATTCAGAAGAGGATGTGTTTTGCAAATGTTTCGCGAATTGTGCAAAGTCTGGGGGGAGCTGCAGATAACATCACTACTTAAACTTCAATACCCAGCCTCAGAGTCGTCATTAGTAGTTTTAGTTTAGACAGGAAAAACCCTTTGAAAAACTTTTTTTTAATTAAAAAAATTTATAAAACTTTTGACATCCCTAGAGAATTTTCTCACTGTGGGGAAATGTCATGGCGATTTTTATTGAATTCCTTTTTCCCCCATTCCATTTTTAAGGTTTTTGAATCATACTTCATAAAAATATATGAAGTATTTTTAAGTGAGGCTCGTGTTATCTAAGGTAAACAGTTTATCAAGTTAATTTATTTACTGTAAAACCTCATATGAGGTACACTTTGTTGTGGTTTATTGAAAATACCAAAAGCAATTGTTTTCTTACAATAAACAGACCGTGCAGGTGTAGCAGAGCATAAAATAGCAGCTTGTGAGTCCTGTGTAAAGCTGGTAAGGTATCAGGTAGCAGAGCAGATTCAGCAGTGAAAGAATTTAGCGATGTCACTCAGTGATGTCACTCTCGGAGACTGAGTTAGCATGTTTGCTTATGGAGCTGGGGGATACATTGCCTCTAGCTCAGCCATTAGTGCATTAGTCTTTAGATGGAGTTGTGCAAGTTGTTGGCATCTCACTTGCAGAGGTGCAGACCTCTCACACATTCTTTACACAGGCCTCTTGTTATGTAAGGGTTTTGCATTTTGAAGGTATTTTTGAAGGTATTTAAAAATGCCAAATGGAATGTCAAAAGTCTACTGATGGAGATGATGTGAAGCTGTAACAAGACATGGAGGGTTCCTTTGATGGTTCCTTTTGGTTTTTTGGCATATTAGTGCTTTTTAATGTGTGGTAAAATGTACTGTTTGGATACAATTGTGAATAAATAAAAAACAGAATAATAAAAAGGAGCTTTTTAGACTACACATTTCAGTTTTATCCCTGATGATAGCCTGATAGTTTCTATATGTTTCCTACAAATTAATCGTGAGTGAGTTGCAAGTCCCTTTCTAGCATGTTCAAAATTAGAGTTAGTCAGGGGACTGTGTACAAGCGTTGAGAAATGCACTTAAACAATATGTTTTAGAGAGCTGCAGAACAAGAAAAATATAATGGCAGCAGGAACAATGGGACAAGGCACAAATACACAGCAGCGGAATATAAAGAGCTTATGGAGCGTTGGTGAGAGCACCATTGTTTCCTAGAGACCTAGCAACAGTGAGAAACGGTAAGAGCACGATTGCTGTTAAGAAAAAGATAATCAGCATGGTAAAAACAGTAGGTGATTTTTCTATCCTATAAAAAAAACTCAGAGCAATCTAACAAGGAAATATCTTTAATGTGTTAGGAATGCAAATGTTGATGATTGTGTCCTGAGGGAGTGACACCTACTTATACTCCCACATCTCAAAACTCAAGTGGTCTGGCAGTTCCAGCTGCAGTATGCATAACAGCTAACCTGTGTAGTGAGTAAGCCTATATCTAGTTGTGATTTTCCAAAAACAATACTGCATATTTTTTGATGTGAAGTTTGTGGCATCATTAAAATGGAATAGGTTTCTGTTCACCATCCCAATGGATAGGACCATTGTGTTAAAGTCTTTCCTAATGTGTTGATGCTGGTGTCTTGCGTCAGCTCCCAGGATCTCAAACTTTTGTTGTTTTCAACACATTGAAAAAAATCCTGTCAGATTGACCGCCCTTCCCAAGCTGGAAGAGCTGTCAAATCACTGTAGGTGTTCCCAAGGTCTTTTATCAGTTTTTGAATATAATTCTAGCTAAGGATAATATGCATATAGACATCATAATATGATTCATGCAGCACCTTACAATTAATTCAATATGAGTCTGAATGACGTGATCAATACAGACACATTGGATCAAAACATCATATGAATGAATTATGACCATGTTTTCTCATCAACATTGTATTTAGAGCTTTATACCCATGTCATTTCTGCTGCCCAGAGATTCTCAGTATATTTACAGTATCTGTTTCTGTGTTATTAAGCTGTTTTTTATTCTACCAGTTTTGATCAGAGGAGCTGTGTCGCTTATCTTGGTGTGTTTAATCAGATAATGTCTTGTCATAAGGAGATGCATAATAGTTTAATTTAAGGCAGAGAGCATTGGGAATGTGCCCCCAGAGGTGAACCTCACTTTCCATGCAACTGTGCCTGCTTCTTTTGTATCCCAGGTGAGAGTGAAATCCTCCAGTCTCTGCACAACATTGCCAGCCAGAACAAGCTATGGAGGTCCTATATCGGAATGGGTTACTACAATTGTTCTGTGCCACCTGCCATCCAGAGGAACCTGCTGGAAAACTCAGGATGGTTGGTTTGTCATTCCTGAACCACATATAGCTCTCCTGGTGCAGAAGTCTGTGACTGCCACTCATGTACAAAATGCTGGTCATGTTATTTGCAGTTTGCAGGGGTACATGTTTGAGTCATCACTGATTTTGCAAGAACAAATGACACATGACTTGACATCCGGTGACTGTCTGTGTATACATACACACAATAGAATGGCAAATAATCAAGAGCTTGGGTGGTTTTCACCCATGTGTTTGACTGGCTTGTTTTTCTGGTTTATACCACCCCTTCCCCCACCTCATTCATCCTCAGCCTTCTCTCTAACCAGGCTGAATAGTATTTCAGATGCAGAACTTACTGGCCTCATTACTCTAACCAAAAAGGTATTATCAGCCAAAAGGAGAGGAATACCAGAGTTATCTCTTGGCTGACTACCACAATTCTTCAGCATAGCTGTGAACTAAGGTGTCCTTGGACTGTATGTCCTGCCGATAACACACACACATAACACCAAACAAGTTTTTTTTTTTCTTATTTAGTTATTTAGATTTGGTAAATCTGCATTGACGCTACATAAAAACAGTTTTCAGAGCCACCCTTTGTGTAAGCCCAGTTTCTCACTGCATCACAACAGGTCTTTGTCTTATGACTGAGAGGAAAGAATGGTGTGTTTTCTTCTTCAGAGCTTAGTATTTCATACTTCATACTTCTTATTTCATACGTACTGCTTGAAAAAAATGGATCTTAAATGGAATGTAAATGGAGGGTGTATGAATATAATGTGTGGTCTACGTTTCTCCTCAGGGTGACTCAGTACACGCCCTACCAGCCGGAGGTGTCCCAGGGTCGTCTGGAGAGTCTGCTCAACTACCAGACCATGGTGTGTGACCTCACCGGCCTGGATGTGGCCAACGCCTCACTGCTGGATGAAGGGACAGCTGCTGCCGAGGCCATGCAGCTGTGTCACAGGTGGGTACCGGCTAAGAGCATAGTGTCATGGATTTATTTATGCCGCCAGACATGGCCTGTTTTGCAGCATTCCGTGCCTTGTTCTTTCCTTTGTCCGTGCCTAGGCAGAATAAGAGGAGGACGTTCTACATTGACACTCGCTGCCACCCCCAGACGATCGCTGTGGTGCAGACAAGAGCCAAGTAAGAGCCTGAAATCTGGACAACACCGAGGACCTTTGGTCCCACATGACTGTTGACATGAACATAGGTGTTTGATGTGACGTAGGCATCAGGCAGAGTAGCTTCGTGTTTTAGCCAGAGATTCTTCTTTTTTGCTAAGTCACAATGAATGTCAGTAGCTTTAGCTTGTATAGCTTAATAATGCTGCCCAAACTGGACAAAAATGTTTAATCAGACAGTTTATTCATAATTTCATAAGGGCCACAAAGACTCAGTCTATATTAATGATTTGTGAAAGAACATTTGTTATTCATGGTATTATGGCCATGAAAAGGTCAGCAGCAAATCAGGAAAGTTGAAAATTTAATAGGGTGAGTCATCCTTTCCCTGTGTGCCCACCATCGTTGCAGCCCTTATGACCTGAAATACATGTCCACACTGACACCTCTGATCTGCTGAGTGCAATCATGGAAGTGTCAATGACGAGGGACCTGTGACCTGTTGGGCATGGTTGTCATCCCGAGTTTAGATTCCATGGCTATATTCCTGCATGTGTCATGTTACAACTCCTACACAACTGAATCACCTGGCAGTGATCTATGATCGTTGTCTGGTTCAAACAGGATTTTACTGGTCTGACAGTCCTGCTGTCCCTCCAGTGCATGTCTTGAATATTAAAATTTTTCTGCATGTATCATCTTAATAGTTTCCATATCTAACCTGCCAGCCTTCAACATTTGCAGATTAATAAAAGAATCCCATTTGCAAACATTGCTTTATCCTTAGCTTTAACTAATGGAATTAAGCAAGTGTCATTTATTGTATTTGTACAACATCATGAGCTTTGTGGTCACTGAGATTAACAGACAGAATGTAAATAATGAAGAACTATAATATCCTTAAATTCAGTTGTCAAAGTTTTAAAATGAGATGATCCCCTTTTGGGTAAATTTATTCCTCAGAAGCAACAGGCTTAAATTGTCGTTCAACCACAATATGCAAAATTTATTAAACATCATCTTACCTTGAATAGAGTCAGTACTGAAGGTTTTTTGTTTGTTTGTTTTGTTTTTTTGGTGATGTTCAGTTATTTAACTAATATATCCAAAGTCATGAGGTCCTCCTTTTTCATTTGGGTGCCAAAATCATGATTTGAAATACTTGGTTAGGTAAGATGATTTAACTGGTTTCAAGCAAAAGTCCTTAAATATATTCTTTCTGATTATGCTAAATCCTAATCATTTCACTTTTCTTGAAAGATAAGTCATTTATGAAGTGATACATGTGGTGATTGTCTACGAGCGAATTATAGTCACTGTAATTGTGATGTTAGCACCCACATCATTAATTGATTTTGTTTTGTGATTGGCAGCTACATTGGAGTGAGGACTCAGCTGAAGTTACCTCATGAAATGGATTTTGGGAAGGACGTGACTGGGGTACTCTTCCAGTACCCTGACACAGAGGGTGGAGTGGAGGACTTCACTGGACTAGTGGACCGTGCCCATAAGGCTGGGGTGAGAGGCAGCTAAAGATGGGGACCAGAGAGGTTGACTTTGAGAGAAGACGTTGTACTTGATTTCAGATCTGCTTAGTTTATAGTTCACAGGGCTGGTGCTCTGCTCTCCCACTGATGCTGAGGGATTGCCATATAATACAATGTTTTTTTGCAGGATATGTCTCAGCTATACACACTGAACACCTATTCATTTGGCAACATGCACTTTTAAAGCACATGCTTTTAGTTCCTTTACTGACAGTCTGACATTTGTGAAGATATTTAAAAAGTGTCACTTGTTATTATAGGTTGTTAATATATGTGGCAGCAGTGTAGCATTGTGGTTAAGGAGTAGGACTTGTAACTGAAAGGGTGCTGGTTCAATTCCCTACTGGGGGCACTACTGTTGTACCCTTAGGCAAGGTACTTGACCCACAATTGCCTCAGTAAAATATTGAGCTGTATGAATGGATAACATTGTAAACAAAAAAAACTATAACCTATGTAAGTCGCTCTGGATAAGAGCATCTGCTAAATGCCAATAATGCAATGTAATGTAATATTCAAAATACATTTTACTTGGGAATCGGATTGATTAAGCTTTATGAAGCTCATGGAAGTGCCCATTTCAAAAGATGTCCACTTGGATGAGATCATGCCAAGCACTTTGCCTGGTATTTTAGATCATTTTGGTGGTCAAACCCTCTTAAGCTTAATTTCTCTCCTCCAGCTTTGAGGCAGATTTTTAGCTTTTTCCTAATGTGCTGGCATGGCCTGCTTCTCAGAGCCCCCCCCAGTGCTCTCCATCCAGTGAAATTCTGCTGAGTTCATCTGTGAGGTCATTTTGTGTCTGCTGTGCTGGGCAGGCCTGGAGTTCCTGGAGTTCATCCCACAGTCTCATGGCGTTCTGCCTTGTGCTTATTCCATTGGACTCCACAACAGAGCCAGACGATCAGCCAGCCGGAATCCGTGACGTGCACTTTTGCTGCTTGGGATTGTTGAGCTGACAGTGCCTGTGAGACAAGTTATTTTAAGGCTTGCTGGAATTGGCCGGTTGCAGGAGGGTGTGCCTGGGTGTTTTGCTGGTTGGGTCCAGTAATGTTTATGATTCTCGCTCTTGCATAATTGTAGTCTCGTCTTGCTTTTCACCACAGTCGAGGATCCCTCCACAGACTCTCACTCCTGCTTGTTTACTCTAACAGTTATGGCGAGGGACACATTGATCTTGCCATCTTGTATGTGTCAGTTCTTGTAAACGCTCTGCTGAAAATAAATGTTACAAGTATAGCTGTAGTTGTCGAATATGATGACACCCCATGTTTACCTGCCTTAAGTGTTTGATGTGTTTTTGCTGTAGGTTATTTCAAAGGTGACTTCCTTGTTTTTAGTTATTTTTTAATTGTGTTCATAGACGTCATAATACAAAATACCAAAATGTTTATTGGTATTCTACCCATATATTTAAACATTTCTATTATCTCTTACCAGCAATTCCCATTGCCTAGTGGCACAGAAATAATTACACACTTGGAATGAAAATTTGGTGATTTACTCCATGTTAAATCTACTGAGTCTTCTCTTGTTTGTGGTGTTTTTATGGTTTCCTTTTTATAAATCCATTATTCAGCATTCCACAGTTCCCCATTTACTTTCTTATTCTGATGAAGTGGACTCTAGCTACTCAGATTATGTGTTGTCTTGGTGCCCTCACTGTTGTTGTAAAGGCTTTCTGTAACATCCTGTTATAAACATGATTAACAGTTACTAGGCCAATAAACAGCAGAAATCAAAACTGAGGCAAGGTTTATGAGGCCACACTTGTTGTGAAACTGACACTGGTTGTGAAACTGATATTAAATTAGTTGCCCCAAAGTTCAAAATAAACCAATGCTTAGCTGTTCATTTTTTCAACTATTTCTTTATTATATATAAATATAACTATTACTATATGTTTAAACTCATTTCTTTACTATGATTTCTTACACAGTGTAAGGGTATATATTATTTGTGTTTTTATAATTTATAACTATATAATACATTTCATATTTTAATAGGATTTTTTAGGTATTTGGATAGTGTGCAGCTGTTCCTCACTGTTCATATGCTGGTGACATACAAGATAATGACAACACAGGACAAAGGGACAATACCACTTAGCACAATATTCTGCTCCTGTGAGAATATGAAAATCTGGCTGACAACAGACAGATATAAACTCACACACCTGCCTGGAACAGCGAGGGATGGTGATGACCCCTGTTTTCGCCCCCTAGGCCTTGGCCTGTTGTGCCACTGACCTGCTGGCCCTGTGTGTGCTGCGCCCGCCGGGTGAGTTTGGGGTGGACATCGCTTTGGGCAGCTCCCAGAGATTCGGGGTTCCTCTCTGCTATGGGGGGCCCCACGCCGCCTTCTTCTCTGTGAAGGAAAAGCTGGTCAGGATGATGCCAGGCAGGATGGTCGGAGTCACCAGGTGAGCTTTCATTTTTACCTGAAGAAATCAGTTCTTTTCTGCTGGAGTGTCCCCTGTTTCAGTTTTGGGTCCCCTTTTCTCATTCATACGCCATAAATATGCTTCTAGACGTTTGTGCTAAACAGTGTTCATCCAGCTGAATATTACGTCAGGGATTCTCAGGCTTCATACTAAGGTTAGAGTTGGGAGTTCACCTTGAACACCACAAATGTTATTATAATCATGCAGGCAAGCACGAAGTAGCACATTGTCATAGGTAATATGTGTCACATTTGTAGGGTTTTCATCTTTAAGCTGTACAAACTTTGCTACATTCACATAAATTCTGACTTTCAAACAATTGCCTTTTTTCTCCCTTTGTTTGACTCTGGTTACATTACTGTGTCATTTCATGTATCACGTGTCCTCATGAATGCAAATGACATATGAATTTACACTAACTGTTTGAATGTCATCATTTTAAATTCTCCAAGCAATTCATCTTGGTTATTAGTAATGACATCAAAAATGAAAGCAACACAATGTCAAAAAAAGGTAGATGGCTGGCTAAATGAAAGACTAACACTCTTTGTGAAGTCTGAATGCATCTGTGGTTTGCTAGGAATTATAAAGTTAATGACCCTATTAATTATTAATTAAACTATCAGCAACATGCATTATATCAATTGTGGCACTTTTCATCTCTTTTCTCTCTGACAGAGATGCCGCTGGGAAGGAGGTGTACCGCCTGGCCCTCCAGACCAGAGAGCAACACATTCGCAGGGACAAGGCCACCAGCAACATCTGCACTGCTCAAGTAAGCCTGAACAACCCTAAGGAACACACTGAATAAGTATGTGTGTAAGTATGTTTGTGCATGTGTATGTATGTGTGTGTGTGTGTGTAGGGTGGGGGTTGAGACTCAAAGTAATGGCTGCAAATAGCATCTTATAAGTGGAACATGGACTGAACGCCATCTAAAAAACATGTTTGATATTACTGTGATGTAGTTGACCAAACTGCTTCTCCTCACAGTAAAGCCAAGTTTAAATGTATTGATAAGATTATGGTGTCTTCTGCCAGGCTCTTCTTGCCAACATGGCTGCCATGTTTGCAGTGTACCATGGCCCACAGGGCCTGAAGCACATTGCTAAGAGGACGCACACTGCTACCCTGATCTTGGCTGAAGGTGTGTGTACCTCTTGTTTATCTGTTATGCGTACCCAAGCAATATCTGAACATTGGGTTTTAAAACTCCAAAAACAAAATTATAATAGAATACATTCAGCTTTTAGGTTGCAGATCATACAGTGATGTACTCTGAAGGAAACACAAAGCAATTTTTTAGCAGATGGCCAAATGACATGGTTTTGGCATGTCACAGCTTTTTATGCAATGTACACTACTTGTTCATTTGTTATCCCTTTGCTCCCATCAGGGCTGAAACGAGCAGGGCACACTCTCCAACGCGAAATGTTCTTTGACACGCTTAAGATCCACTGTGGCGTGGCGGCCAAAGATATTTTGAGGAGAGCAGAGCAGAGGCAGATCAATCTGCGGGTCTACAGTGATGAAGTGGTGAGTCTTAACCCTAAGGTCAGGGATGGTACCACTATTAGGTGCCCTCCTGCAATGTTAGTGGGCAGGACATTTGTAACAACTGGTCATAACTGATGATGTAATAATCTCTGTATAGCATAACAACTCTCCAGAATGTTATAACTTTTCAGTAATAATGGAGTAAAACCAGGTGTTGTATTAAACAAATGAAATAAAATAATCAAAAAATCCAAAAACCAAAAATAATCAAGAAATTTGACAGTGACCTCCTCCAATATTAACATTATTATTTAATTCATCATTAAATTAGTGGCATTAAAGTCATGAGTTTTGGCAGATGCTTGATAATCAAATGGTTAATCACAATGAAATTCACACAAGACTATTGAAATGATCTCTGAATGACTTTATCATCTCCAAACCACAGAAATTAGACTAATGTTGATTTAGGTCCAACCCTTACCTATTATTTGTCACAAAAATGAAAAGGAAACTTAAAGCATGAATTACTACCATAAATGAAATTCAGTCAGGCAATCAAAATATATTTGTGATAGTGTATTTGTACAATAAAAGTTGTCAGAAAGCACTGAACATAGAGCTTAGTGCATAGAAAACTATTTAAACAAAAATTCAACTTTGTGATTACAATGCAGTATGAAAACCACCCTATTAAAAACTAATTCCAAATCAGTGAATAGCAAACATGGATAGTTTCACACCAGATGTAAACAACGGTTAGGCTCAAGTGAAATAAAATAGAAAGTTCATTAAAAAAAAAGTAAACTGCAGACTGGACAATGCTACCTCCAATGTTTTGCCACTCAAAACGACCTTAACATAAATGACTCAGACTCATTTCCGCTATTTGCTTGTCAACAGTATTGCTTTAAACATGATATCAGCAAAGACAACAAAGACCACTACTGAAAATGCATATCTAAGCATTCTGATAATTTACTTCATCAGCAGTCTGTATTTGTTTCACTTCTTGCCTCTAACTGTCAGCATGTTAGATTGTCTGTAATATGTCTATATCTGACTGTTATGCAGTTTGGCAGGATTTTAAGTAACCACAGACTGCATCAGCACGCCGCATTTCTGCTGCCTTTGACATAGCCTTGTGAAATTTCAAATACCTTCACCTCATATTAAACTTGACCTTTTCACTCATGACTTTATTCCCATAATTCTGTTTTACTGTCTGCAGTATTGCTTGGCTTCCAGTATTGGCCCTTGATATTTAAACAGGCCTCACAATGGGCCTGTGAACAAATTTTGCCCTAAGAAGCTGATATTTGTTTGGCCCCTTTCACCATGTCTCCCAGCATACTACATATTGTTGTAAATTAGATTAAATTTCATTTCAATAAAAACATGTTAGGCTTCCATGATTTCCTTGCAGAATATAACACTAAATCATCATAATTAAAAAAAAAGTAATAAATATGATAAAATTTCAGTTTAGAGTGAAAGGTATTTCATTATGGAATTATGGTATTAATAAAATATGTCTTACCAGATAAAAAGGGAATAATGACCTGTTGGCATAATGAGGTACATTATCAGCAAAAAAAATATCATTTACATTATCTGGTTTTATCACATCATTAGTGAAAAGGTACCATGTTATGATAAGCTATTGCATTGTCCAAAATCATACTGAGATTAAGTGAAATGAAGTGGCAACAGCTGACCTGCTGAACCAATCAGTCTGTCATCAGTGGCACAGTCATTGGGGCCAGTCAGCCTGACCTTTGCCTTGATGACTGAGTTAGAAACTAATTTGAGCCCTCATAAAAATTTATTGTGACTCTTTCATAAAATCTTACATGGAACCTGAATCATTAAAATTGTTTGAACTGTTTACCTCTCTAGCTGGGTGTGTCTCTGGATGAGACTGTGACAGAGAGAGACTTGGATGACCTGCTGTGGGTGTTTGGATGTGAATCTTCAGCTGTACGTGTTTTTTGTTCCTGTTGTTTTTACCCTTGATTGGTACAGTAACTTTGTCCCTTTACCAAATGTACAGCATACATAATGAATGTAAAACATGTAAATCAGTGCAAAATTAATGTAAACAAATGTATGTAATAGACAGATAGATAGTTAGATACATAGATACATATAAACATAGAGAGAAGTAAATCTAGTGGAAAATATTTTTTGCAAGGGAAATTGTGTGAAAGATTTTTTTCATGAATAAAAAGAAAAAAGAAACAAGGATGACAAACTATTTCTATTCAGGAAATTATATGACCACATTCAATTAAATCTGTCTTGGCAAAGAAAGGAGGTGGGAGGTAATCTTGTGGCCTATATTTGGTACTTCTTGGAATGATGACTGTTAGGTCTAACTGTAATCTCTTGCTACATTTTCACAGGAACTGATTGCTGAGAAAATGAACAAAGAAGTGAGAGGCATTGAGCACTCTCCCTTCAAGAGGACCTCTACCTATCTCTCACACCCAGTGTTCAACAGGTCGGTTGAGAAGTTATGGAGCATAACAGACACTTCCCAGACTGGGGGTTAAATCCAGAATTCCTTCAGTCAATTCCAAAACAAGTTCATTGTTTTTCATTCCGGTATCAGTTCCACTTTCATTTTAAGTCATACAGTCATATCGATACTGTGCAACCCAACTCCAGAAGTTCAGAAGTTATGGAACATAACAGACACATCCCATTTTGCCCATCAAATCCAGAATTCCTTCAGTCAATGCCAAAACAAGTTCCTTGTTTTTCATCCGGTATTAGTTCCACTTTCATTATTTGCAGTTTTAGTTTTTTTTAAGTCATACAGTCATATCGATACAGAAGTTATGAAACATAACAGACACATCCCATTTTACCCATTAAATTCAGAATTCCTTCAATCAATTCCCAAACAAGTTCTTTCTTTTAACCTGCCTCTTTTAAACTTATATCCTGGCTTAGGCCAATATTTCCATCCCCTGTCCACCTCATTGGCTATAGAATGGAACTATTCTGTTGAAGTGTTGAGATGAACTGATGCCTTGTGTTACACCAGTGTTATTTTTTCTATTATTATTTACCAGGAATCTCTGGGGCCAGGGAATAATTTTCCATTTTTTTCCCCAACTGGCCTGGGTTTTCTGGTTTTTTGATTCCCTCTGGAAAATGCACTATGTATAGCACTTTGAGACAATCTTGATTGTACAAATGTACTATAATAAATAAAACTTGTGTTATTCACTTATTCAGTCATATAGATACAGTGTGAACTCAAACCCACCTAAAGTTCTATCAATAAATGACATAATTAAAAAACTGCAATATTTCAAATTTGTATATTTTGTCTTTTATGTGCAAAATGGCACAATGCTGAAAGAAGTAAAAGATTTGGTTGTTTGGACCTGAGGGCTAATACATGTACATTTAGTCAGATGCTAAAAAGTTGCTCCTTTTCCAGGCAACTTGCAAAGGGAAAGTACAAAAGTTCATATAAGATCACAGGAATAACAGTACATCCAGTAAGAAACAGACCACACCCGAATATATATCTAGTTGTCACGTAGTGCTGTAATAACAAGTGCTGAATATTAAAATGCAAAAATTATATATATGCATATACTGACAGCTTCCCTTTTCCTCTCATCTGTAGTTATCACTCTGAGACCAATATTGTTCGCTACATGAAACGTCTGGAAAACAAAGACATTTCTCTTGTACACAGTATGATCCCTCTGGTGAGTACTTTTAAGAGCTCAGAATAATCTGAAATACATCTTTTCCAGGGACAAACATACATACCCTTAGTTGTCATTCTTCCAATATAAAAACTGTTGTAGCCATTTTGGTAATCACTTTGCAATTCTGAGACAGGTTTCTCTGAAAAGTGTTTGTATTTTCTGCTTATTCTGTACCCAGGGTTCCTGTACAATGAAACTGAACAGTTCCACTGAGCTCATGGTGAGTGAGATGTTCACTGGCATTTTTTGATAAGATAAAGGAGTTTGAGAAGTTGTATCGTTCTGATTTACTCCTATTTACCAAAGATAATGTATAAAACTAAGATGAAAGACTGTTCTTTTTTCATGGTTTGTGCTGGCTTGGTTTAATCTGAAGTTCCATCGCCAGAACCCCTTATTTCATCAATGAAAGCCTTCTAATATCCCTACATGCCAAAGTCACTATTGTTTAAAGTGAAAGTAACCACAACAGGAAATTCCATTGTTTATGATAGTAACCCAATCACACAATATGATTAATGTCATTATTCATTTATGTATTTATTTTTGGTTTTCTTTTGTTTCAATACTTCAGGTTATTAAAACATGTTTTGGCATTTTGCCTTGTTTTATGAATAAAAATGTGCAGCTGTGACTACTGTGTATATGAGACATTTAATTGGAGCAATGCTCCTACAAACCTATTCCACTTTGTGGGTGTGAGGTTATTTTTTATGTAGTATAGCCATCATTGATCTCCGGTCCATATGACTGATGAAAACATTTTTGAAACTGTAACAAGGTCTTGTGGTTGACTGATTTCATCTCAGTAAGACAACAATGTAAAAAACAAAAGTCTTATAACAATTGATCATGAAGATAAGCCTTTTGGGACTTTGAAAACAGCTTTTAATAAGGACCAGAATACCATAGCTGAATCAAAAAGTAATACAGAATGTGTCAACTACCTAGTTATAAACAGTCTCTGTTGTTCCACTTGTTTTGTAATGTTTTATTGTTGGAGTAAATCACCTGATCCTGAACTCAAATGACTCCTGCTTTGCATGTCTTTCCAAACAGCCAATCACATGGAGGGAATTTGCAAACATTCACCCCTTTGTTCCCTTGGATCAAGCAAAGGGTTACCAACAGCTTTTCAAGCAGCTAGAGAGAGATCTGTGTGAGATCACCGGGTATGACAAGATCTCCTTCCAGCCCAACAGGTCAGCTTCCTGTCACTCTGACAATGGACAACTTCTACTCTTGACCATTCAGGGTCTGCAGAGTCATTGGAAGTGAGAGAGAAACATGTATTTCACACAAGGCTGTTTGTTTCTGGTAGTCCACTTATAACACATGTTCTACCCAATTTGACCTTAAGGTATGGCATGTAAAACATACTGCTCTTTAGAAGTTGCTCTGGGAACCCTCCAAATTTAACTTTCCAGCTGTGAGTTTTTGTGATCATGATTAGCACCCCCTGGTGGGCAACAGTAAAAATCAATGTATTTTCATACAGTGAATCTCAAAATTAGTATGTTTATAGAAAGTGATTCACAATACCTATTTCACTACAAAGCTAAATTCCTGAATTTCAGACATTGATGTTGTATTAATTGTGCATGACATCAGAATCATCATAATCAATATGACAGCTACAACAGGTACAATAACTCCTCTGCTACTACTACTGCTGCCTCAACTACTACTAATAATAATAATAGTCCTCCTCAATAATTCCTCCTCAGATTTCAGTGTTGTACAGGGGAGATGCATGCTCACTGATAAACTGTTGATCAGGGAAGGTGTAATACTATAGATAAGTGGTTTTACAACTCAACTCCTAAGGTACAGTTTGTCATCTAGATATTGACTGTATTATACACTAACAGTTGATCTGATGGTTTAAAGCAAAATATTGCCATATTAACTCCCTTACATTAGTTCTGAATCCCCGTTTTTATGAGAATTGTACAAATATTCCACAAACAACAGAAAGATGCACACACTGCACAAAGACAGGAACAAGTTCCACAGAGCATAACATCCTGTTTCCTGTGAACTATGGTGCTCAATGGGGAAATGCATCTTGCAACATCCATGAACTCTGACAGGCGAGGGCAACTTCTTAAAAATTATTATACCGCGTCAACTCTCGAAAATAACTGCAACATCATTTTTATGGTTTGTTTCTTCTTAAATCATGCTGGATTTGTTTTTTTTTTCCCTGCTACTTTTACAAAGTTATATTTGGGTTCACTTGTAATGTATCAGGTGATGTCTATCCATTTCTTTTCATTGCGATTTTTCACAGCAAAGTAACAGATGTGTGATTTTGTTCTCCAGTGGTGCCCAGGGTGAATATGCTGGTTTAGTTGCCATCAAGGCATATCTGAACTCTCAAGGGGAGGAACATAGAACAGTGAGTACTGCACAGAGTCATCTTTTGAGGCACCCTGGAGCCATGCCAAAGTGCTAGAACTGGTGCTGGAATGTACCTATCATTCTATCCACATCACAATAACCTAGCAAATTCTGGAGGGTGGAGAGTTAGCTGTGGGGAAAATCATATTACGTGATGATTTTCAAGGATATGTCACCACCTGGCAGGGTGGGTTGATGTTTGTAAATGATCAGCCTCCCTAAATTGTCTTCAGCATGTTCACAATTCAGGTTTCATTTGCCTATGCAGTTAATGTATTTTATTGTTAATTCAGTCTCAGAGAAACGTGTGTGTCAATACACTGAGATACAATTGAAGTGGAGGGAATTCTTTTGGCGATTCTAACTACAGAAGTCAGCAAGTACTGGCAGTGCCTTGCTAATCTCCCAAGTTGCATGCAATGACCAGGAGCTATTGTCAGCGATTTCAGAAACGCTTAGAGAAAAAAATGAAGATAAATACAAATGCTTGAAACACACCAGTGTGTTCCAACGCACCCTTTTAAAGTGGGTTTTCTCTTTCAAAAGTTTGCTGTGTGGTGTCTAACTATACATTAGACATTGATGTTGTGTCTAACTACACTCAATGGCCAATCTGTTGCTTAATCTGTCCTTAGGTGTGCCTGATCCCCAAATCAGCCCATGGGACAAACCCCGCCAGTGCTCAGATGGCGGGGATGAAGGTCCAGGTGGTGGAGGTGGACCGGGATGGCAATATTGACCTGGCACACCTGAAGGCCATGGTAGGACCCTGTTGGTAAAAGATGGAGGGGGGGAACTAACTAAAGGGGAGAGTCAACGTTACTACACTGATATGCTCCAAACAGATCTTATTGGATGAAATACAAGGTTTACATTTGAACATATTTGTGAGCAAATATGCAAATATGTCCCATTTATCAGTTAAAAGTAATACCCCCAGTGTTAACCAAGCCTGAAATACTTGTCCCATATCATAATGGCTTATATAGGGAATTATGAGTTTTACAGTGAGACATACTATTCCTCATACAATCTTACTTAAAACGAAGGTGCATATTAGTAAGATGTAGCTCATTCTAATTCAGATAATTCGATTGTTTATTTGAGATAGGATCAAAAGTTATCCACATGAGAAACATTATAAGAACAGATGACAACCACAATTCAGTTGCTAGTGCTTTAAAGTAGCACACAAATTTACAAGGATTAAGGATTAAGAGTATGTATTGTTTAAATTTGTATGACTTTCACCAAATGTTTTGTTCAATTGTATATTTGCAAATGGACCTTGCAGGATTAGTGAGAGGAAACAAATTTTGGAGGACGAGCATGTCACTACAGTTTGAAATGTGTTTACTTGCAACAAATGAAAAACATGTTCCCATTTCCAGTACATAACCCAATTAAACATTGCTGTGTGTGCATTAGCTGTGACAAATTTGCTTTATTCCTAATTAGAATTAGGAATTCACACTGGTAATGAGTGAGATGTTTCTTGGAGGTGTGAATGTGTAAGGGTGAAATGTGGCAAGTGAGATCTATTTATGAAAGCGTTACTTACTGATTAATTCTGAGAGCAACACCTCAGCAATCTGACTGGGATCTAACAGGTTTTCTGGAAGTCTGCAATATATGAAGGGGGGACAGCCAGTTCTTATTCAGTTCCCTCTGTTCCCAGGTGGACAAACACAAGACCAACCTGGCAGCTATAATGGTCACATACCCCTCCACCAATGGTGTGTTTGAGGAAAACATCAGTGATGTTTGCGAACTCATCCACCAGCACGGGGGTCAGGTGTACCTGGATGGGGCCAACATGAACGCACAGGTGACCGAGGCAGTGGACTAACTCTGCTGCTGGACCGACTTCCCTTTTAGTGGCCATACCCTTGATCACTTTCATTTGCAATTCAGTGCTTTGCTGTTATGCCAAAGGTGAATTGTAAGCATTTGGAAAATCAGCTGTTTTTCTGTGCTTGGAACAAGATGTGTAACTGGACCACGTCTCCATTCTGCTTGGTTTAGAATTCGTAGTTCACAAAGTGTACATGTACTCCCCACACTAATTGAGGCCTTATAGCACTGATTTGTAATGCCCTGTATCTATGCTTGTTGCACAGGTAGGGTTGTGCCGCCCAGGAGATTATGGATCAGATGTCTCCCATTTAAATCTCCACAAAACCTTCTGCATTCCCCATGGAGGAGGAGGCCCGGGGATGGGGCCTATCGGAGTGTGAGTGTACACCTACCCAGAATGCACCTCGGCCCTGTCAGAGAGGGAATGAAGGAATTTGAGGAATGTGCAGCGCAAAAGAAATGTTTGCTTTTGTTAACATGTTTTTGCACTTTTGAGGGAGTACTGCACACAGTATACATTTGGTAGTTGGCAATTTATAAAAAAAATAAAAGAACCAAAAACACTGCAGAAAAAACACTGCAAATCAAGAGCCCTTGTATTTGTCGTCATCCATGTGAATTGATGGAACCTTTTTTTGTTGTTGTTTTTCTCCAGAAAGCAGCACCTCGTGCCGTTCCTGCCCTGCCACCCAGTGGTCACCCTGAAGTCAGACAACACTGCAAGCTCCCTGGGCACCATTAGTGCAGCTCCCTGGGGCTCCAGTGCCATTCTGCCCATCTCCTGGGCCTACATCAAGGTAGAGTGCACACAGACCTCTGTCTTTTTTATCATAAAAAAAGATTCTTTGAAGTGGCATCTTCTGACATTTCAGTTTATGAGGTAGAATAGCAACACACAGCCAACATTTATTCAGATAGAAACTGGATAATTTCAAGCATTTGTAAAGGACAGAATGTTGACCCGATTCTGTGAATATTCTTCTGTATAAGGAGGACCTCACAATCAAAAATCACAGAAACTTCCTGTCAGTTGGTTAGAAATGATCAAAGACTTAATATAGAATGTCAAATGAACAAACTTTTAAGTCCCAGTTTTTACTGCTCTTTTTGGACCCTGGCCTCTGTGTTTTTAATGTTTGTATGTCGTTATCCCAAAGTGAATGTTTTTTAATTGTTTTACTGAGCCTCCTGTCAAAGATCTGTGTGGGATAGACAAAGTTTTTTGAATTGAATTGAATTGAAAATGCCTCGTAGCAGTACGCCATAATACATTGGAAAAGACTTAAATGTGAAGTGGTGTAGTCCAGTTTTTAACGTCAGTCATGTTGGTGACACACAGATGATGGGGGCCAAAGGTTTGACACACGCCACAGAAATGGCCATCCTGAACGCCAACTACATGGCCAAGAGACTGGAGAATCATTATAAAGTCCTCTTCAGGGGCAGGAAAGGTAAACAGGAACCATATTATCTGCCTGTATATTAAACACAGTGATAATGATGACTACTGCAAGATGACAGGCTAAACCATCTAGACATTTTTAAGGCTGATGAATGAAATTTTCGACTTTCAAATTAAATGTCAAGCTCTCTCTAAAAAGTACTGTACTGTGTTTACTTACAAATGTAGTAATAGCATGAATTTCATTCAAAAAGTGAAAAACTATGAAAAACTTTCATAGTAGTATAGTAAAGTACTATAGCATTAAACACAGGAAAGATGTCTGGCCAGATACACCAAAGACAACTATTGGTTGGCCTGACAAAGTTTAACGATTAGATGTATCAAGCAATGTCTGAACATTTTTGCTGATTTTATTTTTTCAAGAATATATACCTTGATGCTACTGAACAAATACCTAAAACAACTATTCAAAGAAACACATCCATACTCAGCCATAGTGTATCTTACTTACAAGTAAAAATCCAAATGTCCAGAGGCCAGTGCTATAACCACTACTCCTAAAGCAAGTGTGCTGGTTTTGATAGAAAAATGTATACCCTGATAGTGAGACAACCTTGTTCTTCATTACAGGTTTTGTTGCTCATGAGTTTATCCTTGACGTGAGACCATTCAAGAAGTCAGCGAATATTGAAGCAGTGGATATAGCAAAGCGACTGCAGGATTATGGTATGTGAGAAGAGGTGCTTCATCACTTACGCCGACGATGAAGTAGACTTAGGCCCTAATGGTCATATTCGTTCTGGCAACACTGTATTCATTAAATGTCTCAATTCATATTCAAATAATAATACATTTCAAATAATGTCTGGGCGACAATCACACTATTGTCTCAACTTTTGCTTTTAGTCGTAACACTCTGCTGGTCATTCAGAAAGATTTGTTCACAGGGTGAGTCCACCTCTGTAAACCCCTCCCACCTCCTCCCCTCCCTGACAGGTTTCCACGCCCCCACCATGTCGTGGCCGGTGGCGGGCACCCTCATGATCGAGCCCACCGAGTCCGAGGACAAGGCCGAGATGGACCGCTTCTGCGACGCCCTGGCGAGCATCCGCCAGGAGATCGCCGACATCGAGGAGGGACGGATGGACTCCCGCGTCAACCCACTGAAGGTACGGTCCCCTGACAGATGCGGGGAAGACAGTGAAACACAGCAGCGGTAAAGGAAACATATTCTCATGTACAAAATGATATCTTAATAGAGTAATAACATATCAAGGGGAATCCCATCTCAATTATATTCTGTGATTAAAAAAGTAATTGACCTGGTTATCTTTTACAACAATAAAAATGTTACATTTCATGTTCCCCGGGGAGATGGTAAAACTTCTTGTTAGCGCAATATCAGGCTCACAAATCAGGACTAAAATGTTACGAGACAATGGAAATCGGTCGTAGAGGGTGGAATTACAGGGGTTACACACAGTGGATAAACCGTACCTTGGACTGAACATTTCTGGGCATCCTGAGAGAGAGAAACAGAGAGAAACTACGACATCAGTATGTTTGCAACATCTGTTCCTGACTTTGCTGTTTCAGGAAGTGAGGGGTGACCATCAAGCTGAGCACAAAAAAAACTTTTCCAGTCTTTCACTAATGTGATGCAATACACACTGGTAATATGTGATCCCTGTCATTCCCATGTCACTCTGTCTGTGCTACAGATGGCACCGCACTCACTGGCCTGCATCGCCTCCTCCACCTGGGACAGGCCCTACTCCAGGGAGTCTGCCGTCTTCCCCCTGGTGAGTCTCCCTCTCTCCCACACACACGCACACACACATACACACGTACACACGCATTCAGTCACTGGCTGCCCCAGCATGACTTGCCACTCCAAAACCAAACATCATAGACAAGACACTGTGCCTCTTCCTGAATGTGATAAAACCATTCTACAACAGAATTTCACTTGGGTAGAATAGAAAGGGGTTTCACAGCACCTTGACAGCACATTATTATTGTTGGCTAACTAGTCCAGGGCAAGGAAAAATCCTGGTCCTGCTAAGATTTCCACCTTGGAATCATCTTGAAAGTACATTTATTTTATGAGCTCCACTATAATTGTTTTTTTTAGACAGTATAATATTGCTGTAAACTGAGAACTGATTGTTTTTTTTTTTTTACTTCAGCCATTCATCAAACCAGAGACCAAGTTTTGGCCATCAATTTCCAGAATTGATGACATTTACGGTGACCAGAACCTGGTATGCACCTGCCCACCCATGGAAGTGTACGAGTCCCCTTTCGAAGCAAAGATGGCCTCCTCATGACACCACAGCTGATGTGTCTGGTGCTGCAGGGAGCTGGAACTGTTTAAGCCAAGCAGCAGTTGCAACATTACCGTTTTGTTTCTGGTTATGTTAAGTGGTGTGCATTTCGTGCCTCAAATCTTATATTTTTTGTGTTGTACATAGTTACCCCAATGCCTCCCCCTCACAGTTGCTATATTTACCCTCTTACTCTCTTTGATAGGATCAGATATAATTCTTGACCTGTTTTATTTTACCTTGTATGACAATACTAACAATGTGGCCTCAACTGCATGCCATGGATTTATGGTGGGAAAAAGCCAAAATGTTTTTTATTGAGATGCTTAAATATTCTTTTTATGTGGGTAATGTATTACGTTTTTTTTAATAATCATTATTAAAATGATTGTCAACAGACAGCAAATTTTTTAAATCCATTCACAATTTTCAATAACCTCAACTAACAACAAATTGTGCCAGACAAAACTAAAGGCAAACCATAACAGCATACAAAACAAATCACAGTACCACAATCTTTCTTTACGACAGCGGTCAGGGAGCACCCAAACCCGTAATGCAAGGCTCGTCCACCAGGGGGCATATCGATACATATCCCACCAAAGGAACAGTTTAAGGCCAGCAAACAATTTTAATCGCCTCCACCATTTTCCGCCAGACTCGGCGGACTGATTCCTGCGCTAAGCCTGGAGAGACGTGCTCCGCTGTCGAAGCGGCGATGTGCGCATTTTGTGTTGGGGACCTCCGCGCCTCGATCCGGAAAACTGCAATGCAAACGGGCCGCTTTCCTCACCGCAGCTGCAGCACGCAGCACTATTTCCTATTTTCACTGCAGAAACAGCTGTTTCCCTAGTAACCAACCCATGTGCGTTCCTCAGTAATCACCTTCATTTTTTTTTTTTTGTAAACAAGGCACTTGATATGTGAAGGAAGACGCGAATCTTCAGACTTATACCTGAGCGGAGACTAGCTTATTACACCCCTCCCGTCAAAGCTGGCTCAAATCCAACATTTAGACACACCCTCCTAACAGACAATAACAGTCTAGAACCTTCCAGCTCCTGCACCAAGAAGCCCGCCATTCCAGCCTTGGTATATCACTGCTAATTGGTGGGCGGCGAGAGGCTTCTGTTTAACCCAGGCCTTCTCCAGGACAAAAAAATCTGATAATCTTTGTCCTGCCCACCTAAATTCATTTTAACAATGCTACGCAACTGCATTGTTTCTAGACAGTGAAGATTCTCACTGTGCATTCATGTCAAGGGTACAATATATATGGATAATAAGAGAGAAAAAAAATTAAGACAGACCGGTTTGTTTTTTGGAATCAAAATATTTAATAGGTACATATCAAGTATTATACCATGTATAAAATTTCAGATCACGATATGAAGCAATGTAACTCTTCAGGCTGACACTGCTGCAGGTAAGGTCGCCACATACAAAGAACTAATGATTAAAATATAATATGCAACTAAATTATAGAAAAGTGGCATACTTAGTAATATTGGAAATTAGACGTGACAATTTTTTTTTTTCAATTTCTCTTTTCTTCAATAAGTGCAATAAAACATATAACACAACACTAATGCAAGAGCAAAGCAGCCACGTGACTTTCTAAAACTGTTAGTACTGCGGTAAACTGTAGAGTACGAGATTGAAGAGAACACAGTAAAGCTCACAGAAAAAAGGAGACAGCTTGCCAGTCATTGCAGAAAAAACAGGTACAGTTAAAAAATAAGAGCTGAAAGAGGGGCAGTGCACATCACAGTTTGCTTTAGAGACAATATAATCATTAAAACGGTTGCATTTTCATGTCTTTAAAAAAATCCTTAGAATCTTTTAAAGAAACGGACAACACAGAAAACAAGGAAAGGGTAACGGATGGGAGGGAAAAAAAAAAAAACAGGCGTTTTTTTTCCGGACCAGGCACGTACATTTAAAGAAGCAGAGAGGATTCTGTACCCCTAAGGACAACAAACAAAGAAAACAGTCCCTCACACCCACCCCTTCCCTGGATTTGACCCCAAGCACCTGCTCTAGGATGTGTTGCACATTTAGCTTTTGTGTGGTGGTTTTTCTCCCGTCTCCACGTGGACAGCTGGGTTTGTGGAGGGGCACAGTGCTGGTCGAGCAGCGGCAGTCCAGTCTTCAGAGACAGGAGAGGAGGATATAGGCCCGGAGAGCTGAGAGCCAAGGGAGGCCCGTGGTGGGGCATCCCGGGACAAGAACAGCCGGCTGGTGAAGTTGAGAGGGCAGAAGGAGGGGAGGGAGGAGGTGGCGGGCAGAGGGGCAGTCCAAGCTCCAGAAGGGTCAGTCATAACTGTCCTGGCAATGGAGGGTGTACTTGTATTGTATTTCTGTGTTTTTCTATGTGTCATCATTTCTGTGTGTGCGCATGTGTGTGTGTGTGTGTGTGTGTGTGTGTGTGTGTGTGTGTGCGCGCATGTGTGTTAGTGTATGTGTGCATGTGTGTACATGTGAGAGTACGTGTGTGACAGTACGCGTGTGAATGTGCGGTGGTCAGCTCATCGGCCCTTGCTGTAGCCCGGGAAGAACTGGTCCAGCAGCACCTGTAGCGTCTTGTTGAGGACCATGACGTAGTCCTTGCCCAGGTCATGGCGGCATGCAGGGCAGGTGTACACCTCAGCACGGAATGACCTCTGCAGGCAGGTCTGGGGTCAGAGCGAGAACAGCGGGGGGTCAGGTGACAAATAGCCATATTCATGCAATCACCAGTGCCATGATGATTATACTGCTATGATTACACTATAGTGATATTATTAACTAGTTACTTCATAATTGAAGTTCAAGCATCCTTTAATTTTTACATGCTCAATACTAAAGGATTCTTAATATTTTTTTTAAACTAGACCTATACGACAAAGCACAAATTGCACTGTGTTCAAATCAGCCATTTGGTTTAACCTTGCAGACGTTGTGCAGACACACGGTGGTGATGGGCTGGAACGCCAGTTCCTGGCAGCACACACACATGAAGATCTGCTCCACCTTCCGCAGGAAGTTCTGCAAGGGTGACACCATGCATAGCCGTTACCATAGAAACAACATTTTCACAGACATTACAACTTGACCAAAAGGTACCACTCCATTTTCAGATCAATATGAGAGGTACAGAAGAAAAATCCCAGTGATACATTTTAAACTCACATAAGACCCTTTCTATCATTATTCGTTCACTCTAACTACAGGCTAATGCATACACTAAGACATATATACAGAAATAACAGCTTTTCTGAGTGGATCCCTACTTTAATAAACTTGAGGATCAATACATCCTTTTTATGCTTTATGCTGGTATATGCCCACAGAACCAATGGCTATTTTTCACACCACAAGTCACATAGCACACTACAGTGGAGTGGGCACTCACTGGAGGACAGGTACTACTCTACTAACATTGTCCGAGCAGCTCACAGGCACCTGATGCACGGTGGCTGAGCAGTGAGATGAGCAACCTCTGCCCCTCTCCCAAACGGAGCAATGCCAATTTGTTTCACTGACGTGAGCTCCCAGTTATCACCAGCTGATGACACGGACGGCAGCGATCACACCCAGGCCGTAGAGCTCAGCTTGTGCTCAAGGTGAGCACCTTAACCACTAAAGTACTGGTGACCCCTGGAGCAATACATACTTCTATATAATTGTGGTTGAAATGGACTGTTATGCTGTCAAGAGCATAAAGGTTTATGTACTTCTACCACAATAAGCAACCAACACAAATAACTGAAGCAAGAGAAGTGCAAACAAATGGTCATACCTATTGGTAGTTTCTTGGAAGGTTAGTGACATTATGTGTCCTGTTGCAAGTGCTTTTTGATCTTACGGCACAGCATCAGTGACCCGTCTGGCTCTAAATGCCAAGCCCTGAAGTGGTGGCACCCAGTACAATTCTGTATTTTCAAAACTTCTGTGGTGTGCCAGCTCCTGCCTCCCTGAACCTCTCAGTAGCCCAGATGTAAAGAAGTGTGAGGTTAACCCATGTCTCAGTCACTAGCCATTTTCAGAAATCATGACATGCGGCTTGGACAGTGCATTCAGTAGTGGGATGTGATTACCGTCTTCAAATACCCTATTCGGTGAGCGAGTCATCATATACACAATGTTATTGTGCATTACCCGTGACACTTATGTACACATACACTTATGCTGCCCGTATGAAAAACATGTTAACTATACAGTAATGTTTTAAATGCAGGCTTTTCAATAAACTAAATTATCTAGAATAAAGTACACAGCTGTTGTCACTAACTGCCACAGCTCTAAATCTTAAAGGGTTTCAAATTGAGTGTGATTCTTACAGGTCCTTCCTTGAGGAAGCCCATGGCCTCATCCCACAGCTTCCTGTTCAGGTCGTCCTCCAGGATTAGGGCTTTCTGCTGCTCAGAGAGCTGGAATGCCTCCACTTCCTTCAGTCTCTTTACTGGTGGTTCCTCCTCGGGCACGTCTGTGGGGGGTGGGGGTATACACTCATTTTTCACTCAATAAAACTTTTAACTTCACCTTCCTTTACAATGACAGGATTCCTCTGTCCAGAGCCTAAATGGAAAATCATTTCCCTGTGCGCTCCTGTGTCAGACCCAATGATTTCCTTCCTCCAAATGGCAGACAGGGTGGTTTGTTGCATATACAGGACATACTGTCCCCCAGGAAAATAACTGCTCCTATTGTTTTGAAAAGATGTAATTATTCATAGCAAAATGGCGTAGAAGAAAACCACCATGGTAGATGCTGAACAGAATAACAAGTCTCGCTACAGACCAAACAGTTTCGGGTTTGTTGATGCTATCTGAATTGTGACGGCACACGCGAATGCAGTCCCTCAACCGCCAGCACCATAAAGGCAACTGCTCCCATGCCACAAAACCCACCCGCAGGCCCCACAGGCCTCGCCCAGTCTTTTCCGTTTTCTCAGGTGTCTTTTGAGGTACAGCTGTGTGCAGTCTCTTAGGACACACCACCCCAAACATCAATGCACTGACCATCTGGGCCGGGGCCCGTTTAGGGTAAGAGTTATGAAGCGAAGCTGGCTTACATATCAGACAAAAAAACAAATTTCTGCTCTTGAAATACAATGGCATATAATACGATACAAATTTATTCATAGCATTGACATACTTTTAACAAAAGAATTCAGTGAATTATAAATGAATGGGTACAAATAAATTACATACATAAATGTGTTCCCTGTAGTCTTAGATTGAGGCTCTTTTCAGGATGCATTTTTGGCTCCTCAGCAGACCTTCAGGTCCTTCACATTTCTTGGTTTTCATTTTCTTCAGCTTTCCGAGTTCATACCAAAAGTTCTCCACCATATTGGGATCGAGAGGTTGTGATGACTAATTCAGCATGATGATTTTGTTTATTTTAAATTCTTTTCCAGCAAAAATGTTAATCAATGTAATTAACCTTCATCTCCAGAGCAATCACCAGAGCACTATGATCAGATGATGTAAAACAACCCCATAGCAAGACCGTGACATTATTTTCTCAACACAAGCTTCACCTTTTTTGGCATCAAGAAATCACTGATGACCTGGCAATGATGTCCGTATCACTCAATTTTAGTTTCATCTGAGCAGCGATAATGGCTCCAAGGTGTCCTTAAGATACTCTGGTACATTTATGGCACTTTGTTTGTGCTGTGGCTTCATAAGAGGCTTCTTACCTGCACCTCAGCCATCTGTGTTTACCTTAGGTTTGTCGCAATACAACTCTGTAGTGCCTTTTGCAGTAAATATATTTCACTATTTACAGTACATAATCGCTTTAAAACTATTTATTTAAATAATAAGCCAAAAATCCCTACCATTCCAATTATTTATGTATGCTAAATTAACAAGCATGTGCCATTTGTATTGAACATGTGTCAAGAACAGTAGAACACACTATAAGTTTGTTTTTTCTGCCTAATCAGATTTCAGGGTGAAGACATGACTTGAACTGCAAAAAATTTCAAAGCCAAACAAAGGAAAGTTGTTTTAGTATCAGTTGTGGTGGGACAGTTAAGCACAAGGACAGTTACCTTCGTGTGTGCCATGTGCTGGCTAATACAGTAGTATGATAAAGAGTCCAAAGTCCAAGCACCACTGATTATCATCTATCAGGTTCTGCTTATTGTGAATCCTTTTAAATCTTTTTAATATTTTTGTGATCGTCTACCAACTTGTGGAATGAGCGACCCTTTGACTAAAAATTTCATACAGCTCTCTGATGAATCCCATGGAATTGAATGCTCCTCGTGGATTACTTATTCCTGTCAATTACCTCCCTTTCCAAAAAGTGGTCTTAAAAGCTTCGGTAAAGTTCAAACACCATGGGGAAACCAGTGAGAAAAGTTTTAAGTGAGTCATCCCTCAAAGATTTGAATACCACGAAATCTTCAATGAGTTTCAATCCAGCATTTAAAATAGCTGTTATTGACTCCTCACAAACTCACAAACAAGGAGACATACATGGCTAATTTCACATTCACACCTCCTAAGTTACCAGGTGTGGTTGTGTCATCCTGACACTAGCCGAGCCCCCAAGGACTGGCTTAAATGGTACCTGCTTCCTTGGGTGTTTTCTGGCTGCCATTGCTCTGGGGTCCTCCATCTGCTTCTTCCTCCGGCTCCTGCTCATCCTTTTCCTCCTCCTTCACCTTCTTCTGCAGGGGCTGCGACCTTGGCCGCCCTCTCCCTGCATGTCTCTTACCCCGAGCACTACCCCGGACACTCGCCTCTTTCTTGGTCTTATTGGCCATTGCCTCCAGATAGCCAGGTGGGTACTATGTGGCAAAGACCGTATGTCAGGCATATTTATATTTGCTCTAAAGAAACAAGAAACCTTGTTGACTCTTGCAAGAAAAACATGAATGTTGTACATAATGAAAGATGGAAAACACAATGGTGAGACCTCAATGTAGGCATACCAGGCAATGGATCTGGGCTAGGCCAGCACCCTGTAACTTGACTGACAGCTGAAGCTAAATGGTGCTGGGCCTAGACCACAGTGTTGTCTCTAGACCAAATGCACTGATGGGGACACAGTGCTGTAGGAGATGGAATCTTTCAGGTTAAATGCTAAAATGAGGTCCTGACTTACTCTGGTCAATAGAAATCCCATGGTACTTATCATGGTGTAGAGGCTTCCCTGATGCCCTGGCTATCTAATCAGGCCCTTTCAATCCGGCAATCTAATAATCCTCCCATTTAATTGGTTAAATAATTCTCCTTCCTCAGATAATGTCTACCGAGTGTTCTAATGCAGAAAGGCTGCCAGGCATTAACGGTGTGGTACTGTGAGATCCTTGAAATTGAATATAATCTGTTGCATATCCTAAGAGCAAGTGAGTCAGTGTGCAAAACCAGCTGAGAGTGCATTAAGAAATGTATAGCAATCCAAGCAACGGTTAAACAGGACCATCTAGCTGTGAAAGCAATTTGCCATATAGCAGGATTAAAAACTTGAATCGATTTAAATTTTGTTGATATAACTTATGCGGCACCCCTGCTAAGAAAGATAATTACAGTGACATTTACAAGTGAAAAGCATTTGAAATTCATCGCCCAGGCCTTCACTTCAATGAACCTGTTGTTGCTGATAGAGCCTTACTTCCAGTGCTGTAGAGCTGTCAATGTGAATAGGGTTGATTGCATGAAGTAAGATGTCCTTGAAGAGAGACGTGTGACATAGAATCACCTGCACAGAGAGCCCCAGTTTCTTGATGCGCTCCGCCCCCTCTGGTGTCCAGGGCGCCGGCTCCAGATCATCACGTCTGAGCAGGTACCGCCAGACTAGGAACCCACACTTGCCAATCTCGGGCCAGTACTTCACCACCTGTACATACCGACATTACCATCAGGTATGGTACTGTCAAAAGACTTCAGCATAATTAGACAAGTGATGCAATATCCTGTAATTAGAGAATGGATTAAAACAGGACTCTGTATTTCTCAACTCTCCATTACACTGGAGAGTTAGTATAACTGGTACCCAGCCATGAATAGGGCTATGTAAGTCAATAATACAGAACCTGCTTACTAGTTAGTCTTTGAAGATATATGATGAGATTTACTGACACTTTTCAATGGTAAATCTAAGCATGCTGTTAGTTTTCGCTGCTTATGAAATGGTAAAATAGTTTGCAGTTAAAAATATCACCTCATTTGTCCTTGTCCCCAGCTTTCTCAGCCAGTATTTATGTAGCTTGTTAAGGTGTCATGAATAAATACTGGAAATCATAACTGAATCTGAGCATGTTTTTGCTGATTTTTGTAAAAGCATTTTGGAAAAAAAGTAAAAAGATTTCTCACAATTCCTGCAGAGACATCACAGTGAGGGCAAAAAGAAAATGCATGTTTTACCTGTGCCTTTTCACCTTGTACAAATTACAGTGTCTGTACACCACAGAAATATATTGCAAATGTACCTAGCAACCCACTTGTTGTTGTTCAAGTGAACTGTAGTTACCAAGGCTGAGTAGCCAGAAAGTCATAAAGCACACTTAAATCACAGAAAACACAAATTTAAATTGAAGTTATAATTATTTGAGGTTTATTCATTATGCTACATCTGACATTAAACTGCATGTCTGGCCTGTGCTATTTTGGGGAACAAAATACTTTTGGGGTTAGAACTGGGTCATGGCTAGAAATGTGAGGAAGAGCTGGTCTTCAGGGACACAGGTAAGTAAGTAGAGAGGGGTTGAAAAGTGAAGATTGGCTACCTTGCATATATAAATATCCCATATGGAGTTGCATGAAAAGATCATTTTGCCAGTTAAAATGTTTAATTTATTATATTTTTCCAGAGGCAAATTCCTGCATAGTTTGATGTGGGGTTCATTAAAAATGTAATTTAAATCAAAAATCTTCCTTGCAATACCTCACCCAACGAGCACAGATTTATTGGGGGACCAATTATGAATAGTACTCTCAGAGCTCTGTGTGATTTCCCCCGACGATCTGGAACATAATCATGACACACCATTTATGTATTTCACATCCTGGAAAGCGAAGAAATCTCAGACAAGATTCAGCCCTATCCATTTCAAATACAGTTTAGCCCTCTGTGTTCTCTCCCCACGACATCAAGGTCACACAACCTGGCGTACAACAATCTCCAGCCTGGGAAAAACCTCCAAGTGTAAATGCAGTCTCGAGGCTTCTACTCAAAAAACAAGGGTGGGTAATGCAGGCACATGTTTTAAATTTTATGAGTGTGAATGACTCCACAGTCACCTCTTTGCACTTCTAACAGCATAATAACTGAACCCAAAAAGTACTTTTTGGTGGCTTACTGGATTTCAAACCTTGTTACTGGATTAAAATCATAACCAGTACAGGATTTCTCATGCCCTTGATGGAAAATATGAAAAGAGCTGGTCCATGGTGAGTACACACTGTGTACACTGGCATGACTTTGGCCAACGGAATTAACTGACTTGCAGGGAGGCTGGCATTCTTAAACGATGCACTGATAAAGAATACTACTTCAGTTTGGGGTATATGAGCTGCTGGCAGCAAAAACAAATTCAGCAGGCAGGTTGTTCCTATATGTATGAGATGCTGTGATGGTAGCTGGTCTTGCATGTATGAGATACTATGATGATACTGAACCTTTCCCTGGCAACAGGTACAATTAACCTGGTTTGCCCCCAACTACTGTCTTCCACCACTTTCCACTTAAAGGCCCAGCACTTTCAATGCCTTTCTGTCAACTGTGCTTTGACGTCTTCTTACACTGCATCTAGCTGCTGTTGTACTGCATCTCCACTTGGCTACCAAAATCAAACTGCCAGGAAAAACGAATAAAATATGTTCGCAGAATCAAAGCAGGGAACAGCAAATCAATCACAATTAAAAAAACACATTACAAAGTATTTACTTTCTGACTGATCGGATGAGTTTACTCATTATTAATGACAGCCTTAATAACTAAAGCCAGAGCCTCTCCTCTCACACTCCCTATCAGAGGGGCTGCAGACCCACCTTGTAGATCCCATCGTATCGGTTCCCCTCCTCGGGGGCGTACTTGCTGATGCGTCGGCCCTTAGAGCTGCGCACCACCCGCACCGGCTTCCCTGCCCTCCAGTTCCTGGACTCGGCCCCATCCTTGTCATTCAGAGGGGCATCACAGTTGAGTGCCAGGGCCCTAGATGGTGAGATGACACCGGGTGAGGGAGGGTGTTAGCTGGGACTGGGCCAAGCCATGGAGTGAACATGTGAAAGCACCAGGAAGTTAGAATGTAGTCACTGTGCAAAAAAATGCACTGACACACTAAGGCTTTTGAAAGCATGAAGTTTGACATCAGATTAAAGCAATGCCCTGCTGGCTACATCAGAGCAATTTGTTTTTTCGTTATCATCTTTGATGCCAGTCCATTGTCTTCAGGTATTATATTCTTAGTGGGGCACAAGGAGCAGTGTTTGTAATCCTACTGGCAAAAACAATCTAGGCAGACACTGCAGACTATTACCTGTTCATGTGGGTTAGGGTCTGGTCAAAGGAGTGCTCCCCAATGCGCTTGTTTCCTGAAAGGTCACGACCCCCACTTCCTGTGTAGGTGAACTCATCACCCCTGTCCTGAGAAAGTGACAAAGATGCACAGGTCAACAGTGCTGCACATACCCAGCCAAAAACTAAATACCTGTGAGAGGTCAGGTGGTTCCAAGATTCCCAAATACAGGCTAGTCTGATTGCACTGAGGATGTAAATGGGAATACAGTCAGTCACAGTTTTTTATTTCTTCATGAAAAAGCACAGGGCCAAGTTATCAAAAAAAGAAACATTGGGAAGGTTTTATTTTTTGAATTAGGTTATGAGGTCTGTTAATCATTATGAAATATCATCAACAATTTTTCTAAGCAAACTGTATTAGTTTCATGTGTTGGCAAGGAAAAGCTGGTGTTGGAGATTGTGGATATTGTTGTCACTGCATTTAATGAAAGAACCACAGGAACACAATTGCTTAACTCCAGAGCTATCAACTGGCTAATCCCCCTTAACAAGCAGGGATGACTTGCCTGCTAATGTTCTCTATAGCCGCACAGCCACCCACTACAATTACATAAAAACATACACATTAGCTAAATAAGACTCTAAATAAAACTCTGTGCGGTCAATTCACATTTTAATGTCTCAGAGGGGCCATATCAAAAGCTGAACCAGGCCGTAATTTTCCCATGGGCAGCACAACTGAATTATACATTATACAGTATACAGTGCAATATAAATATCTATCAATGCTTTGCTTTGCTTTTCCTGCCAAGGGTCATACCCTGAAAAATTTCACTGGTGTATGCTTACACATTCAAAATATACACATACATGCACACGCTCAACACACAGGATAATTAATGCACTTCACAGAGATATGCTATGCTCCCTTAATCCTTCAGAGGTGCTCTACCTTTTTTATTTTCATCCCAACCCTCCGCCCCCACCCCCAACCCCCGCTTGTGGCTGAACTGTTTACAGAATTTGAGTTTGATGCAGAAATAAATGTTACAATTATGCTTGTATAAATGAATGGAACACTGACACATTGCCTGTTTGGTGTATTCCACCCCACACTTCCCCACGTTTTTTACATGTTCGTGCCTGTTAATGCATACTAACTGTGTGGTTCTAAATTACTGTTACAAATGACAGTTAAAAAACTGTTTTGAGTGATTGTGGTTTTGTGGTATTTTAAGTTGTTCCCAAGTACTCCCCAGTACTCAATCCCTTAGCAGAAAGAGACATCCATCCTATATTTTACATCGAATTCCTTTTTTTCTCGTTGCATTAATCTGCGCCTCGATTTCTGTTCTCTAAAACAGGGGCACCGAGATGGATCCAGCTCTTTTAGTATTTTTAACTGAGGCATATCCTTACCAGGATGTACATTTTTGCTGTGAATGGAATTGAGTTATGTATACATTCAAGAATTCTCCGCTCATTTATTCAATGTTGTTTCCTTTTTTTCCCTTGTGGTGGATGAAGCAGCATGCCTTCCAGTGGACAATTTCTACAGGTGCCTTTTGTGTATAGCCATAGGTTTGTTTCTGTTCTGTACTTCTACAAAGTTTGCAGATAATGTTTCTGCTGAAGAGAAAAGGTCAAATTACAATTGTGACGTGCGTAATTATTTTGATGTAATCTCATAACGTGCAGATAACACTACTGAGCCTGCTGTGTCGTTCTAATTACTTTCAAGAGGTTCTCTTAACTTTTTTCTCTCCTTTTTACTTTGATGCTTTATTCACAGCTCTGTTGGGATTCTGATTTTTAGTTTCACATAGTTTAAAAATTCAAACTTGAAGAGAACATTTTCATGGGTATGGGTAAAAGAAGCTGTTGTTTAGGACCAGGACCTTCAGGCTATGGATAGATGATTGTTTCCATTTTTCTCAGATCAGTGAATGGTTAATCAATGTGAAAGACGGGCTATTCCAGAGGCATTCACTGAAAGATTCCTTGTTTTACAGAGGCAAATTTTTGACTTGCTTTGTTTTTGAGTCTTTATACAGGGTAGCAGTTATTTGCTGTTGGCATGACTTACAGAGTAACAGACTTCTTATGTGAATATTGAGTGTTTCTGCTGTTTTAATGTGCGCAGGCTTTCATGACTGTATACCTCATATAGAGATCACTTATCCATACATTTCAAAATGACAAGTAGCTGTGAACAGTAGGATAAATTTAATCCATTTCTGTTAGTAAAGCTGAAGTGGGTGTTCTCGTCAAGCATCAGTGCATACCACAGCAATCTTGTGGTTTTCATGGAGGCAGTCAGACGATAATTTTAGTGGTTGCATTCTGAAAGTGTAGTCTGTCTTTGGTAGCATAGTCATTTTTATCGTGTTTATTTTTCCCAGTTTAAAAACTGGTATATGGGACCTTCTGGTGAAATTTCAGTGACTTCGGTGATTTGACATTTCTCTGGTGGTGGCTGGTTTGAGGTCATTTCTAGTACAGGATAGGTGCTCTCATTCCCAATTCAGTTACTGCTTTGGTAAGACAATGCATTGGTGCATACAATACAGGTCCTCTTGGGCCCAAATAAGTGAATATAAGTATTAATTAAGTGAATATAATTATTAATAGTTATATAATTCATTATAATAATTCATTATAATAATTAATTGGTTAGTGATCAGCACCAGTGTTTGACACCTATAACTAACCCACACAGTCAATATACACAGTCATTATTGATCAAAACAGATCTTAAAAACATGCAGAGAAGATTTGGTTTAGGCTAATTTTATTCAGCAGCAAACACAGCAGCTCCATATAAAAAGTATGTGGACCAATGCATGTATATATAAATTATTTACAGAACATCAGAAGGAGATGCATTGTTACACATTCACACAATATGAAAATTCACTACTAAATTAACCAGGAATAAAGTGTAAGTAAACACTGAGTTGCATTACCTAGATTGCTTACATAATGCAAAAGTGCTGTTTATCAAATGAAGTGGAATAAAACAATTACTGTTGAACCAGCCACTTAAGGTTTCTCAAAGACAGACAAAAAACATTTTAAGGTGTAAAGAAATGGCTGTTTATCAAAATCAGTACTAAATTGATTTTCAGGCTTATTAGCTAGATAGCTATCTAGGAAATAAGGTTGAAAATGGATTTAGCTTGCAAAGTAGCAGGCGACTGGAGCAGGCAATTTAAGCAGGCTTTGTTCAAATCAAATAAAAAATAAAATGGCAATTTTCATGAACTATGTCATTATATTTTTGTTTTAGTGAACATAATGTGGCCTATTGGATATATTTAAACTTTTGGACTGGGTTGATTTACACATCATTTCTTTTTCTCTAATACACCTTATTAAGATTGCCTAAATGATTTATTTATTGTACATGCAATTGCTGCATTGCTTCAGTGTAAGAATCACATGGATTCTTGCCCAGGTTTGGTATAAATTTCCAACCGACGCCACAGAAATCATGCCAAGCAGAGCAATTATGCAGAAGGTTCATATGATGTCAGTGGGGCTGGTGTGAAGACACCATTCAGGATAAAGATTTTTTTTCTCACCCCAGTGAAAATCACCTGTTCATAGGAAGGACACTGGTTACGTTTACAACCTACACATACACATACTGAATTTACGAACTGACTTTATTTCAAGGAATTTGATAATAAAATTTATTTGAACAACCACTTATTAATGTACATAAAATGCAGTCAACAGAGTCACACAGTAAGGTGTAAATTTATTTCCAGGGTGGTATTTGGATTTTTATTTGGATATTTCACCCACAAGAAATTGTTTATTTTTAGTTGTCAGTCTTATGGTATTATAAAGTAATCTAACCTTGAAAAAGTTTTGTGACAGAATCAAAAAAGATGAAATCTGATTGTTGGCTGTACTGTCTGATGGGTTTTAGGTTGATAAAATATTAACTTGTTTTATTAAGTAGTTACTGGTCATATTTTGGGTTTTGTTTGAGCATTTTTAAATTTACATTACATTTTGCTGCTTTTCTGTTTCATCTGTTGTTAGACTAAGAGTTAGACAGAGATTCCCTTTACTTTAGCAGAGCGAACCCACAGATTTAATTTGTAACTGCAAAAAAAAAAAAAAAAAAAAAAAAGAGCAAGACTTCAGCAACAAGCAGAGAGGAACCAACACAGGCTAACAGGGTATAGGGAATATCCATGCACCACAACTGCTGTGATAATGAGTAGCCAGAACAAACAGCATGGAAAATCATAGGGTCTGCCAGAGCATCAGACAAAAGAACAGAGAGGGAAAGCTCGCTCACAGGCACCCTTGCGTAACGCTCTCTCTCCCGCCAGTGCGAGAGGGACACTCACCACTTCGTCCTCAAATCCTCCGGCCAGCACCAGCGAGTAGGAACCATCATTACTGCGACCGTGGATACCGCCCACGTGGGGCCTGTGCACCCCTGCCTCGCTCACCTGGTGCCACAGGGAGAGTGAGAGAGAGCAGCGGCGGGCAGAGAGAAACAGGGGAAATACATTCAAGAGAAAGGAGAGATGAAATGGGACAGAAGGAAACGGAGGGAAGCGGAATTCAGAATTAAGAGGGAGGAAGACAGGCTTGAAGATCACAGACAGTTAAATCCGGACAACTACAATAACAACGTAAAACAATGTAGTGCTTTCTTTGTAACCTTATAAAATTATATTAACAAATGACAGTCATACATACACATAGTTGAGCAATGGAGGTAACGTAATGCTCGATATGTAGGCAATCCAAACATAATGATGTAAAAATGGAAGAGGTAAATGCCATGAAACCCCATGGTGAATGTACTGAATTACTTCCACCGCGATTTTTCTGATTACAGCACAAACTCAGCCTTGAGGGACTCACCTGCACCCGGAACTTCCATGTTGTTCCCACGGGAACCCCAGGTATAGGCCCATAGTGGTTGGAGGGAACGATGGTGCATTCCTTGGTGCGGCCCACACAGGCCATTCCCTGAAAACAATACGGTGGTTCAGACACCTCACTGGCCATCAGGACTGATATTGCACGAAAGGTGAAAATAGAACATGAGCTAAGAAAATTGAGCAAACAATCTCAAGCTTTTCATGAGTAATCTGGCTTTGAGGAAACATTTAGGTGAAAAACCATTTTAATGTGGCAAGAGTTCTCATAAATGACACTAAGTTAAGACTTCACAGAGATCTGTCAATATTAAAACCCCAGCTACTTTAGGAGGAGGTATTCAGGAGGTTACATTAATTTTTGCAAAAAATATCTTCAATTGCTTGAAAAATGTTAAGAAATATGGAAACCACTATTGCTGAAATAAAACTAAGGCAAGCAGAAAATCAGACAATGGCTATGTTTCGATGCTAACAATACACATTTACCCACAGTAAATCATGGGACAGTGATCCATTCACTCATTTCAAAAGAAGAAAACAATCATTTCAAATGTATTCAATCAGTTCTGAAGTACTGTTTTCAATTAGCACTGGAACTTCCCAGAAACCAAAATGTCAATTTGATTCAAGTGATTCCAGTAATATTCACACTGCTGAGGAATCTGAAATATTACTGTCCAAATCAAACTGCTTTAAGAAGTCTGCGTGAGAGGAAATGACTCAACGCATAATCACAGTTAGTCACTGAGGGCTCGCTTTCTTCCTCATGGTTGTGCGTAAATGGGCCTCGCCTCATTTGATACTGGTCCTGATTCCTAAAGCATAATAAAACTAATGCTCTCTCCTGCTAAAACTATGACTCACTGAAAACTGCCTTCTTTAAATAGCCTTTGCTTCTGTTTGCACCTAATGACACAAAAACACCACGCTCAGCCTATGCGAGTCTCACTGGGGACAGTCAACATGCCAGAAAATGTGAAGCGCTTCCTATATGCTTGAAGTCCGAGAAAAGACTGAATGATTTTTTCCCCCATTAAATTTTTCCTATTAAACATGAAATACGACCTTCTACAATGTAGTATGTTACAAATACAAACGGAAAAGATATTATATTGCCGCCTGTGTATCACTCTCTTTGGTTTTGTTGACTGATAGTATTTGATGATGTCCACTGCTTTTGATGATCTTTGATGAACTTTACTCAACGTCATATGTAACACAGACCGCAATATAATACTTCTCCATATCTTTTCAATGCATATCTGTATCACTCCCTGGTTTTATTGACTGACAGCATTTGATCTTTATAGCATGATGGTCTTTGATGAACCTTAAACAGCACAATATAATATGTAACACAAGCTGCAATATATTATTCTCTTTTCAATGAGTTTTTGTATCACTGTAACTGGTTTTGTTGACTGACGGCAACTGATGATCTTTACTGTGATATCCTAAAGGTTAGGTTTCTTCCATGAAGGCAAAATATAGTGTCCTTCAAAGGTAACAGCGGTACTGTTGCAAGGTCAGTCCACTTTTATGACATAAAATAATTTTGTCACAAAATCACTCAAACATTCTGGAAACTGTATTTGCCTTGACCCAATGCGGATAAATGCATTTTATGGTAAGTACAATATGTGACTTATTTTTTGCTGATCACCAAGGACATGTATTTATAGCTGGCTCCAATATGGCTCATAACTTATTGTACAAACACTCAAGGGGATATACCGTTGTTGTTTGGAAAAACTCAATAGCTTGCGCTGCCATAATTTACTATTAATAACCAACTGAATGTGAAAATTATTTCCTTAAAAACATTGGTAATGTAAAGCATGTGAATATGATTCATATTATTTGTTTGACATACACCAACCATATACCAGGTAGGTGAACTCTGTGTTGAACAGAAATGACTTGCTACAGAGCTGGAACTGCATCTCCCACAACCAGATCTGGAGCACATGACATTACACTGAACGCTGGTGTCTTGACCAGATCCCGAAGACAGCCAGGATTTTAGTCATGGAAATGGGCAGGCAAAGCCTGTGGACATCCTCAACAAAATTCCATCTCTCCTCTACCTACCTCTGGTTGTTTTCTGTGGTCACCTATGTAATCTGTGCTGTCTCATTTTTAGTGCCAACAGAAGCAGCACGGTCACAGAGTTTTCCAGCTCTTCCAACGACCTCATTTGTAAGTAGGCTAGAACCAGCAGCAGCAGCAGTTGCGCTGACATGACTCAGCACGGCAAAAAAAAGAAAGGCCACCAGGATGCTTAACTAAGCCAGCCGGCCTGGTTGCAGCTATACGATGGAAAAACAGTATAGACCTCCCGCACAGTCTCAGTCACCTTGCCCCAGTCCCGCTGGCTCTCCGTGTTGGCTGACGGCATCTTGGCCCTCTTCTTACTAGCCTTTAGCTTCTCCCCAGCCTTCACCACTTCACTGGTGTCATTCTTGCAGGTTGGGCAGTACCTGCAGAACAGCAGGCAAAGAATTTCGGGGGAAAGACTTCTCATGCAATACTGAATCATGTGCAGTCAACTGAAAACTGAGAGTAAATTACTTTATGTCTTGCATCTGGTGAACAGAGAATTACTCAAGCACAAGGAGCAAATTGGTTTGCTTTCTTCATTTGTAAGCACCTCTGAACTTCACATTATAATTACATCTTAATATATGATGAAATCAGAAATACATTCTTCACCACATAAAAACTGTTCTCATGAAGATTTATGCAAATGTAGAAATAAAGGCTTCATTATAAAAAATCTGAATTTTAGTAATGACACCAATGTCTGAAACATAAATGTCTGAAACTAAATGAGGAATTCAATTGATTTCTGCATAACCCCTATGGCACTTAACTTTAAATGAAAAATGTAAGCAAAGATTATATATTTATTATATATTCTTACACACCACAAGTTGGGCCACCCCAGTATGGAACTCTCATGTTATGAAAATTACAAAAAAAAAGATTTAATATAAAATACTCTAAGTTAAGGTTAAGAACAAGTGCAATACACCACTTCGTACATTTGTAAATTGTCTTCCTACATTTATAAAACACATTTGTACAATAAAAACAAAAACAAAAGCTTTTAAAAAAGGTTATTGCTTTAAATATTATCCCTCAGGACTATGATGTAAGACAGTGAGGTGTCACTGAAACATTCAAATACTTTTTTGTGAAGATGGGTGTTTTCTGATCCTTAAGATCATGTTAGTCATGGTGATTAAGAGTGATATGGGGGCTACAACAATACAGAGGATCAAGTGTCGTGGCATTGTTCTTTACCGAATAATAATTTTAAAAAAAATGTGAATATCATCAGCAAATCTAACTGTATTTGTCAGAAATTACATGGTAAAATGCACTGAATCACAGAGGCAAAGCCTCCATTGCTGGCTATAAACATAAATCTAAAGGAAAAAATATTGGCAAAAACAGGGTGGGGATAACACAGAGAGAATCAGATTGGTTTGCCATTAGGGTTATGATTCTGCCTTGAATAGCAACAGGAATATAATTCCTTTACGCAAGTCAAGCTTGGCCGAGTATCACACAGCTGTGATGAGAAACCTCGGAATCTACTGCTGCTGTAAATGAATTCTCACCACTGACAGCGAGTGACGGGCTCTTGTGGAAAACAATGAAAAATGCTTTTGGCAAACATCTTAAGGCTTAAGCATTTCTGGCTGGGAGAAGGCATGACGTCTCAGAGTGGCAGGTTCTTTCAGGTTGCCCGATTTCTATACACCCAGAACAGGAGCTGTGGCCTCACTTTCAGAGAATTATAAGTGCCCACATGTAAATATGATGTAAGGATTCCCTCTGAAATCTACATATTCAATGCCACTTTCATCCATTTTCCCAAAATAGAGGTACATGTAGTCATTAGTGGATCTACATGTATGTACCAATCCCAAATAACATATCAAAATAAAACCCATGATTTTCAATGGAGCTAGTCTTTAAATGTAAACTGGAGATGTTATAGTAATAGAATAAAAGACTGAACAGATTTGGGTAAAATCCATTTCAGCTAAGGTATTTCAAGACATGAATTGAAATTTGATTCATTAATTGAAAAATCTCCTTTGAAAACAATGGATGATTTTCACGAACCAAATTTCAAATCATTCCATAAACTGACTGAATTGAGTTGGAATTGACCCCTGCTCTGGTGCTGAATTCTTCCCAGCTGTCTCCCACCCCTCTCGGCGCCCCCTGTGGGTGAGACAGTGAATGCGCGGACAGCTTTACCAGTCCTCATCGTCGGGGATGGTGGTGAGCGGAGGGTTCAGGCAGTAGATGTGGAAGGCCATATTGCACTCGTCACACAGCAGCTGCATGTGGGCATCCTGCTTGCCCCCGCAAACGCAGCACGAGCAGAAGCGGCACTCCGAGTCCGGGTCCGCCTTGCAGTGCTTACACTCCGGCCCGCTCTTCCCTGGATCAAGGATCAAAACACACACACGCGCGCGCGCACGCACGCAGGCACGCACACACACACACACACGTGCACACATGCACACACACACACATGCATCCATACACACACATGCACAGACACATACACATGCGTGTGCGCACACACACACACACACACACACACATACACACACACAACACACACACACACACACACACACACACACACACACACACAGGTAATGACAGCTCATAAAAGCCAAATGTACATGTTCCGTATCAGATTATTTTCATGTAATCTTATGTGCGACATCCCCAGTCTATGTTTTAGTAGTTTTATCAGGGGGCTGAAGTGTGCAACAATACAATTTGTATGCCACACTGAAGTCATATATAATTTGTTCTATATTGCATTGACTTTTCAGTAGATATACAGGATGTATGTAGAAGATGAACTCTCAGCAGGTTTATTATTAGAATTATTTTACATTCACTGCGAGGGGATATTATCATGTGAATTTTCAAGTAAGATGATGTATCTCAGATATACCTTCCATTCAAAATAATGCGGGCCACTGCCTCTGTTTGTCTCAGTCCCTACTAGACAGCTGTGCCTTGCATCCGATACTCATGCTGGGTAGCAATACATACACCTCACTCACTCTTGCCACATCTTGTTAGTAATACTAGTAGAAGCCATCCCTCACTTTATAAGTTCTGTTCAGCTCCTGATCCAAAGGTTATTATAGCAATTCCGTCTTGATCAAGCTTATTTTGTGTGCCTGGCAGGGGATATTGCACTACTGGGACTAAAGCCAGGAACAAGCACTGTGGTTCCACCTGCTTTTCCACCATCTTCTCGCTCAGGTGGAACACAATCACAACACGGATCCCCATCCATATGTCAGTCTCCTGACAACTGGTCAGTCTCCTGGTGCTAGCTGGTAGGATCTAAAAACCATGGGTGGACTGGTTGCTCTTAGCACCAAACACAGGTATTCAGGTGAGAGTGAGTGATATGGCTTTCTTTAATGCAATGTTGCAAAGCTTAATAGTGAAAGTCAGACATATATGCCAAACAGCCATAGAGCTGTACTCATTGAATTATCTGCTCTCACGCTGATGAAAGTACAGATTACTTTAACTGATCTATCATCCAATGAGCCAGTTCAAATATGTGCCTATAGGCTGTTGAGATGGAAGACAGAAGTTTCATATTGTTTGCTATAGACACTTAGCTGTTCAGTTTTAAATAGCTTTTGTTACTGTCACCATTTTTTTAATCCACAACTTCAGTCTCTTGGTATTCAAATAAATGTTTAATTCAAACAAATTTTAATTTATGCTGTCTGTGGCTGTAAGCATGTTCTTCCACTTCATGTGTGTGTGCCGTCGTATAATAGGTTTATAATTAGGTTTTACAAGTATATATTTATTCATAAATAGGTTTTATCGAACAACAACCCTGAAAATTTCAGTGCATTGTGGGTCTTCATGTTTTTTTATCAAAATCTTGGCATTTGAGACTTCAGAGTGATTTGAGAACATTAAATACATTAGACTGTGTGGTTCCTGTTCCACATTTCCCAGTTTCCATAAGATAGGGTGTCCCCTATGGTATAAAACACCTTACTAAATGAGAGGGTTAAGGCCTACGTTTGAACTGCCCATCTGCTGCAGAAAGTGGACGCGCTCCTGTCTTCTCAATTCGGTAAATTTCGTCCAGAAAGAGAAGCTTACAGTCTTCAATGACATCACCTGGACCTCTGAAACAAAAGAGTGGTAAAGAAAAATAGGTCAAACAGAAACTACAGGATTCAATATTTTAAGGGATTACTGAAACCAACTGTGTGTCTTTTTTATATGTTTGTGCAGCTACAGGCAACAAAACTAGGTCTACACAGGACACTGCCAACCTACAGTAAGCAGGACCCTGACTTCTGGCACTGGAACTTAACATAGAGTAGGGCTGAACGATTTGGGGAAAATATCTAATTGCGACTTTTCTGAAAGATATTGCGATTGCGGTTTGATTTGCAATATAATTTTTTTAAAGTCAAGCTTCAGTTCAATATTCACTGTGTAATAGATTTAAAATATGTGATGGAGCATTACCACATGAGACACCATCAAATAACTTCTATATTCTAATACAAGGATGAGAACTTAAAGATATGAATTGCTTCCAACATGTATTTATTAAATTTTTTTAATTGGCATAGAACATAGAACAATTGAACATAGAACAACTACAGGGCTTAAAGCAACAAAATTTTGAGCCTGAAATAGGACACACGTAAATTTAGGGTTACCACAACAGCTTTAATTCAAAATTGTAAAACAAAAAAAGAAATTATTAATACAATTTTGTATTACAGTGCTCAAATTAAAAGTGATTACTTTTTTCTTAAATGCAATTAAAAATGAAAAGTGAAAAATGAAAACTTCAATAAAAGTTGGTCGAGTAGCAAGATGCTGTGTTACAACTTTGTCCAAGTCATTATCATAGAATTGGACCAAGACATTGATAATTCTGTCCATGTTGCGGTTTGTCGACTCGTAAACATTCAGTGAAAACATCTGTTTTGATAGCTTGTGCGCTAAACATCACCTAACGTGACAGGCAATGCCGTGAGTGGATAGGTAGCTGGCCTGTGTATTTGACATGCTAAGTTTGGAGAGTGCAGTTCTGTCCTGTAAGAATGTTTTGCACAGGTCAGCTAGCGCTGGCGCTATCCTGAAAGACAGGTCATGTTCCGCTATAAATGTACAAACACGGACTTTACGATTGCACACGCGGTCTTGGATGGATGAAGCGGCCGCAGCTACAACAATCACAGCTCCCGGCAACGTTGACGAAGAGCCCGAACAGCTGCTTTGTGTGAGGGATCTGTATCATGCCGAGACAATGCCTTTTGCCGCTTGTCCCATACTGTATTTTTTTTCGTACACACCCAGTTCCCGTTTAATTTGTGACAACATAAGCCGAACGTTTGTTTGTCACCGTTTTTATATAACCAAGCCTATCGCAGTTTATTTTTCTCAGAAGTCTCACAGAAACTTGAAACTAGTTGCCGATTGGATAAGAACAGTGCTCTCGTGTCAGTACGTCGCCTAAACAGACTTGGTTAAAACTCAAACACCACGTCAGTGATAGTTTTTAACAGAATTGCGTTTCGGTCTGGTATATGCCAGTAATAATTCACTGCCTGATCTAAAATTGCTGCACGCCGGATTTCCGGCGTGGGGCCGGAGATCTTTAACTCATGTGGGCGTATACGCAGTCGCCTTGGTCCACTTCTAATTGGTGAGCATGACTGCCACACAAGGAGGACGGCATGAGTTTGTAAAACCATTGACACAACAGTTTAAACCCTGGGTCAGACTCGCTGCATAACGTATATCCTAAATCTAAGCCTTTGCGTTTTGCTAATCGTATTGTTTCAAATCGCGATTTCGATTTGAAATCAATTAATCGTTCACCCCTAACATAGAGTGGAGCATACTGTAGACCAGACAAAAACAACTGTGACACTAGAGTGAAAACATAGCTGCAGAACTGCTGGGTAGGATGTGCATCCAACATGTGCTGCCATAGTGTATCTGAACTCTGGTGTGAAGGGTGTGGTGGAAAGCCTGTATTCCATTGAGGGCTGTGTGATATGACCAAAATCTCATATCCCGATATAGGTCGTTTCATATCCCGATAATGATACATATCACGATATAGCACATTTTCTGTAAATTCAATGAATAAATAGTTTATATAAAATGACCACATGGAAAGGCCTATTTCTTATTACATTTTTAATTATATACTCGACAAATATAAGGTACTTACTCATATTTGATTATTTTTCTCCTTTTATTTAGAACCTTTGTGCAAATTTTCAATTAACCCTTTCGCGTGTACGGTCACACTGGTGTGATCAACCATTTAGCGCGTATGCTAAAACCTGTGCAATTAAAACACGAGATTGGAAAAAAAAATTCTAGCTAATTTTTGCTTTGAGGAAACAGCAATTTAACGTTAAAAATATAGCAAATGCTAACTGAAAACTATGAGAAGTTTAACAACGCTAATAAAAACATAACGAACCATGTAGGCTAAAGTAACACGTGCGCTACATAGCATAAAATAAGTTAGGTGCGAAAGGGTTAACTAAGAAAATTCAGAAATTACTCGTTGACCATTGAATTCATTATATTAGCACTGCAGGCAAATCATGAAATCATTGTTCTAACATTTGTTGGGAAAGGCACTTACATATACAGCCAGTCCCCACTTCTACAACACACTGCATTCCTGTAATGCCCGTCTTTGACAGAGATGTCAAGAATTGAGACCTATTTTCCCATAGCTGCAATGTTACTAGCAAGAGATTACTTTATTAACCACAGGCTCGAAAGAGATTTTTTTCCAAAAAAAGGCTGCATTAATGGGTATTAAGTCTATATCTCTATATATCTATATCTACATCTATAGTCTATTATCTGTATATTTTAATATACTTAGGCACATATAGCACAACCTAAAAATTCAGTATCGTGACACACCCTGCACAGAGGTAATGACAGGACAGAGCATACAGCAATACCAAAATCATCACTTTCAGACAGGCGTTCATTAAAGGGTAACTGTGACAATGACCTTATAAACGTCATAATAAAATGAAATAAAATAAAATAAACCCTCTTTTGTTCCGCTTACTGCATCCCTCATTTCTGCTGGAACAAACTTTTCACTTCAACCTGTATTACCTAAAGGCTCACAGGCACACAGTGACCATTATCCCATTTTGTTATAAAAGTTTCTCCATTTCTGCTACAAGACCAGAGAGCTGGGAATGGATGCTGCCTACACAGGGGCCTGGAAATTAAGGCCAGAATACTCTCTTTCAGAATTGTCACAACAGTGGTAACTTTTGTGCAATTTTAGTGTTTAAGGTACCATTTTCTGATAATTTGATTTTTTTTTTTTTGCTTTTTGTCCAAATCTGTCCAAGGACATTGAAGGATGTATGTATGAAGGAAGGCCTTCAGAATCAACTACCTTTCCTTTTTTCTGTTGTTCTTAGAAAAGTGATGTCAGCCATAAGAGTCAGTGAAAATAAATCAGTTAAAATAAGAGTGTGAATGCAGGCGTTTAGGCTGTAGTTCTGCTATAGTTGACCAAAGTCAGGAGCCCAATTCATTTCTTCCCCAGTGGCCATGTATTAGACCGGGGATTGGTGGGTTTGTGAGAGTTTGTGATAAACAACTGACTGGGCATGTGTATGTCTCAGTCAAAGTCCCTGCAATTCACCATGTTCCTTGCTCGGACGACCCCGGTGGAGTAGCGCCCATGAGCAACCACTGCACTGTAGCGCAGCAGGAGACTTGTACTGCAAAAAAAGACACTAGCTGCATGCAAATGTGTTGGAGGATTGCATTCGTCTGGCTTATATGATGCTGCATTGAGTGCAGCGGTCGTCACGGTCAGACGACTCCAGTATACAACTAATGATTCCACACAGGGTTGCAAAAAATAAAAAAAAAGGGGGGTACCGAGTTCCATACAAAAAAGGCAACCTAAGCCTACTAGCTAATTCCATTTTGCATGGAGATACCATGATAGTAGAGGATTTGGACCCCCACTACTATAACAGACTTTCCTTTAAAAGATCATGCTTAGTTACTGGTTGTATATATTACACTCTTACCAAATCATGTAGGAGTGGATCCCACCTGCACCTATGCAGTGAGCCTTTTCAAGATGTGTCAAAAAGGCTTCTCGTCCCCAACAACAATCAGAGGTGACAACCTGTGAGTACTTCCGTCTTATTCCATTCCATCCTGTCTCTCTGGGAAAGCATCTGACATTGAGTAGATCTGACTTAATGAAAAGAGCCGCCACGTGCTAGGCTGATCAGGTCTGTCCTGCTCTACACATTTGTTATGTTGAACATGTTTTTATAAGGTCAGATTTCCTCAAGTGCCTCATCAGAGACCGATCAGTCATGTGAAATATAAATTATACAACAGCCCACAAGCCAGCTGTTTTCTCGGAGAGAGAGAACTCATGTTAGGAATGGATAATGGGCCATCTCAATTTCAGCAAGTCTCACTGGTCTACATTCCAGTGTTCAACATAACAATTATACATATAAAAATGAGGGGAAAAGGGTCTTGTGCTGAGCGCACACCATCGATCCAAGGGACTGGACTCCTCTTACCCCAACAGAATTTTCACCCGGACCTCCTTGTTGGTCCTGGAGACCTCGTTGAGGGCGGTGATCTCTGCGTCGAACCAGAAGCCCCTCTCCTCGGGGATCTCGATGTTGTAGTTCACCATGACAACCTGGCCCACCTCCAGCTGCTCCCATTTGAGCACAGTGCGAGCCCGTGGCCTGACGTCATCCGCAGCCATCTCCACCACGCCGTTCTCCGGGTAGCTGGGAAGAGGAGAGAAGGAGAAAACCACGTTCGCCTCAGCAACAGGACTACCAGTCAAGAAAAAGGGCTAAAATAAAGTTATAAACGTGTGAAACCAGAAGGACGCGAACCAAACTTGGTTTAGCGCTGCAGTCCTTAATTTTTAATAATGCAACGGTCAGAACCGCACGACACAGTGAATTCCAAATTAGTTTGCTCAGAAATGCATGGTTCCCTATGCCTTCAAAGACCTCTTTCCTCTGGCATCTTTTGAATGTTATAATACTGTTTTTACTATTATTTATAATGCAAAATACGACCGTGTTGCCCTCATATGTCTTGTTGTTTGTTTCACACAGTATGTTTTTATGTCTGTACCAGCTATTAAAAATATGTTGATGCCGCAAAAAAATTTACGTAAGGGGACAATAAAGTCAGAATGGTTTGGTATTGTATCCATATCAAAAAAGTGTGAGTGGTTACGTATAAAGATGCAATATCCTGTTAGCACACGTGGATGTGTATGTTTTACTGACTAATAAAAAGGTCCACATACACTGATACAACGTTAGGCCAGACTGGGAAATGTTGCCAAGGGCAAACCGGAAACAGCCTTGTCACCCTGAATCACTCTCTGCGATGAGACTAATGCAAGTCAGCAACCAGGCAACTGTGACCTAGGAAAGCCCAAATCTGAATCTACCAAAGGACACAGACACACTGCAACGTCACCGCCTCAAAGCACCTCTATACCATTACTCAAGACTTCACTGTGATTAATTAATAATCATACCTTATTATTTCACATACTTTAAGAGTACATCCTTAAACCTTACATATGCTAGCTCAAATGCACAGGTATGAAACAGAAAAAGAACAAAAGAAATTAGCTTCCAAGTGGCCTTTTACCATAATTATATGGTTGTGCACAGACTGATCTTTCATTAACCATGCCAGTACTTGTACTGCAATTAACCTCTGACTGATGTACAATCTGGTTATCCTTTTAAGTGAAGTGAATGTAAATGAAGGATTGATTAGTCATCAGATCACCACAGTTTAAGTGAGCATCAGGAACAGCAAAGGTAAGAGAGGGAAAGGTCTGTACTTTTCTGGAAAGCGAGTCTTTCATCACACATCTAAACAGCACAGTGTGTGACAGGGTTACTGAGAATGTAGGCTGGGACTTTTCAAACAACTAATACATATTAATCAAAGAAAATGATGTAATGATGCATTGATTTATTTAAGATACAGCCTTTATGATAAGGCAAATCCATCAGAACATTTATACCTACAGATTTCATTTGACAGGTAGTGTAATAAACTTAATTCACTTCCATTATGATGTGCAGAATACAGTTGAAAATTATCATAGCCTGTATCACCTACTTACCTAGCCATGTTGGACCATGTAGCGAAGGGCGAGAGCAGTCACCCCACCCAGCCTCGAACCTGGGTCTACAGGGTGCCAAACCTGCAGCTTGACCGCAACACCAAAGCCAGGCTCGTTGGTATGGCAGTCAGAGCGCACACTCAACCGTAGTGATGGCACTCCGTCACACTGCACTCCCCTTCGGGAAGCGCGCCCATGCGCTTCACGCAGAGAGGCGTCCCTCGCGCATTCCCCCACCGTACTTCTCCCATCCCAGGGTGCCCCACTCACTAATGCTTCACCCATCTCTGGAGTCCCTCACACCAGGGTCAACCTAACCTGGGGGTCCTTCATACGGGTCACACACTGGGCACACCTCCGATGGCCTCTTGGCAAGCCATCCCACTCTGACACCACTTGTAGCGAAGGGAGAGAGCAGTCACCCCACCCGGCCTCGAACCCGGGTCTACGGGGTGCCAAACCTGCAGCTTGACCGCAACGCCAAAGAGCCAGGCTCGTTGGTATGGCAGTCAGAGCACATACTCAACCATAGTGACGGCACTCTGTCACAGACCAACTACCTAGCTAACTACAAAGCTACAGCAAAAGATAGTCAAGCAACTGTTGGAACCGCTAAGCCAGTGATCAGCAAAGGCCAGTATATGCTGATAGCCATCTTGCTTCACTATTTTGTATAATTTTCAAATGTGCCCCTGATTCATGTTGTTTCATGTCATCTTAGCCAAGTCCCAAGTACAACACAGTGAAGCGGATGCCCATTGGAGGGTAGGCACCTCTCTTCTGACGTAATATAAGGGACTTACAGAGCCTGATGAGTCGCAGAGTGCCCAAGAGTGGTGAGACAAGGAGCCCCTGCCCACATACCCACCTCTACCTAGGTGGAGTGAAGTCAGTTTGCTCTGCTGTTGGCCCACTATCAGCATTCCTGATAACATGGCTGGGATCAAACTTGGGCCACAAGGCTCAGCCTGCACTTGAGGTGAGTGCCTTGTTGACCAAGCCATTAAGGAGCCTGAGCTCAGTCAATTGTAATCAAATACCTAGCTGTCAAGGAATCAAATCAATGAAGAAACTATTCACTACAGCCCTAATAATCAGATTTAAACTGAATTAGAAGGACTTAAACCCTTAAGGTAATTCATTTTGCACAGTACATGTACAAATATTGTGATAGTATTTTAAGCAATAACTCACTGGCACAACACGCTGTCAAATTAAATCCTGTTCAGCTTTCTAAATGTCCATACTCACAGCCGGCAGATGTGTGGGCAAGCAACCCAAGGCAGCCACCAAAGCTTCAGCATCCTGATGCATGACTAGGATTCACCTCAATCGGATTTCACATTAAAATTGAAGTTTATACATTTAGGACATGCAGTTTTAAAACATCAATAAAATTTGTCTAGGTTATCTAGGTAAGGGCAGTTATGAGGAAAAAGTAGCTATCACAGGGATGCTGCTAGTGATGTTACTGTATCTATCCCTGTAGGAACTGAACCAGAAATAGCCACATGTAACTGCAAATATTACTGAAAAATAGAGACATGGGCAATCAACAGCTAATTGTAAAAAGAATATCTGTGGAAGGCCAGGATGGCAGCTCAGATCCTTCAGCACAAGGGGCAGAGGATGGCCAGCCAAGGTCAGGCTAACACCTGCTTTGGGTCTGCAACAAGGCTGTGAGCCTGTGAGCCAGGCCCTGTTTCATGCCCCACACAGCTTTTAATGAACCGTGACTTAGTCACCGAGGGCCTCAGCGAGTGGCTCTTGATGAGCATTATTGTATTTCATAGCTTTTTTCCCCCCCGAATTTCAGCATTGTCCTATAAAACATAGTTATATCAATGGAAAAAATGGCCATTCTGCTTTTTCTACCATAAAATAAGCAAAAAGTCACCCTCATGACTACTCTTGATTCTGACCTCACAACTAACTAATCTGACACCTATATACAGTGTAGATATGTACCAAATCAATGAACAGCTGGCTACATCCTTTCTAATTTCCAGCTCTTCCTGCTTGAAGGTATGTCTAGTACCCCACAAAATCGTGGACTCACTCTTAAAGACACGTTTGATGCTAACAATGTCATTAAGTGCTTCGATCTGTATGTCATGTATGGTGAGCGTTTATCTGAATAGCTCCACGAAGCAACGTCTGCTCCTGCATTCAACGCACGCCCTCTTCTAGCTACCAAGTAACAAAAAAAAAAATATACAACTCTGCCGCAGGGCAGCCAGACAGTGGACACTTCCAGACAGCGTGCAAATGCTCAGACATTTACAGTGAACTGTTTGTGTAGAGCCTTGCAGTCCACACCTTCATAAATATAACAAACCAGAACAAATACACATTATGAACAGGAATAAGCTAAAGCAGGAATTACTGCATTTAAGGGGGAAAAAAGGCTAGTATCACACCAGAGAGCAGCAGTGCTATTTGAGAGAGACAAAATGTAGAAGATGAGATGAGGGGGGAAAAAACCTTGCAGAACTGCTTATGTCGCTTCAGTCTTTGGCTGAAATTTTATTTTGCCGTCCCTTCTAATTTTTTCCATTCTGCATGCTCTGAATATCAATATGCAGCTCCACACAGACGCACTCTCTGTGAACCTATACTGCTGGCGGGCCGATTTCCTCTGCAGCGAGGGGAGGAGAAAGACCGGCGTGGACCAAAACAAGGCCCTGTGTGTGCACTGTCTGCATATACGTCGTGACAGCGGAGGGAAAGCCCTCCAATGCTCACACACACAGCAACGTGGGGAAGCTGGTGTGCATGGAGAATGAGGGGAGTTTTTGCAGGTTTTTTTTTTTTTTTTTTTAAACAGAGGATTAAGGGGGCTCTGATGGGGTAGTGCAGAAGTCTTCTCTGTGCTCTCTGGAAGTCTGAGAAGGGAATGCAAGAGAAGGCACTGACCAACAGGGGGACTATGGGAACCTTCTGACTGGTCAGGGGTCACATGGGCAATGGTGAGGCCGGGAGGGAAGTGGAGTCAGAGGTGATAGATTGGGGGACAAGATTTATGCTTGCCAAAAAAAAAAAAAAAAAAAAAGAGCGTGGGGTGCGTCTGCCGGCTGGCGTGTTGCTCTCATTCACGGTGGAGCGTTCAGGGTGAAACGAATATCAGGAGTGAAAAGATGAGTCCGTCTCTGCAGATATGAGAATTCGTGAGGAGATGTCCTCCAGCTTCTTTTCTATGCCTTTGCTATGCCGCGGTACGTGATCAAAATACCAAATTAGCAAGAGCCCTGGTATGAGGACGAGAGAGACGCGAGAGTGAAAGGCCATCGGCTGGCGCTTTATTTTCAGAGGCTGTCGGTAGGCTGCTGCAGCTGGAAGGCGGCCCGAATGTAATTACGGTAGCACAGAGCAAGACGATCGGATTTCGTTAACCTCCTGTTAATTTGTAATTGAGGGCTTCATAAAGATCAGGAGCTTTCAAAGCACTGGGATCATCCTCTTTTTTTATTTTAACAACACGAGGGAGGAAAAACAAATTGGTGTGTGCTTACCACAAGCTTAGACTTTTTTTTTTTGAGTGCTTGCAGATGCTTGAGAATACTTTCAGGTTTCAGCAGAAACCTTTTTGAAAAAAGAAAAAAAACATTTTTAGCAGCCTTTCATTTGAACTCCTACGTACAGTTCTTCCTCCATTATCCGGCTGCTTGTGCACAAGAGTTTAACTACAGACAACACCTGATCTGACTAATGACATCGGCCTCAGCTCTTCTTCAGGCTTTCTAAATATGGCTCACCAAGATAGAGGACACTGCAATACAGTTGGAGTAGCTGAACCATACTAAAGCTCGCTACCAATGTGTGTTTACAGATAAGCAATGCACCCAGTTCAACATGAACATGGTTATTCAATCATAATAAACAGAGCAGCAATTCCCACCTCTGTGAAAACAGCTCCTGCAATACTGCTTTTCAGAAGCTTTGCAATTTTCTCACTCTGAGCCAGCGGTGGTTTACATCTGCAGCGTCTGGTTGATTTTGATAGTACAATCACAAATATAACAAGCGTTAGCGCCGCACTGCACAAGCTCTGCCAGCTAAGTTAATAAATAAATAAAACTCCATTGTGCTCTCTGGGTAAATGGACGGCGCCATTTCACTCAGTCGCGGTGACGGGCAGAGTAAGCGCGCAGAAGCAGGAAGCGTCTCTGTGAACCCACACTGCTGGCTTACACGAGAGCGAGGCCAAATCCCGAAGATGCTGGTAACCATCTTCACATCAAAACGCTGATGCCTCCCAACCAGCATCTATTAATCAGTAAACCAGCTGTCTGAATTTCAATGACTGACATCATCATCACTACAGTAACACTGCACAAATAATTACTCTTTTAGTTCAGAGACGTACAGTGATACAAATAATTCAATGATGTTTTGTAGCCAATTTATTCTGGTTTGTTTGGACCATTTGGCAGTTCTGAGAGGCTAGTTGCTTATAACAGAACATAGCGCAATAAACATGTAAGAGAGGCTATCACAGAGGCAATGATGTAGAATATTCTGCCCAAAATATTCATCCAAAACAGGTGGTTTGCATTTCCGACAAGCTGTTTTGGTCCCCAAAATTATACAACAAGGCAGTGTCTGGAAGCCAATTTCCATAACCACAAAACAAAAGGAGAAAACTGCACTCTCGCAAACAACTGGAATTTAGGAGGGTAGGGCTAGTTGATCCCAAAAGAAAAAAAAAAACAGTTCAGGATTAACTGTGTTATCTACATTTTGCTTGTTGACTTTACAGCAGAAAAAAAAAAAAGGACACTCTGGATTGGCTTGTGTTTCAATAAGTTGGGCCTGTACAAAACGCCCAACAACAGCCCACTGCTCAAATTTTAAGGATTCATGATGACTGGGAAAGTAACGCTCCCAAGAACTCGGTAACCATGGAAACAGCTCACTCTGAATGAATTTGCCAGAAAAAGACGACTCCAAATTCCTCCCCTAGCTGCAGGCGAAATGAGCGGAGACGCAGTCTGCGGTTTTAAACGAGCGTTTTGACCCCTCCCTACAGACCAAAGGGGTTGTGTGTTCAAATCTTTGATGGGACATTGCTTGTGTATCCAGGAATGGGGGGGGGGTTCAGCTTAATTGTCCATGTAAGAAACCAAAAACAGCTGTACGAATGGGTTACAGACCTTAAAAGACACAAAATTGTAAGTGCTGCAAGCTACTCTATATAGCTAATGAAACCTAACTATGGTTAACAGAGCACAATGGCCTTTATAAGTGCTCTACAAGCTGATCTCAACAGCTACCTATGTGTTGGATAAATGTGGAGTGCATATGATTTAGGGCTGCAGCATCGAAAACAGGAAAGCTACATCAAATAAATTAACCTGATAATTTTCACTTCACCTCATATAAAAATGAGGTAAATTAAATAATCAGAATATTTCACATTATATAATTCATAATAAAATATACTAATAAAAAATTCCCACAACTGATCATTTTCACACAGGCAACTGATGATCAGTTACAGTACATGGACATACTGTGGAACAGAACACAAAATCAAATTTTGGTTTTCCTGACAGCTTTCTGTTTGAACTACTGTTGTCCAGTCCATTACTTATGTTCCTGATTTCCCCCAGGTATCTGATGTAAATGCTTCACTTTTGAGGTTTTGTCAGGTCAGGGAGATGTGAGCAGGGGAGGCACTTTAGCGTAATGGCCACCGTGGAACAATGAAGAAGAGTCCAGTATAGTAAGGCAGTGTTATATCCACAACAAAAATATGCATATTAGCTAAGAATACGAAGGAATATTATAGCTAGCCAGGTCACCAGAGTTACATGTACTGATGTGATCTCATTCCACCTCTAAGCTACAATGAGCATGGCATGAGTTTATCAACGTTGTACATTTCTCTAGAATTATAAAATGAAAGTGTTATGGAAGGAAAAGGCAGGAGAGGTCATGTTATATCATGAATATTGGCAGGGATTTTCAGTGTGTTAATAGTTAGGAGGTGCAGCCAAGAGCTCCATTCTGCAACAGTCAGTAGATATGAAATGGGAACAGCTGATCTAAAGGGGGGGGAAATTGCCATGAACAGACATCTCAAATTTTATATTCTCCAGCTCAGGGGAGGGTCATCTTTTTAGGTATTCTAACAGGCAGGTGGTGGTAGCAGGTAGCTCTTGTGTCTGAATCATTCCAATTTTCACATAAAGCAGCAACAGAATTTGCTTTTTATGAATTACTTACTTTAAATTATAAATAACAGAAGACTTCTGTCAATTATGGTTTGAATAGTACACTTTTCATCTTTTTTTCATTTATACCATGACTATGTAGAATTAATGCTGCAGCCCTAATCTACCCCACTATACAAAATTAGCTCTTACCTTGAGCAAACACACACCCTACTCTGCAAAAAGGATGCTCACAGACTTGAAAATTCTGTGGCACCGGCAAATGATTTTTGCTGCTGCAGGACAGGCACAAAGCAGAAAATTCCAGATGGTATACAAATGTACCAATAATTCACCGTACAGCCTGGCACATTAAAGCCTGCTTTCCCACTGCATAATCACAGCCATGGAGGAAACATCAGTCTCCCTCACCTTCACCATGTAGCTGACCCACTCTTTCTTCCTTTACCACTGACATCTCTTTCACTTAGTTAGTTAAGCTAAACCCAGGCCTTTGGAGAGTTAGGAGTAAGGAGAGAGGACACTCCTTCCATCTCCTTCACCAGGACACACATCTATGCTTCTGACACGCCAAATGTTTTATTACCCATCAATCTCACCAACCACTGCAGAAAACGCAGCTTCCTTGTTCTCGATGTCAGGGACTACGCATAACCATGCCTGCAGCATGTGAAAATAGCACATAAAATAAAGGAAAAGGGAAAGCATGCACCTAATTTCAGTAATGTGGCTGCTATACAATCACCCCTTGTTCATGAATCTGTGGCATTGTCAACTGATAAATTTCATCTACTTGCTTCATCATTTTTGTGTCCCCTCAGCTACTGCAGGGAGACTGCAACTGACATGGATGTGAACCTAGAGCAAGGCTGGTGAATTTCACATGTGATTAGGCAAAGGTGCAAACAGACTGATAGTCTGTTTAAGCAATGAGCCTCTTACCTTACTCACATTTTGTGGCTCTGTTAGATTTAAGCAACAGCTCTTGATCTGTCTGATGGTGGAGTTCAGAGAGCTGCTGCTAGGCTTTGGAAAAATGGACAAAAATTCTGAGATCTTTGCAAACTGGTTCTACTCCAACAGCCACTAATGGTGGGCTGGCAACACAAGTCATATTTTAGCCACTAGGAGCCCAGTCTTGAGGCCTCTTGAACGTCCCTTGTAAATAATACTCTGTGATCTCATTTCTGGCTTCTAACATGTTGAAGTCTTTGTCATCAGTAAAGTCAGACACAAACAACGTGTAGCCCTTAAAATGAAGCAAGTTATTTTCAAGTGAAAATGTATTTACCATCTCTTGAAAATATCAAAGGTTTTAAGCCCTACCAATGTCAATGGTATTTATCACATAACTGCTTAAAATTACAAACATGGCATTCCACAACCGCAGTAAGTGAAGTGTAAATCACTGAACGCAGCATATTCCTTATGATATATTGGACAACTGAGGTGTTGATTCTAGAAATGCCATTACTGTAGCAAAGATTATTTGGACCTTGCAAGCAGTATTGCTATGAGAGGAACTTGCATCTTATACACCTGAGTTACTGTATTTCTGTAAGTGTTGCAGGAACTTGCCTTTCACAGCTCTCCTGTATATTTTGAGTCCTGAAAGTGACAGATCAAATCATGCAATGATTTCAGATGTTAACCGGAAGTTACCTTTCAAAGAATCCCTTCTTCCTGATCATAATGTTATCCTACTGTAAACTGTACATTCCTTTCTACTTGCTGCTATACCTGTTTCATACAATAAAGAGAGGTTCTGAAACTGATTATATGCAACTTTGTCTTGTATTTGTAGACTAGGCTCTTGTCTAAAGCAGCATCCATCCCTTGGCGAATAAATATATACTGTAGAAATCTCAAACTTGAACTTTACTGCAGACACTGCCCTTGTAATTGATGGTGTCTTATTAAATCCACTGCTGGGGAGTCTATCAGGACAGCCAGAGGTGCCTGGCCTTGGCTTACAGCAACACCACGAGTGTAATGCCCTGAAAGGAATCCAGTTAAACCAACAGTCACTGATTGGCGGGATATCCTCTTACACAGGGTGGAGGAGGAGGTGGAAAGCTCTGTTCACACAAGGATACACCATATTTACCAGTGAAATGGCTTTTCACTTCCTTTCCTACATTTGGCAAGCTGCAAAGTGCATGAAGCGTTTTACGCATGATCATCTCATAATCAGATCACTTCACTCATCACAAACACAAAGGCAAAGTTTCCAACACTTCAACGGTGCATTGTTTTTGCAACATTCTGAGACCAGCATTTCTTTGCCAGATAACACTGTGGCACTGTCCTGCTGAAATACATACACCATGAAACTGGCCTGGGAGAAGGTGATGACGGTAGTTCTGGGAGGAGAAGATGATGACAAAGGTAAATGGCTTTAGCTCTACCAGTGCCACAGGCATGGAATCAGCATCACTTATCTTGAGTTGAAGAAGACAAACTGGGCAGAACTATCCCCTTGGCTACATGAGATCTGCTGGTCAAATCTGGGCTAAATTACATAATAGTGGATTATTCAACACTTGTATAAAAGAGATGCACCGATCCACTTTTTTCAGTTCCGATATGATTCCGATACCTGAATTTGGATATCTGCCGATACTGATACCAATACCAGAGCTCTTTTTTCTTGAATATGATTATTATCATTATTATTATTATTATTTTTGTTGTTGGTATTATGTGTAAGGTTACATGAGGCTGTAGTAAACCACACAGCACTTCTTATTAAAAGAGCAAAAAATATACAAAAATGCATTAAATTTAAATGCATTCCAAAGCAATTTATTTGAACTGTAGTTTAAGTAGGCTTCACATACAAACAGGTGTAGGAGTGCAAATTGCTATGGCAACTCCTTTAATGTTTTGAATAACTTGAACAACTTGAACAGTGCACAGCAATGCATTATCAACTACTAGTAAGTAGATTTCTATACATGAGTTCAAAAGTAGTAAGAGAATTTCAAAGAGTGCAATGGCAAATTGACAACTTCTTCCTCAGTTGCAGACTAATGGTCCAGCGCTCCGCCTATACGTCTAACTCAGAGAATTGTGGGAGACAAAAAAAATATGCGGACTACTGGATGTCTTTGTAGAACTGTTTAACCCTTTCTCGCGTACGGTCACACCGGTGTGATTAGCTGTTTAGAGCGTATGCTAAAACTGGTGTGACTAGAGCACTAGATTGTAAAAATTCTAGCTAATTTTTGCTTTGAGGAAACAGCTATTTAACATTAAAAAATATAGCAAATGCTAACTAAAAACTATGAGAAGCTTAATAAAGCTAATGTAAACGTAACGAACCATGTAACGTAACACGTGTGCTACATAGCATTAAAATATGTTACGTGCAAAAGGGTTAATTACTACTTAAGTAATTAATTAATTAATTTGTGCTACAACATTTTGGCTATGGGCTTAAAATTGCATTATTACATATTTATAATTCATAAAAACATCAAACTATGGAATCTGGATCGGTACATGGATCAGTAACGTCAGTCCGATTTCCGATGAGTGAATTACTTCAGTATTGGCACCTGATACCGATATTGGATTGGATCGGTCCCAACTCTAATATATAATAAATAATTTGAAGGTCAATCACGTTAAGTTTTGGATCTTCCATGCTGGCCTAAGTGTGTGAATGAGAGCACACAAACATAACACAATAACCCCTTGTATGCATCTTTAGCATGCAGGTTTACAGTAATAATCCACTTCCACTTTGTCCACACAGTCACTAGTGTTCCACAGGGGATGCAGACGGTTGGTGTACCTGGACACAGGTTTTGTAAGCACTGGACTACGGGAGCAATTAAAAAAAGCCCAAAGTACGACTAACTTTTAAATTGAAAAATTTAAGGCTTGTTTTTCTTTCTACACTGGGATAAATTGAACAAAAAACTACCTAAAATGCAGGATAAGGCAGAGCCTCTGGTATTTAACTGAAGTGTCACATAAGTTTTAAAATCAAAGAGTGGGGAAAAATACATGTTTGTTTCTAACTACACCTTGAGGCAATTGTTAAATCCCTCATGAGGATTTACACAGCTGCGATGTAAATGCTGCACAAGCTCACCTTAGAACGTTTGCCTTGGTACCTCAGCATCTCATGTAATGCCAACACCTGCCTGTTCGACACCAGTCTGGACAGGACATACTTACCTCACCTGATCCCGACTAACCCGGCATGCATCTCAAGAACAAGCAGACAAATCAAGGCAAATTATTCCTTCTCACAGAGAAAAGTGAGGAAACGCATTCGAAACGTAGGCCAATCTGAAAGGGATCTCTTTTTTAAAACTTGGACAGAAGCCCTGGGAGTATTCCATGGAAATCGCGGCTTCCGCATGCTACTGGGATCCTCGGAAATGGGGAGACGCCAAAACCCCCTCCCAGTGGCACTTACTCGTCGTATTTAATATGATATGTGACCTCCTCCTCAATGTCTCTGCAGTCTGTGTGAGAGGTGGAGGGCCCGATGTCCGAGTTATAAACAGAATTTCCATTATTGTCCAGGGCGGAGTGGCTTTGGTCTACATCCAGCTTGCCGTTAGTCCTTTTGCTCAGCTTTCCGCCCTTTCCCGAAGTGGCGGGCTTGCCGTTATGTCCCTTTGAGGCTCGGGTCACTCTCTCAATGGTGGCCTCAAACCAGGCGCCGATGCTGATGTCTCTGCAGTCCACCAGCTCATTTATCTGGGGAAACCAAAAGAAAAAAAAACTTGTTACCTAGCCTCTTGTAAAGCAGATGCATTACCTCATATGATACAGAGTAATGTTTGATATGAATGTGGATCCCCTTTGTTAAATTCAATTATTATGACTATGATACATCTCAATACGATCACGTTTGGGCAATCACTAACAATAAAGATGTTTTTTTCCTTGATGCTCTGCTTTTAAAAACTGAGGTGTGACCTAACACTATTTATGTCGACTTGCACCGTGCCAATTTCTAGAAGATTCTGTAGTCACAATAACTCCACAGGTCTATACTGCAACAGCTGGGTTCTGTATATTCATATAGTCAACAAACAATTTATTCACTGTTTTCATAAAGTCCCAAAATGTAACTCAAGTCATGGGCTTCTGGTCACAAGTAAGCTCTCAAGTTAAACCAGTTCAGGTTTACTCGAGCTTCAAGTCATCAAAAAAAAAAAAAAGTATGGAGTCTCAGTCAAGCCCAAGCCTTGAGACTCATCTTCAAAAATGCAGTTTATGTTTATACTTATGTATTGGTATTTGTATATGTATTTGTAACATGGAATTAATTCAACCTTTTTGTTAACATGTTTATATTATGATTTTGTAGTTTATAAATGACACAACTGATTCAATGATGCATTAAACCTCATACCGTTGTTGATGAAGACTGAAACTTGAGCAACCCCTGTTTAAGTCTTACGTAACTTTGTAACAAGAAAGAGCGTCATTGCTGTTGAACAGAACAGCAACATTAATTGTCATTAGCTGCATTTTGAGATTTACAAACAAAAAACAGACAATTAAGGACAAATTCATTCACACCCACAGTCAGTGTAGCATTTGTGTATATATAACTGTAAAATATTACCAATAACAAATGTCAATATGGATAAATAAAATTTGCTAAGAAGACACTTTATTCTGAAAAGCACTGATCCACCTAATTAAAACAAATCCTGTACAGAATGAACACTACTCATTTTGAAAACTGTTAATTGATTGCAATGCGAGTAACAGAACAAACAGTCACAGAGAGCGGTCGGATTTGCGCAGAAGGACAATGTTAGCAGGAAGACAAATGGCCAAACACCCTGAAGCCACAATCAGAAAAATTACTGTAATTACACCTTCTACTCAGAGAGAATATTAACACGCTTTTGCTTTGCCAAATGCATCTGAATGCATGACATGTATAGAAGAATGAGAAATACATCATTCCTCAGTGTCCTGAGGGACCACACATGTAGTTATGTAGTATTCATGTTAATTTTTTCTCATTATTACTGCTGTTAAATTATCTAAATATTCTTGGCCACCTGTTCTCCTGGGAAAGGGGAAAACAAATCCTTCCACACAGCTAAGTGAAGAAGCGGCACTTGGCTTAATAAAGAAATCATGCTTTTCAAGGTCTGAGTTAATGGAATTTCTGGATGAACAGGGAGGGTGTGTGTTTGGGGGTGTGTGATACAGGCAACAAGTGGAAAATGATGATTATTAGCAGGAAATGCTGGTGCTTTGCACTGTTGGTAGCTTTAATTCTCCCTGCTGTTCTACTTCTCTAAAGGACAAAGACCGCCATCTTCCCTAACACAACTCACTCCGCAGCGGAAATAAATGCAGGGGAGGGAAAAAAGCAAAAACAGAGAACAGGCTAAACTGAAGTGTTCAGAGTGTGGACACAAAAGCACCAGCAGACATTTTAATGGATGATGGTTGATAACATGCCACCACCTGTAGTGTTTTTGCATCATAGACTGGATTTCTGTCTCGTTTTTTTTTTTTTTTTCCATTTGGCAAGCCCGTTCCTCACGCAGAAAACTGAGCAGAGGCAATTTGTCCCAGTCCACTGAAGCAAGGAGAAGCTCAACCGGGAGATTTCCCACCCTGATTAAACCAACAAACACTACGGAGCACACGCATGCATTTGCATGTGCGCCACACACAAACACAAGCACACGTGTGCACACATACACACCAGAAACAGAAGGTGACAAGCAGAAACAGATATTTCAATGTTATTTGTTTCTTGACACTTGTACTACAACATGCTGAGTTTCCATTATCCTAGACCTTGTGCTTTGCAATCTGGAGAAAAACGAGTTCTTACAGCAGATAATTGGAAACTGTTTCAGCTATATTATTTATCATCAATGGCTAGTGTCAAAGAAGCCAACATAATGCATTTGTATTACGCGCTGTCCACGAGGAGCAGAATGAAATTGATTCCTTTAAAGTTTTACACAACTGAAATCAGGTTGGGTATTAAACTGCAATGCACTGTCACCCATATCAGTATTCTAACAACTAACAAAAAGAGCCTGACTTTGTATAATGCCATGGACTCCTGTTTCACCAGTGTAAGTGATTGGCAAACTTGGCAGGAAGGTTGATCACAATTATTCTGCATTAAACCACCATGCCAATCAGAACCGCCAGCGCTTTCATATGTCAGTGTATAGGCGCAGCGGCTGAGAAACAGAGGACCTGGCAGGTGCAATCATATGTTGTGATGAGCAAAACATGGGTTAGCAACAGCTGGAATTTATGTCACTGCTGCAGTGATATTTTCTTCCTCCTGCGTTCTTCACGCTTTACAGCCAACATTCGGAAATGATTATATGAGGCCCTGTGGATCTGTAACAGGTGTCAGGGTGGAAAACACGATATTCAGATTAACAGCAGTTTACTGTCCTACATGTTTAGAGTTGACAAGACATGATACAAGGCTGTATTTCATGCCCTCATTCTGTGTGTGAGAAAATGCTTTCAAGATTAATTCCCTTTCATCATCGAGTGAAATTAAAAATAATTACATCTACAATACTGAGGGTTTAACGGCCCTAATAGAGGCCGCCATTTGTCCGTCAGCAACGATAACGTCAGTAGACAGCTGACACGATCACTGAAATTTTCAACAGGACATGTAATGGGCAGAACAACACCTTGTGGCAGAGATACTGCGTCATCTATGTGGCAAAATGGCAAGGACACATTTCCCACAATGTGCCAAATGAAATTCAAGGCAAAAGTCTTAACCGATACCTTCTGCGTTGTGCAATAAACAATGTTTTCTCACCCAAAAAGAATTTGCAAATTCTGTCCAATAGGAAAACTGTTCTGTAATTTGTTTTTTAGCAGAAGGGTGAATGTTCTAGCAAGAAATATCTCTTTCCCTGTAGGAGAAAAGAAACGAGCCTTTTCTGAATTGTTTTCATGCAGGGACAATTTTACACAGGAACATTTTGCGACTGTGTATAGCAGACCTTGAGTAAGCAAGCGACTTTTACTGATAAACTTTCTCCTGGCACTTTATATTGCAGCTAGTCAAGAGAGACTCATGGTCTATGGACGGGAATACACTATATGATATTTAGAATGATTTTGCCTTGATTCACTTGTTGCCGAATATTTTTCAAGATCATACTCGCACAGTGCAAGAAGGTCAGCCACATTCAATTAAATGCCCCACATCCTCCCGAACAGGGCTACAAGGAGACTTTAGTGACCACTGTCAACCCATGGCATACAAACAATGGTGAAGAGGAAGGTGGCTGTTGCAGCTTGATCCATGCAGACCCAGGAAACTGATGAGAAACTGATAGAGTTGTGGCAGGAGCACAGCTGTCTCTTTGATGTCTCCTGCGACAGTTATCGTGACAAAGGCAAAAAAAGACCACTGCTGGAGAGAAATAACAATAACAATGACATTTCTAGCCAGATAGACAAGGAAATAAGATGACAGCATACAAATCTCTCCGCCTGCAAACACATGCGTGGGTGTATGAGCGAGTGTGTGGCAGGTAGTAAGCCAAATGCCCACTCCTTTCCAGCTTCCACAGGGTCCACTCTTTTTCGCACTTTTGTTTCATTTTTTGTTTTTTCTTTCTTCTCGGTGCACACCAATGCCATAAGCATGGCAATAACCTGTGCTCCTTGGTCACCATGAGGTCAGAGATACAATCAAAGCACAATCATACAACTGGGCGCCTACACCACACAGTGCACTGCCAAGACAACAATACGTAGGCGTGACAGTTTGTTAGTGAACAGCGTGCAGGGGTCTTCAATGTTTTAGAAGTTGTACAGTGTACTCCCGGGCTAAGATTCCTGCAAAATTTAGCCTTACACATTAATCATTGAGGAGGAGCACTAAGACAGCTTATTTCTCATACGCTTGTAAATGTATGTGGTAATATGTACATGCTTATATGCGTTAGTCAGCGTGTATCGTATCAGTACATTGCCTAAAACAATTCAATTTTCCTGGCTTATGTCTACACACATATGCATTCTGTGTAATGGGTTTAGGTGTGACAGTGACTACTGATATTGCAACCATTAACACCAACACACATCATGCAGTGGTTTGTCAGATTCTGGAATGGTTTTGTCAAAAGCACTTAAAGTCAGTGCATATTGTACATAGCTTGACTTTGCTCTGCACTTGTGTTTTTTTTTCTTCAGACAGTCAGTCAATTTTTCAGAGCTATTTCCTATGATGATAGGCCACTGGCACCGGCTTCCCAGGTTTCTGCGTCCATGCCAAAGCCATGCTTGCCCTATGCGCAAATGTCTTTTTCCGCCATTTCTGGCAGCCAGCGGACCTTTTCCCAGTGCTGAGCTCCCGGTAGCACAGGCCTTCGGAAAACGCGTCTGCCCGGCTCACTGGGCACAAGACCCAGACAGTTTGGATCCTGTGTGTACCTGCTCCCTACAACACCTCGCTGTCAGAAGCTCTTTCCCTGCCATTTAACACTTGAGGGAGCAGACACGGAAATTATTCAGGGTCACAGTCTGAGCCAGTATATGTACGAACCTGACTGTAGGGAAAAATGTCTTCTTTTCCTTTGTCTGCTGCCAGTTGCTACTGCAGTCTTAATGTCAGAATGTTTTTGTTGGGTGAAGGACTGAAGTTTCAGCGCAGGTTGCATCTCTTGGGAAAAAACAAAAAAATGCTTTTGGCTCAAATTAACTTATCACTAGCAAAAATCATTTGGCAGGCCACTACTGTTTCATTCAAATACTGGTTTTCAAAATGGAGAACAGGGGCCTTCTTATCCACTGGAAATCCTCTAGCAGCAAGGCCATCTGCCAGACAGGGCACTGTGCAACATATATCAACCATGGTGCCTCCCAGTCCCATACTCAACAGAAGCAAATTATACACTCTTGGTAAGTGTATCATAATTTTAAACATTAAACACAAAGGAGCAAAGTTATTATTACAACTTTTAAAATTCCTGTATGCATATAAGAATGTGCAGCCTTTTGAACTGGAAGACAAAACACCCCTGTCACAGACCTAATGAGAGAAAGATGTTATTCTTTTTACTTTTTGCTAAACTCCTAATGAACCTATTCTGAGAGATGAGAGTTTATGAGCTGGTGAGGATAAGTCAGTTGACATTTGAGAGAAAAATCACAAAAGGATAAAAAAAATCTCTGTTCTAGTTTAATTAAGCCACAAAGTGCTCAGTAAACTGGAAACGACAATGTTATTCCAATATCCTGTGTCAAAGGAGGGTAAAAAAAAGGATTAAAAAGGGAACAACATCCACAGAGTGAGAGCAAAGCCAACAGAACTTTGACCTGGTGCAAAATAGCAGCAGGGAACTCGGGCACACTAAAATCACTTCCTACCCCAATTTATGTTTGCATCTGACTTCAACAGAACAGGTCACCGCTCCCACAAGCTTTGCGCCATTTTCTCAAGTCTGGCTTCAAGAAGACCTGCAGCTCCGTATCCAGGCAAGACTGCTGCCGAGAAGAGGTGGAGGTCACAGAGGAAATGACAGCATCACCATCTCAGTTCCCAGCCAGGCTGCCAGACCCTGGCACCCAAAATGCACTGGTTACAGTAGCTAAACGCTCGGTGCGCTGTGTCAGCAGGTTGCCATGGACACAGCGCGCGAAGCAAGGGGTGGCAAAGGGCTCTACGAGAAGCCTGCCAAATCAAACTATCAGGAGCATCAGGGACCAAACTCCTGCTACTGAGCAAAAATGAGGGGAAAGGTAGTTTCTTGTTGCCTGGCTCCTCAACAACATACACACAGAAAAAAAACTAAATACACCTCTGCCTTGGAGTACAAGTCTTGGCCAGATGCTTCGCGATAGCACCTCTTCTAGACTGAGCATAGAAAAAAATTAAGCCTCTGATCAAGAAATGAATACATGATTTTCCAGGGATTTCACACATTTTGGAAAGCTCTGTGACCATATGCCAGTACTATAGGCAATCAACATTCACATTGGTCATGCACTCAGACTGCCAATGTTCAAGAGGCATTTTGCAGTCGAGTGTGAATTTAACCGGTGGGGTGACTGGATCGGGGAGGCATTTTCTGGAAACATTCTGGTGTCTTTAAAAGAGACCATCTCCATCCTGCTGCAGTGAAGAGGTACAGCCATTCTTGCTGAGCACGCAAGAAGAGTGTGCACATAATCTCTATGACAACATCAGAAAAGTCTCTACAGAAAGGGCAACATTAATAATGAGTGACTTTAATCATCCTTCAGTAAAATCTTTGATGTGAAAATGCATCAAGGAATGGAAACCTAAACAAGACCTACTGGATGTTCTAAGTGCTATAACAACTTGCTAGCTCCCCAAAACAACTTAGGTCTCTAATCTTGACAAAATGTGCTGAAGGTATTCTGGCAAATGAAAATGCTGAGTAGCCAGGGAATCTAAACCTTGGACTTATATTATAAAATATTTAATGGGGGCACAAAGTTTAGAGTGTGCACAATATGGATGATTTGTGCCAAGAGGACATATTACAGCTTTAGCCCTGATTTAGCTATTATTTATTTTCACTCAACTTTTTCTGACAGTCAACTGTACATTAGGATCATCTCACTGCAGCCACCTCTGCATTTGCACAAGAGCACAGGACAAGGTGAATGCAACCGTCAAACACACTTGCACGCCAACGCAACTGTTTTTTTACCCTGCAAGAACAAAGTCAATCTATTCTGCAGCTGTGGGTTCCCAGTCACTGTCAGTAGATGCCACAACTTGGCTCAAGCACCTTAACGGACTGAGCCACTTAGGAGCCCCGTGTTTGTTAATTCAATGCAAGTTTGCCTTGCTAAGATTCTTCATGAAGTTTTGCACACATATATCAAAACTGCACCTCGATTTGCATCCTATCAGTAACAATAATTTTTATTTTGATCACCTTATGAGCAGAAAACAAATAAAGCAATCTTGAAGTTTTTGTCCCTTTCGTATTCAGAGTTGAACGTCTTGAGCAGTGAGGGACTGCCAACAGCCAATGAACTATAACCACTCAATAACGTAGTGTGCTAGTGTGTTCTGAAGAACCAAAGCAAAATGCAGTGAGTCATGGAACAAGAAAGACATGAAAAAGAACTGAGGCCCGAGCCAAAAATTAAACAATGGACTAAAGTGGAAAATAAGGAATTTATTGAGCTTTGGCAAGAGGACGAGGGCTTATTTGCTGCCTCCATGAACAACTCCACAAACCACTACAAACAACGAAAGCAAGATAAGTGGAAAGAAATAGGTGGGTAGCTTGATAAAAGCGGCTTGTGACTTGGTGAGTCCTGTAGCTGTGGTAAGTGCTTTATGACCTTGTAGGGTAGCATCAGTGACCAGCAGGCAGCACTGTATGGCTCAAAAATTGCTGGCAATTCCTGATGTTGGGATGCACAGTATGATTCACCAATCTCAAAACTTGTGTGGTGTGTTAGCCCCAACTCCCCAATTCTGAACTAACCCTTTACTTCTGTGTACCATATTCACTTGCAAAAAACTTATTTTCAATTTTTGACAATCCTAGATCCTAGTTTGAGAACCAGGCTTTAGGTGTTGTAGTTAAATCCAGTCAGAATTAAACAGTTTATTAAACCAAAAAAAAGCGTAACCAGGATGCAACTGTAAAATATAGCATGCAAGTCAAAAATTAAAAGAGGTAAAAATCATACAAAGTCTGAATTCATTTAAAATTCAGTAAAAAATTTGGACAATAAAATAAAAATTTTGGTTACCACACTGTATAGAATACTGGATTTCAAGAAAAGCACGGAGAAAGGTAACAACATTGGTCCCAGGTCCTAAACAGATGACTTTTGAAGAGAAACAAGAAGCACTTAATCTCTGGTCTCAGGAAAAAGAGGGCCAGATAGCATCTGTCTGAGTTCAAAATCTTGACAGGGATTAACACAGTGGTCCGCAGAAACAAATTAAAGCTAGGTTCTGTCACCAGAACCAGGCAGTACAGATGGAAATTCATTCAACTAAATTTAACACTGACACAAAAACGAACTGTTTTACATAGTGTTTTTACTGCATAAAATAGCATGTAAGGGTTTGCTGTGGTGTCGGAGAGCCATGGATCATTCAAGATCAAACTCAGCACAGTGACAGATTCACTCTGGATACAAGCCAAATGACAAGGAACGATAGGCTGCATAGCCTTTTATCATTACAATTATGTTCTTATGTTCTTCATTACACAGCTAGAAAAATCATTTCATAAAAAACTCAGGTATATAAAATTGGTTCAGGTATATAAGATGACATGAGGGTGGGATAAAGACTTCAGAAATCCTAAAGATGCTACAGAAAGGAGAACAAATCCTTCTTTCTGTTCATTCTGAGCAGACGGATGGTGACGCATGATGGTGGGATGCCAGTGATTGGTTTGAAAACTGGTCTAGAAGTCTGATGCAATTTTTGCCACTCTACCCTGTAATCCGGAAAGCATTTGTTCAAACAGTAAAATTTGAAAATTCAGTGTCCGCTTTGGTCAGGGAATGCAGCCACCACTCTGTTCCTCGGAAGTTAAGCGGACATCTACTGGAATAAGCTATATTTGAAAAGAGCCGTTTGGTCTCTTGCCATTTGGCCTTCCCTTCGCATGAATGTTTCTCACAACCACTGATGTTGTGGCAACGCGACTCTTCTTGTGTGGTGAGGCACATGGCATCCACACTATGAAGGTAATCATTTAATAATTAAAAAAGCCAATTATGATTTTTATGCTGCTCTTAAATCCAAATGAATTTGTACCATTGTACATATACCATGTTGTCTTTTCAGTCCCCTGGCAAGCATTAAACAAACTAATGTTCTTCTGCTGTTTATACACCATATAAAAATATAAAACTGCCACTAACGTACCCCAATCTTTTTCACAAAAACAGTTAATAGCTTGTAAGACACTGATGTTTTATGCATACTGGCCAAGTACTATTCATAAAATGTAGCTATATTTTATGAAGCATAATCATTACCTCACTTAAGAACACCGTAATATTATGCTTACCTTTCTATGGAATCCATACACATTATGAGAAAGTTTTACTGTCAATCATGGTTACTTCGGTGACAGATTTTCTGTGCAACACTTTCAGTACCAGCCAAAGCAGGAGCATACTGGTCACTGTCAATAGATCAGCATCTCTTGTTTATGCATTAAGTTGCCACAGCAACATGCCCACATGGGCCACATCAAAATGTAAGTAAAGTCCCTATGTCATGCCTGGAATAGCCCAACATATAATCTCAGTGACTTCAGAACACCATTACATAATAAGCCTACAGAGTTGAACAGTTCATGTCCCATCGCCAACCTGGTGGACAGAGGAAAAAACTCACAAGGTCATGCACAAATGTATAAATAAAAACTGGAAAAACTGGGGGAAAAACAGTCATTTGTCTTATGTTTTTGGCCTGTAAAAAGCATTACTACATGTGTTGAATGCCCACTTAATATGGACTAGGTATTCAGGCAAATTTTACTAAACAACACTAAAATGGTCAGTTTTCATAATTTCTTGTCTTTTTAATGTTTCTACTTCCAGAAATTGGTAGGAGGCACTGACAATCAAACCTGAGAAACAGTCCCTAGAATTTTCAGTGGAACGTGTCAGGTTAAAAAGAGCTTGACCCAATGCAACAGCCGTATGCTTGAGTGAATGCATAAAAAACTCATCACCACATACACACAGAGAGAATCAAATGCACAAACACTAACCTTGTATTTCCCAAGGCCTGGGTCAATGAGGAACGATCGGGTGGAGGTTGAGGGCTGATTGTCAAGCGGTGGACTGGAGGTCTTGGACCCGTTGTTGTTGCTGCTGCTGCTGTTGACAGTGGCGGTGGAGGTGGTCGTGGTGTGGATGGGCTGCGCGGAGCCGCAGGCGACACCCTCGCAGTCCTTGGGGACGGGGCTGTCGGGAGGGTCGGTCTGCGAGCGGATGAGCAGCTGCACAATGTCATTCAGGCCCACGTTGTAGTCAAACAGCGTCTGGCCATCTTCCATCTGGGAGAAAGAGCAGACGGAGCACACCACCGAGTCATTAGACAAGCATTTATTGGTGGTTTTTACAGCACGAGTGAGCCTGACACACACGGATAGGCAGACATCTGCATGATATTAACCAAACACGCAGCGTGCCATAAAACACACAGGACGCATGCTTTCTGTCACGCACAAGCAAAGATTTCCATCAAGCGCCAGGATACTACCACGGCATCTGAGCAAGCTTCAGAAGCAATGTAATGATGTACAACGTTCAGGTGTAAGCAAGTTTGTGTGTGCAGAACACAACAAAGAAACTGGCGCCTCCATAAGAAACAGAAAACCACCTCAAAGGAACATGTGAAAGCCATTAGTTCAGCATGGAGAGCTCCACTAAAGGTGTCTCAGGTTGGACAACAAGCTGAGGTGGGACATTGTAGAGGGATGGTAGGGATTGCTGGGATACATCTGCCATGGCGAGTGCCAGAATGGACCTTTCACCTGGACAACAGAGCTAAGAATGCACCTGGATAACCAAAATCTACCAAATAAAAGTAATTTCACAGGTTAAATAGGGAAAAAAAATTCTCCATTTCCCCTGTAGATGCTGTTGTCCTTAATTCAAGAAAGAGAAACCACTGGCAGTTTATTTACAATACATTTTGCACTACACCACAAATAAATTAATTCATAAAACTTCTAACATCACATTTTTCATTACATCCATCGATGAAGAGTTTGGGCTGCCTGAAAATCAATACTGTACACAGTTTTCCCAGGATCACGATTGAAGCCCTTAGTATTATGTATCTAAGAAATGTTCTTTTTCATATCACAACCCATTTTCACTGTGAAGCCTGCTCAACCTCCACATTATTCCTCTGGCTGATGTTACTGAACGGCAAACCAGTGAATTTTAAACACAAGGTTGGCTAAGTAACCTTGTAATCTGAGTGAAAGAAAGCCATGGGCTCTAAAACAATGTGCAATGTTGGTACCTCCATGACATTTTCTAAGAACAATTTTTTGTAAGTGCACATGTATGTCACATGTCCTACAGTGCCCTTATTCATACCTCTGCCTAAACAGGAAAACACAACATGCAATAAAAGACAAAATGCGTACTGGATCATTTTTATGCATAAAATGCTACACTCTATGCATAACATTATCTCACAAACTCAGATTGATCAGATCATAATGAATTTTAATCAAGAAAATAGGAGGATCACATTTTTTCACATCTTTATATGTTTAAAACAGAATCTGACAACAAATCAACAATAGTCTGCTCACTGGAAAATCAATGGAAGCTTCTGGAATTATACAACAATACCCAAAAGATTGCAGCTTCCTTGAGGTATAAAAGGAGGCAGCAAAGTAGCTTGCATCGTCATGGTTCAGGTCAGACAGCTTTCTGAATTGCATGCATGAATGTTGCATTTATGGACAGGTTGTAAAAAAGAAGCCTCTTTTGAAGGCAAGCCACAAAAAGAGGCAATTTCAGTTGACAACTTGCATGTCTCATCATGTCTCATCGTCAAATGAAATTAAAATGAACTGTTTTTGGACACGATAATTAGCTTTAAATGGGCACAAAAATAAATATTCTTAACTGACTCTTGACCTCAAACAAATCAACCATCGGTCATTCAAATTCAGTTCAAACACAAAAACCAAAGGATCTGAAGGTCCTAGAGTAATTCTGCCAGAGGGAATGTTCAAAGGCCCCACTCAGAAATGCCAGAACCTCATAAAACAGTACAGGATGCCAATCCAAGCCAAAAGAGGATTTACAAAATACTTACTAAAGGGAGGTGAATAAACATGACCCGTGTTTCTGAAATAAAATCTGGAAGCATTCCAGGAAGTTCTCATACCTTTCAAGAGTCCACTATCAGGCCACAAGTAACTACCTGTTCTGAAAGGAGCAACAGGAGATATGACACTCAAAATGCTAATTAATTTTGCTTTCACAACTAACACAGTCTTTTGTCTTGTAGTGAGTAGTGCATATACCATTTAGTGAATGTAATAATGGCATTTAATTGACTTTAACAGAAACAAGACAGTACATGTTGTTGATGGGGCCGTAGAGGACTGCAAGGTTAGGCCAGGTTCACACTACACGATTTTAGCCCCGATTTTCCACTCACTGACAGTTTTTGGAGATCGCCGAGAAAATCCCCAGATCAGAGGCAAATCGGCATTCGCTCAGGGCTCATAAATCGGCTCTCGATCACTATGTGTGAATTGTTCAAAGACGCCATCTGAGAGACTCACCGATGCTTCCCAGACGCCCGAAAGATATCAAGCAGGCTAAATATCTGGACCTGGCAGTGAGTGCAGTGACGAGCTACAGTCAATGTGAGCACAAGACACGGGGTGAGGGGAACCCAGGGGAGGAGTTGTACAACATCAAAACTACGAGCCGAATGAAAAACTGAAAACCTATGCTTCTTCAGTTTTGTTTACATTAACAATATTTGATGTATTTATTTCTTACAGGTATACTATATACATACTATATGTGGATTGTTGTTTATTTTTTAAGTTTTCCATTGTAGTGACATTGCTACACTGTTGCTTTGTAGATTGTGTGGTATTTGGTATTGGTTGGTATTTATTTTACTGTTGTAAAAGAAATAAAAGCAATGTTGACACTGCAGTGTTAAAAAAAAATAGTAACACTGGTTGGAATGTGTACAGTAATGCGCAGGATGGTATTTCATACACTTTATAATGTTATTTTATATACCTTTTCAATAAATGCTTGAAACAAAGGTTATAAAAAATTCTGTCTGAACATGCAATTGAAACAATTACATCACAAAGTATACGCAACTTGTATATACTGTATCTTGAAACTATACAAGACATTTTGACCAAAGGTGTTGAATCAGTAACAGAACCACAATAGTAATAATAAAAATCTGTATTTGTAATGCACTTTTCAAAACATAAAGTCCTTAAAAGGCAATGCAGTAAAAATGTGAAAAACATATATAAACACACACACATATCTAACAAGAAAAAAATGCTTTATTTACAAAAATAACTACTGTGACATCCCTACAATAAACAACTTGGATCACTCGCTTCTTGCTGACATCCATTTTTGGAAGAAAAAAATCCCTGTCTTGCGCATGGTATCGCATCATTCCCCGTGTCACTTCTCGCGTGTGTTTTTGTGACAAAACGTAGTTTGGAGACCAGACAGACTCGTCGGAGATTCCTCCTGGTGAAAGATCTTGTAATGTGTGACCCCCTGTCGCTGATCAGTCATGTAGTGTGCAAACCACAGCGACTTCAAGATTCCCGATTACAAGACAGCAAGTTGTGTAGTGTGAACAGTACAGCGATCTGACGACTTTGAAAGTCATGTAGTGTGTCTGTGGCCTTACTGTCATCTGAGTCTGGTGCAGTCAGCGGAAGAAGGTGCTGCTCCACATGGTGCCATCAGGGCTTCGTCAGCTACCAAGCCAAGCCTGCCACTGCATCTTACAGCACTGACAGGTTGTGCTTTTTCGCATGTTTTGAAAGGTCTGGTATTTGGTACCTTCGGGCCCCATGGGGAAAAGCTGGAGTGAGCTAGCAAGACCCAGCACAAGCTGGCTACTCTAGGTATATCTATCACTGTGCCACCATTTCTATAGTGGGGGGGACCTGGTAATGGTGATCCAAGAGTTAAGCTAGGCCTCTACAATGGTGGGTGGGGCCAAAGTTAAATGGCTAGACAAATGTCTGACAAATGTTTTTGGCAGTAAGAGCAGTCTAGTTTCTTGAAAACAGGCTGTAATGACATTGGCCAATTACTTTTTACATGAAAAGTTTTAAGGAAAAAATTACAAGAGTTCCTAGAGCTTCACTGTGTAGACCCCTACAGAAGAGAGAATATATGTAAAAATTAACTCCGATCTCCAATCAAGACTAGATAAAAGCAGGAACAGGCATAAGTAAAAGGGATAAATGGTTAAAAAAGGAGTATACCTCCCTGTTCAGCCATTGCTCTCACAATTTCAACAGGGGCAGAGGATGTAATTCTCCAACATTAATCCTGTTACCTTCCTCAAAAGACAGTGAATACAGCTTTTGGCACTGAGGCCTGCTAATGCTAAACAGTAGCTAGCAATCTGAAAAATAATCTAAATAGTTACATACTAAATTAGGGAAAAACAGGGCAGCTTAATGACAGGTAAGCTAGTAAGAGAACTGGCTAATAACTACAGACACAGCAGCAAACAAGAGTGCTGCAAGGTAGAAATAAGCTAGCACAAAGGTATCTACGAATAAAGCTTAGCAAGTGCAAAGGGGCAGCATACAGTCAAAAGTAAAGAAGCCTACAAGGTGACTTAAAGAGTAAAGTTGCCTAGCTACATAGACAAGCAGTTGTATGAAAGGGAGAAATGTGAGGCAGAGGCTGGCTAGTCTGCCTTCTCCAACAGACAGTGAATATGGCCTGAGGCAGAAAAATAAACTGAGGATTGCATGACTATCTCTTTTTTAACCATTATTTAAATTTTTCAGTTGAATTAGCAAATTTGTACCTCAAGGGATATAAAAGTAAGCCCACCTGGGAAACCAGTGGATTCCCCATTTTGCAATGTACTTTGAAGATAGAGTCACCCAATACAGACCAAATCATCCAAAAGATGAGGACGATTAGCATGTTTATAGTATTTTATAGTGTGTATGATGTACAGTCACGCATATACACATGCATGTAAATGTGTCTTACAGAAAAATCTTACTCTATGTTGTAGAGGCAGTAACATTTCATTATATAGTCTAGTGTTTGTCCCTTGATTAAGCTCTCATGGTGATTTCACTGCCATACATGATATAGTTTATTTCTTAGAACAGAAGACTAGAATCCAAAATGAAATAATTTATCCAATCCTGACGAAATTACACTTTTATGTACAAAACCATCACTTTCTTGGAGAATAAGCACGGGCAATTAAAATAAATATTCTGGATTTTAAACAGATTTTTTTCGAGCCAACAGGAAAAAACAGTACTGTGTCACTATGCCCGAAAACGGCATCAAAATAGTTCAACTGAATTTGGAAACAACCACACTAATTTAAAACGAGGGATTTAATTCCACATGCCTCAACATCTTTAATCGTTTACCTGATATTTAATTAGGTGGTCAAGCATCTATGGTGCATAGGCCTCATAAGTACTTTGGATATCAATATTATTATTCTGCATCCCGCTGTTTATTTTTTCCCCTCAATCATTTTCTGATTCTGTCGCAACAGATAATTAATGATGTTAGAATCATCTTTCTGAGTGTAACACAATGAAAATTATACTGTGAGGACACCGCCGTTCTGACTGTGTGGTCAATGATCTATTGTGCCATCAACATTCTGATTGTAATATCTCCATTCAAATCATTCTAACCACATTCTAATCAACATTGTACTCTCATAACTACATTCTAATTCCAATTTAATCACCATTTAACCTCATTATAATTAGCATTCAAAAACATTTTAATCACAGTCTAATCATATCTGAGCCACATTCAATACCCATTCTGTTTGCACACTAATCTCATTCTAACCACAGTCGAATCACCAATCTAACCCCTTTCTAATCACATTCTAACCACATTTACAAATACAATAGGGCGCCTACACACCATCGGTGCTTGGCCCTGTAGTAAAAACAATCTAAAATGTAATTAGAATATGGCCTCTGTGCTTGTGACTGTCCCCAATTTAATCACTGCTTGCAGCTATATTTGTATATTGTATCTGATATTTTAAGGAACACAAGTTCATTAAATATGCTGAGGACAGACTGAAATTAATGATTTATCTGGCATGTATAAACCATCATCAGCAACCTGCAGAGAAATACAAAATGACATTTAATGATGACAATAATTTAATTAATAATTTCATTCATCTAGGGAATAGCCAGCTAAGAAGTAATGAAAATCTGCACACATAGGCATACAAGAAAATGACTGAAATCCACTGTCCTAAACATAGTCAGTACGACAATACATGCAGACAATTTGTCAAGGTTCTCCTACAAACAGGTTGAGGAAGCATCCGTCTACTGATTACTTCTCCCGCTGAATCTGAAAAGGGATGCAGCGCTTTCTTGTCAGGGCTCGCTTCCAGAGCGGGTCACTATCCTGACATTTCAGGCGGAATTTGAGAAACAATCAAATTCCAAGCTACCCGTGTTGGTTGTTTTTGTTCTACCAAAACCATAGGTAACATTTTTTCAATATATTTTAAGCCAATAGCTTGTTTTTGCAGTAACATTTCAGCACCGTACCATTTCAGAGATCAGCAGACATTGGCATCAACAGAATCAGTGTGGCCATGTGGGAAACACAGAACTGATACTGCAAGTTCCCCATGCTTTGGAGTCAACAAATATGACTGGAGAAAATATCATCAAAGAAAACCATTTCTCAAATATCTTCACAAGTGAAAAAATCCCTAACTGCAAACCGATATTCTGCTTTTAAGAAAGCATAGTATGAACCACTTATGCAAAATTTAAAAAAAAAAAGTCATTTATCACTTGTCAAAGAAACCCTCCAGTGATTACTTCCTCATACTGTGCATTGCGGTTCTGTAATAATTTGCAATCATTGCACTAGGAAGCCCATATCATTGTGCAGGCGGCTACACTTAAAACATTTTAGCTGAATGACTGTTTTAAGGAACCATGCCGCGGTGTATCAGGTCTACGAGATTCATGAAAGTGCTGTCCTTGAATTTCAAAATACACATGTCTGCCCTTTTCCAATCCAGAGACAACCGTTATGTCTACTTTTCAGAAAATGTGTGAATGACCGGGCCTTCCACTGCGCTATTCTCAAATAAATAAATAAGTAAATCTGGGGGAGTTGCTATGGCAACCAATACAGAACATTTTCCCTCCATTTGCAACCCCCCTCCCAGCACTGGTACTGGTTTCTCTGTCTCATAAAATGGCTCTGCTCATGAAAATAAACAACGAGAACTTAAAGAGTCATAGGTATGTTTTTAAATGGCACCAAAACAAACAACAATGTTGCTGTGGCACACACTGGATAAAACCATTGTGCTCCACTCGAGAAAACAACGGAGCTTCCCTTATCCTCTTCGTCTGTGGAGGGAAATTTCCATTTCTGCCGAGCGCTTTATTGCTTGACACCTATTTTATTATGCACAGGAAAGGAACACCTCGAAAGGATTGGTGACAGAGAGTGTAATTTCGCAAGGCTCCTTTTTACACACTCATGAAATTTAGATTAGAGCCACGAGGAGCGTTCCCATCTTCACCTGCCCGCTTCTGTCCGATTCTCCGCTGCTCGACGCTCCCGACGCGGCTCTGCGGCTCGGAATGTAAACACCTTCCCCTACAAAGACGCCGCACACGACCGAGCACGTTTCCACACAACAAGGACTGGTGCACTCACAGCCACACATCAAATGCTATTGTTAAATCAAGCCATCAGGAAACTGCAGTACGGCCTTTCGCTGAATGAAAGCCACAGTAAGCGATCACATAATGTATTCCCTTTTCAGAACATGACAACAAATTGGGGTAATTCTTGGCCTCCGTATGGTATGCCTTTGTCACCACAAAAATTAAATAATAAAATGTTACTAAGCATGAAAATTATGGAAATATAAGACTAACACTTTTAGATATGTGCTAGGTTTATCACAAATACAAAAAACAAGATATTCTGATCATGCGTGGCTCCAACAAAGAATGTTTTCTATTTTTTCAATTAAATCCTATAATTCCTAGAAAGAAAAAAAAATCTACGTACGAATCTAAAATCATTTGGATATAATAGATTCATGACTACAATTAGAGGTTATAAGTTTCAGGATATACTGTGTTTGTATGTGAAAGCATTCTTAGTACAGAACTGCAACATTCAAAAAGTATTTAGTATATATGTATTGTATTGGGCACAGCACTGTGTGGTGCAATACATAGACATGTCTAAATCATATCATAGGGCAAATATCACACATGCATTAGATGTGTTCTGCGTAGTGTAAAGGTAAGCCAAGTAGGTAGGTTTGGTATGGGTTCAAAGAGCTGGCAAGAGCTGGAATGGGTAAATGGGAAAAGTACGATATTATAAAATACAGTATGGTAAAGATCACAGAGGCATTAAACACCTATTGTGCTTATTAAATAAATACGGGGTCCACAAAAAATCATCTGAGATAACAGTGAGTCATATGAGACATTTTGACAAATGTCACAAGATGTTTTTCACAATTGTTAAGAACATTTTTAGTTTTTGAAAAACAATGTGCACAGTACCGGATTTCAAATATTTTTTCTGGAACACAAACCATAAGGTCTGAAGGATTGCTGACTCCTTCTATGGTGAGGAAGAAAACATTCCTTCTCCACCCCATGCCACCCCACCCCACCCCCAATGATTGCTTATATTTTTGTAATTTGATGAAATTTTGTTATACTTAAAATTCTGTCCCTGCTCATCTCTGCTCACACTACTCTCACCGCACCCTGCAACTGGTCAGGCTTCTGTGAGTTACTCAGATGACGTCAGTGAGATTTACCTATCCTCTGTCTGGCGTTTGCTCTTCCAGCGCACTTTTAGTGTGAAAAACTGTTGGTGTGGGCTTGTGAGTGTTTCCGAGGACTGTATTCACTTTGCCCCAGCACAAGTGCCAGTGAATGCCATGGTCAGATGAGCCTAACAGACAACTGCTGATTCCAAAAAAGCGGGGGGAAAAAAAGCATAAAAAGAATGTGTCTGTAGTTTTTCCATGGCAAAACTGCACACGTCTGAGGCACATCAAAATGGCACGCAGAGTAGTTGAAAAACTCCAGCTGAACAGTGAAAAGGTGGCGGTTAAATTGATTTTAAGGAAATGTAACTATAACTGGAAGGCTGAAGGTTCACATAGTAGATATGGCCCTGCTGAGGTGTATATTAGTAAGGGAAACAACTTTCATCACAGTACATAAATCCACATGCAAATAAATCCACCTGTATAAAACATAATATGTAAAAATATACAGTGCCCTGCAAACAAATAAATAATGTATTGAATAATTTTGATGCAAATGAGCTCAGTTTAGCACACAGGTGGACACTTGCAGCTGCACTGCTGGCTGCTTCAGGAACATGAATAGCGTATCTTAGCATTCATCCCTTGTTAGTACACTGCTTTCACTTTCTTGCAACACACTCCATAGGATAACCAGAATTTCATTCTTTCATCAATCACTTTATGTTCGTGTTCCTTAAACAACTGAGATTCAATTTTGTTTCATTTTGCCTGTATTCTGTTATCTTTCCACTCAGCAATTGATAAAGAAAGATATAAAAACAAGCAATGTATTCCCTGGAGCACAAATGTAATACCGTCCCAATATCTCAGTACCTGACCGTACTGTCATTATCAGATAGAACGCTACACTGAACTGTGGTGCCAAAGCACAGAAACAATATATTTAGTATTACTGGAAAAAACAGTGATTTGCTTTAATGTGCTGAGCTACACTTGAAATGCCTCTTTCATCTGAAGAATACAATCCTTGATAAAATATTAAAAGTTTCAACCGTTCGCAGCGACAGTTTCGCTGCTGACTGTGGGTGACCGCCGTCGCCAATGCGCACTGTCTGCGGAAAGGTGAAACACCAAATCAGTGGAGCCGAGGCTACACAACCAGGAGAACAAACCACGGGTAAAAATGCGAGGGAATGCTGGGATATGGCAGGAAACGCCCCACGCTGCTCAAGCAGATACAGAGCACCCCTCCCCCCACCTCCCCGTCTCAGAAGGGAGCAAGAAAAAAAATAGGTCACATTTCTAATCAACAGCCTACACCCCCAGAGCAGCCCACAACACCAACACTGAAATCGCTGTCTACTAAACTGCATTTATTTATTTATATACATCCTTTTTTAACGGATTCCATTCTCTCTCAGTAATTGGAGGACCGAAGCCAAACAACAACTAACTACGATCTCTTTTTTTCCCCTTTCTGACCCTCCACACATCTGTCGCTTGGTTCGAAAAGCAGAACCTCGCATTTTTGACAAACAGGTAACGTGAAAAGCACTTCCAATTACTGAATACATTTCAAGCCCAGTAACCATTCTAATTGGCCAAATTCATGCTTTAATCTCTTGACAGGATCACAAATAAGAGACTCTCAAAGTCAACAATTTGATAGTACACAGAGCATGAAAAAAAAGCATAAAATCGTAATGCCAGGAGCATTACGCAGCACTACTCTCAGACTGCTCTTTCAATCTAATCACAAACGGATGCCATTTTGAAACAGCCGTAGCAGAGACCCATCTTGCAGTTTGCCCATGCCTGAAAAAAGCATGCAGCATACTGCATACACACATACATCCTGTAAAGAAGCGTTCACTCTTCCACATTCAGATGCAATGGAAAAAAATCATTCAATACAAGTGTATCCAAGACCATTAAAAAATGTCTGCCTGGTGCTGTGCTCAGTTATTAAGTTTGATACTGTAGGGCTGTACAATGCAACTGTGTTGACGACACTGTGCATTCAGATTTTCTCTGGGGTACCAATCTACTTCATAGTCAATATATCTTCTCTGAATAATGCAACTTGCACTAAAGGTAGTTTTTAGATAAATCTATTTGTGCTTAGAGATATACACAATACTGATTGTCAATAGACCAAGACCAACACCTTCTACTACACTGTCTCTGGCTGGAAATCTTAAATCGTTTGCTCCCAGTGAAATGTGAGTGCTCACATACCTCAGTTCATATATGTTCAATACATATTCGCAAAGTAAGTGTTTCATGTGCTTGATGACTTTTTTTTCAGTACTTAACAATACTTTGCTAGCAAGTTATCACATTTTCTGAAGTCCTGAAAAGCAAAGAAGGTGACAATGAAGTAACCTCATGAAATGTACCTTCTCCATTAACATTACCTCCGTTTTTCAAGATAAAGCAGTGCAGTGCCTTGGTAAGGAGCAGAAGTCATAACCACACCTTTGCCAGTTTCATTCCTAGATTGGGCTGCCGTGTTTCAGCAAGGGTCTTAACCTGAATTTCATTAGTAAATATCATGGATAACATAAAAAATTGTGTGTAATGCAGGTCGCTCTTTAAGTGATCATGACACCATGCGCAGAGTTTTAAAGTTCAGGTTTTTTAACATTAAATTGACCATGAATGTACGGCCTGAAGATGACATCACTCCACCAAGTAAATTGATCAGTTTGGCCTCTGGATAAACTGGCTAAAAAAGAGTGCTGCGCTGCGAAACCAGACTCCCTCGCTCCATCCAACAGGCCGAACTTAAGATGGGCATCGCAGAACAGGCCAGCACTCAACTGGGGACTGGGGCGTGTCATTGCGCATGGCTGCTCATATTGTTCTTTCCAAGGTAAACTCAAGACCCCCAAAACCAGTTTTGACACAGCAAAACATGCTGCCTCTTACACTTCTGAACAACATGAAGACACTGATGACTTACAACTGCGATTACAGCACTTGTGTTTCTGGCTTGCAGTATAACTTTGTTTCAGTGTTTCCCTTAGCGCAGTCCCAAGGCTGAATTTGAGAGCACCATGCTTATTCAACCCGGAGAAACCGCAGTCTTTAGGCTGAACTCTCATCTTTGGCAGACATTTTCCACACATGCAGTATATACAAGGATACTGTAATTTCCCAGTCCCTGTGACATCACTGCTACCACAACTAATATTCCTATTTATGTTCTGCGGCGCAGCAGAAATTTCCCAACCAACAAGCCTTGGTCATTTTCAATCACGATTGGAAAAAAGTGGTAATAGATTGCCACAGCCCACGGTGATACACTGTCATTCAGAATATGTATTTCTTAGATAAGTATACATCTCTCTTCATATTTCATTTTTTGCAACCTAGATAGGTTAGAATAATGTAAATAATATAAATCATGAAGCAGGGATTTAAAGGACTTACTTTTATTCTTGATGTCTTATTCTTTGTGTAAATCCTTTGTGAAGTACATTACGTAAATTACATTATTAATAGCATGTAAAGTATGGACACAAAACAAGGTTTTGTTCAGTTATTTGCACTTTTGGTTTTATATTATCTCTATGTAAGTAGTTTATTTAAGTAAATTATGTAACAAGTATTAAGGTGAGGATATTTCTTCTCCTAATCTAATCGGGGGCAATTATCAAATGTGCCTGGTACTCCGTTATTTTGCTCATTTTATTAGTAAGTCAAACACCATTGCTGCAGGAATAAAGGTAAGAAAAACACTTCTTTGGATTACATCTTGCTTTTGTAAAGGGACATGTCCAGAGACATGATGAATGGTGCAAACATTAGCAAGACATTTATAAGGCTTGTCTCTGCACCGTCACTAAGCAGTTGTTGGAAAAATTGTCAGATAAACAGAAGAGAATATGGAACGGTGTGCTGTTTGGCATGAATATGATGGGTCATCAGTCAAGGACATTTGTCTGTTCTGAGTTTATGTGTAAAGCAAAAAAAAAAAAACCCAAAAAACAGTAAAGCTTCTAGAATGGACCTCACAACAAAGACTGTACCTATAACATCAACTGGCAAAAACAGAGGCAGATTTCAATAACCTGTACTTTTGAAAAGGGAATACATATGCATTCTGCCAAGTAAGATGATGCAGAGCAAAATGTAGCCTGTAACACAGCAGAATGCCCAATGCCTTTATCGCTTGCTATCTGATGAAGGCTGCTGAGACAGCCAAATTTAAATGTGTTACTCTAAACACGAGTGTGAATATTTTAGGTAAGACAGTAACATTAGCAAGGCTTGAAGCATATTTATCCTACCAGTATGGACGTGATCCTGACAAGGTTTGACTTACTAAACAACCATGTTCATAGTGATCATTTTCGATCAAAAAAATCAGATGTCAGCTAAAGTGTCCATAAATTAACCAACTAAATGCTACAGCTCTGTTTACCAAATATTCAGATGTGTAGATCCATCCATATCTGAGGTCACAAGTACCAAAAATGGAGGCATATAAACTTCTTTAGGGAAATTTGCATTCCAGTTTCAAATTACATGCAGAAGGAAATGCAAGAGATAAGACCACTGTTAAGTTTACTTAAGTTTAGATTTCAGGGGCAGTGTGACTATTTAGCAGTATTATTCATTTGCAAAGCCTCCATTTGGTAAGGCAGCTAAAAGAAAATGAAAGTACGGTTTCCACAACAGGCGATACCATTACTTTGGCACATCAGCAAACAAAATTCACATCAAATTCAGTTGGTTCAATATCAAAACTCTACATTATCACAATAACTATGTAGACTGAATTGTATTTTAATTGTAGTCGACTAAGTAATATTATTAATGAGGCCACTGTGTCAGAAATAAATTTTCACAGTCAAAAAAGGTTTCATAGTTTTAATGCTTCCAGTCAAATATTCCCAAATAAGTGGGAAAACTGGTGTAAAAAAAAAAAAACTAAAACAAATGGATCCACAAATTAATTCAGCTAACAAGAAAAACTTCTTTTTGACTGACCGACAGCTAATAATTAATACACAGTGATATAATCATAATCTAATTCACTTATATTTGCATTAATTATATATTTATATTATATATATATTATATATTATATATATATTATATATATTTATATTCTTTCAAACGTGAAGCTAACAAGATAAAATGTAATTAGTTACATTAATCTTTATTATGTATGTGTGTGTGTATATATACATGACATTTTATACATTTTTTACTTTAAAATTCATACATTTTTTAAAAGGCGGTTTAATCTCTCATCTGGGTTAAATTCTCACCATTGACAATAACGGTAAGCGTTAGCAGGCATACAAAACCAGCCAATCAAAGGCCAAATAGCCAAGGCATGGTTAGAAGCAGATGCCGTTCCTGAGCATAACTAAACAATGTGGTTCATAAGCAGAGAAAATGGAGGCTACCAGAGAAAGGCATAGGAGAACACACACGGTTAAAAATGACAGCAATAATCTCAGACACGCATAACACAAAAAGAGGAGTGAAACAGAGAACAGTTACGGACACAAGGGAGCGGAGCTCAAAGTCAGGCCCCTGAGCAGGAAAAACAGGGCGCCATTTTGAAAGGGACTTTGTTCCCGGCAGCGCATTATGAGAAGACTGCAAGCAGCTCATTCTTCAAATTACTTCACACGTGGAAATCCCCCACCCAACCCCCCTCCTCTTCCAACCCAGGAGGACACAGGACTCGCGTAACAAAATCCGCACTCAAACTAATTTAAAAACATGTTTGTCATTAAGGAATGGAGGGAAACACACACTTTGCATATCGTGCTTGAGCAGTGTCGCAGCTCTCATTCAAGCTCATACACACATATTAATCGCTGTCAAGACTGGGTGAATTGTATTTGAAATGGACCATTCCACGACAGCATGTTGAAAAAATATTTATGGGTACGTCTGAAAGGACTCCATTTTTATTATCTCATATTTTTCACTATTTCAGACATTAAATTTATAGATTTAATCATTTTTTTCTGGAGGAATGCCCAACAAAAAACCTGTAAATATCTCTGCATCAAACAGACTGGCATACATTTCAGAGTAACACATTACAAAGTTTATTTATTAATCATTCATTCATTCAATCATTCAATCATTCAAATTTGATCTGTTCTTCCAACTGACTGATGATAATGAGGACATACACTCAAAATTTGAGTGTATTGCAATTTATAAAATAAAATAATCAAATGTGTCAAAAATGTCCTGACATTTGCCAAACAATTGAATGATAGATCACTGTCATTATCACAAACATGTTGAAAATACTGATCCCCAACTGAAGCAGAGCAGAATCAAAAAAAAAAAAAAATTATTTGGACATATTCCAAGAAGTTGTACGAGAATCAAGGAAGAACTTTTGGTACCCGCTAAATTCTGCTTTTTGAAATGGCCGAAGCTAATTGTGTTCATTAAATGCATTGCAGATGGTCAACTGGATAAGGCTGAAAAACTACACAATGCTCACCACACTGGCATTTTTCGATTTTGCATGGACTCAGCATGTCCAAAACCCCTACAGTGAATATTTTCAGCAAAATCTGAGATGGTCAGTTACACTGAATGTTCAACCCAAAAACAAATTTTCCCCTAATAACATATTCTCATTGTCTCCTTTTGCAACTGAACATGACCAAACTATTTTTCCAATTATACCTTAACATTTATCAATACATAGTCTGAGCACTCTTTTCTTTCAGAAATAAAACATCTGACTCTTTTTCAGCCGTGTTAATTCAAAACCTTGTGACAATCATTTCGGCACAGTATATATAGTATCTTTTCAGCACAGTGTGTGTGTGTGTGTGTGTGTGTGTGTGTGTATATATATATATGTATATATTCTTTCTCGTTCATCAGTCTTTAAAACTCTATTGGGCATTCCTTTAAGATCAGACCAGTGGCATGTTTCTTGTTTCATTCTCTGTAATAGAGTGTTTTGCCCTTAAAGGTATTATTCAATTTTTGAGTAAGTTCTGCAATTCATTCTGGTGTTTAAAACACAGTTTATAAGACATGCCCCACAGGACCCAGTTATTTTGCCTGACTTTCTACTGTAAGAACAAGAGCTAATTTTCCACATAAGTGCCATTTTAAACAAACAGACAAAAACCTTACTTAGCTAACTGCAATGAGATTTGGCTATGCTTATAGCAAGCTAGCCATTACTTTATGTACACACTGCTCAAAGGCTACATGGTGAGCTACTGGAACTGGTCAGGTCAGTAAATTCACTTAGGCCAATCCCACTACTACAGTTATTTATGGACAAATTAAAATCCATTCCTCCTGCATTTTCTAGTGCTTCAAGAAAACCACCAAACCACCTGAATCCCAAGTGGCTCAGTCAGTAAAGGTACTCATTCAGAGTGCAGGATAAGCCCTACAGCTAAAGACGTTTAAAGTTTGAGTCTAGGTTGTGTCATTATACCACAAACGGGGGGGTCACACAAGTAGAATGCAACTGACTATAACTGATTTTGTTTCATAGTGGATTAGATGGTTTACTTCGCCCAAGGACCCCTTTTCACATTGCTTATTAGCACCCACTGGCTACACATCAGAAAACAATGAGCTCCTCAGATGCCGTCAGTGAGAGATGCACTTATCTTACATTCAGCACTCTCTCTCCTGTGACTTATAGTGTGGAAAAGTTGCCACTAGCTGCATGTAAATGCATCAGAGGATTTCATTCACAGTGCTTCAGTGCTCCTGTGTGAGTGTGGATGATGTGACGATCGAGAGAGCCTAACACACAACTGGCAATTCTGAAATGAGAGAAATAAAGAATAGAAAATTGCCAAACTAACTAGCTGATACATGGAGAGATCACACACTCTGCTGCTTCTATAGTGGCCGCATGTTTTCTGTTTTTTAGAGTTGTGTAAGCTAACTAAATTCACCTGTGGAAATACACAGAATGTAAAGGATAGCAAGGCAAATGTTTTACTCCATGTTTCACTTGTGAACTGTCAATTTCTGTTCCTGCAATAGTATGGCAGAAGAGGACCAGATAAAAAGACTATGTTCACATAGGCATGTTTGGTCAAAAGGAAGTCAATTGGTCTTATGTCTTCAAACTCTGTGGCGTATGAAAGCAACTGTTGTTCACTTCAAAGAGGAAGATGCAAAGATTTGCTCCAGTGCCAAGGTGGGTAGTGTTTCCATCGCAATTAGTAGCTTTTCATTCAAAATACATGGTAACTCAAGGTTCCCACAGTTTGATTGAAAAATGAAGAAAAAAAACACGCATTCAAATCTATTCAAATCAAATTCTGAAAATGCATTTAGAATAGAATTAAAATGGTTGTCTTGCTACTTTGCAACAGATGATTCTATCCGCAAAGACATACAGAAGATGCATTTCATAAAATGTTAAATGGCCAAATGTTTCGTAATTTCAGGGTAAAGACAAAACTCACACACATCAGCAGTTTGATGGTGACAAGGAGCCAAGAGATCAACAATCAACTCCAGTATCTCTTTTATTCAGTAAAAATAGTGGAGTGCCCCAGTGCATTTTATACATTTCATAAACACTGGCATCTGTGCTCCAATTTACTGTATGCTGACAATTATATGATCACTGAAACAGAGCCAGTCCTTTCGACAGTTTCACAAATCAGCCTACATTTCCAGGTTCATCAAACATTGTGACCTAAATTCTCAATAAATAAATGCAAAGAAAACCAGTTACATTTTTGGAAAGATGGAACCCTGCCAGCTGCAATAAGGGATGTACAATTTAAAAAATGGACAGAATAAAAATGCACAGCTTTCAAGGTTAATCCAATGAAATTCAAGTTTTGCCTTAGATCCTAACACAATCAGCTGCAACAATGATATTTTCCTTGTGGTAGTTAAACCCTTTACAAAGAGGCTGTGGATAGCCAGACAGGCAACTGAAATAATCTGAGCACTGTAAAACCTACACAAGTGGATGCGCATTGAAAGAACTCAATCATGTTAAATGACAGCAAATTGTGTGTGTGTGAGTTTAGGGGGGATTGATTTTGGAAAGATCACCATTATTCCCACCTTGGAATAATTTTGTGCTCTACAACTTTTTTCTAGTTATCTAGCTTCGGTAGACATTCTAGAATGAATGTTAACTTGCTTGTATGGAAGAGGAGAAACATCAGTAACTTGTCAAATGTCATTTTTATATCAGCAGGCTCATCCAGTCCTCTTTCATATAATGAAGGTAGAATAAGTCCATAAAGACTATCCTCAGATCAGCCTTCTTGTTCAGTATTTTTGAAGTTAAGGTGAGGATTACATATAAAATTTCAATCTATTCCAGCACATAGGAAATCTCTCCTCAAACCAATTCACAGCGTCCCTCTGGTCAGACACAGGCATAACAGCAAATCAAATCTTGCACAGCAATCATTTAGCATGGCTATATAAAATAATGATGGTATTGTGGGATGTAGGTAGCATTTTGCCAATTTTCTGACTAGCAGAATCAAGTAAGGTTCTGACAATGCAAAAGGGACCCCTGCAACACATGCACCGCTGCACTAAACGGGGCATTAACCCCCTTAAAGTCCATGTGTTGGACTTAAAAAGCAAGCGCAGCCTTTAATTATCAATAGTTAACATTATTTTTAGAATGCCCACCATACATGTATTTCAATAATAGCTGATTTCAACATAGTTTCCAAAGTGCTGAAGTGTGATATTAATTTCAAGTCTACAACCAGCAGAAGATTACAGCCAAATCCAAGCCACGCCATACTATAGGAGGCACAGAGGAAGAAAATGGTAGACTACATTTGAAGTGTTTTAAATCTGGTGTCTCAGCATTCATCTGACACAATTGAGGCCTACTTGTCAACAGATAAAGTCTCTCTTTCCACCCTGAGGCTGGCTTTGCTGAGGAGGAATGGAGGGATGCAAAAAAGACAGGCCTACATTTTCATTCACAATCTCCCATGAAAACATGGTCTACCCCTCAGAATGACAGTGTTGAACTGCAGCCAGATCTCAGCTGCCTTAACTCGGTGGTTTTATAGCATGACTGTACTCGGTTTCCTACCACAAGTATGGCCTTCTGCATAGCTGTAGCATTCTGAGCCGATTCCTACGTTTGTATGAAGTTCCTTCAACAACATGTGCACCATCAGTGATCTGTAACAAACTATGTTAAAATGGAATTGAAGTTGACAGTAAATTTCCAATACATTTTCAGAGGCAGTCGCCTTCCCAGTTTCATAGGGAACCAACACATGCAACCCAGAACACTGAATTATTTTTTTAATCATAGGGCCCGATTTGTTCTTTCAACTTAATTTTCACTGAAGGGTGTGGTAGTACTTAAGCAATTAATTGGCAGACTGCAGTCTTGTTCCAGTATTCTGCAGCTGATTACAGATATTTAAGCTAATAACTAAGCTGGTCAAATGCAAAGGAATGAAGTTAACAGAGGTAACACACTGCTTGATTCACTGACATGCCATTAGTCCCCTAAATGACTGATGGTATTCTATGGTGTTCATCAACTTCTCAACATAGAAACCAAATAAAGCTCATAGTGTGATATGAATACAGACGTTTTACACACATTGTGTAAATGAGCCAAAATGTGATATTTAGAAAGTGTAGCTTTGTTCATGAGAATTAACACTTTGGAGTTCAAGCCCCATGGAACATTCAAGCCAATATCATTCAGACAGGAACAGAGGAATAAGTTAAAATGCTATGCCATTTAACTTTACTTCCCCATGCTTATTTAATACACCACTGCCCATATAATTCTACTCTGTATGACTTCAGCTGGTATTCTGCACTATTAGCTGCTAGTGGCTTCGAGTAAATGTCCGGTAGACTCTGATTTAGTTGACTGCTATCTTATTTGGTCAGTTTGAAATTAGTGGGCTATTTAAACCTGAGATAAGATATGACATATTTATTTATATGCCAGTTTATAAGCAATCAGCCATTAACATTTCAAACACGTATCCACCAGTGAAAGGACATGGATCTATTGTTTGCCACCTGCTACGTCATCACCACACTCCTCTTTCATTAGAGCCTTTCTGGAGCTGCTCTGACATTTTTAAAGACTAGCTGTGTTCCTGGTCATCAAACTACTGCTAAGACTATTTAAAATTGAATGGTCTATTTTAATACAATATTTGGACGTATGTGAAATGTCGAGGTTGATTTTTATAACTAGATTCATTACATGCTGGTTCCAACATTTGCAAGTGAACTTCAGAGTGCAGCAAAATACAAATAAGGACACCTTCTGGTTGAGGTTCAGAGTTCAAACAATGCTGGAAGTTTTAGCCAGAGAGTCATACTGAGGACACACAGATTTTGGTGCCATTCAGAAATATACAGTAGGCACATTTCCTTTGGGTACTACTTCACATCCGTGTTGATTAATCACTTTTGACAAAAGGTTGACTTCACAGATGAGTGTTCACACAGTGTCATACTCTATTATATGACATTTAACTTTTCAGATTCAAAACAGACATCTTTCCGACTGGAAGGCATTGTCTGTCAAAGAAATTAAGAAGAACATAAGCTCAGAAGTTTATGTATTTAGGAATCCTCGATATTAATTGCTCACCACCACTCTGTTTACTTATCTCTTATTTGTCATGTACTTTCACCAAACGGTGATTCCGCAGTCAAACCGCTCCACAAACATAGCCTGTGGCGACGAGACTCGACCACCACCCACACAATTCACTGAAAACGTATAGCTAAACTACAATGCATATATTTGTTATTCTCATGGCACGTCCTGCCAGAGGGAAACCTTCACCACATCACAGTGTACCCGTCGTTATATGATTGTCCGATGGACAATGAAGTGTGCTTGCGCAAGGTGATGAGCTGCAGACATGTTTCCGATACAAACAAATCGAATACCATAACACAGGCGTTCGCTCGGTGCTGTGACGTTGACAGTGTCAAACGATCAGCGCGCTGGTTTGTAAACAGTACTCCTTCTGCTTTGGATGGCAAAACACGTGCAGTAACGCATCCTTCATAAGGCGTAAACAACCCAACACAAGCAACCATAGCAAAAACACATGCCAGCACACCAGATAAAGGGAGCTATATGCATTTTATGAAAAACGTGGTCTATAAGCATCTCAATTTACATTGATTTATCACGAGAAAAAATATCTACCTAGCTAGCTACCTACAACGCTGACTCTGTACGCTACGGAAAACAATACAGAAAACAAAGCTAATAATCGATATAGCTATTCTAGCTATGTAGTAGCAAGCTAGACTGTCATTTACAGTTTAAATATCAACTGAACCAACTAGCTAGCTATAGTCCGATGGTTTACAACAAGAGACTAGCTAAACGAGGAGTTTTGCCATATTTCCCAAGAATAAATTATAATTATTTAAGATACAACAAAGGTAGCTTGCTAGCAAACTAGCTAAATCTTTATTTAAAACATGTTCCACATATCAACTTGCTAGGTAACTAGATGTGTGATATTTTGTCAATAAGGGTTAAAACAACGTTGTGGATAGCATTATTTCGGCATTGTGGACATTACTTATCACATCTCTAGCTATCTTCTCTGTAAAAGCTACGATGTCCCAATTCTCTGGTGAGCTACATATACAATGATGCCTCCGAAAGAACTAGTTTTGCTAGTTAAGACTTTAGACTAGCTTGTGTGGCTACAGTAGAACAACTAGTGCTAGCCAGCTACCTAGCTAGCAGGCTAGCTGTGTCCCGCAATTCTTGCGCAAGAGCTGGTAGCAAGCTATCGAGCGAACTCCCATCAAAACAGGAAGCTTGTAGCTAGCTAACGCTGCATGGCATCCTAGGAGCACTTAATCCTGCAACAAAATGCATTAAAGCGGAAAAATCATGAGCCACCCAAGACACACGTTGCTCTTACCTGTTTTCCCCTGTAAAATAACCGCTGCTGTTCCGGGTTTACATTGAAGATCTCCTGAATTTTCAGCCTTAAATACTCAATTTTAGTTAATCTGGAAAGATCTTCTATGGTGCGGGTCTCTTTTCCGTCTATGGTCCGAATCTGAATCCACATCGTTCCCGTGTTCGGCAATCGTTAAAAATGTTATCGAAAACAGTTTTCAACAATTGTGGGGGTGTGGGGGAAAAGGGAAATAGCTATAAATGCTCAGTGTTCAGAGCTCCATTGCGAGCTGCTCTGCAGGGGAGAGTGTTTATTGCAGGAGGTGTTTCACATGGGGTCACGGCGCCAAGCAAATCTCGCGAAATAAAATCCAGCACCAATTTGTTTTTAAAGACACAGATCCCTTTTCCGCACTGCACAGTTCACACCAATGCAATTTCCAGAAAGTCATCTTTCCTCATTTAAATGTAACTAAGTGCTACAGACCTTCGGTTCGTATGCTTCAAACTGTGCTGCTAAGGACAAAAACATGTACACATACTTACATTTAAAACTAGCCAACAGCTTTCCGAACGTGCAGAAAGTAATCCAATAACAGGTGCAGAAGGTGAAAGCGATCAACTTGCGGCATTATAGCTACATAATTGTGGCTACAAGAAGTGGAACTGAGCCACAATCATGCTACAGAGGTAGATTTACTTCAATAAATTTTAATCTGTAATCAAGTTAAAATTCAATGATAATTTTACTAATGTGTGTACTAGGTACACGTATATTGTTGTTCAGCCAAATTACCCTGTGTTTTTCAAATGCAGAAATATCCTTTACCAAATTAACATAAATTACCAGATTAACTCTGTGTGTGATTGTGTGTATGCGTGTGTATGCATCCAAACCATATTCATTTGAATTATATTGAATTTTCTTTTAAATAAAAAGTAGATGGAGGATTAGACATTAACATTGACATTAACAAGCTATCTGACTATTTTGCTGACTAATAAATCAAGTACGAAGTTAGTTTGCCACTTAAGTCAATCACGTAATACCTACTGACGTCTTCTTTTATACTGTGTGGCTGAGAACAATAACATTATTTTCTGGCTATCTTGGTATTCAGGCATCCTAAGAGAACTACCATGTTTTTTGTTGTAATGATACAGACGTTTTATTTATAACATCTGGGTATGGAACAGGAAAGTTGCTCCTGTCATTTACCAAAATTAGGTTAGGGTAGGAGTAAAAAACTAATAATAATTTTAACTCTAACCATAATCATAAACTAATACAGTCCAATCCAGTCTACAACCCAGACTTCAATCCTAGTCCAATAATAGTAACTCCAGTCCTGAAGAATATCACTTATTGCTGCTAGCCAGTCTGTTGCTCTTTCAGTCCATGAACACAAGGCCTGACACTTTCCAAATTATTTACCGAATTCATCATGATGATTGTATCATACAGATACCATCCGAAAACTTAAGCAAAACACAATATGGCAAATTTACCAAATACCATATATTTTGATTCCTTCCTCAACTTTTTAAATTTGCAGTGTCAGCCAGTGCCACTTTGATGGATAGAACTTATTTGCTTATTGTTAAGCCTGTTAGAAGGAAGCACTGTGGGGATAACCAAAGCAGTTTTCTTGCATAAGGGCACAGAGGGTGGTCACAAAAGATAGCAAATTAGGCCATTTTGATGGTTTGCTTCATTCATGGTTGACTAATTTTACCCGATGAAAACACTTTCCACCAGATTTAATTAGGCGACGATAGAGGCCTTTTTCAAATTGCACCTCAAAACACAAGGCTGAGTAGCGCCAGTATTCAGGATCCCTCCCTCTGAGACATTTCAAGGTCAACAGTTTAGATATGAGCAGTAAGCGTATGACAGAAACACATTAACCTGACCCTCTCATTTACAACATAATGTCTGACCACAGAAATTGATAGGATAAGGGTTTCCTTCTCACGAAATAGACTACCTCATACAGAGATCTGTTGAATTTGGAGAGACAGCTTGCTTTTTTGCAGCTGTATTTTTAAGTGTTGCAATGCATTACAGCTGTTCCACATTTGTTTTGGCTTAAGACTCCCCCTAGTGGTTGCTTATCACATCCCATTAAAAAAATAATAATAATAATTAAAAATCAGTAAGACACGCAGATATGTTTAGGATGAATATATACATGTGCACATATGTAATTCAAATTAAACATCATTGTACTTATTCTGGGCATATCTTACTTATAATTATTACACATGTGAAGTACCATAAATAAATAAAATAAATCATCAAAAAATAACAGCTCCTACAACACATTGACGCATTTGATACGACATCATAAGGACATATGTTAGCTCATGAAATAGACTCCCAATGAATGGGGCGGCAGTGTAGTATAGTGGTTAAGGAGCAGGACTTGCAACCAAAAGGTTGCTAGTTCGATTCCCCACGGGGGTACTGCTGCTGTAGCCTTGGGCGATGTGTTTAACCCACAGTAAATATCGAGCTGTACAAATGGATAACATTGTAAAAAAATTGTAATTGATGTAAGTCACCCTGGACAGGAGTGTTTGCTAAATGCCAATAATGTAATGTTAGTGCTACTTTCCATGAGGAGTGTGAGTAAAATGAACCAGGACTGTCTGTATGTGTCACCTTCTTACCTTGCCCAATCCTCCTGCTCCTCTTGCTCAGGGCTATGGTTTCACAGGCTCTGCTCTGGGAGAAGACCATGGCAGTGGTCAGGAAGTACATGTACTGTTACTGGAGGCCACATAATAGTCATCTGTCCTCCAAGGGCACCTGCTGGGAAGCCAGGCTGCACTTTTAGATGACCTCCACAGGGTTACATCCAGGGTCCCTTCAGGAATCAGAGAGCTCAGTGTACCTGCAGGTGCTTGTGGTGGAGAGATACTGCAGCAGTAGCTTCACTCCTGTACACCAAACCCTACCCATAGACTGAAGGAGCTTAATATGGTTCACCCTGCAAGACAGAGGGGCACATTTCAGCACAGCACCATTCATTGGGACCAAATCTTCATCAACACAGTTGAATGATGTCAATTATAATGTACTAAGTACAACAGCAGCTTTGTAGAGACTTTGTTGAGGCACACTCTTTCTTCTGAGAATCTCCACATAAGAGTTACTGCTTGCCATATTATCCTTCACATATTCCCCTGCATACATTCCATTGTACTGGAGTTCTTCATTCTCAGAGGTATGCTCACTGCTCTTTCACAGAGCTGGGTGAGTCTGACAGGAACTGGCTGGTAGGAAAGATGTGTGACGACATCGGCAATGTTAACATTAGCTGAGAAAGTATTGTGTGTAATTAGGGTATCTAAAAAAGAAAGTCACAGGTTTACCTATGAGTATAATCCACAGATAAATAGTTTTGTTACATTTCACCTGAAACTCACTTACAATGTAATAACAGGGTAAATGATCTGATATATCAGCCTTCACCGGGAAAGACACTGAGTAATTTCTGCAACTGAGTCTCCAAATTACTATCCTTTGTCTGTTCTCCACAAACTCCACCTGGTGCTCCAGGTCCTCACTTTTATTATTGGGATTTCAGACCTAAAGCTAGATGGGCCCAATTCAGGAAACCTATCAAGGTGAAAGGGTACAGAGGAAGGGGGTGGGGTGCATTGTGGAATGGTTGGGGCCACTCTTTAGTGCTCTTGAAGGGCCAGGTCAAGGCCTGTACTTTCAAATGACAGAGAAATATGAAAAAATTTAATGTAAACAATGGCAATAGGACCATTATATTATTTCAGAAAATATGATATTTATGTTTAATGTCATCAGATATCTAAATTTTAGCCATTTAAAGAATTTCATGAGTGTGAATTGAAATAAATAATAGGTTTAAGTTACATTCATTCAGTTTTAGATATTATTTTAAACAACATTATTATACTTTAAATATAAAATGTTTTAATTAAATTTTAACATAATATGAAATATATTTCGATCATTCATTCACTGTCATTTTTGTTATTGCTTTAGTAGTAGTATTCTAACAATGCAATCCTTACCAAAAATGTAATTAAAAAGAACTTAAAACATACACAAAGTCCTACCTGAGAAGTGTTCATTCTGAAAGAGCATTTTCAGCAGGAAAACCTCCTCTTCAGTCTTCAAATGATCTTAATCAGTAGTACTTGAGAATGTCTTCAAAATGTTTCAGTCACAGATAACAAATGCACTGCAATGCCTTGTTAGGTCTTTTTTCAGTGAACATAAAGCTGCTGAGTGGAAAAACTATCCAAAAACTGTCTGTTCAGGCTATCTTAGACAAATTAAAAAGACAATTCATAAAGGATTTTTAACCTTTGGCTGTTCTGACTATTAAACATGCTCACACATACTCACACCTCCTGTTTTGCACTGGTAATACCCTTGGCTGCAGTAAAGCAGTCACACTAGTTTGCAAAAACCTCTGAAGCAGCTGCTGGTAGGCACAGTTTGCCCTGGACACGTGGACTAAGATGGCAGTGGATGGAGACATTTCAGGTCCTCTTCTTCCATCTGTGGAATGCACCATTCACACTTTGTACCAGATAAAGTATGTGCTTGAACAGCAAGCACATGCAACAGACTGAGGATTTTTTGCAGCCATCATGATATCTCCCTTCTGTTGAGCACTTTTGTGGAGCAACCAAGGGAGTGCTCTAGAATGCCATTCTTTGGGCACAGTGCACAATAAAAAAAATGGTTTAGTGAACAGCTGTGTTAATTAGCAATACCAAATGATGATTTTATTGAAGCAATTGATAGCATACATAGTCCTTGGAACACCAAATCTACAAACATACTAAATTTCATTTGTTTTCCCTTAAGTCAGTGGAGTGAAACAACTGTTTTACTTAATATGTTTAGCATTTCCTTGTAAATACTTTTGTAAGTTTCTCTGGTTAAAACCATCTGCTAAATGACTAAATGTAAATGTGAAGCCATTGCAAAGTTATTTGTCATTTAAGTTTTAAGGGGGTCTACATAATCTGACTGTCTGAATGTCTAGAGGGCAGAATTCCTTGAGTCCATTGGTCCTGTGTGTGGTGGGACCCCCAACGAAGTTGCTAATGTCTGGTTGAGTGACTGTGAAGTTCATTGGACATTGAAAACTGTCCAATGAACTTCTTTGGTAATCTCACATTTTGTGTGATTTAGGAGAGGGGGACGTAAATGTGAAGGATGAGTCTTCAACGTATTCTTCAAAGGCAGAACTAATTTTACAGGGATTTTTTTCTTTTGCGTAAAATGAACAAAGCTTGAAAAAACCTGTTCATTCTCATTAAATGTATAAAGCAATGGCGGACAACTTTTATGAATACACATCAAGAAATTAATAAAGACAATATAAGTGTTCTTGTCTTTGGTGGTATTTTTAAATACAGTCCACTTCTCCTATGTGTACACTTATGTACATGTTCTAAAACTTGTGGACCTTGAAATGAGAAACACAGCCCTGACCTACTTATCACTGTTTACCCATCATAGATATAAAGCATTAAAATTCCCCCTTGCTCTGACAAACCAAAACCCCTTGAATCATACAAGATGAAAAATGTACTGTGGTGAGCTTCATCAGGTTGGTTATACTTTATGGCCCACAGCCCAGGGCTTATAATGTCTTTAGACCAAACATTTTCCAGGCTCAGGTTTTTCCTATGTTTGTGACTTCATCATGATGTGGTAAAAATTAAAAATGGTAATATTTATCATTCTGAAATAAATACCTCAAATGTACTTACAAATAGAATAACAGAAGCAGATTATTTGTACTTTCAACCTGACTGGGAAGTATTTTCAAACCTTACATTCTCTCAGACTTCAGCAGTAAAGAACATTCAACTTCAGTAGAGCTGCTCGCTTGTAAATACATCAAAAATTATTTGATATTTTCAGTCCCACAGACAGCCCATTCCATTAAGTTTAAAGCACAGTTTCGTCATACTTTGTCATAGTATGAAACAAAGTCAATGTAAAAATTTTCACTGTATTACCATACAGTTAGTAGTAAAGTATTTTAATACAGTGCCTACAAACATTCTTTGGATTTAAAATATTTATTTGTCAACTGATAAAAGACATTGAGCCACTTACAAAATTGAGAACTTGAAGCAAGTTGGAGAGGTGTGAGAAAATAATAATATGCACATTTGCCCTCAGGAGATAAAATTTGACACTGTCAGATACAGTAGCAAATAACTATTGAAGCATTAATTCCACAAAAAGTGTCTTTTCCTGTTTGACATTTAATTTTGGGAGGGGGATGGCTTTTACAAAAGCTCATAACAAATCTGGTTTAAGGAAGCTCTGGTAATTGTGACTGTAAAGGGTATAATGAGCATTAGAAATTATCAAAAATATAATTAAACAAAAATCAGTGACACTGTGCTGACGTCAGAACGACAGGACAGAGAGGTCTAGGCGCTGTGAGTTCAAAGTAACGTTTGGAAGCTAGCTAGCTAATTGAATCGGTTCTTAGCTAGATGGCAGTGAATTTTTAATTTTTAGTTATAAATTGCCTAACTTGTCGTAAGTATTATTTATTAGCTAGTATGTTAGGTGCATTTAATAAATATACATTTTCCCGACAGCTTAACTTAACTTGGCTGAGTGTAGCTAGCTAAGTAGCTAGCTAAATTAAATGGACTATTCCGATTTAGCTAGCTAGCTGGCTATCGTGCCGGTTTCGGAGTGCTTTTTGGTTGCAAGCTGGCTATTTGTGTAGGCTAGCGGATAAGTAGCTAGCTTGCTAATTAGTTAGCTAACTTTGCTTTTTTTATCCCAGACAAATCTGGGGGAAGTCACCCTGGAATCTGATCATCTTTTTTCGGAATGTCATGGAGGAAGCAGCCAGCGCAGGCCCCGAATGGAAACAATGAGTCGCACGGATAGACGGGTAGAGCACCACAGATCTCCGGTGACAGTGGTTACCCCGTAGGTCTAGGAAGCAAATTGAAGGCGCTGATCGCGGAGGTCTGAACACTGGCCCTGTGGTGTGAGAGGGTCTGCATCTGTAGCAGGTGGATGTGCAGGGCCCAACTTGAAGCCTACGAACTCCGCACACTTGACAAATTTAAATGCTTATAATGATGAAACTTGGAAAGCTACCTACTGCCTAGCTTGCGAGCCAAGAACTCATCACTGCCTCAGCTTGAAATGAACGTTAGCTTGCTACAACACTTTGAAAGTTTAGCTTGCCAGGTAGCTAGCAAGATAGCTAACACTGGTCTGGCACGGCAGGTATCATTTAAGGAGAAAGTTCCAGGTTCCCCTTACAGATAAATCGCTAAATAGTTAGGGGTTCTCATGTTATTAATTTGGCTACACACCAAGAAATAAGGAATACATGTCATGGTCCAGGGAACAATGTAATGTGAAACAGTGATGTCGCTAATGCGTGCTGGGTACTATAGCTAGCGCTAGCTAGCAAAATAAGACCGGATCAGTTCACATAACTACATGCGTGTTTTTAAGAACATTTCACCGCCGCAGTTATGTGATCTCAGAAGGACCAGATTATTTTATCTATTATCTTTAGCTGTATCTGGCAATGAGAACCCTCTATCTTTTGCGTCTGGTAATGAAATTAGCTGGCTAGGTTGCTACTAGTTACAGAGCCACATCGTTGGTCACTGTAGCAAGATGAAGGTGCAAACTGATAGTAGTGTTGGAATTGAAACTTGTAACCTATCAGAGATATCTCTTCATGACGCCGTAGAGCGTAATGAAATGACAAACAAAACAGAAAAACGTAAACATTTACAAAACCCCGACTATGTGTCCCAAGACGAACAAGAGACGGGATCGCAGCAGAATCCTCTCACTTTACCACAAGAATCAGTATTTAGTAGTACTGAACTTAATCGGACCACTGGGGAGCTCAGCAACGGGACATTGTTGACCGCAACGCCGGGAAGTCCGATTTCTGACTGTAAGGATGATAGTCGAGTATTAGGAGATGGGGAGCCTGAAATATCGGAGGACAGTCGGTCATTGCCCGAGGATTGCAAATCTAGTGTGATAAACGATGAGGATGACCTTAGCTACGAGCTGCAGCAAGCCTATAGAATATTTCACGGATTTCTTCTCGAAAAACACAAAAGTATAACGGCTCCGTTCATGAACCCTATGAACGCGGAGGAAAACAGTGACAGTGATCGACTACAGGAACCAATGTGGTTCAGGAAGATGGAGAAGAAGTTCGTTAACAAGGAGTATGAAACTATCACAGAGTTTGTGGCCGACTTCAGGCAGATGCTGGAGAACTGTTACAGGATCCACGGTGTCGACCACTGGATCTCGAAACAGGCTCAAAAATTGGAAATTATGCTGGAGCAGAAGTTGACACTGCTGTCTAGGTAAGCACACAATCACCACTTAAGTCTCCTAACAACAGAGCACATCTTTAAATAAAATTTGTAGTTGTAGTTACTGTAACAGAGGACAGTTATTTCAAAAGTACATGAGTTATGACACATAATCTGGCATCCACGAGATGACAAGCATGGCCTGCCCAGGTTGTTTAAATGTGGTTTTGCCCTCCTGAATGTATAGATGTCTGAAGGTATGACCCTCCCAAAGCTCAGGCTCTTATAATCATCCCTTTAAGACTCCTCACCATGTGATGGTGATACCCATACCAACATCATTAATGCAACAGAGATAATGGGGTCTGTAAATGTAGCCAAATAAATCCAGATCCACATAATAGTGTAGCATGTAGTTTGCCCATCTGAGTCTTTCTTGCTGGATACCAAAAAGCAGGCAGCTCTCCAAGAATAACTGTTTACTCTTCTGCACCAATAGTTCTGTGTGCCATTTTGCTAAGAAATTTGATATCTTTAAATCACATCTGATTGGCTGGCTATAGCAGTGGGCAGAAGCAGCTCTGAATGAAAATGCAACTGAGACACAACTATTAATCCTGCTGAATTTTTGGTTTGCAGTTCTTGTTCCACCTGACTCAGGCTTCCTTTGTTAAAATGTGGCAAGGGTAATTTTATCAAGAGTTCAGTTAGTCTATGCTGAAGGGATATGTCTTTTGCTGAGTAAGCTAGTTGTGAATATTGTAGGATCCACGTCCACCTTGAATACACTAGTTGTGGCAATTTTGAGGTATTGTGGCATTAAAATGCTGAGTGATTTATGCACGACTAATAAAGTCTTGCAGTTTCATCTGATAAAAAACATGCTTATGTGGCATCTGATAAAACTGATAACGCCATTTACCGAGACTGCAAAGACTAGCAGTGTCATTTACCGTTCTTTCTTGTTGCTGCAGAACCTTGCGGGAGAAGACTTCACTGGCTGTCACCTCAAAGGGTCGCTTTGGGACTGAAGAGGACAAAGGACTTGGAAGTACCTCCACAAGGCGGCGGTCTGTTCCCCGTAGCCTGGCCACTATAACAATGGGGGCCAGTGAATCTCTGATGGTGCAGGCCCTTAGGCTGGAAGAGCAGCAGAGAGCCAAAGAGGAGAAGCGGTAGGACCATTATCAACTGTTTATGTGGAATAATGTGGTACCAGAAGTCAAAATACAACTAATAGCAACAAAAAATTACTGATCACAAAAATCTCCCTGTACCTTTCAACTGATATAAATTTTAACCAACTCATATCTTTGAATAAAATGGGAAAACAAAAATGTTTTGCAATGACTGGCATAACAAATTTGTAATACCAAATCTTATAAAGCAATAAAAGACAAACGTGGCCAGATATCTTGAGGAAAAGGCTCTCTGCAGTGCTGAGTAGGCTGTTTAAGGATCTGAGCCTCTCCTATGGCTGTTGTCTACCCAACTGAGAAAAGTCTCTTGAAGAGTGCTTAAAATGTGAAATATTAACAGTGTAAGTGCCCTGGAAAGCAATTCATAACAATTCTGTGTAATTATATAAAAAAACATCTCTTTTCCTTACCGCAGGCAACGAGAACAGGAGAAGAAGGAAGCAGAGGAAGCCTCTGCGAAAGAGCTGGAGGAGTGGGAGCAGGGACTGCTAGCCCAGGCCTCGCCCTGGTCCATAGGTACGGTGTGGGAGCTACCGGCGATTGGCCACTTCCTGTGCCTGGCCCAGACGGTGCTCAATCTGCCAGAGATCGTGTTCTTCGAGCTGGAGCGCTGCTTGCTCATGCCCCGCTGCAGCACTTTCCTGGCCAAGGTGATGACGTCGCTGCTGTGCCATCCCCAGAGACGAGCCACCCTGCACCGGCGCCCCACCCTGACATACCGCCGCTGGGAGGCGGCACTCCGGCAGAAGGTGCTGGGCTGGTACCAGGCCATGGCCCGGGCCGAGGACACGGCGGCCTGCGCGGAGCAGCTGGGCCTCTGCCCGCAGTTCTTCCGCACTCTGGGGGAAGTGAGCCCCCTGGAGGAGTGGCCCTTCCACCTGCTGCCGTTCAACCAGCGCGTCTGGCTGCTCAAGGGCCTGTGCGACTACGTGTACGAGAACCAGAAGGAGGTGCAGGACGCGGTGCTGGCCCAGCCCATCCACGAGTGCAGGGAGTCCATCCTGGGGTACGATGGGCACGACAATGCCTACATCCACTTCCCCCACTTCTGCGGGGCGGACTTGCGCATCTACTGCCAAAGTCCCTGCTCCTCCCCTGAGTTCCCCTTCCCGCCCATTCGGGTGAGGAGGCAGGAGTTGAAGGAGACGGCTGAGGGAGGTTTGGAGACCAAGGGACATCAGGTTTCCACAGGGACAGGGCAGCAGGGTGTGAAAGAAGAGGCTGACAGCTGCAGTGCAGCGCAAAAAGAGGACGACTGCGGCTCGTCACACGTGTGGGGACTGGTGGGGGGCTCGGGAGGAGGTGAGGGGGACACACACGTGAAAGTTAAAGCTGAGCCTGACCAAAAAGGACATAACAGCCTGCACCACCCGTGTAAGGAAGATGGCAGCACTTCCAGCATGAGTAGCGTTAAGGAAGAACCCATGGAAGTGCAGAGCGGCCCTGAAGTGAAAAAGGAAGGGTGTTTAGAGCACGTCAAGGCGGAGTCCTGTGAATCGCGGCTACAGGTTGGAGAAGGAGAAAAGAGCAATAAGAGGACATCGCCCGCGAATCCAGGGGAAACGTTGAGCGGCGTGGTCCCACTGAGCCCCGGGCAGATCCGCGTGGTGTCTGCCGGGACGTCCACTGAGGCCCAGGAGCCTTGCCCGGCGTGCAGCAGCAACGCAGACCCAAAGCAGGAGCATCACCGCTGCTGCCCCATGGCACCCCGACCCACAGCGGCCTCCCCCGACCATTCGCCCCACAAGAGCCCGACCGAGGGGAAGGCCTGCCGCTTGCACCCTAAGAAAAAGAAAAGAAAGAAAAAGAAAGTGAAGGAACTTGGGACTAAAGAGGGCCAGGGCAAACCGGGAGGGACGCGGCTCAACCTGGCCAAAGCCTTCAAAAACAACCTTCTGAAAGCAGCCACCACGGAAAAGAAGAAGGGCAAGAGGAAGAAGAGGAAATTGGGTGAGGAATGTTTTTGTTTGTGTGCTTGTTGGAAACACACCAAAGTGGCCCTTTAAATGTACTCGCAGTGCCAGTGTTGTTTGATCTCATGTTAGTTTCAGGTGACAAGATAGTGGGGTAGCAGCATTCACCACCCTTAAATGGCACAGTCTATTTTAATAATCAAGCAGTGAATCATTATATAGTGCGCTCTGCTTATACAGATTAGATTCAGACAATTGGACATTTGTAAGTGGTTGACTCTCGAGCAGAGTTCCAAATGAAGAGGTTAATATGGCTGTGTCTGTTTTCCTTTGTTTTTAAATATTTGAGAAGTGTCCTTATCTAAGTCCATCAAACATGGAACAAAACATATTTGAAGTGTTTGTTATTTTTACATATCTAATCCTTTATTAAATGATTTAAAACTGTCATGACCCATCCATTTTTTTAATGTCACAGTGTGAATTACTGGTGCTGTTCAAGCTGTTGTGATGCCCTGTCAATGTCCTTAACTAAATGAAAATGTAAAGCGTAGTTTGACTCACATTAATTTTGCAAGTAAATAGACCTACATGTGGGGCAGTTGGACTTTGTTAGGAACAAAAAACCAACATTAAATGAGTCATTCTTGTACTCCAAATCAAATTTTTATAGACGCATATAAACATTATATGACTTTGATTTGCCCACGTTTCATGGTGGACCAATGTGCTGTTTATATGGTTGCGCAAACATTTCCCAAAGGCTGTTTTTGCAAATGAAAAAGGCAAGTTGTATGTATAGTTTTAGATTACCAGTTTAAACAGAGCTGATTTTTTATTGGAGTGAGCCAGGCTAATTACTTACACCAGTTTGGTCACATCTGGAACTTGAATTCAGAACCTCCTGCTCTTTCATAGATCGTAGTATCCTAACCACTCCTCCACACAGACCCCCATGCTGAAGTTTTAGCGTCATTCTAACTGTTACACTAATCAGATCTTCTTTTCTAGACTCCCAGTGTAATGATTGGTGGAAGTTTTGGAAGTTGTTTGATTTTTTTCTCCTTTTAATTGCAATTTTAGTTTGTCCTTACTTTATGTAGGCTACTGTACCTTTGTGGACTGTACTTCAATGGAATTAATTTGATGTACATAGTATGACTATTCCTCCTGCCTTGTTTTATCAGTTGTCTTTAATACAATGACTCAAGAGTGCTTGTGAGTATCACAGTGTACAACATGCGCTCATTCTCTTTTAGGCAAAAAGTTTGAGTCCAAAAAGGTTGGGGCAAAGAAGAGAAAAGCTGGCCCCAAACTCCCTGCTGAACCTACATTTCAGGTAAGCTGCTCTGGTTTCCTCACTATACTTGCTGATAGTCACTATACTTACTGATGCAGAATGTCCTGAGGTTGTCTTAATCCTGTCATTTGGTCTGTCTGAGCAATTTGCCATTGCACCAGAACGACAATTTTAATTGTGTCTTCTGGTCAGGTTAAACAAGTCTTGAACTTTTTTGTACACACTTATTAGTGTTGTTTGTCATACAAAGGTGAGGATAATGCTGTGGAAAAAAAACATGCACGTGTTAGGACAAACTGGGCGAAACCCAGTCTCTGCCAGGACTTCTTAGATTTCCTGGTTGTCATCCTCTTACATTTCTTGGTGGTCACCATACTGCTGGTAAGCAAACTTTCTTGATTTTGAACCACAACTTTGCCTCCATATTAAAAACATAATATTCTTCGTATCACTAGGCTCCAAAACATACTGCTGATGAGCATCTCTGGAAAGCTCAGTTTTATTTCCATCTGGCCACAAATCACAGTCCCAACTATCATTAAAATGGGATGTGGTTTAATGAATCTGTGTTTCGTCTTGTTGTGTTTTGGCTTATGGAGAGTCTTCTTCCTTGTGTCATTGTCATGAGCACCATGCATGCCGTAAACATGGAATTTATGGTATTTTGATTATGGTATTGTATCCCTATAATTTAGAAAGTTGCACGCTCTCTGCTCCTTCTATGTTTGAGTTTGCTATTTGAACCATTTTCCTCATGACATACAGCAGTACACATTTCCAGTTGTAGAAATTTTCTGCATTTGGGTGTTCCAAGGTTGCTACAAAGGGGGATGCAGTTAGATTGTTGTAAGGATGGAGTAATTCTGTAGCTGTTAGGGGCAGTTGTCCACCTAAACAAAATGGAGAATCTGACTGAATTCATGGCATCATCTTTGTGTTGGGTCATCTGCAGTTAAAGCAACACAACAAAGAGGCCAAACTGAGGTAATTGAAGGAAACTGGACAGAGAGGCATTGGGGATATTTACATTGCTAAAGATGCCCTCCTGCTCCAGAGGGCAGTAAATTAAATAAACTGATCAGCTCATGTGGGTCTGTTTCCTGGTCCCAATCTGAAGGCAAAAACGGGGTATTGATGTTGGTCTTACACCCGACTGACCTGCCATCACAGGATCCTGTGGGGATGAGATGCTGTGTTTGTGGAATTAACGCATATAGATGTGGCCTGTAGCTGTAACTGCTAATGCAAAATGTCATATTTGGAACAAAAATTGCTGTACTTATTTCAAGATAAAGTAAACATCTGCTCTGCAAACAAATACAGTCGAATCCAATCACAACCACTGCTCCAGAGGCCACAGTGGGCAATTTTAAATAATGATTTGAGGGAAGTATTCAAAAACAGATCCCTGCCAATATAATCAGCCATTCAACTGGGAGATTGAAGTTTTTGAACAGTGTTTAGTTTTGCATTTATTTTTTGTGCTTCATGAAGCTGGGGAGTCAAGAATTGTGGATGAAAATGAGACACAGCAGAACATATACTGACTTCTTAAATTGGAGGAATGACAGAGTTCATTTGTGGTGGGTCAAGGATAGGAACGTTTACCGGATTGACCAGCTTTGGTGACTTGCACACACCAAGTAAGTTATATACAATTACCCAAGCAGAGATCCTCAATCACCATTTGGCAGGTTGAGACAATATTAATTAGGGGCTGTTCATCAAAAATCTGCTTGAATGATGCCACCCCTTTTAAATCTTCCTGGCACCATAAAATTGTATGTCATGGGTTATATAGTTTAACTGTCCACCAGTGAGGATTCTCAGATGCCACTGTTTCTTTTTTTCTCTTTATCTTTCAGCTCGTGTGCACCAGTCTGGAGGAGCTGAGGGAGCTGATCAGCAAAACAGAGGATGAGCTGGATGAGCTGGAAAGCACCAGAAAGAAATCGGTCAGTGAGAGAGGGACCTCCTGTATCATGTGGTCTGTAATGTTTGTTGCATTGGTAGTTTTCTTTTCTCATGTTTCACGGTTTTCATTCATACGTTCATAGTTCATAGTTTATAGTATGTTCATTCATACTAGGTAGAAGGTTCAGGACCCCGGTGTGAGTAACACAAAAATGAAAAGTCTCCTTTTTTTAGTGCAACAAATGCTAATCTCCATCTTTCTGGGCATGCTCAGTGTTGACTTTAAAAGAGCAGTTCTGTTAGCAAGATATCACACAATTGAGACGATCTGGATCTGAGACAATAATTCAATACACGATTCTAGAAGCTAGCCATCCACCTAACAAACTAGTTTTCCAGTGATGGCAATAACAGTTGTCCTCTGCCTTTATGATTTTTATAAATATGAATTTTTGTATGTAACAACTCAGGGTATTTATAGACAATATGTTTCTCCTCTATTTCGCTAAAAAGGACAGTGTTTGACTCAGAAATCCTCCACTTCCTGTAGCTACAGCTGAGCTTGGCAGTGGAAAAAGTTGTGAAAATTGAACTTTTGTTAATCTCCCCTACATTTCAGTTTGCATTGGACAGCCCCATCACAAAATTACCAGCTTCCTCCTTTGAAAATAAATGACATCTTTTGCTTTGTCTCTTCCACGTTGCTTTTAGTTTGCCCTGAGGGTTATTATTCTTTAACTGCTGATTACCCTTCCTCCTCAAAGCTGATACTCCTTAGCTAACTCTTCACTGAGTTGTATATACTGGATAGAAGCCAAAAAAGCAGTTAACTCTCTAAGGTCTTTCAGTGTTGCCTGAGATGTAAGGTACTTGCACACAAAAACTGGCTCTGCAGCCAGTCATTATTTCCAATGCAAGGCTACAGTGGCAGTGGTTGTGGGGCAGAAGTAGCTATCAGCTCGTGGGGGTCCATCCGCTAGCATATCAAGCTTTTGACTGCAAAACCGGTGGCCTGGCCAGCAGAGGATGCTTGTTTGCACGTGTTTGATGTTCTTCTTTCTGATGTAACATTGTTTTGTTGATGCAAAACAATTAAACAGATCTTGTACAAATCATTTACTTTTTGATTTGGTTACTGTTGGCTTTTGGCATGGCTCAGGATCAAGGCCCTGAGGCTGTATAGTTTCAGCCAGGCTACAAGGAATATCAGTCTGCTTTCCTGCCCTGCCAGTGCCAAAAATTAGTTATAATTTCCATATTATTATAACAGTCTATACTGTTGTGAGGTCTTAGGGCAGCAATGAACTGAATAGTTGTATATAGTTCTCATGAAGTTCACCCTTGACAGTGCAAGATGCACCAGATACCGGTGTTAACTCTGAGACTGACCCAGTGTTGAAGGCATTGGGAAGGGGAGAATCACTCAAAGTCAGGTGGTTTGATAGATATTCACTGGGGCATGCAGATGGCCAAGGCCTTTGGTATATGCTGGAAGACTGACAAGCTGCTCGTGATGTTTTACAGGGGCGATGGTACTTCAGGAGAGAAGCAGTAAAAGATCTACACATTACTCTTATCAGACTGCTCAACGAGCTCTCTCCCTGGGAGCCCAAACTTGTCAAGGCCTTCCAGAGGAACAGGTAAATGCATGCCCAAAGGCATGTCATTGCTGGGAGTCCTGAAGTACTTATATGAATGAGCGCATCAACAATGTATATGAAAGTGCAGTTTGTTGGTGTGGCTGACTGGTACAATGTGCTCAGAAGTGCTGGTTCAGTTGGTTTCAGAAGTGACATTTTAACTGATACATGTTAATTATAATTTATCTGTGCAATTTTAGACCAGTTCTACTCGGACTTGTGACTTTTTTTGTCAGTGGATGAATTAACTGTTAGTTTCAGTGTCAGCTGTCTGTGACAAAATCCCTGTGCTTTAGGTACACGTTTAACTTCATTGTGTTCCTTGAAAGGGCCCGGTTAAAAAAGGATTTTGATGATTTCAAGAAGCATCCTGACTACAACAACTTTGTCAGAGAGGAGTGGACTGGGGAGGAGGGCGATGGAGGCCAGGGTAAGGACAGCCATTCATCCACTGACAGCATCAAGCCAGCTGATGGGGATGACAAACAGGACCAGGCAGCCAAGAAGGACACAGTTACAGCAGGTGAGCACATACAGACATGTGCATCGTTATTCTTAATGTATACAGTTGAGGTATTACATTATGAACATGGGCAGCAGAGGAACTAGGAAACAATGTTCAAATTCATATTAAGTGAAATATGACTATTCTCCTTCAGTATTTTAGATGTTGTGATTCTGACATGGTTTGCAGCAATGCTCCTCCTGTAAAAGGCTTGAAGTGATCAATGCTTATTAATATTTGGCATCTGTCAGAAGGTTATTCTACCCTCTTTGCCTCATCAAAATCCCAGTCATCTCCGGTTGAAAATATATGTGTTAGCTAACATGTAAAATATGTGCATTAGCACTGGTAGGACAAATGTTAGGCAGTGTAGTGTTAAGGACCTGGGCTCGTAACCAAAACTTGGTGGTTTGAGTGTGCTTGCTGTTATAGCAAGTTGGTGTTGGTGCTTCAGTAAATATCCATCTGAATACAACATGTAATCATTGCAATCTGAGCAAGATGCACTGGATAAAAATGTTTGCTAAGCAAATGTAATGTAAATGTCATGTACTTTGTTTACAAATAATGGTACACATTTGTTGGAAGTGAAACAGATTATGGAAATTACTGCTACAAACTGTTGCCCCACACAACATTTATTTTCTGTTACACTGAAAAAAGAAAAGATTGAAGAAATCTTTGTCAGAGAATAACAGTTATTGACACAGATATTAGCTGTGTAGTCCAAAAGCTAATTTTATGTTGAAATTTTATTTATCAACATTTTGTCTTGAACAGCTAACAGAATGCCCCAGTTGTGAAGCTATTCTGTTTATGACTGCATGTTATCATGGGATGTTTGTTATATAGAGAATTCTCTTTATATACATGGCACACTGGTTACTTTAGGTCATGTGATGTGTCATGACAATCATTTGCAGACATGCTGTGTGCACAATGAAAAGCAAAAGCCATTAAAATAAAATGACATATAATTATGAATACATTTTTAATGTAAGGTTAATTAGCCTGATTGATCTACTAATTACTACAAACCTAATTTGTTGTCCATCAAAGAGTTTTTTTTTTTTTTTTTGGTGAACCTTTTCACCTTTTCAAGGTGAACGTCACCTTGATGAAACATCAGTATGTTTATCAGGGGAAAAAATGGAGGGAAGAAAGTGCAAAGGGATAAAAAATGCCTTTCTGGAAAGTAACTGCTCATCACAGTTATTGTGACTCAAGTTTTGTTTTGTAGTTATTTAAAATTTGAATTTTTACCGCTCTTCGCTTTTCTTAGCAGCAGGAGGTTGACAGTTGTTCTGTTACTCATTTCTGTTTTCCAGATGATGCTAAGCAGCAAGGAGTGGAGATATTAGGGAGGACCCGTTCAGCTAGACGGGAAAGCATTGCCTCGGACGAGCAGAAACCGGCTTTGAGGAACTCTAAGAGGCGACAGAGTGGAAGCACAGATGAAGAGCTGACCCCTCGGAAGAAAAACAAGAACACTGCTGAGGAACAGACGTCACCAGCAGCACAAACAGAGGCTAGACCCAGGGAGCCAAATGCCGCCGCACAGAGCGTAGTCACAGAAACCTCCAGGGTTACGACACCTATGGCTGTTTTCCACAAGGGCTCCACGCCCATACAGGCCTTGCTAGCCAAGAGTGTCGGGAACAAAGTGACCTTAATCAGTCAGCCCGCTGCAGCTGCGATGACGGCCAGCCAGATGCAAAACAAGCCAGCCGTCTCCACGCAAACAGCTAAAGTGTCGGTGAGCCCGACACAGGCGCCGCAACCGGTACCCACACCAAAGAGTCCTGCTCAGGCTGCCCACGCCATGCCGGGGGGCTTGGACCTACTCAGGAAGAACAGCAACAGTCCAGTAAAGATTGCGGTGCAGCCGGTTCTCAATCAGAAGACAGGGGAGAAGATCTTGCAACAGGTGGTCATCCTGCCTTCTAACCTGCTTATCCAGAGGCAGCTGGAAAAGGACCCCCAGAAGCCCCAGCAGCAGAAGATCCCTGCCCCTGTCTCCAAAGCAACGGTTCCACTGCCCAGCTCTCCTAATTTTGCTAGGCCTGACGATGTTAATAAAATTCCCATACAGCCAGTGGCTCCCCTGACCGAGGCCTACAGCAGGAGCGTCTCAACTAGTACCATTTCTTCCAGTTTACCGACCGGTGTAACGTCCACTTACAGGGGTGCCTCTGTTTCCAAAATCTGTACCACTCAGAATGTAAGCACTAATAAATCCGCTGTCACCAGTGACGCCTCTACAAATCCCAGCAAACCTCCCGATGCCAAGCAAGAACTGAAGACCGTGTGCATCAGGGACTCGCAGTCAATCCTTGTCACCACTAGAGGGGGCAACACAGGTGTGGTAAAGGTTCAGACCTCTGATCAAAATGTCCCCGGTGCCTCACCTCCTAGCCCTGTCATCGCCATTTCCCCCCAGTTTCAAGCCTTCCTGGTGTCCAAGTCCTCTTCTCCCACAGCTTCCACTCCCCCAGCACTGTCTAGCACAGCCACAACTGTGTCGCCACCGACTTTCAGCAGACCTGCTCCCTTTGTTAGCCTGTCCCAGGCTCCCTCTACCATTCCCATTCCAATCAGTGCAGGTCAGACAGGAGGGACTATTGTGAATTTTGCCTTAACCCAGTCCCATAATGCTTCTATTCCCACTACGTTAACTGCTAACAAATTTATTACGTCTGCAAAATCTTCAGTTGTCACCAATCCAGCATTGCCAACAACTCCTCATAGTAATGTCAATGTAACCACTTCCTGTGGAAAAAGTGGCATGATAATCACTCCAGCATCTTTGGTGCAGTATGGCACCAAACCCCCAGTGAAAAGGGCTCAACCAGAGGAGAGACTAGCTGATAGGCTTCCCTTCCAGAAGGTCATCCTCGTAACTCCGCCGTCAAGCATTGCGCCTCCTGTAGCAACATCCAAAGTTGCTTCCCCCACTGCTTCCTCTGCCATGCCGGCGCCAAGGCTGATGCTGATAAGTCAGGCACCTGCCTCTGTTGACCACTCTACAGTTAGCATTCCAAAACAGGCATTGTCTACTGACACCGTGGCAACATCCCTGACGTCGACATCTCAAGTTGTAGATGTGAAGGTTGGACTTAATGTTAGTCAAGTCATCAGCAACAGTCCTGCCAGCACCTTGCAGAAGGTCCAGACCATCGGGCTACTGCCAGATTTATCTACCAGGTTATCAGCTGAGGCCTTGAACCCTGGCAAGCAAGTCAGTCTGTCTTCAGCAGAACTGGCAGCAAAAAGCACATGTGTAACTGTGTCCAGGGCAGGACTTGCTGCAAGTACATCAAGTGGTCTGATTCTTGCTCAGACTTCTAGTGCTCTCACTGGAATGACTCTGTCAACTGCAAAAAGTATAGGTTCAGCTAAGAGCAGTGAGTCTCCTGATGGGAAAACCATTGGATTCTCTACTATCAAAACTGGACATTTTGCATCCTCAGCTCTTTTAACAGCTTCTCAACATCATAGTGTCTCATCATCTAGTGCCTCTCTTGTGCCTGGTGTGGGTGATGCAAAAATAAGGCCAGCAGGAGGCAGTTCTCCGAAGGCCATTGTGACTACTTCTGTGAGCAGTCTGATTAGCAAAGACCTAGCTTTAATGAACACACCTGCTGCTGGGTCACCATCAGCAGGTCTCGTCCTCAATAAACCAAGATTTCCAGCACCACTCAACACAAAATCCTTTGCCTTTAAAGTAACCCCTCCTGCTTCACAGTCTCAGGCTGGAAACACCCCCACCCCTACCCAGATGGTTAGCACCCCAGTCTCTGCTCCTCGACCTGCGCTCCAGACTGTTATTGGTTCCCCAAATGAACCTGCTACTACCGTGCAACAGAGGATTGTGATCAACACTTCCGCCCCCCTTGCTCCTGGAACCCACATCATAATCAACAACACCAGATTCATCGTTCCTGCTCAAGGTCTTGGGCCTGGGAGCCACGTGCTGCTCATATCCAGCCCTGTCGTGCCTCTGGCTCAAGGGGCGAACCCCCCACCTGCTGTCCAGAAAAGCCCAGTAGCATCCAGTGCACCAGCTCCTGCTCTGTCAGTCACGCCAAGTCCAAGAAAGGCAACACCGATTGCACCACCCCAGCAAACCACATATCGACCCCCACCACCATCCGCTGTGACAGTAAGCCCCTCACCTGCTGCTCCTGTTCCTGTCCCTCACCAGGTTACTACTGTAGGGAGGTGTACTGTGACAACTCCACTATCAACTAGTAGCACCACTTCAGTTGCACATGTTTCCCAGTTATTAGCAGCTGCACCCACTTCCCATCTGGGCCTGCCAAGTCCCATGAGAACTACCACAATATTGTCTGCTGAAGGGAAGGGCTTGCCAGTTCCTCCATTGCAAGTTATAGGTAACCATAAGAAGGAGTCTGTGATGCCTGCCCAGTCAACAAGAGGTTCACAGAATAACACTATATCAGCACCTTTATTTACAGGACTTGGAAACGCATTACCTAAGGCACAGCTTACATCAGCTTTGCAGCCAGTGGGAAGTGTCATCTCCAGACCACAGGTGTTTCCTATAGCCACCACGCCTCCGATAGGAAGCACAGTCTCTAGGATGCAGTCTCTGCCTGTTGCAACAGTGCCACCCACAGGGAGTGCGTTCACATGGAGACAGGCATCCCCTATGGCAACTATTACACCCTCTACTAGCAGTGTCATAATGGCACCTGGCCAGCCAGCCAAGATAGTGAGATCAGAATCAGTGAGCCTGGCACAAGCTTCCACCAGTCCTTCACAGACTCTGAGAAAGCAGGTTACTGCCCCAGTTGTACTGGCAAGCTCCTCATCGAATAAAATTCTAGTGAGTCCAGATGGCGCCATTTTGAATGCCATCAAAAGCCCCGCCCTCTCCGGTTTGCCACCGATGTCTAAGGCTTTGACCACAGTGGTGGTAACAGTGAACTCGAATACGGGCAAGGTGTTGTCCACATTAAAGACCGACGATGCCCTGACACCTTCGCAAGGAGAAAAAGGAGGACCTAGTAACTGAGACAGAAAGCCAGTACTTTTGGGACATGCCAGATGAAAGTCAGATTCCAACTGCTTTTTATCCCATAACAGGATTCTGTACAGCAAATAGTTGTATTGTGACAACCATTCTTTCACTTTAGGGTTTTTTTTTTTTTTTTTTGAGAAACTGAAGCTTGAATTACATGTTTTTAACCTTAGATATCTTACAGGACAATACTGTTGGACAACAACATGGAAGAGATCCCCTGTAGCTTCTAGCTCATTTGCTGAAACTGTTTGCTAATATATTCAACAGATGTGTGGGATTTATTTACTTGATGTGTTTTTTTGTATTTCCTAAAGAAAACCATTTGGAGATCCCAATGGGATGTATTTTGGAGGGAACTTGTCACAATAAAAGATGAATTCAATTGTTTGGAGAGGAAACATCTAATGGCCAGTACACATATCTTTATGTAATTTGCTAGGTCGGCAGGGTTTTTTTTCTATTGAGTTCATATTTGAGAAGGTAGCTAAGTCAGGTATGAATGTTTTGTAGCATTTTTCATTGACATTAAACCATTCTTTCATGATTAACAGTTTCTGTCCAATGGTCTGTCACTTATTTGAACATAGATGTCATACAGATCTTTCAGATTTTTTTACTTTGAACTAAAGAACCCATTCTAATACTCAGCTTTTTGTAGATGTCTTTACAATTTAAAGGCCAGCCATACATTTAGAATGTAATGTTTTGTTACCTTTACTGTAGTGTAGGTATCCATACTAAAAAGATCTTCATTTCTTTTATCTAATACAAGTAAAATGAAACCCAGTCATGGTTTTATAATTCCAGCTCTGTATATTGTACCAAATTTTATTTGCAAATCAGGTTTTCACTCATTCTTTTAAAATGTCTTTTTCACTTAACCATATAGTAATACACCCAAATCCTTAACAAGACTCCTTTCACTTAGTTAAGTCTATAGATGAACTGCTCAGCACACAGAGCTGGTGTGTCTTAATACGTGAAATTTGATTTCATGTTAAGCAGTGTGCTTAATAAGTGGTGTAAAATATGACATGGCTTAAGTGTTTCCAGATTTCCAGCCACTTAAACATGTTTTGAAGACTCATGGAGATACGAAAAAGTGACACGTTGCAAGGAGATACAGATCGGGTGCGTATTCTGTACATTTGTTAGAGAGGGTGCAAGGCAAGCAGTTCTTTACAGTGTGAATTGTGGAAGGAAGTACAATGCATACCAGTTCCCCACTATTCAATATCAACATTGACTACATTGTAAGGAGCAGCATATTTGAATTTAGATGAAGTTACCCTTTTGAGTGTTGGCATATTTTGTCAAAATTTTCATTTCATCTCTTAAATTGTTTTCTCTCTGTTTGAAAAAATTGTCCCAATTGAGACACAGCTGAGTGGTGATATTCTTGTAATTTGTTTAAACCCATTCAACGTTTGTCTGAAACTCCAAATTGGTTATTTATTATTTCTATTTGCACAACGTATACATTTTAGTAGGTATTTTGGACCATCTGCAATGGTTAAGAAATTGCAGACAAGTCAGCATGGAAATAAATATGGTGCTTTACACCAGGAGTCTTCTCTTCTGTGTCACTATGACAGACCTTTACATACTTCACTTTTTTGCATGTTTATATGTATACAAAATACAATCCTGTCTTAAAAAGCAATGTTGTGTGACTACCACTAGCCCTTTATTGCACACTGGGAGTTGACTAACTATTTAGAACAGTGCTAAGTCTTAAGATTGTCACTTAATACATCCACTGCCCTGTGTTTGTATTTGCCCATCAAAAAAAAAAAAAAACACAAAACCTCCTTCTTGTGTCTTGCACACTGGGTGTGTAGAAGTATTGCGCTAATCAAAACACATTTCTTTTTTCTGTTTTGTTTTAAGCACAAGCCTTTACTTTGAAGTCAAAAGAAAAAGAAACATACATGCACAATACTTACATGTTTACAAATTGTACCAGACGAGATGGTTATTAGGTAGAGTTACAGTTCAGATAGCATGTGGAAAGCCTTAAAATGATCTCTTTAAAAAGAATTAGCATCACCATTTACTACTTTTCAGTGAAGGTAAATCACATTGCCTATCCTAAATGTGATTGTGAATTGCTTCTGTTTTCTACATAAGCATTGTTAAAAAATAAAATGAAAACTTACGAGAAAATCAATTAGCTACAGGTCTTAATGAACACAATCAAGCACACTTGTTTGAGAGAGTGAGTATTTAATGGAAACCGTGAAATCAGTGACAGCAAATATTCACAGCCCCATCACTGGTTGTTGGTGGTTGTCCAAATGAGTTTCTCAGGGTGAGTAGGGAGGGGGTAAGAGGTCAGAGGAAATCTTCTCATATGCTGGAGGAGCATTGGGCACCTGAAATACAAACAGAATTGACAACAGCTCAATCATATTTTCATAAATACACAATTTCATACAAGCCACTACATCTACCTATATCTCAGCCATTCACATCAGAATTACTATAACTAAAAGGAACATGGAGAATTGCTGTATTAACCTTTCCAGCCTCAATGAAGGCAGGAGTTACTGATTGAGAACTGGATTAAGTGAAGTTTGAAGAAACATAGTTCTGAAGTATTGCATTGTTTTATACATTGTTCACATTATAGTTTTCAGGATCTGAGGTCAGTTGAATTATGTAACTTCAGAATAATCATTAGGTATAAATCAGTATAAAATATACGAATATTATTATGCTTTTCTTCTCCACTTATGCAATCTTGTTTTTCCGGAGTTGTGCACTAGGCCTGTGTCACTGCAACAACCTCTGTGCTCACACGGGAACACTGAGGCATGACAAGTTCAATCTTCTGATACCTTCACACACACCTGAGGGCTATTTTTCAAACTGCAAGTCACACAGTGCACTACAGTGGAGTGGATGTTCATTGAAGGATAGGTGCTACTCACAGGTGCCTGACGAATCAAAGGGTGCCTAAGAGAAAGGAAACGGGGAAACCTTGGCCAGCCTACCCATCCCTATCCCCACTGGAACAATCTGTTCCGCTGTTGTTCTGGTAATTGTCTGATTATTGTGTCTGATTGTCTGAGCCACTCGAGACTCATTATCCTACCATCCATTAATAATATTTGCTCAATTTAATTATCCAAAAACTACCAAAGACCACCATCCTAACCCCTGATGTGAATGTCACAAAAAAAAAAATCAGTTGCCTCTGTTGAGGTCAATTCTCCCACCCCTTTTTATATTACTCAAATATGGTGTCTCTCTCACACTCCATGAACATCTCATGAAGGAATAGCAAAGAAATACTTAACAGGATAACAGAAAGTAAATGTCTAAATTCAAGATGGTTTTACAGAATCTAACACAGTAAACATAAATCTGGTATACTAATGGAATTGTTTTACTCCAGGGACAAAAAAGTTTGAGTCATTCAACTGCCTGTATAGATTGTTGCTTTCCTTCTGTGTGGGTTGGTAACATGCTCTGGTCACATAAAGGAGTGCAGTAAAGGATGTTTAGTTACATGCTGGTGCAAACGGTTTATATAGAGGCATGGTGCTTAATAACCAGTATGGAGTAACACATCACACCTGGGCACACAGACATTCCAAAAAGAAACTAACCAAACATAAATAATACTACTACTAATAATATACGTATGAAATAAACCTTGTTAGTAAAGCAATTTCAAAGAAAGGATGCTTGGTGCAGTGGTCTGATCAGCAAGGAGTTGATCTGGACTGGGTGGACCACAGACTACAAACGTGGTGTGAGGCACGATCCCCTCAGCGTTGGATGAAAGGTGGAGGTGTGATGGCTCGGGCTGCAATGCAGTATGGATTTTGATCACAGCTGATGTAATCCTTGAGACAATATTCTGGTGCCATGTATTGCAGTGTATTTGCTCAAAGCAACAAACACATTTACAGAAGTTAATGGCGGCACGCTGCTATCACAGTCTGAGTATTTCCAGCAGCAAATGAAGGAAATGAAAGTATTTATTCCTTTGATCCAATAACCGGTTTATGCTGTACATCTCAGAAGTGGCCTAGCAGTCATTTTTTTCTGCTATAGAAATGAATTGCTCTGTATTTATTGCATTTTTAATGCCTCAAAGTGTACATGTACATACAGCATGTGTATGTCTGTGTGTGTGTGTCTATTTTTAAGGCTAGCAATTTATGTCTGTTGAAATTGATCAGATTGATTAGTTAAATATGGTAAGATTGTGTGTTTGCACAAGCTGGTATAGGTGTAGGCATTTTAGCTAACCCTCTTGTGTATTGATGGTGTAGCTGACTGTATTTTGAAAATAATAACATTAGATTACTGGCAAGTAACAATTAAGGAAAGGTCAGCTGCAAAGTAGACTAAAAATTACCACAGAATATACATGTAAGCAACAACAGCTTAAATAGAATTTTCAAGAAAGAGAACATTATCAATATTGCAAGATGAGTAAATTTTGGATAAATAGCCACTAGGATGACACTGAAAACCCCGCTAAAACACTGCAAACAAGGTAGTAACCATCCCCCTGAATATGCAAGTATGCCAGTCAAATGCCATTCATAATTTTCCACCCCCCCCCCCTTAAAATTGCAACAGGTTAATGTGCCCATCCCCACAATCCTGGAGGTACAAATTATTACAATAATAATGTCAGTGCATTCACATTCAGCCCTTATGAGCCATGAAACATAAATTACATTCAGATTAACACCATTTGGATTTCACCTCTCCCCCACTACTTTGCTCTGTTGTTGTACAGTTAGACATATCGAGTCAATGTTTGGATTGACACCGTAGCCCCTTTAGCCACTGGTATCTTCAGTTGCTGGTATCACTTACCACATGACGTAGGCTGCTGAACTCATTGAGGGCAACTTTGTTTTCGGCGGCCGCTCCTCCATCCCTGTACTGGCCTGAACTCATCAACGACCTCCAGGACTGACCTGCATTCTGAGGCTGTAAGGAGACAGGGGAAAGGGAGAAACATTGACTGTGGCCATTCTACACGTGAAGCAAAGCTGTACTTCCACAACCTTCACTGTATTGAAAGCATCTGGCTTTTAAATTAGTGTTTTAAGTGAAGTATTTTGCTTTGAAGACTGAAAAGCTTTGTTGGTATGTTGCTGTCAAGAACTCAGCAACTGAATGGGAAACAGCATACAAATTAAGTGCAGTGTATACCATTGGAAGGGCAACCCTCAGATGAATGCTTTCTACCACATACTCTTCACCTCTGTGTAGAGAACTTGTCAGCCTCCCTGAGGTAGAAGAACAGCGTATCTCACCCGAATCATTTTGTACCCACTCCTTCTCTTGAAGTACCAGCAGCCGATTATGAGGAGAGCTGCGAGAATGATGACCAGGAGAGCTATTCCTGCTGCCCTGAAAAGTGCAGTAAATCCTGTTTCAGACTGATCTCAAGGGGCGCACAAATCACTGTACAAGCCTCCGTTTCTGTAAATGATCAATTACACCGATTGTAATCTCCGAGGTGATTTTTCATTATTATGGTTAACATCAATCACCACCAGCATTTACAAATACGGGTTTAATGAAGGAAAACTGTAGTGTAATTCAGAACAAGAAGAAGGAAAAGAGTAGGCTGATTAAATAAAGCGTTTAAAGAATTCCACGAACTCTTCAGCTCGAACATATAATCCACCGCCTCTGCTTGCGAAATGGACGTTGAAGTCTCCGCGTGGCATACTGTCGTTTTTGGGAAAATCTGGAAACTGGAAATCACACCTGGTGAAAAGGAAAAAAATGGCACATGACAAAATCTTTAAAAATCCTTATTTTATTGGATGGAGGATCACATAAAATAAAGACTTGTTTCTGGAACACGTTTCTGGCTGTTATGTGAACCGTTCCAAAGCAAAAAAAAAGAAAAAAAAAACTTAGCAACTGAATGTATGCATTGTAACAAGAATGTTTGTTCAAGATGTTCATTATATTTGTCTTCATAATAGGCAACCATCACATTTCGATAGTATCATGTTGCATCATAAGCGAATGCAATGTTAATCAAGTTAACGTATGGTACTTTGTAAAATAAACTGACAGATAAATTATAGCATGTAATTACCTGCATTACTGCGTAATTAAATTAAATACAAATGCTTATTCTTTGTATATTTAAGCATATAATCCCATAATGTAATTATTTTCCCTGCCAGACAGACAGCATTTTTGTCGTTGTGAATTCGGGATGTGCGTAAAAAGAAAGAAAATCTTACCAAAATTGGGTAAACTGATTGGGGAGAGCGGTAGTCCAAAACGCCGCAATGGAGCCGGTACAGGAAATCTCATTCAGGGTGGCTTTCCCGACTGAAATCTTTTGCTTGTGAGAAAGGAGAACCCTTTGAGGGAAAGAATTCTCATGACCGTCACGGGTTCTACGCTCATACTTAAAGCCATTGAACCAGACTAATTAGCGTGAAAACCCCGCAGTTTTGAATATCCCTCAAACTGAAAGCCACTCGTGAAAGTTGTCTGCTGACTGCCTCGGTTTGCCACAAGACCCCCGAACAACTGACCTCATATTCAGTCGGATTTTCATCATTATAGTTGCCCAGGAAAAATATTACTTTTTATTTAAAAAATTAAATAACAAAATATGAAATAACTAACATGTAAAGTTATGATTCATGGTTTTATTTTTAATAACAATATGCACCTAGTACATAATTTAAATAATTTTGAGTTTATGACGCTTATTTATCAGATATAAACTAATAGACAGACTTGCTATGTATTATTTTATCATAAATTTAGAGGGTTGTGGGGGCCAAGCCATAGGCAGCTTTGTCATTATTCTCTGCAGGCAGCAAATAATTAAGCACCTTAAGCACGCTGCCCCTGTAGAGTTCCCTTTAATAATCTGCGTATTATATCAATAAATGTATAAAGCTGGTCTTTTTGGACTTTTGTTTGTTTGATGTCATTCTTCAGCCCTACGCAATCCTGATTTCCTCCTGGATGGCTGCTTCAATGTTCACTGGTAAGCGGTTTGCAGTTTACAAGATGTGTTTATTCTACTGGTCTTTCAGCAGTTTTTTTCTATGTTCTACCCATTTTCAGTCATCTAGGTTACTTGCACTGCCATGTCAGTCTCTTCTTGCACGACCTAGTAGTGTCTTTGTTGCTGTATATTACTTTATAATTGTTGGACCGGCTGTGTCACCTGCCTGTTGTAGTGTGCTGTTATTGCTATTGCTGTCCCACCTTTAAGCATGCAAAGTCTATAAGCCTCGATTTATGTTACTTTCCCTCAAGGTTTCTGTTGTCATCTATTGTGTCTGGCTAGGCATCAAAATGTTTGTCAAGAATATTTTCACTGATACCAGCCTTCTTTGATTAGTGCTGGATCACCATGATAAAGGTGTTAAAATTGTTACAAATAGGTACAGTATGGCTGTAATTATTTGCAGAAAAAATATTGACTTGTAATATGATTTGTTGTAATTGTCCACAGTCCTTACTACATTTGACATTTACACATTCATCTTTGCTGGTGGATGGACACTCCACTAGAGTGAAAATTATTTGTGCATTCTGTCCATATCAACAAAAGACTAAAACCTTAAAATAATAATGGAGCATTCCCTGGAAAATCAGCACATCAATAACTGGCAATGATATTTAACATTTCATGACTTACACTGTTTGACAAAAGCACAGTGTAACCCACACATCCCTGTACCAAGAAGAACAAATATGTGATATTAAACAAAGTGTGATTTAACAGTGTTCCAGTACTAACCACTGGCACTGCCAGATGGGAGAAAAAAGCATCAATTTGCAATACTCGTGTAATTTACAGTTAAAAAAGAAAACAAATTGAACTTGATTTTGTACGTTTTATTACCATACTGTACTACGAATAAGGTATCACGTGTTATTTATTTCTTATATATTTTCTACAATGACACAGTGTGCTTGACCACAGTTGCAGCACAGTGCTTAAAGAGCATGTCAACTATGCACAGTATTTCTGAAAACCTTTCTCAGCCTACCAACCCAGAAGATCAAAAAACTGAAAAGCATATGCAAAGCTATGGGCAGTTCATTGTAAAGGTGAGTAATAAGAAACAGACCACTGCCCTTGAAAAAGATAAGGACCTATTTTGGCTAACGTGTTTGTAATTAAGAAAGGCACAGTAGAATGCAAAAAGAACACAGCTAACAAGTAGCTAAATCCTTTTCTAGTGGTATAAACATGTAAACAAACAGCTAAGCACAAAAATCCACCTTAAACACTTAAGCAGAATTTAGGAAGCTGAGGCTCTTGTAATAAAATCATATGTCCTCCTACTGAACTTGTCACACCTTTTCCCCATTTCTTCTCTTGACTGGACTCCAGGACCACCGAAACACAGCCAGTGACACAGACAGCAGAAGAGTAGTATTGTAAGCAAACTAGATTGATATGCTATGGTGTTAGTAATAGTATATCAATAGCTGGTGGGTTTTTACACAGTTAATTGCACCTGACAAGTCCAAAAATCATTAATTATATTAATTACATTAATATGTTTATATTACAATGTAATAGTATAATTTAATATAATTATATTATATTTTATATTATATTATATAAATATATAATATAAATTATTCTGCCCATTGACCAATTCTCACACTTTACTGAATTACAAATGATACATTGTTGTGTTCTGTATGGCATTTTGTTTTAAAACACTGAAACTCAAAATTAATTATTTTAAGGTGACATTGGTTTTACATGTCACCTTTGCCATATACAGGTGCATTGTCCCTAAAATAACCACATGTTTTAGATATATCCAGTAGTGAAAGTAGACTGTCCCCACCCCATCCCCTACTGATATAGAGATGAAGAGTTGGGGTTCTGTAAGTTTAATGACCAATTACAAACACCTTAATTCCATTACTAACACTTATCTGTAACATCAGGGTGCCAACAGCTAATAACTAATAATAGCTAATAGCTACAAAAAAATGTTCCTATATTCTATAATCAAGTTAGCACAGACAAAATATTAGTTGTGGTTGCGCCACTGTAAAAACAGAAAAAAATACCACCATGTAATATACTCATATAATTATTCTTAAATTTTCCTAGCATCCAATAAGGGAAGATGTCTTACAATGACAATTCTAAATCAAGTAGCCCTGGCCTGTACATGTTATTTACTAAGTTATTAAATATTCTTGAACATTCTGGTAGGAGACAGGTGGGTGAATTGGTGAATTTAATGGAGGCAAAGAGCTGTGCTCATAAATTTGCTCAGAAAACCGAGCAATGTCTATGAAATAACCACAAAACTGCTTAATACAAAAGCATTTCTACATATGCTACTTGCTACACAGAAAATCTGTGGTCTGCCAATATTTCTCCACAGAGAGTTTCTGCCAGAGAGGCCTTGCACAATTTTTTTTTAGATTTTAATCTGAATTTCTTAGCAACACTAATGTGTGGTGAAAGCTCTGAGGTCAGCCAGTGAATCTCTGAGTGGTATTTTTACTGTGACAGTATACTACGTTAGTATATAGCAAAAAATTCAAATACATGTAACTTTACACTCCCTGGAATAAATGCAGCTGCATGTAGTTTTAAGCAAATTGCATCTCTGGCTTTGAAAACACCTACTTGCGACTGATGTTTGTTTTTGTACAATGCACTCCCAAAACGTTTACTCCTCACTGCCCAACTACCAGTTATAACCCCAGGCCCTTACTCCATCCCCGTTTAAATGTTTATCCATGCAATCACCCAGGTAAATTATCCAGAGTATCTTTTCCTTACCAGTGGCAACAAAAAAGGGCTACACTCTGTACAGTACACATAGCAGCTTGGATGACAAATATTAAATCATGTCTTGGTTTTTGTAACACTATTGTAATTGAGGGTTTGTCTCCTTCAAGACACATTTTTTGTACAATGATGTGCTATAATTTTATGGTTGGGGAAAGGCAGTTGTAAATAAAGTTTAGAAGAGTAATTGATAACAATTTATAAAATTGGGGATACATTTTCTCTCTAAAAAGCTTGGAATAATATTTTGCAACTCCTATGGAGGATGCTGAAACATTCCATTTATACTGAGTGGAACTGTACGTAAAAATGACAGTGCTGTTGGATTTGTCTGAAATTCCAGATAACCTTTCACAGATCCTTTCATTAAACTGTATGAATTTGTGTCATTTATTTCATTTAGAGGTTGTTGTTCACAGACTATATGGTTACAATGTCACTGGGCAGTAAGGCGTGATTATAGGATGTTACGAATACTTTATTGTGATTGTACTTAAGCAAGCACAAAATTTCTTGTGCTGCTCTCTCTCTCTCTCTCTCTCTCTCTCTCTCTCTCTCTTAAAAAAATCCCTATTGATAGTTTTAAATGAGGCATCACCACTACTGCCAATTGTACCTGCACAAGACATAACTGAGTATAATTGTACTCAGCCAGTAATATGGATAAGTGGTCATGGATGCAAACTCATAACCAGACAGTTGTGGGTTCAAGCAGTGGGAGGGAAACATCTGGATGTGAACCTGAATTGTTGCATTAAATGTCAAGCTATATATATGGATGATAGGTCAGAGAGTAGGCACTAAAAGTCACCTTTGTTAAGAGTGCCTGCCAAGCAGAGATTTTGCAGCTGTATTTAACCTCTGTGACCAGTAAAGCACTTTAGCTCATGGGAATATGAAGTGATTTTTGTAACACTGTATTTTCAACAGTAATATCTGGGACGAGCTGAACAGACAAAACACTGAGCAGTGTCTTGAAATGATACGGATGCTACAGAGGTTGCATTGTGCGTTTACATTAGCTATGGACTTCACCTCCCATCAGTGTCTCTGCAGAGCGTTACGTAAGGTTTTGCACATTGAGCTCACCTCGCTCTTCCTGTCACCGAACACTTCCTCAATGAAGTTTGTCCCTCCCTATTATCCGTTCGGAATCTGCCCAATCGACGCACGTTGGTGTACCAGCAGTAAAAATGGAGAGTGACACCACAATAAGGCGAATAAAAGCCTACGGTACTCAGAATAATGTCTCGCAACGGGACAAGGATGCTCTGCAACAGTACGGAAACAACGGTTGTGGTGAAGTGAAAAAGAAGCCTGAAGTTAGTTTGTATTTGCTGAGCGAAGGGATCGGAGTTGTTTTGGTTGCTGTGTTCATGCTTTTGCTGTGGGGACTGGTCCATTTATCGCTGCAGCAGCTAGTCATCGGGAAATCCACCGGCGAGTTCAATGCAATAAGGGCAAGGTAAGTAGTTAGTTGCTGGCTAGTTAGTGTGTAATAGTCGCTAGCAAACTCGCTGACCGTCTAAATACATTACCATCGTGAGAGTAATTTGCTGCCTAGCCTTAACATTTCGACGCTAGGGAAACGACCTTCTGGTCTAGGCAACGCAAGCCACGACTATGTTTATCATGGAGTTTGCGATCTCGCTCAGGTAAAGTCGTTAGATAGCGTTAGCTACCATGCAAAGGGGAAAGTGACAGCGATGACTGAGAGTTGTATTTTAAATCTTTGTTATCAACGAAGCTAACTACCTTACTGACAGTCTCACAATGAATCAATTTCGATTCGACAGCTAGCAGGCGGATCTCCCGTGACATAGCGAAAGGGGATGTGCAGTCATTTTTTGAACTTTATATTAGGGCTGTATATTTGGCCAAAGAATGACATATGGGTAGCTAGCAATGTTGCTTTGGCTCTTTGTTTTAGTTTCCTACTTATTTTTACAGTTGCATGGGAAGCAGCTTGTCCAGCTCGACAAAAATGTTGTCTGCACGAGAGGCTTGAATGGCACCCTTGATAGGGAACTGTCCTTAACAAGCTTCACACCAAATGTCGTTAAAACCTTTAAATGGCTTTTTTAAAGGAATTTGTGAAAATCCAATTTAACATATTTTGCTTGACAAAACACATTCATCCGCATGTTTCAAACAATCTACCATAATGACACAGCAGTCCATTAATAATTAATTTACTGCATAAAACTCATACGCAGGGAGCAGAAATGATATTCTGCATAGCCCACTTTGATCTTAAAGGTTGGGTTCAGTGAAAGATATTTCACTTAATTCAAATGTGATATGTCATGTGTCATTTGTGATTTTACACATTGATGTCATTACAGTAATGAAGACAGCAAGTGTAACTGTCAGCTGTCTTTATTGGGTACTGCAGCTGTTCATGATTTTGGATTTATGAACTGGGCAAGACTCAGTGCTTCAAAACAGGGCCTGAAATGATGAAACAAAACAAGCATGCAAGAGTAATAATTGAACAACGAAATTTAGTGCAATCCTGCTTGCAGTACATTTGCATTTAATGGACACATGAAGTACATCTTAGGTGGAAACAACACAGCTTAGTTGCTCAATAATGCAGAAATGAAGTCATATCTGAAACCAGTGCTACCGAGATAAGGGAAAAAAAAACATTTGTGGAAATGAGGATACCTAACCACACCCATAGTGGTAGTCGTCAGAGACTTCCTCTTCAGTGATGGAGGGGGAGGGGAGTTGTTCTCAATGTCAATGAGCCACAGAATTAGTGCTGAGTGTCAATTTCCCAGCTAGGTGTCAGGTAGCTTATTTTGACTTACATGGAAAGCGCTTCCTGAAGCTTGTGTGCTTGGAAGCTCCTCTCAAACGGAGGAGAAATTTCATATTTTATGTCATGTTTGTATTTTATGCCTAGCATTATTCTTGTTATCTCCACTCTTAAGGTACAGCTTAAGCAATTGCAAAATACTATGTTTCACATGTCATGCCTGTTTTTGGAAAGCCAATTAAACAAGTGTTCACTCAAGGATACAATTAGCTAGTGAGTGTGTCAACATGGTGTTATTATACTGTCAAAATAGTAAACGCATAGTGTGGTGACTGAAAAAATACCAGATAGCCAGTTGGAGTTTTGAGCTATAAATTGAGGAAGCTAATTGGTTTACATTTATCTACATGTTGTTCTCCTCCCTGGAGTTTATTTCACCATGTGTTCATTCGTCCTTTTGGCCTGCTGTCTGACTGAACTCGTGTTGTCTTGCAGAAAGCATCTGGAGAAGATCACCAGCGTGGGTCCAAGGCCCGTGGGAAGTGTGGAGAATGAAGTACTGACAGTTAACTACCTGCTTGATCAAATTGAGCACATCCGTGCAGAGACTGCTGCTGGCCCCCACTCTGTCTCCGTCAGTGTCCAGCGCCCCACTGGCTCCTTCAGCATTGACTTCCTGGGCGGATTCACTAGCTACTATGACAAGGTCACCAACATTGCTGTCAAACTGGAGCCCAAGGCTGGGGCGAAGCATCTCATGCTGGCTAACTGTCACTTTGACACTGTTGCTAACAGCCCAGGTAGGCCCTGCACCTCTGTTTCAGTATTGTCAAAGTCAGCTTCTGAATTGGTGATTTAGGCTTCTTTTATATCCTGCCAACAAAGTCAGCACAAAAAAAAGGCAGATTTTAGTTTTTCTTCCAGTTCTCTTTGGTTCTGTCAATCTTTAATACAGCGGTTTTATGGAACTGTTGCGAAAATTGTTTATGACCTCTGACGTACTGAATTATGGAAAGATTTTTCTGAAACATGACACAGTTGTTGTCCATGTTGGTGTCCAGAGTCATACTGATTTTGAGGTCATAAGGTCAAAGGGTAAGGTCAGAGAGGCTTCTGATTGCTTTTTGTGTCAGGGTTGAGCAGTTACACATTAATTTTGATTAAAACTGTCATGCATCATGTCTTCACTGATCTGTGAAACCCTGTCAATTTTTAGGGTCGCAAGGTCAAAGTTCAAGGTCACAATGTCTCCTGATATTCTTTTCTGATTTCTTGTCTCTAATTAATAACTGTAATTACCCCTGAAGTACAATCATCAATGGGTGTCAAGTGGAGCTCACTTGGTCTGCCTACAGTGGCAGCGTGGTTACACTTTGCACTACAATGCACCTCTTAGTTAACATTAAGTGAAACCATTTCTTCATAACCTCTGCAGTGATAGTTCCTCATTCCCAAACTGGCAGCATTGGCGTTATTGGTGATACGTTGCCAAATTGAATTTTTCACAAGATTTGACACACCACTCTCACATTTGCCAAACAGGTATTCTTTTTTGCTTTGCATGCACAGACACTTTAATTTTGATTTTTGCATCTATGTTTTTCCTGTCTCCATTTTTCCATCAAGCCACATTAATATGCAAAAATATTAATATGAAAGTGTGGTAAATTTAAAGCTTAAATTCAAGTCCATTTATAAACAGTTATGTTACAGTTTGAGGTTTATCCATCTTTATTCGAAAAATCTGACCTCTGTGCATATGGGAGTTACCACCCAGATTAATGATTGAGGCCCCTGGACACCTGGTTGGTTGTTAGTGGTTCCCAGAACCCTGTAAATTTTCATGACACAAGGTCCAGTTTTCTTTAGTTTTCTTCTCTGGTATTTAGCCTGGTAACCTATATATGCATTTTGAAATGTTACTCACATTATGTCCTGAATTCCTTTAAACCCCTACAAATTTCCAGGTCATAGAGACTCTTAATGTTTTTTCCCTGTTTGCATTTTTGCACCTTTGTTATACAATAGAAAGTAGAGAACCTCAATTTTTCTATTAATTTAATGCTAATAAACACAAAGCCTTCAGTTTCTGTATGGCATTATTTGTATATGTAACTTCTAGGCTTCACATTACTAGTTCCTATACTGTTATTTTGAAGTAATTTTTTACCCTCTTTCCAAGGATTGCCTCATGACATACACTCAGTGACCACTTTATTAGGTACACCTGTACACCTGTTCAGTGATGCAAATATCTAATCAGCCAATCATCTGGCAGCAACTCAATGCATAAAATCATGAAGACGTAGTCAAGAGGTTCAGTTGCTGTTCAGACCAAACATCAGAATAGGTAGGACATTTAAGCGACTTTGACCGTGGGATGATTGTTGGTGCCAGACGGGTGGTTTGAGTATCTCAGAAACTGCTGATCTCCTGGGATTTTCACACACAACAGTCTCTAGAGTGTATAGAGAATGGTGTGAAAAACAAAAAACATCCAGCGAGCGGCAGTTCTGTGGGCGAAAATGTCTTGTTAATGACAGAGGTCAGAGGAGAATGGCCAGACTGGTCCAAGCTGACAGGGAGGCAACAGTAACCCAAATAACCACACATTACAACAGTGCTATGCAGAAAAGCATTTCTGAACATACAACACGTCGAACAGTGAGGTGGATGGGCTACAGCAGCGGAAGACCCCTCCAGGTACCACTCCTGTCAGCTAAGAACAGGAAACTGAGGCTACAGTGGGCACAGGCTCACCAAAACTGGACGGTAGACAATTGGAAAAACATCGCCTGGTCTGACGAATCTCGATTTCTGCTGTGACATGCAGATGGTAGGGTCAGAATTTGGTGTAAATAACATGAAGCCATGCATCCATCCTGCCTTGTGTCAACGGTTCAGGCTGGAGGTGGTGGTGTAATGGTGTGGGGAACATTTTCTTGGCACACATTAGGCACCTTAATACCAATTGAACATCGTTTAAATGCCACAGCATACCTGAGTATTGTTGCTGACCATGTGCATCCCTTTATGAACATGGTCTACCCATCTTCTAATGGCTACTTCCAGCAGGATAACGCACCATGCCACAAACCACACGTCATCTCAAACTGGATCCAGGACCATGACAATGAGTTCAGTGTACTCCAATGGCCTCCACAGTCACCAGATCTCAATGCAATAGAGCACCTTTGGGATGTGGTGGAACGGGACATTCGCAGCATGAATGTGCAGCTGACAAATCTGTAGCAACTGTGTGATGCTATCATGTCAGCATGGAGCAGAACCTCTAAGGAATGTTTCCAGCACCTTGTTGAATCCATGCCACAAAGAACTCAGGCTGTGCTGGAGGCAAAGGGGGGGCCCTACCCAGTAAATAATAAAGTGGTCACTGAGTGTATTTCCAGTCTGCTAGGGCGTTGTGCTTTACAGGACATTTTGCTTTACATTGAATTTAGTTCATTCCAGTAAATTTCCTCATGGCTCAAGTGATCTTGTGAGTTAGTCAGCTGTATCCATTCTTCCCCATTTTCAACTCGCTGTTTGTCAGTCCCCATCAGACCAATTTAAATGTATTGTGTTTTTAAAAGAACACTAGAACACTTCAGAACATTTTTGTTTGTTTGCAGAACAATTATTTTGGCGTAATTTATAGTGCTGTATTAAACAAAAGAAGTTTAATAATCATTAGCTATTTATCCTGCACAAAATGCTGAATGTACAGGCTACTGTAGCAAATATAGGATACCATGTTGCAATAAAAGAATTGTTAGTATTAAATGAATGCATGACCCAAGAGCAGATATTGGACTAAACAAAGCCTAAAATGCCACCCAGAAGAGTCTCACTTCACTGTCCTGTATCTGAAAACTGGAGCTTTGATGAGCCTCAGTGACTCAGCACTGAGAGATTTAGTTAAATATTTCTAGCAGATGCAGTTTCTAGCAGAAGATGCAGTGAAATAAATAATTAATATTAAGGGATACCAAAATAAGGGATATCAAAGACTTGTGGTAGACATACAACCCCTTTAACCAAAGAGACAACCCCTATACAAAGTTACAGATGTAAAAGGGTTGTAAAAAGACATGTTGTATTCAACAACCAGTCTTAACAATGTTGTCTTAACAAAGTTCTACTTAAAGGTATAGGAACACTGTTCATCTTTGACATTGATGTTATTTTGATATAAGAATTAGTCTCTGTTCCATGTGAGTGTGAGAGAGATAATTTAGTGAAATATGCTGATTAGAAGACCTTGAGCTGTGCACATAAAGTCTCATTCCCTGCCAGCAATGGTAAAAATGTGACAGAGTGTCTGACATTTTTGCCTTCACCCACCTTCACCCACTCATTCAGCAGAGAATGTTTCAATGAGCAACAGCGATAAGTCATATTTAATCCTCATCAGAAGACAATACACTGAAATGATGAAACAAGATGGAGATGACTATATATATATGACTCCCCTCATGTTCTTGGTGCACATGTTCCATTGTTTCCTCTGTTGAGCAATATTATCACAAGTGGGACATAAACATGATTTTGTCAATGCAGAGGCTATTAGTGGCACAGTACAGAATCACAATGTCACTGTGTTACTTTGTGACAGCTTTCTCTTGAGACACAGCTTTGACTGGATGATTAACTGCTTGATGTATGAAGAATCCTGACTGTCAGGTTAACATCTGGCATTATTTGGGCACACTGTTCATTGTGTATACTTTAAGTCAGTAAATTGCCATGTTTCTAAATATTAAACTTAATCAGCTACAAGGCACCCTGTGGACAAATCTTGTGTGCAGAGGAAAATTAAGTGGTTCTATACCTCCACAGTTTACAAGGAATAAAGCCAGAGTTCTCCCCTGAAATACTTTCATTTTGTAAACAGAAGAACAGCAGGTGTGGTGACATCAAAACAGCGCAGAACAAAAGTGTAATATTTCATGAACACTTTCCCTGTTTTGTCTTTTTTTGATGCCAAGACACATTGACTTGGGTCTGACTTTCATTCTGCTAGCTGTTTTTTAGTGAATCATGAACAGTGGCAGGCTAACTCATTTTGTCAACTGTATAATTGCCTACTTTGCATAAAAAAACTTGAATGAATTGTTGCTGACTTTTCTTCAGTGGCTGCATCTGAGCTTCAGAATTTTTCTTGCTGATCAGTCAGGATGTCAGAGTTGTCGGGATTAAGACACTTCTGTTTACATATCTGAAAGTTCTAATTGTATGAGGAGCTCTTCTTAGAAGTGTTGCAGTCAGCTGCATGTGAAATGAAGGACATGAAGCTAGAAGTTGGAATAATTTTCACAATTTGACTACAGAAAATGCTCATTTATAAACTGAAATGTTTGGAGTGTATGGAGCCAGCCTATTTAAGAGACACCCATTTGTTAGGATTAGTTTCCATTTTTGAGATGCAGATATTAGCAAATCAGGACTATAAAATGCCAACCTAAAGCACATTCTTGTAAGGTTACTGTATTCTAATTTGAATGCATGCCTCTATCATCCTTTAGCCTAAGCTCTTGTTTCATTAAGTGCTCCCAAATATAAGGTGGTCCTCATTTTAAGGCAACCGTCTTTAGATATATTTTTTGATAATTACAAAAATGAAGTTTGTGAAGCAAAACAAAGAAATCAGATCCAGACATGATGCTTTGATTTTCAGGAACAGCCATGTACTTATGAAGATGAGAGATGAGAAGCAAGCTGCTGAATGGAAAATGTTGATCAGTCACCCAAATTGTACAATGCACAGTTTAGGTTTAGACATGTATGCTAGCTGCTTTTAGCTGCGTTACACTGCAGTGAAATGTATTCAGTGCAGTTGTAGCTGGGGAGGTCTCATAAACAATCAAATAAATAGTTTACCATATTGGCTAGAATCGAAGGTGTTTTTTCTTTCTCCACTGCTACTTGCTCTGTATTTGTTGATCATTGAGGGTAATGTGAGATGATGGCAGAACACATGAACAGATTTTCATGTCATGTTGAATTTAATTTCCTTTGTGTTCGATTACAGACATGACCTCTGTCAGGTTGCTGACGGCTTCTGTGGTGACTTAAAAAAAAGTTCATTTGCAATATACAACTGCTGAAGTTATACTTTTGTTTTGATTTGGTAAAGTGCATTTTCATTGTTTTTCAAAATTCCCTTCACTTCACTTCAGTGTGAACTCACAGCATTAACCTGTTGGCTGTGAACTCTGCAGTTGCAGCTGATTCGTGGGAACACAAAGAGCGATCTGTTTGCATTAATAGCTTTGGCACAGGTTTGCAGACGGGTTCTGCCTGAACATGCTGCCACTGCCACTGGCTGCTGGTCCACAACACACTGCAGGGAGGCCATAGTCACGTGACTCAGCCTTCCGTCGCTCCTTTTTCCATGCTATTTGCATTCACCAAGTACTGCATTAGCTTCCCTCAGTGTCCTTCTGGTACGGGGGTGCCTCTTAATCCCTACAGTAAAGCATATCTTTCTTTCAGCTTGTTGTCATGTTAGATATTTTCAGGTTGGTTCAGTCATCTGCAATGTATGATTGACAGTTTCTCTCATAATAATTGAATGAGTTCATTTTGGTGATCTCTTCAGTGTTGAAGTCTTTTGGTAAAATCATTTCACATGGGCTAGGATGTCACAAATTCCTGTTCGCCAATGAATTGGAAAAAAAAACCTGCTAGTCAAGTAAATCTATCTTAGGACTCAATTCCATGAGCTCTGATTGTTTTTTCTTTCCACAAATATGAGATTATGTGTGTGTTGGGGTGGGAGAGTTGAACCCAAACCATTTAAATTTTACAGATGCTTTTGGGTGTGATGTTTTTACCTCCTTCTTCAGTGACAAACAACACTGACAACAGAGGTAACCAAAGAAATAATGCTTAAAAACAGTTGTTTGATGTTGTGACATGGCCATTTCTACAGTATAACTGAGACTGTACCATATATAGCAGTATAAATGTCACAGTATGACCATTTATCACCCCAAAAGTGAACTATTTTTCACAAATGTGACTGCCTGTACAATGTTAAGAAGGGCCCAATGAGACTGTTCTGAAGTTAACCTTATTAACCGTCCCATCTTCTTTCATATAAAACATGCAAACTTTGTCTCTGTGAGAGAGCTGGCCCATGCTCTACACATAAATCAACAGAAGGAGTAAAAACTTACAAAAAAACAGTTTATTTAAAAACCATTCACAAACACAAGAGAACCAGTCTACAGCTACCAGCACACAAAATAGCTTCCAACAAGTCATAACTTCCTCTGTGTGGCCACACACCTGTATATAACGAGGACACACCTGTATATAACTAGCCTAATTAGGACAGGTGTGACCAGTTAACTGGTTCGCAGACAATTAACAAAACAATTAAACAATCATCAAATAAACAATCAAGACAAACATGAAACCTGTTTCAGTGGTAATTGATTGATCAAAGCACTTATTTTATGAGATGGAAAATGGACAATGAGGATCCTCAGTTTAACCAATTTAACAATTAAACAACTAAACAATTAACATTCAGTCTGTTGGGGTGGGGGAAGGGCTGCTCCTTCACAGTCGCCTCTGTGTGGTGATGGGGATACTGTGCTAGTGGTTGAATATTTTGAATTAGATTGTAAACTGAGATCCAATCTTCCTGTGGTATGGTTGTCCTGTGGTTAAAATCTCATGACACTTCACAAAAGGAGCGTTTGGTTGTGGAAAGTCTTCTGGTTCTGTCAGACTGGGCTATTTATCCCCCTGTTCATCCCTGAGGATGAGTAAAATCAGTTAAGGAGCCTTACCTCTCCACCCCTGTGTGTAGAACTTTGCGGCCTGCTGTTCATCACCCAGCTGAGTCACACATTGAAGTGAATAATCCTATCACAGGAGAGCAGATTGCATGCAAGATCCTTTTATTAGTCAGCCGCCATGTCCAAGCCAGCTGAGGGCTTCTCTTTGTAATCTCAGCCATCACTGAGAGACATACATTTGGCAGCATATTGTCACTATATTTTATATTTCTGTTTGTTTGTTGTACAATTCAGGATGTAACTTGATTGAAGGTGTAGTTTCCATGTCCTCTGAAGAGAACTGACAGAGCTAAAACACACAAGCTTTGTAACAGCTGTGTGCAACATGGAACCATTTGGGCAGTTTTGCAGGTTTTATATGTTTAAATATTAAGATATCTCTTAGGTTTTATATACTTATATAATCACCTTACCTATAAAATATAAAATATGAGAAGAGCTCAAATTAGGTGGAACTGCAGGGCCAGAGTTGTGCGCCTCTGTTGCAAAGCACCCTGGGGACAGGAATCTGAGCACTCTCTGACTGCACTGACGCTGTGTCCATCACATGTTTGCAGGAGCAAGCGATGATGCGGTCAGCTGTGCCGTCATGCTGGAGGTGTTGCACTCCCTGGCCAACCTCTCCACACCTCTGCGGCACGGGGTGGTGTTCCTTTTCAATGGGGCAGAGGAGAACATACTCCAGGTGTGTGGTAAATCATGCAGAAACCCATACAGAATTTCAGTCTGCTGCATGACATTTAACATTCGACATAAAAAAAGCCATGTAATGATTTCAGTTTGCACGGATTCCGTGCTAAATAAAATTAATGTATTCAAATTAATATAGCTGAAATAATGTTTTATTTATTTTTTTCTGGTCCACACCTTAGGTCAATGTACTTTTAAATATTTAACATACATTACAGACACAGAATTCTTTTCCACTGCTTTTGTTCATTGTTTCCCTTAGTACACATCTGCTGGAATGCATTTGACACACTTCTTGTTTCACCCACCCACTTCCTTTTTCCTGATCTCAGTTGTTACATTGCCAAATAGATATATAGGAGTAGTACCTACCCTTGATAATTCCAACAAAACAACAAAGATTCCCTTTAAGAAATACATGAAATATACACAAAATATATGGTATTTTTCATATTTTTCCATTCTATGTAGCATCACCATCACTGGTTTCTTTTGAGGTGTTGCTCTGTTTTGGAAACAGCCCAGAATTATAGGCACCGGTTGGATTACATTCTTTACTAATGGAGTGGGATTGTAAATAAGGGAGAAAGTACCAGACACCACTGCCCTGCCCAGGAGCGGAGGCTGATCTTGAGTCTGACAAAAAAAATTCTTCTAGCATAGACAGCAGCTTCCCGAATCAGTTTAAACACTTGCACACTATACCATGAGTTTTGTCCTGTGCCCTTCTGTCTGAAGGCATCTGTTGGAAATCTCATTGTGTGTTACCCATGAACCATGGCCGTTAGCTTATCTGAAGCGCTCATCTGCTCATGCCGCGCCGTCCTGTTCTGGTTGCTCCGGTCAGGCAAGTCACGGCTTCATCACGCAGCACCCGTGGGCAACACAGGTCCGAGCGTTCATCAACCTGGAGGCGGCAGGCGTGGGGGGCAAAGAGGTGGTGTTTCAGACAGGTACGTGCGCTGCTGCGAGAGTGAGAATCTGTTTAGTCTTGTCAGTTGCTGAGCGTGCTTTCCTCAGGGAATGTAGAATGCTGCAGCAACAGAAGCAGGTGGAAGAGTTGCACGTCTGTGTCTGTTTTTGAAAGAGTTTGCAAGGGATTGAAAAGAGCTGTGGCAAGCAAGCGCATTAGAGAATCACAATGTTGCCTCATGCTTTTTGAAAAATACCACTGCTAAGATGATAACATGCTAACTGCTAAAATAAAATAGATGGTGCAGATTTTTTTCTCTCATGATTTCCCTACCTCTGAATTCTCAGGACCTGAAAATCCCTGGTTAGTTCAGGCCTATGTGCGTTCAGCCAAGCACCCCTTCGCCTCTGTGGTTGGCCAGGAGGTCTTCCAGAGTGGGGTAATCCCCTCAGACACAGATTTCCGAATCTACAGGGACTTTGGGAATATCCCAGGTAAAGCAGAGGATGTGTCTATTGTGATAACATCTGTGTTTCTTCTTATTGTTCCACTGATCATGCCATGCTTTAGTTTACTTGAATCTTGTTTGGTAATTTTCCTGTCATTATAGTATAGTTCATCAGCTGAGTGTCTAATTTAATGGTTGTGAAATTTCCCTACTCATTCTAATTCCTAATTTGAGTTCACGTAAATAAACTTGCTGTAGACCAAACAGTTGACATTCATGGAGTATGAAGTATTACTATGGCCGATAGCTTTACCAAATTTACATAACTGTAAATATAATGGATAGGAAAATTCAAAATTTCCCTCCCCCACCTCAGACATCAGTCATTGCAGCAGTGGGCGTACTGATACGTGTCATTTCTCTGTCTCGGCCTGACTCTGGCATGCTGTTCCTGTGCAGGGATCGATTTGGCCTTCATTGAAAATGGATTCATCTACCACACGAAATATGACACTCCAGACAGGATCCTGACGGAATCGATACAGCGAGCGGGTGAGTCTGAGTTGGCAGAGCGACCTGCCTGTCACTGTCCGTCAAGCGAGGCTCATGCAGAGCAGCGCTTGCTCTCGCCAGGCCTGACGCGTACAAAGGGCAGCCGGTTTCACCCAACGGCAAAATATGAAAGAGCTGGATGTGTTATCAGGGTCATGCTGAAAGTCATGCTTATCCGAGCGAAGCTGAAGGAGATTGTTATGTTTGAGTGCAGCGCTGGCGTCACTCTGGTTGATTTGCTGTAAGGTTAACTGTAGGGCAGTGGTGCCTTGGCTCTGAGATGACCTGAGCACTGCGATATGTTTGTGTGAAACTGCCAAAAGCTGAATGGATGGAAATCACAGCAGGGGGACTGCTGAGCCCTTGTCGCTCTCACTCTCCCCTCAAGCACACACGCTACAGTCTCTTCTCAGAAATACTCAAGCACACACACTACAGTCTCTTCTCAGAAATACTCAAGCACACACTCTATGCTGTCTTCTCAGAAATACTCAAGCACACACACTGCTCTCCTCTCAGCAGTACTCAGATACACATTCCACATACTCCACACTCGTCTCTCAGAAATATTCGAACACATGCTGCACACTCCCCACACTCTCCTCTCAGAAATACTCACACACGCCATAATCTCCTCTCAGAAATACTCAGACGCCATAATCTCCTCTCAGAAATACTCACACACGCCATAATCTCCTCTCAGAAATACTCAGACACATGCTGCACACTCCATATTCTCCTCTCAGAAATACGCAAACACGTGCTACACACTCCCCACATTGTCCTTGCAGAAATACACACACTCCATATTCTCCTCTCAGAAATACTTAAACACACACTCCACATACTCCACACCCTCCTTCCACAAATACTGAAACTACTCCTCAACTCACTAATACATTTTCTGTTTGTAAGTACTCACGCTAGGCACACTTTCCACTCATGCAGTCTCAGACACTTCTCTCATAAACATTCAAATATAGTCTGCCGGTGACAATCACTGACTCATCTCACTGGCTGACAGAAGGCTCTGGCATACTGACCCTGCATCCCCCGAAAGGCCAGCGTTGGCTGACATTGGCCAGTTTTGAAATTCGTTTAACCACAGCAATAAAATACCCCTGACAGAACCAATACCCCAGTTTTTAATCTTGGAGTAAACAACCTAACTTCAAAAAAGACAAGGAACCAAAAATATTTATATGACGTAATGACTACTTTGACCTTAGGTTTACAGCTGGAAATCTGAGACTTGGAGGCTTCTTGGCTCTTACGCCACAGAAAAGTGTTGTGTAATGAGGATGAGTTTGCATACAAAAGAGGCCCCCGGCACAGCCAAAAGCTCTTTGTTTGTATCAAGTGAGCAGAAATGAATGGAAATATCAAACATAACCAGAACAATTGGACTCTATGTACTTCTAGTTAACAGACACTATTGTCTCTGAGTTTGTTTTGAAGAAAAGTAGGAGACGACACACTGGGATCTTGAATGCCACACAGCAGGAGATCTTTTCAGTCGCATTCATAGTTTACAGCCTCTTTTAGGTGTAATAAAAACAGATATTGTATAATCTGTCAGCAAAAAGAGCAGCAAGTGATGCTTGGTATTGTATGAATTTGTTATCATGTACACTGCATTACATATCATGTTATTATTTGAATAAATAAACAGGTCCAGCAATATTTGTTTGCATATGAAGTATATGGTTAAAGCCTCTTTGACAAAAGAGGTTCTAAATGTAAAAGAAAAGGTATGCAAAGTTCACTTGTTTCAGTCGTTCACGAATGCCCCCTCAGGTGACAACATCCTGGCAGTCCTGAAGCACCTTGTCATGTCAGAGAAGCTGGCAGACTCCTCAGAGTATCGCCACGGCAACATGGTGTTCTTTGACCTGCTGGGTGTCTTTGTGGTGGCCTACCCAGCTCGTGTTGGAACCATCATCAACTACATGGCAACCATGGCGACGTTCTTCTACTTGGGCAAGAAGTGCTCTCTGCCTAGCAACGGGGGTAGGTACCTGCAGGGTGCACCAGTTTATTTTCTGTAAAGGTTGGCAAAACCACACACGCTGCATATTACAATGGAAATGTGAGGGAGGCAGATAAGAGAAAAAAAAAAATCACAATGCCTTGTTTGTTGAATTTAAAGTGTTAGGCTCATTGATCATTGTATCCTGTGTGGAAAAGCTATTTTATATAGTTGGAGCAAGTTCCTGGTTCTATCCCAGCAGTTGTCTACCTTTTAGCATTTAATTAGATAGTAGCAACTGTCTGATGACCTTTTCACCCAGTCATTTTAAGTTAATTAGCCCTAAGGAAACAGTGCTGCCTCTGTATAGGCCTGCCAGTTGATGCAGGGAGTCTGACGGGGTGTTTGTGCGCCCCGTGTGACAGGGGGCCGGTACGTGCGCGAGCTGGCCTGCGGCACCGGGGTGGTGGTCCTGAGCTGGGTCGTCACCCTGCTCTCCGTGCTCATTGTGGCCCTGCTGGTGTCCCTCATGGGTCAGTCCATGTTCTGGTACAACCACTTCTACATGTCAGTCTGCCTGTACGGTGCTGCCGCCGCCGGCAAGATGATCCTGGTTCACACGCTGGCCAAAAACCTCTATTACGGGGTGAGTGCACCGCCACTTTCGCCACTCTGCCTGCAGCTTCTGCAGTCACATCTCATTAGAAAAGGATGTAAAGTAATAAACCCTGCAGAAAAGTTTTTTTCTCTCATACCACAAGAGCAGTTTCGCAATATATTAGCCCATGTTTTAAGACTTCCTTTATGTGAATTTCCTTAATGTGAAAATTTTACTTAAATATAATTCAGCCGTGATTGTATAAATGTATGTTTTTTGCCTCACTTTTGTTAAAATAGGAATCCACACAGAAGAACCCTTGTTTTTTATTATTAAGCAACAAAACAATTCACAATTAAATGAATTTGTGGTTCTGTAGCTGCCTTCACAGCAACTAAAGTCTCATACAAACCCCAGAATGCATCTCTCATGCTTGAGTTTGTAGGGGACTGGAAGCAGAGAGGAGCAAAGGGCTCAATGTCTGTTCAGATGAAATGTGACAAAGTAATAACTTGCCTATACAAAGTAGCTTAATTGCATAGCCATATGAACATGCTTGGGTGGATCAAACTGAAATTGTAAGATTATGATAATGTAAGATTACAGTTCTATTTTAACATGTCAACTTGTGTGAAGTGTGAAATCAAGTATTCATTCATTTTGAGAGAGAAAGGTAATGCTCAGATGTGAGAGTGAGGAAATATGGACATGCTAAAGGGAGAGTTCTTTGCCACGGAGATAAGTTAGTGCTTTTTATTAGGATACCCATTTACCTGTATGGTAAAGTAAAACTTAAAAGTACAGGCTTTAGATTTTTGTGGATACTGTGAGTCATGTTTCTATGACTAATTTTTATATGCCAAATATCGTGAAGAAAGGAATCCACCCATAGTTAAGACGCACCAAGCACATATTTTTTAGATTAGCTATTTCACTTGTAAAACACATGGTGCAGGCCTGAAAAACAGCAGCAGTTAGTTGTTTTACAGACAGGTGGTGTTTGCCGTTTTTCCTGTTCATTTTGTCATTCCAAGCCAAGACATTTGCGTGTCCAAGCTGCTGTACCAGTCCTCGTGTGCGATTAATTTCTCTGTTCACTGAACTGAATCTATCTGAGCTACCGAGCTCATCTTATTTCCACGGACCAGTATGTCTGAATGAGAATATTGATGTTATGGATGAAGCTACAAGATGGTGCTTCTCTGAGAGCTGCTTCTATGATTTGCCTAATTGATGTTTGCAGTCAAAAAATTGAAATGCCCATAAAGTGTCTCAGATGAGCAGTTCAAGGTAACCTTTATACACTGATTATTTTTACATCTCATACATTATATTCATTTACACTATATTATTGTTGTTTAGCAGAGGCTCTTATCCAGAGCAAATTACAGAGGTTACAATTTCACATGTTATCCATTCATATGGTTGGATATTGCCTGAGGCAAGCCTGGGTTAAGTACCTTGCCCAAGGGTACAACAGCAACAGGGAATGGAACCAACAACCTCTTGATTATGATCCTGCTCCTTTATATGCCAATAGGATTTATTTGTTTTTTTTCCATGTTTATTTTCTTACTGTCTATTCATGTAGTTGCACTGGTACAGTAGTGCTCCTTTGGGTTAAGATGAAAATGAGCTGTCAATGAATGAACTTCTGGTGCAGTGCATCACATATATCAACATCTGAGTTAAGCACTGCACCTTGTGCATGCCAGAAAAATGCAGATATGTCTGATTGCAGCTAAATTCCTGCCAAGAGGCCGCTTGTCTAGATGTAGGGTGTGGTTTGGATCAGCCCTGAGCAGCAGTGCCAGTCCCCAGAGACAGGATGGGTGGCTGAGGAAATAAACTGCCTGTAATGTGGAGCTGTGTCGTGTAACACGTGTAACACATTTAACGCGGTGTCACACGGTGCTTGCGCCGTGGCTTGTCGTGTCGTGCAGAACGTTCGGCGGCTGGAGCTGGGGGAGCTATTCTTCGACGTCAGCCTGCTGCTCTGGTGCTGCTCCCTGGTCTACCTCACCCAGCAGGGCCTCTGCTCGGCCTACGTCCCCATGCTCATGGTGGCCTTCCCGCTGGCCACCAAGCTGCTGCTCACCCAGGAGTTTAAGCAGAGAGGTGAGACGCTACCCCAGTGAAGGGGGTAACCACCCTCTCCAACACTCTCTTTCTTTCAAATCTTTATTCCTCTTCTGTTCCTCTCTAGGTGCTTTATATTTCATTTTCCCTGATGTGTATGGTCTGCTTACATCTGTGATTTTCATTTGAACTTAAAGTTTGGAAATGCACCAGAAAAAACCTGACCATAGCTGCCTACTGAGCAACCTGATGGCCATCTTGTCTTGATTTAACTGGGCAGTGGCTGAAGGAAATTATACACAGAATTGAAATACAGACAGTGTCCTATAGTCTTAGTCTTATCCTAATTACGAGCAGGCTGGTGTGAAACCAGGAAGTTGTCGCTTGGCTGAACATCTCATCTCTTTGTTGAAGGTGCGACAGTGAAGTACTCGGTTCTGTACCTGCTGGGTCTGGCGCTGCCCTACGTGCACTTCATGTTCCTCATCTGGGTGGTGTTCGAGATCTTCACCCCCATTCTGGGGCGCAGCGGCACCGAGATCCCCCCGGACGTCGTGCTGGCCTCCCTTGTCACCCTGGGCACCATCTTCCTCTCCTCTTTCTTTGTGAGTTCAGAACGGCGTGGCATCCTTACGGCACAATGGCCTTGATCCAGTCCCATTTCTCACACTGACTATGAGCAGAATCCTCATATCCTGTCTTAAGAGTTTTAAAGGGCCCTTAGAGCTGTTCTCTGGAAAAAGATCCGTAACTTAAGTTTGTAATTAGCACATAACTGGGGTTATAATCATTTTTCTAGAAAACAGAAAATAAATATTTGATATTCAGCCCTAAGAAAAGTGCTCAGTAATTCTCTCTGTGCTGATACCATGTCAGTCATTCATTCATCCATTCTCTTTGCTTCTTGTGGAGCATAAGGCATCCATGATTCTTTCAACTCTGCTTGACTTTTGCACCTCTTTGTGCCTCTCCCCACTACAGATGACAACCATGTCAGTGCTGGCATATAAATGCTTGATATATTCAGCCAAACAATTTCCCCAGATTTTATCTTCTCATAATAACTCACCAGAAATGTATAGTGTATATATGGCGTGATAAGTTTCACTCGGTTAGCTTGTCTGCCACTAGATATGGTGAGCAAGTCTTCGAAACCTTTTCTGAAGCTTTTGTAAGGATCTTTTTGTCTCCCTCTCTTTCAGCTCCACTTCATCTACATGGCCAGGAGCACCAAATGGATTTTGGTGGGGCTTGGCACCATCTTCACGGTGGTTTTCATACTGGTCTCCTGCGGCCTGTTCTTCCCCTACTCGGCTGATCCGGCCAGCCCGCGACCCAAACGGGTCTTCCTGCAGGTAGAGCAGCCTGAACTGAATGTTTCTGCCAAGTGGCATTGAAATTTACCTCGGCTTGAGGTGCAGAAGGTCCAGCAGTTTGCTAATGCTATTTATGCTTACTGGAAAATTGACTCCCCTTAGCCCCTCATCTGTGGTACTCGTCAGAAGTTGTAGTAAAGCTAGATCAGTAGGTCAGATAGAGTGACGCAGGTTACACAGGGTTGAATTTTTAGCGGATTTACAAATCTGGTCTCCAGCACACCACGCGCACCTTCCACGGGCTGGACGGCGAGGTGGAGAGGCAGGACTCGGGCCTGTGGATCAATAGCTTTGATTACACAGGAATGCGCTACATCACACCGCACATACCGGAGATCAACGAGACCATCCGGACCAAGTGCCAGGAGGACCTCCCCTTCTGTGGCTTCCCGTGGTTCCTGCCTGTCAAGTTCCTTGTCAAGTGAGTCGTGGACACAGGCTTGCCAGTTTGCTGCAGGTCTGGGTCAGCTATGTCCCAGTTAATCAGTTTGTGTGAAGCAGCCAGCTGGTCTTAATTTGGTCTTTACACAACAAGGACATGTTCTCCAGAGTGATGTTAAGGAATTGTACAGTTTCTTCATTTGGGATTGGTCACCCATTTCCTTTGTCATATACTAGATGATGAACCATGTCTACATTGCTGCAAAAGAAATATCAATTTACGTTTCATATTTACATTTGGACTGAAATAAAGGATTGTCTTCTAGGCAATGTTAGCCAGATTCTATGGATGGAATCCCATAGTAATGAACTTTTGCCCTCTGCTTTAACTTGAAAAGGGAGACTAATTGTTTTCCACTTGATAGGAGAGCTCTCCTATATTGTAGCAGAACACAGTAAAACGAGATTATTGAACTAATAGTCATGAAGCCACGGCAATGTTGCAGAGCCTTTAGTAAGTCAGGTTTTTGTGCTTCTTTTGTTAGCTTTGTTCTGAAGATGTCATGTTCATGCAGCTCTTTGTAGTGTCAGAATAAATTCAAAAGAACAGAGCTGAAATAAATGGCATGTTTGTTTTATAGGAAAAATTGGTACCTTCCTGCCCCTGAAGTATCACCAAAGTCCCCCATAGAATTCAAGCTGCTTTCGAAACAGGAGACGGACTGGGGTACGACTAAGATGACTTTTGAAGTGAAAGGTAGGAGGCCCTGGCAGCTCTGTGTCTGCTTGTGTAATTGTGTTGGCAGTTTTCTCATGCAGTAACCTGCTGAATGTGTCCATGCTCTCTTTGTCTTAGAGTTAATTCACCCTAACAGACACCCCCCCTGCAGAAAAGTTTAAAAATCACCTCTGTGTGGAGTTAAGAATGAGACTTGAGTTATTACATCTGTCTGTTTCCCTGGAACAAAGGCCCTTAGTCAGGGTGGCTATCTGGGATCCCAGCCTATTGCTTTGGTCAGTTAATAAACAAATGATGGTTTGGATCAGGGTTGGCACTGATGCCTGTCTGTCCCTCTGTCCCCTAACTGTGCCCCTTGCAGGGCCCAGCCACATGTCCCTCTACCTCATGCCCCACAGCGGGGCTGTCCTGTCCAGCTGGTCCTTCGGAGATGGGACGCCGCAGTTCGACCTCAATGGGGAGTACTTCATATTCTACTCCCATGGCCTCGAATCTCCGGTCTGGAACTTCTGGTTTGAAATACAGGTACAGTTGTGGCAAGTCTTAACTCTTCGGTTTTAACTTATTTTGAATATCTAACTGTTCTGTTTACATAGCTTTAGAGCTGTGCAAAAAACAACACAGGAACCGTGACCAAACTTGTATTTACATGCTTATTTACATGCTTTACATATATTTGCATGCATCCCAAATGATGAATACTGATTCAGATGAGGATGTGTGTTACATATATTTGGGTATTAGGTAGAGGTTGACCGATATATCGGTTTTGCCGATATATCGGCCCCTTTTGACACTTATTGGTCCACATCGGTATCGGCCTCCTCATATCGGTTTTGCCGATATTTGTCAAAATGCGCCCTCCTGTGTTTATGATGCGTATGGCAGGTTATATATATATTATTCTCTCTTTTTATATACTTTTAAAGTACTTTTTTATTTCCTAGTTTCCTAGAGGTGGGAGCACTATATGAAAAGAAATGGAGCCAGCTGTCAGGAGAACATGCAGAGACCCTCTGCTTCTTACATTACAACTTGGTTCTCCTGAACTGGGATTATTGAAGTGTTATGTGATGTCTGAACACTTTATCGAGTTTCTTAGTTTAAACAGTGTTTTTTTTTCACTTTAGGTTTTTTTCCACATTACGTAAACAGATTTTTTTTCTACTTTTTTTCTACTTTTTCTACTTTGATAAATGAATATCGGCCCAAAATATCGGCCAAATATCGGTTATTGGCCATCCTAAGCCATTAGATATCGATATCGGTATCGGCCCTAAAAAATGCATGTCAGTCAACCCCTAGTATTGGGTTGTATCTATGAGGCTATAATGGGGAATATATTTATAAGGCTATAATAGGAGAATGAACTTAATTACCCAGTCACGATTTACCAGTGTACCAGTACTTGGATTTAATTTTAATAGATTAATTCCCAACTTTAGGTCAGTTCAAGAAATCAAGTTCATAAGTTATGTGAACACAGATACTGGCAGTAATCTGTAGACATACCGTTTATTGGCTAAATAATTGATAAAGATATATATGTCTCAGTATCAGTAGGATTAAGTTTTTAGAATTTAGTGAATATCCTGATGGGTACACACTTTGAACTGGGAGAGGCAATTCCATCTCTTATCAACAGTGGTGGTACACAGACAGACATACTGAGACACTGACAAAGGCAGCATGTTAAAACACTGCTAGCTGTGAAAACAACTTTACCTGCACTGTAGTGATTAGCTCATTGTTTGGACACAGAGGTAATTCACAACTGTGGGGTAAACCATGTTCGTTGCTACTAAAGCAGTATGTTCAATGAAAAATGCAGTCTTGGCTTGGTTGCCTGTTTTAATGTACCTTACAGTTTTGCATGCACCTATGTCAAAATGGAACAAGGTAACCAGTCGTAAACATTCTACAAAGACTGGAAGCTCTAAAAGGAACATGTGGCTTTGTACCCCGAGACACTGGGCAGCAGTATAGCATAGTGGTACAGAGCAGGGCTCATAACTGAAAGGTTGCTGGTTTGATTCCCCATGGGGGAACTGCTGCTGTACCCTTGGGCAAGGTATGTAACCCACAATTGCCTCAGTAAATATCCAGCTGTATAAATGGATAACATGTAAAATTGTAACTTGTGTAAGTTGCTCTGGATAAGAGTGTCAGCTAATTGCCAGTAATGTGATGTAATGTAATGGAATGTAACAACTGTGTGTGCCTGCGTGTGTGTGTGTTCGGTGTTCCAGCCGCCCAAGTCTCCAGATCCCTCAGGACCAGAGGGGATGATCTCAGTGGCCATCGCATCCCACTACTTTTTCCGGGAAGATCAGAAGACACCCCAGCTGCAAGAGATGCTGCAGAGGTTCCCAGTGTGGGCCTTCCCCTCGTCCTGGGTCAGCACCTACCACATGTACCGATACTGAGAGCCTGGAGTGGCTCCTACTTCCTCTTCCTCTACCCAGCACACACTTACAGACATCCTCCATCCCAGCTCACCTTCAGAGACCCCCCTGTCACTGTGTCAATAGGCTAGTAACAGTGGAGCCACGTGAAAGCCAAGCCAGAATTAAGCCTAGTAATTTCTGACTAACCTACTGACAAGGTTGTCTTTGATGCATTCGTTTGTTTTATACTCTCTTCTTAATCCTTTAGCAACACAGTTCGCTTTGCATGTCTGCCATCGTTCATCTATTGTCATTCAGTGTTCCCTTGGAACAAGAGTAGTCATTTATGTTATTCCTCTGAGGTGTAAATGTCAAGGTGAATACCTAGGGTCGAAATATTTCTACGATTCTGTGGCCTTTCCCAGGCTTACTTGAGAGTCATCAAAGGTGGCATTCTGACAGACAACAGGAAATAAGTGCTTTATTTGTAGCTATAGGCCTTTGCACGATGCGCACACTGTACTAGCTACATTGCAAGGATCTTTTAACACTTCTCTTAGAAGTACAATTGACGGTTTTTTACTGAACTGTAAAAAGAGCAATGCAACTTGAATGAATGTGGTTTGTAAATATTAGTGTCAACTGTATCCTGTGAACTCATGCTCAAACCAGCACCATGTGATCGTAGCTGATGTAGGGTAGATTCAGTGCAACAGTTCGGTTGAAAATACAGTAAAAGTTGATGGAATTTTGCAGTTTCTCTCAACCCTTAAACTAGCAGAGTTGCCCAAAGACGGCTTATTATCATTTTAGTAATTTTCCTTCTCTACACAGGGTATCCAGGACGACTGTAATTAAAAGGGCACTCCGATCAAAAAATATTTTTCATTTGTGTTATTACATCAAGTATGTGTGAACTATATGCTCTCATGTCTGTAACTGAGCATTTCAAATCACTTCCTGTAAGCCTAGAATTTGACCCTCCCCCAATAAATGATGCACGCTGGCCCTACTACAAGGTAGAGCTTCTCATTATAGTAAACAGGAGAATACAAACCGTTTAGGTAAAAAAGGCACCTTCTGATCACTTAAAAACACCAAAAAATCAAAAAATAAATACAAAAGTGTTTTATGAGTTTATGGTGTCTTGTGCATGGTAACAGTGTAATTGTTGAGAAATTGAGTGAAAACCAAGGCTCCATTGATACGATTTTTGAGCATTACCTCTGGTTTCATTTTAGCATCATTTTACATATGAATAATTACAGTTTTATATTTCATATATATATATATATATAAATATATATATATATATATATATACATATATATACATATATATATATAAATGTATATATATATATATAAATGTATATATATATATATATATATATATATATATTATATATATTTTTTTTTATCGGTATTTAGGTCTTCTCCTGAGATGTGCCAAGTCATACTCTGGTCAGGAAAAGGGAACGGTTCATCCAGAAGTGCATATAAAATGCATTTCAGCAGATTTGTTACACAAGATGGACCAGAAAAAAGATTTTGACATTATCTGTGTAAATTGTGATTACACTGTATTGACCCTTTTCCAATAAATCGTTTTGTTCATATTGGCATTCCCAGTGTGAGTGGTAGATCATATGCGATCACCATACACAGACTGCTAACAGATACACTCAGAGGAAGAGCGTGATTTAGCGAGTTATATGTGGGGAGGGTGAAAGCAGATTTTTTCCTTTCTTTACTTCTCTATTCACTGTAATGAAAAGCTCTGTGGTAGCAAGGCCAGCTTGCATCATTGTCTGGTGGAGCGGGGATGCAGATATTGTCTGGTGGCGTACAGGATGCAGTCCAGAATGCTCAGTCATATATGTAACAACTTTGAATTTGATAATATGTTATAATAAGAATATTTTTACTTTTAATTAACCTGAGTTCTCCTTTAAAGTGAACCCTTTTAATATCACAAGCAAAGACTAATTTGGGGATATGAAAAGGCAGGGTGATATTAACAACAGGGTATGTTTAATGGAAGAATGTGGAGTAGTTAAAAATGATGAGGAGACATGAACTGGTTAATCTGTGTGAAAATACATTAACATTTCAGTAACATCACTGTGGTTTAGCTCCCCCACCCTTGCTGCTTATAGCAGCACACTGTCTCTTTGAGGTCGATGCTGGTTACTGGTCCATAAGGGCCTCTCTGGGTTTTTCCCCGGAGATGGAAGGAGGGTGATTTAAATCTGAACGAGAGAGCACATTGGCCCCTCTGTTTTGGAGGCGCGAGTGTCTTGAATTTTTCACCTGTGACCTGGATCTCTCCCCTTCAATGGGGAATCAGTTCAGCCGAACTGCTGCCACCACTGCATCTGTGTTCTGCTTTTTCGACTGTGTTTATGTGTTTGTGCACCACCTAGAGTTGGACAAGGGCTAACTAGACGGTGTCATCTACTCGTCTGCCAAGCAGAGTGTGCATGTAGGTAGCCACTCAGAGCAGAGATTTGAGTACGCTTAGGGGGGAGGGATAGAGAGGGAAGCCTGTGTTCTGTTACCTCAGAGTTTGTGCTGCATTATCCTAAGAGGACAGAGTCTCTTCCCTTCCCCATCCCTTCCAAAATGCAACTGCTTTCCATGTCCTTTTGAGGAACACTGTTTAGAAGAGTAGACCCATTGATGTCACGGTGTGCGTGAGGACTTACTTTAATGTGCACTTGACTAGTCTGTACACTTGAAGGCCTCTAGTGGAATTTCTGTTCTGGCCAAAACATTTAACTCCAGACCATGGAGGTCCCATGTGGACCTGTCCCCTCACCTCCTTTATCTCCTCAAAATGTCTTCCTCTTCCTGTAACTCCGTGTAACCAGTCTCGCGTTATACTTCACTGTGAACTGAGTTCAGTCAAAACTGCGCGTGTGTATCTGCTGCTCCGCGTTTAAGAGAAACAGTGCTTCTGAACAAATCTCAGTCCAATGTTTGTGTAGGCTTTGCGTTTAGAGAGTGAGTCAGTGTTGGTTGGCAGCTCACCTCAATGTCTCTTCACTTTCAGCGATGTACAGTATTGTGAGCGTTCCAGCACAAAGTGGCTGCCCTTATCCCTCATTGGAATAGTCGCGACACTTATATCTGAACTATGCAAGTGACCACTTTCAGGTTGGTCTTGAAGCATTTCCATTGTAGTGGCAACATTGCAATACAGCAGGAGTGTAAATAGACGTGGGACATTTTCGCCTGCCACTTTTAGGGAGTACACTGAGTCCACTTCATGCCTTTCACATTCAACAGCATGTGCTTTCAGGATGGCCGCTGCAGAGAAAATGACTTCCCTCTAAAAATGGGATTGCAAAAAAAACCAACAAAAAAAAAACAACATAGTACCACGAGTAACACCAAGCCTTGCTTTTATCTAGCTGTGTATCCAAGTGGCTGTCCTCAGCTAGCTAGGTAGCCAAGATTAAGCTAAAAGTAGTAGCAATAGCGGTAGCGTGTTATAAGCATTCTTTTTGGGCTTCCTGTGACTTTTGCTGGCAAAGGATGTTGAAAGTTCATAAGACTGATTTCTACAAACGGCTTTATGACTTTTTTCCTTAAATGCCAATAAGGTTTTCTTACTATCCTCTGGCTACATGCACTTACAAATAAATGTATTTATGGCCATAGCAAGGACTGGACTGTACAGCATTGTTTTGTAGAATAGAAATGAGGTTTAAATCTCTATTTTGTCATATCCATTGCTGCACTTGCAATGAAAAATCCCAGCATCTTTCTCTTGTAGTATGCATGTATAGAAATGTACAAGAAAGCAAAATTATGAGTCTTTTATGGATTTTGCCATGTATGAAATTACTCATATGTTTTAGGATAGCTGCACAATAGAATGAAAAATACTGAAGGGGGTCTCGCTGCTTTGGTGTATGGCATAAATATTAATGTTTATTAATATCTGTCTTAGTCAATAAAACATTTCTGATGTTAATAAAAAACTTAAAGGAGAATTCTGAAGTAATAATCACCAGGGGTGCTATTCATAAACTCATAATTAATTACATGTATAAGTTTAAAAATTAATTGTAAATATTTGGTCTTATTGAATAATTTGGCTTTTTACATCTTTATGACACTCTACATTAAGGACAGTAATTACACTGTAACATTATGTAATAACAGTGTAATATTTTATGCATTGATTGATAGCCACAAGTGTTCAACATTTATGGTTTATGTATTAAAAATTTCTTCATGGCCTAATCCTGACTCAGCAGTAAAAGTAATTAAAGTTCTGTGTTGGTGACCTCTGCTATTACAGAAATGTACAATGTACTTACTTCCTTGTTAATGAAGAGTGGCAGATTGCTTTAATCAGTTGGATATTATAAGTGAAATACGTATGTTTATGAGTAGAACTCTGCAGTATTCTTGCACTGTGGATGATTGTAAAACACGGTTTGGTTGGTTGGTGGCTGATTGTAATCCTTATTGTTCTTGACGCTGTGAAAGTTCTTTTCTCATCTGGGCATTTCTGATATAATTCATAGCTTCTTGTGGGTGGGGGCTGACATAGTTTCCTTCAGTGAGGTTAAGAAGTTCCCAGGTTCACCACTGTTTTATGTGTCCACTACTATTCTAGTTCATCTCAAGCTCTCTTTTCCTTAAAGTGCACTCTGCAGTATTGAGTAAAGACAGGATTAATATTCGTAAGCAAATGGCCGACCAAAATGTGTGAGTGTGATGGCATACTGTAGCCACCACAGAGCTAAGATTTAATGCTAAATATTCCTGCATTCACTATACATAAAATACATCAGATGTAAAGTTGTAGAAAACAGGATGTAAGCTACAGGAACTTTATTCAGTATTTCACACTTTTTTGTTTGAACTTGGCACATTATTTATAATAAACCTAACTTAATAATAGTAATAATAATTACATTTAAATTATTTTGACTTTTTAACTTGAATCTATCATCACAAAAAAAGGCACTGAATATTGATGAGTTCATATATGTCACCAAAACCAGGGACAACCAATTCAATATGAAGGAGTCTCTTTTAATAGTTTCATTACATACATGTAATTTACAAAATCTACAACAGTTTTAACAGTTCTGAACCTGTTTTCTGGTTGGCAATGATTTTTCATCACGAAAATACTCAAGCATACTGAATACTTTAGTTCAACTGTAAAAAAGACAACCTTTATTGTGATTGTGGTGGAAATTAAAATCAATACAAGAAAAATGACAAATTATATTAGATATGCCCAAAGCTGTGTCTTAATATTTTTTTTCTATTTCCAATTGTGGATTGTTTCCACACTTGTTCACAAATGTTGATTTTTTTCATTTTGTTCATATGCCTTTCTCTTTTGTCCTGTCAATCACACACTTGTGCCCTTATTTATTGTATTCACTAAATTAGTGTTCTTTTCAACATTGAATAAAATGCAGTTTTGTATGAAAGTTTGGCAGTGGTGTTCTTAAATGCATTACAGTTAATACAAGAGGTACATTTCTGTCCATTTTTTTTTAAATATTGGTGGTGAAAGTTAAGTGATTTGGTAGATCTTATCCCACAAATCTGTTGCAGTGTCATCTGTTGCAATATAATCAATATCTGTTGTAAGTTCCTCATTGCTGAAGCTATTTTATATTGTGCAACATCAAACTCTTGGATGTACAAAGAGCAAAAATATAAATCCACATTAATTTGAACTGTTTTCATGATTCAAAAAAATGACTCATCTCAGTTGTTTGTTTAGCCAAAAACACAAGTCCTGTAGAAGCAGCCAAAATTTACCAGTGTAGGCCAAGGGCCACAGATGCGTTTTCAACATCAATTTCACATTTAATTTAGTTTACATTTGACTTGAGGGCAAGGTGATTTTTGTCAAACATACATTTAATTCACTTACAGTGAAATAATACCTGCAGACAAGGAGAGACCAGATTGTCTTTAATGTTTGAAGTTGTGTATCCCAACAAGTGGATTTGTTTTAACTTAGAAGCAAAACATCAGATGTCTAACTGCATATGCCATAATGCCATTAATTGGGAGAGAAATGGTCTGTATTATCCTACGAATTGGATATTTGACATTGGGGGGAGTACGTGTGTGTGTGTGTGTGTGTGTGTGTGTGTGTGTAAATGCACAAGCTGGCAATCATGAAGGAGAGGCACTATTCCTTCATGATCTCCAGCTCGTGCAGTGTTTTCTTCATTCAACCTGGGATAACACTAGTGGTAAAGTACAGGAAATGCATGTTTGTTTTTAAAAATAATTTATTGTATTTATGTACAGGCAAAATAAAATAGAAAACAAAAAACAGTAGAAAAGTAATTGTACAAGAAACTGTATCTATACACTGCATTGAAGGTGGCCATCTGACCCAGGCAATGTTTTACTGTACACAGGAAGTTAGCTTACAAAGAGTCCTCCCAACATTCCAAGGTACTCACACCTCTATTACCATTATGAACACAGTACCTATGCAAGGAAAGAGTCTGCCATTAATTGTTTGACTTAGCTGGAAAAAGGCCTTTTAATGTCAATGAAGCTGAATCATTTTCTATGTAGCGTTTCTATGGTTTTGTTCACCTCAATGGTGGCCCAAAACTACTTGAGTGAGAGCAGGTTTTGGTGCGAAAATGGGACAGGTTCTCTCACCAGGCCCCAGGTCTCAGTGAGCCTTCTAACACATCCACACACAGACCTCTGACTGTTGTGTACAGAGTGTGTCTAATCATTTCTTTGGTTGAATAATACAAGTAAACTTTTGATAGGACTTCACTGTCTCATTTCCTCTAATAAGGGAGTGGAACAACACCGCGTTTACTGCATATACTGAGATGACGGTAGAAGAGGATGGACTGTCAAATCAGTGCCATCATGGTAATGGAAAGCATGTGATCATCAGCACTGGAGTTCTGTATCTGTATACTGCACGGCCTGGACAGGAACAGAACACGCTGCCCAGCATCTGTGAGGGAGTCCTCCAAGAAACAAACCGGTATCAAACAAATGAAGAGTTTCCACTTTGCAGAGCAGAAGAACAGAGATGAGAAGTGTTTCAAGAGTTAGCTGCTGCCAACTCAAACATTTTTCATTAAAATGTTTTGGTCCATATGAGCATGGCAAAATGAGCAGAGGAGAGAAATGAAAATTTGGGGGGGGGCCACAGTAAAGCTATAAAAATAGACCACTCCATTGTTGTATAAAAGTAGTAACAATTCTGCATTGATTTATTAAACTGCACCTTTACGAACATTTCTAGCATCTCTTTAATACTGCTGTAGGTAGAAACTATTATACATGAAGGGAGGGGGCGATATCACACTTGTGTAAAATTCTTTGTAAGTGTCCCAAGCATGTGCTCCTACCATAAAGCAAAGCTGTGGTTACTTAATATTGACTTAAAAGCAGTTCTGGAGGTGATCATGTGACCATTTCTCATCTCAAAGGGATTCCCAGTCTCCCACTCACAGTGAAGAGCCTGTGAGTCTGAAACAGGGCCACATGATTTGAATGAGTGCTATTCACATTAATGAAATGCATGTGCAGTCCAAGATAATATAGCCACAACAATAAAAAATAAATAAGTGAAGATATGAAAGTCAAGGTGTGTATCTAATTTATGTTCCTCGATGGCCTAGGCAGGAATAATAATAACAATAACAATATAAAAATTACTCAAAATCAAAACCTAAACAGGTTCATTTGACTTTGGGTATAGAGGTTCCACTGGACATGAGAATACGAAGCAAAATTCTCAGGTTCAAATTTCATACACGCAGGAGATTCAAAGATATCCAGTACCACACGATTTATGCTTTCAAACACTTGACAACTTTTGACAAACTTAACACACAGAACTTGATCATTACTTTTCCATCCCGGCTAAAGTACCAGTGTTAACACTGATTTCAGCCCATTCACTCAACATGCCATTAAGGACATACTATCTCAGTTTCATTATAATACAGTTTAAGGACACTGTTTGCAGGGATAAAATTTCCCCAATTCATACAAGGTTGACTCCCCATAAAAAAAAAAAAAAATTCTTCACAAAATGTCCTAGATTGTTCAGTCAAGCAGTATGGACTTGATTCCACAGAGTGATCCTAAATATATGGTTACCAGTTTTTTCCTTTTTCTGCTCCACAGCGGGTAGAAGTAGTATGCAATATTAATGCTTCCCCAAATGATTAGTGTGTCTGCTGGTTTTGGTGCTCCTTTTATTTGACTGTCTCACACTGATCTGACAGCTTTGAGGCCAAAAGCAACCACACATGATCTTAAAATCGTGCTGGATAAATTAAAAATGGACTGTACACATTTCAAATAATCCAAAATGGGTCATTTGGGGTCAGATCAAGCAACGTGGTTTTAAGTTTTCTTAAACTGTGCCGTGGACCATAAAGGCCACACTGAATACACCAGGCTGATCAGGGTGAGTTCAGGGGTGAAGGTACACACATTTTCATGCAGTGATCTTATCCTATCCTCCTATTAACACACTCATGAATACTTTCACATTGATTTGCTCATACATAACTACATTTATGCATATGGCTCTGGGTAAGTGAATGAATATACTGTAAATGATTCTGTGGCCCACAAACAGGCTTCAAATTATAACTGACAAAAAAAAAAACCCTGATTCAAAGTTTCAAAACATTCTGTGGAACACAACATTTTAGGGACTGGTGATTTTTTGCTTGTGGTTAAATGAAAACAACTGCAGCAGAATCTGTATGCTGTTCTATAAATGTGGTCATCTGGCTGGCTCTGTGACCAAAAAAAGACCAGTTTAAGTGCTAGTGAAACCCTGCACAGCGCATTCAGTATCAAAATGAACTCTGCGGAGCTTCAGCCCATGTGGATAGTGTAGATGAGGAGGCCTGTTCTGTACCATTAAGAATCTGAAACTATATGAAGATGACATATTTTCAGCTTTAAGTCCTCTTATATCACATAAATACTGAAGCTGTAATAATTGCTTTAATGTTTCACACAATGCCTACCGGTCTGTAAGACTGTAGACTTCTGAGATTGGATTTTTTGCAGCTGACCCTAAAAATAACTGCTTAAATTAACTTAAGTGTGTAATCCCCCATCTACTACAAACGCGACTTTATCTCCCCAAATATCTCACTTCATCCACATCGCAGTATATGGGACCGTCGAAATATGGTTGCTGTGAGTTTTCTGTATCGTGGTTGATTTGTTGAAGTAAATTTTTTGTGCGTCTGTATTCAGAATTGATTTATATGCCTTTGTGTCCATAGTCCAAACTACACAAGGTCAAGGCAAGTGGAGTCCCAAGAAATGTCATTAAAATGCAATAATGCACATCCAAAAATGTCAATAAATGCTTCTGATCGTCCCACGTCCACCTCTGCTGTCAGGAGAGCTTATGAGAATGCCGTCCCAAAACCGAACAAACAGCACAAGCATAAAAATAAACACAAACCCCCGAGTTACAGGGGTCCAGGGAGCTAAAAACAAAACAGCAACAATAGTGCAGAACTTACATAAATCCCAGAGGTAATACTTCCTGCGGTCATAATTCTGCCAATGGAATATACTGCCCACTCAGGAGTACAGTGAAGTATACATCATTTGGGTGTTACCTAAGGCTCTGTCCAAGCAGACTCCAATTCATCAGGACCTGTGAGGTGTGTTTCATTACAATATAATACTGACGCTCTGTCCACGGAACGCTCAAAAGCATACATCATGTGCTTCAGTGACCTCCTAGGACCCTGGCCAAGTTTAAATGGGTCAATATTTTCAGTTTTGCACTGTGGGCAGCAAGGGAGGGGGTGTTACCTCTCTCTGTCTTTAAGGAGCTCAGTTCATCAATTTTATACACACACACACGCACACACACAGAAACGCGCGCTCACACACACACATCCAAATATTTCAACATCGTAATGCTTAAAGCGGTAAAATAAAAACAACTAAAGAAAAAAACGCAACTCAAATACCAGCTGACAGGAGCTGCCCTGACCACCTGGGGCTTGTGTCTCTGACACTTCCTGTTTGCGTTCCCGCTCTCTTCCTTTTCCTGTGGTTCCGTGGAGGCTGCTCTGGCTCGGTGGGGGAGGCCCCCCCCTCTCCGGCGCGGTGGGGGTCAGGAAAGGGTGCAGTCGTATGCCCCCTCGTCCACAGTCTGCTCCTCCTGCTCCTCCTCGGGGCAGTCCTCCATGGGCCGCGCCGCCCCTCCCGCCGCCTCGGCGGGCAGGCTGGCCCCCAGGGCGACCGGCCCGCGGCTCTCCTCTGTCCGGGGGCTGGCGGGCTCCGCCAGCTTGGAGGCGCCGGAGGGCTGGAAGACCTCCGGCTGGACCTGCTCGGCGGCGGTCTCCAGCAGCTTCTGCAGCTGCGGCCGGAGCAGGCTGAGGAAGGGCTTGTAGCCCAGGCTGTGCGGTGGAGATTCACACACACACACGCACACACACACACACACACACACACACACACACACACACACACACACACACAGATGTGGTCAGGCTCCATTCAGAGGACATCTAGACTGTGTTGGTTTAAACACGTCTATACGTGCAGATATTAAGCTAAACTATCTTAGCCCAGTTGTCATAGGTTATGACCAGATCATTAAATGGTGTTTAGTGTGCATATTGTGTGTATCCTGTGTTTGCAGGGTACGTTTGCATGTTGTGGGGAAAGCATGTCTGTAGTGTGCATATGGTGTGTCTCCTGTGTTGGTGTGTGTCATCTGTGTTGCATGTAGTGTGTGTGTGTGTGTGTGTGTGTGTGTGTGTGTGTGTGTGTGTGTGTGGTGTCCTGTGTCTGCAGCGTGTATATGGTGTATTTCCAGTGTGTGCAGTGTATACTGTGTGTGTAGTATGTAGTGTGCGTGCATGAGAGCTCACCAGTCGGACGAGGCCCAGGCGTCCACTGCCAGCAGGCCATTGCGGATGCTCTGCACCGTCTCGGCCGGGACCTCGGGGGAGTCCAGGAAACTGACCACCTGCTTGATGATGTTGGTGTCTCTGAGGATGAGCCCGATGACCACACACCACTCCAGGCAGCCCGCCTCCATGAAAATGTGCAGCAGGTACCTGGGATACCAGCACAAACACACACAGATGAGTCCAACAGCCAGCCCTGTGAAACTGGATACAAGACCACAGATAGGGGACTGTGAATGGTGAGTAAATATCGATGGACAGTCAGGTGCTGGAGAAGAGCATCCGTTAAATGAATGTAATGTAATGTAATGTAATGGGTCTCCCTTGCTCCTGGTCCAATCTGCCATTTGAGTCGGCAGTCTTTCTTTCTCGCAAACCTAAGACTGGGGTGATGCTGTTCTCGTATTTGACCGTCCTGTGGTGATGGCATCAGTGAGCGACGGCCGCCTTACCTGAGCTGCACCTGGGACTTGTGCGGGCCCTTGTTGGCCAGCTCCATGGAGATGTGCTCCAGCTCCGACTGCGTCAGGCTGAGGGTGGAGAAGTTCTCGTCCACCATGGTCCAGTCCCCGTCCACCATGGAGCTGGTCTCCGTCAGGTCTGTGGCTGAGCCGATGCTGCACTCATCGCCTGGGGACAGAGAGGCCGGAGAGGACAAAACAGGTGAAACAGATCCACACGCAGACCACGACAAACGGAGGTTTACTTACAATTCAAAACAACAGAAATGAAAGCAAGAGGGAAAGAAAACCCACACAGGTCTCACTGCCAATTGTCTACAAGTTGGCTACACCTGCAATCCTCCAACTGTGCAATCGACCCAGCTGCATTCTTGACAGTTTTTTAATGTTTAGGATACAAAGGGCATTGATAAAACAAACTGTATTTTGAGCAAAAGCATTGTGAAGGGTATACAAACTTTATACCAACGACTCCTGCTTGTTTGTTACAATCGACCAGCCAAGGTTACCACAGAAGAGGACCGAGGGAAAAGGAGTGACACTGGGCCCTCACTGGAGACCCTGCCACAGAGGAAGAGGAGGGTGAGAGGCGGACTCACCCTTGCTGATGAGGGGCGAGAGGAAGGCCTCCTGCGGCTGGGGCCCGTGAGATGAGGCTGTGTCCATCTCCTTGGGCTCCGCCCCCAGGCTGTCCAGCCAGCTGTGTCTGCTGGGGGCCACGTGGGGCGGGGCCGTGTCCATGTCGCTGTTCAGGAGGCTGTCCGCCGACTGGGACTTCAGCAGCCGCGTGCCCAGCACTGAGAGGAGGACAGAAGCAGCACTCTTAGACTGTGCCGTCCACACGCGGTCCATAATACAAAGTATTATGGCTGATTATAGCGAGCCTTATGGTAGCAGTTTGGACCCACTGTCTCATAGAAGGGTTTTCCTTTTATTTTTACTATTTTTGACGTTAGAATAATAGTAAACACATCAAAACTATGATATAACACAAATGGAAATATGCGGTGACCAAAAAGTGTTAAACAAATCAAAACTTATATTTTAGATTCAAACTGGCCAAAAAATATTTTTTGAAATTACATTTTTTTTTGGAAAGAATTCATGCACAGTTCATTCTTTTATACTTCATTGTTTATATTTGTCTAAGAAACAAATTTCGAGCGTTTAAGCATAAGTCTTTAGATCAAAATGTCTTTCAATGCAGGTTTCCCATTATCTTAATCAGTTGTGTCCAAACTTTTGACTGGTACTGTAAGTCTCTAGTGCTACTGCCTACTACGTTCCCTGCTCACTGCATGCCTTCATCAGTTCACACAGTGAGCCTCCCTCACCTGCACGGTAGCGGCCGTTCTTGTAGGGCGAGCTGACGGAGCAGGCGGGGATGACGGGGAAGGGCCACAGGAAGTCCTGGTGCAGCCGCTTGAGGGCGGAGACGAAGTCGTCGACGCGGGCGGCCCGCGCGCGCTCCTTGCACAGCCAGCCGATGAGCTCGAAGCCCAGCTGGGCGGAGAAGCAGCCCAGGTCCTTCAGCCGCACCTCCTCCAGCAGCCGGCGGGCGTGGCGCCACAGCATCATGTCGATGTACATGTTCTCCGCGCACTCGCTGTCCCGGCTTCCCGCCGCGCGCAGAAGACACAAAAGAGGAGGGGGAGAGAATATCAAAGCAACCGTTAGCTGCAGCGTTGTATTCGACGAGGTCGTTGCCCTGGAAATCAAGATACAATACCCTGCTAATCCCTCAGAGCAATGATCAATCTGCTCTGCAACAGTGCCTGTGCTTACATTATACATACTGCGACATTCTGAACCACTTTTATCCATTCACTACTAATCCTGTTACCAAGGATATATAAAGACATATAGGGTAATGGTTAAGATTTATCATATTGTATGTTTAAACTAAATCTAAAAAACAGCTGCAGTCCCTAAGAATATCTTCAAGGAGAGTTTTTCAACAACAATGTCAACAAATGTATGCAGTTTCTGAGAGTGAAACAAAACTGATTTTCATCGTACAGTGAGGACGTGAGGTACCTCATACTCATATTCTTACATCCATTTAACAAGTTTCCACCTCTAAGAGTTTTAAACTCGGACAGTGCTACCTGTGTTCTAAAAATGCTTTGCGTTATACAGTATATTTTAAGTAGATACTCTTAAGCAGAGCAACTTGCATAGCTTAAAATTTTTATGTTACCCACTTACACAGTTCAGGTTAGGAACTTTACCCAAGAGTACAAGAGTAGTGGGAATCAAACTGGCAACCTCAGTTATGAGCTCTTCTCCTTACCACAACACAGTGGCATCATTCCACATACTTGCTAACAAGGCAAGTATACAAGGGAAGCATTGTTTCTTTTACCTAGTTTAGTTCAGCACGTGCATTTAAACTGTTTATCTAATTATTCACTAAGTTTAGGCTTCTCCCACTGTGAAGGAGGGCAGTTAGTTCAGGGTGCATGTAATTTGGATGGTGTAAACTTTGGACTTAGCTAAGTAGCACTTTTTCCTACATGCTGTTTTGAGTGAAACTGTGTTGCAGTCTATTGCTTAGCACTGCAATTGCAGTTCCTGAGTGCATTTTTTTAAGTTTTGTGTCATTTTGTTGGATGCCCTTTGTGCTTGACTTCTGGAGTTGCTGGAGTTGGATAAGACTGCCTACTAGTTGTTAAAAATGTAAATGTAAAGTTAACTATACTCATCTTATACGTCACGCTGCTAAGTGACAAAAAGTAATGTATTTATTTTATTTTTACAGCATTTCATTAGTTGAGTACAGTTTCTTAATACTTTTATCAGGACACACCAGAGTGTGTCACGTGGGCCCCAATTTTCATGCTTACCATCAAATGCTTTAAAATGACTGCAGTGTTATAAAAAGGTTATAGTTCCATATGTCAAGAATACTCTTCAGCCCCTCTTCACTCAAAACAAATTCCTTCACCTATCACTCCACTCTGTCCTAGCCAATGGAGAATTTGCTTCTGCCAGCTTCCTTCAACCTCCACTCTGGCAGTCTTGCAAACTGCAGTTTGTTTTCTAGATTTCCTCTGAACTCTTGTAATTTATTCGAAGCACTCAAAAAGGCAGCAACTATTCAGTGGACCACTGGTTCACGGTCACAGAGTACAGGAGCGCTAAAGAAAATATGACCACAACCTACTGTGTGCATAAGAGCCCGGAACCATGTATCTGACACACACCTTCCATTTTAAACCCGGAGCTGAAGGGTTTTCATGCACTACACAGGCCCCTTTAAGCTCCTTGTATGGAGCAGTGGACATATTTCAGAAACAGTGTCTGAGATCACAGTGACTGCATCATCACTGCATCACTCTCTCTCTCTCTCTCGCTACCTCTTTGCCGAGGGTCCGGAGGGCATGCTGAGAGTCTTCTGCAGGTTGAACTTCCCTGGATTCAGGCTGTCAGCTGACTGGGACAGACTGATGCTCCGGTGCCGGAAGAATTCAAAGCCTCCCGTTGAGCTGGGTTCCTGACGGGAGCCAGAGAAAACACACTTAAGCTCTGTTTCAGATCTACTTCAGCTACTCAGAAACAGCTGTGGCAACTACAACAGAATGAAAAGCACAGTGACTGCAACTTTCCACACGTCGCTGAATCCCAAAGCACGTATCATGTTTGTGATGGTTCGGAAAAGCTGCGAGTACTGAGCTTGATTCGTGATTCAATTGTGATTTGATTGATGCCTGATTCGGTCCCGATCAATATGACTCCAAGGACTGCCTAAGGAGTGGCTAAGTCCAAGTCAGGATGTGAATGCACACTGCAATGTAATGGATATGATTTTAAAAAGGATTCATCCAAAACTCTGTATAGGCTTTATGGTACAGTGAGGAGAGATTAATGTTAATATGGCTCTGAGATGGACACATTAAACTAGAACCTTCAATAAAATAAAATAAAAAAAAAAAAACTTAAGGACTAATCTCAAAACAAATGGGTCTTTAAGTTTCTAAGTTTTACCCTGTGAAACTAAAATTCGGTTTCATTACTAGTCCATGAATTATATATCTAAAATAAAAGATGTCAGTAAAAACACACTTCTTATTAAAGCTAGATATATGAAATGTGCAATTTAGCACAACTGTATGAATTACGCATACTAGAACAGTGTAACTCTAAGCCAGTATTGCGTAACTGTTATATAAAAAGGATTAAAATTGTCCTTAGGGACTAACTATTTTAGAGAACATGTGCAGTACACACAAACAACAGAACTGCACTCAATCACAAACAAAGAGCACTTTGTTTGTAGTTACAGTGGTGGTAATGGGTATAACTGAGTTTATTATATCGTTAATGTGTTAGTAGTTTCTCTGTGCAAGAGCAACTTAATGTTATTTTTCCTGAAGGAAAACATCTGATTTGCTTCCACATTTACTATTATTAATTAAATAAATACCCTTGCTTTGTAAGTAGCTCTGGATAAGAGTATCTGCCTAGTAAGAAAATATGAATGTAAAACATTCATGTAAAACAAGAAATACATCTTAGAGAGCTTATGTGTCTTCACCAACAACATTATAGGTTCAGGAAAATTCATCTAAAAGAACAGCTCTGGAAAACTGGAAGAATTGGTTGCACCATTGTTGCAAATTTATTCAGTTTTATAGTATACGACTTTGGTGAAGACTGTAAAAAATTAAGATCACATATCACAAGTACCTGAGTGGTTGGTGTGAGGGGTGGTGTCTCTGATTCTCCTGAGCCAATGGCCTTGAGGAATCTGATCATGTGACGACAGAGGTCCCACTTCCCCTGCTCCAGGGCAGTGTTGAAGAGTAGCGTGGCGTGCTGGCGGCTCACTGCCGGGACCTCCATGTTCTGCCACGAGACATTTTGTACAAATTCAGCTTAGCTGTCGAGGCCTTCACTGAGCCACAGTCAAGCTATTTGAAAATTCTGAAAATTTTGGGTAATTCATTCGTGCAGCTGAAAAGCTCTAGCAGATGTGACAGGTTAATTCCCTTGGAACAGAGCTGTCTTGTGACAAACAGTAACCCAGCCATACTGGAATATATGTATCTCAAGCGGGTGGCAGCAAAATGGCTCAGAAGATTTATATACAGTGTAATGGCATTTTCTTCTAACAGATGAACACTGAGTGTAATTATCTGAATTGCTGAGGGATAGATTATGCCCCTGGATTTAACACAGTGGAATAAAATGGCATGTATTACATGCTGGAAGGCATATTTATGGCAGCGGTCATTACAGCTGGTAAGATAAGACTTTCACTTCATCAAGCAGGTTGTGAAGGTGGAGACCTGGAAACCATTCTCTTCTCTGCTGCTAAAATATCACGTGAGAGAACAGCGCCCCCTGCCTGCTGGATTGTGACAGGAGGCCGGCCACGTGACATCACCCTGGAGGACAGCGCCACCCACCTGCAGGATTATGAGATAGGAGGCGGCCGTGTCCAGGTCCTGGGCCATGAGGCACTCCTCGAACAGGTCCTTGGGGTTGCCGACGGCGGCGAACAGGTAGTTCCAGAGCGCGTACTCGGTCTTGCGGGCGCAGTGCACGATGGTCTGCAGGAAGAGCGGGAACTCGGTGATGAACTTGGCCACGGTGGGCAGCAGCGGGTCGGGGATGGGCTCGCGCGAGGTGGCCTCCTCCTCCAGCACCACGTGCACCATCAGCTCCAGCACGTGCGGGAAGTAGGGCAGGCCGGCGCACGACTGCGCCAGCAGCAGAGCCTGCTCGCCCAGGTTGCGCACCAGCAGCTGCCGCAGGATGTGGTGGAGGTAGATCTGGGAGGTGCGCTCCACCGTGCAGAAGGGGAAGTGGGCCTCCAGCGGCTCGCGCGCGCCCTGCAGCCCGTCGTACAGCACCGTCTCGTTGGTGGCGCCCAGCACCAGCGCGTCCTCGAAGAGCACGGCCAGCGGGTAGATGTTGATGTGGAAGGGCAGCATGATGCGGCGCGACAGGAAGGAGTGCGGCTTGCGGTGGTCGCGCGGGAAGAGCGGCAGCCACACCTTCATGCCCGCCTCGCCGCACGCCAGCCACAGCGCCTCCAGCAGGTGGCGCTTCTTGCGGTTGCTGCGGCAGGTCGTCCACACGTTCTCCACGCACTGCGCCAGCACCACCGGGGGGCAGAACGGCAGCTAGCAACGACAGGGCAGGAGAATTTACCATCAGCGCTAGTGCAGACTTAAAGAAAAGGAATGACGTGATTTCAGAACTTCCCAAACTCTTTGACAGTGATTGACATTGACTGACAATGTATACACACATTCAAGAAGAAGGGATGGAGATGAGCTTACACAATGTCAGTTTTTTAGAGCAAACAGAACACAAAGCAAGAGTACACATGCACTGAGCATTACACACTAATGCAAACTTAAAGAAAACATTCCCACAATAACAAAAGAAGGACACGATTTCATAACCTTCCAAACTCTGAAAGACTGACAATGTATGCACATTCAAGAAGATGGGATGAAGATACAAGCTTACACAAAATCAGTTTTTTTAGAGCAGACAAAACACGAAGGAAGAGTACACTTGCACTGCCCATTACACATGGTCCTCTCTCTGCCTCCCAACGCCTTTGAAATACAGTCACCGAGCATACATTTTAAATTATTCAGAGGGGGTTTCAGAGCTCCCCCTGATTTTAATGGGCTCCTGTGTACAGTGTGTCCCACTGCAGAGAAAAGCTTTCAGATGGCAGCAGAAGGGTGGAAGTTTAATCAGCCATCATGATGTGACACGATTTCCTGTCCACCCCAGTTTTGTAAAGAGATATAACTGAGGTCACACATCAATATAATGATATGAATAAGCGATGAAAAAAATCACATCAAAAAGATTGAAACTCTCACAACATGTTCTTAAAGTGTTTTTTGGCATATTTTTTGATTATGCTGCATATAATATTGATCACAGAAAGGGAAGGGAGGGGAGAGGACAACAGTAGAGAGCCATCCTTTCTAATCTTGTGCCACAGTATTAATAGCATTAATAGAGCTCTGTGCTTCATGTGCATTTCTGTGTCACTTTGAGTATCTGCTGCCCTTGATAAGACGATGATGATGGGGAGATGTGGAAGCTGGGCTTTTCAAATCCAGATGAGCATGTAATGGTTCCCATGGCAACGGCAGCCTGAATGCCTCACAGCAACAGCCGCCGCTGACTGCGAGCGCAAGGCGGGGCTAATGGCTCACCAGCTTCTTGTGATTGGGCAGGGCCTCCTTCTCGCGCACCTGGGGCCCCGAGCGGTCCCTCTGCAGCATGATGAGCTGCCCGGCTAGGTTCAGCATGATGCTCTCCGCCACGCAGGCCTGGGGACAGAGGGCACCGCTAAGAGCCAGCCACCTGGAACACCGCTATTTCAGCTTCTGCATATGCATCCTCGCCGACACACTGACTGGCTGCATCTATGATGACAGCTACTGTTAAATATACACTACCTGCTGCGGGGCTTTGAGAGTGATGCCGGTCTCGGTGCGCACTGAGGTGAGAGTGACAGACACCACCAGGGCCGGGTGGGGGATGTAGCGGGACATGGACACCTCCTGCAGGAGCTCAATACTGACGGAGGAGTTCGGGCTGGGAGGAGAACAGAGAGCGTTACAGGGGAGCGTGTTACAGGGGAGAGTGTTACAGAGGGACACCGAGGCATCCAGTATCCTGCTGCTCGAACAGTCAGTACAGAAACATCCATTAAATCACAGTCCACCTTCTATCAGCAACAGTCAAAACTACAGCCCTAACTTTTTGATATTATTACACTCTGTGTGGCATTTATTACATCAGCCACAGTTCAGGCCGAATGCATTTATCCCGACAATTATTACATATTAAAGCACTGCACAGCTGTAGACAACTTATAAGAATGCAGCCAACGGTTTAATCCAACAGTCTGAAGCAGAGGCTTGTCACCATTACTAATCTGGCTACGGTAGCTGGAGCAGACTCCAATGCTCACTGTTAGCTGGACCTGCCTTCCAAAGGCTGCCCTGTGGCCTGACCCACCTGTCCTTCCTCCTCTCGATGTTGTAGAGGCAGATGGAGCAGTCGGCCCTGAACAGGATCACCATGTTGCGGAACACGTTGAGCAGCAGTGTGTCCGAGTGCAGTTTGGTGATGTCGGCGAACGCGTTGTCCAGGTTGGATGACCGCAGGTAGAGCCTTAGCTGGAAAAGGGAATCAGAGATGCTACTTCACCTGTTCTGCACTGCCTGGTGTTTGCTTTACATAAACAGCTTTTTACAAACTGGAATTATATTATAACTACACCTACATGCTAACATTTCATTTATATGCTGATTCGTCCTCAAACATGCTGTGATTGACAGCCCTCATGTAACTCTTTTGTAAACTACTACTCTGATCAACATAATCAAATTTTGCACAGTGAAATTTGGAGTAGGAATGCCAGTAATGGAAGACTACTGGGAGGGACAAGTCACAGGAAGTACAAAACACAGAGCCCTAAGTGCCTGTAATGCATGCGTTGAAACTACATCCCCAACCTGTTACAACAATCCATGAAATCCATGGCAAAATCCTGAATAAACTGAGAGTCACGCAGCCTAAGCTTTTAAGTTATCAGAGAAGAGCATGCACACATTTTGCAATCACGGGTTCTAATTCTATCTTTGTCTAGGGTGATCCATTGGTGATGCCTTTCAGATCGCTTTACCTCCTCCTGCTGGTCTATGAAATTGTAACAGGCGACTACAATGTAGTCATTCCACCATGCCAGCCCTCCGGTCACCGTCATGTTCTGCTCCTGTAGTGGAGGAAGAAAAACACCAGCCTCAGTTACTCACAAGCGCAGTAATACCTTCTATCACGCCGTACATGACCTCTCTTGAAGTGAACACTGCAGATTATTGGAATGTTACTCAACAGTTTTGGACAAAGAGACAGGAAGAAAAGAAGCTGTCAAACCTGGGTGATGTTCCCGAAAAGCTTCCACTTCCTGGTGAAGGAGGAGTAGTGTGCAAAGCCGCGTCTCCCTGCCACTGCCATGCACTGGCCCTGCGTGTCAATGGCTGCATACTGTGGGAGAGGGGAGCGGAGACCAGGCCGTTAAAAACACGGGGCTTTCACATCAATCTGCTTCATGATCAACCTGCTTCCTTGTAGCTGGCAGCCCAAAACGGAGGGGCATATTTTTGCTCTGAATCCCCACTCTCAACAGCACCGCCCTGCTTGTTTCTTACTCACCCGTATTGGCCAGTTGCTCTCAAGATATGTGCTGTGAATCTGGAAGAGAAAAACACGGAGGCTATTCAGGGTGGCACTGAGTAAACGCTGTCAGGCTTGTGTCTAAATATTATCTAGTCCCCTGCTGACTTGAAAATGCAGGCTTCTGCCAGAGCACCAGTTTCAGTAATATTTAAAACAAAAAACTTTAATAATCTTTTACAAAATTACTTCCCTTTCAGTTTTCTAAAGCAAGCATGGGTAATAGAGGTGATTCAGAGCGCATTCTAGCTAAATCAGTTGGTTACTTAGAAAACATTTTTAATACATGTTTTCAAACCCAGGGCTTTTGTTACTATAGAAAAACTGCAGAGAGAAATGTTAACCCCTGTGTATTGCACTAAAAAAAGAGTGAATGGAAAAAAAGCTGCTTCTGAAAATATGTTTTAAATTACGCTTTCCTGGGAAGATACTGGGGGCATGTGCATTTGGGACAGCAGCATGGCAGCGACACTAAAGAGCATGCAGACCAGTAATGACTGATTATGTAGCATTTCCAGTGTAGCAGCTCATACCTGGACCACGTGCCAATGCCTGTGTCCTAATAAAGTGCTTAATCCCTGAGAGACGGAGGAGGGGGAGGAGGGGTACAGGGGGCTGCTGTCCCGGGATAGGTGCTGCTCCGAGGGGGTGTGGGCTTGGGCTGGGTCCCCACACGTCAGGTACAGGCGGTCCTCCCCAATCAAAAGCACCTGCTCCTGGTTGCTCTGCAAAGGCCAGCCAATTTAAAGGGTCAAGAAGGTCAGGCGAGCAACTTACAACCAGGTTAAAACAGTCTAGAGTCATACAGCACTTCTAATCTTAAAACCATCATTGAGATATACATGTGTATGTGTAGTATGAGAGAGGTATAATTGTGTGAGTGTGTACTGTGCATGTGTATGTGTAGTATGAGAGAGGTATAATCGTGTGAGTGCGTACTGTGCATGTGTATGTGTAGTATGAGAGAGGTATAATCGTGTGAGTGTGTACTGTGCATGTGTATGTGTAGTATGAGAGAGGTATAATCGTGTGTGTACTGTGCATGTGTATGTGTAGTGTGAGAGAGGTATAATCATGTGTGTGTGTGTGTACTGTGCATGTGTATGTGTAGTGTGAGAGAGAGGTATAATCGTGTGAGTGTGTACTGTGCATGTGTATGTGTAGTATGAGAGAGGTATAATCGTGTGTGAGTGTGTGTGTACTGTGCATGTGTATGTGTAGTATGAGAGAGGTATAATCGTGTGTGTGTGTGTGTACTGTGCATGTGTATGTGTAGTATGAGAGAGGTATAATCGTGTGTGTAATGTACTGTGCATGTGTATGTGTAGTATGAGAGAGGTATAATCGTATGTGTAGTGTGTTCTGTGTGTTATGTATATGTAGTGTGAGAGAGGTATAATCGTGTGTGTAATGCGTATGTGTATGTGTAGTATGAGAGAGGTATAATCGTGTGAGTGTGTTCTGTGCATATGTATGTGTAGTGTGAGAGAGGTATAATCGTGTGAGTGTGTACTGTGCATGTGTATGTGTAGTATGAGAGAGTTATAATCGTGTGAGTGTGTACTGTGCATGTGTATGTGTAGTATGAGAGAGGTATAATCGTGTGAGTGCGTACTGTGCATGTGTATGTGTAGTATGAGAGAGGTATAATCGTGTGAGTGTGTACTGTGCATGTGTATGTGTAGTATGAGAGAGGTTTAATCGTGTGAGTGCGTACTGTGCATGTGTATGTGTAGTATGAGAGAGGTATAATCGTGTGAGTGTGTACTGTGCATGTGTATGTGTAGTATGAGAGAGGTATAATCGTGTGAGTGTGTACTGTGCATGTGTATGTGTAGTATGAGAGAGGTATAATCGTGTGAGTGTGTACTGTGCATGTGTATGTGTAGTATGAGAGAGGTATAATCGTGTGTGTACTGTGCATGTGTATGTGTAGTATGAGAGAGGTATAATCGTGTGTGTACTGTGCATGTGTGTGTGTAGTATGAGAGAGGTATAATCGTGTGTATTGTGCATGTGTATGTGTGTGTGCAGTGAGAGAGCTGCTGACCGTGCAGGGATTGACCGTCAGGGCGCTCTTGATGAACTGGAACTGCAGGATCCCGGCCTGCTGGAGGGCGGGCGTGCTCTCCGCGTCCCCGCCTGACCTGCGGCTGGCCTCGCTGCTGGTGATCACCCACAGGTGGTACCCCTCCGCCCCCCAGCTCTGAGGGAGGAAGCGGTATCAGGCTGAGCATCAGTGCTGCCGTGTTCGCTTATCAGCAGCCGGGCTCAGCTTCCCCGCCCGCTCTCCTCCGGGGAGCGAACTAAATCCACTGCACGGATTTAGATTAGAGAGCGATGGATTGGCAAATTGTAAAGCAGCAGTCAGAACTAAGAAAATCAAACCCAGTCTGGCTGTTTCACTTGGTTTCATGTGGGTGTTGGCAGTTTTATTCTCATTGAATGCGATGGAAAGGGCAGAGGTTAACCGCAGACTGCGTCATAGACCACCTGATTATTTATAAACAGCCTTGGTGTGTTCAGGTCCGCTAAAAAAGGTGTCACAGCGGGGCTCAAAAAAGCTATCAAATATACACATATTCACCCAGGCTTGTAGGTACAACAGCTTAAACCCCAGACAAGCACAGTTCTCTAATGACCATGCAAAGTCGGCTTCAATAATAGTCCCATTAGCATTCTGGCAAATGTTCTTATTGAATTACAGAACGGTGCGAAGTGCTACAAGTAAGCACACACGCTATAAATCAATGTAAAACAGGCCAAACAGAGGCATAAATGACAGCAGTAACAACTATAGCAAACTCAATTACAGTGTTACTTGCTTGCAGGCAAAGAATGTCTGTAAACATCTACAGCCAAACTTTAAACTCTTCCACACTGCTGTGAATGAAGGCCACACATACAAGAAATTCAGTTTTAGCCTCTGGAAGGCTCAAGGGCACTTTGACCTGTTTTCTAACAATACCTTACTGTTGTTATACGCCATGTATACATCTAAAGGGATGTATATTCCACTTATGAAAGACCACTTATGAAAACTGAAAGGAAACAATTTACTCGTTATTTAACCATGTCTCAAACCCTTTCTGATTCTATTACTTTCAATACTGTTGTTTAGTTATAAATTAATACAGTACAAGAGAAATTACTGTTTCTGAAATATTTTACACTCAGGTTATATATTATTTTAACAATGCAAGGATTTGAAATTTTTACCAATAACCTCTGTAACACATACACAATTTTATAGTTCAAAAAGAAAAACAATGGCATAGTAGCTACTGCTTCCACTTTGTAAGATACTCAATTCTTTGTATAGATTTATGACCCTGAAATCTAGCACATTGCTTCATAACACAAAAGATGTTATGAAAATGAGGAAATACTGGGCTTTAACAAATTCCATTAAAAACAATGATCACCACCACTAGCACTTGCGTGGGTTTATTCCACAGCAGCCCAATTGTATGTTACAGAAAAGAAAAAAAGTTTGATATACCAAAACATGCTATTATTTGCATACTGCCACATTTGCTAGAGTAGTACTTTGTCCAATGTTTGAGTGACCAGCTGTGCAGAGGAGCCCATAAAAGCAAAACAGTCAACAGGTGCTGAGAGGAACAGATGCCAAGGTGCAAACTGAGGAATGAAGATCAGCAGAACTTGAAGATCCCATAACCGAGACCCTTCCAGGCTGCCACACAGGCAAGGCCACTGGAGTGAAACGCATCAATCTGTACTGTGTGGCCCACTGACCACACGCTGACTACAAACCCCCTGTGGAGTAATGACGCAGATTGCTCCTGATTTCAAATAAACATTATGCAGAATCTGAGACTGTTCCTGATTTCAAATAAATAGCTTTCAGTAACCTGTGTAGAAAATCTGAGACCAATTCATCTGCAAGCACACATGATCACAGCTGTCAGCAGACCCAATTTATAAATGGATACTAAATGTGTAAATGGGGACCAAAGTTCCAGCGTTTAAATGTTTCACATATTTCAGACACGCATACCCATCTAAGCATCATGAAATTAACTTAATGTTTAAGAAGGCTGATGAACCCTTGAAAATTTAGCCCAAGTACCAGCGGAGCAGATGGTCCATGTCTGACCAGAAGCTTTGCTGGGTTAAAGGACAGCAGTGCAATGTGACTCACCATAGAGCTGATCTTTATGGGCTCCTTCTTTGTACCATCTGATCGATACCTGCAAGCAGAGGGGACAGACAGGCTGAGAAGCAGGCAGAGAGGCAAGGGAGGCTGGATTTGTAAGGGACAATGACAAAGGTCAAAGGTCAGGAATCTCATCATATGTACCTTACTTAGGAGCGCTAAGTTGTATACAATGAAAAACCCCACTTCTCAACTAAAAACTAAACATATGTGTTACTGCGTGCATCTATATATGTTAATGTGAGTACATTAGGCATGTATGTGTATGTGTGTGCACACTGTACTATGAATTGTAGTAATAACCTAGGACTTTTCTCCTTACACAACTTCATAACAGTCTGAGCAAGTGTTTTAATTCAACTTTCACTGAGGAAAAGCCTCTGATTAATCAACCTGAGGCACCCAAAGTGCTGAATGTACAACTTAAAGAACAAAGAGGAAATAAACTTGAGCACAAGAGACAGAGAGAGCAATAGTTGTAGAGAAGACAAGGGAGAATTAGATGAGTTATTTAGCAAAATATTTCTTAAAAATTCCTTTTAAACCTCTATCTCAGAACTGACAGACTGCGTTCATCTTTATTTCATCCCCACCAACCTCGCTCCACGTTTTATAATGACAAAGAGTTTAGGTTTATTTCATCAGCTTGATAGCCAACAAAAACTAAGTAACTTATGCAGTGGGCACTATGAAAGGAAATCATGTATAAAGCATAAGGCTATAATAAATTAAAAGTGCTGTAAGTAGTTTATTAAAGCCCAACAGAATAAAGTACATTTTAATGATAATTATGTACTACTTTGTCTGGAATAAATTCTGAAACGGCAAAATAAACTTGCATTAATTTTCCCCATGACAGCTTTGTCACACTCACTGATGCATTCCAAAAAACCCACAAAAGCCTCTACAAATATTATTTTGATCTATTCACAATGAATAACATCCCAAAATAAATAATCATAATCAAACACCCATCCTTCCAGCCATCTTCAGAAATGAAGCAACTTGATTTGAGATTCTTAACGCTTCTAACCATGCGACAGTCTATGCAGCATTGATGCAAGCTGCATGAATAACAGAATCCTGTGTGCTGTTTACTGAAGCTGTTTAAGAAATAGGGCAGAAAGCTCTTACAGTGCAGCTCTGTTTGTTAATGCTCAGCACGCGCCACACGTGCAGATAAAAGCATCCCGTTTCCTCATTCTAGAGTCACAATGGATATGCTGCTTCCTCGGTCTTTCGGCCCATCAGGTACCCCACTAGAATTATGAAGCGAGAGAGACTAGTTCTGGCCAAGGTCGAGGTATACCTGAGGGTAATGCTAACGTGGCAAAAAGCACAGCCACACTGATGTGCTGCTGAATCCGGGCTGGTGTAAACATAAATGGCATAAATATCTGGTGCAAAGGATTATGGGAATGATAAAAAGTGAGAAGCGAAAAGGCTGTCGGTTGGAGAAGGTGTACTCGTGAGCAGCAGAAGAGACGGTGCTTGTTCAGAGGGAGTGAGATCCCCCCTGCTGTGGCGGACGGGATGACTCACGCAAAGTCTTCCCCCAGAGTGCAGATGAGGTGAGCTCCGAACACGCTCCACAAAGACAGACCCCCGCACTCCCAGGTCACCATGACTACGCTGTAGTCGGGAGACCACTGGATCAGCTTGACTGGCCCCGTCTTGTTCCAGATGTCTGCCGCGTGCAAACAGAAAGACGAGTCACTGTACAGCTGGTGCGCAATTATCATCGTTGCGTGCAAGTTAAAATTAGCCCCGGGTCTCTAGCCTACATGTAAGCTCACATCTGCATCTGTACCACAGTTAGACAAATTAAAATTCTTTTAAAATAAAAATGTCCAATGAAATGTTCTTTCTGCTGTCTGCAATGCTTGGTTCATACGCTTCACCAAGTTATTTAAAAGGTGACATTCATACCATTGATTTCCAGTAGGTGGCAGCAGTGCACCAGTTAGCACTACCGTACTTTGGATGAAATCACTCTACAGCAATCACTGAGAAAACTTGATGAACTTTGGAAAATACCTTGGGTATTCACTGGTGATTCAGAATGATCTGTTATGCATGTGAAACTGAAACAGTACTGAACATAAGAAAAACATGATATTGTTATCCTCAGCTATCAACATGTTTATCTGCAGATGTGCAATGTGAGGGGGACTTCTGTACGTACCGGGGTAGTGTTTTGGAGTTAACTCCAGCCTATGGGACAGCTGCATTGATCCTGTGGTGGTGTCAATCATGTAGACCAACACTGATCCGCTGCAACAGACATGTAAAACACGCATGACTACTGTCCTTAATTCACTGTCCTTAAAAGAATCCTCGCTGTAATCAATGCAGCCATCCAAAAGCATACACACATATTTTCAAGTGTTATGCATATGAGGCAGGATTGAACAAATTCATTCATACAAAAATATGCAGCATACAGTGTATATAATAATACAAACAATAAAACGACAAGTTGTTTAGATAAATTAAAAAGAAACTTCAGTAAACTTTAACATAACTTTGCTTAACTTTGACTTGTTCAAGTAAACAGCATATTTTAACATGGAAAGGCATTCATACACATTAACCGGTTCCTCTAAACACAGGCTGTAGAAATGTAGAAAAAAAAAAAACGGCACTCGAGGGCTCTGTTCCCCACTGCTGCCATAACGGTTCTGCGGCTTCTTCCTGCCCTCGTTTAGAGGAATGTTAATTACTCAAACAATCCCGGCCTTCGGGGTCAGGCCGGTGCAGCAGGTAGGGCCTACGCAACGCCGCAGTGCGGAGCCTCGCCAGGCTGGCGGGTTGCGCAATCCGTGACTCCCCGCCTGAACACACACACGCGCACACACGCCGCGCGGAGAGGGGCACATACCTGGCGCAGCCGAAAGCCATCAGCCGGTACTTGTTGTTGACCGCCACGCACGTGCCGTCGGTCACATCTGCGGCCCAGACGCCCTGCAGCTGCTGGAAGACAGCGAGCGAGTGAGTGAAAGTGGCCCTCCCGGCACTGTCTGCGGCAGGACCCGTTCACCGGGTCAGCTGACTCCAATCTGACTGAGTACATCAAGTTATCACACTGTATTTCCATATCAGTTGGGTATCTGTCCAATATGAGATGAATGACATAGTGTTCCACTGAGATACTTCCCAGTGTTGTGTGTGCGTGCGTGTGTGTGTGTGTATATGCGTGTACGTGTGAGGGACACACAACAATGCTGACACAAACACACAGAAAAAGCAGAGAACTCTCCCTCAGCACACACACACACACACGCTCACGCACGCAGAGACACACAGAGGTACCCGTGTGGATGGGCCGCGGCTGACAGACTCAAACTCGCAGCGCTGTGAATGGGAAGTCGCAGAGCGTAGCCATCTGTCAGAGCGGGATCAGATAATAGGCAGTATAATGGGCTGGTGAAAGCCCTGGCCCTCGCTGAGTAAAAGCTTTAAGCTCATTGTGCCAAGGGTACAGGGCCCTGAATATGTGGTCTGGGAGCCGCAGTAATGAGGCGGCGTTCGGGTGGCCTTCATCCAGCGCTACGTGAAGAGCATTCTGCCCCCACAATGCCAGCAGCGACAGACAAAACGCGAGAGAGGAAAATATGCTGCACTGTGGAAGGCCAGGAGATGTTAGAGCCCATTTCTCATCGATGATCTGTGCTCGTGAGAGTCTGTGCCGGATTTTGCTTTCCACGGATCAGCTACCCCAGTGGGGGAAATCAATTCATATTTCAGGCAAGATCTTTCGTTTTGTTTGTCGGATGTTCCCTGGTTATTGTTTTCATCCTTAAGGGCTTTGGCCATGCAAGGTTCCTGACATCTTAAACACACAAACACACAAAATCCACGGAAAATGGTTCATTATAAAACAGTGACCGTTACAACAATGAGGCCGGGGACGCTGTCAGCACCCAGAGGCCAGGTGTGTCAACAGCATTAAAGCGCAAGCTTACCTCCAAATCGCGTATGGGAATGTTTTCACTCACTGTCTGATTTATGAAAATCTGTTTGAGCTGGAATGTTTGCATTTTCAAGCCCTCATTAGCCCACTTGCAAATTTTTGTTCCATTAGAATAGTATTCCTTCAAGGTAAGTTCGAGCACAGCAATTCTAGGTATACTGCAAAAACTGAATAAAGATGTACTAGATTTTCACTGGCAAGAAGATAACCTCAGCAGTTATTAGAACCCATTGTGACTTTTATCCATATCTATGAAGGCAGATCCAGAATGTGATGCCAACTATTGCAAAAATTGTAATAATTAACCATCCTCTCTGTTTATTATTATAATGGTTTTATCAAAATGCAAACTCAGATTAGATTAGCATGTACACATTTAGCTGACAATATTAGAATGCTAGAGTCTTTCCATGTGCGTGCAGTACACACCGAGATCTATGTCAGATGCAATTTGGAGGTCTTTTCTTCCCAGGAGAGACACATCTGTCCCCTGGTTTTAGGGTTTAAGATGATAATCTTACGTCTGTAGTGAATCTGTTGGCCACAGGGGTGATGAATCCCAGGCGGCCGTCATCGAACACCACGGCGAAGCCATCCAGCGTGACACAGTACTCCATATCCCGAATGTGCACCCCGTTCAGGTCCAGGGAGGGCCCACCTGCAGATGGGTGACACCGAGGTGAGTGGGGGGAGGGGCAGGCGTGGGCATTGGGAATGTCACACACAGGCACAGACAGACACAGACACACACACGCACACATGCGTACACACACACAGCATGAAACAGGTCAGGGGATCGCAATTTGGGGGGGAAAAAATGGCCCAGGTCCAGAAAGGCAAATCCTAACTAGATCAGTGTAAACCAATTAGAGCTCAGCATCTACAGTAGCTCAGCACAGCAGTGCAGAGGCCAAGTCTATTTGTTTTTCACGCCTCCATTTCCATCCCTGCAGTCATGACTTCAGTGTGTCAACACTGCGCTGTTACAGGGCCACGTTGCACACTGCTTATGCTAACAGGTATAACCCACACCTGAGAAACTCCACCTTTCTTCCTGCTGTCATGCAATAACTGCTATTCTCTTTGATAGGAATGCTAAAGGGCTCACACATTCTGAGCTACGCATTCAGAAGTTCAGTATTTACATGTGCCAGACTGCATACTTATTTTTTGCTGTGAAACTAATGATTATCTTTATTGCATAATGAACAATAACACGTAGACACATTTTAAAACAATACAGGGGCCAGAGCAAGCCATGAGACTTTTCACAGTTTAAAATTTCCATTACTCGAATTCACATATAATTATTGTAATAAGACTAAATAATCTGCGAACAAGCACATTTCATTTCTTGCTTTTGAAAGCATCAATCATTATCTTGGGATATTACCTTTTGATATGCTTTTACAAACATAACTGGCCACAAACCATTTCTGTGTCTGATGAGTGGACAATCCACACACATTAAAGGCCTACAACCTCACATACCTATAAAATGAGACACTAATGACTTGTTATTCATTAGTGGTACTATTATGTATCATTTGTTGACTTTCATTATTACGCTTTGAAAAAATAAGTAAGTTTCATGGCCTGAAAGCACCTTGGAACACAGATACTACATTGTATTTCAAAAAATCCAAACCCCAAGGGAAATTTCAATGCCATAATGACTTGTTCAGCTTGAGGGACTTCCTCAAAAATAATGATAAAGGTGTAAATAATAATACAGGCTTAAGAACCACCAGCCTGTCATTTCACGGTGGAAAACAGGCTTAAGGTCAAGCCTCATTGCGTACTGTTGGCAGTGCTGTATTACTGCTGTAACTGGCTATCATTTATATCAGAAGCCGTGTTCACATCCATGAGAAATGCCTCACTCGGGTGCACAGCGGGAGCGTCCTGGGAGGTGGAGGGAGCCGCGGCTCCCCGCTGCTGCCCAAACCCGGAGGCTGGCAAACGGGTGCAGGGGTGTGTGTGCTCTGTGGCGCCGGGGGCGGAGGGGTGACTCCGGGGTCGGAGGACGGCTCAGGACAGCGGACGGCGTTCTCACCTCGGGAGGACTGCAGGTCCAGGGAGAAGGGCACGGTGCACAGGTTGATGGCCTTGCGCCCGTTGGAGACGCCGTTCCAGTGCAGGATGTGCAGGAAGCCGTCGGCCGTGGAAACCACCAGGTCCTCCTGCATGGACTGCAGGCTGCCAGTCAGAGAGAGAGAGAGAGAGAAACCAAGCAATTCATTAAAGATTATGGCCTACAGCATCTTTCACCATTAGGCCTACAGCCCGGAGTGTTAATGGGGTCTGGCACATGGCTCTCACATCAGTGAAAAGGGAGTAGGGCGCTGAGAGACAAATATACCCCGAATGCTTCTAAAAACATCACACTGTTGCCCGCTTTACTATGAATGAAGCAAAGTCATTCCCAAGCCCAGAAATCCAGAGAGAAGCTATACATTAGAAAATATAAGTAAGCAAGGCAGCAAATCACACATACACACTGTGAAGTGAGTTTTTGCTGTTATTTTTGTGACAGGCCAGGTGCTGAAACTAATGCGTTAACAAAGCAAAAACCGTAAACCTGGATCGATCGAGTAGCTCCTGCCGATGCATCTTCTACGGTGTTTTTTTATTTTCTGCTGTACACACAATGGAGACTTCATGCTGCTGCTTTATTACCGGTGTGATGTGTGCCCCAAATTAAAATCCCAGTGTCTGCAGAAGTCTGCACTGTGGTGCTTCACTGAAGACAACCTTGCTACTAAAACAGAGCACTGGCTGGTTAATATACCACTATTTTGGTAGGCCTATTTTGTCTTGCAAAATACTGAATCGCAACCTACACATCTACATATGATTTTATGGCTTGGGTTGATGAGAAAATGCATTAAACAGAATGATTAAGAAAGCATATTAACACTAATAAGATATGAAAAGAATCAACTGAATGTTATTGGTCGCTAAGCTCTGATCTAGGTCCAGAGGCAGGCCTACTCTGCAGATGTGTGAAAAGCAGGAGCAGAGTTGTATGCACTGCTTCCTTTCCATACTTTTGTTCTATTTCTTGTTGCATTTCCTCCATTCTTTCAAGCTTCATTACAACAGATAGCTGCACCAGACATAATGCCAGTATTCTGCTATATACAGATGTGAGCCCTGACAACTGTAACCTTGACAGTATGGAGACATATCTCACATCACCAGATTCAGGCAGAACCATTCCCCCCCCCATTTGCAGTCATTACATTACCTTACATTATCAGCTTGCAGCAGAAGCTTGCATGCAGATTGACTTATTGCACTTCTAAAGTGCACCTAATAAAGTGGCGCAGAAAGTTGCATAAACAGGACGCCACTAACCACATATGAACAGGCATTACTGTCAAACCTAGCGCTGAGATCACAAATGCACGCCTAGATCAACATGTAAGTAGTGCTGTGTACTCCTCATGCTGTTTGCAAATAATCTTTCATGAGAGTAGGTCTTTTCAGAGCCCTGACTCACTTGTGTTGCTCAAATACCTAGAAAAATGGATGACAAGCATCCAAGTTTTGGGGGAAAAAATGAGAAAATCAGATCGCAATGTGGACTACAGAAATTCCTCTGGCAATAACATGTCTGTCTTCTTGTGGTTCTAGCAGGGGAGTACACAGGATGCACAGTGGCGTGGGGATTTGAGGGTCCTGCATCGCTGAGATCCCTGGGAAATCTGTTGGCGGTTTAGCACATGGGTTAACCAACACTCAAGGGTCCAACTTTCCCCTGCCACCTCTGACACAATGGGTGAGAAGGGAGTGATCTGAGGTTTACTGAAGGCTTTGGAAAGTGGGTGGGGATTAAAAAAGCTACACTGCAAATACAACTAACCAAAACGCTATGTATGAAAAACACCTCTTCTGCAGCGTATTGGAGACGCAACCAACTGTGGTCATAAACAGGAAATTCCTCCGCAAAAGCACCCTATTAAATCCATCGCAGAAAAAAATTAAATAAAGAATCTGAGAAATGTGACGAGCCAGTCTGTTCGACCAACAAATCAATATTTATTTACAAACTCCACCAATGATGTGGCGTGAGGTGGCACGGAGCCAGGCATTTGGTGTTTAAAACACAAAGCTTATGGAGCATCACTGCAGCATTTGGACTGCTTCTGCAATAATTCAGTACATGAGGGCGGTCTCTGGGTTCTTAACCTGTGTGACCTCAGCAGTGAAATGAATGAGCGAGCAAGAAACTGCTTACTTCACTATTGCTGTGATTTAGGGCAGGGAGGCCAGAGGTCAGATAGCTGTGGAATGTGGTGTCTGGGAGGCAGACGGCGGTTTGTTCGGGATGTTTTGATGTGTGTGTGTGTGGGGTTGGGGTTCACAGTACCTGGTGATGGGAGCCTCCAGATCCACAGGCCTCTTCATCTCCAAGCTGAGGGCGGGGGCACACTGCTCCTCCTTATACCCTGGGGTGACCTTCACACGAGGGCTCCCTCTGTCACAAGCACACAGGCAGACACAGGCAGTTACAGACACACATGCGTGTGCACATACAAACATCCATACACACACACAGACACACACAGACACACAGACAGACACACACAGAGTCAAAAGCAGACGTGCAAAGACACACATGCACATATACAGACATCCAGACACAGACACACACATAGAGACACAGAGACACCAGCACACACATCAGAGAAGAACTGAAACAAACCCAGATAATACAGCCTTTGTATCCAGCCAGAGAGTTTGCACAATTGCAGTTTTACTGCAGATTATTTCACTTCTGCAACCGACTCCCTGTAATTACGAAACTGAATCCAATAAACAGGGCCTCAGTTACTTCTTAAAGCCCTGTTTTCAGTATTACCTGAAATGTACAAGATACCTTTTGACCAGCTCAGATAGAGAGATCAGATGAGCCATCCAGCTGTACAAACAGAATTAGCATCATTCTGGCAGTAAAATGCAGGAAGATTTCCCCAGGGCTGAGTACAATGGGAGCAGGACTCACAGATCCAGGTGGCAACGCAGTCTGGAATAACCCCATCAGAGCAGATTCCAGCAAAGAGCTGGAATGCAGGCACGGGTCTGCTCTGGGGGGGGCTGGACCTCAGAAGGCCCTTGCAGCTCGCCGCACACGCAAACCCATCAGAGCCGTCCCGTCCCGTCCCGTCCCGCCCCGCCGCAGTGTGCGTCCCTTTCAGACTCTCGCACGCACACTCTCACACTGCGGGGATTGTTCGGGACTGGCGTCTGGCGGCTCTCTTCTCCACGGCTTACGGGAGGAAGACGAAAGAATTAAAGCCCACTCGGTTCCACCCCGCCAGAGCCAGAGTTCCCAGCCCCCAGCGGCACGGCCCTGACCTTCCGTCACAAAGCCCGTTCTGTCTGTGCTCGGCTTTTCCACGCTAGCGGAACAGAACGCGCTGTGTGCTGTCGGGACAAGGGGATTTCACACTCGCGGGCCGTCCTCCTCCGCCTCCCGAAGGGCGACGGTGGGGAGGAGTCTCCGGCCACTCCGCTCCGGGAGAGGGGCGCGACCCCAGCTGTGGGGTCTCCCCGAGTCCCAAAACCAGACCGAGCAGCTGGGCCTTGTTTAGACCTCAGAGTACGACGAGTACTCATTTGATGTTGGCCACATAGAGTTATGTGTAACAATGTGAAAGGAAGAAAACAAAGCAGATGGCCTGCCAGACAGCCAGTGTTTATTTTCCTGAATTCAGTTTAAAGATATTCAGTGGTGTCACACTGTGAAGCTGTAATTTTTGTGAGGGGAGGGGGGTGCTCAACAGGAGCAGGGATAATTAGCGCTCTTGATGGTCCAGACCTGCCCAGCCACATATCTATCCCCCTAAAGCCAGGAGTGACCCACATGTATGGGGGATCCGGCCAACCAAGCAGATCTAACACCCCCCAGAGGAAAAGAAAAGATCATCAATTAAGCTTATTTAACACAAATCACTGTCAGCGAGATTTTATCTTTGATCTTTAATTACTCTATTCGTTCTGAGATAGGATTATATAATGATGGAATAATATTTCCATTTTAAAAAGCAAGACCATTATGCAACATTTAACAATGCTGCTGAGACAGCAGTGTGCAACACTGTGTTTATCACATCAGAAGCCTTAATAGATTGACATGCATGTTCGCCCTCTCACAAAGAGATTTATACAGAGTGTACTGTGCATAGGCTGAAGCACAGGACATTTCTCAAAAGGAGGTAGGAGCCACTGCTCAAAGCAGAGCCACTGATTTCTTTTCAAAGTCTTCACTATTGACTCAAAGTTTCTGCACCCCTAGCTGAGGTCATCACTGCAGGTTTAAGGGCAAAAACAAACACGCACTCCAGACGGTCGGCACTTAAACAGCAGGTAGAAACACCAGGCGACAGTCTTCCACCGGGTTTCATCTTGTTGCGGATATACTTTGCTGTTATGGACAGTCGCGGTGCTCTAATGTTACAGTCAGCCAGGGTCTGATGGTACAGCTGGTCAGGGTCCGGCGGCAATCTCTGACGGCTGACTCCAATTCTACATGGTGAATCGGGAATGATGGCCATCAACATCAAGAAACTACAGACTACATGTGGGACGCACCATGGTGACTGCAGGCAACAGTCAGTCTTTGCCCAACTGTCAGGTGTGTGCATCTCCAGCTTAAAAGCCATCTGTTGCCAGGCCATGAGAGGATGCTGCAGACAACTTCTGACACTTTTATTACCATTTTATTCTCTTCCAGCACAGAAAATGTCCCTTCGAGTGTCAACACATTCAGACCTCCCTGCAAAGTCCAGATGGCTCAGTAAGACCTGAATGTCAACCATAACAAGTAGGCTGTGCCCCAACAGTAAGGGTCTTTCCTGAGACCACACACTTCGGCAGTGTTACACTGCTCTGTTTCTCCATGCAGACAAAATGGATGCTGCTCATTGGATACACACCAAAACCAAATGACTATATATCACACATGAGGACAGCTTAAGCCATTCGGTACATGAATGATTTCATTACCATTTCAAAAAGCTTTTGTAGAGCAGTTCTGAGATTGAATAAACATGACTTTGCATCAGTAACAAGGTTAGCACTTGTCAAAAATGAACTTTGAACAGCTGACCACAGAACTGACTTCGAGGGAAAAAAAGAGACCTCAAACAGGAAATGCTTTGCTGTCATTTCTGCAGAGCTCCTAAAAACGAGAAGCATTAAAAAATGTATGTGAAGAACTGTTTGCATAACATGTAAAATAACCCAATCGAAATTAACTTTTCTAAGCAAAACAAAGTGCAGGGATGGACGGTGAAGGAGCATTCCTTTGCATCGATTGCTCTTTTAAAGCAAAGGTTTGTTGCCCCAGTATGGTAACAGTTAGCATTAATCATTATCAGTTTTGACTGAAACAGAAAAAGAGGACAAATCGTTAGGAAACCGATCCTGTGCAAAGGCTTCTCCATTAAGATCCACAGCACAATGCAAGCTCCGCTGTGTATCTCTGACAAGTCTGAGCCTGGGCAGGACTTAGACAGGGCTTTCATCTTTGCAAAGCGATGGAACTGTCGCAGGGAGGGAAACCCTCGCGAGCAAAGCGCTCGGCCGGGTGCCAGGTCCATGTACGGGCTTGTCCTGGCCGAAGAGGGTGGGACGGGGCGGTAACATCAGCGTCCGCACCCAAAAATGCGAGCCAGCCAAGCTGAACCCAAGTTTCCCCTGCCCATACCACCCATGCTACAAGTGGGGTAAAGTATTACTTTATATGTTATTGCTATGCTGCCAGCTGTTAAGAGTTCTGTCTTATCAGCAGCAGATGCAAGCACTCAGAATGCTTTTCTGCCGTCAGCATGAACGCTCAAGGGGTGTTTTTAAACTTCGGGAGATTCCTCATTCTCTCCGGCTCATTTTTGCGGGCGATGTTGAATGCGTGTGTAAACACCCTGTGGCAGTTCAGAGCTCAGAGGAAGGTAGTCCCTGTAATAAGCCTAAGGCTTGGGTATCTCCTGGTCTACACAGGCACTCATTCCTGCTAAGCCTGGTCCCCTGCTCTGCCCTTACCGAGGTGAGATTACCGATGTGCTTCCCAAGGACAGTGCAAATATTTTATCTCTCACTCTTTTCAGATTTTCATGAACATGCGGGGGACCCATGCACTCCACAGCCATCTAATCCTGGCAAATGATGACCTATTATATGGACTTTGCCATCCAAGTACAGACTTGACACGTGACACACAAGCCTCATATGAAAGTGAAAGTGGCCAATATGAAACTTTAATTTTGGTTTTGTGTGGTGCCTTGTGTAGACACAGACTCTGACACATGAACAGACAAAGTCAGTGTTAAGTGAGGTAAGAGACTCACAGAACATGGCCACTAAATGACAGACATCAGGCATGGTCACTGAATCATTCCAATGCCATGGTGTTTTCATTTTTTGGCACACTCTCCAAGAGTAAGGACATGAGGCAAACATTGGGAAGAGGTAACAGGATCATATTTCACATTTATGAGCAGATACAAAATTACACTTTCAGCACTGTTTCCTAACAGCTGTAAAATGTGTCTGTTCACCCACTGCTCTTTGTAGAAGGCTTGGCGGTGCCTGCCCAAGTTGTAAAAATACAAAAAAAACCTTGCAGATCATGGGCCTGACAACAGTTTACAGAACACACTTTACCACAACACACAATTTCATAACACAAGAGCACAAATAACATAATTTGCTGATTGAGGTTATTGTGTTCTTGTGGTCTGTGACTGAAGCGTACGGGAGGAAAGCATATTTTGGGCTTCTGGCCAATAGAGAGTGCACTCTGAGCCTAAGGGAAACCCCCTCTAACAGTCTTTCATGTTACTACAGAGGGCAGAGCTTTCAGCTGAGCGAGCCTGCAGAGACTGTGACGACACAGAGAGGGGTGCTGGGAATTACAGGGCCCCTGCTTCCTCTGTATGACAACAATAATTATAAATATAATTAATGCTGACATCTAAGTCCAAGCATCGTCACAAAATTATACACTCAAGATGCATTGACCCTTTTTCACTTTGTGGTGGGGGGTTTGTTTATGAGTTTGTTCATGTTAGCGTGCTTGGATGTATGTGACTGCATGTGTGCGTGCGTGTCTGTGTGTATGTATGTGTGTGTGAATATATGTGTGTGCGCGTGCGTGTGTGTGTGTGTGTGTGTGTGTGTGTGTGTGTGTGTGTGTGTGTGTCTGCTGGAGCTAAGACACCTGACCCATGCTAGAGGTGGGATCAGGTGTTATTATAGGTTTTTCACATGTTTACATGGAGCCGTGAAATAAAACAGACTACAAAATTATGTTAAATTACATCACATCATGTCTCTTGATACATCATTTTAGAGGGGAATAAAACAAGCAGCCATCAAAGCTGACTGTTACCAGGGCTGGTTATGATGGATGCTGATGCAATTAAACAAAAGCTCTTTTTGAGAGAGCTAACTGTGGGAGCAAACAAGATCGAAAAACCGTCACACTGGAAGCTTACTCGCTTCATATTGTTAACTAATTTCAGCCCCATGATTAACGGGCACACTGTACCACCATCACAGGTGAGAACCCATCTTCTTCCTCTGAGGCTGCTGGCTTCTTTGTTTTCATGTTAGCCAACAGTTTTGATGTGGATATCGTGCTTGCTTTCTGGAGGGAATATCTCATTTTATCTCAGCTATGCGCTTCAAGCAGTCTGTACTTCTTACCTAGAAAGCTAGCAAGCTAATGTCATTCACAGAATGATTTGTTTACGGTGATTACTTAGTAGATATGTTCATACTAGGTTTAGTGTTTCTGAAGACTTAGAGTAGTGTGTTCCTCTAAGTTCCACAAAGTGGAAGGCAGATATTCTTCCTAACCAGTTTTCCCTCTCCTTACACATAAACATGTAATATTTGTCAGTGATAATCAGACAGGACAATGAATGAACATGCTACACAACATGTTAGTCGTGTTTGCAATTAGGCCGGCTATCTTTTTTGGCTCATGGCTGGTTTCAGTCAACCTGTACTCTAATACAGCATATGAGTGTGCGTGTTTATGTAGGTACCTGTGCAAAGGAATGAATGTATTTTGTCATTAGGCATGATGATCATCAGGGCATCTTAGTATATACCTCAGCTATATTTATACACACATCTATATACATACACACACAAACAGAAACGTGTGTGTGTGTGTGTGTGTGTGTGTGTGTGTGTGTGTGTGTGTGTGTGAATGTATGTGTAGATGTGTGGGCCTGTGTACATTGACTTAGACCTTCACCTCAAACATTCCAGGTCAAGACAGAGAGGGGGCGAAAAACATGTTGAGCACTCACTTGGGATACACTGGCTCATAGAGGTATTTGTCCTCCCCACCACCCACCACGTCAAATAGCAGGATATATCCATTGGCAGCCTGCACAGAGAGAGAGGGAGAGGAGAAAGAAAGAGAGAGAGAGACATAATTAATGAGGATCTTTGTAATTCGTTCAATTATCTCTGCAACAACAGGAGCCCTGTGATGTGGTGTCCTGTTACAAAGGCTGTGTACAGAGCACAGTAAGCCGACACGGACGGCCGTCTCTTATCAGTTGGGCAGGGTGCTCTTTTTCCACTGTCACCCTGCACCACTTCCTGCTGCTGCAGCCTTGCCCCGGGGAAGAGGGCGGCCCGGGCCGCTCGCAGCCTCCGCCCGCGTGCGGTCTCCACTGTGAGCCGCGAGGGAACCTGCATCCCTAGCCTTTGTTGTTGCTGAAGGCTAATGATGAGAAGGGCAGCAAAATGATGGCAGACTCACTTCATGAGGGTGCACAGAGGTTGTGGTAACATCCCAAAGATGACTGTCTCAGAGACGTACAGATGAACCAGATCACTTCTGTCATGTTTTGATTTTTTGGGTCTGCTGATGGCCGTGCAGGGATGCAGGCAGCAGCTGTTTCTCATATGTAGTAAGGATAGCACAGGAATAATATCGCTGATCACTAAAATCCCACGGGAGGGGTCACTGAGCAGACTAGCACACGCACAGGTGCATGTTTATGACACTTCCTTCAAACACTCTATATGAAAATTCTATATTGAAAAATGACCTTGCAACCAAAATCTTCCAGTGAATACTTAAATCTTATAATTTTCCAGAAGTTTTGACCATTTACGAACACAGCTGTTATTCTAACCACAGAGGGCCAGAAACAAAGAGCATGACATAAGAGTCAAAACACTCATTGAAAAATTAAATACCTGTTTCCCTGGAAACCGGAGCAAAATAAACAATGATTACTCCATTTCTAATCTGGGATTAGGCGACTAGAGGCTCTCGCAAAGTGGTCAGAGCTGCCAGAAGAACAAGATCCATATAAATATTGCTGTCTGACCATAACTGTATTTACTGCAAAACACATTTAGAAATACAAAACCAACAAACCCCACACAAACATAAAAATGGAGATTTACAGCAATACTGGGGAGCTGCAAGAGCCAGTGACACTGGGAGTCCAAGCAAAACCAGCCAGTCTCCATACCAAGCTCAGTAATGCAGGGACTGAAAACAGTGTGACCGATCCTGGCAGTACAAAGGCTGGAAAAAAGGAACGAATCTCCGGATAGAATTTGGATATGAGGAGAGTTGCTGAACTTCCTCAAAGTTCAGCTACTGAGGGGGGAACACATTGCACTGTGAGTGTTGGCTGAGATACCCACTGAACTGAGACTGTGTGTCTGTTCTAATAGTCTCTATAAAGGAGAGATAGACACAGTGGAAAAAAAACAAAATCATAATTACAGGCAATATCAAACACATGCACACACACTAACATAAACACACAAACACACACTAACACAAACACACAGAGCACACACAGGAGGGCATAAATTCACAGGAGGGATATTTCTGTATCCCACCACGGGCCCGAACAGAGTGGCCACAATGCCAAAGCTAAGCATTTCCATGCCAGGCATTTCCTCAGCTTTCTAAGTTTACAGCACATGTGCTTTTATTCAGACACCAGCACGCGGGCCAACTTCTGAGGTGAGCAACAGCTGAAAATAAACACCAGTCAAACCGACTGCATCTGAGGAGCTCCAGCCATCCACTTTTTAAATGCCTCCTGTGCACTGCACAAATTCTTGTTATTGCCAGACTTGTTCTATAATTAGCAAACAAATTTATTTAGGAATATCTTACATATATTTTGCCTTGGGTGTTTCCCTACTGTGTTACAGTTGAAGTGAAGAGGGTGAGCAGATGAAGAGTTTAAATGCAGCTTTTCTTCATTAATCACTATTGGGAGCATCACGGTATGGATATTCTTTTTACTGAAAAAATGCAAGTTATCTTCCTACTCAACACCTGTGGCATCCCGCTGAATGTGTACATGTACCACTGCCGTACTAGGATGCTGCCAAAAGAAAAGCAATTTAATCAAGAGATTCATTCAAAATGTTTTTTTTCTTTCAAGAATATTGTATTCTATTCATTATTTATCCTGCAGTTTGGTAAGAAGAGAGGATTAAGTACAACACACAGCCACATGCTTTTATTATGTTGAAACAGCTGCTGTGTCCATTCGATGATCACACGTTGATAGTTAAACGTGTTGAACGCACCTCTGCGGGCTGGACAAGCGTTCTGACACAGTGACGTGTGTCGCTGGTCGCAGGCTGCAGGGGAAGCCAGTGTTCTGATGGTCTGCCTGTTACACTCAGCAATGAAGACTAAACAGCGAAGTGATCCCCTTGGAATGACAGGCTGTGTGAGAGGTGCTTTTTAACAGAGCTCCCCTTTAACAGCAAGTGTGTGTGTGTGTGTGTGTGTGTGTGTGTGTGTGTGTGTGTGTGTGTGTGTGTGTGTGTGTGTGTGTGTGTGTGGGGGCATCCAAACACCAGAAAAGCAAACTTTGCTTTGACATCTTGTCCAGCAATAGATCAATTCGGATGCAACTGGCTACAGCTCTGGGCACATTTTACATTCCTCTGCAAGGATCATGGGGTGGCATTGCAGCATGGTGATTAACGAGCTGGGCAGGTAGCCTGGAGGTTGCAGGTTCAGTTCCCCAGTGGGGCACTGCTGTTGTGCCTGTCAGCAATTTGCTGATCCTGAATTGCTTCGAGCAAAGCGGCAGCATGTCAAATTGTCACGCTGGATGAGGGAGTAAGTGGATAAATACACACATATTTTAAATACTGCAGCTTAAGGTCATGCACAGACATGGGAGAGCAGAAGAAGACAGGCACAGAACAGGAGGAAATGAGAACACAGACACATATCAATATGGCTCTGGGGCTCTGAAACACAACCGCATTCATACCACATTTATGAAGCGTCCGTGAGCTGCAGATGCGGTTGCCTAGGCAATGGGAAACAGGAGGACGGGGAAACGATCCAGTTACAGACTCATTTCAGTCTGGCGGGCTCCTCTGTCCTTCTCTGTTCTCGGTTGATGCCCAGCACATTTAATATTAACCCCCTCGATATACTTTACAGGGATAGGTGAAAGAATATATCTGGAGGATGAAGTATCATCTAATGAAGTCTGGCCCCTCACCATGTGGTTTCCAAGAAGAGAGATGGGGAGTGATTGGCATTTACCAGGAAATCATGCAAGAGAAACATTTTTTTGCTGTCACAGAATCAAAAGAGGGAGAGTAGGCTGGGTGTGAAAGATCCGTCCAATGAAACACAGCCAAACAATGTTACTACTCCTCTGCGTTTTCACAATCTGTAGGTACGGTAAGCTGCTCCATCAAATTCTCAGTATCACGCATAGCACCACGTGACCCATTTATTATTTATTAAGCATGAATAACCTGCCTTTCGCTGTTCAGTAACCTGTCACAAGCCAGCTGGTTTACAATAGCCCCCCTTCGTCACACTGTGCTGCCGTGTCAGAAACGTGCGGCTCATGCGGGCTGCTTCTCTCAGGCTACTGATTGGATTCGTGCCCTGACAGGGTAGAAACTGCCAAGCAGTAATAACAGACATCGCACCAAGCCGGGCGATTTGCGCACATGGGAAAAAAATCATGTGGCAACAGTTGGGGGATGGGGGTGTGCATGGTGCCCCCGATTGCAACTGAACGTGATGTTATCTTTTTGTTTTTGTTTTCAGTTGCCTATTGTTGTGGAGGCATGTATGAGGAAACTCTATAGGGCTGCTATGGAAACATGTTTTTAGCATAAACAGTGGGAAACAGGCCAAAGGGTGGCTGTGTTCATGCGGGAGTGTGACAGGTTGTGTATGGTACACCAGCTAAAACCGGTCTATTAAAAAGAATGACTTTGTAGCAGGGTTACTTTCAAAGTCACAGCCATTCCAGGAGGCGTGGCTATGGGGGGGCGTCCTGTTGACCCTAAACAACCGGGTTCATGTTGAGAGAGTGGAGAGCAGCTGCACAGAACACACTGTCCCTCCTTCGCGTAATCCCGTCCTATCACGCATGAGTCTCGCGCACAGCACTGGTTTGAGTGTTTTGTTTTTATTATTTTAAATCAATGCTAAAAACAATACTCCGTGGGTCCAGAATTAAAGAGGCAGATACAATCTCCTCTTCCTGTTTTTGCTGGTGAGGCCAGGCTCATGTGGTCTCCCTCTGCACTCATTCACCCAGGTCACGTCAGGATCTGACCTGACCCTCTTAACAGATCGAACTAGTTCAGCGCCCTCACCCCTGAAGTGACCACGAGGAACCGCGTTCCTCCCACGGCTGCCCACAGCAACAGAGAGCGTAGGATTTCCACCGCTGGTCGGCTTGCTCTTTGTGACGTTTACGTGCCGAAAGTAAAGTACTGTAAAGTACTATGTATAATTCTACCCAAAGCTGCGGGTTTTGCCATCCTCACTCGTGGCATCACATAATATAACAAAATGGCTTCACCAAAATTCACTCCGTTCCACAGTTTTCTTCTGCCTTCAACCAGATATATAAAACAAAATACACAGAAATGACAGCCAGCCAGAGAAGGAAATTACTACAGTGAATGCTGGCCACAATAATAATAACAGAAGTCAGAATAACACTCAGGGAAGAAATTCACTCTGCTGCCAGCAGAAGTGAAAGGTTATGTATCAGGACCATATCTCAACACTATTTAGTAGTTTGTGCTTTTAAACCATTTAATTTTGGTCTCTGTTGTTAGAAATGGTAATCAAGACCCTGTTACATTGTTTACTTTCTCAAGCCAATAGAGTGCTGTACATTTTAATGGAAGCACACTATTTTTAAACAATGATGTATCGCTTTGATCCTACTATATACCCTACAGCCCCACTGCACAATAACAAAGGCATTCTAAAGTTATTTACGATGAGAGCACTTTTTTTAGCCCAGTGTGTTAAAATCACATCTGTTTCTCTGTGTTTAAAGGCACATTTTCCAGGAAAAACACCCAATTTGAACTGGTGAACTAGTCTTCAAAAGGCTTCAAGTGCACAGTAGTTGTTTTAATATGGCAATTCCACTGTTAAATTGAAAGAATGAATGACACCACATACAGACACTGTTCTAATTACAAAATTCCACACTAACGCTCAATTACTTCAGACAACTGTTATGCATATTTTATAATTTCTCAAAAAAAGTGTTTAGTCAATTAGAGAAGACACCCAGCATTTTCTGAAAGACGTTTTAAAGTGAGTTTAAGCAGGACTAAGGATGGATGAGCTGTGTGTGTATCACTGATCATGCATATTCGGTTGGGTGAGAATGCTCAAATTTTGGTAAATGTGACACAATGGATAACGATATTGCAAGGCTAAAATCCAGCATGATACCACTGCATATCTATTTTCCTAATGTGACAGTTCTGCTGCTTTGCTAAGATGTTTTAAAAGTTGAATTATAACACAAAATTGAGGGGGAAAAGTAGTAACTGCAGTGCCACTGCATTGGCAACAGAGAGCAACCTTCAAAGAGCTCCATCCGTTTCAAAGGAAGGCTGATCAAAGCGTTTGAGAGGAAGTGCCTCTGCTTTTCCATGGGTGAAGTGGGCTACCGTGTCTCCAGGATGCACTTATCACAGCTACCTGTTCTCAGCCTTCCTGTGAATTATCAGCGCCTTGGGCAAAAAAGTACAGAAAAGTTGAACTGCTTAGCATCAGCACTGTAACAAGGGCAAACATAAATAAACAGAGAGAATGGTTCTTACAGTGCCATTAGCGAGCTAGCAAGGATACAGTTATTTCATTGGAAAAAAGTACAATTGGCTGACAAAAAATTCATTGTGAATTTCTGCCCTGCATGTAATTGAAGGCAATTTCCTAATACCATCCTGAGGGTAAATTTTATAAACAGAAGAGTGAAATTTCTGTCAGTCACACAACTGAGGGAAATACATTTCCCTAAAAAATGTCAGCTACAACAAACAAGTAGGACCAGGTGGGTGTCTAACACAGATGTTGAGGCAGGCCTCAATAATAAAAATCACAAAATGCTTTTATGGCTAACTACCTAAATATTTTGACAAAAACAAGTGTATAAGTGATTCTGCATGCAACAATGGATTTCAGGAAATCAATAGACAAGAAATGAACTTTATGCTTCTCCCAAGCCAATTCCCCTGTGACAATGAATTAATTATAGCCTCAACTGTCTCATTGTGCAGAACTCTGCAGCTCATGTGATTCTGGGATGGGACTGCGAACCAGTCTGTAAGTCTGCTGAATGGATTCCTATCTTGGAAAAGTACATGTACATTCACATTTATTAAATGAACAGACGCTTTTATCCAAAGAGACTCGCAAGGCCATCATGGCAAGCAACATCAAGTGCAGATGACAAGCGGTAACCATAGGCAACATAATGGAGTCAGAGTAGCACAATTCAGGTTCAGCGCTAAGCTAATAATCAGTTCAGATACGAGTGAGCATCGCTGGACAAAGTGCATTAGTTATTTCATTTAAAGAAGAGTCAGAAGTGCAGTTTCAGATGTGGGCAGACATTGGTAAGAGACAAAACAGAAATCTTACAAAGCTGGGTGATGACACAGAAGGGAAGGAGTGGTGAAGTGACAGTTGTGGCTATGTGGAAGACACCATTGGTTAGAAATGGAATGGGACTGTGGGATCTTTGGGATCTTTTCTTTAACCTCCATAAGATCTGCTGTGTCTGGTACATTATACCATGGATTTAACTGGAGGATTTAACTAAAGTGATACTGGAGGATTTAACTAAAGTGATACAAGTGGTAAGCAAGAATGAACTACAGACACACATACACAACCTATGACCTTAAATGTAAGCTTAACACACATATGACAGGACACGTGGCTGAATGATCCACAGGAAAAAAATGTTTGCTATTTTTAATTTTTTTCCACCAGTTAGACAGTGATGTTGTGGTGAGAGCAGAATGATCTCCCAAAGAAATAACAAAGGGCTTTGTCAGTAACAGCAGAGACTCCTCTCCTCACAAACATAGAGGAGAGATAGGCTACTCATCATACAGTCACATACCGTCACATACCATCATGTTCATCATAAGATATGGTCACTAGTACAAAAGGGGGGGAAAAAAAAATTCACAATGTGAAGTAATGTATTCTGTTTGATATGGGAACACTTGCACAATACTCAACCTTTAATCCATTTTATTGCTTCATTGCAAACAAATGAAGTACCTGAATGCTCAAGGAGGAAATGCTTACTTCCTAGTCAATATTAAAATCAAGAAGGAAACGTTTCTTAGCGGATATTAAAATCATATAAATTGATTTACAACTTGTGGGAATATTCAACCCTACATCACCAATTTAAACAGTGACCATTGCTAGGCAGCTACAATAAGCTGCATTTTTAATACAGAAGGCAGCTCTGTCTTGTCTCACCGTTGATGCAGCAGCATCAAGGAACAGGAATAATGAAAACAGCATACAATTTAGCCCCAGGAGTGGTGCTAATAAGGACTATGACATATAATACACATGTCGCATCTGTTAACCAATGCTGCCATGCTATTTTCAGATATTATAAATCCCAGCTATGTGCTTACTTTGGGCTGGTACCTGATGTTACTATCTTGACCGATCATAGGTCCCTTAACAAGTGTGCTCTATTTAGTTCCAAGAAATAATGTGTTAACATTTGGGTTCACTTCTCCATCCTCTTTCAAGGTGGAAGTTGAAGTGTTGTAATTTCAGATAAGTTTTCCCCTCACTCAGCACTAGCAAAAGAAACAAGCTATTATGTGAATCTTCTCATCTGCTGCAGTCTAATTAATTCGGAAAATGGAAAAAGGTATTTTGGCTGAGCAGGAAGGGGAAACAAACGGCAAGGAGCAAAATAAATACAGTGAAATTATTTTTGCTCCGAGCTTCACAGGAGTTTCCAGGCTCCTTCCTGGGATCTTAAAGATAGAGGGCGGCTCGCTGGGATCATCCCGCTTAACGCCACCGAGGCAGTCCAAACATCTGCTCCGCAGCTGTGTCTGGGAGACCGGGCGCGCTCCCTTCCAATTTAACTCCGCTGCCGTTCCCACTGTCCCCCACGCTCGAGCGCGGTGCCGTGCGGGGCTATTTCCAGCGGGCCTCTGGGAAAAACGCGCGGTAGGAGCGCGCGGGGGTGGGGAGTTCCGTCTGCTCCGCGCAGGCCCCAGAGGTGGGAGTTCGGAGATGGCTGGGAGCTTTCTCACCATATATCCTCGGGCTTGAATGTAAACTTCACACCGCTGGAGCAAAAACACTGCGTCAGCTGCTCTCCGCCCCTGCCTAACGTTGCAGCGGCATCTCGACGGCCACGGGCGCCTTTTCACACAGCCTGAAACAACCCGGTCTGAGGCTGATCCGCCTCAGGGAAACCTGTTTACTAACCTCCAGAGCACCGTGGGTTGGTGGTCTAGAGCTAGTTATTGGGTTTACCACCAGTGTTTGCACCCTTTTGTTCAATTGTGCGTGTGAAACGGCTGGAGATCGGTCAGATCGGCTTCCATCTGCGAGTGTGAAAGTTGCGCTGCACTCTGCTCGCGGCATGCTCAAGATTGACCCGAGAGATAAGAGCAGCATGTTTACAGTCAGTGTGACAGTGTGGGATTTATGGCTTTAAATTTACTCAACGCTGAGCAAACATTTGTGACATAATATAAATTGCCGGCTATATCATATGAACACGTGGAGATCAGAGCAGACTACACTGCATAACCAGAGCCACTGCTATGGAACACTAAAAATATGTGGAAGCTGCATCATTGTTAATAGACCACATCAGCACACAGACAACACTGAGGCGTTTTTGAAATACATACTAATCGACATATTTCTGTAAAATACCAGGAAGGGCTGAACAAGAAGTCGTCAAAGTACGGAAGCTACCAGCCTGAAAACAAGAGGCCGACAAATCAAAGCCAACAGGAAAAACAGAGTCTAGAGGAGAAAAATGCTGGAGGGCAAGTTAAAGCCATTACCACTTCCAACTTACCTTGCTGGAAAAGAACAAAGGGAGGTTTTTTTTTTTTTACCCCATTCACACAGACAATTTTAATGCAGAAAAATACATTAGGAGCCAGCACAGAGGCTTAGGTGTGAAAGGAAAAGAACTTAGCATGTGGCTTTTGTGGGCTCTTGCTGGGCCTTTCAGAACAGGAAGAATAGGTTGTCTCTTCCGTTTCCTACCATCCTCTCCAAAGGGTTGACAGGAACTGTAAATGAGCATGTCCTTTGCTGGCTGCCTCAGCATTTGGAAGGGTTGGAAGGGTTCCCTTCTCATCCCAATGCACCACCCTCCAAATGCCCACAAGGCTCCTGTGAGGTACTGTGGTGATGTTAAGTATGGGATGCTCCCATACTTCAATTGCCGTTTGTCCCACCATGGCACACAGCAGGACTTGCAGAGTGAAAAATACCCATTGGGTTACATAATATCCATTTACAGATGAGATTATGGGTTAAATAGAGAAAAGCGGTCACCTCCAACTCAGGTTTCAAACCTCTGGTCTTTGGGTGAACTGAGGGCCTAAAATAATTATAAAAAGACCACAGGGGAGTGGAAGAGAGGGAAATCCAGGTGAGCCGACTGATCTGAGGTTGCACACGAAGTGTCAACATGAGAGACACCAGGATTCAGAGCGTAGGGCTTTCCCTTCTGTTCCCCGCGCCTGGCAGTTTGCCAGGCTTAACGGCGTCCCACAAGGCCTGTGCCCCACTTCCGACAGACGAGATCCGTTTTTCGGTATGACTATTTTCCACTTGATTATTTCATCGTGAAGCCATGTGTCACAAACTAAGCGGGAGGGCAGCGAGGCCATGTGGACCAGGCCGGGGAAGACCTCAGCACCAGCCGGCTCCTTAGTCCTGATTCATATTGGATTTGTTTGGCTGAGCTGCCAGAGCGGTCACATATGGCATGATAAAAAAAACCCCACTCACAGTGAGTTATGTCCATGAAATTCTCTTCTCGCCACAGTAAATCTTAAATAGAGTCATGCTAACAGAGTTTCATCATTTTTTGCACCATCAAACTCCTGATGATAATTTGTGTAACAAAATTGCTATACAACCCATAAAGGCATTTCCATCCCGGGGTTTCCATGGATAAAGTGTCTTGCCACCCTTAAGAAATTCTCATAAGCCACTTTTTCACATGATCTGGCATAAGATACCAGGAAGAATGGACAGCATTAAGCATTCAGCATCCTGGCCTTGATATTTAGAAGCTTTTTCAGACAGGTTGTCTAAAAAAAATGTCTAAAGACACCTTTTCAAGAGTAGCTAACTAGTCACTTTCCAAAAACGAACAAATAAAGTGAAATTTAGCATCAGTGTACTGTACATGCTGCAGATTCATAACTCTTTTCAATGAATATGTTATCATACATGTTTTCACTATCTAACTAGTGAGGTAATTAAGTGTTGCAGTTTTTAGCCTTTTTTCTAATTCGCATTGATTAGCTGTATTTTTTTCCCAGCGTCAAAAAACACATTTTGTAGTGCTTTGTCTCACAAGCTGTTAGCCACATTGGCTACCTAACTACCCCTCACTTCCAGCTATTAGGAAGCATTAAATCTGAAACCTGAGTCAGATCAATCAAAAAAGAAAGTATGCACATTGTCTCCATGCTTTCACATTTCTGCATTTGTTCATTTGCTCCATGCAGCCAATGAGGGACTGCCTATATTGTGAGAAAGTACAGCTCAGTCAGGGGTTGATGGGAACACACAGTGGTGGCACTTACATGCGTTCATGCTTGACACATTGCACAATAAGAGAGTAATCAAATGCTGGAGTCAGCAGGAAAGGACATACTCGTGTGTGGGTCCCGTCGTGCCTTTTGAGAGCTCTCCAGAAGAGACGGCCTATTCCGGCGGGCCTGAAAAAACCCAGTACAGCCCAGCAAGAGGCGGATGCTAACTGCTTTTGCTTTCACACCTACGCCCGTCTTTCATCTCCTAACCTGCTGTGCCGGGTTCAATTTGCGGGTAAGATCAGGGTAACCATAACAATGCCTCTGGCATGCTCCTTCATTCTCAGAACAGGGTCCAAAAAAACAAAATTTCAGTCTGGAAATATACTGGAAACACGACCCAATGTGATTCACAAAGCTGAATCTCTGCCAAAGTACAAATCTCTACAGAAACCTGACATTTGAATAAATTTCCATGTAATGTAATATGAAGAAGTGAAACTTACAGGTTTGGTACAGACATATATGTTGACAAGTACTATGACAGCGGACAACATATGGTAATCCAATGAGTAAACAAGCTGCCAGAATGATTGGAGAGGCATAGGCACTGGTTGATGGAGAACTGTAAATTCACAAGAAATGAAAATGGAGAACTGAAAAAATACAGCCCAACAAGAACCACTGTGACCTTGACCTTCAGAGTTCTGGGGAACAGTGTGGAGAAACATCAAAATATTAACTCATTCCATGCAAATACTTGCAAAAGTGGCAGACAAAGAAATCAAAAAGCACATTGCCTTGTGACTGGTTCTGGATACCAGAAAGAACACTTCTGTCTAGTTTCATCACAGTCCATGCAGAACTGAAGAAATAAGAGACTGAAAATCAGGAGCATCTGTGTGAGGACACAGTTGTATCAACTTGTTAAATGAACAAGGGACAGAAAATCACTTTTGCAACAGGTGGATGGAAGCCCAAAAAGAGAACCGAAAAACATGTCTGCCCTTTTCGATTTTGCTAGTGGTGTGTTAAAAATAGGCCTAGAACTTCCATTACATAAAATGACGTAATATGTGTAAGATTTTCCTATTGTAAACTATTTTCTCCTAAAAAAGAAGAAATATGACTGCCTCAGAAAAGCCAACAGGATGAGAAAATATAGGGCTATGCATTGTTAAAGTTAGGATATATATAGGTTTAATTTTCTAGCTGTCTGAAGCTTTTTTGTCAAGTGTTTACTGTGGTCCTATTTCATAAGGCAAACAGACAAAAAAAAGTCACGGCACATTACGCCAGTCATTCCACATTCCTTTAAAACAGAAAAATAAACATTAAAATCTCCTTGCGTCTGAAGTCAGGCAGCAAAGATTAAATCTACAGTCTCCTTTTCCCACTAAAAACATTTTTGCAAAGTACCATGTACTTCTCATGCTCGTTATGACCACCAAATGCAGCAACTAAAACCATAATGCTCCCCTTTCAAGCTCCCTGGTTTCTCCTCCCTCCCCCTCTCTCACTCTCTGGCTTGCACACAGAGGGGTCAAAAGTTGGCATCCTTGGTGGGACAAACAGAGGAATTCCTGACTGATGGAACAGGAAGTGGAGTTTGAGTGGAGGGCTGCACTGGCCGTGGACACTCAGACACTTCCCTGGGCTCGGGATATCGGTTCTCCAGATGGAGGTCAGAGGAGAAGCAGAAAAGCTTGGGCGGGACCCGCTCTGAGGCGCAGAGCAGCAGTAAACCCCTGTGGTATTTCAGGTCGGATTTTTTTTCCACGCTGGTTTAGAAACAGGGGGACGTACCCAAAATTACAGGTTCACCCTTTCAATGTCGTTAATGACAAACGAAATGTGCAGTATTCTGTGCAACATGGTATTGTAGAGTTCTGTGTCTGAAGAGAGATCCTAACAAAGGGTAAGTTCAAGAGCCGAATCTAATCCCAAAACCTGTCAAGTCAGCAACAGGTGATGTGTCAGATAAGTTTACATTTTCAGTTTTTTCTGTATCTCAGTTTAACTTCATTCATGCATTTTTCAACAGCCTCTGGGATTAAATATATTTCTTGCTTTGGCTTCTGATTACAAATACTAAACTGGGTGTACAGTAGTAAACTCCTCTGGGAATTTTACCACACAGCACATTGTATTTTATGGAGTTTGTGAGTCCTCATTTTCACATCACTGTTCCTGACAACTAGCTTCACACAGGGTTGGAACATGGCAAGACAGCATCACACGTGCAGCAGGAGACACTCAGAACAGCACCCTGGTATCGGCCCTGTTTTTCAGGCTTTAACTTCCACTTTCCACTAAAATGGTAATCATCTTTCCATTGCCTCTGTTGCAAACCTGTTATATCACACAGGAATGATGCAATTCTGAGCAGCATATTTGCATGCTGAGAACTGCAGCACAATGAGGATTAATGATGTGCAAAAATGTGCTTGATTTAAATTTTCATAATAACTACATGAGAGACACTGGGATAATGGAATAATAACCCCAGCTAGGCAGCTAAGCAGACAGGAGAGACTGTGCCTAAACATGTTAAAAAACACTCATTTTGTATCCAGCAGAAGGCTTCACTCCATTACCCACTCTTTAATGCTAATTAGAATTAAATGTTTAGTTTTGTATTTACTACTGAATGTGTGTCTCTCGAAGTTTTGAACTAGTGTGTTAAATTCTGTTGTTAGTGGACAGAAGGAAAGGACAAAAACAGGAAAAAAACAATTTACTGATTTTGAGAAAAAACACCCTTAGGGAGAATACAAATGGAAAAGCAGACCCCAATATGTAAGCCCCCTAGAATTTATGGGCCAAACTCATGAAGAGGTCCTACCAGAAGGCTGTAAAAACAGCTGGTGTCAGGAGTCCTATAATGCAGCATAATACATCCTAGGAGGTGTACTCTAAATGCTTGTCACTGAAAACACACAAAAAACACATACCACCCAACCCAAAATGATCCTTTTCCCTTTGAAGGTACAAAAGACAGCAAATTACAGCAGCAGAAATTACACTCAGTCCTTGAAAGGGCTGAAAACCTCACACCACTTCTCAAACTACAGTCTAAATGAACATGACAGCCATTACCACAAAGGTAAAAAGCATTTCTTACCCAGTCACCATTTTTGTACCAGATAGAGAATTTCAATTACTAGCAGAGTTCTTTTCAGGTAATGGAAAAAAGAGAGCCCCCGCTATGAAGATTAATAACCAGCAATCGTGCTGCCAGAGAGAGCAGAAAGTGCATCAAAAAGAAGTTATCAGAATACCGAGTTGCACTACCAGCCTGTACATTACAAGACCATGATTTCCTTTGGTAGCCTATATAATGACAAAGTTGTTTATCTACTGAAGGACACTGAGGGCAAAAGAGAAATTGCCATTTTCAGGAATCCTTACTCCCCTCATAGCATGTCCTGTTTACCATTTACAATCTAAGATCCCCCTGCCCCCCCGACATCCCCCACCCTCCATGCTCCTTCCAAGAGGTATTAAATAAATATTCTTGTTTAGCTTCTAGGCTTCCTACATGCCTTTCCCCACTTTGATCTGCCACAGTCTAAAATTAATACAATGGAAAAAAAACGTAGCATTTAACAAGGGTGGCGTTTTGCAGAGCCTCATTGGAGCTGCGCTTTACGAGGCCTTTAACGCCGTCAGCTCCTGCAGCAGCATCCTTTGCTCGGGGCGTGGTGAACGTTTGTTCCTGAACACCTGACTCTTTTAAAAAAAAAAAAAAAAAAAAAAAAAAGTAGAGAGAACGCAGGGAGACAGCGAGCAGACTTCCTGTCCTGACTTGCCATCCGCAGCGAGCGCCGCAGTAAAATGAAAATTGCAGAAAGGTCATGCCTCTCGCTGCCTCGACCCGAGCGGGACCTCGCGGCACCGCGGGCTGGGCTTTAAGCAGCGGGGGGCACGCCCCGCGGCCGTGGCCAACACACAATAAACATGAAGCCTCCGGCAGCTGAGAATGAGCGTGTGCTTAATCTCGGCGCGTTATCCTTTCTTAAGGGCCATGTGTGAACACGCTGAGCTGTGACCCCCTCCATATTTCACGCAAACAGCTGATACACCAAGCAGACAGTAATCACAGTCATTACTCATGTTCTCCATGAGCCAACACATGGGCTATTCTTTTATTATATTTCAATCTTTATTCACCACGTAGGCTGAATATTTCAAAAAGATCACCTTTAATTTTCCTTTTAAGTGAGGAAAATCTGAATGTTTAGAAGCAAATGTCAAAGAAATGTCAACAACAAAAAAAGTTCACATTCCATGTTCATCTGTGGGTAGCTGTTGAGATAGATGGCTGTAGCCTGAAGCAGGCAGGGTGAAAAGGCTGATGCAGAGCAGGGTCCTTATACCGATCAATCTGCACATCACCACGAGAAGAGGCAGCTCCTCTCACATGCAAATGTCACCATGTCATGACAGGAATGTGAAAAGGCCTGCAGTGCCAAAAACCGACAATTAAGCATACCCCTGAAAGGAAATTTTATGGTGAAAATGTGAATTTTATAAACGACCTTGACATAAGTACTGTAAGAAATCTGAGCGGGCCATGTTACGTAGTGTGTAGTTTCCCCACAGTGCGCTCATTATTCACTTTCCTGGCAGGGACTCCAATCCATGGAGACCCGCGGCGCACGCGGTGCTCCATCTTATACCTATTCTAGAACACATTTATGCATCTGGGCTGTACAGTTGTAAATCACCGAGCCTACAACGACAGCTCAAACGTACAAAGATGCAAGAGGGATTACAGCAGCAGAACTGTGAGCTCATGGTGGTATGCTTGTTATCTGTGGGCTGAGTGAGTCTAGTCTAGTCTATACTCTACTCTAAGCTTCTGAAAATGCCGCTCATATTGAAATTCTGCCATAAGCAATTCCTCGCAGAGAATGAGAATATTGAGTGAAAATGCATAGAGGATAGTGAAGACTGGAGAGGAATGTTCTGTTATTACATAGTCTAGCTGAAGGGAGGAGGCTAGTCCTTTTAGGAAGGGCTGACGTGTGCATTTCCTATAGGAGTGTACCACCACAAAAACCTTTTTCCTCCTTCCTTTTTCCAAAAATGGCTTAGAAGTACTGTCTGGCTTTCGAGAGCATTAAAAATGTATTCGATTGTATCTCCTTCCTGTTGTCTGTCCAGAACACAATTCACTGTGCTAACCTCAATGTGAAAACCTAAGCACGACTGGGGCAAGTTGAGACAAGAAATGCTTTGGCTACAGCACTGCACTTTGAGTCAATATCAGGTCTCTGACTCAAAGGCCCTCTGCATCTCCTTGGTTATGGTGCTGTGATCTCAGCTGTGATTGCTCTGACCCAAATAGAAAGGACAATTGGATCGCTGCCTTTGCCGGGATCCTCCAACTAGATAAACCACTTCATTGCTCTGATTGTCTGTAGACTACAGCTTTTAACCCTCACTTCTTCATTACACTGGACCCAAATGGAAAAAGCTGGGTGTACAAGGGCAATAATAATGTGTGAGTGCCTGTGAGTGTGTGTAATGGAGACAGGTCTGCTGTGGATTTTGAACAGTCTCATTTGCCATCCACATAGCTCACCAAAACATGTAATTAGCACATTGAGCTAAATGCACCAAGTCTATAACTAAGGACCTCTGTATTTTCAACCTTTCCACAGCAGACCTTCACACTGCTGAGATGTGGAATGTGTACTGTAATTGGTTGCTGGTTATCCATACATGGCAAATGTGGCCTTGAAAGGCTCAATGTATTTTCATAGCTAGGTAACTACAGTAGCTAGGCTGGCAAGACAGCTAGGGTGAGACCAGCCAGCTAGCCGGATAGTTAGTACTGCATGCAATAATAGTTATCATTGCATCAATCTGAATTTAAGTCAAGATTTTTGCCAAACATACGGACTTGAATAATAAAAAAATACCTCCCCCTATATGTGTTACTCAAAAAGTTTTAATGATACTTTGAAGTGGCAAACTTACAGGGAAGTACCATTCATGCCAGTAAAAATTCCCCAATACCCTCTTCGCGAGTCTGCCACAAACAGCTATTTCTCACATTCGACATCCCTCCAGGGAAAACTCACAACAGAAGGCATCAAAAAATCAACTGCTTGAAAATTCTGTGGCAACCCATCACTTGGTACTGACCAAAACTCAATGCCCACTTATAAAGAAGTGACTGACAGACATGTACAGAAAACAGCCTTTCAAATTAGCCCAAACAAAAGGCACTTTAGGGGAGTTTGTCAGAAACACGAGCACACCAAATATTATGGCCTTTCGTATTGCATGAGGTGGGCGGGCGGGAGGTAAATTCCAGAACACACAAACTCGGGGCATTTTAACTTTGTATTTCACTTTTTTGCTTTGTGTTTGCTTTCTCAGTCTGGCAAAAAATGCAGCTCCCATTTAAAAAGCTCTTGTCTGAGTATATTCTGAGAGTTAAAAAGTGAAATCTGTAGTTTGTAGTACCAAAACCCCTAAATTACTTCCATCTACTCTAGCTCCACTGTTTGTGATAATTCTAGTGGCCCAAAGTGCCACAGACCACTTTTTTGGCCAAAATCGCCTACGCAATCATTCAGTGACTGACAAAACAACAAAACCCCCTCCTCACTGAGATGGTAAAGCATATTCAGTTTGTGGTAGGAGTCGGTATTCTGAGAGAAGGCAATGTTCAGCTTGTTAAAATCCAGTCTGCGAGTAGAAGACTAGCTTCCCCCTTACATACATAGAACACAAACTAATATTAACTAACTACTAGCTATAATTCTGAGTATGGCAGACTTCAATACCTAGTTCTTTTATGGATGTATCAAACTATACTAGACTTCAATCAAACACGTTGAGTCTTATGGAGTTACAGCTACTAATTTGGAACTGTAAAAACTCACCCCATGAACACAACTTACAATGAAGAAACATGGGAAAGAGTACAGCAAGGAACAGGCATGGCAAAATTCATGCCCACAGCAGTCTATGAGAAGATGCCTGAATCATTAGCATTAATCATTACCATTAGCCAGAAACTGAGTGATGTATCCATGAAACTGTATTGGTGGGCAAAGCCATGTTTTTCAATTCATCATGTTCAACTGCACCTTTACAAATTGGAACGATGTCTCATTCTACAACATAAGGCATCGACTGACTCAACAGTGAGTGAGATGTGCTAATTTGCACATTACACACCAACACAGCAGTATGGTTTGCGGCTGCAACACTTAACCTAAAAATCTAAAATTAATATCATGTGATAAAATCTACAGATGGCATGTGCAAAGCTTTGTCAATACATCTGTAGCAACTTCTGGGATGCAATTTATGCTGAAATGCTAATTTTTCAAAATGGCAGAAAACCAGATACTGCAGAACCAGCTAATGTTATCAAAACAATTTTTTATGGTATGGGGAATGCGTGCCCTACAAATTTCCGCAGTTTTTTTGGAATCTGGATTTTTTTTGCTGAATCGTGTGACCTGGGCATGTACAGGGTCTGAATAAAAATCTATATTAAATTCAAACAGTGTGGACGCTAATAGAGTTTTTGCAAAAATAGCTGAAATGGTTGAAATGAACAGCTTAAGCCAGCATAACACAATCCCACAGCATCATTCTTTTTCTTGGTTGGTGACACCAACACTACATTGCTTTACAAAAATCACTCTAATAGCTAGTGCAATAAGGCAAGTAGGACCTCCGTTCTGGCAAAAATGTTACAGTGTTAGAGAGTATGTCAGTAAGAGTGTGTGCATGTGATTTCCTGTGTGTATGGGAGGGGGGAGTGATGACTCTTAACTCCACTGCGCTGCACCTTGTACCTGAGACAAGCTGGAACTTGCTTCAACCACAGCTGTGGTTACCCATCAGAGCAGAGGAATGCCAAAGAGCACTGTGACAACTCGAACTTTAATACAGGGAGAGTCCTCTCATAATGGCCACAGAAGATTGTCAACTGTGGCAACAGTTTTGTCATATTAAGCTACTTAAAACAGCTATCTATCCACATGTGAGAGGCCTCAATTTCTTGCTTAATGTGAGGAACTGGTGGTATTAAATGGGCTAGTCATGATAATATAAACCAAACTTGCCAAAAATCCAATCTCTGTGGTGAGATTCTAACTCCCACCATATTCAAGTGAAGGAAGAACAAGCAGCTCATCCAAAACATGCTTGCAATGTATAAAACACTTACTTTTTTATTTAAAAATATTGCAAAAAATGCCCAGTGCCAACATTCTCACTGCCACTAGAGCAGCCAGAAGTCCAAACAAACAGAGTGAAAAACAAAGGCCCCTGCGATCTGTGGAGGAACAAGGTCAATACAGACAGGGTTACTCCAGACTGCACTAAATCCAAAAGGTCCACACTCTACAGGTTTTCCCAGTCAATTTCTAACCCTCCCTGACCCCCTCTTTAATGACCTACAAAAACAGAACAGCTACAACAGGAGATAAGCTCGATTTTGTGCTGCGGTTGCTGCCAACAATATGGCAATTAGCCACAGGATTGGCAGAGTCACTGTGGAGCTCTCCCTTAGTCTCGGCGGTGGTCCACTAGCGCAGCTTTTTGGAGGCAAGCTCCGTGCGAGCCATTTAAAGGAAAGAAATGCAGGACCTGAAGTTGCTGTTTCTACCAGCGACAGATTATTAGGCCCATCCAGTCCCACTCAGCAAGGAACAAGACCCACATCAACAACCAGAAGAGACACTAATGCAGAAACTTCAGACAAAGCACTTCGCTCTAATCTTTCTCCTGACAGCCATTAATCATTACACATTGCGTAAGTGTGATATAAAAATGCAGCAATGACAGAGGACCATGACAAATTGATCTGACATCTTTACATTTCAATTAGCTGAATATGTTCTTCCCTTTTTTTGAACTTCTCCAAAACTCCAAGCTGAACGGACATGTGTCATTGAGTGTGTCTACTGTGCTCTTCACCTGGATGTCCACAGTGCTCTGTGTTCAGAGATTAGGAGATTTTTCTTTCTCTGAGAAATGATCAACGAAACTGTCACATTATCAAGGTACGATCCTTTGTAATGAACCCCCTCCTTTAAAATGGCCCTGGGTAAAGCATCTTCTGAATCAGGGGAACAGAGTATGTCAAAATAGTCTACACGCAGGCATATTTTTAGTTTGGCATGAGTCCAGTTATTCTGCTGGCAGTAACACAGATTATCTCAAGATGAGAATTGATTATTTTCTTTGATGTTACAACCTTGAAGAGTTCAGGACATCAATGGTAAGGAGTAGGGGGTCACAGCATTGACTGAAAGACATAGTGAAATATTCACTAATGAAGACACAAAGTGGCCTCATCTGACTTTGGTTCCTGTTCATTGACATTCCACAGGAAAGTTTCACTTCCACTCCTGTCACGCTTCAAAGCCAAGCCAAATCACACAGACATACATGTGCTGGCAAAGTCGACATAAAGCACTAGTCACAAAAGGAACAGATGCAGAGATTTAAAAATATGAAAACAGACCTTAGATAGGTTTTCCTGATTTGAGTTTAACACCTGAAAATAAGTGCTGCAATGAGGAACTTGGGTCCGCTTTTGCATAAAAGTTCTGATATTTGAATGGTTATTGTAGATTAAAAAAACAGAATTTGAATTATATATGCATTGGTGGCCATTATTATATAGCAGTGAGGCTTTACCGTGGTTAACTGCCTCTAAAAATAATTCTTTAATTATTTATGGCACTTAAGGGAATACTTAAGAATATTCTGTAAACTATCCTTAATAATTCATATCACTGTTATCAATAAACATAGACTAAATATGCAGCTGTAGCTTGAAATTAGTTTTCTTCTCAGAAATCTCAAGACGTAAAGAAGTAACACATGAAAAAGGCCTAGGTGCACATATCAATTACATGACTCCTGCCTGTCTGACTGACTGATGAACACTTGGTAGGGCTAACCCAATGTTTCCTTAGTTTTAATTGTTTTAAAAAGGATGAAGCTTAATACCTTTGCAAACCACAGGCTGCTAACTTTAAGGAAGTGAAAACTGCGGTGCAAAAATGAGGTGCTAGCAGTGCTGACTTAAACACATCCCCATTCTGATGAGTGCCCACTGGGAGTCCGATGGGAGCTCACAGGGTCCACTGAGACAACCCCGATATGTTTGGATGTTTCACCCAAACCACTGCGCCACCTCATCAATCAGTCTAGAGGCTAAAACACACCGTCCAGAGACAATATAGCTGTCGTGCGGAATTTATCCACGTGGGACTGTTCCCGTACACTGGTGGCATAAAGTCTACAGTGAATTAATGTTGATGGTACAGCTCTTCTCACATGCCACACAGCACTTCACCTCAACACAACACTTTATTTCTGCCATACAGTCTGACAATGAAGTATACATACATAAAATATTTTTAAAAACTGTTCTTACATTTAATCATGTTTCCGTCCCTGTGCTTAGACTAGCATCATAATTAAACCACTGGTAAAATGAGTTAAGTTTAAACTTAATGTACACATGGTAATTCCCACCTATAAAACCATGGCTGGGCAAGAATGTCCTGCAGATACAGTAATATTACAGTGTTATATCTATATTTTGGTTCCATTGCAATATAATTTTAAAACTGCCTCCTCAACTAAAAGGCTACAACAGCTTCTGACTGTATTAAATGGTCAAGTCAATGCACTGTGCACATTTTTAGCCAGAGGGTTCCTCTTCACAGTGATAAACGACTCTGGCACATCATTTTTTATTTATTAAGAGAAAATGGCATAATAAATTGATTAGTATGTTCAAAACAGTAAATGTACAGGTAGCATTTTGTCAAATTAAACAAAATGCATAAAAAATGCCCTGCAGTGAATAGGCAGGTAATTGCTAATCTGAGTAAAAAATGTCCCCAACAGTGAGTCAGTCAATGGACTTGAGCAGAGTGTGGAGGCTGACAAGAAAAAAAAAAATACATAAGCTGCAGCCCGACTGGTTGAACGTTTATCCATAGCAACAATGAACTCCCAACATGTCCATAAATACTGGTGTTTCATACCCAGAGACAGTGGAAACATGTATGCATGAGAACTGTTCATTAATCTGAACTGAATTCATTCTGAACAGGTTTACGTGATTCTTCCACAGTAAAATGGAACATTAAAGCAGCAAGGCACTAGTGGCTGCAGTATATTGGACGTGGCCAGGTGTGTTGCGTGTCTGTGTGTGCGTGAAACCATGCACCCTCTAACCAGAGTGCATTCCTCCACTTCATCTCCTCACCCAGACGAAGGCCAGGAGGCCCTCAGGAACATAGGGCTAATGTGGTCATGTGATCCTCCGGATCCCTTCATTAGCAGCTTCACCTGTCTCACGTTCACGCTAGCCTACCGACACCTGAACCCGAGAGGCCCCGTTCCCTGCTGTTAGCTACCTCAGCCTCCACCAGAGTACCTGGAAGAAGCTATTAACAAAAGACTTCACAATACACACACGAGGCTTTTCTCAGCACACACAAATGGGTCTGCACCCCAAGGAGCTCTAATCGGCCCTCCTGGGTCATCTCGAACCAAGCTGTTATTCATTGCACCAGACAAACACCAACATGGCCCTCTTTCTGAAACAGAACATTACCATTTTACAGCCCAGGTTCTCAGCTCCACTCAAATCACGCAACCTCATGCTTCCTTTGCCTAAAACTGACTTCAAAGGGGATCTGGGTCGTTAAGCCGACTCATTCTCCAGACCGTTAATAATGGCAGTTAATTGTCTGAATGTATGTTCTCAGACGTCACTGAAGTATCCACCACGGGCGCTGGCCACACGGACCTCTTCAGTCAACGCCGTTTTGGCTTCAGCTCCGACTCTGCATCTGGGAAAAGATCCAGCCAGTCTGTCACGGGGGCTAACGAGGCCAGTGCTGGTCTTGTATCGACTCCGCACATCACAAACAAGGCAGCGCTTATCGGGAACTGGAGGCTCTGATTTCCGCAAGCAGCACCCCTGGCTCACCGACACCTACACTCAACAGCAGCAGCAATCTGGACTGTTGAGCCTGTGCTAATGCGAGCCCCGTCAGTCACCTCGCTGGTTTCCGATCGCCCGAGCGGGTCAGACAGAAAACAGAGGAGAGCTCTGGCATGGCGCTGATAAGAGCGAGGAGCCGCGGCACCAACAGGTAAATTAATCTAGCGCTGCAGAGGAGATTGGTATTCCATAGCGCCTGGAGTGGGGACGGCATTTTCTCTGCAGAGTGGTGCAGTTGCATTTGTCACATTGTAACCACTCTGATGAGGACAAGTACCACACAGCCCTCAGCTGGCCGGCAATTTTCTGCCATTTTACAGTGTCTGGGATTAGACTCGGAGCAAAAACTGACAGGGTGTGAAATGTGTTGAGTCAAGGGTAGGATTTCAGGCCTAGTAAATTCACCATCTCCTTGTCGCAGATGGACCGGTGATGAGAAGACGCTTGTAGGCGCCCATCATCGGTGACAAGTGAAAATATCAATAACACTTAGCCTCAGATATCTGTGGTTATTCTGCCTTGTAAAGAGAAAAATTTGAATCAAAAGACATATACAGATCTACCGAGTATCGAAAGTCCAATTTGTGCTGTCCATGCATGGTGCTACGGCTGAAATGCAGAAGATCTCATTATCTTGTCTTCTGCAGTTTACATCTATTTAGGTTGCATGCCTCTACAAACCCTACCGCTAGAGGCAATCAGATGAGACCCTTTAACAGCACACAGAGGCATTAGTCTAAATGACAGTGCTGTCCATTTAAAGATAAGGTGTTTACCTGGAGAAAGTCTATTAGAGTCTAACCTCATCTCCTCGCAGCATACGGCACAAATAATAGGACTTGATTGACAAGGAGTAGATAATTGTTTACATTCTGCAGCATATTGCTATGCTGAACTAAATGAGAGAAAAAAAATTGTGGGTATATTCTTGAGGACATGAACTGCTCAAACAAAAAATTAAATTACACAAACACAGTCTGAGTCATTATTCTGCGATTTTCATTTCATTTGCTCTGTCAAACATGTCAGACGAGTAAACAACCGTTCAGCAAAAACAAATTAAGTAACTGCTTTGCATCAAAGAGGAAGCACGTTGTTAGCTTGAATATGGTCCCAACTCCTTACTTTGAAGGGGCTATAATATAGCCTAAGCATTTAACTGAGTGTTTCAGGGGTCACAACGTCTTCAAAAAGACCTGAAAATTGATGGCTAACAGCCAGAAACACGGCAGGCATTGCATCTGATCATTTGTGTAAAAAAAAACACAAACAAAAAAAAGCTAAGACTCATGCTGACTAATATTTAAAATAAATGCCACTGCTCTCTCAATTGTTGCCACACACCCAACCACACAGAACCTCACCAAATGCCTCAAATGGCAACAGGCCCTGCATTGAACTTCAAAAGTAGCAACTCACAGCTGTCAGCAACACACAGCATGCAAGAATTCGATAAGGGATCCAGAGGGTGAACATCTGAGTGCACTGCCACTGATCACCACAATGTACACTTTGGGTAGGTTCCCTTTTTACTTGAAAACATGTCTTTGACTAACTGAGTAATGAATGTGCACTGCGGTTTGGTGCTTTGCATCTCTGATTTGCTGCATGGTTTGCCATGCTGTTTTATGTAAATAAAGAAAAAAACTAACCTCACCTGCAGAATAAGGTCTTCATTAGCAAGCATGATAAGTCTCAGAATGCCTAGGACATGCCAAGTTTGTGTCCCGATACACCTACATCTGCATCAACATCACCTTTCAGGCAACGGTGAGTAGAGTGTAAAACTACTCAGCGCCCTTTTACAAGTACATTTCAGTGGCTTTTGATGCTGCAGCTGCCCAGCCTGCCCTAACAGTGAAGTTATGGCACAAGTTAATAAAGAGGGTGTTCGCTAATCTCATTATCCATTGTAATCTGACCGAAAATGCAGCAAAAAGGATTTGCGAGCTTGTTTGGAGAAGAAGCAAAAACAGACAAAAATAAATAAATCTCTGGGTGCTCTACTTTCAACAGTCTCCAGGAGAAAAGCATTTTTTTGTATGCAAAGACTACACAGAACAATATTTCAACTTCTTCTCTGGCTGTTGCTGCAGAAGTCGTCTTGCTGCCACCATGTCCTCTGTGTATCGGCTGTACTGTAATAGCTGAGCTTCTTCTCCATGGTGGACACTAAATAGCCAGGCCAAGTGCACAGGGCTGTGGCTCGGAGCCAAGGCCTGCTCCATTCACCAACACTCCGCCAAACCAGGACAAGAATAAAGAGCAAAGAAAATGCTTATATAAACGGCTGAAATTCTGCACATTCTTTGTGCCCCTCTTCACTGCACCCCGAATGCTGAGGTAGCCAGAACCCTTTGTGAACACCTAATCCCCTCCTGGCCGCCCATGGGCTCCGGCCCTGTCGGCACGAGATCGGCTCCTGTAGACTCGAGCGCCTTGTAAAGCCACCGTTTTTTTTTTTTTTTTTTTTTTTTTTTTTTGCCAAAGTGAAAGATGGATGTGTTGTTACTCCTGGGCTGGGTTCATCCTCTCAGACAAGCAGAAGAGGCAGTTGTTATTCCAACAAAAGAAACTTTGGAGGTCAGAAGCCTCCGTCAACCAACTTTTTTGAGCTGCCTTCTTCCTGGACTGGTCACACACAAGACCTGTCTCTGCAACTGACATGGTCTCAGGAGGTCAGAATGATAGAACATGGCGACAAACATCATTTCCTCCCCCAAACCGCCGATCTAGGAAGCCTGCTTAACACATGCTACCCTGAGCGCTACGCTTTAACGGTCAGATAAACATAAACCCATGATTGTGTGGGATAAAAAAGGAACAAATGCCCCATAGTGACCGTCTACACACCCTTATGCCAGCCAGGACCACATGCTGCTACAAAGATGCGCCCAATGAGGAAATCTACAGTTTGAGTTGAGGAACTTTCATGATTCCAGAAGATTGACAGAAGTTGACTTCTCATACACGCAGAGTCAGAGCTTTGATTGAAACCAGGAAGCACCCGTGCTGGAACTCATAGCCGTCTAGACAGCATGACGCACGCTCCTCAGTGATGCCACTCCCTTCTATGCTTAAGGGGATCCCGCTTCCCTGTGCAGAAATGTGCACAAGCTGAGAGTAAACCGGATGGAGGACACCTCCCCATACTCACCACCACCGCGATCATGGAGTCGTCCGGCCTCCATTCCGCCCGCTGGTAGAAGCCGAACTGGGCGGCTGCCTTTGCCGACTCCACGTAACTCACGATGAGAACGCTGGGCTGCAGAGGCAAAGGAGAGGGAGAAAGGCCGAGGATGAGGATGGAGGGTCAGAACCTTCACTGCACGCTGTGACCTTCCTCGAGTGAGGTACACTGCCCTTCCTTTCAAAGGAACACCTTACCTTTAATGCGCGGTTCTACAATTCTCATGCACTTGCATTATTAAACAACACATTTCAGAATCCACAAACTATTCCAATGCATTAGCACCCTTAATGCAAGCTCCTCTGGGTGCTGCTAAATTTATAGCATGTGACTGTGGTAACAAAGGCAGTGCTCTACAGTACATATTTGTGCCTTATACTTTTGCACACAAATATATTTATAAGAGATACAGTTTCCCTTAAACACCTTATATGGGTACATTACTAGCCAACCTGCTGGCTGACAGAGGTGACCCAATGCATCACACATCTGAAATGTCAAATTTTCAGCTTCGAGTGGTGAGCAACAGGTTGCGAAAGTGAGGTTGACTAAGGTTATCAGAAGCAGGCTGCCTGGCTTCAATACTCATTTTTGTTGTACAGCTGTGTAAGTAATCTTTGGCAGGTTCCAAGAAATCTGGGCTTACTCCAATGAATCCATTTACATCACCGGTCAGGAATATGTATGGTCATGATTACAGAAATAGCATTAGTTTGCTTTAATCAGATTCTAACTTAAGTGTTTCGTTACATCACATCTATGTGTAAATGCTGGCATCTTTGATCGATTCACTCCATCATTACAGAGACACTCCAAGTGGCTCTGCTTGAAGCATTACAACGAGGACATGAAATGAAATGTAATCCCATTTTTAACATCATCTGTTGCTGCCAACTACGCGCCGATGCCTCGAAATAACCACGGAGGAAATCAGGCCTTCATTTCTGCGTGGCTGCCGCCGAGAGTCCAAGATTTTGCCAGAGGAGGAGAAGGCCTGCACAGCACAGCTGAACGATTAGCCTCCCTTCCAAAGCATTTGCTCAATTCTCAAAAAAAAAAAAAATACCAGAGTCTTGGAAATGTTGCATGCGGGGTCTGATTTCTAATTAAACTGAGCTGAAGTTCTGTGGTGGACTTGACTCAGACAGGAAACATTTGTTCTGAACATATTTACTGCTTTGGAAAGCCGAAGAAGAGATCACAGCAGGCACAAAATGGCAAGATTACAGAGTGTGAATAGGTTACATTCTGTCCTTTCACGAGGAAAAAAACTTGCCATCTCACAGGTCTTTGGCCTTACCATCACCCATCATGTAGGGGTACTTTCAATCTTTCTTTTTTTCCTCTGTGCCAAGACAGTCCTTTCTTCAAACAATCCAGCAATCACTGCCATCGCTACCCTTTCTGTTTTTATTTCAGATATGTTATTACAGCATCCACTAATTGACAGCTATTCTAAGATGTCCTTGGTAGCAAAAAGGTATTCATATATTCATTCATTCATATATTACATATTACAGTGCAGTGACAAATGAATAAAAGGACTGAGGGAAGTACAACAATGCAAACACTTTCTTACACTGGCAGTCTCTGGGCACGTGTGGGGGTTCTTATTAAACGCTCCACAGTGTCTGCACAGCTCTGCCTTGCACACATTTGACCCTCTACTGGTTGAGGCATTTCCAACAAACAATTTCTCAGTTCTTTCACGTGTTTAAAGGACACCATTTTGATTTTTTTTTTTTCCTACATATAGAACAAATTCCAGTCAACTGTATTCATATGCTGTGCTTTGAGCACCTGTAGTAGATCACAAAGAATCCATGAAAAAACATGCTGCAAGAGTGTTTCATTGCCATTGCTCAGCTGTGTATTTCCACCCCAGAAATTCTAATCACAGTGCATATATAGTGCATTATAATCAAGTTCCCTTGTGGTTTTTGACTGTGCTTAGTATCTATTATGTTAGGTTCGCAAAAGTTAAATGCTGTTGCGATGAAAAAGCCTTTTAAAATAATTTCCTTATTTAGCTAGCTAATGTTATGTAGGCTACATTAACACACTCTACTTAATGCTAGCTATGTCCACTGCATAGTGAAAAATGAGCATAACTCCAGCTACAGTTTCCAAGTTAAAAATCATGACAAGTGATTACGAACACACGATCTAATTTACTTCACAGATGAACAAACGACCCCTTAGCCAGCCTCAAACGAGGGGGGCCATCTGCCATGGGGGAGTCTGTGGTCCATGCATCGCTTAGACAATAACAATGTCGACTCAATCTACTAAAGGGGCATTAGCGTAATCCACTTTCAAATACCACTGCCTGTGCTTTCTTGCACGCAATGCAAAAAAAATGTCTTTTATGATTGGAATTTATGATCAGTATTTTCACTGTAGTGAGTCAACACAGAAACTGATAAATGTGTGAGAAAATGAAATCATGGGGGAGTGCATGGGAATTTCCTTGAATCAATTTCTTGCCCATCATGCTGAGATTTAATCGAGACTGGGGTAATGGTGATTTGCTGGTGACCTTCTGCGTTGATTCAATTGATTTATTTCCTGCCAGCTTGATTCAATTGATTTATTTCCTGCCAGCTGTGAGAGAAAATTCCAAAAAAGCATCTCACCTGAAGAATACAGGGGATTTTAACAGTAAGTCACCCCCAAAAAAAAAAAAAAAAAGAAATTCTTTTAGATTTCTTTCCATATGTACTTTGGCCAGTGAGAACTCACCAAGGCAGCCCCACACCAGGGCAGCAGTGCAGGACTGTGGATAAGGGACTGCACTTATCGTGCAACATGGGGCAACATCTGCTGTTGTGCCCTTGAGCAAGAGGCATAAATGGGCTTGCTCTGGGGAGCGGCACGCTGTGTGAAAAATGTCAATATGACAAATGCAAGTCAATGTGAATGCAAATGTATGAAGAAATGTGATCTGAATGTGCCTGGAAAAAGAAATATTCAAAGAATAATTAGTAAAATACATAGAACAATCTATACACTGGAATACTACCCAGCTGTAGCAATTCTTGGATTTCAATTGCTGAAAATAATGACATAGGTAACAATTTTACAAACTAATAACAAAGAAGTTAATGCTCATATACAGTGGCATGACTCTTTCTGCCATCTTTTATTCAATCTGTAAGTTGCATTTATGGACCCAGGCCGGCTCAGTCCCTGCGGGTAATTAAGCTGCTTGCCACTCAAGTCCTCTAAGATAAATACAGCAGCTCATTTATTGTAATACTGCTTTACTTCACATTGTACACATTTTACTGAGTGTTTTGCTCTGGCTAGCTGGCTCTCTGGCCCAGTCAAGCCCCATCCACTGAGACTGTACCTGCCACTCTGCATGTCAATTAGATTTCATTCAAGGGATCATAAACTACAGTGACAGTACTGCTGATACAAAATCGAAAGAGAAAACAGATCAGTTAGGTTGAAAATTTGTCTAAGACAAATTCAGATTTTACACTAAATATTTCTAGGTTATAGCTTAGCAATTTGCTGGTACAATAAATAACGGTGGATGAAAAACAAAGGAAATATGAAAAAAGCTCAAATTGCCATTGCCAGATACATCAAGAGCCCAAATATTACACAACCATCCCCAGGCGTATACATCTAGCCTACATCTTTTTTCTTCCATGTCTCAGGTGTAGACGCATACAACTAGAGAAAAAAATAACACACACACTGCAAAGAGAACAAGAACATCACCTTAAGACAGAAACCTATTCTGCAGTACTGAATCCATCTTTCCTGTTGAATTAAGTGGGTCTATGGCCACAGATGACACAGCTCTATTAACGCTTACACTTAATGCTTTCTGCCCCAAGATTCTTCCTGCCCCAATATTCTTTCTGCCTGTATTCATTAAATCTCTTCAGCTGTGCCAAGACTACACTACAGTGATCATGGCTGCAGTACACTACATAGGAGATTAGTTCACAACTAAGCAAGACTCTGGCTTCTTACTATTCGACTGTTCATTTTTGATAGACAAGATTAAAAAAAAAAAAAAAAAACACACACACACCAACCACAAAATCTTACAATATTGGCTATGTGAGGTGATGGCTTTCTTGTCAGCTGGACTTCAGTACCAGACTGACCATGTGGCAAATGCTTGTATGGAAGACAGCAGAAGAATAGCTGACAACAGGATCTCAGCTGAACCAGGCTGACAAGATACAACCTCGGTCAGAAGTGACAGTCTGAGACACATCCTGGCACATACAGTGTGGCAGGAAGGTGAAACCATGCCCCAGCTGCTCTTTCAAGCATCTTGCCATCTATGAGCGGATATGCAGTCTCGACTTTCATCAATTTCGGTTCAGCGTTGCATTTCATAAGCACTGAGGAAATCCAACAGCCAATAAGAAATTAACATTAATAAGAATGTAATTTTAAAAAACAGTTTTTTTATATCAGCTGATAATGTTTCCTTCAGAATCACAGTAAAACACAGATGGGGTCATCATATAAGACACGGCAAATACAAGAGGCATGGTAGGTACATGTTCCAGTTGGCAATTTGGTGTGTCCTAGAGTTATGGTAAGTGCTTTACAACTTTAGGCCAGCACTGATCACCACTGAGGAGCACTCCATGGCTCCCAAATTGTTGCCAAGCCCCAAGGTGATGAAGCACAGTATGATTCCCAGATTTCAACAACAATGTGTCTTTTCCAGCCCTGACTATTCTCCCAATATCTCATTTATCCATGCCAATCTCTACTACAGAGCCTGCAAGATGTTAGTATAGCATAAAATTGCACACTAGTCACTGGCAACAGATTTGTAGGTTATATGCATAAAATAGCTTTAAAGATACTTAAGTTTTTTATAGTTTATTTTGTTCAGAACTGTGAAGCACAATGTCTCGCAGCAGTGGCATTTGATACTGTGTTCTGCCTTTTTCATAATCTACTTTTAAATGTATCCAAGTAAATGCTTTTACGGTGTTTAAAACTGATATTTAATTAATATTACACTGTGTAGCAATTATCTGACATAACACAGTGACATTACTAACAACTGATGCGTGCAATCAACATTGACTGACATTCCTTTCAAAGGTGGTTCAGCCTACTTTCTATATGTGTACATGTGCATGATGAACAGCAGACATAAGCCACTCCAAACCCCTTTCCTTATCCAGTGCTTTACCAATGTGACGTAACACAGGTGTAATTAGTTAACGTTTACATAATGCTGCAGGACTCTCTTAAAGAGCCAGAATTTATAATCTTAAATGCTCGGTTTTGCAAGGTGAGGATCATTGCAGACCCTGTTGATATTTTTTTCTGGGCAGCACCTGACCTGCTTGTATTGCCGTTTCGAAGTCACCCTATCCTTTTTAGGGCTTTCATTCAGTGGTATGGTATTACACAAATAATGTAGGTCTGTGGAAAGTGCTAAAGCCTGCTTTGCCACTGAATATGAAACCACCAATTTATTTGCTTTGACTGTTCTAACCACTTGGTTGGCATAGCAAAGCTCACCAAATTATGCTACATATGTATAGGAAGGTAATCTTGGGTCCATACTATGAATATGTAGGTTACTTGAAATATGTGTTGAATGGACAAGTTAATTACATCAAGAACACATCTGCACAACATGATGGAAAAAACAACCATTTTAAAATTACTGTTAAAATCTTTATTTTAAAATAAAGATTCAAAATTGCCTCTATCAATTTCTGCACCTTTCATGTGTATGATATTATGGCTACTTTGCAGGAATGTACACAGCATTCCTTTTCACTACATACACACAATGGCTTGTAAGTGGCAGTGCCTGGAGATGAAAACCACTCCACCTGTTCAAACATACCCTTAATACACATGGGGACATTAGGAATTCTGGAGGGCCTGCACCAATTCGCAGCATTAGTGAATCGATTTTGATTGATTGACTGATTAATTGACTGGAACGCTCCCACTCATCTCATTTCTCCTCAGTGCCTTTGCCTGCAATTACACTGGCACTGGTTCTGACCAAACACCCGGCATTCTATACGACATTGTTGTACAACTTCCAACACGGAAACCCATTATGAGACCACTCAACCCCCTGCCCCCGCGCTCCCTCGCCGGACCTGCGTAAAGGCAAAGCGACAAGATGACTACATGGCTAAGCTGCTCCCTCACACAGATTACGGATAGCGGCAGGTCTGTCGAACCGGAGGGGAGACGGGATTACAGGCCGCAGCTCAGAGGCTTCCTGTGTCAGCAGATGGCGGATAAGCTGGGAAGGAGGAGGAGACAGTCGCCACGCGGGTGCGTAACGTGTGAGGCTATGCCCCTCCAGGAGAGGGACCCCCAATCCAAAGTCCCCTCGACCTCCAGCTAACCGTGAGCCCCTGGTGTTTTGATCAAGTTACCTGTCCTATTTGCTTGATGGAGATATTCATTTATCTTAACTGAAGCAAATAAGATATGATAGAATGCAAATGACGGACGACATAAGAAAAACAATACTGGGTACAAAATGCATAGACACAGGCCTATTTTCCAATGACAATAACTTACATAGGTGACTTCCACCTTTCAGTGGAGGAGATCCAAGAATGAGACACAAAAATAGGCTGCAGACTAATTCCGTGTTACTACAAACCGCAGCTCTTGAGGAAAAGCGTTGAGTTGTGTGCCCATCACTAAAGGACAACCTGGCTCCAAAGTGCACACGGATCAATCTCCTGTACAAACAAGGTGCCGTGCTGAGAGCTGCGCGCCGTGGCTTTACGACAGGCCGGGGAGGACGGGAGCGGCGACTCACCTGCGCCGCCGTTACACAACCTCTCACACAGTCCTGGCTAGGGAGGCGCGGGGTCGCCTGCACTCTCCCCGCTCACGCACTGCCACGGCACACCACACGACACCCATCCCGCTTCCCGCGCCGCGCTTCACAAGCTCTCATCCAGTCACGGCTGGGACTCACCTGTCCCGAAGCCGCTCCAAATTCGCAAACCCTCAACGGATCTGCACTTGATCCTAAATGGATCCTCTTCTTCGTTGGCATGGTGCTTTTCAATGTTCATGCTCCATAAAACAGCATGTTGTGAAACAATATGCTATTTAATATTTAAAATATATAAAATATATTTATAATATCATTTATATATAAATAACCTTTATACTATATATATATATGTATAAAAGTTGGTGCCGTTTTATATTGAGCACAGTGACTATGAATCCAAAGGAAAAAAATGTCTATCAATAATGTCCCGCTTACCCAACAGAGAGGCTCCAACTCAAGTCTTTCCCTTTTTTTCAGGGAACAATGAATTGCATGCATGAAATGTGCAACAATATGCTCATGCCTAAGCGCAGAAGAATGATAAAATTGGATTCTGTGCCGCACGAAACTGACCACAAACCATGACGTTTTTGTCTACTCTAGTTTTTTATCTACTCTAAAACAATGAATGTTTAGTATGTCGCAAAACTTATGAAATACACATATTATTTACATTATCCACATCAACTGCCGAAAATAGAGTGTGACGCAAGGTCCATATAAATAAAATATGACTGTTCAAACAATTCAGCTCTCCTAAAATCCACTCTCTTAAGGTAAATCAGAACTGGTGCCTGCTGAAAATGAAAACTGTAGAATGCTTCTGCTGGCATGCAGGGCTAAACTGTGACTGAAACGGAAACGACAAAAGCACATTCAGCGAATTCATCTTCACCGCCTCATGCGGGTCTGCAGCGGTAATCTGCACATGCATGTGTGACTGCCTTTTCTCTCTGTGCCACAGTCTGAAAGGTACTGTGCTGAGAGGGAGAGAAAGGATTTCCACCGTTTGGAGGCAATCTTCAACACATGAAAGTGGCAATTTTTCAGAGGAGCATCCAAGCAAACTCACAAAATCCAAACCAAAAATGGCATGCATATTTGCCTCATGTTTCAATATTTAAACACTGACATCTGCAAAAGTCATGTTTGTAGAACAATTAAATCAGATATTTGGAGGACACGCAGTACTTATAACATGTTTTCACAACTTTCCAAATCCTTTGGTGGATTACCAAAGGTTATTTTTGTCTTATTTCTTGAGCAACCATTCCCTGGGTCAAGTAAGGACATTTCTTCAGAGTGGGGAAAGACCCAACTCAAGGCAGAGAATTGTCTTTGAGAGCAGACAGAAGTGAATGGAAGATGACAGAACATGTCTTGCCTAGATTCTATAGGCAGAGTCTTGAATACTCATCAAGCATCTCTGAGCCATCTGGAGACGCAAGAAACGTGAAGAGTGACAATGATGTATCTATCAGGGGCGAGAGGGTACCATTCAAACTTCCACACTAGGAATTAAGTAGGCCCAGAACACACAACAGCACTGTAGTTAGGCATTCCCTTCATCAAGTCCTTAGCTTGATTATGCAGTTGTTTGGAAAAAAGGGAAATGACAGAATTAAAGAGAAGCTGGTGAAAGCGATTAAGGAAAACCCTATTACACAACATCACACAAAAGAGTTATCAGAAAAGAACAACAAAGTATAGAAAAAAAAAAACTGTGATGAACCCAGTTCTTTGTTTATTATTAATCAAAAGGTGATTATGGCCTCTTTTTTTAAATCAATCCTATTCCAGAGTATTATGTTTTTTCCTGTGAGGGCTCTGTGGAAAGATGAGTCAGGAATGTGGGGACAGATGGAATATCCCCATCCTAAATGGTACTGGAATGCTACTTTGGCTTGATGTACTCTGAAACTCTTTGCAGGCTGTTCGATAGACCAGTGTTTCTCAATCCTGCTCCTGGAGGCCCACCATCCTGCACGTTTTCCATCTTTCCCTGCCCTACCTACCTGAATGAACTCATCAGTGGCACTTTTGATTAGCTGAGCACACCTGACAATCAAGAGCATATTAATGACACTAATCAGGTGTGTTTGGAGCAAGGATAGATAGAAGATATGCAGGACAGTGGGCCTCCGGGAGTAGGATTGAGAAACACTGCCATAGACCTTACCTACATTGTTTTTCTTCATTGGGCACGCCATTACAACAAGCCTAACTTCCATAAAATACCCATTATGATGTCTCTTAACACAACAAGCAGTGCCCGCTTCACATGGGGTCACGCCTGTGACAGCTGATGGTGTCAGCATGGTGTGCAGAACTGGGATGGGGAAGAGGACATGTTTTGGGAGTGCAAAGTCGCACGCCAACCAGTTTTAATCTTCGAGGCATGCGGACAGATGAAGGCAGGAAATATGCTTCCTGGGTTTTCTCTAACTTCCAGGGCAGATGAGAGAAAAAAACTAGGAAGTAAAACAAGATATATCCAATGAGACAGATTTATAAAATGTGACCTAGATATTTGAGTTTTCTGGTCACAAAAAGAACAACAAAACAAAGCTTCTTTAGGGTAATTAGTGACAGAAACAGAAGCCTGGTAAGACTGTCAGATGGAATTTCTGAACTGCTTAGACATCACAACATGTGGTCTTTCTAAAAGGTATCTTTGTCATAGGCTAATAACATGCCAGATTAATACAACAATGGCATTTTAATGCTTCATCAGTCAGACCTCACAATCACTGATGCATCAGCAACAGAAAGAACTTTGAAATTATGCAGTGGGTTTCACAAAGAAAGAAAGGAAGGAAGGACATGCTGTCAGATCAAACACCCCACTCTGATTCAAACATCTCTGTGGTACAATGTGCACTCAGTCGAGAATGCCATCTTCAAAAGCAATCACAGATATCTGCTTGCACAGCCAAAAAATGCAGGACTAATTTTGTCTTAAAATCTAGTCCACTCTCTCATTCCCTGCATCTGACTGAAATTCACCACAATTGCAAAGATCTTTTTGTGCAGTTACATCATTATTGAGTGGAGAGTTTGAAACCATGGCCATGGAGGATAAACACTGTGTTGTGTTACACCAGAGCATTACACTGAGCTCAGCCAAGGAGATGGAGATGCTGCCTTGAGTCTCAGTAGCTGTTGTTCTTGTTAATTCAATGCATTGTGTCTCTGACTCACTACCCATCAGACAATGCGCTGAGAAGTCATTGTGCTACAACAATTGCAGACATCCTTTGAACAAGAGACACCCTTCCCAGTGGCAGCTTGGTGAGAACAGCTGTATCACTCACTTTATTATGCAAACGTCATATTGAAAAGATAGATCTACACCTGAACGTGTTACTGGAAAGCGTGAATAAAGTCTTACCCATGGTAGGATGCAAATAACCACTTCAAAAGCAAACCAGTTTCCCTTTGTAACTTACCTTCAGACAACTGATTCTTATAGCTGGAGGGAGCACAAGAGGCAGCACTGCCCTTTTGCCTATGAATTCTCAGAGGTGTCAGATATTCCGCACCTATGTGGTTGAAAGAAGCTCTGGGTAATTCCTGTCTAAGAGTTTATAGATATCACCTTGATTTGCACAATGGTGTTAAGGCTATTTTCTGTAAATATTTCTCTCTGGTCTTGGTGATTCAGTGATGTTGATCCTCAAAACGCTGGTGACTTTTTACAAGGTCATGAGTTACGCTTTCCTATTTAGCTTCAAACATGTTCGTAATCTGACAGTGACCCTACGAAAGAAAGAATCAGGAATAACATTCACCCAAGTCCCTCTGACACAGACCGTCAAATGAATGCTCTGGTCAGCTGTCAAAGGGACGACCAACCCAGCATCATTAAAGCAAACAAGCTAAGAGCTGTTAAGAGTAAAACCTCTTAACTGATCCCCAAAGCAAATGCCTCTCGTTTAACCTTCCCACACGATGAAACATACGACAGCGAATCCCAGAGCACATCCAATCCACTGTGGAATGAGAGGGACTTTGATCAGACCAGAGGTCTGCAACACAGAGCTGTTCTTGCCTTGACTGCGTGGTAAACACTTGCTAGCAATCTAGATAAAGTCCCATTCGTGATCCCAACACTGAAGGAGGTATTTTGCAAGAGAGGACACGAAAAGTCTTCTAGTGTAGGTGATTAGCTTGCTATTTACATCAATGACGTATTTAAATATGCACTTCTGAGCATGGAAAATCACGGTGTCTCTACATGGCCTTTTTTGTTTATCATATGCTCCACAAAACGAGTGTGTGAGGGACAACAACCAAGACGCCATTACCGTGTTCAAATGTTGATAAACATTAGATAATTGTTGTCAGAGTGTTGTTTTATATTCAATATATTCATTTTACGGTAACTGATTAAGATAGCCCCCATAGTCAATATTTAGCAAGCTAGCCAGCTAGCTATTGTGTCTATTACTAGATTTACGCTGAAAGACTTCGGGGAGGTAGCCAACTTACCAGCTGTACTATTCTCGTTTACTCATTACCAGATACGGTAGATCACTAGAAAGACGGACATGCTAAAGAAAATTACCAATCGTCTTTGCTGACAGACTATCTTGCTAACTATGGCTAACGACCTGATCCGCTAGAGAGGGTCTGAATTAGCAAGCTAGTTAGCTACGGAGTTAGAAACACTGCACTGTCTGGGTCGCGAAGGTACCAGTGGCTGGTTATTTAGACTCACAGATAAAATACTATCTCGCTAGCGTTAGTTACAAATAGCAGTGTCTGGAAAGAGAACGTAGTAATTAACTACAATTAGCCACCTCGTCTGGCAAGCGAATGACAACAGGAGCTCGCTAGCTGGCTAATAACAAGCCACTCCAAATCGTGTCACGCTGCCAACCTGGCAAGTTAGCCGGCTAAGCTAGCAACGTTAGCAAGAAGTTAAAACTCAGTGACCAAACCAATCGAAGTGCAGTACGAAGCTTCGCCAGCGCAGTGTAACCAGTCACTGGCGCATCTACAACGATCGCCAGCTACCAGCTGGGTTTTTTGGTTGTTGTCGTTCCGGCGAAACTCACACTTACCCGACTGAACCAGATGCTGAGCTGAGTCTCCGACAGCACGGCGAAGTAAAATCTTTGGGAGCTCGGCTGAATGTGAAAGGGTTCCTCCTCGCTTCTGAGAGGGCAAAGTAGCCTCCGGGGCCAGCCGGTTATAAAATACATGATGGACAAAATCCTACTCGACAGTACGCTGAGGGACCGAATGAATCGCCAGCTATATTCCCGGCGCACATAAGAGGAATCTGTCCCGCGGATACATGAACAGTTTGCGCTCCCTTTGAGTCCTCTGGTCCGATGTTAGCACTCGTACCGAAACAGTTTGTTAGCTTAGCTGACTCGCTTAGCGAAAGAGCCACATTGAAACCAAAGCTTTTTCAGGCGCTCTCAAGAAAACACTGCCTCACAACAATCCCACAAGTTTCTCAGGCACAGCGCATCAGACCTCGGTGTCACAACTATCGCGATCTCCCAGCATAGCAGACTGATTCCGCATCTGTAACGCAGCATTCCGTGTTGCTGTAGTTGATGTAACGTACGGTATTTTGTTGTGCTCCTCTCGCAGTCGCCATCTTTAGCCTCTCTGTTTAACTCCGATCTGATTCGCTCTCCCTGAAGGGGCCTCACCGCCCCGTCAGAAGTTCGCGTCCAACAGGAAGTTCAGACTTGACGTCATTTTTTGGTGATCTGCGAAACCCCAAGTTAGCTCGCCGGCGCCACCTGGTGGACCGTCGTAGGCTAATACGTTGGTCCTTTACGGATACATTATTATACCATAGAATTTATCCTATTGTCAATTAACGTTGAACATAGAGGATGTGAGTAGGCCGTCTGAATAAACATTTGCACTTAAGGTTTATGGCTATCTTGCTTGTTGCATTCATTTAAAATGTACTGGGACGAGCAACAAACTTTATGTTCAATGAAATCTTTGCACAGTCGGGACCAAAGCCGTGATGATGTCTGGCGAGAGTTGTGATTATTATTAAGTGGGTTTTGAGTTTGTAAGATTTCGCCTTAAAATATATTAGCATTTGAGAATCAACGAGTCCAAAGTGCAAAAGCAAATATCTGTCCAAAATCTATCAGGTGACTTTCAAGGAGGGCAACATGCATGTGAAAATCTACCTATATACCCCTCTTCATCTCTGAGATTATTTACCTGTTTAACATATTTTTTCAAGAGGTTATTTGAATGAAAACATATCTAACGGTATATACAAAATAGTCCAAATAGATGTTTTAATTACGAGGGAAGAGAAAAGCTAACATTTGTGTCACCATCCTCATGTGCCCCAGATCATACACCTGTTATGTATTTTTAAGATAACTGATGTAAATTTGTTCTCACCCTTGTTTGAACAACGTGAGTGATGTGGCTGAAAAGCTTGAAATTTTGTTAACGTTATAAGATTTCATACCCTAAATTTATTTAAATCTCAATGGATTTAGATCATCCACAGAACTAGAAATACCTCATAAGCAATCTGGTTAAACGAAGACCTCAGGGTTATAAAACTCCGCGCGGTACAAGGATGTTATTTACGTGGGAATGTGCCCTCTTCTGTCAACCGATAGATGAATGAATGCCGCACTTGTTAGACGGTCCCTAAATAGAAAGCCACCACTCTCCACTCATAACGGTGCTGAAGAGGCTATGTAATGCAATTATGTTTTAGTGATCACAAAAATATAGATGTGGCACTATCAAGAGCATTCCGTTCAGCTAGTTTGAGGACTATGCGGTGTGTTTTTAGAAGCTATTAAAATATATGTTTGGTTAGCTATGCGACACAGGAAATACGTGCCAAAAAGCAATTAAAAACTTTAAGTAAATCCAACCGTTGCAACAGTGTACCCACATGCCCGGAATTTCAGACAGTTGGTTTTGGGTACCCTAAATCGTGCAGTACTGCTGTCAAGGTATCATCACTTCTGAAATCAAAATGTCACCGCTTAAAATAAAATAATAGAAATTACAATACTAAGAGGCTATACTGCTTGTTTCGGCATGCAACAAGAATAAGAGACAATCTTAGATTAAAGAAAAATACTTCTGCCGTTACTGGGTTCCCTTTCGTGTGTGTGAACGTATACAACCTTATTTGATCTAACTGCAAACCCTAATATTAAGCGGCGATAGCTTGGCCGCTGTTTTCCTTACTGGTAGCCTACTATATCTTGGCCGCAATCACACATGCAGCTGGGGAGCTACTGAATCATGATTATGAACATATTCATGTTTGTAAAATGCTGATAATGGTAACGATAGGAGGCAACTTCAGCTGAAAAAAGAAAGACTGTGACAGTCTAAGCACTTATCCAAGATCATACTTTTGCTGTTTCGAAATGGGTTACTGACGGATTTTGACATCATTTTAAACATATTAACAGACAACTCCATCCATTTGATTAAATGATAGTAAACTATTTTTATATAATGAAACTCAATCACAAGCTGAAGAGTATGAAAAATGCTCCTGCCTTGATGAAAATTACACAGTGATTCAAACCAATGTGAAACTTCAATGTGTAATCCCAAGTTACTGAAAAGATGATGCAATCGTACAATCCCTTATAAATCTTGAGTATATGATCAGTTCGTCACTATCCCTCAGAAGTATTCTGGCGGAGAAACAGAGGCTTAATATAATGACTATAATGACACACAGAAGCTAAACGTTTACGTAAATGAATATAAATACATTGGTAGCAGCCAGGAAAGTATTGGGATTTGAAAGTATTGGTATTTCTCAACTCACAGACGGGTAATAACCAGACACAGCTTTCAACAAACTTTTCAGCAAACGTAAAAATCAAATGCAAATGTTCGCGGCAAAGACAAGCCACTCAATGAACTCATCGAAAGTTGAGGCGGTACTTACCACTAAGTGGCAGTGTGAACTGAATTATCACGGGCTACTTATTCCTATTTTTATATAAAGAAAGGCACACTGACTAAAAACATTTTCAATGCGATGTCATTTCTGTAAATAATTTCTAAGCTTTAACTAGACATTTATTGAGCGTAGTCACCGTTGCACTAACACATATACTTTTAACGACAACCGTATTTTATAGTTCCATAAACGTACAGTAGCAATGCTGTAGAGCGCCCTGCTTTGACGTAAATGGCTTGACCCTCTCCATGACCTAAATCGAATATAAAATAGTGGGTCAGACAGTACTGCACAGATTCTCATTTGTTCTGCTAGTTCACATACTAGTTGAAAACAACGCTATGTACGCCCAATAATCTTCACACTGAAAACGTGTTCTATCAGTGAAAGTATGTGGTGCTAGCACAACAAATGAACATATATTTGTACACAACGTAAAAATGTACAGTGTATTTTTTTAAAAAGATGTATTATTTAACGTTGTACCCATATTTCAGTGAAAACATATTGTATCAGTCTACATTCATTTACTGCAGAGGGGGAAATTAATAATGACTGCGAGGAAAACTCGCAAGTTTTGGTTGGGAGTTTATTTTTTTCTCCTTCAAAGAATGCATGTTTTTAGTTCTGTGCAGTCATTCATGACCGACAGGATTCACTTTACTCTTCTATGCTGTCCTGGCACATACCCTGCTGGCTCAAGCCACCTTGTTTCAGAGTTACTGCTTTCAAAGCAGACAATTGATGTGATTGAAAATACACCCTGTTTTCAGGGCGGACAAACATAGGCAATACCAGACCTCAAGATCAAGCTTTAAAATGAAAACCTAATTCTTATAAAGTGCAAGCATAATTCTTATAGGACCTGATAATACAACCAGTACCCACATTATAACAGCTTTGTGGTGCTCTTTGGTGTTTTTGCTTTTTTAAACAACCAATGTGATAGTTCAGGCCTGTGATGATTCAGTTATGATAACTGCTTTTTATTCCATTCTGTTTCCATACCAGAATCACTTAGTACAAGCAACTGTGCCACATGGATCAACAAACTGAAAACTGCACTGAACTTCATCCTCATATAGATGTGTGCATTAAAAGGAGACTCAGCATTACCATCTGTTGAGTGCACCTCTTAGTGGTTGGTGTACCCTTTCAGTAATTAATTAAACAAACATTAGAACTAACTTAGATGTACAAATGTAACAAGTGCAATGTACAGAAACATACTAAGACAATGGATGAAAAAGAAATATTAGGACATAAAATCTTCGGTGTAGGAGATAAAAAATTCCAACTAGAAGATTTTAGAGCCACAGACGGCCTCTGTTGTCCCTCTGTCACTGTCTAAAGTAGTGGCTTTGAGCAGCCAGTGTGATCATTGTCAAAGGACACTTTCACACCTAGCTTGATGCTTGATCTGAACAGAGGTGCGATTTTGGGCCACCAATACATTTGGGCAGTATGAAAACAAACTCAGTCAGGTTGGAAATGGTCCTTCTGTACTCCAGATGTCATTCATGGATTGTTTCCAAAAGGCCAGTGTCATCTACAGATGGACAGTGTACTTTTTCAGTTTGCTCTTAAGCTACAGCAGTTAATTGCCAAAAGAGCCAAATAACGCACAAGAGCACTTCATGCAGTGTGCCTGTACCCTCCATCGCACCTCTACATTCTCCAGAGAACTCCCACAGCATTTGAATGGAAAGTGAAGGGAACACATAAAAGTTGTAGTGTGCAACTAATGGCTTTCTGATCCACACATAGCAACAGGTGGGATAAAAACTGCTCTGTGAATGTTTGATGGAATTTTCTTGGCTTGAAACTAAACAAACCTGAACTGAGAAAGCTTTTGAAAGTGCACCAGGATGCAAATGACTTTCAGGTGAACTTAATGTGAAAATACCTTAAGATTCAATGGTATGCATGGACCCACTGCGGTAAGAATTAGTCAGCTATAAAAAAGTTTCCCTGTATGTATGCATTTCTCTGTTGATATCTGAGTTTCTGGGTGGGAGCGCAGAGATGCCCCCTAATACAATCTCTAAGAAAATCCAAGGTCATTTTTGTGTTTCTTTATAGTCACACACTGGTACATTGGTCTCACACCTTTTCCTCACGCTGAAAACAATGACGTCTGGTTTTCCATTCCGCTACTGTAGTTCATAATGTTTTTGCACCTGAACAGACAGTGTGGCGCTGTGGCACTGGACAGAATTGTGCTGACTCAACACCCCATGAACTCAAACAAGAGGTTATTTGGCACGTGTATAAACACTACTGTATAAACACTACCTTTATGTACTTGAGGAAGCCGTGTTCACCCAGCAGGAGCTGAGACACAATGGGGATCCCCTGTGGGTTTCCAGCGCGTGTGGACAACAAGCGGGAATGAGGAAGCAGAGCTAATTCCTGTATGACTGAAAAAACAACACTATGAGAGTGGATATCAGCTCACAAACGGATTTAAAAAAATGATGCTAATGTTGAATGTTGCCTTTAATGGTTCATGTTAAATAGAGATATCCTGCAAGTCCGCTTTAATTGGTCTTTGCAAGAGCGCTTAAGTAATGTGCCTGGTTAACAGCTGAGTTGAGGTTTTACTTGTGCTTAACAACCAGATACAATGGGGCTGATAACGACTATGACTAATGTTTCAGCATTCCTTGATGGTGAGTCTTGTGGTTTAATTTCCAGCAGGTTCTCCAGTGCAAGGAACAAGGGGGTATTTAGTGCTTCTTTCTCTAAAAATCCAATATTGTTTCTGTGAATTCCAGAAATTCTGCATGGCAGTTATTATAAATTGGTGAAGTACCTTAAATAATGCTATGCTATGCTACGATTTAGGATGCATGTATGTCCTCTTCTTGGTTTCTTTTTGTAGGTGAAATATGAGTCATATGTACTTAATCATTCTATGTCTATTTTTTTTTCAAGGCAAAATGTTTCTGACACAGTGGCGGGGAAAAATACGCAAACTTTTAAAGAAAAAGGAACACCACCATATGGGCCTGACATTTGCCCCAAATCCTACTTTCAGAAGACATCTGTCATGGAAGCTCAGCCATTGGAATTCCTGAAAACGTAGTGAACAGTGAAATTGTTTAAATAAGCCCATTCATTTATTTATGTAGGCAATGCTTGAGAGATTGTGATCATTTACATGAGGTGCTAAATTAAACAGACTAAATCAGCTGTTTCTTGCAATGTGGTTAATGTAGTGCATGATGTCCACCAGATGGCGCACAAAAATATATACAGGCACTGGAAAGCCCCATGTCATTTTCAAGGAACCAAGAAGTTGAGTTGCGAAAACCGTTTTACTGGAAGGTTATTAAAAGAACTGCTGTTTCAGTGTATCAGATTTATAGTGTTAAAGAGTAATGATTCATACTGTGCACTGCCAAAGTCTCATTTCCCAGATATCTTACTGAACCCCTGACCGTTCTCTCTTGCCACCATTCCAGTACACTAGTACTGGGTCCAGCAGCCAAAAGAGAATATTTTGAAAATATTGCCCTGCTGCTTCACACATGTATAGCTTTTTGATGGGAAGGGTTAAGACCTGAATTAAAAGAGTATGTGGACGAAATATCAGTGCAAATATTTATCTCCTTTACTAAAATGAACAAGGGACCCTTTCTCTATCATCTTTGTGCTTAAGTGTGAAAATCTGAAACAGGCAATTTTTGTGTAGTTAAATTATTTCTCGGATATGCTTTTTAATTGCCTTGCTTATTTCCTGCTTGCTTGTAGGCTGCTGAAACATAGCATTCATTCAGTGTTACACACCATTAATACTTCTTTGTTTTACTGGTGTATGCTCTTGGTTAGAATGACTGTTGGTAGAAGATGTTGTTAGGTCAGTGAGATTTGTTGACGTACATCAACAACAGTCTGTGGGCAGCAGAACAATGCTGCAGCTGGACATTCTGGAAGGAAGTGGAATAGAATAACAACAACAGAAGGTACTTCACAGAGTGGAATTGTATAATTCTTGTTAAGGAATAGAAATGGCTTTATTTTCTGTGGGATTCCTCTTTTTACAAAAAGTGACTCTAAGCAGTCTGAATGATGGTTTCTCTTTCTCTGTGGCCTCAGTCTCACATGCAGGAACATTTATCCAAAGGGTCTGCAGGAAGCTGCAGAGCCCTGATGTCTATGGATGTTCTTCCTCCGTTGTAACGATTTCCTGCATACCACAATTTATATTCTATGAACTTGAATTTTCCCCACAGTGTTTGCTACAAGGAGTCTCCTTGTGCTCCTTGAACAGATAAGTGCTGCACCAATTTTTTTTGTGCTTGAAGCTTTTTTTGTGCTGGAGTTTTTCATAGACACAGTGTGGGATTGTCTCATGAGATCAGAAACTGTGGACACAACATGATTACAACACTGTTATATCTTAATAAGTGCCTTACAACCAAATCCTTGCCATCTTGATCAATTTTGACCAATCAGACATCATGCCTCATACAGGTACAATAAAACAGGCCCAACCAATTAATAAAATGGTGGATATTGTGAAAGGTGTGTAGCTAAAGCAATTTCAGTTCTTTTGTCCTTTTAAATGCATGCAATGCTTCATATGGAATCTAGTTAGAGAGTCTGTAATTGTTGTGACCCGGAATGGAACATTTTCATTCAAGCCGATTTTGATATGTTTACATTTTTTATGTGTGTACGTATATATACAGCACATATTTAAACACATTCGTTTGTGTTGACCAGCTTGTGCAGTGTAATTGGGGACACTGAGCTGTATTTGCAAAGAAGCTTGGACCAGGAGAATTTTGTTTAATGCAGAAACACAAGAAAAGATCTTTGTACCGGGGAAGAAAATAAAGTTGCCAGAACATGAGCGGACTGTGTCGCATTCATTTAAAGGGTGCAACATAATCTTTTTCTGAATTGCACCAACACCCAGATTTCTGTTAACTATAGTTTGTGTCCCAAATTAAACAACAATGCATAGAAAGGGCATGACAACACAGACTTAAGACCTTGAAACATCTAGTTCAGTTTGGTATTGCCTATGTTATGTTGTGAGGCACTCATAAGATTATCTCTTAATATAGAGAACATCACAGAATTTCAAAGAAAATATATCTGCTCTCTGAAAGTTGGATAATTAACCACTGTGCAGTTTTAATAGAATATAAAATAATTTAATAAATGTAAACGTAAAAAGTCAGGGAACTGAAGAATGCTGGCATTTAGTTGTAACACAACCAGACTAATCCTGCAGTTGGATCAATAATGTTTCTCCTGCTGAGTGTGTCCTTGCATTGCATGTTAAAACACAGAGTTCTTACATTGTTCCAAAATTCATGCAATGAAATTAGAATCAAAATTCTAAAAAGAATAGAGTACTTTGTATAACTTGAAGTGCACAAGAGACCTAGATGCCAAGATACTTTGAAAAAATATAATTCAGCCGTACTGCTGTGCTTGCCTCCATGGAGGACTGGACTCCATGTATCCCAGACACCCCAACAGTACTACTTCTCATTCCACTAATAAGTACCCCTAAATTTGGTTCAGATGTCTGGAAGCTCTTCTCCTAGTGAACAGTACATATCTGAGCAAAATTTCTGCATTTAAAAACATTGAACAATTTTACTTCAGAGAGCGCATATGTTGTGGAATCAGTTGACATGGAAAAATTTAAAGAAGCAACCTGAAAACATGCAAACATGTAGTAGTTTACAGCCGTTCTGAATAATGTTAGTGGAGCATTCAGAAAATGACAGTGTAGTGAAAGGAGAGAGCAGTCACCCCACCTGGCCTCAAACCCAGGTCTACGGGGTACCAAACTGCAGCTTTGACGCAGTTTGGTACCCCAAACGCCAAAGAGCCAGGCTCGTTGGTATGGCAGTCAGAGCACATACTCAAGCATAGTGATGGCACTCCGTCACAGACAATGCTTTCACTTTTACTTTCAAAAACAGAACTGACATGAATGGTGAACAGAACAGTGAAACGACTTGAAGAAATAGCCTACCCTGTGCTTATTGTATAGTTGGTTTGCTCTTAGATTTTACTTTCAACACGACTTACATGAATATTTTGAAAACCTTGAGTTGGCAGAAGTTGAAGTACCACAGACTGTGTTCCGTCTGTAATTATGCAAACATGAAGACAAATCACCCACAAGATACTGAGCATTAAGCTTTATTACGGCAAAAGGGTTCAAACAGCAGTAATCTCATTCAACTTGAGCTACTCGTCTCATCAGCACTCATTCTGTGTGATATGAACATGATAATATATCTTAAGACAAATGGATGATGGGCAGGTTGGTTTATCTGACAGGCGAATAACACAGGAGGACAGGTGTTATTGCCAACTGGGTATACTTAAGATGTGCACCATGCAGGAACTGATGAGCTGGATGAAAAATGTAACAAATATCCACCATTTATGATGACAAATAATGCCAATAAAGCTAATTTTAGGATTTTCTGCATTTCTAAAAGGGAACGCCAGATTCTATCAAATAAAATGGGGGCCTACTTAACATTGTGTGGCTCTACTATCAGTGGATCTGTGGATTTATTTTACATAGACACAGTACTACCTTGTAACTACATACAAAGTAATGTTTTCATACAATGCTCTTACAGGACTGTGTACACAATGTCATTGGCATTAATGATTTAAGCACTATATAATAATGTGTATGTATTCATTTTATTTATCAAAGCAGAATGTAAATACACAGGTATTACGGTCAGTAAATGTAAACTGTGAGCCAAGAAGGAAGCACCCTAAATACAAAAAAATAGTATTTCCTTTTACATTTTCCTTGTCTTGTATAGCTCTATCATGCAACACACTTAAATAAACTTTACCACAAAGTGTCTACATAAAAGTCTACAAAATGGATTTCAAAAATGAAGAGTTTAGGGCCTGCCATGGACCATCTGACCAGGTGATTTTTCCATTTGATAAGATTATGTCAAGAAAAACAAGACTTACTGTAAGCAATCTTTACCGCAATAGTATATAATATACACATAGTTCTCTAAAGTAGTACCCTCAGATGTGGTATCATTTCCTTTATCACCTTCCCCAATAAAATTGTGCAGGTGTTTCCAACTGACATGGTCAGTCCATGTACAAGTCAGTTGGAAAGCAACAATGAAATCAACATTAACTGTGGCAGGTTGCACAGCCAGCTGAAGAAGTGTTGCTTCAGAGCCCCGTCTATAACCTTGGGCTGCCAACACCAGGGAGACACCTAGCTAGCATATAGAGCTACTCCGGCTACTTGACTGCTGGATCAAACACCTGGTGATGATAATCAGCACTCCCGGTTCTACCACCCCTCCTGTACTCTCTGGGTTAAGGGTTAGGCACAAAGCCTGGAAAAACACAGAGAGGTTATCAGAGCCACGTAGGACTAACAACTAATAAGCTATATACATATATATATAGGTGCTGATGTAGTCCTAGTATTACTCACAGGGCATGAAATGCCAGTAATTTGCAATAGATCACATTATGACTGTTCTTGGCTTGTTGCTGACTGGTTTCTATTTTGCTGCATGTCACTGGCCAAGTAAGCAAATGCTGAACAAACTGTGTCTTAAGGATAAGTGTTTTTTGGCAAAGAGGCATATACATTGTATACTGTGTTTAATATGTGCAAATGCCAAAAGCTGATGGCCTAACAGGGGAAATCCAGGGGCAACCTCTTGTGTGGGACCCCCTGGGTGAGGAGGCCTTGGCAGAGAGTGTGATCCCTCAGTGACATTTGTCAGCAGTGCATAAATGGGTGTGTTATCACAGTAGAGGTTTTCATAGGGCTGGCCCATAAATGTGAGTTAGAGTTTTTCTCCGTGGATGATTAAGGTGGATGCTGAAAGCTGAAATATATCTTAAAATGGACCGCCCACATAAAACAAACAAAAAGTCATTGGGGATGTACCTGGATCACTGGGACAAGATCTGTCTCTAACTAGCTGGGAGAATGCAGAGGGCTGATAAGCATCTTGAGCATGTCACGTTCGCTTGGTCCAGGAGTGTTAGCCTGGATCTGTTTTCCAAAAGCCCATTGAACAATAGCTCAAGGATGAGCTCGCCTGTCGTGCCCACTGCGGGCACAACAAGAGGTACGATAAATTGATAAAACCTTTGCAAAGTCCAAGTTAGTTTTAGTTAATGTAGGCAGTGTACTTCTTGGAAGTCAATTGATTTGGAAACACCCTGTGAAGGAGAGCCTTCACCTGTCCCCTAAAAACCTGAATGTTTGTTACTTGTTAGTTTGTGTTTATCGTTAATGTTAAAATGTTCAAGGGCCATTTGTCTTCAATCTGATTCAAACCTACTAATAGCAGATCATTTTATCAAGTGCATCCCAATCTCTGAATTGTTAAATTATGTAACCATTTGTCATTGTAATTATGTGTGTGTGTGAAGCCAGCCATTGGTTAATTGACTACACCTGCCTAATCAGAGGCACAATAAATACAGGTGTGTGGGTGCTGTTAGAATCACTTTTTGTTAGCAGCTTGTGGTGCTTGTGGCTGAGGGTGGGTTTCTTCGCTTTGTATTTTAAAATATATATATTTTTAACTTTTTGGTAAGTTCATTCTTTCTCTTCTTTTGAGAAAAGTGTTGGCCAGCTTCCTCACACACCCAGCTCCAGTCCCCAACGGCTACAGCTGAGCAGGGTTTATAGCTTCCTTTCAACCAGGAGCACTTTCAGGCTAATGCGGAATTGATCAAGCCAGTGATTATAAGTTCACCCATAAGCACTGTGGTGCATGAAAATTACATTGGAGAGTATACACACCACTGACAGACCCTCTCATAAATAAGATGAAAACAAGGCTTGTGTTGATGAGGAACTAGTGTTCCCAGGAACTAGTGTTCATTGCGACAATCATGTGCTCAGCTGCCATCAGCATGAACGCAAGACAATATCCCAAAGTAATAACTATAAGGGAGCCTTTGTAAGTGATTTCATCAAACAGCCCTCACCTTAGGTGTCTCTGTCAGACTTTCCGGAGGAGATGAAGATGAAGGTAATAGCCATGTCAGGTGTTTTGGGCACAACGTTCTCTGTGGCAAGGCAAGGGTCTTGTATATTTTTTAATATTTTGAGGTGGTATTGTTCAGAAGAGAACAAGGCTTGTCACCAGAAGGTATCAAGATTGAGTACCAGGTAGCCCCATCAAAGCGGTCAGATGCAGGGTCTTCACCGTTACCCTTGACATAGACCACCTTCTGAGCCACAACTTCATAATGCTCCCTTCTGGTAATAGATATTGTTCCCTGTACTTCAGAAGATCATGTTAGTAATGTTATGCTTCTGTGATCCCCTTGGCATTGATTTACCCACCAAAAAAATCCAATCAAAATCCAAGGATATTTTTCAAGAGTGTTCAAGACATCATCACAGTAAATTGTTAAAAAGTATAAAAACACTATTTTATGGCACATATTTTAATATCAAATTCCCATGTAGCTTTTATATTTGTGCACAAAATGAAATTTGATAATTGTTCATTGTGGCTAAAAAGTTAGGGGATTTCTGTTTCATTTAGGCTTCCTCTTCTATAAGAAATGCCAAAGGGCATGCATTCAATAGCATGTGTGAGAGTAACAACAAGGCTGGCAAAATACAACGTAAATTACTTCTGGAAAAAATGGTTGACATGATCGTGACGGTATACTAAAACATGAGTTTAACCATTAAAGATTAAAGTAAAATAGTATTCTCAGCATAATATTTAAAAATCAATTTCCATCCATTTCTTAGCATGCATTCTACCCACTACTTGAAACATTGGATTTAATAAGTGATGTTCAGCACTTCTTGGAGGTGAAAGAGAGCCACCAGGCTATAAAACAGTGCACTGTTGCTGTTTAAATGGCATAGGATGAATTTTGTTCTGTGCACACATATATATCTCCATATGCACGACTGTATGTCACGTATCCTACAGCATAAAGGACTTTGCAGGCACACATCAAAACAAATTCTCAGTTTTTTGACTGAACCTACTTGGACCAAGAACACAGCCCAGTAGTTGTCCTTTACTCTGAGAACAAGGGTACTCAGCTAGCATCATGTTGTCTATTGTACAAGGACAGTCACTAGGCTGTATACATAACAAAATGCAATAGTCTTTGTGACACTTTGTGAGGAAAAGGATGCCATTACCCTATTTGCTAACAGACCTAAAATGTTGAAGACATTTTGTTATGTCATTTTGACAAGAAGACATGCTGAGTATCTCAGGAACAGATACAGTTTTCTGAGTGACTAAAACACATGGTAAAATGCTGGAGCTAGGTGCAGGAGACCTATTAATGGATTCCCAGGAACAGGAACATACTAGAGAAAAATGACAAATGCTATTGCTGGGAAGTCTGATTTAATAACTCAGGTTCCATGAAGTGCCACAGATATAACCTACCTCAAATATGCAGAAGCTGCTTAACGGGTTTGCTCCACCAGGACAGACCCAGCGAACAGTATATGGCTCTAAACTGTGTCTTCAGAAGGCCACTCCACTCCCTTTTCTGCTCTGGCCCCCAAATAATAGAATGAGCTACCCACAACAGTTAGGACGGTTGGGTCATTGTCTATTTTCCTGCAGAGATTCAAAACCCACCTTTTTAGACTACATCATGGCTCCCCAAATTCAAGTGATCGTAGTAAAAGCTGATGGCAGAAGTTTGATGGAAAAGGCCTGGAGGAAATATAAGCTTTTGAAGCTGTATGGGTTCAATGGTAAACACTTTGCTACCAGTGAGTCGCAGTGTAAGCTTGGTGGCTATAAATTGTAGTAGGATATGTTTGTTCACCTTATGGCAGCACTTACTCGACACTTTGTGGCAATGGTACTGTATTTCCAGTACGGCTCTAATGATGAGTGGCAGTATCTGTTTGTAAGTTGCTCTGGATAGGAGCATCTGCCAAATAAGTAAATGTAAATGTAAATGTAAATGTAAATGTAAATAGATGTAAAAATGTAAAGCCAAAAGGCCAAACAAGTCAAAAACTAAAAGCAAAGAAGTCCAGACACAAAAGAAGGGGTCACAACAACCAGACAGTAGAATCTGGGAAGGTGGATGTTGTTGGCCATTAGGCTGCAGCACATGTGAAAACATTATGATGAGGTATTAAAATGAAGTATCAATTAAGGCAGTAATACCCCAAAATTAGCAAAAATGTGGCATTAGTTTTCATTGAAAGTTGGAATTTCAGTTTAAGATTTTTCTCTGATACATCGTTTTTGTATGTATGAAACAGCATTGTATCACCACGAACGAAGTCACCCTACCATTATATACTTATATTCTACATATAAATATGTATTTAGCATGTACATACATAAGTAAATTATATACTAAAATAACTGAAGGAACTGGAAAAACTAAACAAATGAGCAGTGGGTTAGAGGACTCCATCAGACCCACATAGTCACAAACTGAAACTGAACTGGATAAGCAAACAAGCTGTGGGCACTGAATGATTTGGTGAGCTGTATACTAATTCCCTTAGTGCTTGGAGGCATATATATTCAGTGACTCTGTATGTGACTGATATGTTGCATGCATAGCAGCCCGCCACAGTGTAACTTTTTACCACACAGTTTCTTAGTCATAGACTGGGACAAAATTATTGTAACATCAGCAGATATTATAATAGCAACAAATTAACCTGATTACATTCAAACTTCTCACCAATGAACAATTCACAAGTAACTCCTCAATCAAACCCTCAAAAGGAGAATGAATTAATTTCTTTCAAATAAATTCTACTTTTCACTTTTTTTTTCTGATTTATATCGGCCTGACTTCATGTATGATGACAGATATAGTAAGAGTTTTCTGGAAAACATGAAACTCCCATGTTCAAACCAGATGTAGTTAGCTCACTGAAGGACCCAATATCTTTTACTGAATTTAGCATTGGTGCCCAGGACATGAAGGGGAATCCCCTGGTATAGATGGGATATATGGTCTCTGCTAAATTTTATCTTACATTTTGGCCTGTTAGGACCATTGCAACTTGTTATCAGAAGTTCATTTTCAAATGCTATGTTATATGCTAAAGTTTTGCCAACTGAAACTGAAAACCTTGCCAAAGTGAAAATGGAATGGCATCACCAATATCCATTATTGCATAATTTGAGTCTTCACCCTGGAGGGCACCCATTTTCCCCATTGTCAATGGTGTGACAGAGCAGTGCACACTCTTCCTAGCATGTATGGGGATGAGGGCTTTTGCACATTCCAGGAAACGCAACTGCAGTGCAGCCTGCCTTTCTTTTTTTATTTGCAGTTACAGTCCTGCATTACATGCCTGTGGAGTACCCTGGGGGGACGAACTGGCAATACACTCATTTTGTGTAAGCCATTGAACAAACTGAATCCAGGACCAGGGGTCTCAGGGGTACATTACATCTCTCTTAAAAATGGTATAGAAATCATTGTCAATTGATACATTATGGAAAAAAGATTTGCTACCTTTTACTAAGGAGATGTGGTTTAGGATATTTACTAGAGTATAGTTTAATACGTCGTTTTCATCTTGAAACTCAAATCATCAGATGATCCAGTTTAATTTTGCTCAAATACTATACTTAACCCCTTGGAAACCTTTTCAAATGAAACTTTATTCTGGCCCCAGCTGCTCTGTCTGCTCTCAGAGTACTTTTCAAACCTTCATTCATATTATTTTGGGGGTGTCTCTGAATTCTGGCGATGAGCCTCTACCAACCTGTCTGTTATTGTGCCAAAAGAGAGGCTTTGCTCATCTTTTGTTCTTAATTAATGATGATTCTTTGTAACAGCTATCCCCATGACAAAAGTGGTTTGTGTTAGCTGGCATTACTGCTGCCAGAGACATGCTGAAGTAAGTCCCCACACATTCTTTCATGTCATAGCTCAGTGTTTCTCAACCCTGCTCCTCGCGGCACCCTGTCCTGCATATCTTCCATCTATCCTTGCTCTACCTACCTGACTGAACTCATCAGTGGCACATTTTATAAGCTGAGCACACCTGATTTAATCAAGCAGCAAGGATAGATAGAAGCTATGCAGGACAGGGTGTCGCGAGGAGCAGGGTTGAGAAACGCTGTCATAGCTGAGCCTCAGCTTGTTCTAGATATTGCTCATTTGGAGTTCTAGGTTGCCAGGATGCAGGGTGGAAAAACAGAACACATAGCATTGTGGTCTGACACTGCAGATAAAATGAGGTCATTTAAACTTTTGAATGGCCTTCACAGGGTTGACGATAGCGTCCCCTGTGGGGGGTGGGGGTGGCGACAGCATCGTCTGTGGGGGGTGGGGTGGCGTATTTTATTTCCTGTCAATTTTAGCATTGTGCCCGGTGGGTGTTTCCACCTCCTTTTTATGACCTATTTTGTTTTGTCGGTTTGGTTTTTCCAGTGGGAAGGGGAGATGAGTGATGAAACTCTCTGTTCCTCTACTCATCTTTTTTTTTAATATAAAAAAGAAACTAGTAATTGACAAAATGTGTCATTATAAAATGGGGGGAGATTCATGTGAACTGCTGAGCAGTAAAATAAATTGTCTTTAACACAAGTAAATATGATGCAAGTATAACAGGGAGAAAAACATTGTGGATAAGAATGGCAGTCCTGTTCAATTAAGACAAAACATGTAATATCCTTAGCAAAGAGTAAAACCTACAGCACTCATAGTCAGCTCCATGGATAAACAAATCCCAGTTAGAGCTACTTTGATTACTGTGACGTCTGTGAGCTTAAACACTGAAAAGGATCTTAAACAACATCTGTAAACTGGAATGTAAATAACTTAAGCAATCCTTCTGCAAAAAAAGGAGGAGGAGGGGGGAGGAGGAGGAGGAGGAGGAGGAGGAGGAGGAGGAGGAGGAGGAGGAGGAGGAGGGGAGGAAGGGGCAGCACACAGCACATGGTCTCCTCCAGCCACACACCTGTATTTAACTGGCCCTCACTTAGGCAGGTGAGGCTCACTACCAATGGCTTGTCAATTACTATTAAACAGACAGACAATGACTTCCAAGCTTACAATTACAAACAGCTGATTACAATTAAACAATTAACATGGTTTGAATGAGGTTGACTGAAAGGAGCTGTATTATGGTCAAGCTGAAAATAGAAAGACAAGGATCCTTATACATTTGAGCAATTAACCAATTAACAATTAAAATAAACAGTTCTGGGGGACAGGTGAAGGTTCTCCTTCACAGTCAGAATGAAGAGGGCTAATGCTGACATTTAGTGCAGCTTCTCAAAAGGCTGTTGCTGGTAAAGAAGCAGCCAAGACGATCTTGCGCTTTTTGAGTTTCTGCTAGGTGTTTTCTGGTTCTGTACTTGTAAGACTGTTGTGTTCTGCCTGTGCTGCATATTGTACGTCTGGTTTTGATTTGAGGTGTGTGTGTGTATTTGTGTGTATTGAGGTTGTTGATAGCTTATCAAATCATCTAATACCTCACGGTGCACAACCCAAATGTAATTTGGGAAGGGAGTGGCATATCTATGTTTTTCTATACACTGCTGCAGATGACTGGATCAATTGCCAACCTAACAAATCAGGTCAGGTGTTATTTATTCATTCATTTATTTATTATATAGCTGCAGTGGGCATCCCTGAGCAAGCTGCATCACAGGTGTTTCTTTAGTTACCATTTCAGCTGTATGAGTTAATGGTATGGCCACTATCAATAATGTAAAAACCCTGGACAAGGACATCTGCTAAACAAAGGGCAGAAAAGAAAAACACCAGGGTTATTATTTTCACACTGCTATATCTTAACATTGTAAATCATGTACAAATAATTGCAAGTAAAATGAATGTGAACATACCAAAAAAAAACCTGAGGAATATCCTTAACATTGGAACATTCTTACATGTGAAGATGCTGATAGAAGGTGGGTACTTTAATGGTTAACTTCAGACTAATACCCTTGGAAAAAAAACTCAGGATTTTACTTGGAGTATACTGTTATCTTTACAGGAACTGTAATTTATTTTCACTCTGCTGTTGTTCTTATCAACTGCACTCTGAACAAACCTTTCCTGTCATCTACATTAAAAGTCAGACAGAAAGTGAAACCATCCTGTGATGCTGAGAGAAATAAATTCAAGGAAATGCCCCACAACGAAAGCCAGAGCAGCGGTTCAGGCCATTGACTCATGAAAGTTTGAGGCAGAGGCAAGACCACAAAGAATGTATTTGTGGGTCTGTGTATATATTAAGGGGATTCATTGTGCAGTTGCAGAGAGTGCTACAAACACATGAAAATACCACCAACAGAATACATAAAAACCTTACAAAACTGGCTTCTTGGAAATGCCATTAATCTATGATTGTTTTGTTTGGTTTGTCTGTCCTGTCATGCCCCCAGTCCACGGTAGAAATGGAAAGAGGAACTGGGGTTTGCAGTAAACAAGTTCAGTTTTTCATTTCATGAACTGATTGTTCATCTGTTTTCTCTTTATCTCTCTTTCACCCCCTCCCTCCCGCTCTCTGTCACACACAAACACAAGCACATACACTTAGACAAAGACGAGAGTTTTCTGAAATGCAAAGCTCACAGAAAGACTTGACCATTACCTTTTTTTTTAACTACCAGTGCACCTTATCATTGCAAGACTCTTGGGGGTCACAGTTTCAGTGCTTTAATTTCAATATCAACTCATTTCCCTCTCACAGAGTTCCCAGAGGTATGAACACAAGTCTCACAGTGCATTAGCAGAGAGGGAAATTATATACAGTGATGGGCTTACATCCTGCATGCGAACAGTGAATGACAATGAACACCTGCACACTCATTATTTGTGAAACAGCAATGGTCTACCTTTTCTCCCAAGATTATCTTCACCACGCTCACAACACAGATGTTACAGTTAGTTCAGTTTTTTATTAGTCACCATCCCTCTGTTTCACAACTTTCGCAACAGCAAATTCCACAGTTGCGGTGTTGCCGTCTCCTCAAGAATTTAAGTAGATCTTAAAGAGAAGTCACCCTGCTCAGCTTGGTTGCGGTAAATGCTGAAATCATGTGTGATGTGATTCACTAGTATCATTCTTGCACGTCCATATCAAGGACACAGTAAAGCCAATGGGTTGGGACCTTGGTTGGATTTTAGACATATAACCGCTACTAGATAAAAGTCATCACAGCAGCAATCAACCTCTCATGTCTTATGCCATTCAGAGAGAGAAGTCCTATATTTCCATTTTATATAGATCACTTTCATTTTATTTTCATTTTGTGTATAAATTAAAGATTGCAGCCAGGGAAAAGTGACCTGGGTGATGGAGGCCTACAGGTGATGCATTATCACGTAACTATCTCAATTGACAAACTGGAGCAATACTATCTATTTCTATTTTTTAGACAGATGCCTTTGTGTTTTGGGCCTATGATACTCCTCATTTGAAATTTGACCTCATTCATTCAACCATTAAAGCATTGCCATTGACTGTGCCCCCTCATGACTAGCAAACTGTTGAATCAAAGCACACACTATTGAAAGTGATGCATGCCAACGAATTAGATGGAAAGAGTCTTTCAAATGCCAGTTGAAAGACTTAAGAAAACTGTGCAGAAACATGACCTGAGAGCTCAACAGGTGCCCTTGACCTTGTAGTTTTCTTTTATGACACTCCACCGGGGTGATATTTATCTTGAGAGTGAATATGTCCTCTCATTCAGTATACACCTTCAGAAATCAGAGCATTTGTTTATGAATTCTTTATAAAGAATGACTGTAACCTCATGAAGGCCAATATAAATCATGAACAAACATTTGAAACATTTTCAATGAAGTGCAGACTACTCATGCCTCAGTGGCAAAAGTTTCAACTGTAAATTAAGGGACCGGCCTTCATCAGCTCTGATTCTGGGCAGGATTAGACTGGGGTCCCCTGCAGCTATTCTGAAATCTAAAGAAAGGTTTCAGTTGGGCATAACATGTACACAATTTCCCTGAGTTTTAATCTCTCAGAGAACCGCTCTACATCCAAGTGAAATGTAATGGTGACACAGATGGCAGTAAAATATACAAAAACTACAACATAGTTCACATTCTAGAAACAGAGAATGACAGGCTTTTTTGCTGACAGTCTGGTTAATTAATGTCATTGCAGCATGAGAGAAATAACAAATTTCACTCATACTCAGATAGCTTCCTGTTTTTTTTTTTTAAATTTGCTGATATAACAGTTTTTAGTCAGTGGTAGGGAAGTTTGTAAGGTACAGACAGGATAAAAATTGAAAAATGTGCAAGCTTTTTAGCTCTCACCAGGAAAATTCCCATGAAAGTTAGACGTTAACTGCGGTCATGAAATTGTGAAAATTTCCACTGTTTGATTAGGGTATTTGAGTTTATTCTCAGCAGAGTCCTTGACCTTCCTTCACCTCGCTGCAGAGCATCAGTACTGTCCTGAGACACTCTGTCATGTTGTCGCACTGTCCTGGTTGTGCCATCACCAGCACCCTGCATGTCTGCCGTTCCCTCAGGAATCTTCTCAGCGACTCGTCCAGCTCACCATTCCCTTCTTTGTAACCATCCAGGACAAGCAGAGTTTCCACTGGCCCTGTCACAACCTCCCTCAGGGCATCAGCTGTGAACTCCCTGCCCAAGCTGAGCTGTGACATCATTTCCTGGAACAGGCCACCCCTCGACTCCTGGCAGGTCACTAATATGAGCAGGTCAATCTGCTTGACGCCGAAGGGGTCCCGCTCAGAGTTCTGGGCCCAGGCTGAGGCCAGGCTGACAGCCACACTGGTTTTTCCACTTCCAGGCTCGCCCTCCAGGAGAATGGTCTCCCCAACATCTGGTAGCAGGGCAGTGACCCCCAAAGGCAAGCCATCCCTGCAACACACAGCGTAAATGCCATTAAAATGGTAATAACTACAATAACAGCATCAACGTGTAATCTGGATGAAGTGGATTCTTAATAGCAGTAGGCGATTTGAGGGGGGATGCTATCCCCCTTGTTAGCAAAATGACCAAAACGCATCCCCCTTGTTAACCTGCCATCCCCCCTCTCCATCCCCTAGTTAGTAGCACAGAGAGTGCTGCGTGTGCATCTGCCATCCCCCCTGTTAAAAATTAACGAATCACCTGCTGCTTCATAGAAATGAACATTGGATAGCCCAGAGCTATCAAACAGGGCATCATCACTTTCACTCCACAGAATCCTTTCAGACAAAAACATGACTTCAGATTCAGTTTCAAAAAGCGCTCCTAAACTCTACTGATATGAGTGCATTATTCTCGCAAAAATGCACTGGTGTCCCATTATGATGGGAATTCTCTTAATGAAGTAAAAGTTTGACTCACTTGTGAACATGTGTAAAAATAACTACATGTGAATTCCACACAGAAACGTGACTCATGGTTTTCTTACAGCTAAACGGAATTTCACCAAATTGGATTTCACCAAAACAAACGTGAGGTGTCTTGGGAAAACCTGGACGACCAAGACACACACAAATCATCTTGACATTTTATATTTTTTCATTACCTGTGGTTGGCAGAACCACAGAAAGTGTAGCTATCCACATTCCATAGATAAAAGCCACAGAATACTAAATATACTTTTCAAAAACAAAACCTATATCTGCCGAATACTAAAGCAAAATAAATGGGTAACAAACAATTTGCCATCACAGTATCCAGTCATGGCAGCTGATCTCCCAGGTTACAGTGTGCCATCCCACTCCTGGACTTAATACTTCTCTGAGACCTATTAATGGCCCTCCACCCTCCCTGATTTTCTGTTTTTCCATTTTTATAGCGTCTCACTACTTTTGAAGGAAAGGGTTTTGAGAGAGGGTATGTTGCAGTGACAGTAGTGTGAGCCTGCTTTACATTGTGGCTATTGTAGATTTTTAGTTACACACTTGTATGGCTAAGCAATAGAGCTTAGCCATACATGAACAGGGTCACTTACTATGTATTTGAGGCTAATGTATTCAATTTATAAAAGCTGCAGGAAGGACTGGGTGCATTTCTTGAAAATGTTTTGACGCTTTTTTTTTGTTGTTTGCTTTTTCGTAACCGCCCCCACCACAGAACCACACTCCAGTGACGCACCTGTTCCGAAGGCGCTGTGGTAGCTCCTTCTCACAGAACGACCTGCGCGACTCCGCTTCCTCCGCGTCGGAGGAGAGCGTCGCGTATCGTCTTCTCAGAACCTCCCTCAGAATTTCCACCGCTCCCTTGTTTTCTGCAAACACAAAAGTGAAAACATCTTTCTGAGTGGTGCCCGGGATGGAAAGGTGCATCAGATGTCAAGCACGCACGCGCAAACAGCTTCACTTACAAGATAAGCAAAAACCAGGCCAGCCAGGCTGGTTGTGGTCTGAGAGCTGCATGGGTTTGTGGGACAAGAGCCAACGCAACACTTAATTTCAAGTTGTCGAGCTTGCACATTTTGCTGTGTTGCACTATTTCTGTGCATGTGATCACTGAACTGTAACCTGTTCCTCTACACAACAGCGCACAGCAGGCAGTCACAAGTTGTGAGCAAGCGGCTGTCTGTCCTTGTGATTGCGCACCGGATCATGTGATGTCAGCACAAGTCTAGGTTATTCAACCAGAACTCATCCCCTTTACATTCAATGGACACGTGCACCAACAGCTTTTCTCTATGTCAGTACACAAATGGGCCCGATCAAACTAAACTTTAGGGGTGGCCCTGCATGTCCTATGAGGAGAAAACCACATCCACTCCTTACTTAGCATACCTTCAACAGAGGTCTGGACTTCAATGCTAGTTTCTAGAGGCATACCTGTCAAAAAGAATTGTAGTATGTTCAATAATGGGTTAAAGGAAGAGCAAGTGTAGGCTCTGTCTGTCCTTAAGCTACCTAACAATCAAATAAGCTTTTCTCTTGAGTTACATACAATAAGGAGAACATGGGTAAGCAATGCTGACTACATTTCAGTTACAATGGTAGCATTTTTGTGTAATGCACCAATGATGATCAATAACACCATGAGGTCATTTTGATTTCAGCTTAGCCACTTTTTAAGCCTTTTTAGAGTTCTGTGTTAAAACAGTTAGCAAAACAATCAGTCAAGCAGTCAAGGAAGTCAAGCATATTTACTGGCACACCCATCATCATCTAAATTTGATTCAATATACACATTTGCATGTGTTCAATTTACTTTTGGCCTCTAACAAAATGTCCAGTGGGGCAGGGTCATGTAATTATTTATCTGACACAATGCTCTTTTCACACAATATACTGTTTTGGCCACTGGACCATCCCTTTGAAGAGCCCCTCATCCAGCTAAAGGGAACAACAGCACTACCAATCTTGCCCTGTGGAACCTGCAGTTTGTGCAGGGGGATGAGGAGGGGAATTTGAAGGTAACAAGTGGAAGTCACACAGGGTTGTTGAAACAGACCTCTATACATAGCCAATGGTAGAGAAACGGCATAGCTTTTGGTGAGTGCTGACCTTATCAAATTAACATACCTTTATCCCTAAAAAATAAAATACTCATAGCACAGTCAGGGTTTCAACATATACTGACACTCACGTGCAGGGAAAGGGTCCTTCTGGATCAGACAGTCCATGGTTTCTGCTGTGTTGCGTCCTTTATAACCTGTCAAAGGATTCAGGAAGGTTTTATTTCAGTCTAATAAACACATGCAAAATCTATGGTTCCTCAGTCAGGGAGCATGAGATTAACATGAAACAAAATGTTTTGCCATATTTGAAAAGACAGCTTACTAGACATCTTGATAAAATGATACAAGGGTTTTCTGTTCCTGGAGGAATGGATATAAGACTTATTTAATTGCAGTGCAATTTTTTTCCACCTGATAAAGTGTCTGGGAAACCTATTATTTATCTCTGTCAGTAATATGAAAACAGTAATACAGTAATAATAAAAAATATTAGGGAGTTTACAGACACATGTCAGTATTTATATGCTATATCCTGTTGAAATTCAGAAACCACCAATGTTATCTGGAAGTGCTTTCATTTCACATGAGGAAGATACCTGCAGATGGGGATATTTACGCACATGGCAGTGAGAAGTGGTTTTGGAAAAGTGCACAGTCATGCCTTGCACCCCTTGGTTCTGCATCATGTGAATACCACAGCACATGAAATCCCAAAAAAGTCCCACTTCATTTTTAACTCATTCTTTGTGGCTTTGTCACTAGGTCAGGAGCAACTATCTGGGACTTCCTCTTAACAGCAATCACCTTTTAATGTAAATGTGATACCTTACATTTTCACTTCTGGTGAAAAAGAGAGGAGGTGCCAAGACATGTGAGTGATTCAGCTTTTAAGAGGACCATCAACCAATAATCTATCTGATGACCAAGCAGGATGCTGGATTGAATATTTCTTTGCATCAAACAAAATACAGGACACAGATATGGCCGCTGCAGATGGGAAATGATCAGTTCAGTATCATAACCCTGTCTGTTGTTCTGCTTGTGGCAAAGCAAACAAGCAGGGAGACAGAGGAGGCTGAAGAACTGAAGTTACCTGCCCTCCTGCGATATATCAGGATACTGGCCACACACACTGCAAAGGTCACAGTGATCAGTACGACTGCTACAACAAAGGAACCTTTTCCTGTCTGCTTCCAAGGTATTTCCTCTGTAAAGTAGAACAATATGGACAGGAAATCCAAGTTTGAATACATTAAATAAGTGTCTATCTGGGATCTGCTTAGTGTATACATTAAGGCTCTTATTTCCCAAATAATTCCAATAATACCAACTGGATAATAGTTGTGCTCCTAGGCCAAATAGATTCAACCCCAATCTCTAACCTCATATGCCATCAGATGCACATATTCAAACAACCAAAACATTTTTAAAATTTCAAGAGTAGGAAAATATTTGTATCCCCTTTGGAAGCAACCGCAACACCTCGTGTTCTCAATGAAAATAGGTCTATGTAACCTGCAAATATTTTTGCATTTTGAGTAGGCTATGTACCATAAGTCTATGGTGGACAATGGTGTGGTGTAGCATTTACAGAACTACAGGAAAAGGTTACAGGGAATCCCTCATATGCTTAAGCAAGACATTTAGCACTGCTTACAAAAATATACAGCTTCATGAATAGACAATACATCAGCTTTGGCTAAGGGTGTCTGTGGAGCAGATGAATAATAGTACTCCTCAGTATTTTAAAGCCTCTTTCAAGCTCCACCCACTTGCACTTGTTTTTCCTTTTTGTTCATGTTCCACATTGGCTGTGCACACTTAAAATTGCAAAAAACTTTCTTGACTTCATGCTGTTGCATTTTTATGACTTTCATGTGCACGTCAGTGTTTGTTGTGCTGCACTGTGACAAGGTTGCAGACAAGGTTTGAGTGGAACTTTGATTGTGACTCGGCAAAAGATAGATTCAGGATATAGATACACTGCTGGAAATAACCTAATGTTACAGCGAATATCCCTAATTGGAGCACTTCTCCAAACTACTTCATGTTATCAGACGTTGTCGTCTTTAGTGCGTGTTTGTCTGTCTGTCTTCTCTCTCTCTGTGCGTGTGTGAGCGAGAGAGAGACAGAGACAGAGAGAAAGAGAGAATCAGAAAATTACTAAAGCATCATTCAAGATGCAAACCACCATTTGTTTAGTTGTGTTCACACCAAATGGCACTTATTCCACAAATGCCTTAGAACAGTACTATCATATAAGGATGAACATGACAGAAACATCCAAATGCACTGTGCTTCAGCAAGTTTCTCCTCCATTGTATCTTTGGTTAAGCTATTAAGTTAGCCATTTCCAAGAAAAGTTTAAATTTGAGGTATGAGAAACCTTCAAATGTCATGGGGAAAATCTCTGAGATGTCCATTAACAAATTTTTTTAACAGTGATGACTACAGCAGAGGGAGAGGCCCAAACCTTTGGATAAAGTAGGGGAAAATACTTAACCAGCACCTATCACAAGAGAGCCACTGAGGAAAACACCTGTTCCATAGCACAGACTTCATACACAACAAACCACTGAAAAGCTTTCCATGTGACATACAGCAATAGATGTAAAACACTAAATTGTGTGAGCACTGAAATTTGAGATCATTGTGCTTCCTTTATTATGAGACAACATAATGGCACTGTATATCCTGAGCATAGTTCTACCAAAGGCATGAAGTCAGAAAGCCTCACCTGGAATGTGAAATGTAACTGACTGGCCCATGAGCCCTTCCTTCACAAAGGCACATGTATAGGTGTTGTTGGAGGTTCTGACAGTTATTCCACTGGTGACATGGAAGAGCTGGTCAGAGGAAATGACTGCCGTGGTGTTGGCCTCCTCTGTGAGATTTCTGCCCCTCCCATCTGTCCAGACCACGCTGGCCTGGGGATAGCCCTGGGATTGGCACAACAGTTCCACCTCATCTCTTCCACTTCTCCTTACGCTTTTATTTATGGATTTATAGGAAGCTGGAAATAGATAAGGACAGCAAACATGAATACACGCAGATCAAATTAGTAGAGGAAATGCTCAATTTGTTGGCTATTAGTCACAGCTATAAAAAGGCTGGGGATAATCATATGCACAGGAGAGTAGCTGGACAGTCTCAAAGTTAAAGACTAAATGCCAACCTTTTACTGTGAGAGTAGTCTGTTTGTAGTCAGCTCCCCCCATCTCCACCAGACACTGGTATGTCCCGGAGTCATTTATCCTGAGATGGGAGATCTGCAGTGCTGCCCGTCCTCTCCTCAGCTCATCCCTCAGCAGCCGCACACGGTCTCTGTATTGGGGGGCCTGGGAGCTCAGGTCCTCCTTGCCGTTCTCCAGCTTGTACACCTCCATGGGGGGCTCAGGCAAGATGCGACGCCAGAACACTGACAGGCTCTCCTCACTGCCCCCTGGCAGGAATATGCACTCCATCGTCACGTTGCCGCGGAACTCGGCGAGATGGAAGGGCTTGGTCACCTCCACAGTGAAGAGGGCTGCATAAACAGAGAGCAGCACAGTGCACGCTCATTAACGCAGTCGACACCAACTTTCTTCCCCATATCTGATGGCGAGTAGCTCTGAGGCCCACATCCCATTTGAGGTTTCAAATAACTATCCTAAGGGTTTGGACCAAAATTAGAAGACACTGCAGTTCTCATGGTCATTAATGTCACATGTTTTACTCTTCAGTAGCTTTGCCAGTATGTGTCTGGCATAACTTGTCTCCACATCCTGTGGATACAAACCTGGATACTGAAGCATTACTGGTGAAGCACCTTGCTCCAGGGTATAATAACACGTGCCCCACCTGGGAATCAAACCTGTACGCTGTTACAAACTCTAGCCACACTGCTGCATCAGTACCATAGGGAATTACACTGTCTAAGGAAAAAACAAGAGTTGAATGACAGCATACCTGGGACTCCTGGCCATAAGACTATTTGCAAAATCAGAAGAGCCGTATCCATTTCAGCTGGAGAAACACTGGAAAGTAGACATTACACCAAACAGTTTACATGAATCGGAGGGTCAATTGTCACTGAGCAACTCAAGAGAAAGCAAAGAAATATGCCAAAGGTCATGCATCACATTATGGTCAGTCATGTTCAAAAAAGATTCACAACTACATGTTCAATTCAGCCTTGTATGAAATATCAAACAATGTCAAAATGTCAAAATGCCTCCATTACCACATGACACACAATAGCAATTTGTTATACACAGTCAGCAAAATCTAACCACCTGTTCCAAATCCTGTGATTCGATCCTGTCAGAATGTGTCATTCCTGTGAAGATTGCCCATCTTTACTCAGTAATCCCAGTTCTGCTAACTTATCACCTGTGTAATTTCCAACCACAAAAATACATTAAGTGAATATCACTTCTGTAATTCATACACACACCCACACATCCAGATATGTGCATTCTTCACTGGCAACAGTACAGATGTCTAGAAAACAGACACCAGTGACAACAATACATCTTAGACAATATGACATTATGATTTTAGTAAGCATCATCACTCATCTTAACTCCTCCTGGAAAAAGTTTTTTTTACTTCTCCCTTTTAACTCTTTGTATCTTTCACAGACATTTACAACACAGTTCCATGGTTTTACTCAATATTATCTCATATTTGTATCTATGTGATGAATATACTTGCTATACATAAGAGACTGATACTTAGGCGGCTGAAAATCTAAATATTTAAATGCTGTCCCCCAACGTTCACAAACGGTAAGACTGGTGTAATGCTGTAACAACTCGGACAGTATTTGAACAATTCTTACTCATTGAACTTACACTGAAACGTGAGACGTTTTTACACATCCCTGGTCGCTTTTTCGATGTCTACAGACAGATACATATGTATCATATCATAACCTATCCTGTCTTCTTTGTCGTTTCACACCAAAGCCTGTGCACAATATCTTTCGATGCGACTTTTCCTTTGCAAGAAGTGGTGAAAAGCATAGGCTACGCCAAGTAGATACTCAACGTGTGTAATATAGCATGGGACAGCAACTATTCTGCTTTCAGCATTCAGTTGTCATGAATTATTTTCACATTAATGCCGTTTGCCGTTTTAATGTGAACGAATTCTAATTAACATCAAATATTTATGCGAAAGTCCACGCGTAAAGGTGAAAAGCACAAACTACTGAGGCAAATGCAAAAAAAGTTCAAATCAGAAGAATGACATTATCAATCTAATAAACATTACACAATAAACATCTGTACCTCCATTATGCTAGAAAAAAAAAAACAGAGTTAAATACGGGATTAAGACAAAGTTCCTAAAATTTAATAAGAAGAAATTCGTTTGCCGTACCTTCTCCGACGCCGGTTTGTCAGGCTCTCTGTTCCGCGGCATTCTAAAGTCAATCCCATTAAGCCTACTTCCCGTTTTTGGGCCCGCGCCCGCCCACTGTTTAGTTTTTTCTGCTGAATACCCACGTACCTCAATTTATATGCCAGTGGTTGACGTTATATCATAAACATGACCTGGAAACATCAATAACACAACCGCTAAATGCAGCATGCCATCATGTCACCGTACTCATATTGATCTGAATCAACTATGATTTAAAAATATGGAAGGGTATTATATCTGTCAATATACCAGACTATTTAATAAAATATATTTGCTACTGCAGGTGACAACTCCGATCTGTATGTTAGTATATCACCTGTTGTACAAAAAATACAGGATTACGATGGAGTGGCGATCTAAACTGAGGTTTTACGGTAGACGCGTTTAAGAAAAGACCTGCGTCAGTATAAAATGTTGACGTGTGACGCGACATGCATCCTTTACATAGCTACGCTTTTAAGCCAGTGAGAACGCGATTTTAACACCTTTTTTAACGGCAGGAAATTAACAGTAACAGCGTTCAACGTGCTATTTTGACACTTTTATGCATGTATGCCAGCTTTCGATTTCACAGCGTCGGTCAACTCTGTTGAATTATTCTAAACCAGCAAATTTTGTATCACATTTTCTTTTTCATTTTGAAAAAGCATGAACGAAAACATTGGTGATATTGGCTGAGCTCACTGATACGACATGCTCTGCCGAATCCTGTCAAGACGTGTTCATGCTAGGAGAGACATGCAGCACACATTCTCAAATTTTCTTTGATCCCACTCAGCGAAGTGAGGGTGTGGTGAGAGGACTATATTCCTCTAACACCCTCATAACAAAACGAGGAAATATAAATATAGGCCACTGAAAAAGACCTTATTGCCACTGCAATAACTGCAACACTTTGCAGCACACTTCACTTCACAAGGGAAGGTACCCCTGAGACATCAAGTAAAAAAAAAACAAAAACCGGAAGTCCCGATTCGCATTTTTTCCTTTTTGATAGGTTTATCATCTGAATGGCATCATGACCAATCTGACCAACAACGTGCCTTACCACAGACCACCCCAAGCCAACATTTTATGAGTATCCTGTCTAGATTACAGAGTGCAGAACCTGCATCAGCAGCTGGCCAGAAGAGGATGGACATCCCCCAAGTGAGTCTGGCTCCCTCTGAGCTTTCTTCCTGTCGTCCTTGATCCTTGGGGATGTCCTAAGTTATTTCTTTAGCTTTTACCAGCTGCTCTTGACAGGGTTACCTGAATTAATTGGGAATCTTACCAGCAATCTTCTGCCTTATACTGGACTAAATTGGGCTTGGCAAACCACTTTGACTTCACAACCACTCCAGCTTGTTCATAATTCTTCTGCTAGGCTGGACTTCAGCCTTTCAAAGTTGTTAGCTACTCTCTTAATATAACTAGCAGATGGAAAGATATTTTCCCATATATTTTCATACAGAAATATATAGACGTGAAAACGTATTTGGTGGCCACACTGAAATAAAAGCCACACAAGAAATAAAAGAACAGCAAGATGTAAAGTTTTCAGAAAGAACCAAAACAAAAGACCTTCAGCCACTTTAAGATTTGAAAGACTAAAAAATAAGTTTTTAAACATTGTTTCATATAGTACATTACTGTACATATTATATGTGAAGCGACAGGCTCCATTGAGGCTATCATCTATTTTTTTCATCTTGTTCCAAATGGCAACTTTTAATTTAATAGGCCTGTTACTAGGCTTTATTAGGTTATTTGTGAAACTTTTTATGATGACATTTTTATCCCTTTATGGTCTACAAATAGGGCATTGCAATGTATAAACAAAATTGTGAGGCATTGTTTACATTGTTCTACGTGTTTGGGCTATGACTCACCCAGTGCTATTATAATCCTTCAGCACTGCTAATATGTTCTTAAAATTGGATTGCATACAGGCTTGGGCTACAGTAGATATTAATCTATAAGCACATGTCAAGCACATCTGCAGATACGTCATCATATGGTCGTGGAGCAAAGCTAACATAGGATCAACCTAAACATACTCATCAAAGCCCATCTATTTTTCTTCCATTTTTATGACTGATACAGAGAAACAGTTTTGCTAGACTAACCATTCAAACCTACCTGGGCTTGTGAACAAGCTTTTGTATGCTTTAATTTCACTTTGGACAGAGACCATGTGTTTTAGACAATACAGTGATAATATCAGGCATGCTCTAACAAGTGTGACCGCAAATATTTTGCACTGGGGAAAAAATATCCACGTAGCTAAAAATTTCACAGGGATTTTTTTCCCTGAGTTTTCCCTGAGTGGCGCAGATTAATGTCTCATCTGATCACGTGATCATCGAATCACTTCAGTTAATAAGTTGAACAACTAGCAGTACCACAGCCCCACAATGACCCAGACGCTGCCACACTGTACACTTGGGCTGCAGTTCAAGAGTATTATCTGAATTTTGGATTTAGCATTTTAACATGATTATGTTATTTGTCATGATCAGCAAGCCAAAGTGCTCACAAGTGAATGACGATGCAAAAATGAGTGGCTACACGTCTGTGTATTGATTTCAACAAAACCGAAATGAGTTCTTGGAGTCATATTACACTTCTTATGCGTGTATAACTTGGGGGATTTCAAACAGCAGGCATCAAACATATCATCTTTTTTTCTGTATGCTGAGGAAGTGCTGCACTGGGTATTCTGGTGCAACATAAGAAATCTAAAATACTTGGCACAGGACCCAAAGAGAAAGTACCCACTACCAGTAACAAAAATAATAATGATACCTTCTATAAATTCTAACATAGGCCAATTAAACGCTTTCAATATGAAATATTTACATGAAACAAAACATTCTATGCAAGAACTAACTGCAGTAAAACTTGTTCTTACACACATACAGTACACTATCAGCTTTTACTTTCTCATCCCATACATGTCATTGCTTAACATTTCCATAGCAAAGACAGAATAACTTTGAAATCCAACCAGATGAAAAGAAGACCATTAGGTCCTATAAACAACTGCATCCCAAATGAACTTATCATAGTGTTAGACGACATGTTTCAGCTGGAATGTTAGAATCATATAATTTTAGAACTGTAAGGCTTTTTGAGCTGTGGATCTGATTACAGGCAAGATTTTTTCTCTGATCTTTCATTAATAACTCGGTATAATATCTGCAGAATTACAGCAGTTGAGGAAAACCTCACCTTTTACAGTGCAATCTTTTACAGTTTAAGGGTTACAGTAATCACACAAGATTCTTGACACTGTCAGGGTGTGTTCTGACCAGGAAAGCATGCAAATAACCCTGACAAGGAACTAAGTGAAAAGCTTACAGTAAACGGAAGCAGCCCACAGCATGAGTCAGAAGGAAAGGATCTGAAAGATGATAGAATAATTTTATGATATTTTTAACATGCCACTTTATGTGTTTGTGTGTGGTGGGAGAGAGAGAGATGTCTAGGAAAGTGTAACCACTGGCATTGTACTTGCACTGTTAAATCAATGGCTCACATTGCCCTAAAATATGAATGCCTTGTGTATGTGTACATACTGTCATGTGTTAACTTAATCCTTTCTAAGGTTAATGTGATACAATTACAACACGGTGCAATTTTGACGTTCACTCAAATTTCAAAAGAACACTCAACATTTCACTAAACTCTGAGAGGTGCGTCTGTGATGGATATTAAGTTAATAAGAACAGGTTTGTAACTTTCCAGTGTAAGCAAAGACAATGTTAAAGTAAGTCGGTGCTTTCGGTGTACAACGTACGGGAAAAATATTGCGGATACAGCGCAGCAGAGATACACATTTGATGCAATAATTTCCAGTTGTTAACGGTTTTCCTAATTTAATCGTATAAATCAATTAACTAAAACGTAAGCTTACAGATGTTATTGATTTACGCCTATTATAGCCTACAAGACTGCGCAATAAGCGCAACACATGTGCGTCGTCTGTGATTTGAACAGTCATAGATAATAAAATCTTGCAGGTAAATGTGACTTTGACTTGTCACGGGAACTCACTACGCTTATTGGATGAACAGGAAATGCAGGATAGTGTTGTAATGGAAGAAAATCGCAGCAAACTACGTTGCAGTGAGGGGTTATCCACTGTAATCGTTGCAAAGTCGATACACAAAATAAAGTATGCCCTCATATTAGTAATCAAATGAAAACATCATTTTTCTATATTTTAGCATTATTCGCAGGTTTGAGTGAGTGTATCTGTAGAAAATTCTTACTTAATTTTTGAGTCACATTGAGTCAGTATGGAATCAAATTCCCACTGTGGGAAGTGGAGCCTTTGTCTGTGGAGCAAAATACTCAGATAGTCCCCACAGAGAACCAAAAAGGACCACCTCTGTCGAAACGTTAGAGGCAGTCAACTTCCCATACATTACACACCGCAATGCTTTGACAAAGCATGTACCACAGTTTGACTAGTCATGGCAACACCTCGTAATTCCCTTTCTGACACAGCCCTGGGAACGTATGGGACTCTAGATTTGAATATAATCTCTTCAGGAAATGTCGGAATTTCAAAACTATTGACACAGTAGATAGTAGATCTGTAACTTCCTAGATTTAGCCCAATGAAGTCTAACAGCTATCCTGTCCAGTAAATGACTGCATTTCCTCCTTGAGTCAATGCCAGAAGTGCGCCCCACACGACTGAATGTGGAAAACCAAGAGCTGTAAACCAGTGTTTCTATCCATTCAGTATTTCTTGAAATACGGGGAACTGAAACACATTACGAATGGGTTTGTCATGAAATCTGAGTGTTCAGCTTTTGTTTTCCATCCTCATGAGGGGTATCAGTGTCCTCGGGTTTTCCCTCCAAGGTCCACGGTTTCATGCTATAGAAGGATAACCGAATAATACCGAGCAATACACTTTGTCACATTGACACATAATAAGCAATTGACAACATGAAACCTCCATTTGATTACATTGTAATATGCGGTCAAATGTTGTCATATATGAGTCAAATGTTTTATTTCTTTCCAGCCCAAAGGTTGATCTGTAGCCAGATTATAAAAAGTAAGTTTCGAATAAAAACAGCAAAATCATGTTTTACTCACACGTGACAAACTAGTTTGGAGAGCTTTCCAACTGTAACATTTCAAGCTCATTATAGATAAATAATAATGAAATTACACATAAATTATAGCTGAAAAACTGAAACTACTGACCACCAGTTTTGCATCTTATTAATTTAATTAATTTGTATTTGTGCAACCTGACAAGTCACATGTTAATGTAGTGGAACATATCTGTTGTGTTTGTATGTGAGCTGAATTAGCAAGTTCTGATTAACTTATAATCAAGTTTTCCCATGTAAAATGCAAACGTGAATTTCCCAATAACTCCGTGCAAGTTTTGGCATGAAAAAATCACAATGTAATAGATCATTTCCTTGACTGGAGAAAACTCAATTCTTGACCAACGGGACTTAGGAAATCACGAGTTGATAAATCACAACATTAATAGAATGTGCTCCGAAGAAATATGACTAAATTAAAACAGAAAAACCACAGCGTCCACAACATTATGGCTCATTCTTAAGCGGTATACAGAACAAAGATATAGGAAGGGACCACATGGTTGTGGCTTTGTTATCTGGAGTAGCAGATGTGTAAACTCCAGATAACAAACTGCACTGCTCTACTATAGACAGCTGTAAAATGGTTGGTGTAAGCCATGGAGTATGCTCTGCATAATGACAATGACTTTGTATTTCCAGTGAAATACGTGCACACCATGAGCAAATATATACCAAATATAGTCAGAGCCTGGGTTTAAACTGTTGTGTCATGTTTTCAGTTTTACTCCAGTACCATCTCATCTATCAGATAGTCACAGCAACATTTGAACATGTGACCCCCTAGAGACGACTTGTGTCACATATTTTAGGGGTTACGATGACATGGTACTTTACCTGTTTGCCTTGTCAAAATTAGGAAAATTTATTGTAGCATCTCTTTTAATACTTCTCTGCAACTCTGTTGCAACCTCTCTTCCACCAATTCAGTCTTTTTTCTTGTTTGTCTGACTTTCCTTTATTTAACCGTGGCAGTGCCTTGTGATCCCCTAGTCTCTCAATGGTAGGATTTCAAGTTCGACTGAAATAAATTGGCATTGGGAAGGACAGCATTCACAAATAATGAATTTCATTCAAGGAAACAGGATGGTCTCATTGAATACCCCTGTAGTTAGTGTTTTGTAAACCTTATATCTACTGTATCTAAATCTTCTGGCATGGATTACACTGACAAGAGACTTCCTGTAGAGCTTTAGGATGTTTTTTCTGATGTGGGGGGTACTTTAAAAATTCTTTTTTCCATTTTTTTGCAACACTGTTTTAGAATCACCAATCGTGCATAACTACCTTTAACGCTATACGGGAACACTGAATCTGTCCCCGGGCAACTGACTGTCCTGTCCCGATGGGGTGGTTCCTCTCAGACACGATCCCTGTCTGTACTGGTCTCTCAGTGGTGGAATGAACTCCCCATGGAGGTTAGGACACCAAAATCACTGGCCATCTTCTGTCGCAGACTGAAGACCCACCTCTTCAGACTGCATCTCGGTTCCACCTTAGTTCTGACCCCATAACACCTGCCTCTAGGTGTTTTTTTTTTTTTTACATGTAGTTTTTTGATGTATTTTGGATTCTGTGTTGTAGTGACTTATGTATCATAGTGTAATTGGTTTGCTTAGTCAGATAGTTAACTTGTAGTGGGGCTTCAGTGGTGTTATGCTCACACTCACTGATCTGGGAGTATTGTTAGCCTGGTCTGACACTGTTGCTCATTTAACTTGAATGGATACACTTATGTTCTGGATAAAAGCATCTGCTAAATGCATGTTATTTAATGTAATGAATCAAGATTAACAGGATTCTCTGACATGCCTCTGTAATAAATGAATTCTTGAGTTCCAACCAGAAATGTTTGATTTGATGTTGGTCTGGAGATTGACATGTTCAGTTCAGAACACGGTAGGCATGAGTTCAGCCCAAGCCTACCTTTTATGGCAAACATAATGTTGATGAGCATGTCCAAAACACTTCATTTTTGTTTCATCTGACCATAAGACATGCCTTCAATTATCATTCAGATGTGGTCAGGCAAGTTAAGGTTGCCATGTAGTTGCTCTGTGTAACTTCTTCCTAACAACCTAGCCATGAAAGCAGCTGACTTCCTAACAACCTAGCCACGAAAGCAGCTGTGTTAGTTTGAATGTGCTCCTGAACCATTTGGCTCACAGCCTGTGGTAAATAGACACAGTTGTGTCCTCCTGGCAGAACTAAATTTCCTTTGGAAACTCCACTGCTTAAGGGGTTCCTGTGATTCTTTCAGATGCTTAATAAATGATCCATTTTGAGTTTCCCTGAACGTGAGTGATGAGTAAAACATTTGTAGTTGACCTCATCCATCTTTTCATGAGAAATCATTTCAATTACCCCTAAGGCACCGCAAAAACTTCATGCAGTGTCGTTTTCACTTTTCAGGAACTCGTTTTCCAAGTCAAAGAAATGTTGGCTTCCTGAAACTTGAGGGGAAAACTTGTACTTCACCTGGCAGTGGCTAGCTTTCTCCACTAGAGTGTGGGATTCCCTCACTTTTCTCTGAAGATTAGATCAGTGTTCTGCAGTGAGTGCGCCATGTGCTTTGAGAAATGTCAGTTTTGTGGGCGCAGACGCTGGAGCGGTGTCAACTTATGTAATGCTTGGGGGTAGGAATATCATTGGGTTATCTGACCCTATATCAGTGCTTCAGGTTGCCATGCAAATTGGATACAGGTATGTATGGGAAAACGCTGCTGTTGCTTAACCAGAGCATGCACAAGACCTCCTCTGCTTGAAAAGTAGGTCAGGGTCACCCATGAGTGAACACATGCAAGATGACATGCATCTGTGGTATAGGTTTCAGGACTGCAGCTGCATTCTTTCATGACTCATTAACATTGATGACAACAATGCGCCCACAGCCTTCGTGGCTTAATGGGAATAAAAATTATTGGTAAGAAACACAGATTATCATGTTTTTATTGTTATTATTTAGAACACTGTTGCTTTGTTGCAAACTTCAATTTTTTTTGTTGGCCATTTCAACCATTTAGCCAGTCTCATTTCTCATTTTGTTTTGTATACCACACATTAACTGGAACAAAGAAAACAGGAAGACAACAAACTTTTGAAGAAATGAACAGCAGATTGATTTTTACAGTTATGACAGCAAGTCAAGTAAGTTCCATTAATGTATTGTAGGAATGATATTCAGGATGTCTATGCAGAGTGAATTAATTTAAAGTTTAAAAATTATTAAAGTGTTTGCGTTATCGCACTACTGCATTTTTTTCCTTGAATCCTGTTCACACCATTTGTGGCTTTTGTGAGCTAGTTGTATGAGGTGCCTGTTCTACGTGGTATGTTTTTTGTTTTATTTTGTTATTGTTCATGACTTTATATTTTTTATTTTTTCATTCTTTGCATTAAACCACCATCACTTTGGAAGTTTTTTGTTGTTTGCTGGGACTCTCACAATAAAGCCACCCTTCACTTTAACAGCCTGTGACTGCTTGTGATCCATCCCAATCACCTCCTGATTGCATGACCACTCTATATCTGGACAATCATGTCCACTATTAAGGCAGACTTGACTCTGCCTTTAAGAAAAGGATCTTGCCGTTTCATCTCTCCAACACAAATTTAGTCAGCCTTTCACCCCGTAAGTCTGTTTCATTTTGTTTTTTACTTGGTTCTGGTTTCATGTCATTGCACACTGTAAAAGGGAAGCAAAACCCTCACTGGCTGCTTGACAGTCCATTTGTGTCAGCATGACTTTTCCGCAGCTGGCTCCGTGCTGCACGCGATAGAGGGTGCAGGCACAGCGCTGCCTGGTGGTCTGATTGGTTAATACACCAGGTTTTGGGTTAATTTTGAATTCGTCTCATGGTGCTGCTGGGCAAAGCCAATAGACGGGTGGGCCCCAAGTCCCAGAGACAGTCACCTCGGGAGAAGACACCTGAGAGGAGCTGGAATCCTGCTCAATGCACATATGATCTAATCTGCTAGGCCTCCATGTAGGGGTCCACCCCAGGGCCAAGGCAAAGCCCTGACTCTAGACTGGAGCGCTAACCTGAAACAGAGACAGTGGGAGGACTGTGTAGGTCAGGTCAGGGGTGTGTACTGAGCTGGAGCTGGAGGTTGAGAGGTCTCTGAGACTGACTGACAGGGAAACACTCCTAGACTTGCGCTGGGCCGTCTTCCCCCTGGTCTGGGCCATTGTTTAGGGGGATGTGAGGGTGATGCCAGCTGGGGTTGTGGGGGATCAGAGACAGCTGTACCCAACCTTTGCCTACTGTCAAAAGATCCTGGTTTTCCCCAGCTTCATATACAGTTATGTGCACCTGGAGTTCATCAACTGTCAAGCCAGGTGTTTTTTGTTGCCTATTATAAAAATACATCCAGCTCTGTCTGTCAGGGAGGAATCTATATAGACGCTGTTGCCCAGTGTTGGCTCACTACTCGAGTCAGTCTTACTCCACTAAACCTATTTTTTGTTAATTTTGTTTCTTGTTTGGTTTTGTAGCATTTCAGCCCATAAATAGGAAATAGAATGTCCAGTAATCACTCTTCAGTCCTTCCACATCAGTGTGTCTTGCACAAAGTAGTTCCTGGCCTATTTGTTGGGAGTATGGCTTTTGACTAAATGAAGTGACAAACTTGTAGAAAACCATAAAATTGGGGTGCCTGGATACCATCTCATTTAGATCTGTTGAAAAGACATGAATGCATCTTGTTATGAATCACTGACGACCTCAATCCCTGTATATGTTCATGAACCCATTCAGAAAACATTTGGTCTTGACAACCCAAGTAATAAAAAATAGGTGTGTCAGAGCACTGCTTTCTGTCAGTGATTGAAGGGTCTTAATTTTTAACCAGAATTTAATCCCTGTGCCAAATAAAGTCAGGATCGTTTACGTCTAATACCACTGCAAGCCTAATAACAAGCAAAGGAAGCACTTGCAGAGAAGGCACAGGAGCATATTCATTTGTGTTAAACAATTTTTGCCATCCAAGAAGGTGGAAGACCATGCCGTCTATCCAGATCAATCTTTATCACTCTTAATACAAGGGCGAATCAACAACTGACAGTGCAGCTTTCACATTAGGTGACATCACAGTGCTAAAACATGTACATCCTGATGTTGTCCACTCATTTTAATTGAAAGTCTGAGATAGCTGTTGAGTCGCCAAAGTTCCAAGAATTCTGTTTTGTTAGGGAGCCAAGTGCCAAAGATGTTAGGCACCCCATTTTTATTAGTATTTTTGTTCTTTGCCTCCTGTCATTTTATAAAACCAGTCATACCCCCCACATCCTTAGGGCAGTGTTGATGAAACATAGCATGTATTTAGTACGCTATGCCAGACATTTGCAGAGTGACTTGTGTGTTGTTAGATCACATGGTATGGTGGCTAGTAATATTGTTGGACATCTGTCAAAAAATCTTACAGTGGTGACTTTTCACAAATACTGTTCTCATCATGGGGTATTTTTTCCATATAAATGATCTGGTGAAGACAATATCTTCTCATGAATGATTGAAGAAATCTGCATGAGATGTAGTTTGTATAATCTTTGCACCTGTCTGGATCGCAGTGACAAAGAAGATAAGTTCAAAAATACGGCTGCTGAAAGCCCATCAATTTGCATTATTTGCAATAAAAATATGCATATTAGGCAACGACCCAGGATATCAAATATATACATCCTTACTATTCAAACATCCTTCCAGCAAAATAAATGATCAGTCAATCAATATGTCAAAAAATTGCAACGCATATAGAAAATTTATGATTGATCCTCTTTTAAAAATGTATGCTATATTTGTTATTACAAACACATGCAATTAATGCTGCAATTTCTTTTTGGTTGCTATGAAGACAAATACATATATGTAAAGCCTATTGGTGTGGATAGGATGACTTGTTAGACCTGGTAAAACTAAATTACTCATATTTTAAGAAAACCAAAGGTGATTCAATTTTTTTTTTGGCACAGCAAAGTGTGCTTTGCCTAAAATGTGACCTACGACCACATTGTGCTTCCCGCATTGAAGTTTTTTACTACATCACCAGTTAAATACGAGCTGTAAACAGACTAGCATTTGAAAATAAGTTTACATAGTACTAGTATACAATGATGAATGTCAACATTGATGGCTTGAACAGTTTGACATTGACCTGTTTCACATTGAACTGTCCTTTTTAATTTGGCCCACTTTTTAAACTTGCATGCACAAAGTGTTTTGAGATACACAAAATTCTTTATTTTGCTGAAAAAATACAATCATTTTCATACCAAAAATTAACAATTATGACACATATTAAATTGTCTGTATTTAGAGCTGAATTGTATTTGAAATATTTCCCACCTCTTGGTGAATCATTGGAAAACAGACACAATGCTATTTAAATGCCTCAATGCAATGTAAATCAAATGGAAATCAATTGAAGATCACAGATGCATGACTAACAGTAGAAACAGAAACATCTGTATAGAAGCACTTCAGGTATTTCTGTCAATGTCAGTCATTATTTGCCTTTCAGTGTACGTCATTCTAATTTACCATGAGTGAGTACCATATTATTTGTGGTTTCAAATAACTTCCCCGTTCATTTAGTCATGTTTTTACACAGAAATATATGGACAATATGAGTTCAACAACTGTCTTTCTCTGTTACCGGTATCAGTTAATTGAGGTTTCAGTCCTACACAATCTTTCACTTTATTGTTGTTCAGTCTCCTTGAGGATCATAGTAGGCACACAAATTGTGCAAGGTGCTCCTGCCAGCTCCTGGCAAGCTGTGGGGGGTTGGAGATGTCTGCTTTATTGCAATCGTTAAAAGAAGTTACTTTGCACCAAACAAAAGCTATTTCCTCATTTTGTGGCTTATGCGTTTTTGATTTATCTTTGCCTGTGAGGCAATCAATATCTGTGATCTGTGTTCACAGAGCAGCAATGTTGTTAATACACAGAGGCCATAGAACCTGACAGACTTATTAAGCGCTCACTTCCACGTCTGTGTTTGTGCCCTGCTTTGTTTTCCTCCATGTAATAAATAATGACTAATAAGCTTTGGTTGATCATTCAGCTCAGAGATTGAGTTTTGACGTTCCTTTTTTAAGGTCATTTCTATGAGTCAGGGGGTTTGAGGTAAATTCCTGTGTTATGGATTTTTTTTCAGCCTTGTGTGTCTTTTTCCTTACAGTTCTGTGAGCATTCAAGAAAAAATATGAAAATAATATGTGCATAGCTTGTAACATATAAGATACCTGCACCATATAATGTATTGAGTAAATACCTGAAAAGGAATAAAAAGAAAATTATGAATTTGCTGTGCAGTCTTAAGTACTAGATTGAAATATTAATATCAGGAGACTTATGGATGTTAAAAAAACCCTCACACCAACATTTTTTCTGAGGTCTTTTTTCAGAGCCTGTAATGGTCAGTTCCTGTGATAACTACTAGTGTATTTTCACTTGATTTGCAAAAGTGCAAAATTCTATAAACTGTGACTGAGTCACAGTCAGTGTGGAAAGTTTAGAATAGGTATATCAATACTAACCAACTGCTGTGGCAGGGAGAAAGAAAACATTGATAGGAAAAATATTTCTCAAAGGCGACATCAAGAGCATTATGTCTACATTATCATAAGCAAACAGAGACAACACACTGTGGATAAGGGCAGTTCTTTGAGAAGCAGTGTTGTGCAAGTTCACACTTCACAAGAGCTAGCTCAAAGTTCAGTTCACACTGATTAAAATGAACAAGTTCACGTTCATAGTTCACAATTTTGAATTTGAGCAAGTTCACAGTCCCAGTTAATTTCTTCCATTTTTTAAAAGAGCTGCTCCAGGGACTATTTTATGTGTATGTCTACATGCGCAGTGATTGTTACGCGGGATATGGGCAGTTGGTTGCGAGCCGTCAGTCTATCTGATGGATGAGTTGCGCTAATAAAAACGTCTGAAGTATGGAATAACGTCGTCCGTGTTTATTCTTAAAGCAGTAACTTTAACACACCCGAATCTCGCGCAAACCTGAACGAGCTCAAGTTCACGTTCTTTAGTTGCAAACGGATACGTTCAAGTTCACCGTTCACCGAAAAAATGAGCACGTTCAATGAACGCGCTCTTTTAACGCATGCACAACACTGTTGAGAAGTCACCTCTCACTCATTCTTTATTGATGGATTTTTCACACAGGACAAGTGAATACTTGCTCCCTGCCATGTAAAAGATGAGTGGCAATGAATAGGAAAGATGTGCTGCATGTGAATAGGGATTTGAGTATAAGGTATAGAATAGGGCGTATAGAACAGGATTATTACAGGGATGTTTTCACAAATACAGGCTATAGCGACATGAGACCAGTGCTCCCTGTTTATGAAAAAAGAAACAGGTATCTTTCATGCTTTCCCTCAAGCAGCTACACTTTCTTTACTGTCACACTTCCAGGATGGGAGACTAGGTCCCTGACCCCCCCAGAAGTTAGCCAGAAAGTAGTTTATTTTAAGTTGGATGCTTTTTCAACAGAGATGAACAACTGAGATGCTGGATGAATGGTTTCTTTACAGACAGATGGGTCTCCTGCCAGCTGTGTCAGCTTTCCGACTGGTTTACTGCCTGGTCAAGAAATCTTTACACTTGGCCTTTTCAAATGTCAGTGAACTTCACTGGGACAGAGCACCACTTCTGCTTCGTCACCTCTGGACTCCTCTCCCACGACTCTCCTGGTCTCTCCCCAGACCGCGGATCCGTGACTAGAACCCCCTCGCCTGAGCAGGGGTAGGAGGAGATTGTGGTGTGGGTTTGGGATCCACTGTCATTTCATAAGCTTCCCTCTATAAGCAGGCACCCAGGCCATTCCCTACTGGAAAGGAATAAAATGCCTGCCCATTAGCAAAGGTTTGTTTTCTTATTGACAAAGATGTGAGTGTATGAGGGTATTGAGGAGGAGAAGTCCTTAGAGCAAGCTTCAAGGGAATGTTTTCCAAAATAATAAAAAAATCTGTGTTTGTTGAAAAAAAATCATTATTATTTAATTAATTAAGGCCCACAAAAAGACAGCACTTCCAAAAGAGGGCCGCTCTCAGATCTCAGTATTCCATATGTGACAAGAAAAGAAACAAATTATGTATTGCCCTCATAGCTATCACCTACAAGGAAAAAATCTCTATTTTTTTAGAGGTGCATATGAAAAGTAACAAGACTTAAAGCCAAGCTAAATATAAGTACTGATATAGCCACATCAATAACAACCGATATGCTTTGATTGTATTACATCTACTAAATTTGCTTTTTAAGAGTTGGTTGGTTTCAATTATTTATGCACAACAATACACTTTCTCTTGAGTACTTTTTCAAATGTTTACTGACCAAAAAACATTAAGCTATTCAGTGATTTCTCTGGCCTCCCTGATCTCCCTATGATAACTAGATTAACTCACAACACTCAGTTGATTGTCTTTTGCCAATATGTCTCCTCCATCACTACCATGCTGCCTCTAAATTGTGTTTGTGGGAATGTGTGAAAAACATGCAATGGCACTATTTGTCAGGACTTGACAGTAACCTGTGTGTAACCTTATTTTTTAGCAGACTTACATGATTGAATGTGGCCCCGACAGTCAAAAGGATGGTAGGTAATGATCCTGCAGTTACTAATGCAGGGAGAAAAGAGAAAGACAATTTCGCCTTCAATAACTCGTTCTTCTTTATGAAACATCATTTGAAAAAAAAAAAAACACAAGCTACCCCTCCTCACAGTCCCACATGCAGAAAGCATTGCATTACACATAAACAAATATTCTGTTATTAGCTATATTATAGTTTTATATATATTATAACCGTAGGTATGTCTGGACTGATGTAAAACAATAAAAATAATCAGCAAGTAACGTTTTCACCCTCTGTGCACTTTGCAAGGTGGAGAAATGATGGTGGAGGTTTTATGTACTGTAGGCCTCGTTAATGAAAACATATCGAGGACTTTGGAAAAAATGAACTCTAAAAAGGCACCGAATCGCATCTTTACTGCTGATCTTCCCTCCTGGATTTTGAGGCCTGGAAGCAATCTCCAGTGGGATGACGCAGCCAACGAAATGGACCTGAAATCAATGTCTCGAGGATGTCAGAGCCAATTAAATTACTGCAGATGAGAATGCTCACCTGTCAGATGATTATCAGTGAAATATAAGTACAAACTGTGTCCTCCACCCTTTGACATCACTCTAGTCAGTAGAAAACTCGATGGAGGGGCGATAGAGACAACCAGAACCGCAAGCAATTTATTAACATCATCGCTGTGTCGCCCACTATCTCAACCCTATGCAGTGTGTTGGACCATAATGTTGTATTTCATTTGAGTGACGCTGTGGCGCTACCCAGAAGGCTTTGCTTTAAAGTAAAGCCCTCAAACCCTCGATGCAGTGAAGGAACGGTTTAACTGTCACAAGAATTGCTGAGAGATTAGGTGTGATATGCCCTGCAAGCAGAGATATAGTCCTGAATGTTTGAATGGATGAGAATAAGACCAGCTCTATCAGCAATGCGGTAACAGACTTTTAGGGCTGCCACATAACCTCAGTGTTCTAAAGATAATGTGACTAGAAAAATACTTTCAATAAGCCTTTCCTTTTCCTGATCACTAAATCTTTGGATGGATACAAATGAAATGCAGATACATACATTTGTATGTACATATTTCATTTTCAGAATTTCAGAACCTTTTCCAGAGATTTAATGGAATCATCGGCATCTGTCCTTGTGTTACCCAGTTCACTTCAGATGAATATCAGTTGCTTAACACAAAAAATACCAAATAGGGCATAATTGAGTGATTAAACACTTAGCAAACAAGCTCACCTCTATGACGTCAGCTGAATGCTTTTCATCATCTGTTTCTTTGACTGTATTTTTTTCCTGAATCCTCATTTGGCATTTGATTTTGCCTTTATAAATTATTTATAGTCAGTTGTTTATTATTATTATTATCTACAGCTTTTTACACGCTGAGGACCTCTTTATGCAAGGGGATAAAATATCACCCTAGCAAACATTTTCCCCCAACATTGACCATTAGAGGAGGTTAATGTGCAGCCTTTTGATGGTCTTGCCGGCAGAGATGTTAAAGCTTATCTCGATGCATAGAAGGCAATGCAATTTGTTTCTCATAAGCATACACAAAAGACATTTAAATTTGAACTGACAGGCCTTTCCCCTTCACCTGGCACAAAGCACGCTTCAACTTTGACACAAACGCTGCAAGAATAAAGACCCTTGAGACAATATGCCATTTTGTGCTTCCTTCTACAATAACAATGAGGAATGGAAATGTTACCTCTTGCAGTAAACAGGAAATAAGCCTGACAAAAGCTCACCTGACCTTTCACAGGTTCACAGTGAAATAAGTCGAAAGAGGTCACTTGTGTCACTGACACTGGCCCAGTGCTTCTTAGACGTAGTCTAAGAAAATGAACCGAGCCATTCATAAAGGTTCTACGGTATAATTACTGACGTTAAACACAAGAGAAAGTAGACACAGCCAATTGTTATTTTCATAGTACAGAGTTTTATGCATGGACAGTCCTCGTTATTGTTGTTGAAGTCTTCAGAAGACTTTAAAGTTCAGAAAACAGAATGTTGACGCCTCATTTGTGTAAAGATAGGAAAGTCTTGCATTCAAACCATTTTAACTTATTTTCCATCACTGCTTTCTATAGGTACTTCGAAGCCTACGGGGTGGCATGTTGTACTGAATGAGTCACGAGCCAATTCTTCCATTATGCTCAAGGTGGTTTTTGAATTCTTAGCGTTAACAGTACCGAAAGGTGAGGAAAGATGAATAAAGCTAAATCAGTGACTTCAAATCTATGAGTGAATAGAATTTTGATTGAGAAACGTTGTGATTTGTGTCAAACGATACATAATGCTGTCCAGAGCAACAAGCAAAAGAGACACGCACGCTCTTAAATGGAACAATTCAATTGAAATACCAAAAACTGAGGTGCAATCAGTTACTTTGTGTGTTCCTGTTAAAGTTAGTTGAAAGAAATCTTCTGGTGTACACTTACATAAAATGTATGCAATGTGTGCAAATGCTGAATATGTATTTCACTCTGTGTGCGCAATTTTGCACATCACACAGAAAAGGAATGGAATCACACACACTAGCACTGAATAGAAAACCAAAGAGAACACATCAAAATCAGAATGTAAGATGGATGTATTTTATCTCTCAAGTTGCAAATAGAATGTACAAAATCTTTTCTGAAACTCTTGTATACAGGTTACATACAGGTACCGTAACTTCAACATATACCCCTCTGCATAAAAGCTCTCAATATTCCATATGAGGGCATGATAGTTAATAAGTGTGTATAACAAGTTAATATTTGTGAGATTCAATGGCTAATACTTTGTAATAATTCTTTATCATCCCTGTGTCCATAAGGAAAAGGCAGTACAACATTTACGGCCTTTTTTAGAGACTCAAATTATCTTACATTTAGGATGTGAGAATAAGAATGAAATCTAATTGCTATGTAAATTATATAACTGGTGAGTAACAGATGCAGTGATGCCAAACAGAAGGTACTACACGCACAGCTCCTCTTCAAATATGCACTTGGCAAATAATTTCACATATTAGGGGAAATGACGTTTTGTTTCACTCTCTGCGTAGGCATGAGGGAGGAGGGGTACGAGCGTGTGACTGTGGTCATAGCCCCCACTTTCTGCTCCTGCGTCACAGCCAAGTGCTAATGTGCAAATCAAAGCTCCCGGGAAGCAGTACTGCCTCAGGGTAAGTCACATCACCTGCCTCTGTGGAGTCGTTGGTCTTCACAGTTCTGTCTTCTTGTCTGTCTAACCTCCTTCTGAGCAAAGCTTGTTAGAGACCCTCAAGCTTCTTGTGAGGTTGTGAACATTCTCTACATGTATTACAGATTATTGCTTTAACAGTGTGTCCTTGACAGAGATTATGTTACAGAACCCATCAGTGGCAATCAGTAGAACAGCACTTTTATGAAAGCATGAAAATTGGTACAGCAGGCCATCCATTCAGCTTTTGGCAACTGTAATGTAACAACACTTCTTCTTGACACAGACCAGCAAATCTATCAGTGGTACAATTGCAAGTGGTGTGCTCACTCTCCTGATTTAGTGCTCCTGTAACCTGTGAATGGTGGCATGTGCTCTTCCTTCAGATTTACCTCTGTTGGTTTTACGTACGGTGCCCTGCATTACTTTCTTGGCTGGAGGGTCAGACGGCCACGCGGATCACATGATAGAGGGAGTAATGGGGAATTACATGACACATCTGTGGGCTTGGTGCCCTGGGCTGCATGGGTGAGAAAGTTCACTTCAGGGGAGCAGAAACCAGTCAGGGGGCAATTGCATCATGGTATTGACATCATTAAGAATTAATCAAGACCAAGGAAGTAAATACAAAATTGGTCAATTAATAGATTAATTAGAGGATGCCTAAAGAGAACTTTATGCAGTTTAATATTCATGAATTTTAGTACAGACACATATACACACTATATATGTATGTGTAATTTATTGGTACATTCTGTTGATGATAGGTATTGAACTGTAGATCCATTAACAGTGTTCTTGATAGAGGGCAATATAGAGCTTTACCATCTTTGGCAAAGCTAACTGGAGCTTATGGCTCACAAGATGAGAGGTGCAATAGCCTTCATGTAAACTCAGATAAGGACCACCTGATTAAGCCATGAAATGGGATATTGAATGAAGCATTTTAAGCATTTTATGATTTTCACCATATTCATTACTATTATTGACAGGGGTCCGGCAGAAAATTTTGGGCCCTATGAAAGAATATAATATTGGGCCCCCCAGACCTATAATGATAATAATAATAATAGTGTTCTATGAGGGCCCCCTGTCAGTGCTGGGCCCCTGGAATCGCCCTAACTCTCCCTTCCTTTACGGCGCACCTGATTATTGATATCCACCTCCACATCATCCATGCAAAAACGTTTTGAACATAAATAAACAGACAAGATAACAGATGCATGTGATGACAGGACCTTCCCATTTCATCATTCTCTTCTCAAATGTCATGTGCTGATGATATTGCCCCATACTTATTTCATAAGCTTTAAGTAGCAATTGTACAGAAACATTACTGATATTCAACCTAGAAAGTCAAACAACTAAAAGTACCTTTTTTATTTAGGTCATTCCTACCTGCCTGTCTTCTGTGCTGTCCCCAGTGTATTTAGAAATCTGGAATAAAGTTGGCGGAAACATTTCCTCTTTGTGTTTCTTTGAAGTTGTTAAATACTGTCAAGATTCACAAAATCCAACGTACTGACATGGACATAGCTCATCGTCATCAGTAACAATATTACACCTTGAACTGGTTCATATCCTATGTACGTAAGCTGCTCTCGGGGATATACTACATTAATTGGAAATATATCTCTTTTGAATTCGTTCGATGTTACTTGTTGGGGGGCGGGATAATTCGTTAAAGCGGAGAGAGAGTACGGGGTCGGTCAGTCGGAAGAGAAACATGACTCAGACCATGGCGGGGTGGGAACCTATATAAGGTGGACCGATATCGGACTGTCCATGAGGAAGAGCTCTCAGGTATCTAAGGTAGGGCAACACATTTCCTGAGAACTTGGATACAAGAAAAGTAGTGCGTTAGGAAGCCTCTACTGAATGCAAGGACAGCCTGCTTCTCTGAAGGGCAGCTCTCGCGTTTAGCCATATATAGAAATAAGGGGGAAATAGCCGTTCCCTAAAACAAGACGAAAATGCTTAGGTTTCTGTCGGTGGTAGTACTGTTTGTTGGCAGTATGGCTCTGCACGCTGGCGCCGAAGGTGAAAATAAAGCAGCCCTCACGCGGGACTACGGGGTAAAACTATGTGGCAGGGAGTTCATAAGAGCCGTAATCTTTACCTGCGGAGGATCCCGGTGGAAAAGATCGGTAGATCTGGAGTCTCTTCAGAGCAGCGAGGGAAGTAAGTGCTTTTATTGTTTGTTTGGAGTTGTTTTGAGATATATCCCGACGATCATAAAATGAAAATGGTTTTTATTTTGCTTTGTGTTGAATTATGCTACGCCAATGGGAAAAATAGGTTTCAGAATTTAATATGTTATAGTTCTTCAATTAAGTGTTTCAGTTTTAAATTTTAATCCTCAGGGAAACCTAAACTACCTTGATTTTGACATGCAAAGAAAAAATGTGATGCATACATTTTGTATGTACTACATAGCCTTGATATGTTCAAGGTCCATGCAGTTTTACTTGGAATATATTGATTAATGTCAGTTTGACAATAAAAAGTTACAGTCTGTAACTCACATCGTGTTTAATACAACAGGACATTATAAAGTATACTTTATGGCTACGTAGGCTTAGGCTATGGATGCACATAATGACGCATAATTGTTGCTATGATCTAACAAATGAGGGGGATATATATCACTAAACACAACCAGTAAAGAAAACCTCGGTACAATGCACAGCAACCAAACCTTAATATTTCACATAATTTGTATAATTTAAATTCCTGACGGGTGCATTATCTGCAGAGAGCGGTTTGGGTTGATTTGGATTTCTACAAAATATTACAGAAAACAAGAAATATATCACCCCCAAAAAAAAAAAAACAAGCCCTGCTGCTGAATGAATCCGTTCAGCAACAAACGGAACTTTTCCCGCTCAAAACGTTTCCTCAACTCAGATAGAGACAGCTTCAGAACCATGGAGAGCGCTAATTTTCTGCCAAGTATTGATGTATTGATTTGGCTAATAGGCTACACTATAACAGTTGTAGGATTTCCTTTTGCTTGGGGGTATCAGAAGCCGTCGCTTTTTTTTCATTTACCATATACCATTTTCTGCTAAATTATTGAAATTGTATTCCACCAAATTAACAAGTTTATGAATAAGTCAACTCAAACACAAGGCATTTCATGTCAAATAGACAATAGCCGTAATCTGTCACAATAAAATTACGGCACCGAAACCAAACACAGGATTTTTTTTAGTGTAATAGGACGTCTCTAACGAAGATTTGCAAGCAGGAAGTAAGTTGCCTAGTGACACTCGATCACATCGCTAGAAGAATATTTAATTAGTTTTCCTGAGTGCTGTTTAGACCAACAGATTTGAAGTCAAACTAAAAGATTGGCTACAACCCCCCCATGTCTGACTGTAGCCTGCATTGGCCGTTACTCCTAAGAGGATTCATTGTTTTCATGTCGTCTCCGCAGACCCCTTCCTGATCAGCTCCTACGATGAACTCTTCAACAGTAAGGACAGGCTCAGCTGGCCACAGGCAAGACTGGAAGCAGCAGACCGTCCACAAAAGCCCAGCTCCTCGCTGGCGGACCTACTCAAAGCGCTGGGCGGAGTCAGTGACTACGAGGCGGGGCCAGAATCGGACCAGGGTGAGACGCTGCAGTGGGAGAGTCGATGGCAACAGGGGCTGCCGGCAACGCTGGGCGCGAACCCCAACATCCCGTGGCCGCGCCCCAACAGACCAAAAAGGAACTTCTCCCTGGGCTTGGCCGGAATGTGCTGCAACCAGGGCTGCACTAAGAATGACATTGGGCGGCTGTGCTAAAGCGCAGGACGGAGGGTGGGGTGGAGGGGGCGCGGTACGGATGCTTCATTCTGCTCTTGTTCTTTTAGCCGTATTCATCCTCTCTTCGCTCACAGGACTGGGTGCCAGGGAGACGGGGCCGTATCTCCATGCACAGACAATTTTAAAAAGCGGGGTTTAAGAGGTGGTCTCCACTGAAAATCACTTGTACATTTTCTTGAAAAGTTTGCAAACTCAAAGGCTTTAGATATAATGTAGAGGTTGACGACTTGTAGCCATTTCATTTTGCAGGTCTCTGCTCTCTGTGTTTCTTGTTTAAACTCTGTGGCCATGTTGATGTTTAGTTCTTATATTCGCTCTGATACATATCCTTATTAAACTCTGTCAGAACACTAATGTGAGTGATGAGGTACCTTCTTGGTTTCCTGTACACAGTGTTTATAAATGCATGAGCGAAACAAAGCAACCTCTCAAATTATCTAAATAAATGAAAGTTATTGATGTTATAGTTCATTTGAAATACCTGGTAGAGTTCAACAAGGAATGGAAAACTCTGTCAAATTCCTTAGAACATTTTCAAATTACATCCTTTCAAGAAAATTACGTAAAAATGTTGCAGCTTTGTTTGAAAGAGCAGACATATGTCCATATTTTAAAAGGTGACCTAAAGTTTCTGGGTCAAATGAAAGTGGTGGGATCTAACATACCATAGTTTACAATTCTCCAATGCACAGTCAGTAACTGTGGAAACTTACTGCCTTTTTTACATGAGACATACCCTAAAACTACCTCAGGAATGATTTTTGATTACTTGGCCATCTCATTATTGCACACCTGCCTCTGCCACAATTAGCTGCTCCATATCATAGGAACGGTCAGACAGTTATAAATCATTTCCCAATATTAGCTAGAGTCCGGTATTGGCCCTGCCATGCACTCTCATTATGTTTATTCATCAGTATTAGCATTAAGTTTCCTCATATATTTTGCCAGATAATCCGATAACACTTTTGCTTTGAGAAGAATACAATTAAAGAAGACATGAAGAAGAGGACAAGGAGATAAGAAAACATATCAGAAGATTTATGGAAACAATTACGTTTGGAAATGATCTTCAAAGCTCAACCCTGATGATATGCAAAATTATTACTGTTTATTGCATTTCTCCTGAATAAGTGTAGTGGGCATGCAAGGCCAGGATTTTGTCTGGATTCCTGAGTATTTTACAAAGAGTTAAATCTGATTATAATGTTGTAAGCGGACGCTTCATCTTTATCATTGGTGTTTATGTATTTTTGAGCAGAAACACATTTTCTCTTCTCCTTGTGGAGTTTCTGTTTGGTCAGTTTTAGCCAGATTCACCACAGGAGTTGAATTAATATAATCATATTGTTAATGGCCTACATGTAATCTACTCAAAATGCCCTCCACAAAGATGCGTGACCTACATCAACATATTAATGCTGAAAGCTCATACATTATTTTCTTCCTCAGACATCTATTATCATATCAGCATTGTTATAAATGCTGTCTTGATGAACAAGTATTATGTGTCATGATATATGAAATCCAGAATATAGACAATATATTTTATGACAGTATCTACAGTATGAATCATGAGTGTTATAATAATTGCAGTTTTCAAATATGCATTTTATGCATACATTTAGAACAAGAAGAAATTACAGCATTTAAATTACACACATAAAAGTTTATGTGTAAGTAATGCATTCTCCTAGTTATTTTTTCAAATGAGAACTACAATACACTTTGACATGTATTAAGATTATATATTTGCATTATATATATTTGTTATATATTTGTGTGCAACATGGCTGCAATATGAAACCCAATATTCCCCTTTCTTCATATGGTAAGTGCTGTCTATTTCCCCATGTCATCACTGAAAACATGCCCGATTTTATGCTCTGTACCTCATAATATTAGCAAATTAAAGCCAATTTAAAAATACATTATTAATGTATTCTATCACCCCTCACATTTTTTTGCTAATCCATGGAGAATTTACATTACAGAAAGTTAATTTGCCATATTTGTATCATTTGTCTTTTAAATATAGATATATTGATATACACCCATTATACCATGGGCAATTGCACAGGAGAGATTGGGCTGCCTATCCCAAGCATCAGTATTTGTACTGATATGAGTTAAATGGATCCAGGTCAGGTGAAATTAACTAAGAGCCTGGAAGTTTGTTGCGTATTAAAAGTGTCAAGTGTTTTTTTCCAATTACTTTGATTGTCATGATAATAGTTACAAAACAAAATTATTTTCACACATAAGCCAGAGACAGAAGCACAGTATGTTTCAGCTCACCACAGACAATTTAGTCAATGCATAGCATCTCCTAGTGGATAGAAAAGATATTACACAGCACCAGTTGCACTGGCCCAAGTATTGTGAGTAGACACATCAGCATGCAAATCATAAGAATATAACAGCTTCACAAACATTTAAAACTTAATTCCAAAAACTGACATTGGTGCAAATGTTACATGCAAAGTTCAAAGGCAAGAATTTTTATTGGTTCTGTGATAAAAATCTGATCTATATGATGAAAATCAATAGATGTGTTTATCCGTTTATCATTTATTCATTTAACATGACTTAACATGACCATTAAAAGGTGTTGACCATGCCGCTACCACTGTGCACATCCTGGTCGCGTGTGACCTGTAACAGAGAGGTATCTGATCCTCCAAACAGAAACTGATAGTTGTCTCTGAGGATATTTTTTTCCAAGATTCTTCATGTGCCACACTGGAAAAGGGACATCCTTCCAAAGTAACATGTGCTGCGAGAGCATAAATCCAGCCTGGGAGATGACCATCCCCTCACATATGTACTTGGAAATGATAGTGAAGCTGCACATTCATGGCATACAAGCTTTTCATGACAAGGGGGTACCACTGAACCATGGAGCATTTCATGGGCCTAGACTGATTGATGAGTATATTATGTACCTGTTAATACCCTCCAATGACAAACTGTCTCCTAATTTACCACGGCAGAACAGTAACTGCTAAATGTAACTAGCTTAGTTTTTTTTTTTTTTCCCCCCCAAAAAAAAAAAAAAAAAAAAAAGCATTGATGCAATTATCACTTCACTCAACAGCTTTCCTCACCCAGGGTGACTCACTGTCAACAAAGTAAAGACAATTTTTTTTAACCCTACCTAGTTTGTACTAAGGTCGCATGAGAAAGGATTCCTGTTGGTTTGTTTGACCTTTAAACAGAAGTTGTACTTCTCACATGCAGTTAAAGGGCCCAATAACCTTTCTTGGACTTGGACCTTGTCGCCTTATTTACCCAGGTGTGCATGTGCACACACTTCACCCTCAGTTTTGTATAGGAGCATTGTTAAACAAAGTATGCAATTGAAAAAGAAGAGATAAGAGTTTACTGAGAAAGTCCCTGTCCTCGTACAATGTTTTGATTACATTTACATTTACATTTATTTTTTGATTAAGCGACGTACAAAAGTGCAAATAGTGAGCAAACAACAGGCACAAGAGCAAGATGTGTAAAGGTCATATAATGCAAATAGTGCTGAAGGCGAGCCAACTAATCTGAACTAGGATTGCATAGTCTCCCAGGAGTCAGTATTCCACAAGTCTGATGTCCTTACAAGGCAGGAGTCAGATTCACAACATCAAAGTTACAAGGTCGAAGAGGGAGGTATCAGTCCAGGTAGAGTCTGAAGAGGTGTGTCAGGGTTGGATTGATGGAGTTGTTCTTAGGGGGTGGGAGTTCATTCACCACGGGACCTTTGCAGTCTCCCCGTGATCAACAACCACCAAACTCCACCTCTCCACTTCCATGTAAGACCACAGATCATTTAATTGAGTGGTGACACGCACCCACGACAAAGAATAGGCAGCAGCCTAATCAAGATGGGCAATTTCCTAAAAAGCAGGGTGTACCTTACCACTCCACTCTACCACCTGCATTCTCAGCAACAGGTGAAAGTGCACCTGTTCACCAAATTAAAGACTACCACAGCTACATGCTATCCACTGGACGCCCATCTCTGTTCCTGTCTTTTCTCATCAATAATTTCCTTTGCGTTTGAAAGCATTTTAACAATTTCTGATTGCGTTCTTTAAAAAAAGCACATACAGTAGAATCCAATTAATGAACACATACAGTAGGATCCAATTATCAGTCCTGAAACCATATTTGAATGTAGGCAGCTGCAAAGCTTGTTGATATTTTATATAGTGCTTCTACTAAGAAAGTAGATATGAAGCAGTCAACAAGATTAACAGACATCCATGTTACACCATAAATAAAAACCAGCTCAGGCCAGTTTATTTCTGCTCTAGGAGGGTCTGTTGCTAGTAGCAACTTGCTAGGAGACCCAAACAGCTTTAGGGCAGAAAGGCTGCAGCTCTTAGTTTGATTCAGTGGAACAAGTGTTTGTCTGTCCAAACTAATATTCACCATGCACTAGAAGGTAGACATTTCTTTGTTCATTGTTTATTCTAGGATTGTGAAAATTTTAACACAACTACAAAAATAATCATTTTCTGTAGTTTCTGTAGCTTCTGTTCCAAGGAATATTTCATTTGTTTTCAGTTCTTGTTTCCACTCCGTCAACAGTTCCGTTCCCTGGAAAACAATCGATACAATCGATGCTATCATTTACAATGAAAAGCATCCATTTTGCCACTAAAAAATTCTCTACATATTCACTTGCGGTAATATATCATTTAATCTTGACACTGCTTGCACAAAAAATGAATTACAAAATTATATGTATATTTTACATGCAATTATGCAATATATTCAAAACAAGTTCTTCATTTACATTCAGTGGGTAAATACTGCTCAAATATAATCAGATGTGCATTTAGTGTACAAGATAAGAAAAATAAAAACTTTCAGATCATATATTATTTGTAAAAAAAAAAAAAAAAAAAAAAGAAAACTTTATGTTCACTTAACAGATTTTCTCAAGAGGTGTGAGCAGGGGTGAATGCCAGCATTGCTGCAAAAAAAAAAAATAAAAAACAAAAACAACATACGATTCAGGAAGACAAAAAAAGAATTTCAAAAAGAAAACATTTTTGCATAAGAAACTGTTCTCCTCTTTCAGAGCTGCTGTTCCAGCTGAAGTTCGTGTTTTCGCTCAAGTGTACGGCTGAGATGGCACATTACAATCAAAGGGGCGGGGCCCAGAGCAAACGCTCCGCCCCTCCCGCCCCGCAGACTCACTTGCATGAGTGGTAGCGAATGCGCTGTCTCCTGGCAGATGGGCACTTGCATAGGTGCCGGAATGTCCCAGGGCTTACTGTAGCTGAAGCTACAAGACCCTTCCCCCTCAGAACAAACACCACCCCCCAACAGACATACAAGTATACTCTTAAAAACGCTACCTACGTTAGAAGTATATTAATGACGACTGATTACTGACCACTGACGTCATTGCTCTTCTCCCACCACAGTTCATGGGCTTGTTACCTAGTCTGGCCTTTTTCAAACAGCTGAGTTTCAGCTTGCAAGATTCCACCACACTTTGCACATTTAACATGGTCATGCTAGGCAGAGCATTAGCTACAGCATTCGCATTAGAGTAAAGAACAGTAAAAGAATACATATCTTGTAAGAATTATGGAAAAATTATTTTCACTCCCTGCTCCTGAATGTTTCATGGAGCACAATTGAAAACTGCACTTGCTAGAATTAGCTAGTTTTATTTTTTTTAGCGTTGCAGCCCGCAACACATGTGCACACGCATGCACTCTCACACACACACAGACACGCTCACGCACACACACTCCAGCTTGCACAGCTAGCTACAGGCATTACTAAAAATAAATGCAATGCAGCAATTTCTGAAAATTATAGTTTTTTTATTCTTTGCTTCATTGCTGTGTCCATTCATTCACATTCCTGAAAACAGTCTGGCTTGCATGTTTGGAGAAAACAGATTGGACCGGAAGTCCAGGTGAGCCCACAGCAGCAGCTCCGGGATGCTCTCTGTCACTTCCTCGGACTTCCAGCCAGCGCTGAGGTTAGTACGTCAACGCGCCCGGGCAAAGTTTCTGAGTTAATCACTTGAGAGATGAAGGACCTCTTCAGCCACTGCCTCCTGAGGAACCGTGACGTATCCAAGGGAACTTGACAATATTAACTGGAACGATGACCCAAAGGCGTCAGATTATTTTCCCGCACAGCACAAAATGCCATTACGTTCCCCTCTGCAGTCTGCAATTACGAAAAGAGATGTCCTCTCGGCTGGTGTGCGAGTCTCTGTGGGCACCACGAGATGCTTGTGAGCCAGTTGCTCTTGTCATTCATTGGGGGGAAGGGGGAGGCGAACTCAGCCTTCCGTGCTGTCCCGAAACACGTCCAAGCTGTGGGCAAGCTTTTTGAAAGATGGCCGCACGCAGGGGTCATTGTTCCAGCACTCATTCATGATGCTGTAGATCTACAGACGGAGACAAACACAGGATATGTCACTGGGTTTATTAGAGTGTCTTCCACTCTGTTTTTTTACAGCCTCATTTATAACTCTGGAAATTGATACTGCGGCCCAATGAGCTACGAGCATGACCAGAGAGCCTCCTTACCTCTGCAGGGCACCCCTCCGGCTGGGGCAAGCGGCGTCCTTCTTTGATCAGGAGATTAACCAGGTGTAACACGATCAGCTGTCCCTGCTTGTCACTTCCCATCATGCTCATGAACACCTGCAGGCCAGATGAAGCAGAGAGTCAGTAAGTAACTGTAGGAAGTGAGGTCATTGTATGAGAGTACATGACATAGCTAATTAGAATGAAACTATACAGGTGAGAGATGCTTCTCCTGCAATAAATATTTAATTCCTGTTTCTTTACAGAACCAAGATGCATGGGAAAATACAGGCCTTTTTCAGTAATGTTTTTCGAAATGTAACAAGATGAAATCATGTGGTATGTAAAGAGGCCTGGCAAGGTGTTTCCCCACTGTGGAATCAAAGAAACATTGTAGATGCTTATATTGCAATGGACTACTGCTCAAGGAGAAATTCACTGACTGAATTACTTTTAAGTCATCTTTTGCGGTTTCATAAAACAACTAGTACCACCTATGTCACATATTTGTTCTGGCAACTTCTATATTTGCCCAGCAAAACCAATGATCTGAATAATTTCCATTGGAGAAGCCTTTCTGTTGGCCCACACAAGTGTAAATTTGCTGCACAAATGCCTAGTCTCCTGTGAAGCCTTCTTCACACACGGAGCGTGACAGAGACTCACCGCAGGAGGGCTGCAGGTCTTGTCGCTGTGGGTGAAGAGCTCATACAGCACCACTCCAAAACTCCAGATGTCTGACGCCACAGAGAACTTGCTCTCCGTCAGGGACTCGGGGGCGTACCTTTATCACATCAAACACACAGGCAGTCAGCATCTCACCTCTATTTACTGATGGCACGGTTTACCAACATCATGTTTCTGACACAAACGGTGAAGAAGAAACTCACTAAGGTTATTCACAAAGGTCCGTCATGACCGTATGGGTGCATATCCTCATTCATAAAGTTCATTTGCATCATATGTCATTATACTAAATATAATGGCAATAACTTTGTTTACAAAGCCATAATTAGGTCCTTAATGACAGTCAACTTCAGTCCAACCAGTTCTCAGGTCATGAATGCAGGTAGAAAAGCACTATATAAATACCAGTAAAAAAAATTAGTTCAAAAACAATATAAAACATACAAAAAGTCGTATGATAATAATATGAGCATTACATTATGAATAAAGATCACCATGACCATAGAGTGAATAAAGATGTCTAACTGTACCCCCATTATGATCATAGAGTGAATACAGATGTCTCACCAGAAGATGGGGCTTTCCCCGGGTTCCTTCACTCTATAATACTCCTTATCTTGGGGCAGGACTTTGGTCAGGCCAAAGTCCCCAATCTTCACTCTCAACTCACTCTCCACCAGGATGTTCCGGGTGGCCAGATCTCTGTGGATGTACCGCTTCGTTGCCAGATAATCCATCCCCTGCATAGACACATGTGGAGGTTTACTACTGACTGGCTTCCCCTCTCACTACCAACTGGACAATGGGTTAATGCAGAAAATCATATATTAATCAACTCAAATAAGAGATCAAAGATTTAAGTGCAAAACACTCAAGTTCAAGAGCCACTCATGATGGATATATTGCTCTCAAACATTACAAGTAATCAACGGAGGTCAACAGATTAATGAAGAGGTTAGAAAAAACACCCACTACATCAGTGGCGGCTGGTGGTTGTAAAAGTAGGGGAGGAAGGAAGGAAGGTGCGCTTGGTGAAGTTTGGTGATGGTGGTGTTGGGGGGTTAGTGAGGGCATATACAGGCATGTAAAACCCAGACACATTTAAAGCAGCAGTAAGGAGTTTTAGTCATACATACAGTGGCGTAGTGCCAATCAATTTAGGTGGGCACATGCCCACCCAATATTTTGTAAAAATGTATTAATAATTATTACGTTACGTAAGTTTCAAGAACATTAATATTAATATTATTGAAACGCATATGCATACGCATTAATATATGTGTCATTGTGTTTTAAAAATTAAATTACTGCTTACGTATAAAATATTAAAATAAACATTAGCATACTCTAATTGAAACACACTGAACTAAAAAAAAAATCACATTTTATTCTTTTTTATTAAATGGTTTGAAATTCGAAACAAAATTTAAAATAGCTGACCAGACTCAATAGTAGTATAGTTAAAACTGCTAGCTGCTTAGCGAAACATTTTATTTCATTTAACGTCTGCACGCTTGCTAGCTAGCTAGCTAGCTTCCTATACTCATTAGCTCAACTAGGCAGGTAACGTTAGCTAATGTTAGCTGGATGCAGTCAGACTTTACATGGGTAGATGGCTAGGTCTGTACATGTGGACAACGTCCGCTGTTTCCATTGTGGCTTTATTAGCAATCAACAAAGCTAGCTTCCAACAGAAAAAACTTCTCGACTAACCCCGACAATTCTTTCCCTTGCTGTATGACTAATGACACAAGACGAGATTCTTGCATGATATCATTGATAACCCCCTCCCTCAAAACTCTGATTGGGTATTCCAGCGCAGTCAGCTCCGCTGATTGGTTCACTGACGTTAGGCGCTAAATCCAGAGCCTCTGGCTAGCCCCCCCCCGTCCTCCATTACTGCCATTCACCCTCATGTTAAAAGCCAGGACTCACGAGCCACTGGACATCAATGAGAGGCTTGGGGAGGTCGGACCTCTGTACAGTAGGGGGTGCTGTTGGTATTTTGACACAGGGAGACGATTTTTGTGACTTCGAAGCGTTAAAATAGTAATATTGTCAGTGTTTTAACAGATTAATCTGTTAAATGTATGTGTATTTATTTTTCTCTTGGAAGTTTATTTTTCTCTGAAATTAGGATGGTCCTCCCTTTCCTCAATGGACGAGCCTCCTCTGCACTACATTGCATGCAATAAATTAGCTGAGTGTGAGTAGGTGTGCTTTATGGCCTTGGGCTGAAGAGCTGTGAATAGAGAGGGCGCAGAGTCTACCTTGCAGATCTGAGAGGCGTAATGCAAAAGCTTCTTGTGATCAATCCTGTCCTTGTTCTTGATTAGGTAATCCCGCAGGCTCCCGAAGGGCAGGTACTCCATAATGAGCCGTAGGTTCCTTCTTCCTGCAATCACAAAGGAGAAAGCAATGAGACAAACTGTAATGGCAGTTTGAGTGAGGTCAGCCTGATTAGACTGTACCAGCAGTTTGAGTGAGGTCAGCCACGGTCCATCACCTGCACTGTAACACACGCCCTTGTACTTGACGATGTTGTCGTGCTGGAGTGACTTAAGAATCTCGATCTCCTGCTCAAAGTCACGCAGGTGCTCGGCCGTGCTGTGCTGCAGCTTCTTCACAGCGACCACCTCTCCGGTGTTGTCCTGCAGGGGGTCATAACGGCACATCTCCACGCTGCCAAAGTTACCCTGCAACAAATAAGCAAGTATCACTGGGGAGCGGAGGGCAGATCAGCCGTTACCCATATGTAGATTAAACATATTGAATATATAGAGAAATATGCCATCCAGCCTGAGCATATAACTGCAAATACAATTAGAATAAATTAATGATCAGAAAACATTATGATATATCAAGATGGCAATAATTTACATATTTTAAACATTTTAATTAAGGTAAAAATATATTCTCAAAAATAGATTTTAAATGTATTACAATTTTGTATGGGTATTTATAGTAGCAGCTGGGAATGATGATGTTACACTCCTTAGGGATGAATGTTGCTGTGTAGTCTTTCAAAATCCCATTTCAACATGACTTAAATTATTGTCTTCAGACACTTTGTCTATGAGTATGTCTTTCCAATAAATTGCGCAAAGTTGTAATGTCAAGAACACACAGCACTAGACAGTTTTCATTTCAGCACTTAATCACTACTGCTCTCAGCTCAAGACTCACAATCTCAAAGTTTACCTGGGTTTTTACAACCTGGAAGTTTCTTCATGAAGACAGGTGCACAAGTGCACAGACAACATGCTCACATGTAGACATATACACACACACATACTCGCATGCATACACACACAAACACAGCTGAGATGGTTACCTTGCCCAGCTGCTGCAGGAAAATCAGATGCCTCTCTTCAAACTGGGCTGGCTCCTGGTTCTCGAAGGCACCAGTGAACCCAAACCCTCTAGTTCTGTTTGGCGGCTCTATTTCACTCTCAGCCAGCAGCTCATAGTCTACAGAGAAGCAGGAAAAATAAAAACAAATTAACCAAATCTATATTTTATTTTATTTTATTTTATTTTATATTATATTTTATCTAATATTTTTAATAAATATTAATACAGACTCTTGTATCAGCTCGTAAAGGAAAAAATTATGATTACCACCAATTAACTAATAAATCTGCAATACTGCACAAACATGTTACTAAAGGCTGGGGGTTTAGAGTTTTATCATCATTATGGACAGAGCAGCCTGAACCAGGAAACTCCAGCTGCAGCCATGTTGTGCCAGGACAGTGCTCCCAGGGCTGCAGATTGATGAGGACACAGTACCACAGCCTTATGCAATGTATTTGCGCAAGATTTCAGTAGGGTTTCGGGTCTCCTGTCCTCTGCTATTCCTTATTTGTGTCTCATTCTGACGTACCTTCTCAGAGCTCCTTGCATGCAGAAGCACATCGCTGTATATCCAGGTTCATTTGGGAACTAATTGTTTGTATGTATTAGCTAGGCCAGTCCCACCCCAAAAGTGCTGTTGTGTACTTGCAGGTAAAGTCCATACCTTTATTTGCTCTAACATGCATTGTGGTACTGGACAGCTTTACTCACATATGAAAAGCAGGTTTGGTGGCCAAAGATTCTATTCGCCATTTTTCATAAGCACAAATATATGTACTTTAAAAAGAAAAAGCTTTCCAGACCATGAACACTCAAAATGTTGGTTGACTGTTCAATGTGTATGAGCCAAAAAAAAAAAAAAAAAAGATTAGGTAACAAGGGGAAAGGATTGCTGCAGCTCTATCACTCTCAACTGATTGGCACTGACCAGGAGTGAAGAGGCTGTTGAGGTCTCGGATGATGGCGCGGAAGGAAGGCCGTAACATGGGCTCGTAGTCCATGCAGCTGTTGATCAGATTGGCCAGCTCCGTCCACTTGGGCGCAGGGAGCTGATGCCGGTCCTCGTAGAACAGCTTTTTCTACGGCAGGGAACCGCAGGTACAGACGTCAGATCATGCAGGGTAACAGAGAAAGCCCTACACGTCATGGCCATGCTAACTACATACTACTCTGAGGCACATGAAAGTCACTCAGAACTGTGTAGAAAGGAGAGGCGACATAACAGCCTGACAGACAGCGAGACCAGAAAATAAAAGAACGAGACAGAAGAGAATGAGAAGAGAAGTGAAAAGCTGGAAAAATGTAACTGAACGCAAAGCTACGCCTTAAGATTAAAGTTAAGGTTGCCGTCTGCCAAAGCTACAGCAGCCCTACCCTCCCTGTGAACCCCGGCGGACAACGAGGGGACGACCGCTCCCTCACCTTGAAGCTGTCGAGTGTGCCCAGAGGCTTCTCTCCCCCGCTGAAGATCTCCCACAGCGTGGTGCCGAAGCCCCACTTGTCCGTCACGAGGCTCAGCTTCTTGGGGTCCTCTATACACTCCGGTGGAACCCACGGGATCCGCTCTATCAAAACTGGGAAAAGGGATATTGCAGTCCATCAACTGCCTATTCCAACCGGATCATTACACAGTTACTAATAAACTAAAAGTAAGGAAATTATGCAGGTAGCATAAGAGCCTTGACTATGTAGTGAATTCTTCCTACAGGAAAATGCAGGACATAATTCAGAATTACTCCCCTAAGTCTGATTTCATAAAAAATACCCCTTTGTCATGTCGCATGGAGGATTAATAATTTTGGACAGTTCTGGTTATTTACACCATTAGGCGGTTCTAGTATTTGCCACTTGATCAGGATTGTATCTTGAAACCACGCACTTCAAAACTATAAAAAGGATTCAGAGTTATAATAAATCTGGATTTGGATTCAGTAATCTGATCAAACATTTAATCGTGATCGAATGCTGGTCAGGTTTTTAAGCACAGATCAAGGCTAATCTGATCCACAAACACAGGATTGTTCTGATCTTCTGAATCTTTTGAATGCTTAAGTTCTGGATTTAAGCATTCAAGTAACAATATAGCAATGACATAATGTTTCAGGTTCAATGGAAAATTATATTCACACAGGAAATTCTGATTAAAATAATTAGGGAGCAAAAATAAATTACAGCACATAACATTCTAACTGAAAAAAGATTATTGGCGATATATTCATACAACACTTTTGCAAAAAAAAAAAAAAAAAAACAATCGTTCATGAGTGTAATTTCAGCACTGTTTTCTGTAGAACTAGAATTGAGAGAAATCTGGATCACAAAAAGCAAGGTTACAAAATCCAGATCATATCTAAAAAGCTGGCCTCCACTAATCAATCCCTAGAGGGTGACGAAATGCAAAGTGACTTGCTCAATTTTGGCAACGATACTTTAAAACACTGCAAAGTCACCCTATGGGGTAACAAAATTAACTAAAGGACTGTCTTTCCTTTAGTGCAGTAGAATGAAATTGCTGGGTAAAGGAATATTCATGTTCTCTGAGCCAGCACGCCTATCTCTGAGGAATATTCAGTAATATGAAGGCATGTCAGTGGGCCACAGGAGCAGGGCTGCTTACTCTCTTTGGGCAGCACCGTGATGCTGATCCCCGGGTCGCTCAGCTTGATGAAGGGGGGGTTCCCTGTCTTCCGGTCCTCCTCTCTGATCAGCAGGACATTTTTGGCACAGACATTCCCATGGACAAGGTTTTTATCCTCCTGTGGGATATGAGAGGAATGGGTGAGTTTAGCTTTGCAGAACAAAGAAACTGACATCTGCTCAGTAGGGACAAGAACCCCTTGTGTAGAGGCCAATCCCGCACATGCTCCATGCCTCAGCATAATATTAGCCAAATAAAACATGGTAGCTGTGAGAGAAGTTCATATATTTGTATTTTAAGCAGTGTTCAAAAAATTCAAACACTGAGTGAATGTACACCAGCTTTTGTCCTCATTGATAACAAGGGAAACCTTTTATGATCTTGGAAGTCTTACCTGTCCTAATGGCACAAAAATACCAAATACAGAACCGTGACCAATATAATGTGTTAATAACTGCACTAAGCTTCTACAGAGGCAGCATAAGAGCAAACATACTGTACATCACACAGACACACACAGTTTCTTACAATGATCTAGGATGCATCACACTTGACTCCAGGTATGTGGAGGTTTAGGTGTCAATATCTAGGCATAATATATGTCCAGATTCATGGAACTATGATGTCCATACTAGTCCATACAGGTAGACTTGAGTTGTGGTGTAAAAGTGCAACAAAAGTGATTCAACAGTGCTGATAGTCGCAAGTATTTTATGTCACCACTGAGGGGGGCAATGAGTGAAAGGCAAGGTTGCCTTGGAGGGTAGGAATGGCCAGATGACAATAGGACTTATAATAATAGCACCATGTCACAATCACATTTAGAGAAATAAGAGTAAGGATGTTACGTGCCAGGGGGGAACTAGACTGAAGGCTGCAATACCACCTGACTGCCCCCAGGGGGTGTTTCTTACCAGGAACAGCATGGCCCATGCCAGCTGCTTGGCCACCTCCAGCTTCCAAGTGATGTTCACTGAATTTTTACTCTTCTTCAGGTAAGTGTCCAGAGAGCCAAACTTAACATACTCCTGCACCATGATATCTGTAAATCAAGATTAACTGATTGTTAATGACACTGTAACCTTACAGAGGTGGACTTATATTTGCATGTGTATTTTTACTGAAATAATCACCATATTCAGCACTATACATGTACAAAATTCAAATCCAATTGTCAAATCTGGTATGAGTCAAGGTACCATTTATCACACTTCCTTGATGGGAAACAATATGGTAAGATTCTCCTGCTGTGGTTTACATTCAGTGCTTTGAATCACAAATTATGACAAAGCACACAGAACCAGGAATCAGCACCAAATATGTTCATCATTAAGTGCTGTTTCCCAGAGTTCCCAAGTGGCTTTCTGCTCAGTGACTCCCTGCTCTGACATCCATGCACAAATAATGTCAAGTGTCTCTCACAGTGGAGTGGTGTTCTGATCCTTTGCCTGTCACAACCCACATGGAAGTGTCTGCTGAAGGGTTGCGGGAAAGATCAGAGAGCAGGTCATATGGGTCAGTTTTTTCCTGGCCACCGATCTGCAGCAAACGGCCTGCCTGGTCTCAGTGCCATTTCCTCCATATCATCTCTCATTTATTATATAGCAGGTGACTGGTCAGCCACACACAGGCCTTCTCAAAACCATAGGGACAGTAACGCTCAGGGCGTATCTGCTTTGGTGCTTAAAGCTGAGCAAATACCTTGGAGATGATAATTATTTCAGGAGATTTATCTCAGGGCTCAGCTGTGAACGTGCCCGGCTGGACACAGCCAGGGCGCCGGGCCCACGAGGATATGCGGGCGCTCCACTTGGAGCGGGACCACGCCGCCGCACACGACGCTTTCCATAATCCTCCCCCCCGCCCCCTTGGCCGGTTTCCCTGGAAACAGCCACCCATCCCATCAGAGAGATAACGCCCTCGGTTGGACAGACGACGGGAGGGCGGGACCAGGGGCGGGGAGCCAGGGCAGGACTCCCTCGGCCTGTTTGGGGGATTTCCAGAGCAGCAGGTGTGGTGAGAGAGATGGCTGGGTTTAATCAAGGTGGAGCCTCACTTACTCTCCTCCCCGCACACGCAGACGCCGTAGTTCAGCAGGAGGTGCTTGTGAGACAGCTGGCTCATCATGCTGGCCGCCTCGAAGAAAGACTGTGGGAAAGACGGACACGGCACCACTGTTAACAAAATAACAGGGGCTCCTAGTCTCAAGTAAAGCACAATGCTTCCTGTCTGCATTGCTGTGTGCTGTCCTTACTTGGTGAATGATTTATCAAGAGTAAATTATTGCTTTCTGACATCCACATCAATATGCACACACTCCTGCAAACTTTCCCTTCTCAATGTCCATAAAAAGTTAAAATAAGATTCAACGAAGACATAATGTTAAAACACACAATATTAAAACTGAGACTGTCTAATGTTTGAGTTCAACAGCCTCAGTCTAAGTTCCTTCCCACCATTATAACTAACTGACACTTCACCGGAACCCACGCAGCAGGGTTATTTTAGCTTCCTCTTTCATGTGCTCTCTGACAAATAAGATAGAGTAGTTAGCCAGCTAAGATACATTACTTCCAGGACCAGGAAAACTACAGCATTAAAACCTGATGGAATCTGAGATTATTGGTCAAAGCCCTGGATGTAATGGAATCGAAATATCAGTTCCTGGAAGACACAGAACTGCCAGTGTACAGTAATATCTTATATGAAGGTAAGAGCAGTTTATCCACAGACCTCAGAGAAATTGCGGTGTGCCTTTTCCAGGACCTTCACCACGACCTCCGTCTCATGCATCTGTCCATAGTCTCCAAGCTCCTTGCGGATTCCCCGGAAGATCTTTGTGAATGTTCCTTGGCCCAGACTTTCATTCTAAAATGACACACACAAAACACATTCTCAGCAACATGAAACAAATTTGTTGAGGTGGCTTTCATTAGTTGTGAGGAAATTATAAAGTACAGTAATCTCTCTCTCTCTCTCACTCACATACACACACATACACACATAATAAATATATACCTTTTTTCATTTGATGTGACACCCAAACCCAACAATTGATGCTAACATTGTGACAAGACAAAACAGACGCTTGGGTAAAGGGCCATCAGACTGTCATTTCTCATGTTGTTATGTCTCTCATCCTTCCTTGGATTGGGAGACTCATCCAATTCGTCCTTTTTGAATGAATTATTTATTGTAACCATGAATCTCATGACTCAGCATATCAAACCACAACAAAAGTCCTAGAGACAAGGGTAAGGTTTCAACATTATCAAAAGCACACGATTTTTAGTCAAAGTTTAAAAGTTCACAAAGTCAGCTTAAGAACTCAGAACGTCAATTTACTGCAGCAGGAATCTCCTCCTGGGCTGAATGCATAAGACCAATGATCGTCTGTTAGGACTGGCTGTCAGGTCAAAACCCACATTTAGTAATATCCTTCTCAAAAACTGCAACCACTGGAATGTTCCACCAGACTCTCAGGGGACTGTGTGGCCTCTGCTATTCCCCTATTAGATTTGTGACTGCTGCACAGGGCATTAAGACTTGCTCACATTTGTAACAAGAAATGCAACCCTTCTTGACAAACTAAAATACCCCAAAATTATGAGTGTAACTGGCCTAACATACTTTTGTATTTGACAGAGGTGGAGACGAGCAACAAAATAATGTAAACTGAAATTTAGTTGTGACTTAAACTTAGACATGAGAATTCTCCTGGTATGACCTTTTTATCAACAGACTAACTGAGGGAAAACAGGAGGCGTGTTTGCAGAAGAACGGGTTGATTTGGAAAGCACCAGCTGGGTTTCTGACATTTATTCCTGTGCCCTTGAGATAAGCCAGCACTGTATAAGTGTGGTGTGTAAGTGTATACTCAGAACTTACATTGACGGAATCGGTCAGAAAATACCTTGCAAGGTGCTGTAAGGAGGAACCATATAAATCCCTCACAGACAAATCAGACCCTTTAGAGTGGAGGAGGAGAGGAAGAATTCGGAGAAAAGAACAGTATGTGTTCTACGAAAAAGACGTAAACATTCTGATGCTTTGTGAGCCTCACTGCAGGGGCACTGTGCACTTAAGTGTCTTACAAATAGTGTATGAACAGAATCACACTGTAGATGCACAGAGGGAAAATGGTAGAGGATCCACACAAGGAGAGTTTTGCTGATCCTGTAGGACATCGCTTAGCAGCAGGTAACAGTATTGAGTGGCACCACCAGACACGAGCCTGTGAGAGGCTAAATTATCTAGTGCGTCATTTTAAAAAAAATTAGGAAAGTATCAAATTGTTAATGAGGCACTTCAAGGTTAGAGCGCTAAAAATCTAGATGTGGTTAAGTGCATTGAGAATGAGAGTGCGCTAAAGAGCCACGGAGCAGCTTTGGGCATTTATTTACCCAAGGATTCTCATGCAGGTAGTGATGTGTTGAATGGCAAGCAAATAATACAGGTGCCGTTAAAGCTGCAACACAGCATGCCAGGGAGTATGCAATTCCCTGGGAATATAGAAAGCACAGGGAATACAGAACTATGACTGACAATGCACAGCTCAACAGGGGGTGGACTGAGAACACCAAGACTGGGAGATGACCCTACAGCTTAGATGAAGGGAGCGTTTAACAGCTACACTTAAAATTTGGGAATTTTAGATCCACAGAAAAAATGATCCAGCACTCCAAGCATTCATCATGCAGCAGTATAATGTAATAATTAACAATGCCACAAGACTACCACTGAATTACAGGAGATTATTTGACTGTTACATATCTGTTTTCTGAATAAAACTAAGGCAAGGTGGGAGGTAAGGAGGTAAGTTTGGTAACCACATCAGTAGAGACGTTTGCCACAACTGGGGCATGTAAATATACAGTTTGGCAAACAGACCAAGTTCCGAGGGACAGACACAACCACCGAACAAGTCAAAGTGGCTTAAAAACAGAACAAAGAAGTGCCACAGCTATGGAAAGGTTAGCCACTTCAGGAGAGATGGCTTTAGAATAGAGAACATGGGAACAATGTGCTATTATACTCTCAGGCACACAGAACCACCAGCCCATTATAACCACACTGTTTCTGTAGAGCTAACAAAACTGCCTCAAAGCACACAGGAAATCCCTCCATTACAAATGAATGTTAATACAGACAACAAAAACCGCAGGATCAGGATCAGTCAGTAAACAGTCAGTGGTACCAGTAAAATGCAATTCTTTGGAGGTACAATGATTAAGGAGGGAACAGAGGAGAAATTGTGTAATGTTAAACTGTACTGTTTTCATAAGAACTGAAACTACACTTTTCTAGTTCCCACACCCTCAATGATTTCCTACACTTCCATACGGAACAATTGAAATAACAATACAACTGGAATTCCAGTATTCTAGCCAAGAATAACCAAAGGTTATGGAGGGTGCTTCATTTATTGGCTTTGTGCAGTGGGAGAACCAGCCTAACCTGTGATATGGATGGCCATTGAACTGCAAAGATTTACCACAAGAATATGATCCAATGACATCAGCTATCGTTTATGGAAGGACTTGTTGGAAGCTGCAAAATGTTAATTTATGCAACACCAAAACAGGGCACAGGTGACAGGTAAAAGCCAAGGGAGTGGATACTGCCCTGTAGAGTGCAAAGCTTTTGTATGAATTTGAAGTGTGGAAGCAATAGGGAGTCCTCATTACCTGTGTATGCTGAGATCATTTACAGTGCATTATTTGTGTTTCCTGCCTCTTGGTCAAGTTTATTGATTTATTTTTATTTATCAAAAATAAATTACAAATCTTGTATTTTATTAAGAACAATTTGGTACCAAATAATTCATTTGATAAATGCCTTAACTACACAGTATCATAAAACTACAATGTCTCTCCCTCTGGAAAGTCTTGTGACCTAACCACAGTTAACCCCACCCAAGTACCACACCAAACTTGTTATGGAGGGCGGATTCAACTAATCAACATTATGAGCACTCCCAGTGTGAGACAAATGGTCTATTTTCAAATTAGTTATGCAAAGTAAAAAAGGCAATGACGCACACACCTAATATTAGATACAAGTACGCGGTAACAAAGAGTCATTTTAAGGGAGGAAAAGGAATTTACCCACACACATAGCTTAAATGCTCCCAAGAGATTACCATTTGATGAAGACCATGTTTGGTTGCACAGTCCCCTTTCATAACAAATTGGTGGAAAAATTTAAACAATGTGCATATGCATTCTCTTTCCTTTGGCTTAAATCAGTTATGTACCCATATGACGTTGCTTGACTGCTGGTTTTCTCAGAGCAGTTAATATACGCTATTTTCTGGGCAAACTCAAAACCCATCCGCTGAATTAAGACACTGTGCTATGAATCAGCCCTGAGGTGGCCATTAATGTGATGAACACCATAACAAGCGCTTAACGGGAAGAAACACAGGAAATTAGGTCAAGCAACAGTTCAACTGACACTCTTTAAATACCTATTGAGCTAATAACAACCTCTCTCAGTCCAGTGAGCTGGCACATGATACGCAAGACTGTTTATATGTTATCGGAAGAGGAATTTAAATTGAAACAAAGACTAACGTGAAATGAAGTTATGCTTCATTTCTCAGCTTGTAAAGTTCTAGTTCAACTTTCCAGGTGATGCACTTAAAGACTTACAACAGTAAATCATTTGTAAAACAGTACAACAGTTTAGCGAGGGATGCAATAATATGATCCAAATTGTTTTTAATCACAATTTTCACCATGTTTTTCACAAAAATAAACTTTGTGTGTCAAGTGGGCAAAGAACAGACTTGTCCCACATATTTGTTCTTTGTATATCTTGGCTTTGTGCTGCACTGGACTGTTCCTGTCTTGTAAAGCAATTCTTGATATATACTGTCGGTTTTGTTTTAAAACTTAGCTTTAGCTAAAAAAACACAGGGTTGTTTGTCATTAATCCTTTTCTGTCAGTAGTCACATGAGCAAAGGAGCATACTACATTACTGCAACTAATACGGCCATCATCTGTTCTCTGCTCAAACCCCCTGTGCCTGCAGCATTTATTAGGTAGCCCATCAGCTGGATTAATTCACTATGTGGGCAGAGACCTTCCTGGCTAACGCACCTCTAAGCAACCCAGATGAGTGACCCAGATCCCCAGGATCAAAAGGTGGCGGATGATTTCTACCTTATTTTATGGAAACAATGTCTTATTAATAGGATTTAACCTGGGCCCAGGTCAATGCCAAGTGACACTGGGGAGAAAAAGGGCGATGGGGACGTTGGGGGTCAATGGGAGATAAATGTCAACCAAGTGTAATTCTTAAAGAATGTGAAGACATAATGAATCTAGACAGACATTATGCTGAAGCAGTCAAAAAGGAAAGGGGATGTGGGAATATACAGCAAAAGGACTGAGTACGACTCACAGGAGTTTATATCAATGCTTCAATGGCTTCATCAAACCACATTTACAGGACCATACGCAGCACAATACTATAAGAAGGATACACAACCTCTTGTAAAAGTACAGGGAAGGGGAACAAGACTAGTCCTTTGTAACATGAGTTGAAGAGACTTAAGACACATCATTTCTTAGGAAGCTCAGGGGGGAACTGATTGAGGTCTTTACGTTTTTAATTGGGGTTTATGAAGTGAATTAAAGACAACATTTCAAGTTGAATTATATAGGCAAAATAACTAGGTTAACGTTCACTAACTTCAAACTGACACTATAGTGGAAGCACATTCCTTCAGTTATTCGAGACCAAACGCTCTTATAAGAATTGAGGTAGACACTTTAGTCTCCCTGAAGGACCCCTTGCATTGTACAGTCTTGGAGGAGGAGGAGGAATGAAAGGAAGAGAGGGAGGGAAAGGCAGAAAGTGCTCACAATTTCCAGGTCCTCCTTCCTGATCTTGTGGAACACCATCTGGCTGATGTTGTGCCTCTGCAGGGAGGGGGACAGCGGCACCTCCGAGCCCTGGCTCGTCCTGCACACCAGCAGGTTGGACTTGTCTACAGAGGAAGGGGACAGGGGAAAAGACGTTACAGCATGCAGATAGCATTTACATTCATTATCCCTTTGGAGATGCCCTAATTTAGACATCTGACTTTTTGTATGCTTGGTACAGTACTAAACCTTCCCTCAAGTTCACTTTAAAATACTTAAATTAAAGCTCCACTTCAATACTGTATTAAATGGAAAGTGAAAGGTAAAACATGGGTATTTTTTTCTGAAAACTTGCACTTGGTGGCTTTGAAACAGCTACTTCCGCAAGAACAATGCACAGGTAATGCTAATGACGCAGGTGTAATTACAAGTGACACTGCTCACAATGCTTGGTTAACTGATGGCACTACATGCGAGTTCACTTCAGGCAAAACACGTCCACCGCTCTGCAGCTGAGTGGGTTGCTATGGACTAAACATTGTCTTGAACTGCCTACATTTACTTGATCAATTAGATGAAATTCATTCAATCCACGTGCGAGTGCATCGCTTGCAGTGAAATTATAGCAACACTGCTGCTGAGAATAAATAACCACACCACCCTAGTGATTCATAAGCACTCCAATCAAACACAATAGTTTTGATGAGACTTTATGTTTCATATTCATGAGACATTCAATTCTACAATGGATTCAGCTCATTAAAGTATGAACAAAACTTTCACACACGTAATGAAAAAAATTTTTTTAAATATTTTTAGCATCTATAATTACGATTTCAAAGAACTCATCAGTGATAAATTTGTCATAAGCTGAAATTCTATTATTCTACCATCAAAAAAAACAAAAGGAACAATTTAAAGAAACTCTTATCTTCATTGCAATAGTAGCAAAACTACTTTATGAAATTACCCCAAAACATTAAACTTCAGATATGACTGATGCATGATTACATGTGGCTAGTGGTGATTGTGCAACTTTTAATGTCACTTTATTAGATGCACTCTGCAAGCTGCTCTGAAATAGAGTCTCTGCTAAGTGGGAACAGTGTAATAATGTAACGGAGAAGGTGAGCATAACCAGAAAAAGGGAGTGAAGAGACTTGAAGAGGAGGAGGAAGAGGAAGAGAAAGAGGAACATGATGAGTGAGCTGCGGCGGAGCGGCTCCCTGACCTTTGGTCTTGGGCGGGCAGCACTTGGTGAACTGGAAGATGAAGCCGTCGGAGCGCACCGTCTCCTTCTGGTAGCAGTGCAGCAGGTCCCTCAGGCTGCTGAAGTTCTTCTTCGCCCCGCTCAGGTTGTACTCGCCCGTGTGCGTCTTCACGATCTGGCAGTGCTTGTACTCCACCACGCCGTCCGACTGCAGGGGACAGAAATCGGTGGAGGTTACGCCCCAGCATTACCTCGGTTTTTGCGTCACTTCCAAAGCCAACACTGTGTCAGTTAAGACCAGCTTTTCATAGTAGTTTATTACTACAAACATTATAATGTAATGTCATACAGTTACACTCAAAGGTCTAGTCTGAAGTTATTTAAATCATGTGTTAAAAGGTTATAACATAATACTCCAAAGGATGCCTACAGGGAGGCCACAACATCATTTATGATTTATTAAAGACCATAAGGATATGCAGGACTACTGCTCTCCACGCACAGTGGCACCTTTTCCTGATCTAACAAAATAGATTCTGTTTCAGGAAGTCTTTCTTTGGTCCTTGTTATAGGACTAGTAGTAATGTAAATATCTGGGGAGAGAAAATATGTCAAGCTGCTGGAGTATTCAAACATAAGAACGCCAGTCATATAGCATTCATAACAGCCCAAAGGTTAAATAGGTAATTAACTTTTCTGTCTCATCAACATTCATGTATGTAGAGCATAGATGGAATGCTTGAACAACTGATATTTCACAGATTCATTTTCCTTGTCTGAAGTTGAGTGACCACAGAGCTCTCCAAACTGAGTCATTATTTACACAGAAAGAACCAGGCTTCCTACAGCAAAGTGCTTGTTTTCAAATGTTCAGCCTCAGAAGCTATAAATATTCAAAGTTATAATTATTTTTAATGCACGTCTCTAGATGCATTGAGGGAACAGCCAACAGGGTGTCTACGAAATGAGGACATTTCATTAACAGCCAGGAAATAACGTGTTCATGCGCATAACATGTTCTCCCGCCGCACTGTTAACCTACTGTGCGCGGATGGCTGGCGTTGATTAGAAGTATTACACTAATGTCATGTAGTTTTTTATAGCATCACAGTTGGGGGGGGTGGAGATGTCATGCCTGTATCACAGACGCAGGATTGCCCCTACTGTCTTCCAAGAAGCCTTCGGAAGGGGGGGGATGCTGGAGGTTTCCCACAGTGCACCACTGCCCCCACACCCCACCCCATATGCATGGGCTGGACCTACCTCCACGGCGAAGGACAGAAAGTACTTGTTGTAGTCCTTGGGGCTGCAGCGCAGGATGTACAGGCCTCGCTGGTTCCCCAGCCGGCGCAGCTTGTTGATGGCAAACTCCATCCTGTGGCCAGAAGGTGACAGTGCATCCCAAGTCACTCACACACACACACACACAGCCCCGCAGCGCGGCAAACGCAAAGGGGCCGTGCGGCACAGCTCAGCAGAGAGAGAGAGAAAATCAACACTGAACTCAGCCCTCCGAGGGTACTGCATTCTGCCAAACACCACACGGCACAGCGGGCAGCTGTAACGAAGCTAGGAACTGGGCTAGCCTGATGTCTGATTAGCGAGAAGAGAACTGCTAATGCTTTTAAGACATTTGGCTCCAGAGTTCTCAGTGTCTCTTCCTGGGTCAATTACTGCTGACAGGAGGCCAAGTATGAATATGCATTCATCATGGAAAATTACAGTACATTACTCACATGCTTCTTGGGGATTGTTTTCAACAGGAGCTATTTATGTTCTGTGCTTCCCTCCCTTTTGTATGTTCTGTGAATCAAGCTATGATACTTGCAGCTCAGAGTCCAACTTACTGGAATTCTTGTTGCCACAAAGAATGAATGAATTATGTTTCAGTAAGTATTACCTTTTGCTGTAATCTGTACTGAACATCCTTTTTCAATATGGAAGGTCATAATGCATTCATTCATTACTGTTTCCTCTTTTAGGTATGTGTATGGGTGGGTTACAGTCAAATGTGGGAAACCGCTTTGGTTTAAAGAGAAGACAAAAAATAGGGAAGTCCTCCTTGAGACGACTGGGAAATCCACCAACGATCAAAAGGAACAAAATCCACAGATTAACACAAATCCTTTTTTTACCTCAACATTTTGAAAGGGTAACGTCGAATCAACACCTGAAGCTGTCTGTCACTTGAGTCTGTGAATATGTGGGTCAGGTGCAGCTGAAAGTACCCGCACAGAAGACCACACTTCCTTCCTCCCTCCTTGTCACATAAACTCAAATGTCACACAGAGGACTTGATGAAATGTCTAAGCCTTTCACTGGAATGTAAAACCAATCGTTATCAGTCTTGGAATGGCAACATTTACGAATTTTATCTGCTTGATCAAAGCTCTTTGTTGTCTGTATTTGAGAAACATGCAGTAAAAATGAGGATGTGGCCCACACAGCTTCTTGCTAAATGCGCTGCTCTTATCTGTTGTGATGATAGCATCATCTTGTGTGCTTTCATGGAAAGGGATCTCCACCTCACTTTGCACTTTAACGATGAACATGCTTGAATGTGTACTCACGAAATGGGTCCATGGCAGTAGCTGTTAATACCCTCCAGAAGCCTAGGGGGCACCACTTCTTTACAGAGGTAGTGGTGGGCATCTGCTGTCAGCCGATAGTACCCATCGATAAGGGACACGAAAGACAGGGCCTCTGCGAGGGAAGGGAACTCCAGCTCCTGTGGGGTAGAGCAAAGGTGACAGGCAGGGTCAAAAATGCCCCGCACGGTACTGTCACACAGCTGTTTGCAATATCTGCGATGGTGTTCGCACAAAAGCAAATCCCACCGGAACACAAAGTCAAGTTTTTTTCTTTTTCACCGCGATTTTTTCACCGCCATCATTTCCCGGAATTAGAATAGTTAAACCCCTCTTCTGTGAGGTTGATTTCCGAGTGAGTGAAAACTGGGTTTTGGCATGAAAATCGTTTACATGTTTAGAGTGTTTGAAAAACGTAGGCATGTTTGTAAAATGTAAATATTTGAAAGTTCAAAACTGCAAAAAGCCATATGAAAAACGCCAGACTGTAGTTCACTAAAGTCTCTTGAGTATTTGTTTCTAAGAGGAACTTAACATACAATGCTCCATTCTGAAACAAGGGAGAGGGACAGTGTGCAATAGTGTACCAGTGTCTTGCTGTCCTGTCTGTTGATGGTGACGATCTGGCTCTCGCTGGAGCCATCTTTGCTGGCCTGTTTGATGCTGATGTCGATGACCTCTGGGAAATCACAGTACGTCTGCAACTCCTGAGCAGAAATCAGGACAAAATTTCAGTGACATTTGGAACAAAACACAGTATGAACACAAATGAATATTGGCTGTACAGCTGTGACTCAGTGATCTCACTGTAATACCTCAAACAACTGAAAAAGATCCACTGAGATCAATCTTTTAATGCTATCAGGCATCTGGTTGAGGGATATACACTTGTGCTATTGTGCAACACACACTGGAGGAACTACATTTGAAAAATGCCTGCTCATCAGACTTGGGAGTGAGAATGTCATTGGTGATTTCATTTTGGCAGGAATTTTACCAGCAGAGCTGCAGTTTCTGACAGAAAGCCAGAGATTCCAGCATACAGGTGCAGTGGTGACCCCATACAGTGCAGCCTTAAAGGAACAACAGGTAGACGGCCTCTGGGCCGGTGCGTAAAACCCCGCATAGCATCAGCGACATCCTGATCCGAGTCCAACTGACCCAGGAGCAGAGCTGGGCATGGGTAACCCTGCACATTACAGCAGTGTGCAATACTGCAGCCCGTAGGACCACTGGGTCAGCGTCAGCACTGGGCTACTCTGTCTTCATTACAATAGGGCAGCAGTGTAGCAATGTGGTGAGGAGGGAGGCTTGTTACCAAAAGGGTGCTGGTTCAATTCCTCACTGGGGCACTGCTGCTGTACCCTTGGGCAGGGTATTTAAGCCAGAACTGCCTCAGTAAATATCCAGATGTGTAAACGGATGCCATGTAAAAACTGTAAAACTTGTAAGTCGCTGTGGATAAGAGCATCTGACAATAATGTAAAACGTAATGTAACGCAATCGTAATGGAAATCCAGCCGAAAGGAGCCTGGGGCTTGTGTTAAAGCTGCAGCAGATCAAAGCGGCAGCACAATGCCAGTCTTTCTCCTCCCCGCAGACGTGCCGCCCCCGCCTCCTTTCTTCTTAGCTACGGTCGCGTTCCGCCTGACACTGCCAGCGCCGAGGGCGCTCCGATAGGGATCAGCGGCGCCGTCCGGCGTTAACGCGCATCGAGGGCTGCAGGAAGCCGGGAGGATGTGGCCGCGCAAGGTCACTGCGTCACGCTTTCCTGTCACCGCAGCCGGGGCCTCCCTCCGGCGACGAGCGGAGGCGGCGCGCTCTGGCTGAGGGGACCGTCACGATCACCTACAGTTGTCACGCAATGTGCTTTTGTAGCCGACCAGTCACTTTCTACACCAACAAAAAGTATGACGCGTTTCCATAAATCATTTCTGTCCTATGACTGTAAATAAAACACTTAAACGAAAGTGGTTTGACAGTATGCAATGCTAAAGGTACACCACCTATGTGTACATTTCTATGTACTAGGAGGCTTTAGCACAGAGTTTAGTTCAGTTGTGGGTTTAGGACAGTCTGTTCCATTTCGAAATGCACTGGTTTGAGGTGATTAGTCACTTCTTCACTGCTCCTTCAGTGCCATGCCACAGTTCTGACATCACAGACCGCATTTCCCGGGCTCAGGCACTGCGAACTGCTCCGAGCTGCTGCAAACACGACACCCTGTAAGGCTCCAAAGAGACAGAGCTCTCCCCGTTTCAGGCCTTTCTACCTCCCATTGGGTCTGGAGGAGAGACAGAGGAAGGGCGCCCTCTATTGTTCACAGACATTTTGTCATGGGAGAAGCAGACTATGCATCTCACTCACGCTTTCAGGCCGATGTGAAATTCCTTTCTTGCAAACGACCCACAACAAACTATTAGCAAAAATATGCCAGCAAATAGCACATAAAGGATTGTTTTAAAAATTTTTATGTGCAGAATACCATTAGGACGCACCCGCAGCTCAACGTTTTTAGTATAGAGTAAATCACAACAATGTTCTGTTGTGAACGGGGAATACGCCAGGGGTGTAACTGAATGACACTTCAGGGAATTGTCATCCAAAACAAACAAAATTCAGAACTACTACTAGTGCGGAGTGTTACCACAACTAGGCTTGGGCAATGTCAGAAATTTCACAATGTCACATTGTCCTGGTAAAAATTGCCACTGTTCAATGTTTCGATGTTCATGTTACGTTTATTTCAGAGAAATTCTTATTTTGCCATCCGGTGAACAATACATGGCAATTTAAACTGGTACTTACATTTTGCACCATGTCTGCAAAAAATACTGCATATAAATACTTTTCTTTTCTAGCTGATACAAAGCTTAGCTTTTCTTTGAAGCATAAAGGAAATGTTATCAAGATTAAGACCCGTTTTTGAGACCACAGGATTTCCCTTATCGGGTGTCAGACATCACATTGAAGAAAGAATAAACTTCTCTCACATGTCAGCCATTATGAACTCTCTCACCAATAATGAGCAATAAGAGACGCCATGGCGTCATGGACCCCTTGACTCTATTCAGTGAGATACAGCACACCATTGGTTCATATCAGTATCAAATTCCAAAGATTACACCCAGCTGATATATTCTACTTTTGAACACAAAAGGTTTTCTGTTGGCTGGTTTTATTAAAGAACAGAGTCAGGTATCTGATTAAGTAATGAAGTTTCAAAAGTCCATTTTAGCTGTCAGACGATTAACACACCCAACTCGACCTTATTTCTCACACAGATCCCCTTTGGACACAACCCTAGCCTCTAGCTACTGGTCCTCCACATGGCATTTTTAAAGACACACACAGTCACATCATACTAGGGTTGGATGATTTTTAGAATAATAAATAATGTGGAATAATAAGGCAATGGATTTTTCTTTTGGACTGCAGAAAATTATTGTATAATGTAGGTGATAATTTAATACTGTAAACAAATGGGGAGTTGGTAACTTTTTTCCCCTAACACTGTCAGTATGAACGTAACATCGGCAGTGTTGTACCGCATTGCCTGACATGGCATGTCTGATGTCATCATCCGTCAGTACAACCCTAATGACAATTGTTACTCACGATCTTACAGCTACTTTTCACAAGACTTCGCGGGTGTGGCTTTACAAACTTGCATCTGACTCTATGCAGGTGATGGCCAGGAGGTGCCATTTTATGGTAGGAAGAGGAGGAGGAGGAAGATGAGAGGAGCGTGTACCTGCTCAGCGTCGGACTCTCGGATTTTGTCGCGGCACCACTGGATGCCATTGTTCCCGGTGACAATGATGGTGACCTGGCCAGCGGACGGCTCCTTGACCTCGAAGCGCTCCGAGTAGAAGCCGGTCTGCAGCGACTCCAGGTTGATCAGGTATTTGAGCTTCAGGTCGCGCGCGGTTGCTCTGCACTGGCTGAACTGCTGAATGAACTTCCTGAAACGGTAGCGGATCCGCTTCCGGGTCACGATGTGGTAGTCCTGGATGCGGGCTCGCATGTCCTTGGGCAGGAAGGACTTGTAGCTGCCAGGGAAGAGAGATGGCTCAGTGTTTACACTGGGTTTGCAATATTCTCAAATACACACAATACTCAGTCAAGCCAAGGGGTTCACAAATATTTCATAAATACTATTATGTACATGTACTCAGTACCCTGACATAATAGCTTAAGTCTTTCACGAATACTGTACTGGATTTAACCACGTCTGTTATACCTCCACAGAGAAGGATAACCATAATTGGAAAGCTTATTACATTTTATTCTCTTCTTCAGAGGAAATTATCCTTCCTAGCAAATAAAAGAATACCACCTGATGATCATCAGGGTTGGGTTAAATTTTGACTGGTGTGGAGAGCTGGAATTACAGTTTGTACTTGGTAGAAATCATGGTCATGGGAATTAATTGGATTTAACATCTATGACTTACATACTTTACCAGTTCCATTCCTTTCTATTAATTGCATTCAGTTCAAATGCAGTTCCATTCCATATTCTTCAATTCTTTTCACTTACAACAAGCGGCCGAAAAAATGTTGGCATGAAAAAAACGAACTGAATTCTAAACAAAAAAGCACCATTTGACTGGGTATGGAACTGACAGACTTAAAATTTTTGGGAGAAAAAAAAACCCAGCAATTTCAGAAAGGAACTGAAACTGAAGTGACAGACCCAACCCTGGGTCATATGAATATCAATTGCACCAAGCAGTACTCCTCTCTTCCCTAGTCAATCATAACCCTTTGCACATGAGGCCAACACTTGCACAGGAAGAGATCCAGAGAATCACGCATTCATAATCACTGTTATTTCTGAGACAGCCACATAAACAAACATAACATAACAAAGTCAGCCCCACTATCAATGAAAAGGGTTTCTTTTGGACAATTTATTTCTTCACTTTAAAACTCTGATGCAGATCCATCCCCCACAACAACGCTTTACATCTGTAAGTGTGTTCTTGCCAGGGCTGTGTCAGATCAGTGAGGTTCAGTGAGGTGACGCACACTGCAGCAGACCCCACCTCATGCCGTTGTAGATGTCAAGAGGGGACAGGCCATTCTCCTTGGCCAGCCTCATCATGTCCAGCACTGCCATGCCCAGGCACTCCTCCTGGGTCTCATGACTGATGGTCATCGTCACCCAGCCATTCACAAAGTCACTCCGCCACTGCAGAGAGAGAAGGGGGCGGGGGTGGACAGACACATCAAACAAAGTGATAGGACCGGGGCATGAAGGGGTGAAATCAAGGGATCTGCAATAAAGAGACTAACAAAAGACTCAAAAAGGAACGCTCGGTCAATGTTCTGAAATGAACAGCTGCCACTTAACGCCGTATAGCCTGAAAACATCTACGGAAAGTTAAGGTCACATGCCAGGAAAAAAGCAGCGTTGAGTAGACTTCGGTCAGAGTTCCAGATGCCGTGATGAAGCATTGTATGAATCATTTCAAAGAAAGTGTTTACAGTGGAAAAGCATGTTCAGACTTTTGTTCAGACATTTTTCTCGGCAGCACCCTGCCCCCACAGCACAACAGTGGATTCCTTGGAAGAGGAGTTACCAGCACATCATTTCCTTTTTCTAAATTTAAATGTATTGCAGATGCACAGTAAATTTTCCACATACTGCAAGATTTTTCATACCAAGGCTCAATGCTGTGAACTACTTCAATTCCGTGACTTCAGTCAATACAGTTGTTAAAGGTGCAGCAATGTATTGGTCAACCCCTTTAAAGGCTTGAAATGCCCTATCATCTAGGGCTGCCCCCTGAAAGTCGACGAGTCGAATCATCTGTCGGAGACCCATCAGTCGACTTAGATTCTTCAAGTCGAGCAGTGTTTTTTTTTTTTTTTTTGTCAGTCAGTGTGCATTACAATAACAGGATAAAACAGACAGAAGCTTGCAAAAATACACAGGGATAACATTTCAATGAGGAATTATAAATAAGGGGAATCATAAATATATTTTTTATATTCTAGCAGGGCTAGCTGGCGCGCTTGCTAAAAAAAAAAAATCCACGTGACAACATGCGCTGGTGGTTAACTGATGACTGATGAGAGAAGCTGAAACCTGAGGTGGAGTGGTTGGTAAACTAGGCTAGCTATAACCATGTGTCAGAAGAAGTCTAAAGTATGGCGGGATTTCGAACTTTTGAAGGACAGCTATGCAGCCGTTCAGCAATTATCTGGGCAGATTTACTATACATATAATGCAGGCAGGGGTGCACTGGGAAAGAAATTCAGCCCTGGACTTGCTTGGGAATTAAAGTATATTTGGCTACGATTCTCAAGTTCTGTCTACAACTGAGACTACCCCTTAATTAGTTAATGTGCATGGACTTTACAAACGATTAAATTCTTCTGAATATACGTCACGTAGCAGGTTTTATCACTGCGTTTAATGCAGCTAGCTAGCTAGCTAGCTAGGTACAACTTGGACATCAGCGGTCCTGAAGTTCCCTTTAACCCGCTAGGTAGCCAGCTAGCTAGCTAACTAGCTTGCTTGCCTTGATAACGGCACACAGCTAACATTGAAAACTTGTCTCGTTTTATTTAGCGTTAACTAAAAAAACAGCAGTGAAAATGCAATATTTTATTTAGGTTAGATGAGCGCGTTGTTGGTAAGCTAACGCAGCTAAGCTCTGTATGAACTAATCTTGATGTTACTTTGTCAGTGTGGAAGTAAAGAATTAGGCTACATACAAATGTGTGTCATTGAAAACTGCTGTGCAACATGCCTTAACAGCAAAAGCATTCATGAAATTATGGTATCTTGTTATTGAAAGAAACGTTAATTTCTCAGTCCTCCCAGTTGAACCCAGTTGATTTCATCAAATGATAGGTACACAGAGAGGGCCGGTAAAAACTTTGTGGATTTTTGGCAGCCCACCGGGATTTGTCCCCATATGCCCGATGGCCAGTACACCACTGAATGCAGGCAATAAGTCTATTTACAAGGCTAAGTTAACCCTTTCGCACATAACTTATTTTTTATGCTATGTAGTGCCCGTGTTACATTATATGGTTCGTTATGTTTTCATTAGCGTTATCAAGTTTCTCATACTTTTACGTTAGCATTTGCTATATTTTTTAATGTTAAATCGCTGTTTCCTCAAAGCTTAAATTAGGTAGAATTTTAGCATTTAGCATTCGCGCTAAATGGCTAATCACACCGGTGTGACCGTACGCGCGAAAAGGAGATGGGAAAAAAATATGAAAAAAAGGAACGAATAGCCGAATCGTCATATTGAACAGCCAAATTCGGCTGACAAAATTCTGAGTCGGGTACAGCCCTACTATCATCAGATATTACATTTTATTTCCAGTGTCACACATCAATTATTTATGTATATAATGTAATTCAAACAGCTGCAAAATAATTGATAATTAATGGTGATGTAAACTTAGCTCTAAAATGTGCACAAAACTCCAAAATGACCTACAAATTTACAACCTTGTCAGTCCTATGGCAAGCCGTTTTAACATTTAATAGCTAGCTAGTTGGATATGTATTACAAATATCCGTAATTCAATTCTTCCTAGTCAAAATGAACATTTCAGATAGGCACAATGACATTCTTCCTATCCACAATTGTCATTTCAGATATGCACAACGTCATTCTTCCTAGGACAAATGACACCACTTTTGCCATTCATTTGTATTGGGCTTTCAATTTCAGATGTCCACAACGTCATTCTTCCTATCCAGAATGAACATTCTGGATGTCTGCAATAGAATTCTTACTAGGAAAAACTCCTATTTCAGATATCTAAAATCCAATTGTTACTAGTCATAACTGGTGTAACGGACCATAGTTGATCCGTGATCAGTACGGATCCCCCCCCCCATCTGAAATGTTCATTTTGACTAGGAAGAATTGAATTACGGATATTTGCAATACATATCCAGGCTAGCTATCAATGTTAAAACGGCTTGCCATACAGTCCTCTGGAAGTTTCAACAACTGAAACAGTTTCCAAATTCAGTACCATCACAAGTACTTTGCATCACGCAAAATACATTACTTATCTCCTTACCTCCTATATGCATAAAAGGCAAACTACAAGGAAAAAACCTTTGTAGTGTCCTCTGCAGCAGATTATATCTCAGAGAGGGCACTTCCCAAATAAAAGACATATCCCTTTTTTCCCCACTTTCTTGCAGTGTTTTCAAAGTAACGGTCCACAGCGATAAGAAATAACTCATATAAAACTGTGGAATTTATTGCATCTTATAAACAGCAACTCACCATCGCAAATGACGACATTTTGCTGTCCTACTGAGCACACTTACGTTTGCTCGCTACGTACCTTCTCTACAGCAGGCCATTTCACACCGAATGCATTTCCCAAACAGTACAATCCATCCCCAGACACTATTTCTGGTGTCTTGCACTTTAGAAAACTGTGACCGGAGTTCAGAAGAAAACTGTGACCGGAGTTCAGAAGAAAACTGTGACCGGAGTTCAGAAGATGTGTCTCACACTTCCCTGTTCCATTTGGCTGCACAGTGGACTGATGCAGATGTCAAACTATAAGAAGGAGCTATTATACATGCTCAGGACCTCAGAGGCTCACATGCAACTAGGACCACTTCAGGTGCATTTCACATCTTTTAAATGTGGAGAGTGTCCAGATGTCAGCAAGAAAAACCAAGCTTTTATTTTGGTTGGTTGTCTGGTTTGATAAATGCATGCAAATGCTACATTCCTAACAGATTTTAACAAGAATAAATGGGGTCCAATTAAACAGATTCTTGGAATATCTTGAGTTAATTAGGTCAACATGGTCATTTTAAGTTAGTATAATACACTTTCAGTTCCAAACCTTATAGATTATACAAATGTTTAAAACATGAGGCCTTATTATACAGCATATTATGCTTTATACACACAGTATCTTTCTTGTATTAATTAATAAGGTTAATGCCCATATTTTGACAGTGTATAAGAGAACATACACACTGCTCTGAGAGTTAAAATTTACCCAGTACTTCTATAAGAAACAAACATTCCGATCTAGCAGTATTAGTACAGGAATTTGCAGACATGGCTGGGTGAACTATTGCTATCGGTACCAGCCCTGAATATCTACTGGTGCACTTATATTATTGTTCAGATCACCTTAGATATCGTACAGGGAAGACAAACAAATGAAGCGCCTGAATGGCCATTGAATGTGTGTGCTGCATGTGGGTAACTGAGGAAAGCTGTTAACCAACAGCAGAGGAAATGTTGAAAGAAGACTGCACCACAGAAACAGCAGCAGACGGATGGCTCTGTTTATATTCCATGAACAGAATTCAACAAACAGTGCCTCATAAAAGTCCATTCGTGCAATCATCACCCCTGATCAGACCAATTTCAGGCGGTTCCCCTCATCTGCAAATCACTGCAGGGGGAAGGGGCAGAGAACTTTTTAAAAAGTCTGAACCTGTCAGCAAACAAGCACCTCTGACATCAAGTTCCCCATAGTGTTAAGGAACTATCACACGTTTCTATTTCATTTCCGCTGAGGGTGAAAACCCCTGCATTGTATAAATAATTTAAAAAAAAGGAAAGCGCACACAAAGCACTTCCTGCCCGCCATGCTGCGATCTGAGATAACATCAGTCTCCCATGCAGAGCGGTCGGCATGCAAGCCGTCTTTTGCTGAGTTTTACGGCCCGGTGTTGCTGAAGATTAACAGATAGACCCGCGGGGTGCCCATGCGGCTCGGGACCCGTCTGACAACGATCCATTCACCTTCTCTGGTATCTGTCTTATCTTAGTTACCACCACGTGAGGGAGAGAGCGTTCTCATCAGAGTGCGTGGAGGCTGAAGCGGTTAACTTCTTTTGTTTGAGGAAGTCAAGTGGGCGTTAGAAATCACATGGTTCTCTTCGGCCTATCAGGGCCACAGAAGGAACGTGTCCACTGACATGTTTCTCGTTATGCAGGACTCAGAAAGGGAAACATGCAAGTCAAGGGGAGGGGGAAAAAAAATACACAGATATAAAGTATGACAGACCCTTTTCATTTTTAATTCAGGATTTTTAGGAGTATATCAAAAATGCATGAATTAAATCTGGTGAGAGAACTGTCATAATGTATTTCTAATTGTTTTTTTGGTGTAAAGAACAGGGTTTTGCATTGCCCATTTCAACAGCTGGTTAAAGGGGCCAGTCCTGAAGAAAGGCCACACTATATTAATAGATGGGCCAAGGACAAGCTTGTATCAGGTGTCCTGTAATCACCTTGAACCATACTATTGGTTCGGAGACAAACATACACTCTTGGAGAAATGCCTGACATGGACATTAACTGCACCACTTTTGCTTCTGTTACTTATACACGGAGAAGCATTCAAATGCGACATCTACCAGTGAAGAAAGTTAGACAATCTTTACACATTGACTGTCAACATTTAATATCAATAAAAAATGAGCTTCACTCATCTGATCAGGTGACACCCTCGGCACTGAAGGAGCCCTTAAAGCGGCACAAACGTTGAAGCCACCTTCCTGGTTCACACTTCTGACTAAAAGCCAGAATAAACCATCCTTCTGGATGCAAAGCCCAACATGCCACCATTGTTAATGACCTGGGATCCGGGTATGGACAGGCTGACAGCAGCAATTACAGTCTCAAGAGGGAGGAGCAATTTTTGCTCAACTGCTTCAAATGCACAAATTATTCTATATATTCACACAGGTTCCACACAGGACATTCTGAAGCAGCATAATCAACTGTGTCTGCAACTACAACACACACTGAACTCCATGCAGCTTTTAAGGAAGAACGTATTGAATCAGCATCCCTCTTGTTAGGATGCAATTTAATGTCTGCCATAGGATTGCATATATATGGACCTAAATACTATGTTGCTTTTGCTTATGAACAGTTGAAAAAATTCTACTGCTTTTAAGTATCACACATGAATAATGTACAGTCTATGCATTTTGCATGATACAAATATCCATACTGTTCAGCAATTTTCAAATATTTAAAAACATGTTGTATTTTTAATGTCTTCCAGTTTACTGTAGGTCCTCAAGAGGTGCCCTCACCTGGTGCACATATGGTGTTCAAATGTATCAATCACAGCACAGCATAGAGTCAACTGAACTGCCATACAACTCAAAATAATGTGAGATAAGTGTGAAGGAAATAACCAGCAACTGACAGTCACAATACCACTGATATAAATTTGAGTAAGGTGCTTGTGCAGACAGAAATGAGAAATTGTTGCTGTGTTTAAGACAGATAAACCTGCTGCACTGTGATCTGATTCCACTCACTTTTTACAGTTATTTAAACTCTACCACTGCTACACAGAGAAATAACCGCCATTCACACTTTTTTAAAAAAAATAAGATGACTGATTGACTGCACCATACCTGGATTACCACATCCTCTGGATATTTTAGTTCTGGACTGGACAACCACACACCAGAAATCACCTTGCTCGCAACAGTAAGCTACTGCTTCCAAGCCCACTCTTGTCTGATTGCAGTGCAACATGCTCGCTTCTGCACGCAGTAAGGGTATTGCTGTTGAAGAGTTGCCAAATTAGACAGTAGCATCCGGAAGCGTTATCAGGTTAAAGACAGTGAAGACCCGACAGATTCTGTCCTGGCAGCTCCGGATGCAGCAGGTAGCAAGTCCCCTGAGGCCTTGGCAGAGCTTGGGCAGCCAAGCTCTGCTACCGTTCAGCAAAAAAAAGGAGCTGTTAACCACACCACGCCCGCAAAATGTCGCCCTTTCAAAGAGTTTCCCCTCCCCCACAGCAGCATACCTCCTGAGAAGGTGCTTGTGAATGGAGACTGTGGTTAGACGTTTAAACACACAGTCTCCGGCAAACACTCAGCTGCCTCCCAGGTGTCAGACTGATACCAGCGCAAACTTAGTGGCTGGTAAACCGTAAGCACGCAATTTTGAAAAGTGACGTCCAACTGAGGAAATCATTAGTTTTTGAAAGTATCGCTGTTTTACTGTGCAAGCCAAAATTTTGAGTCAGCCTGCAATTTCCCCTGGTCCCACTCCAACTTTCAGAGGCCACCAGGCCTAGAGTAGGCTTGTGTCTCTGAGTCACTGGCTGGCTGACTGGTGTGCGTCCAATAATGTGGGATATACAGACGATTGGAACTGTTTCTGAGGCAATCCTGGGCTGGTGAAACAGAAGAGACCCCACCCAGGCTGGAGAAATTCTCTCCTCCTAGGGCTAATAGGGCTTCTGAATCTTAAATCTGGATTTAGGTCCTCCACGTATTAAAAAAGTTTCTCATTCTAACACAGACACATGCCTCCAAATCGCTGCAGTTCATACTTTTCAACGTTTGTAGACTACTTGGACCCATGCGCAGATTTCCAACACAAAGCCTCCTAATTCATATCAAATCTAGCCGTCAAACCTGAAAGGTTATGTCTATAGGGGATTTTGATGTAAATGTCAAATGTGCATCTGATACACTAAAATAGCTTTTATATAAATACAAATAATGACACGGGTGGCTTTATTCAACATGTGATCTCTCTTTCAAATTCATGCAAAAGTATTTCAAGGCTGGCCTTCTTTTTGAACTCTGGAACATTGCCAAAATTACACCTTCTCTCTTCTATAAAGATGCAGAAAAAAACAGTCCACACCGTTTTTTTCTTTTGCATCTTGTTCCAACTAGATTGGACAAATGTAATGCCCTTTTTTCAGGATACTTGAATGCCAGTGTAAATCCCTTGCAACTTGGACAAGATTCTGCTGTTAGAATCTTGATGAGGACAAAAAAATTGATATTACATATGTTCTAACATTGCTTCACTAGCTACCAGTAAAATACTAGATTGATTTCAGATTGCTGCTCCTAACTTGTAAGGCTTTAAATGGGCTTGTGCCTGCCTATCTATGAGATCTCTTAATCCCCTACAACCCCACTAGATTGCTTCGTTCACAAGAGGCTGGCTTTCTGGTTGTTCCAAAAATAGAAAAACTACATCTGCTGAGATCTCTCTCACACAGAATCCCTCTATTATCTAATACCCCAACTAAAAAACCTACCTTTTTAGTAGGTGTTATAGCCACCCAGGTGCTCAGGAGGAGGCTGGCTCCTGGCTATAGAAAATTTCTTTTTCTAAGAACTGTCCTTGCTATCTCCTCACTTCTAGTGGCTCTGTAATATGTTTTTAGTGGGTTCCTGTTCAGAACAGTCTCGGATACATTCACGGCCGCGGGTCCCTAACTTTCTGCTCACTTCTTGTATGCTGCCATGATATCCCTGCTGAGGCCACAACGGCCACCTTCTCACTTGATGCAGTGTGAGACAGAAGGGACGAATGCACTACAATCTAGCTGTGATTCCGCTTCACACTGCCCTTAATCTGAAGGGAATGAAGCAGCTCTGTCATCACTTGTGAGCAGAATCCGTTTGCGTAAAAATGCAGCGACCTAAAAAGTGTCCATCAAACCATTAGTCTTTTTGTTAGCATCATCCTTCCTAGAGCAGCTATCTATGAAAAGAAAGAGATTAAATTGAATCTAGCGTAAATTTACAGCACATAATGTGCTGATTCACTTTTTCCCCCCAATTGATTGGTTATCATAGACCAATAAACCACTTGCTCGTTTACCCCCAAGGTAGCTAACAAATGAACTTATTCTGTAATATTACAAAAAAATAGCAACTTTAAATAGACCATGTTCTAACTGAAAATCTACTCATATCACACAGTTTGCCTCATGTAGTTGTCATGTTTCCACAAAAAGCCATGCTGACACTCAAAAAAGCAGGAAAGCACCCTTCACACTTACACTGCGTGTACATGTATTATTTGATATCGTTTGACTTTTCTCTCTTTCAAACATGGCCCACAGAGAGATCAGTGACAGAACAGACCAGTTCTACCTTAACTCCAGTGACACATTTCATCCTTATGTAATTCATCAAACAGACTCCACTCTCACAGTGGAAACACTGGCTAGAAGGTTCATTTACATGCTGCTGCTATTTTGCAACTGACTACCAATATCCAGATTTAATCCTGTGAACAAGGATGTCTGCATTTATCCACAGTCCAAGATATTTACATAGTGATAATTACTATTAAAATGACAAAAGATTCCATAGTCTCCAGCACTTCAAAAACTAAAGAGTACCACACTGCAACTGAATAATATTGAAAAGGGAATGAACAATTCTCAGCATTTCTCAGACATATTACAAACACGTGAGAACATCGCCCCGGCCCAGCCATCCGGCAGCCTTACCTGAGCGAAGAGGTACGACATGACAGAGTCGTCAAGAACCGGACTCTCTGTGTCCTTGGTGAGCCCATACCGATATGTCCTGGAGGCCTCACTGCTGTACCAGCGAGGGAAGTAGAACCTGCACAGGTGACAGGTGAAGAACAGAGAAGGCAGGGGGAAGGGAGAGATAGAGAGGGACAGTCAAAAACACTCAACAGGCCTACAAGAAAGCAACAACTTCAACATGACACTACTGTGGTTAGATACAACATTCATACTATTTAAGCAACAGCAGCATACATACTGTAGTTAGATGATACACATGTAATATACAAGCAATGCCAACATATATACTATGGTTAGACACAACACTCATACTATTTAAGGTACAACAGCACATCTACTGTGGTTAGATGATACATACACACTATAGCAATGCCAGCATATCGTATGTTTCGTGTTTTCATATTATGTCTACAAAGACAAGTTTTTCAGTTTGACAGTTGTGTGATGCTGGGAACACATATTTATGTACAGATAACATTTTGTGAGATATTCATGAAGCCTGTTGCTTTATTCTTTATGCTGCATCACTGCTTTCCAGACCTGTTCCTGGGAACCCACTGTCAATGCTGGTTTTCATTACAGCTGATTTTGCAATTAATTAGCTTTACTTGAGCTAACTGACCACTTAATCAAATTTGACATTGCACCCAAGTGCCAGTTTATTTCCTTGTTATAGATATGGGTTTTTGTAAATGTGTCCATTCTAATGCAAAGACACAATGGTGTTTCTAAATATTATTTAAATTGATCTGTGCCATTTAAGATAATTAACATGGGCAGGTTTTCATTTTGGGAGGGTATTCTTATTAATTTATTTAAATAATTGGTTTATTAGGGCCTATGGTACATAATGTAACTAAGCCAAAATGAGAAGCCAAATGAACTGCACTAAATATTTCTGAGGAGAAATATGAACCTACATGTGCTAAATGAACAACTACACTTACAAAATATATACAGTACAATAAACAGCCTACAGCTCCCACAGCAAATTAATATTAGAAAAAGTTACAACAGATCAAATTAAGAGATGTCAGATAAAACTACACATTCAGCTAACATCTCAATCACACCAAGTTAATTGAGAGCTGAACCGGAACGAAACCAGCCAATGCAGAGAGCCCCCAGGAGCAGGTTTGGAACAGACAGCATTACATCATAGCTCTGCTCTGGGGAGAACACTCTTGAATCAAAGGAAACTATATGCAGAACACAGAACACCATATGCCACTAGTGCAGTGTTTCCCAACCCTGCTCCTGGAGGCACACTGTCCTGCATATCTTCTGTCTAACTTCTCTACCTCTACCTACCTGACTGAACTCATCAGTGGCACGTTTGATTAGCTGAGTACACCCGATTTAATCAAGCAGCAAGGATAGATAGAAGATATGCAGGAGAATGTGCCTCCAGGAGTAGGGTTGGGAAACACTGCTCTAGTGATTCAGATAGGGTACACTCTATACAGCTGAAGCACGGAACAAAGAATTACCTGCATACATCACAAATACAGACAGAATCACTTGTACTAACATGTATTATGACAGTCAATTGAGGTCAATGTGGCGTAATAAGCCCTCCCCCAAAAAATCCATTAAGAATTTGATATCTGAGTGTGAAATTAAATCTCCTGTCTTGGGTATATTATCACAGTGCCTAACATAACATATTCTGAGAGAAAAGGCTGGGCTAAGTGCTTGGATGACAGTCATAAGAAAAGCCAGAAAATCTGTCTTAAAAAAGGAGAAAAAAAAAAACAACACACAAAAACAGCTTAATACACAGTACTATTATCTGCACTACAGAGACCCAGGCTGAAGTCATTTAACAAAGAATATTTAACATTTTCACACAGAATACGACTATTATTGAATGTACTGACAGATCAATCAATTAATGCCAAAAACATCAACATAAGATTTAACCAATTGACTACTCTAATCAACGTGAAATCTTTACTACACACTTTTCACAATAGAATAAGAATTGTGACTTTGAATCGGTTGAGTACAAAACATGCCCCCTCCACCCACATCTTTTTCCGAACTTCGTACCTGATTCTGAAGAGCACGGTCTCATTGGCGGACTCGTCCAGGTGGAAGACATGGTTGGGCGAGAACCACATGCGGTCGCTCTCTCGCATGAGTCCAAACATGTTGCGATACATTGGCGTCACACCTGGGGGAGGATAAACCATGAGAACGTGCAATGTGCCCATGACACAGTTTCAGTTTCAGAGCCTTTTTCATACATTATATAGCACACACAACACATGTACTTTGAAGAGTGGTGAAACTATTTTTGCTGAGACAGTTTCCATAGACAGAAATGGGCTGCTTCTCTTCTGATATCTTTAACTGGCAGTGAGGCTTAAGGCTTGTTTAATCACAGAGCATTCAGAAAAGAATGCAGTGAGCTGGCTTATGGACAATGGCACTCAGCAACTTCCTGCATATACAGCACTGTACAGGGTCCAACGTAGTTGAGGTTACAAAAATTGTTATAACTGATTCTTATCTGAATGGTATATCTCTTGTACATGCATACAACGTAATACAGATTCAGCTGTAACTAATATTGTTCTAATACACAGTTACCTCTCAGTTATCCAGTGTAATAAAGGAGGGTGTCATGGATAACCAGAAACCGCAAACAACACAAATCACATCACACACAAGTTAATTTTAAACCTGTTAATTTAAACACATAATTTTCCATACAGAATGGATATTATAATAAAAAGAGCTAATCGAAACGAGAAGGGGAAATGATTTTTTTATTTTCTGCTAATGGCAGACTGTCCAAAGATCTGAAATGAACACGCTAACCTCTACACAGTGATAAAACGCATTTCCTGCGAGCTCAGATGGCTATTGCATCTGTGAACAGAGCTCACCAAGCGGTTTGCTATGGTCTCGTTGCTTTTATTTATTGTCTTTTTTGATTTTTATCTGGCTTCTCTGTCTTATTGTGTTGTCTTATGGCTTTTGCTATTCGGATTGCACAGCACGTTGGTCAACTGCTGTTGTTTTTAAATGTGTTTTATAAATAAACTTGACTTGACTTGTGCGGTTCCGCTGTGGATGAATCAGATCGCTGTCTGCGCTGTGTGAGGGAGCGCACAGGCTGAGGCGTGATCGATGCTCCCGGCGGCGGGGGCTACGGGCAGGCGGAGCCCGGGAGCGGGGCGCTGCCGCAGCGGCCGAGGTGGGCCCGCGGCGTCGCTCAGCTGGGCGGGGTCACTGGGTTAAGAGAGGATTGTGCCGCACGCACAGGCCAGAGTACCAGGCCCCCCGCGTGTATCAATCCTTTCATTTTTTCCCCTACATATGTCAGCACAAACAAAAACAAATATATATGCTTCGTCTCCGGCGTGGGCCGGGAGGGGCGGGGTGGCCCGCACGTCCGATGTGACCGAGCGAGGCCCCCCCCTCCCAGGACGAGCCTTGCAGCGAGCGCTTGCTGGGAGGCCGCAGAAGCAGGAAGGGATTGTGACACAGCGAGCGGAGGGGGGGGGGGTGGGGCGACACAGGAAGTGCGACGGCAGACGTCAGTGCCCGCAGCGAAAAGCGGCCCCGCAGTGGCCAACTGAGATAAGGGGGGACAAAGAGAGGAGAGTCAACAGCGTGGCTGTCAGCGTGTGAGCGAGTGACAGGGCGGTGTGTTTGTTTATCAGTGACGGCCCGGCGGAGAGAGGCGACAACAGAGAGCAGCGACAAACTGGCCAATTAACGCCCGCCACCATTTTCTCTGCTCAAATCGCGAGCTAAAATAAAACAAAACAAACAAACAGTGTGTTGATTCTGGTGGCAGCGGACATAATGCCTGCTTCAGCGCTGCACCAACAATTAAATCTGCTCCAGCATTAGTCTAATCAAATAATTAATTAATCCATATTTACATCCCTGCTCCAGAGCCAGATTGAAGATAAAGGGCTAAATCCCTGTGCTGTCCTGTCACACTCTGATCCTCTTGCAGCAGGTATGACACGAGAGGGCTCTGATAAGCACAAGTTGTCAGGAACGCTGGCAGACACGGACATGCAGGTTTCCACAGCAAGAATGTAAGGCTAGCAGGAATCGTGACATGAGCACTCATGCTGTGACTAAAAGGAATGCTTCTTCCCTGTCTCTCACGGGGAGCACTGAACCCTGTGACCCTTGATGAGTCTTCGGTAAGCTTTAGTCTACGATTACCGAGAAGCGCTGCTCGGCAGGATTGGCAGCGGCCCCAGAGAGTCGCTTAAAGGGAAGCTGGCGTGCCGATGCAGGCGCCAGCTCGCCGCTGCCGGGACCTGCGCGGCGTCAGGGCACCTGTAGGCACGGGCGGTCCGCGGAGCTGCTCGTACCGAACCGTCGGGTGCGGGCTCTGCTCACGCCCGGCGTCCTCCTCCTGATGACAGTCAGCCAAACAGGCGCTGCTCTGCGGCCGTGACCGCCATGCCGAGCTCTCTCTGGCGCCGAAACACTGCCACAGCTGCTCGTTTGCAGGGGAGCCGCCCGCTTTGTGAGGGAACGATTAAGACGACTGTCTCTAGGGCTGGCTCTTCCAGTTGTAGCCCAAAATAAGTTTGGGGGACAAGCCAAGCCTCAGCTTGCTTTTAGAGGACACAGGACAGCACAGCACAGCACAGTACCCTAATAAAGCCCATTTCTTTCTAAGAAACATCCGACTTGATCAGCACTAACAGATAGCAAGCGTGCTGAAAACACTACTGGTTTTGGCTACACATCAGACACAAGGACAGAAACACTGTGACCTTGAAGGATCTCGATACAGTGGGGAGGATGGCTACAACCAAACTAGCGACTCTGTACTGAATTTTACATGCTAAGTATCAAATTACATTATTTTTAGTAATTACTTAGGGAGCATTTCTCAGTTGACTGCTCACCTACCTATCAGTACAGTTGGACGACTATGGTTTAACCTTGATCAGAGCAAGTTTGCTCCTCCAAACAGAGCTGCGTCCAAGGCATGCTTTGTCGTCAACATTTATACAGCTGGCAAGGTATTTCTATTAGTAATTCAGCCGCGTCGCTCAGGCACAACAGAGGCTGCATCAGCACCGTCCCCATGTGGAAATTGAAACCCACAGCCTCCTAGTTACGAGCTCAGATCCTTAACCAGCACACCACACTGGTGCCAGTACAGCTTCCCCTCCAACATGACGCCGCACCGCAGACCACGAGACCGCAGGCCTCCCACCGCAGGCCGGGCACCCTGCTAGCACGCGTAAGACCGTGGTGCCATACCCGTGTTTACCCTGGGGAACGGTAAATAAAGGCGGCTGGACTCGCCTTGCTGTGTTTTTATGACAACCGAGGGTATTTCTTTATTTTCAACATTCACATGACCTAGCTAAGAAACAGGCCTTTGAGACTTACGGCACATTGCTGAGCATGGCCTGACAGAAGTAATCACCATGTTTTCTACTCTTGAAAATAAGATCACAGAGGATACATTGGCTGGCAGAGGGCTAAGACCCAGGTGACATGTTCACCATTGTGGAAAGATGAAACCAAATTGATCAAAGGTCTTATACACGTTGCTGACTGTTTTGCATACGACCTACGCAAAGCGCCTGGCGCATAGGAAACAGGGAGAAGACAGGAAAAGCGCAGCAGCGCTGGCAGTGTTGTCACCCACATCGTTGGCGCTGCTGACATTTTGGTTGCAGGGAGAGCCACCCGGGCTGAGGTCTGCACACCGCAGCATGCTGAAGTCAACAGGCGTTAAAATGGCTGCCAGCATCGGTGCCTGACCCTACATGTCAACATCAGCCATCTTATCGGCGCATTGGGTGGGGCTCTCGTGTGTACTGGGGCGTGCACCGCAGGACCTAAAAATACTGAACGAATTCCTCCTCTCTGCACGCGCCAGAGCAAAACCCACAGAGCACACGTGTGCTGCCAAACATCGAAAGCAAATGCACTCCCTCCAACACGAGAGGGGGAGAAATACACAGAAGTACAGAGTAATAGGGTGCTGTTTTCAGTTTCCTTCTCTCCGTTTTTCAGCACTCATTCGGAGAGGAACGCTCACCGCACTCCTTGGCCGCGTCGATGCATATCTCCTCGGCCACGTACTCCCCGGGCGGGTAGGTGAGGTGCACGGGCTCCTTGCCTCCCTGGCCGTTGTCGTAGAGGAGGACCTTGAGCGGGGCGGCCGCCTCCTTCGGGACGGAGCTGCTCCCGTGGACGTTGCCGTTCTGGTGAAGCGTAGTGCAGGGGGGCGTCTCCATGTTCATCACCGCGACACAGGCCATCAGAGGAACGGCTGGCGCGTCCACCTGCGGGGGGGAGAGTAGGGGCAGCAGGTGAGTGCTCTGTGCTGACCCCTGCTGGAGCCGAAACGCAAACGCCCACAAGCAGAGTTCCCATCTCCCACTATGTATCAATGTCTTTTGCACGGCCAGGTGGTGCTGTACTACTGTCTCTGTACTACAACGTGTTGCTTAATATGAAAGATATATGTTCACTTCATTTAGATCCAGTAGGCCAGCAAAAAGGTTATGGGGAGAGGCCTGACAGAAGTGTTATGTAAACATAAGATTTAAAGGAACCAGAAAGGTTCCCTTTGAGCTGATTAGCTGATACGCAGCACGACACACAGTGGCAGGGGTGTGACACACTGTTGTAGTGATTTATTAAACGCATGGCAGATCTTTGGAACTGTTGTAAGCCCTCCACCTGACAGACTCCAATGAAGGAGGAAGAAAAGGCATAAACACAGGACGATAAGGTCTGACTGAAAACACTGAGTGCATGCAGGCCACCTTTTGGATTTCTGAATGACCAGCCTCAAACAGCGAGACCTGAATGTTGCTTAACTTCTGTGATCAAATCTGGAAAAAATTAACCATACAGTATGACCAGTGACCATGTAAGAGCAAACAGCCATTACACACAGTAGGGGAGGAAGGATCCTATTAAAGTTGCTCCCTGTAAGCAATGTCTGAATTTCAGTGGAAGTAATTCTTTAAAAAAAATTATTTGTGGATACCGAATCAAGAGAAAAATACAGATCAAGCTTTGACATGACTTCTAAGAAAAGTAAGGCTGAACACCACATCATCTTGCATTTCTAAATAATGTTAACCTTTGTATGCATGTCAAGGTGCAGACTACTGGTCTTCTTATGAAAGCATCGAGTTCAATTTCAAAACAACTCATAGCCAGAATTTTTTTTTTTTTTTAAATCATGAATGAATCAATACATTCTTGGTAATAATCCTAATTAATTTGTTTGGACAGAATGTGTTTAAATTCCAAAAACAAAAATTCTGATCCTAGGATTTTGCTAATAAAACCTGTGCTCTTTTCCTCTCACTTGTGCACACATACACGGACAGACATGCATGTGCACGGACACACATGCACACGCACATGTAGGCTATTTACACACACAGGACTGCTCAGAAGATATTAATCATTTAGGATGAAGCCTAAATTTGCTACACATTACCCTGAGCACTCAGTTGTAGTGCGTTGCCTGAACCACTGCATCACCAGTTCATCTGGCTGTGCACGGTCCCAGACAATACCATCTGGCAGACTTCAGGAGCTCTTAGCGCTAATGCGATTCCTTCTGACTAGAGCTCTTAAGGGAATATTACAAAAAGTTTAAGTTGGTGTGCCGAGCCGGTTTCATTTCGTAACAGTGAGTTTCAAACACTGCAACTAGCAGAACCTACAAGCACACATAACTGACCTGGTCAGCCAATCACAGAACCAGAGCACACAAAGGATAGGTCTACCAAGAAAGCAAACAGAACTTCACCAGACCTTTGTCATCTGTCAACACTGTCCATTCTTTCATCCTTTCAAAATTTCACACGATACAATGACTTCCATCAAATTCTTACCTTTCCATTCATCCGATCAAAACTTCCTGACTTACATTACTTGTTAATTTCGTACATCAAAGATCATCCATTTCCTCTTTCATTTAAATCATGCAAAACAAAGAATCAATGCAAAATAACCAGGGTTTGGAGTACATGGTTAAGTTTTTTTTTTTTTTTTACTGTAATTTCTTCTGCTTAGTCAGCTACAGGTAGGCTTCCTGGCTTCCACAGGGTCTGTAAAAGTGACGCAGACAAAGTCACACTTGCATCTGTATCACGGGTAGCACATTCAGAGTGTGGAAACTCCTTACAGGCAGCTAAAACACAGGCCAGAGGTAAGAACCTCCCCCTTTGCTTTCTTATCGTTAGAGTCTCTAGCTTCCTTTTTTTGGACTGTTTACTTCCCCTGCTTTGACCAGCCCCCCTTCCCCCAGTGAAGGAACTGCTTGTTCTACGCTCAATGTGAATCTCATGTTTTGAATTCCAATCTCCACCAAAGAAATGTTTTTGTACACCATAAAAAAAAAATCACAATGGTCCAAGATTTGTATTTCAGCTGATTTCAACTGCAGGATTTTCCACAGAGAAACCCTGTAAACATTTTTTTTTTTTTTTTTTTACCCCATGCCAACGCACACCACATACAGGAGGAAGAGGCCATATGACTGCAGCCCTGCCGATGCCAGAGCCTCCGCCGCAGGACAAACAGAAAGGACCGGGGCCGATGAGCCGCTACGCTTCGTAAGTGAAGGCTTCCTTTGTGTGCCGTCCTGCGCGGGGCTGAGCGGCTGTGAGGGCACTGAGCGGAGGAAGCACTCGGCTCTCCTCCTGCCATAAAGCGCTCGTTTGTTTGGGGCGAGGAGCCCCCACCGCCAGGCTAGAGCGGGACGGCTCCTCTCCACATGGGGCACGGGGCTGGGAGAGAGGCACTCTCTCCCCTCTGATCCAGCAGCTAGCTGTTCTGGGATGAACCCCGGACAATGGGAACCAAATGCCAGTCTCGCCCCAAGTCGGATAGAGGGCTAAATCATTCATGCGCTCCCCTCCCCTCCAGACACTTCTGGATGAACTCGCTAATCACGAGCCAACACCAAGCAGAGAGAAAAGAAAATGCAGAATGGGACAGAGTGCATGTGCTTAACTTGTCCAGCAACTAACAGAGGGTCCTCTGTGTCTCACGTTTCTGTATAATCTGGGGTTGGGGTTAAAAAAGCTGAGGGCTTTCTCAGTTTGAATTAACACTGTTATTCCAGGAGTGTAATGACAATCTATCAGCTGGTGATGCAATGCTTCGAACATTACAAGCAATTAAATACAAATAAAACTGGCACTTCTTCATAATTCTGCATGCATGTACGCCACACCCTATTTTCGAATTTCATATTAACAGATTTTCTAGAAGGCACTAAATGCAAGTTCAGTCAAGCTTCTTTTCTGAAGTGATAATTATTGTTGCCAAATGCACAGCCAACCATCCAACCCACCACCATCTTATTTTTCCTTAAAGGGTATGGGGCGACACATGATTGGCCAGGAGTTTTCTCCAGCTGATTCACTGGTTGGCTGTGCACCAACAACTTCACCAATTCTGTCAAGTGCTCCGTGGCACAAAAACAGCTGTTCTGTTACTTTCTGCTGCCATCTGCAATTGCTCTGCCCCAGTTCAGATGCTGATCCTATAATGCAATGACAACTCTACTAACAAAACTGTCAAATTAACACCGATGAAGCATAGCGCTGCTTAATCCTCAGCCATGCCAAAAAAGCACTGTTTATTAGAGTGCCATGTGAAAGCTACATTACTCAGCAGTGCTGTGATATCATAATAGTGCTCAGAAGCAACAAAAGAATAGCAGATAGCAGAAAACCCTCAGTTTCTAATGGAAACGCACTCATACAAAGTATGACGTGCTTTGGAAGAGCACAGGAAAGGCCCAGATTAAATGAGCAGGCGGCGCTATGCCGCAGCTGAGCAGGGGGTATGCGAGATCTGGCCGAGCACTGAAGAGAAACCCGTTTTGCAGGAGAGAATACCCTTGACATAAACAACTGCACTGAAAGCAGAAGTCGCTTCACTTCCTCCGGCTCATTTTCACAAACTTAACAAAAGGCTAGAGAGAGGCAGGGAAGTAGCTGCCTGCCTCCAGCTCTGCTCTCAGCCCAGTTTTTTGGGACGCACTTCTGTAGGGCGTCTGATAAATGATCAAATGTAAACAAAGCAGAAAAACAACCAAAGGAGCATGTGCAGATTTTTTTTTTTTAATTCACAAGTTCATATCTTACAGGTTCACACATAACTTATTTCCCCCATGTAAAATAGGGGATAGAAGTACCACCCCAGCCAATGACAGGGAGAGAGAATAACAGGAGGCAATTTCCATCTCTTCATGCTGATTAGGAGAGACAGCACACTGACTCTGCACTGACTCATTCATACCGGGGAACCCCCCACAGAGTTGCAAAGCTAGTCCATCTGCGCTTGTCTTTGCATACGGGCCCACGGCCATGTGATTCACTCTCACGCCCTCACCTGCGAATTTAACATACCTGGGCAAACAGAGAGGAAGTACAAGAACTATCCCATGAGCACTCCAAATGCAATCTCCAAAAAGCTGCATGGGTGCGACAAAAACAAATGCAAAACTTTCAGGATATGATGTGCTTTTTCATGGTTGCTTTACGACTTTGAAGAATGGCTTTAATATGAGAAAGTCGAGCAGAACAGCAAAAGAAACTTTAGTGTATTGATGCATCTCCTTAGCGCATTTCATATGAAACGCCATCAAAAAAGCTGGCTCTGAAAAGGTGACTTTACTCTCTGAAAAGATTGCTATGCTAATGTGAGTCTCTCCTTACTGTTCCACTCAGCTGCCATTATGCACAATGTAAATGGATTCATTAAATTATTAGCCACTATAGGGCTAATAATAACAAAATTCCACTTGGACAAATCTTTTTGATCTACAGAGATAAAAAGCAATAGTTTTCCCTGGCCATTTTTCCACAAATGCATGCATGACATTATGCTTTGTGTGACTAATACCAAAATGGAGACCAAAAATGTTGAGGTACCCTCTCTCAATTGATGCAAGTCTTCCTTCCTTTCAACAAGGAAATGGTGAAGCTGAAAATAAGGTGGCTCTCGATGCAGTGCGAAAACTTTCCTGGCAAGTTACCTAGGGCTAAGCTGACAGCTCATGATATTGGATATTGTGATATCTGAAGATAATCATGGCATCGACAAAGGGCTTTATTTATTTTAAGTATGTGCATATATCACAGTAAATACTGACTTGCAATGAACCTGTGTACTGGTCATGAGACAAAGCTGAACTGGTGGTAAAAAGAACAGTCTTCTTCAGATTTCTGTTGTAATCATTTGTGTTAGCCAGGCTCAGGGCAGTGAACTGTGTCATTTTCTGACATTACTCTCAACAGCTGAGGGAGTGAGTGAAGTATAGGGAACTGCCACTGGTTATTGTCACGGCTGACCACCAGTGGGGAATCAAAACACAACATAATCACTTGCTGTTCAGTTGTAACAGAGGGAGGGAATGTGAAAAGTGTCAAAGTTGGGGTGTTGCTCGTGATCCCAGCTGGAGAAGATTACATATACTAGAGATGAAGGAAATGATGATTCCATACCAAAAGAAAAAAAATGCAGCCATTTGGGTATTTTTGGGCTCAAATCTAATGAACAAGGACAACTCACTGACACCAATGCTTCCTGCAAAGTCAGCAGGTGACAAGTTTTATGACACACCTTCATTCCTGCACGCTCACCATCCTGCTCAGTCCACATGCATGTAAATAATGTCAAACCTCAGTGATAATTTAAAGTGAAATGATGTCACCCTATAACAAGGTTTGTATTTACACCCCACTCACAATGACAATATTGTGTATCAGACATTTTCTCGTGACTATAGGCGACAACAGGAACCTTCTGAGGTTGCCCAACCCTCACCATAACCGACAGGTATATGACATCAGGAACAGGTTTTACTGACAAGACCAACAGGGGATCCGGTAAATACATTTGAAAACACTTCCACAAGTAATACAACGTGACATTACAACACTGCCATGCTCCTTTCTACGGTACAAAAGAGTACCATGAAGACAAGGCAAAAAACGGGTTCAATCCTTTGTGTGAGAACAACCTAGCAAAGCTCTCTACTGCACCTTATTTAACTCCCAGGGTGAAAAGGTTTGCTGGGGCCCATACGGTTAACACTCAGGAGCAGCAAAGCAGCCTTCAGCACATTACTCAGGCTAACCTCTGAAGAATATCCCACACAGAGGCAACACTTCACAGCAGGGCTGCTGTGTAAAAGAACAGCTTTGTAGAAACGTTACGTGCTTAATTACCTCCGTTGTTACGCAACTTTGGTTAGGCAAGTGCTCAACTCGAACGTTAAAATTAAGAATAAAGGCTGGATAAGGACAAAGAGCTGGGACTAAGCATGGTGTAACTACTCAGATGAGGCACTCCCCCTCTTCCGTGAGCATAAATACTAAACTTTACCTGCACGCATGCTGTGTGTGAGCTCACTGCACTGAGCCTGCATGCAGGTTAACCCCCTCAGACCCCTCAGCCACCTCACAGTGCATGAACCATTAAAACAGCATAATTATCCTTTCATATACACTAGATTTTCTACAGCTTTAATACCTTTAATTAGGTCCATTTGTGCTTGTACGTCCCACTTAATAAATCAACAGCAAAATGTCTTTTGGTATTAACCAGCATGCACTGAAACCATTTTCAGGATTATATGCACTATGGTTGAAGAGGGTTATACTGAAGGCGATTACTTCACGTTTGTTAACACAAGACAGAGTAGCAGTTAGTCATGATGAGCTTAAAATTCAAATGTAGGCTGCGTATTTCCAGAAGTAACCACATTCAGGTCTGTTTCCCATAGCCACTTGGTTTTGTTTGAAACATAAAGCAGGTTCAGATTTTCTCAGACATTAACTAAAATCTGACAGTTATCGAGAGCATGAGCTAAATTCAAGAGCTCAAATTACAGTTACATGAGCCGACAGTAACACTAGCTTCCACCATAGCATGACAAGAAAAAGAAAACAGACAGGTTAATAATGACACGCGGAGGTAAGAACTATATGGAATGCAATCTCTCCTTTTTTATGATTTACCAGATACCACCATACAGGTTTAAACCTGATAAGCAAAGACTCCAGGTACAGGGTAGAAATGGCCCCTCAGCCAAAAACAGGACGCTGGAAAATTACTGGGAAATTTCCACCTCCTCACGGTGCATATGACTGACAGTGGCGCTGTAAACTGTCTAGCTGCATCTTCCTGCACACGTGAGCTGGAAACTTACAGGTGACTCCCACCTGCACAGACACTGGAGTCACATAGTAGGAATCAAAAGGAGATCATATCAAAAGCATAATTTACACCAGTGCCACATTATCCAACTTATCACCATTTTTACACACAACACACACAAACACAACCTTATCACCACTGGACAGTACACAGATTTCAGGTGGGCAATAAAAACATAATACGCATATTTAGATTACATATCAAGCAAACTGCACTACAGGATTTCAGAATGCGCAGAGCTTCAAATGCACTTTGCAAGGTCACACTAGTTTTAATAACCTGAGGTCACTGTCACTTATGTGCTCCTTTTGTGAAGGCTCTTTTCTAGGATGACTCAGACGGACATTATGGCAACATACATTGTGCAGATGTGAGTGGCATGAAGAGAGGCAAGACATGCACATGACCAGGTTAAAATACCATATGATACTGTAGAATACCAGGAAGCATGAGAGGGATAAGGCCACTGAGGGATACAGTGAGGAACAAAAAAATCTTTTTTTTCCCCCAGTTCTTGGAAGAGCAGTCTATCGTAGTCACACATACTTATCTCTGCAGCCTAGACTCAAAATGGAAAAACTAAAAGGGACACGATATCTTTCCTTCCAATCGTGTTCACTGCGAGCAACTGAACTTCCTTAGGCACATCATCTAAGTCTACAGGTCAGTCAGGTATAGGTCTGTAGATCTATCAGGCATATGACGGCTCTTTCTGAGCCACGCGGTATGGAAGAGAAAGGCCTTCAACCGTGAAGACATCATCGAGAAAGGAAGGGCCAGAAGAACAAACTGTGGACGATATCTGTCAACCTACAACCGTCTTTATCATCACTGCATTATCTGTGTGCCATTAAGTACGTGGAGTAATGTAGCCATTTTACAATGTTCCTAATTTTTCAGGTTGTTCCTGTTACGCTTCTACGCTGTCCCGATCCTTAACTGTCTCATGTTGATTATATAAAAAAAGTACAGAAAAGTAGTTAAATAACTGGTTGGCTAATGGGCTATTCCATGCCAAATGTGCATGGGTGGTAGCTTGCCCAATGCCACGGTATGCATAACCTTGCAGAATTGAAGAGAAATGCCAGTTTGGTGAGCACTACGTGGTTATTTAACCTCGCCAATGGGACCAACTGCACTGCATGAATGAACAAGAAAAGCAACTTCAACACCCCTCAGTTCCAAGCTAATGCCACGTTACACACAATCATTAACTTTTGTACATGGGTATATTCACAACCCACACCAAAGCAATTTTAGAGGGGGTTATTAAAAAGTGCTGGGGGGGCTGAAGCCAGAAGTGATGTGTTGCATTTGGAACAATGGGTCCCTAGTATTCTTAGCAATAGATGAAGTATTACTTGTGTATTTAAAAAAGGAAATAATGAAAAAATAGAGGATCAAGTTGCACAAACAAGTCTAGGAAACACTGGATAGATTTGGTGTGCAATGGTTCTTGTTCAGTGTGTGTCAGGTAATGTGGCCTAGATTGTATAGTGGCTTCATTTTGGCTTCATTTTTATAACTAGCTTTAATGGCAGATCAATGTTTCTACTGACTCATAGTGAATAAGATCTTAGTATGTTTGTATGCTGGAAGCATTTTGATACAACATATAATATGTTCCATTCTTTTCCCCAAGCATCTGTAGATATTATAGGCTTTTATTTAACAAAGTCTGTGGAAAAAACAGCCTTGTACAATGTACTAGTCTAAACCCATCCAGTTTGCAGCCATCTCCAACCACCTCTCTCTTCTGTGCACATCTCTGGGCATTGCATCACTTGTTATTGTGCTTCAGTTCACCACTGAAGTGTTTGTGGTGTTACTGCGCACAGGAAAAGGAACTAAACAAAGTGTGGCTTCACTAGATCTGCCTTGTGTTCTCAGCCTGAATCAAATATTTGTACAACGTGTCCACTAAGCTGTGCATTAATGCACCGATCGCCAATATTTATCAGGCACACGGGTTTGTTAATGATCCGGTAGGTTCCTCTGAGTAACACACCTGCACCAGACCACGGCACTTGTTATCAGTGTCCCTGAGAGGCGTTCTCACACTCAATTTCTGCGACGTAGCCAATCTCTGGCTCCTAACTGGACTGCATTTGGCTTGGTTCTGTTGTGGTTGGGTGCAAAACACACACAGGGCAGCTCACACCCACCCACATCCCCCAGCTCCTGGGTTTGTTCGTAGAGCTGTTATCGTTCTGCGGGCAGAGAGTCACTAGTTGTCCTCCGCTTATCTCGGCCGTGGAGGAAGCTGGGGCTGCCCCTATCACTGCAGCCAGACAGCATCAACACAGAGCTGATGCCATAAGGTCTCCTCTATCTGCCACTAGACACACTTGTATTATCAAACAGAAACTCCAGCACACGCTCTGTCAACCACTCCACAAACACTCCTTCAAACCCGCACTCTACTCACCGGCTGCCATGCCCCGTGTACCACTGCTGCTGTGTGCTGAAATATTACACAGCTCTTACGGACCACAAAGGACAAAAGAAAAGCAAACATAAGTGTTTAAAATATATATGCTGAGCTGATTTCACAAAGTTAAGTTGGGTCTTGATCAATGTGGCTTGTTAGAAGGCAAGATTGTTTTCAGCTTGTGTTACTACTCACACCATGAACCAAGGTGTCCTCCTCTCCATTTTTGATTGGCTGAGTAAGTCCAATGCAGCACAGTCCAATCAGTGCGACTATCACGTTACAGAGGTGAGTCAATGAAAAAAAAATCTATTACATTACTTCATTTAGCAGATGCTCTTAACCAGAGTGACTTACAAATAAGTGCATCACTATGCTAAGAGTAGTTATCGCAAGGTAATAATCCTAGCCCTGTCAGTTTATTAATTAATCAGGTTTGCAGCTTGAACTGGTCTTTGAGTGTTAATAATTACGAAATGCTAGATGAGTGACTATTAAGTTGATTAAGCACAGCTTACTTCAAGCTAGCCAGCCACATTAGTCAAATACTTAGCAAACTTTTTATCTGTGTAGCTAGCTAGACAGCCTGTTGCATTTTTATAGATTTATGGATGGCTTATGACAAGTTTGCTACTTGTGAATTTGGTACTGTACCTCAACAGTTTTAGCTAGCTGCCTTTGTTATAAAAGCATGCAGATCCACCTGAAAATTCTTTAAAAAGCTTTATTTCCTGTGGTTCACAGATTAACCCCTGGGCTACGAGATGCATAAACCGCTGTACTTCTCTATCAGAGCTTTGACCCAGCTACGTAAAGCTAGATATACCACGTGGTTAATAATAAAAAAAATATATTTTAATGCGGTATTGTGCATTTGCACATTGAGGTTAAAGGTCCTTTTCATTTGACATAAGCTGCCTTTTCCCTCATAATTTTTGTGTGTTGAGGTCTCACATACCCCTTACACTATGGAGTAATGCCTTCTACGCTTTAAAGAAGCATAAACCTGGTCTTGAATCATGTGCATATGTGTAATCATATCAGTATGTAAGATTATATGAGCAATGACCCTAGCTGTAAATGGATATCAAGAAGTCTTGAGTTTTCCACCGATTCCTGTTCAGTGCTGATTTTCACGAGCAGTGAAGGATGGCCAACAGCCAGTGAAATGTTACAAATCTGGCATATTTAAATATGCACATACTGCAAGGACTACACAGCCCCTCTCCTGGGCAGTAATCAATCCCCCTGGCAGTAGGTGCAGTCACATTCACAGAGCTGCATCTTAACCGTAATGTGCATATCACACTTACGCTAACTTTAAAACTATACAAAAACAGTTTCTGACTTTGTTCCTTAGAACCTGGCTGCTCACATATATGGTGGGCTTGTTTTAATCTACACCTGCTTGAGGAAAGTACTGCAACCCCTTTTGTAGCAAAATAGCCTGTTTTTCATTTTCAAAGCGAGCATGCACAAGGAGTTGGTTATCGGTCAGGGTTGCACAACAGCAATCTGCACATGTGGGCCAGTCTTTGTAGTCATAAAGCTGCTCTGCATGGTGCCCATTATCATTATCCTAAGCCATAAACTAACAAACCTATAACATCCATGTTTGTGGCTGGTGTGTTGCTGGTTCTCTGGGTGGTAGGGTTTTATGGGGAGTATCAGTATGAACCAGTTCTCAAAGACTTTAATCTGGTTAAGAAACTGTCCCTTTAGGACAGGAACTATTCGCATAGCTCAGCCCTTTTGTGTGTGTGCTCCAAAGCAGAATGTGGGTGAGAATGGTTAAGTTATTGAAGCCATTAAAGTTATTGAACAGTCTGTACAAGAAGGTGTAAGTGTGTGTAAAATTGACTTTATATAGCAGGTAGTGTACCAGTTGTAATAATGATGTTTGGTGGTGGTGTTTGTTTGCAAGAGTATTCCCATTCATACAGTTTGTTTGTTTGTGTGTGTGTGCATGTGTGTGTATGTGTGTGTGTGTGTGTGTGTGTCTGCGGGGGGGGAGATGAGATCTATGATCAACAGAACATCTATTTAGCGTCTTTTTTTATTTGATCATTAATTACATTTGGGGTATACCATGTGGTTCACCATCAGCTGAAAGGGACATCACGTTTCACATCAGAAAAGAGCATCTATATTTTCCAATCCGCATACAATACAGCGTCTGTGCAGCCATGCTATGCTTTGCAGTCTGGTATGCAAGATAAGTCTACGCGCAGCAAGGTCACCAAAAGAGCAACAGCAGTGAGCCGTTCAGCACCAACAACATCACATGACCAAAGTCAGGACAGTCAACCGGTCTTGCACAGAGGAAACAAACAATGTTGCTACACTCAGCGAGTGGGACAGTAGAAATCATCTGCAACACACCGATGTGCACATCTTTCCATTTCGCGCATTTTCCTACAAATCCTACACCCATCAAAAACGCACTGAAGTAATTCTGAAATGTCATTGTGGTGGGAATATATGGAAATAACCACAAAGTGAGTAACTAAATGCCAAAGATTCAGATTAACCACACTGGGTCCAAAGCTAAAGGCCTTTAATGCATGCCATGTGAATCACATGAGAGGTGTACCCATGCATGCTTCATTCAACTGTTAATTTTTTTTTAACCTTTTTTAAACTCACTTACATCCCATTTGTATTTGGTATCTTAATATATATAACCTTACAAAGCCTGATTTACATTAGAAATTATATATGATGTTCCTAAACATGCTTTATCAAAATATGAGTAGACCTCATTCAGGCAGTATCCTATTTGATGTGATTTTATGCTACTAGTAAATTAACTAAATACAAATTTAGTTAGTGATTATATCTGGGCAAGTTGTAATTGCTTTAGATAGACAGTGGTCAACTGGGGCAACATGTTGGAAGTCCCCTTTTTGACTGTTGAACTGCGCAAGCTCTAATGGTCAATCATGAAGTTTCCTGGCCATCATCTCACAAAAGGAGATTGAAATTATGACAAAGCGTGAGCATCTTTCACGGTATTTCACTCCTGATGAAATCACATCAGCAAGGTCCTCTTTATCTTGTTGGCTGAAAAAAATACAGTTCTTCATTCACTACCTTAAAAATTGGACCTGCAATTTTCAAGACTTTCATGCATCCATTTACATTTTTTCCATGACGGTAAGCCAGCTGAGATCCTACATTGCAAGTATTCTGCATTAGCCCTTTAAAACTACTTTTTTTTTGATGTTGGTACAAACAAGTTCCTGAGACCACACAAAGTACATGAGCACACTCTCGTACTAACTTACTGTAAATGAAGCCGTCTACACATCAACACAATAGCTTGCCTGAACAAATGAAACAGCTTGATGGGCTATTCTTGGAGCCTCGCCATCATGTTAAACAAAACTAATGATGCTTTCCTGAATTCACTCCAAGTCTGAGCTTGGAGAAGAAACAGCTGAAATCAAGCTGTTTTTTAATTTGCACTGACAATCCACGTAAAACAAACTTCCAACTTTGTCTATAAGTCATCACAGATAGCAACAGCAGGGCAGGAAAAGTGGTATCTGGAAAGGTTTAAGTGTAATGTTAGACATGTGGTTTAATTTATAATATACACTGGGATCATTTGAAGTGTCCTGTGTAGTCAACTACTGAGAGACGTCAGCTCTTCACCTCCACCTTCCATTCTGCAGGCAGTCTATGATGTGCATGAACTACCAGCACATGCCATATGCATTTATTAAAGTAAAAACCGTTCCATAGTTAGCACCTGCTCCAATAACAAACAGTATCTGGAAAAAAGAGCTTTACACAACAATACTATACTGTACAGTATAATGCATTATGTAGCTTGTGACACAACAACCTGGGGTTGTAAATCCTTTTAAAACGTCATTAAACTGTACTATTTTCTCCGGTTTGCACTGTCGCCCACTTGTCTGGAGTTACAAATAATATTAACACAGTGTACACGGTGTACACTAAGCTCATTACTGAGGCTTAGGGCTACAGTTATTAAGCAAATAAAGTCAGCTACTATATATAATGCTCCAATAGCACAGTGAGAGCGTTATCTCATTGCCCTCTCTCTCCCTCCCCGGAAATGCTCTAGCTGTTTGGACTTCCCAGCTCCCTCATGAAGTGGGTGGCTGGTACCTGGGAGGGTGTGTGTGTGTGTGTGTGTGTGTGTGTGTGTGTGTGTGTGTGTGTGTGTGACCCACATCTTGCAGATACTGCTTGCATGGCGTGGTCTCTGCAGACAAGCACACCACTCTGGCCCCACCATCAGAAATGCCCAGGAATCGCAGGCCGTCTCATGACGAGGCTGACAGAGAGGGGTGCAGTTGTGGTCACACGTCTGAACAGCACAGGTTTAAATGATGGACTCGTGCAAAGGGTGCTGGGTCTGACAGCACATTCAGAGCGGAAAAATGCACAGCTAATGTTTGAAAAGACGAGGGTGAAGGAATAAGGAGTACATGTGATGAAAACATTGGGGTCTGACAAGGAAATTCAGGCTAAGGCAGCTGAGATTGTCAGGACAAACAAGAAGAATGAAATGAATTATAGCTTCACCAGTTCTACTGACATATATGGAAAAGAGAGCAGTACCCAATACACCAAAAGCATTAGTTAGCAGGACCTTAGAAGGGCAAACAACTGCACAGCCAATGATGGTGTTTACAGATGACAAAGCTGATGACAGTATCAAAGGCTGCATGGATGGGGCAGGACTTTGTCATACAAGAGACACAGAGAGAGAAACGCCATTTTCCCCAATTACCTGAGCCTTAGGATTTGTGCAAAGACATGCAACAAAGAACTAACCAACACACTGCACTCATGCGGCATGTGCATAGGCTATAAGACTCTGCAAATGCTTCAGGGATGATCTCACCTGCCCTGAGCTGTGTGTGTGTGTCAAGGGGACTATGCAAACTATGAGAGAGGCACTGTGCGAAACAGACAGCCAACAAGGACAAAAGTATGCAAAAAAAGAACAGGTCAAATCAATAATACAGTACATCAAATAGGTTCTTTTTAGTGGTTGTGATCATGGTAATGTTAAACACTGAGCACTGTTTTTCGTACTCAGGCTACATGACAGTACAATTGCTGCATTTTATATCACTCAAAATATAAATTATTAAAAGTAAATTTTGGATTTTTAACAGCAACTCCCCCTTTGAATGTTGATGCAGTTGTTGAGTTAGCACATTTATACCAAATTTGGTACTCTTCTACAAACCTCTACTACAGGATATCAAGTCTCTCAATTTTAAAGATGAGTGATGAGCTTACTGGAGGATGAGAGGTTTGCAGAGGCAGACATTTTTATTTTGCATGCTCATGCATTTTCCCCCCTCTCTTCCTCTGCCTAACCCTCCCTGTTTTATATCCATCTCCTCTCGGGGAGGGATTGCAGAGGTGGCCTCAGGACACCGAGTGACCACGGTTCTTGCTTAGCCCACAATCCAGCAGACAAGCCCAGATTTAGCACAGGGTGAAACAGAGTGCCAGCGGCCCGACCGCTCTCGCTGACCTCTGAGTTGCGGCCGCTGGAAGGTCATGGCTGACAGCTGCGGAGCTGGGATCGAGGGGGCTTTCCAGAGCAGCTTGTCCCATCATCCCCCTGATGGAGGAGAGATGTTCTTTCTAGGGGTCGCGCTCTGAGCAGATCTCTTCCAAAAAGCTGCTTACACCTTTTCCCGCTGACGGGGAAGGGCACCTGCCCGTGGGAATTCCTACCTGGGCAGCTGCCTGGGGATTGGCTACTACAGGCACCCCAATGGCAGCCGGAGCAGCTAGAGAGCAGGTTCAAGAAAGCTATTGGTTAATGCAGTGTACTACAAAAGCAGTCTGTAAGGGTGTCCTTGATTAACTGAATGCTGACCCAATGGCATCAGACCACCGCTGCATCCAGAAACGTTCCTCAGATGGAAAGCAAAACAGAGAGAAATCTTTTGCCATAAAACATCCTACCTAGCAACAGTCCTTTGACAATGTAGATACTGCTAGCAATAGTGCGCTTTAGATTGTAGCAGAAATATTCTAATTGACAAAGAGCCATCTGCTTAGCTGCTGTCTACATTTAGTCAGTTACTGCAGAGATTGCAACTATACATCACCTTCCAAGGACTTCAGAGAACTCTATAGTGAAGGGGAACTGACTCACCCCAACCACTAATGCACCTGGGAAAAAGGCAGCGAGCTAGCTGAATGCCTCATGCCACACTGAAAAAGACTGGAGCAGCAGTGTAGCATAGTGGTAAAGGCAGGGCTTGTAACCAAAAGGTTGCCAGTTCAATTCGCTGCGGTGGCACTGCTGTTGTACCCTTGGGCAAGGTACTTAACCCAGAATTGCCTCATTAAATATCCAGCTGTATAAATGGGTAACATGCAAAAAGTGTAACCTATATAAGTCACTCTGAACAAGAGCATCTGCTAAATGACAATAATGTAATATAATGTAAAAGAGATTTCAACATTGCAAATGTATTTATTTCAGCGGTTGCTGGCTCTTACTGCATTGTGTACAGATGAGTCTGTGTTTAGAAAGAATGAATGTCTAGAGGTGCTACGGTCAAACTGTATGAGTCCACTGGGCCATGACTCTCAAACAACTGCTGACCCTCACACTGCGGTCAGTGCGGTCACTATGCCCGTTTGCGAGCCGTACTTGCATCCAGTAGGCCAGGTGCTGCTAAATATGTTTGACTGCTTCCAGCAAGGCCATGGAGCTTGCAGTACGCATGCTGCTCCAGCAAGCAACTGACCTGAGAACTGTCTGTGCGTGTGTCCATCTATTTTGAGTGCTCTCGCATTGATCGTTATGCTTTGTGCCATTCATTAATAAACAGTAACGAAGTGCCCACATAACCTACACAGAAAGGCACAGTAAAACCTTTTTGTCATCATTATCTATTACTACAACCAATGTTCTACAACAAATTCAGCTTCTGGTAAAATTTATTTACTTGCTGCTCTCAAACTGAATTATGATGAATGCAGTAAGACATAAGTGCATTCATCATAATTCATCATAAAGTTAAATGCTAAAAACACAGCATACAAGGGGGAAAACACATCTGACACGATAAAACATTTGCCATGTATTCAGCCCAAGACTGTTACAATCAAGTCAACTAAGGATGATGTTGCTGAGTCATTGGAAACTGCCATTGAAATGTGATTAAAAACCAAACCTTGGATGTAAGCTTTAAAGGAGAATTGGTTTCAAAAAAAGCACAGCCTGCCCCAGAAAAGTTAAGCTGGGCAAAAATGTCCTTTCTCTTACTCACATATGCACATCATTTATGCCTTTCCAAAGCTGTGAGACCCAATGAGGCAAACACACTAACTGAAACTGAACCGTATGTGAGGCCTTGGCCTAAGCAGTGATTTCACTTGAGGGGATATCAAGGGAAAAAAGTCAACACTCCGTTCACTCCTAAAATTCATTTATTCTGGCAGTGTGCGCATGACAAGTTTTCGATCCATTGAGTCAACAACTTTGCTGTGAAATTCCATGCTAACCACCTGCTCACCAAAAGACAAATTAATACTGAAGGCATTAGCACCTGAAAAACTACTCAGGTGATATACATGCGAAACTGTCCCCGAGGTTTTGCCTGTATCTGAAAAGCCTGCAGAGCTTTAAGGGTCATGATACTGAAACAATGAAGTAGTGTAAGAGGCAAAGACTTTATAGTTCCAGCTGCAGTACATTTCTCACGCTCAACACAATGTTTCTACATTAAGATATTTAGGAAGTGAACATGCCGATACTCCATAAAGGGAGGGGTTGATGTTAATACTTAATTACTTAGAGGGATAATGTACTGGATATACTCTTCGTACTCTCTCACCTAGAGGTCTCAACAAGGACCTTGAGAATGAGCCTTTTCAATAATTTAGCAGACACAGTTTCATCATTATTTCATCATCATGTAAAATTTCATGATTAAATCACACTTTACAAATTGTGTCTAAATGAAAAGTTTGGTGTACATAACTAAACAACTTCTCCTGTATAGTTTCAGTATGTTCTAATGCTAGGACACTTTCTTTTTAATGAAACTATTACATGACAGGAACATAATTGATACTTATTTTTGTTCAAACATATGTTTGTGTATACACAAACTGATACACACAAACTGATGCCAGTGTATTTGCTTGTTAATTAAGTTATTCTACAACCAGCACATGTATGTATCCTTTTTACAGCATAATTGTATTCTTAAGTTCATAATATTCTATTATATTTGTGTGGTTTATACACAGCCATTATGATACCTTTCTTGTGCCATGAATCAAACTGTCTGATTTGTGACTGGTTTCAAGCGCAGTAAACCTACAAATACAGGTATGTTTGTGTTGCAAATTTGACCTGACGAGGACCCACCTTGGATCGAACCATTGCCCTGTGTGCGCCGCCAGAATAAATTTGTTTTGGGAGCAAACAGTGTGCAGACTTTTGGTTCTTTGATATCCTGCTTTCTGTCCAGCACCTGAGAAACCAGAATGTATGTATGTTCCCTTTGTATTTCTATGATTTTATTAGAGTGCTATCAGACACCAACGTTCAAATAACGATCAATCTAGTCTTAGCACACACAATAGCATGTTATTACCTGGATCAAGGTCAACCAATAAAAAAATCTAAAGAAACTATGGATCAGTTAGTTTGAGACACTTCATCCTTGAGGTGATCAATCTTGCACTTCTGTCCATTAGCACATCTTACAATAACTGCACTCAAAAAATGTGTGCTAACCCATACAGCAAAACTTGGGGAAATGGCTATTTCACCTTGCAAGAAAGCAATGCACACATACTCAAAAAAGGCTTCATATCATTGTCTTGACAGCTGCCACTTCTCCTGGAATATCTATTTGCTTTTCAGATTAAGATTGCCCTCCACATTGATCAAAAGAAATGACACCTTTCACCTTGACTGAGAACCAAATCAGAGTTACTCAAGTGAAAAACTTTCCATCTGCAGTGTGGCACACCATTCGCATTTCAAGTCTCTTCCCCTGGTCACGACCCGTGACAGTTGTCTATTTGAGACCACCATGCTCATCACGTTCTCTTTGTAAAGACTAATTAACAGTGACACCATCCTGACAGAGAGGGAGACAGGTCAGGCCCACTGACACCAGGGCATTCCTACAGATTATCCACCCACAGCTGAGCCAGTTTGTTTTGTCCAGTGAAAGACACCCCTCCTGTTACTAATCTACACAGGTTAGCACTCCAATTTGTTATCCAATGGTCTGTTGCATTCTGAAGTCAGGGCACAGATTCAGATGTTGATAGTTATAGATCTGTTGGATCTTTCCCAAACTGGATCCATAAACTTCAATGACTTACTTGTACTTAAGCACAACTGTGGGGTCTTTTTAGCCTTTTTAGAGGTGCGTTTAGTAGGCAAGTCCCACTAATGTCCTTGGATGGTAATAGCTGGGGATCAGCATACCATATCCTTCTCTGATCTGGTATGATCTGGCGTAGCTAAAACCACACTAACCAGCACGCACCTTAGAGCTGGTAGTCACACTACAATTTTAGCTGAAAGAGCTAAAGCTAACACTATATTTTACCTCTAAGTTATCCACTTAAGTCTGCTGCAATGCTTAGAGGCTCGCATGCTGAAACCATTCCCCCGCAGAAAGACTATGTGGCCTGCCAGGTCCTAAGAGTGATAACTGCTGTTCCATGCAGCTTATGAGCTTTACATGCAAAGGAGTTTTCATATTTTGACCAATTCCTGTTCAAAGCAGGGTTTCACTGGCAGTGAGGGACTGCCAAAAGCCATTGAAAAATAACCATTTGACAATACCAATGTGGTAAACACAACAGCAAGCCATTCGGAGTTTCCTACAGAACCACAATATAAAGCCATGAGAGGTGCGGAACTACAAAGATAATACAAAAGAGGGCGCACCAATTCAATAACACATGCAAAGACGTGAAACTTGTTAAAGCATCAATAAACCATAAATGCGTTAAGTTGTTTCTTTTCAATTCAATGGAATTCCAAATTATGTAGACCAGTTAAATGAAAAGAAATGAGTGAATATTTGATTTGAGACTCGTTGCAGGGAGTCAACCATTTTAATGATCACAAAGCCTACAAGGCCTGTGCAGATGACTGTGCTGGACACACTAGGCTAGGCCTAGGCACACTAGGCCTTAATTTTTCAGTTGACACAGACAGTTCCTTCAGTGCCCAGCATGCCCCGGAACATTTTTACACCCCAATGAGAGAGAGAAAGCAAAATGCATTCTGTGGTGTCTTGGAGATTCCAACTGCTGTACAGTTGTATATGGAACCACAAGTCAACATTTCAGTCTTAAAATACAGTAACTTCACTTTGCAGATGCATTCATGCTGAAACTTTCCATTTTATAAAACAAAACAAAGATCAATTATTTTGAACTAAGAATCCCTCTCTGTAATTCATCAAGTCAGTACCAGACCCCTTTCAGCTTGAGACAATCAGTGTTTTTAGTCATTTTTCCTCTCGTCGTTCAATATTATATTTGTGAAAACTCCACTCCACTCTGTGCTGATCAACTTTTCCATGAAGGAGTACATTTCAACTATCTTCATTACATCAGTGTGCGATGGTATGTTTCTGACTGTTTAATACCACCACACCAAAATGCTTTGCAGATTTTTTAAAAATGTAGGCTCTTCATTAGCTTAGAAGAGACAGCTGTGATAACACTGCATGTCAAGCAAAGAAACCAAAGCTGAAGAAGTACATGCCATCACTCCCACAAGCCTAAACCAGAGGCATGCATACAAATGGTCATTAAAAATTTTTGTGGCCTGAATAAATGCAGCTCAAATACCAAATTACAAAAATCAATATTGCATACTAACATATTCAAGATTTAACACCACATTCTGAACTTAAAAACAAAGCAAGCATGTGAACTGAATATGCAATTTGAAGTTAATCTGAGGTAACAGAAGACCACCAAAGAAATGAATGCATGTCATAACCCTAACACAGGGCTCTTCTGTCTGCTAGACAGCTTCTATCCTATTGTAGTCTCTAATCTATACTTATTTGATACTTCAAGTCCAAACTTGTTAAACATAACTTCTAACTTGGATCGCTCCGATGGTTGCTCACGACACCTCTAAATGGCCTATAATCTATTATCACGAGCTGTGTAGCTACCTAGTGAAGCAGTTCAACGGAAAGAAACAGCGTTAGAGTTAAATGGAAAGAAACAGGATCTAAAATCAGATAAACTGTAGCGGAGAGCTGATAGCTACCTAGCTAAGTCAATGTGAGGGCTGCATTTAACTCAGGGACAATAGCTAGAGGCTTGACACTGTCCACCAAGGCTGGATGACTCCTCTGGCGGGATAAACGCACAATCCACTAGCACATGGACTTTAAAACCTGCAGAATTAAAATATATTCAACACTGGAAGACATGAAAACACCCTGCTCACTTCAATGAGGAGATGGCCACTTTTCTCTGACAGCCACTGCCGCCCTCCATGGGAAATAATCACAGTGGCTACTCTTTTTGTGTACTAGCACATTACTTCAGACAGCAGACATATTTTTGATAAGGTTAAGTACCGCTGCTTTTGGCATCTATACCAGTGTTTCGCAGCCTTTTTCAAACCAGACCCTGGCTTTCTAAGTTCTCAGTTCTTTTCAGCTGTGTGTTAAACTTCGCTCCCTGGCTCTGTATCCCTGGTTCAGTGTGACCAATGCTACTTCTGTGGCAGTCTTCTGTCTCTGTGTGCCCCCTACAACACAGCTGCTATCAAACGCAAAATTATTTAAGCAAAGGAAGGAAATGAATTAAGTAATGTAAGGAAACTAAATTAAGTTTTTGACTTATTGCCACTGACTTTTCAAGAACAGCAAACATTCTCAGAATCATTTGACATTTCTATCCCACAATGTTTTGCAGGTGCTAAAAACCACTTATCTACGCATTTGGTCTATGTCCATATCACAAATAAATCACTTTGTGAAAAATATGCACAGCATAAGGCTAGTATTGCATATGGAAATACTATTCCAAGACGCATATTACCAGTGGGATGCAGAAAATAAAAGGGTGGCAAACCATTGACACTCTGAAAGCAAATTCCAAATACCTAATTGTGAAAGCTCTTATTTTTACTCCTTCATGCACAGCGCTGCTGCAAAAGCTAATCCTTTCACTTTCTGTCCCCCTCCTCACAAACTGAACTGATATTCAACATGTTTATTTTCATTCAAGGGAAACATATGTTGACTAAAGTAAGCAAAAAGTTTCACAACACTGAAAATAAAAGATACATAGCAAATGCAGCAAGTCTCCTGACTTCTGTGACTAAGAGTGAAACTGAATTCTTCTTGATTCTGAAGAAATACGGGCTTTCCCATAAGTGAGTGCCTTACAGGAAATGACACATTCAGCCATGAAGGAGCACACCTTGAAACCTCAGTAGCTGTTAACTGTTAGTATTTCCAGACACAGTCATAACCTCTCAGCTGATGTGATTTCATTGTCACTTCAAGAGCGTCATTTCATAACAAATGAATAAACTACAACCAAATGCATGATAAACAGCTTTCAAAAGAGAAGAGTTATCAGGTAGCATGAAACGCAGCAAACAAAACCACACTGCTTGAAGACAGTTTCATGGAATTAATTTGCTTTGATTAGTGCTATACTGGACAAAACAGTGGGGGAAGGGGGGCGGTCTTCACTGATCAGATAACTGATGACACAGATTGCGGCATCTTTAAATTCTAATCTGCAGTCAGTTTACTGATGAGTAATACTAGTCATTGAGCTTTCATTATTTTACTTGACAGTGGTGCACTGATCAAGATTTTAAAGGCTGATACAGATTTTCACTCAACCATATCTCCTAATTCTGATATCAACATTTCAGAGGGTATGTTTCTGATTCTACAAATAATTTGAATATTTGTAATATTAAGTCTCTCATTGCACATAATTAAAGCAAGACACATAAGAAACAAACATAAGACATGTTTCCATATGGACTTTCAACTCTTTCTTTACTCTCAACTTTCAACCCTCTGGTTATTTCACAGGAGGTTCATTATAGAGGAACAACTCGCACAGTACAATAAAGATATGAAAAATAAACAAATCTGTACTAACCAAACATAACAAAATAATCATGCTGACCAAATGTAGACACTGAACCGCAAAGATCCATTTCAAAACAGCCCATTTAGCCTATTCCTTTTGTTAAATTCTGTAGAATTTGAATGCCTTCATCAAAAATCTATCAACGTCAAGATAAATTCAACCCTTCTATCTCCCAAATTCTGATAACATGAAATGTGCTGGCAAAACATAAATGTAATGACTCTTGACATAAAAATGTTTTAATTATATTTTGCCAGTCTATTAACAGAACACAATAAAACCAACACAATTGCTAAGCAAGTTAATTTTATCCAGTTTTGTTCAATTCAAAATTATGATCTATGTCAGTTCCCAACTACTTTTGTTTTTTTTTTTCCTGTGACTTTATAGCAACAAAGTAAAAAAATATATATATCAATAATTCTGTAGAATTCTTTATCTTTATTGTAATAGCATAGATTAGTATTATCCTTCATCAAATTTCTGAGAAGTGCTGTAAAACCTCAGTTCCTCAAAAGTTTGCTCAACAGTCATGGAGGACATTCGATAAAGTAAATATAAATAGTATATCCAAAAAAACTACAGTATTTTACTGAAACTGTGGAATGAAGGTTTCAGGCTTTCCACACTAGTAAACAGAAAGGACCAGCTGCGATTACAGTAAACTTCCCATTTCACAGCATTGCTCTGGGCAGCCCCAGCGGATCGTGGAAAGCGCTTACTGCAAGTAGCCTCATGCTTTCACAACTGAATCCCAAAACTGAACTTTGGGGAGAAAGCAGCTATCACACCACTGAGAAAGCTTCTGAGAAATTCCAGCTGAGAAGGAATGGGACTTTTCTCAGAGAGAGAATCATATTCTCCCACAATGAACAGAAGATGGTTGGGTTATTAAAACACTGCTGTTGATTGTTATTCTCCCACCTCACTTTGTACTCTGTTAAAATCCTAGGTGAGCAACTTAATCAAAGAGGTATGCTTCACAAACAGGTCCAGAAGGGATGCTGGACAAACTTCTAAACAAGCTGACGTAGCAATGCAACCGACCAATCCACAGACCCAACATGGAAAAACTGGTACATTGCATATCTCCAGTCAGTTTATGGGCTGCTTTATGGGACTTGTTTTTTTTTATACTTTTATACAAACTGATTATTGACCAGTTTGACCAGCACCAAGGTTGGGAAGCTAATTAATGAACGACAGATTAACATTTAGACTATATTGTTTCCATGAGCAGAAACAAATATTCAGAACACTAATGCTGGGCAGTGAAGAGAGTGAATGAAGACTGACCATCCTAATGAAAACTGGACAGCAGGAAATGCAAAGAGCACCCAATACAGGCTTATCTTCCATAGTCCAGCAGTAGGCCAGTCATTTCAAAGCATGGGCAAAAGTCTGATGCTAAACACTGAAAAAGAGGAAAAAGTAATACAGCAACTGTCCTTGCATAATATACTGACGACACATTTTGTACTGTTTATGAACTGCAACCTTTTCTAAATATTGGCAAACTCAGAGGGCAGTCGTGCAGTGTGCTGAGGAGCAGAGCTCATAACCGAAAGGTTCCTGGTTTGATTGTCTGATAGCACACTGCTGTCATACCCTTAAGCAAGGTACTTAACCCAGAACTGCCTCAGGAAATATCCTGCTGTATAAACGGATATAAATTTAACCTATGTAAGTCGCTCTGGATAAAAGCGTCTGCTGAATGACAATAATGTAGTGTAGAAAAAAAAACAATACTGATAGTTTCCAGTTTAAACTGAGACTTACAACTGCCCAGCTTGGTTCTAAAAAAAACGTATAAATAATACTTATCTCGTTCATATTGTGATCAAGAAATTTCACTTAATTGAAGAAAGCAGCACCAATTAAACCTTACCTGGACACACTAGCATGCTACAGTAAATTGTCTGGGCTATGTATGGACAGAAAAAACACAAAGTTGTGGACTTTGGAGTTGTTATCTTTTAGCACATAAGTAACTTTTTGGAAAATACAGAGCAGGGCATACACACACGGCAGATGAAATAAACATTCTGTAAGCATAACTGAATTGTCACGCTTCACGCTATTCGGCCACACGTCATGCCTGAAGTGTGCACAGGCGTTTCGATTATGCTGTGTTGTATGACTGAGTATGCTGTAGTCTTGCCGTAACGTAACGTTCTTTATTTTAACTTAAACGTAAGTTAAAATAAATAACGTTAGAGGTATACCCAGGAGGTTACCATGCAAAAAGACCATTTCAGGCACGATGCGTTTACTGTCCGCGCTGCGCACTATTTCAGTGTCTTGGTAGCAGCTACGTTAAGTGTATTACAACTACTTGGTTAAGTAGCGACATTCAAGAAGCTACAATCACAGGATAGCAACATGTTCCGCATGTTCCGACTTTTTACGAATTACTACACAGAGGGTCATCTAACTTAGCTAACGTTAGATACTACCTACCTGTTTTTTGCGCTACTATCTTCACTGCTTCTCTGCTCACTTCTAATTGTCAATAGTACCTAGGGTAGGTCGCTAGTTAGCTAGCTACATACGTTTGCACCATTGTCAGTTTTATCACGTTCTCTAAAATGCAGTGTTTACAATCGGTCTATAATGTCACTGTAATTTATAATTGTAGTCGAAGCTGGAAAACTACCTACCTAGCGAACTTTCTTACAAAGTCTACAGTGCAAATATCATACAGTTTACTAAAGCTACCCAGCTAAGGTATTTATCCAGCTATGATACAGGAAATTATTATTGATCAAAAATGGTGTCGCGTTAGCTAACATTAGGCCAGCGAAGGCCCGCATTTGGCCCCCAGAACTGAACTTTGTGAACGCTCGTGTGTCCGTAACTGTCAAGCAATACAGCGAGCTAACTTGCTAGTTCATGGTTCGCTAAGTCGTTTTAAACCAAAAACCAACATGTAGCTAATGATCGGAGACACGAATAAACTGCAACAACAACGTACAGCAGCGTATACAATGGGCTGAGTTACCTGCCAGCGTTGACCAGGTATTCCGAACGATCAAACCGACTATAAACGCTAGCTAACTGGCTAACATTGACACATGCTCGTATACAGGCAGCAAACGGAGTGAGTTTGAGTCCCAGCGCCACCAGTTGCAGCCCTCAGAGGCCTCGCCAAGTTCCTGTTTCAAACAGCCTCCATGACATTAGCCACCGAGCTAGCTAGCTCCTTTAGCAGGCGACATATTTCCACGTCGGTTACGCCACGAATTCGCTCGAATACAATCTGAAAGTGTAACCAAACCGGTTGTAGCTATAGAAGAGTTGCAACGTTTTGGTGGGTGACGAAGAACAAAACTAGAGAAATATGAAATGTACCCAGAAGCTTCTCTGATACTTACTACTCCGCTGGTTTTCCCCTCTGGTGAAATCCGTGTTCGAGTTTATCCCCGACGACTGCGCTGGCTCAGCTAGCAAATATTTGCCAGCTCACCGTCCACAAATATATAGTTTTATAGTTGGCTAGCTGCTTAGAAGCTAATTGTTTTTTTCGTTATTTGTGAGTCTGAAGCCAGGTCCTTGGTCCATTTTGCCACGTCTTGTTCGTGTAACGTTACAGCTATCTTAGCCACGTTGGCTAACGTTAGCTGGTAATCTTGCTAACTAGCAAGTTATCTCGCTTGATTACACTGAAACACCTTCATTACGTTACTAAAAGGGCCATGGTTCTGCTCTTCTGTAAAAAAATATTTACATGTGTTATATGAACGCGTCTAGCCACTTTCTAAGACAAACGCAAACAGCTAGCTTGCTAAGCTAACATTAGCTAGTTACACGCTAAATCCATTGACAACCGGTATGCGCCGCGAAGAAGTTTCTGTATTCCGTGATCGCAGTGAAAATACAGCAGACAGTGGGTAAATATCCCTTGGGCTTTAACTAGCCTCTCAAAACTAGAGATGTCATTTCGACATGACAGTTTAGTCTGCCACAAGGGAAAAAGAAAGTGTAAGCCTGCATGAACTGCAGTCCGCTAACGCTGGCTAGCTGGCTAAGAATTACTGCGCAGGTATCGAGTGGCCGAGCGAAAACACTCGAGTATGTGTGTTTCTGCGGGCGGTAGCTAAGGGCGTGCCGAGACCGAGGGGCGTAGTTGAGCCTCTCCTGTGCTGCGCTTCCCCCGACATGAGGCGAAACGCCTATTAACAGCTAATGTCAACAAGTTCAGAAGTAACCTTTCAGTGGCTGAAGTACCAGTCGATTCGGCGACGAGTCGGCTTTTGCAGTTTGCAGTTTGCGAACTGATCACTGTTAAGAAAGCAAGTGAATAACACATTTATTCATTACACTCAGTGCAAAGCGACTCCCTAAGAGTGCACACCCTTGGCACCAATGGCGATCACATCGCTTATTCAGTCCCTTATACGTATAGCCGTATTGGGACGCTTTGCATTATTTATACTAAAATTAATATATACTTTTTTATTTACAAAAAGAGAGAATACGCAATTACAAAGAATGTAGTTCTACATTCAATTGTCTATGGATGGTTACTCTGAAAGAAATATTAGTACATAATACTATCTCCCATGGAGAGAAAAATACCCGCTGTTGAGTTTGTGCAGACACAATGGATCCATTGCAACTAGATTATTTAATGTCTTCTATTTAACGTCTTATTTAAGAGATTATTTTCTGTTTTTTCCCTCCCTAAAGCTTTTCTGAATTGCTAATTGTAATATACTAACATACAGGAGAGGAAAATAATTTAGTGGTTTGCATCAGTTTCAAGGAGGTAGTTCTGAAGTCCTTCACTCAGTACTTCGCAAACTCCAATAATATATACATGTTAAAAAATATTAGCTAATCATTTTTGAGAGATCAGTCGATGCCTTTAAAATGAGCTTTTCTCTAAAGACTGTCTGAACGTCAGAGGAGGCACAACAAAATGACAGCGCAGCTTGAAGGATAGAGAAGATGGTCAATGTATCACACAAAATTAGACCATTCTCAGCCTTCTCATAGTTTACCTCAAAATTGTTTGCTACAAGATTATTGTTTGTAAAGATGAGACCCGCAGACCTTAAGTGATAAGGAAAAAGTCTATGAAAATTATTTTTTTTACTTGCTGTCTAGTCTTTAAGTTAAAGACATTGACAATGGTTTGGATGTAGCCTATAGAGGACGCGATACGCTGTTCTTTAGAGAGGAACACACCTGAATTTAAGCGGTTGACTTTTGGTGTCTAGTGTTAGGAGGTGGTCCTTGATCATTAATTTACTGCACTGTTCCCGCTAAATTTATTAACTTTGGTGGTCACAAAGAAGTGCATAACTGTCATTAAAACGGAATTCATTCCAGTAATGTGATTCAGTTCATACTTATATCCCTAACAGCCTTTACTTCGCAATATTGTCGAGTATTGCTGCAAAACACTTGTAACTGATGGAAAACATATGTCATTTGCAGAAATGGCGTTGGTTTCTGTTCATCTGCAGAAGCTTTTGAGAAAATCACCTTTTTCTTAATTTGAAGCTTAATTTGCCTTCGACTTAAAATAAACCTCATTTACAATCAGTTTGGCCAAATACATATGCACATTGAATTAACTACCTCACAGACATTAGACGAGCATTGGATTGGACACGTTAGAGGATAATATGCTGGAAGTCGCTGACATTATAGGTTACCCTGCATCGACCTGTATAACGTCAGATAGATGCGTTACATGTTAGCTATAGTGGTTGCGCACTTTTAATATCACCAAATATGTGTATTGTCCAGACTTGAATCCAACTTTGTCCGTCTGAGTATGACAGGATAGCAGCTAGATAAAACGTACCGCAAAAACTTTCCGTAGTGTAGGATATCCATTCGGCCAACATTGCTCCAATTTATGGGTATGAACTGTGGAGTCAATTGCGCCCCCCTGTGGTCATTTTTTTCACTACGAATTCTGATTTTTGTCAAACTCAAAGTGGCATGATTCCTTTTCCCTCTGGGGCCTCTATCAATGGTATGCAGAAATTATGTGACATTACCACAGAAAAGAGAGTATAATTTGCATGTGTAAATGTCAAGCGTGATGCATAAAAGGTGCATATGACCCACAAGTGCATTTTCTATTGATGAACCACATTGGAAGTCCCAGTACAGTAGAGTATGGCCCACAAAATGCTATCTGCATTATTGCAGACCCACAGAGCTAGTGGCCATCAGACAGAGTGGCCAAGGGCACCAAAATAAAGTTACATGTGTGCACACTGCCTACCTGGGCATTAGCTAATTACACCGTCATGATTTTAACCACGCCACATGACATTCTATTCAACTAAGCAGGGAGGCAAAACAACTCAAGTGCCAACTAATCCCTTTTGTGGGAATGAACCTGAAATGTCTAATACTGATTTCATTGTCATGAATGCAACTGCATATGCTGATTATGTAATTTGATGCCAAATGTCATGCAATGGCACTTATTATGGGTCTCTCTTGAGTGACACAGATTGATTAAATTAGAACAGTTTCATCCATGATTTGAGGCATATATTTATACTGGCAATTGAATTGGCTTGTGGTGCCATATTGTTTAATAGAGGATGTGTTAATGAATAACCTCTGAAAAATCTTATTCAAAGATGTTCCTTATTAAAATGCCAGGCCATGGTTCAGGAGATGTCTTTTAAGTATGCATTTATTAACATATCAACCTGAAAATTTGCAGACACGTTTCTTTGTGTCGTACAATAGAAATGCATTAAACTTTATTGCCTTTGTAATCTCATACAGAATCTGCATATTATGGGCGTATGCCACAAGCTGACTTCCTTATGGCAGCTATTTTAGCCAATGCAGAAAAAACCTGTGTTAAATTTTAATAAGCATAGCCCAGAGAATAAATTAGGGAAAATCTCATTTCAATACATTAAAAAGTCTTGGAACAAATGTTTAAGCTTTTTATTCAAAACATCCAATTTGGGGATCTCATATATTTATATTGCAAATGAAGGATAATGAAAAAAGGAAGTAACAATAACAACAGTGTGTCTATGGCCTCTAATGAAAAAATCAGAACAATTGCTATTGTTGTAAAGTTTCTTGCAAAGTAGGTGCATGGTCTCCTAATTAATAATTAATCTAGCTATGTACTTCAAGCCCAAAAAAGCAGGCCTCTAACACTAAACAATCCAGGTGAGTAACTGCACATGATCTGTAATGGAGGAAATGGTATTCTTGCCATCCGTGAGTTGGGGAACAGGCCCCAGGAGAAAAGGCTCAGTCTGGAGGCAGTTTAAACCCTCTGCAACCAGCCTCTGCCAGCTCTCCAAGAGAGTAAGCAGTTTTGTGTACAATGCTATGTGACCACCTGAAAGCCCCCTGAATGCCCCATCAGCCTGTCAATCAGTACCAGGAGACAAGTGTTAACCATTTATCATAGAATCATAGAAATACTAATGGAACCTGTGGTAAAAATGTAATTAATCTGTGTTTAATTAATTAATTAAATGTACTGTATCTCTGGTTAGGATTGTCTCTGAGTTGGGGTCAGCATAGCAGTAGGCAGCTGTAGGTATGTTTCCTGGCTTTTAGTTGTTCCAGACACTGAAATAAAACATATTGCTTCAAAATTAAAAGGATGTTTAAACTTCAGCAATTTTACCAGCAATTTTATTCTTCCCAGTCTAGATGTAGGAGCTAAGATAGAGCAAAAGACACAGAAAAGGATGACAAAACAATATGTATAAATCTGCCTTTATTCAGTACATAAAACCCCAATTGCAGCAGCTGCAGTGCTGTGTGCTTTGCTCTGTGTAACCAGCACAGAGTCCTTAATGCTGCTGCTTTCCTCACTGTGGAGTGAGATTACTGTGAAGCACATAACAGAGACAAAATAGCAAAGGCTACAAGCATTTCATGTTTCATATTGCAGTCTCTGGAGGAGAGTAAGCGTAGGTCTGTCCTTTTGTTGTTAGTATTAGGGTCTTTTAAGAATGATATCAAACTCTTGCAACATTTTCACTCAAAAGAGTAAACTATTCTTTCATGAATTCATTTCAGAAATCACAGAAGCAGATATTTCCACCACCAACAGCCAAGAAAGAGGCATCTCTACCTCTGTTTTTCAACTCCTAAGGTAGAGTATTTGTTTCACATCATCTGCCTATCTATTAGTGCTCTTTTGGGTTGGCTTTATCCCTAACTCAGCTTAACAGCAAGCATGAGTGTTCAAACCAGAGGGACTAAAAAAATAATGTCAGCTGACTGAGGGTGAAGACCAAAATGGAAGCGCACGAGAACATCTCTTATCTCCATTACAGTTTTCATCCGAGTGCACAGAGGAAATGAACCTTGCTGCCCACGGGGAAGGGTGTCAGAACGGATTGTTCTGGAGCTGGCGCATTCTACTCACTCATGCGAGACAGCCCTCGCGGGGACGGGGGGGGAGGCCCGGGACGACTGCCGTTCGCCACACACCGCAACGTAACTCCATCAGCTCACACTTCACCGCCCCCATCTGCCCGGCCCACAGTGGAATTATTGCCAGATGAAGGGGAGGGGATCCCTCATGTCTACGGTGGTGTTTCCCAACCAGCCACCATGTCTTCTGACCTCTGTTATTCAGCTTTTGGTCTTCATTTCACTTCTTAGATCCGCTATAAATTATCCGTGTTGTTGATGGTGAATTTGTGCAACTGCATATACAGAGCTCCTTCAACATATTTTTAAATAGCTTCTCAATTGAATCGAATAGATTAGGAATTAAAACCAAACAAATCAATAACACACACTTGGTTCCCAGGACAATGTTTAGGAAAAGCTGTTAACTATAAATTCATGGGTATCAATTCAGAACAAGCACTGTGCAGATACAATAATCTTTATATCATCCAGATGGGGTTGTGCATTAGAATATATCACAGTCTTGGGCTACAACACTGCCCTCATCCTGTAACTTGGGTGTGTCCAGCTCAACCGTTTCATCACTTACTTGGCCACACAGGTGACAATCTCTGTATGGCTGCACTGACACTGAGCTGGGAGCCACTGGAATATGAACAGCAGCATGAAGACCGACCACTAACCAACTGAACACAATCTTAAGTTCCATCTTTAATAACTACTAAGCTGTGGGAAACTCAGTATTACACACTGCTTGTGGTGCCTTTGGGCAGTGGAATGCAGAGAGGATTCTGTGTGGTACTAGAGAGAATCAAACTTTAATTTCCCCTTACTTGGTCCAATAGGAGGTCTATTTGGAATGCGACAACACGCCGAATGAACCCTGTTAACAGGATTGGCTCAGGTTTAACATGAGCTAGGTTCTCTACACACATGCAAATCAACTGTTGATAATGAGGAGGAAGAAACGAGCCTTGGCTTCATTAGTGTCTGGAAACCTGGTATTCACAGTTGACATGTATGAAGACAAGGAAAAACCGGAACAGTTCTGCCTTGCATGGAATGAGTGTGATCCTGAATTGCATCATGGGGTGATTAAAGATGATTACTGGTGGCCTCAACATGCAATTACCTACAGTGCAGAGCATGCCTGAAATGCATTCTTACATTCACACTTCTAGATATGTAAAACCATTCACTAATGTGTATGATTTGTTAGACTTCTGCAATGATGTATCCCTTTCATGTTGTATGTATGGTGACAGCTGATTTCTGTAGTATCCTAATGTTTTTAATAGTTCCTTAAGAAATGCTTTTAGCAGTACTGTGAAGGAGGCACTCATAAATTGTTCAGTGATTTTGTGGAAAACGCGAAACAGGAGAAAGTGGTGGCCCTGTCCACTGTGATCCTCCATCCATCCTCCTCTGGACCGTTTCTGCGTTCACCCGAGGACTCTTCGCGGAGCCAGGTTCTCTCGTTGCTTGGAGCTTGAAAGAGGGCAGGGACAGCGCTGTCCCTGGGCTACGCTGCACCTCTGGGGAATGGTTCCGCTGGTAACGTGAGGAGACCAGCGACCCAGAAAACCTGCCGTTTCATGCCCTCCACCTTTGCCACATTAAGGGCTCTTCAGCCCGCCACTGTAAATAATCTACAAACATGCACTCTGCAGGGCCGTAGAAACAGTTGCCTTTAAATATTCAAGAAAACAGGTCTCACAAAACTTGCTTTCCCAGCAGCAGACTCCACACAAACAAGCACTGAAAACATTCTCAAGTTCACAGCAAAACCAGTCATATAGAATAATGCACGATTCAGGGCATGTCTTAACATCTGACACTTTCAAAATTCCACCGCTGATCTAATTACGTCTGCTGCCAAGGAGCAAGCCAGCGCTGACCCAGCGAGCGCTGAGGTCCCTCGGAGGACCCTGCACATGTGCAGGAGAGTACATTCAGCCTGCCTTTTAACAGACAGAGGGGGAGGCGGGGGGGGAGACATTCTCAGGCCGCAGGGAGAGGCCTCCGCTGAGTCACTGGATGGGGAATTCGATGCGATCGGCCCGGAGGGCATCATTATCTCATGAGCGAGTGCCATGCTTTCACAGCGAGACAGAACTGCCAACGGTGAAACATGCGCTAAAGAGGCTCTCAGCTTACACCTCCTTCTGCTTCTTCAGTAAAGACAGAGAGAAATACCAGTGCAACTGCAGTTCTTTCCAAATAAAAACGAAGAAAAATGCACCAGGAGTGTTAATTCAATATTTGCAGACAACAAACATTCAGTATGCATTTGACTATTTATCCCTGGACTGCTCTTTGGTTGGATACACTGCAGCAAGTAATCAGGACTGCAGAAACAGACTGGCACATCAGGCATTCACTACATCTGGGCAGGGAAACCTATCAAATGACCCAGAGGAAATGGCTCATTTCAACCAAAAATAATTCAACGCTGACACAAGACACAGAGTTCTCGTCCCGTATAAAAAAACATGAAGACTTTATTTGAGAGTTTTGCTGATGTTGGTAAAGCCAGCTCCGACACAGGTCATCAGGACCTTGTCCCCTCCCTTCTGGCTGTCCTCCTCCTGCTTCTGCGTCTCCATCTTGAACATTATCTGGAAGAAGTCCCGGATGTGTCGGAGGAACTCTATCCTGGAGGAAGAAAGAACAGGGGCAGGCCGGCGGCACTGCGTCAGGTTACGCTCCACTGCTGTCGGGCCTCTGCAACAAACACCATCGCCAGTGACAACATACAACCTGACACAGCCTCTCTGGGTAGGCTTTACAGTACACCTTGAAGTGCATATAGGGGAAAGGTACACACATCAATATTTTTTAAGATCACAAACAAACCCCATGGTTAAAGTATAAAGGACAAAGTATACTGTCCAGGTCACACACCTCTTTCAAACAACATCACAACACATTTGTAGGCACTTCATTGTGGACTCAGTGGATTGAGTGGATTGTGAACTGCTACTAAATACTTCAATGGAGGCAACAGTGTAGGCAGTGGTTAGAGGGCTGGACTTATAACTGGAGAGGGGGGAGCAGTAAGCAGAACAGTGCTGCCTTACAACTGAATGAGACACTTTATCTGAATTGCTTCAGTAAACATCCAATGACAAACCAATGTTTGCTGTGCAAGCTGGCCTGGATAAGGGAGTCTGGTAAGCAAATAAACAATGCAAAGTAACAAACTCCACCGATGCCAAGAAGCTAAGTGACCATTGCCCCCTTCCGTTGCATCAGAGCACACTGACAGGCAATGACCAAGGACAGGGTGTGCTCAGATAACCTGTCCAGTGGCAGAAAGGTCATCCTGATCAGTCATGTGACTTTACATAACTAGTGCCTAATACCAGTCCTGGATGGCCACAGTCCAACTGGTTTTTTTCCTCACTCTCTCAATGACTGACACTCCGATAGCCTCATAAGTAGGTAGAGGGGTGAGCTAGCATGATTAAGGCAGTAGAGCTAAAGTGCTAATGTAGAAAGGAGACATGCCTGCCCCAGAAAATTGCCTTCAATTGGTTTTCAAAGTACAGTCATTAACAGGTCCAACGCAGGGCTATGTATTTTGCTATGTATGGTACATAAAAATGTCTACAGGCAATGAACTTGGAGGAAAAAAATAAATAATTAAAGCTTAAATCTGTGGTGGTCTTCCTGAAGATGTTACAGACCATTGCGATGGCACTGCCAATCTTCAGTTATCATAGTACTGTACTTTAGAGGGACACAGCACCGGTACCATGATAACTGAAAATGGACAGTTCACGTTCCCAGGGCTTTGTGGGAAGGGGCCATTGACTGAGTGCTCCATTCTTAGTGACCCAATATTTCTGACTGGGACGGAAGTCACCATACATCCCTGTGAAACACTTCACTTGCCAAACTTGACCGAACAAACACATATTGCAAATGACCTAGATGCTTCCATAGGTAGACAGATTAAACAATAGGTTGGGGCTCTGTGAAAATCACGTTCCCCAAACCATTTAAGATTTTAATTTCCATTTACAATTTTTAAGTGTATGAATATTCATCTATTATTTTACTATGCCAAAAACAGGCTGTTCTTTGAGAAATGCATCTAACACACACACATACTAGCAGCATTATAAAAGTACTTTTGGACATTTTGAAGCAGGAAAATTTGAACTTGTTTAAGAATTCCTGAGATCAAATCTGACAGTGAACATGACTAAGTTAAGCCTCTACCTGGGGTTAAATACTCACAAAATCAAAGACCCCATTCCAACCAAGGGCCAAAGGTTTGCCGAAAACACCACAAACATTTTTTTTTCCAAGTATCGGCCTGTTTACCGACCTCAGATGGAATTTCCTGTGATCCGAGAGAACTTTGGATCAAGGTCCCTGCCAAATTCTGTGCACAACTGGCTTACGTGTATGGAGAGAGGGGACCCAGCAGAGCCTTAGACACGTCCTGCTGTCCCAGCGTCATGTAGAGAAGCAGCAGGCTCTGATTGGTGGAGTCCACGCAGCCACCCTGAAAGAATACACAGAAAAGTAAGAGCGAAACCCCTTGACGTAGCAAATCAATGAAAGTTCTCCACAAACAGCTTCCAAGCCACAGACATGAAAGAACAGCCATCTTAAAACATGAGAAAGATCTCCTTCACACACAGGCACACACGGGAGATGATGCAATTTACTAGCAGATGTTTTTCGTCACAAACTGTATATCCATCAGCTGATGGAACCTAGTTCTCATGCCATGTGTCTTAAACTCCACATATTTGGAATGTCTGTTTACAGACAGAGAAGGCAGTTTTGATTTTTTTCTTCCACGGCTGTGAAGTGGATCATGTGCTGGATTTTCTAAGTCTGCTACTTGTGCGTTTATGCGTGACATCTGGTCAGCATGAATATGATTCAATCACTTAATTACCTTAAAGAACTGAAGGAACGTTGTTTACAGACATCAATTTGATCTGATGTGATTCCTGCCTTTATTGACTGACCTAAATACCTACTGGAACAAGATGTATGTAGGGAAAACAGAGACAGCAGACCTCAGGGAAAATATATGACATTATCTTTACATCTAAATGTTTTGAGATCTGGAATATTTGCTTTCATTTGTTCAACATTTTGTTTCACGTTTTAACTCCCTGTACATGTCTAGCCTCTCTACGTCCAAACATATGAGTAGTAAAGTAGGCAGTTTTAACAAATAAATCCCACATTCAAAAAAGCACCAGTACAGCACATACACAAAAGCAACTGCAACAACAGGACTCGAATTACATCAGATTTAATGGAAATGTGCAATACTTACACCCTTCCTTAGACATCATTTTTTCCAGTTCTCCTGTCCACCTCTACAATCCCTTTAAGCAAGGGCTCAAACGGTTTTCAGCTGAACTGACAACGTTAGTGGGTGTGGAGGGGTGAGAGTATGCTGTATGCCCGTACCATTCGCCAGGCTTCTAAAGGAAATTGTAACTACGTCTAACTCCCAACAGCTGAGTGGCTGCTGGAAACTCCCCAAAATCCCTCCAAAGGAGTATATATCCCATTACCAGCTTTAGGTGAGGGGTCATAACTCAAATTCCTGCTGCTGTGGAGTCTATTTAAGCATATTACTTGATCCTAAAACACAGGTAGTCTCAACTCAACTAGTCATGTCTACCCTCTTTCAGTTGTGCAATGTCACATTCTTTGAAAATGAGAAAATCCTGCAAAATTATTATTTATTGATGAGATTTTCACGTTTTAAATGTTTCAATGTTCAAATGTTCAATAAAGGCTTGATTCAAGTCTGTTTTTCTTTTCAAAACCTTTGGCAACTATAATGAAACAGAAGACCATGTAACAAGCAATGGGGCCAGTAGCTTGAAACTTACTTGCTTCTGAAAAATTATTCTATCAATAAAAGGTGCATTTAAGGCATTTAATATCAACCAATATTAAATGTCAACAATTAAATATCAACCAACCAGTATCAATATGTTCCTACTGCATGTAAGCAATAAGTAATTATGACTAATTTCACAACATTATATTCAGTTTGCTACGCTGTTGTTTTATTGCCAGTATCACAGGGTATAAAATACTTATTAAATGTGACCTGCAAAATTTCTGCTTCTCAAACAAATTTCTGTGGAATTTCATATATATGCAGACAAGTTCACAGAATATATTACTCAGCCCCTTCATCACACATATTATGGCTCTAAAACCTAATTAATAGAGTACAAATAAAGCTAACTTTTAAAAGCAAAAGGCAATAATAAGTTTCAAAGTAGAATGGACATGACTACTTTTCACACAAGTCCCACAATGCACAAGGAGAGAGAACACCGAAGAAATTTCCCTTTGGTTCGTCAGCTTTAAGTGGTTCCTGCATTCCCATAACTATTGATGCCAAGGGTGGGCAGCTAGCTAGCTGAAATGGTATTGGCCAGCCAGCACATTTTTCAGTTAATGTTGACAAAAAACCAAAAAGCCTTACAAACCTTAAAATCCCAAACATCTAATTAAGAAGACGACCACAAGAGGCAGTCTTCGGAACATCAGCACTTTTTAATCACTACTTCTTACGTCATGTTGTAAATTCCACTAATGTTAACAAACTGTTGTGTCTTTAGTCTTTAATAGCTCATCATAAACCTCGGTAAAGTATACCAAAATATCTGAATTTAGGTTTGAAGATGAAATAGTACACTTTCTATTTTTCAAATAATCAATAACCGTACGTAATCTCAACAAACAACTGTCTTGGCATGTTTCCCATGCAGATTGATTAGTGAGACTATTGCCACTAAACACCATTTCACTGGCAATAGAGCATAACGAATCTTCTCATCTACAAAAATGGCTGAACGGGGATTTCTTGTGAATAGTTACTGAAGTTCTCATTAACACACTTTACTTTTTAATGCTTTTTACGCAACCCAATTTTGGATGCATACTACAGTATGGCCCGATAACCACTACACTCGCTGAGGCAAGAGGAAGGCAATTCTTCACCACCCTTCCAAGCAATCAACAGCTTCTACATACTACAAGTCACACAGTGCCCTACAGCTATTTCAGATGATGTCATCCGAGCAACTCATGGGCACCTGACAAATCGCAGGGTGCCTGAGAGCACTGAGACAAGGGAACCCTGGCCGACCTTCCCACTCCTATGTATGGCTGAATGAAGACAACGTGCTCCACCGCTGTGGATCTCCAGTTATCATAAGCTGATAATGCAGCTGGGATTGAACCTGGGCTGTAGAGCTCAGCTTGTGCACAAGGCAAATGCCTAAATCACTGAGCTACTCGAGTCCCCACTTTTGGTTTTAACATCATGCAAGGCAGCAGTGTAGTATAATGGATAAAGAGCAGGACTCATGACTGAAAGGTTTCCTGTTCAATTCCCTGCTGGGGCACTTTTGCTGAACCCTTGGGCAAGGTACTTAACCCAGAATTGTCTCAGTAAATGTGCAGCTGTATAAATGGAGAATATTGTAAAAAAACTCGACCAATATAAGTCGCTCTGGATAATGCATCTGCTAAATGTCAATAATGTAATGTAACATATCAATTGAAATAAGGGCGCAATCCACTTGCTTATGAATGTAGTTATTTCACAACAGTAGCTGATGTTATGGTCCTTCTGTGGTTTAGAACAGAAACACAAATTACAACACAGATTCCGTGGGTGGTCATGCAGCAAGTTGCATTCTTAGCTGGCTGTCCGAGCTGTAATCAGACATTGCTAGAAAGATATTTCAGAGACAGAAAGTTACACTGCTCCTTTAACTAATGTAAAGCAGCGCTGCAGGTCACTTAGAAAATGCAGGGATAATTATGGTATTTCACATATTGTGTCAATAGTTTTGTCCAATAATTCAGCTGAGATTTTATTTGTTGTTTAAAGCAACAGCTGCAGGGGTTACATTGGGTCATTCTGGATGATATGCAGACCTTTGGATAAAGCAGAGATGCATGTTCGTCTTGACAAGCAGTCTGAAAAGCACAGCTGTTACCGCAGTCAGTGGACCTTTCACCAAGACAAGACCTCAGATTATCATATTTGAGGAGAGCACCCTCACTATTCACTACTGCACATTTAAATAATAACTCTAATGCATCAGTCCAGCTCTGGAACAGTTCAAAAATGTTGCATTTGTTATGAGTTACTTAAAAAGACTCACCAATAGTGCCAGGCACAATTATGAGTTTGCATCGATCCAAAGGCATCCCATTTGGAAGCAAATCAAAAGGGAAGACATTCAGTCAAACAGAAATCACTCATGTAGCCTACACCTTCCAACAGCACTGCAGCAGCAGTTTTAAAGCTGCATTATATAAGTACAATCAAAATGGCAAAAATTCTGAAATAGGAATCAGAGGGTGAAAGAAAGGAGATCACTTCTCACAACATCAATATCTAACAAACACAAGCTACACAAATGCAAAATGTTCCACACTGTTTGGTCTATGCCTACAGGCAAAAACAACCAAACAAAACAATGGTGGCAATGATGTCAACCCATGACTTTCTTCTACAAGACGATTGTTATCTAACATATCACATAGATCTAACATCACATACAGCTAACAACATTTTAAAATGTCTCTATGAAGACAAAAAATGAAGTTTTTAAGTGTTTGGATGCTTTGTACAGAAATAATCTGTGCCTGTATAAAATTCTTTTGTAATAACATAATTCATCTTCTTCCTTACCAATGCAGTGCAGCAGGCTACATTAGTAACATTACAAGCCATTACACGAGTCTTGCCTTGGGCTGTTTTTCAGTTTTAGCTAACTAGCTAAATTTAATAAGACATGTTAGGTAGGCTAGCTAGCTAAGCTCTAGCTAAGCTACATATATGCATCTTTCTCAATTTAATGGTTCCATGTCTTTGTTGTCATGTAAGACCATTAAAGACAAGCTGAGGTAGTGGAAAGCAAGTCCGGTTTAATAAAGCTAGTGCAATACTGTATGCAATGCAAGGCTATGAAAAATAGACCTCCTGAATATTTACATGAGCTAACTTGTTGATCATTTGAAAAGCATGGTAGACCTTGCTAGCCAACAAGCGTTGCTTTTTTTTAAACACTGATTAGCTACAATGGATAAAAATGGCAGAAAATCTTTCAACATCTGTCTGATCAATTTCAAATTCCCATTTAAGCAGCAGCATGCCTCAGATTTTCTCTGGGACCTCGATCTGGGAAATGGACCCCCAAATAACATGTAAGATTTCCCCTATCCCTGTTATATCCACATTCCACCACTATATTTCAGTTTTCAATATGATTATGAATCTTAACTGCCATTTGCCATTACATGTCCCACTCCCTGACCTGCAAAAATGATGGATCTCACTGCATCTCTTGGCAACAAACACCTATGTTGCTATTTTAAAAGGAGAACCAACATAAAAAACAAAACAGTAAATGATCACCTGGATTGATCTAATCCACAAATTTTTCTTTTCCATAGAATAACAAGAAAAAAACCTTTGGTCAGAATTTGAGGGAAGAAATTCTAGCAATATCATCTTGGTCAGATCAGCATGACCATACAAAGAAACACAGAAGCACAGTATTTGAGATTAATTTAGTATTTATAATGTGATTTTATACCAATTCATCTGGATCCAAGTAATAAATGTAGAGCACTTACATTATAACACCCATTTCCTCAATGTGGCTCCAACACTCACTATCCATCCCGTTGCTCCCGTTTACTACAACTGCTAGCCACAGGTATTGATTAACCACAAACCAAACACAGAGATGGGCATGTCTTCCAGGGGACACTAGCACTGGCGTCCGTTTCAAACATTAACAGTTCTCAGCAGGACTTGTTTTTCTCCCCTCACCCCCTACTTTCTGACCAATGAGAAGCAGCCACCGCCATGGCCCACACTCAAGAGGACACAACAATATTCCGCATTCAAAACGAAATCATCGAATTCCGCGCACTAACAAGACTCACATGCTTTTATGAGACGGGTGACCAGAGGAGTTGCGAGAGAAGCAAGTTAGCCACAAGCTTCTGCTGCTTCAACAGTTTTGATACACTTCTGCAACACAAATCTAAGAAAAAAAATGATATGTTATGGATCATCATTAACTACATCATTAAGTCCTGGAGTGGTAGAAGTTCCACAAAACATTACTTGTACCCCATCCTCACAGATGCCTTCCAGACTTCCAGACAAGTACTGACACGGTCACTTGCACAGGTTTTCCATATATATTCCAAGCTGACCCAGAAGGCCAAATGCAATATTCAGTCCCATCTGATATGAGTGACACATTAGCCAGTGCACCTAGACTTATTCTTCAATATAGTAATACACTTTTTAGGTGTAACGCAAATCAAAACAGGAAAATATTCTTTATTTGTCCATTTGGCTGATTTGTACAAAGACCACAGGGTCCTACTGTTTTCATATTTCCTAGAACAGATATCCAAGAAAACCTCTTCCATCTCTCACCACTTCATCCCTGTTATAAATATCAGCCTGTTTAGCACACATTGATGATAGGTAAACCTTACTTCAATCCTGTTGTTCATATTCCTATAACATGTTCACCAACTACTCATTAACAGTTAACACTTTAGCCAATCCCTGTAAAGACAACCTTAACACACCATTTGTTAGATGGGTATGCAAAGCATGTACTAAGAAAACTTGTTTTATCAACAGATAACATACTTAATCAAAATTTGTTCATGATAAAGTCAGGGAAAAATACTGTTGAAAAGCAGTAACAGGATCCAAAAGACATTTCACCTTGAGATACATACTGCATTTGTCTTGCAATTTTTGCAAGTCAAATGTTAAAAACATTTGGATATCACTGCAAACAAGAAAATGGCTATTTATTTGTGTAATATAGAACCAACACTTTTAGGCATGCTTGAGAACACAAAGACAACACAAGCATATTTTCCACAAGCAAACAAATGCCTGTCAATACATGACTTCCAAGGCCTAAGCCATTTGGGCTCTCTCTCATCTCATTTAATACATCTTACATCAGGATGTTTCTATGGGACAACAACCAGAGGGTTTCAGCTAAAAGTTAAAGATAGAAAGGGTTAACATTCTGAAATTTCATGCGACCTTTCTGAGGTAGGAACATTGACATCAACATGCCAAGAATGCACTTTCCCCCGATAACAAATTAAGGATCCTGTCTGTTTGATATCAAGCTGACAGCATGAAGGCAGTCTCTTGACAAGCAGGTGATATTGTTTTGTTTTCATCTTTTTTGACCTTCAAACTATTTGACATTGAACAGGTGAAATCACCACTTTGACTTAAAGTACAATGCATATGTGTTACTGGAATGCATCACAATTATGGATGGGTATCGAGAACTGGTACTAAATTGGTACCAGTTCCTGACTGGTCAGTACCGAAATATTGATAAGCTCCTGGACAAACGGTGCCGCTATCAGTATTTATGTAACATTAATTCATTCATTTTCAAATGGTTGGTGCTAGATTGGATCAGCGGGAGGGACGGGAGGGACGGGAGGGACGCTCTGCTCTGTGTGATGAAAGCGTTCGCATGCCTCTGATTGGCTAACCCTAACCCCACCCTAACCTTAACCATTTCCAATGCCGAGCGTCGTCCAGTCATGGCTGACAGCACAAAACGTTCAAAAGTGTGGGCTCACTTTACTAAATTTAATGAAAATGCAGCTAAATGCAATACAGATGCTCCTCAACTAAGTTGAAAATATCGTAAGTCAAAAATGCATTTAATACATCTAACCTACCGAACATCATAGCTTAGCCTAGCCTACCTTAAACATACTCAGAACACTTACATTAGCCTACAGTTGGGCAAAATCATCTAACACAAAGCCTATTTTATCATAAAGTGTTGAATATCTCATGTAATTTATTGAACACAGTACTGTACTGAAAGTGAAAAACAGAATGGTTGTAAACACAAAACACAATATCCAAAAAACGCTGGCAACACAGTACACTGTACTGTATTGGTTGTTTACCCTCGTGATCGAGTGGCTGACTGGGAGCTGCGGCTCGCTGCCGCTGCCCAGCATCGCGACAGAGTATCGTACCGCATGTCGCTAGCCCGGGAAAAGATCAAAATTCAACATTCGAAGTGCAGTTTCTACTGAATGCGTAACGCTTTTGCACCATTGTAAAGTCGAACAATCGAAGTCAAACCATCATAAGTCTATGTCCTCAGTGTAGCTTCCCAGCTCCGATGCTGATGGGATTTGTCAAACTAAAAATTTGATTGTGTACCTTGACTTGATGAGGTCGAGACAAAGTCTGTAGTTATTAACTCAGGACACAGTTATCATCAGTTTTAAGCACTTCTAATTTATATATTCATAAATAATCCCATAGACAACGTCAGTCAAGCAGCAGCCACAGCTTCGTCAGTGGATAGCAGAAGCCAGACACCCAAAAAGTAATAATAAAATAACTGTTGAATCTTTTATAACATGCATAAAGCATAATACTTTTCTTGATACTCAGTACAATGGCATCAAAAACTTGATAATGAACTGATTTTTTAACTGATCCATTTCCTCTGTTGGCAATTCCTGATGACTGACATGCTGTATTGCTTGAAGTTAAAAGCAAAAGTATATCCGTCAGGCCACAACAGTGATCCAATGTACTAACCTGTATTGTATGCAGGAGGTGTGTACATGAAAGCAGAGTTGGATTAACTGCCTATAGAGCAAATACAAGCAGTGCGTACTAGCCAGGGGACTGCGGCATAACCAAACACGCAGTGTTGCATGCAGACAGGAAGTGAACCAAGCCCAGCTGCGCTCACCCTGTAGACTTCCTCCAGGAGCAGCTTAGCGCAATTGCGGCCCAGGTCCTCTGGCAGCACTGGGTCACCCTGCCCCTGCGGGTTGGAAACCAGCTCCGCGCTGAGGAACGTGCCACTCGTCGTCTCCGCCACAAGCGTGAGGCCAAAGCCCGGGGACCTGGGAAACAAGAAGTCAAGACACACAAATCAAATACTCCACCGCAGCTGAAAAAGACACTAACACAGACATTGCAAGGAGTAGTCAACTTTATTGTGACAGAAGATACAGGTAAAATACATTGTGGATGTGTGTCTGTTCAAGCTCATGTCATCACTCTCAGTTTTTGATATATGTCGCCACCTAGTGGCCAACATGCTGGCAGTGCCGTACGGAGCAGCTCTGACGTGACTTTCAAGACTTACTTCCCCGAATTGGCACCCTTCATGTGGTCTGTGTAGATGTAAATGTCTGGAATGAATTTGTTCAAAATACTCCTGGCAGAGTCCACTATTCTGTTCGCCATCTGTGGGGAAACTCTAACTGAATATCTAATTAGAAGTGTCAAGGAATCAATATTTTAAAGAAAAACTGGCAAATTAAGGCATCTTGGGGTCATTCTCTGAAGAAAAAAATATATTTAACACCTGTTTTGCCATCACCATTTAACGATTAATTTTAAGACTAATAGTATTACATTTTCATCATTAGGCAGACACTCTTTTCCAGAGTGACATAGAGTGTGAGTACAGAGTGCATCCAATGAAATAGCTTGAAATGTTGCACTAACAGAACATCACTAACCACATTCAAACATGCATCAGTGCAAAACACAGCGCTCAGATTGCAAGGGCGTAACTGACTCAACACGCAACACAAAATTTCCATTACGTTTTACGCGATAACTGCACAATTCCAAGAGAGGTGCCTACTAGTATCCCTGTATAAATGCACTGGGAATGAAACCAAACATCTTCCGTGGGTTTATGTTTTTCACAGATCCTAAGAAACTGATTTTGGATTATTTTTCTCCACCACAAAGCTGACAGATAGGCATTTAGGAGGTAACATGTCTGAGAACCACAATGCCATGATTTGACAATCACAGAATGCAGAATGGAGCCCAAGACTCCCTGGAAAGCAGTAACCCTCTTACTGAGAGGACTATCCTGTATGAATGAATAAAACGCAAATTAAGGATACGCTGTTCCACGGATCCTCTTGATTTTGCCTGGATCAGTCAGCTGGACTGGTCGTATGGTCTTGCGAACTGGACAGGAGAAGAGCACTTCCCCACCACCCCCTGGGGGCATCCCTCTCTTCACCACCTGCACAGGTAACAGACGGGTAAGACACAATCCCCCCCCAAACACACAGCATGATGCAATTTCAAAATGTAAATGATATCACTTCAGTACAGTTTTTGAAAACCTATAGTTTGCTGAAGACAAATGGTTAACATCCATAAAGCAACTACGTGAATGGATCAAGGGAAGATGGCTTCAGACGTTCATCTCCAAATTAACACTGGTGACTAAACCCTGTTCATCACAAGCCCTACCTTCAATTCAAGACCTTCTCCATCAAGTCCAAACTTCTTCATCAAAGGGATAGCTGTTGCTTTTAGTGTGTCAACCTAGAAGAGACACAGCCTGGAAGGTTAAACGTGCTGTACAGTGACCCATTATTAACTATATACCAAGTAGTGCAATAAACTCATCTGTGACCCTAAAATGGAGGTTGTGAAAGTGCTGAAAATAGCCTAGTTCCCAGGGGACAGTCAGTCTTCTGAATCTAGCCGCTGAGGTTCTGCTTTGCACAAAGGTTAAACTTCTGCTTTTATTCCCATCTGTTTCCATTTGACCTCTTATACTGAATGATGCTGTATACTGTACCAACAGTTTTCATAGACATCTCAAGTATCTTGAGGTAATGAAGTAATTTATTCTCAGTTTTATAAATCAGTGTTCTCACTATAAATTCTAAGCAAATAAATGCAATGGTCTAAAGGTGAACCTCTTATTTTTTAATCAAGTTATGAGTCTCCCTTGGTTATTTCTTTATCCTGAGTAATCCACCGAAAACACTGTTGCTACAAAACTGAAATTACTTTGACAGCTATTGAGAAGGAAGCGGTGAGTGATAACTGGAAATATATTATTCTGAAGAAAGCACCATGTATAATCTGAAAAGGCCTTGCACTTACATTTCGTCCCCATGAAGGACCTAATAATCCACCAAATGAAACCAATCAACATTTAGCCCACCCTTCCAACCAATAAAAGTTTAGAGTCTTAAGGATGCCTTGTCATGAGCAGTTACCACACATTCAAGGTGCACCTTTTGAATGAAACCTATATTTTAAAAAGGGATTGTTAGATTATGAGATAATTCTAAGGTACAGGAGCACTGGCTGGAGCAGGCAGGAGAGCGGGGCTTACCGACGGGTCCTTCTGGTCGTTGGTGACGCCTTTGAGGGTGGCTCGCAGCGGCGTCTTCATGAAGGGCGCGAGCATTAGCAGGGCCTCCAGGTAATAGCCTATGGAGCGCTGAGGATTGCACTCGTGCTCCACGGTGCCCCCATACAGCAGGCCCGGCTGGTAGAACAGGACTGTGCCTGCCGGGCAAAAGCACACACAGAGAGCCGAGCACTGGCATCAGAAAACCACAGGAGACTGACTGACGTCTCATCTCGACTTTCAGCCTAGCCTGGTATTGAAATCTGACGGGCCCTCCTAAGTGGATCAGTTGGTGTGGTGTTCGTCTTGAGTGCAGGCACAGGCCTCTGGCTCAGGGATTGCTGACTGGAAGCCCACAGAGGCAGAACAAATTAACTTTGTCCTGCTTTGGATAGGGGTGGATAGGTTGGCTAGCGTCTCCCTGTTGCACAGCTCTCAGACACCCTGCATTTCATCAGGCACCAGTAAGTTGCTTGGAGAATGTCAGTGGAGCAGCATCTACACCATAATGACTATACTGTGGAGCGCTGTGTGACTAGTAGTGTGAAAAACAGCCGTTGACCGCGCGAGAGTGACTGAATTAGTTTCGCCTCAGTGCTCCAGCGGGAGCGCAGAGGCTGTCACGCATCCAAAACAAGGCTGCACAAAGGGGAAAAGCACACAGAGGGAGACCTGACATGTCAGCTAAATACTGGCCCTAAAATGCAGTTCTTCATTACCGTTTTCCAAAGGTTCTTCCACTACTTTCATAGTGCTGGATGGTTGTTTGCCTTAAATGAACGGGAAGGTGCGGTGCAATTGCTACACCTCTGTCAGAGCTAATGGAATTAGGTTTCCATTAAAGTGCCAATGTTAACTATTAATATGGAGAAATAAATTTTAAAAACTGGACTAAAATCATTTATTGTAACTAATTAATATTTCACATGGATAGATTTTCAGCTTTCAAACGTGGGAAATTATGAGGGAATGTGTGCTTCAAAAGAATCACAGTCTAAAATTGTTGCATACAGCTTTTGCCAGAAAGACCCCCCCCCCGGTTATCCATATCAGAAATTGTTTATGGGAATGTTTTACTAGATGTAAGAGTAAAAGGATAAGGGTAAACTACAGGGATTTTAGTCACATTGTTAAAAAGTTTTCCCATCCATGAGCCCTCAAACGGTTAAGTCAACAAGGTGTTTGCTTTGAGCACAAGCCAATCCCTATGAACCAGGTTTGAAACTGGCCGGGACTGCACAGCGGTAGAATAAAATTAGATTCTTTCTGCTGGGGAGCAGCGGTGGGTAGGTCAGCCAGGACTTCTCACCACCCTCAGACACCCTGCGATTTGTTACACACCTGCCAGTTGCTCAGATGATGTCAGCAGAGCAGCACCTGTCCTCCAATGAGCATCCACTCCACTATAGTGTGCTGTGTGACTTGTAGCATGAAAAACAGCTGGTGGCTATATGAAAGTGTTTTGGAGATCTGCATTCATCTTGCTTCAGCGCTACCGCCCGCATGCAGTTTGCCGTGGTGAGATTAAGCCTAGCATACAACTGGTAATACCAAAAATCAGGGTTGCAAGGGGGGGGTATTCAATAAAAACCTTACCTGTCTGATTAATTTCGATCCTGGTGCCATTGGTTATCTTGTCCATTAGCCTGATGAAACTGGCTTCAAAGTCTGTGGAGTTCGTATAACAGTTGGAGTAATCAGACAAGTTACATTCCCCTCTAGAAATGCATGTTTTGTTGGACTTCATATGAACAAATCAATTATAGTATGCAGAAATTACTCATTTCAGACAACTGTTTGTTAAATGAGACTTTTTGCCACATTTCTGGAATGGTTTAGGAAGGATCAGAAACTCCTGATTACTTGTGCTTCAAAGAGCACAACAAACAAATCACAGAAATAACCAAGCTACTACTATATATAAGGGTGGCTTATATGCCTTCTGCTCGGGTAAGTTTGCTCTAGAAACGCTGTTGGCTGCCCACAGGTATACAGACATGCAGTTAATTTGGGTCAGTGGAAATGGTTTTGTCAACACCAGTTTTAACCAATATGCCACAGACATTGCTAAATGTACAAAAAATGTACAAAAAAAATTTAAGACACTCTCGACGCTGCACAAAAAAGCGACAATTTTAACCTAACTCTGGACTTTTTAAGCCAAGCACAGCGCTTAGTGTGGAATGTATTTAGAAGAACTGACCACCTTTTGCGGCAAAACACCCCTAAGTGCATAATGGCCTTTGCATCACATCCACAGTTGCCAGTGCTTGCCATAATACCAACAATGTTCAGCGATGAGACCGGCTACATAGGATGAAGTGTGCTTATCCAGACAGCACACAGAGGTAACAATTATATAATGGAGAGGAAAATTGACAATTAGAAGAAAAAAAGGAAGAAAGCAAGAGATGACCCATAATTGGTCATGTACTGTGTGGTCCCATGAAGTTCGATCCGAATTCTCTGCGTTAGAAGTAGATAAAATGGTACAGAACTAAACGTTTATATAAGAACTCTGACTTCAGAGTTATTGCATTCACTTCCAACGCAACCCAAAGGACTTCACTTTTGCTGTTGTATGAGTAGACATGGGCTACGCCCACACAACATGTAACTTGGATGAATGGCTTTCCTCTCATTAAAACATATTAACGCCTGGCTATCAATCCAAAACAAAACAGCTATTCCAACAATGCGCCAACTCACAGCCTGCGCCGAGGTAGCCAACATTTCCACACTGGCAGACAGATTAGCTTGCTAGCTCATTTATCATCCCTTACCATATAGTTAGTTGCAGGTATCTAGCCAGCTGACAGCTATTTGCTAGCCACTAATAATTCACTTTAAGTCCAAGATGTTCACTAGTCATCCAGCTAATTACCGACCACTTGAAAAGTGTAAGTTCATTCTGTATTAAATGCATTGCTACCCAACTTGCAACAATCAACATTGCGTGAACAGTCGCCAACTTTCTACTGGTATCCAACATCGAAGGTAGCTAGCTAAAACTCGACATTTAGTTCGAGCATATTCCAAACGTGAATTCCCACAGCCACTTTGGTAACAACTAGCTATCATTATAATTCTTCTGGTGAATTCGTCCTGTGCAATTCCACGAGGTATAAACACTGCTACGCAGTTGCAATAATAAAACTTGCAACTGCGTAGTAGCTAGCCACCTAGCTAAAAATCTCGTCCAAGATGTCACTCAAACGTAATGACAAATTCAGTTTGTTACACATACCTCTGAGTCCAGGATTATCATCTTTAGATCGTATGTTTCGGATTTTGACCCGTTTCCCACTTAAAGTTGATAAAACAAGCCTCTGTCTAAAAAAATTGCAACCATCGTAGGTGAGTCCCTGGTTCGCCATGTTGTTGTTGCTCCAGCTCCAGCTGAATCCACGTGTTTTAGAACAGACAGGATATGTTGGGGAGGGGTCAAGGGTCATCTGACTACAGGACGTGAGGAGGAACATACTGCGCTTTCGCGTTGAGACTAGGCGGACAACGTGGACGTCACCACGTGACTGGTAAAGCAGGGGACGCCAGAAAAATGGACGTCCTCTGTTTACATGAACAGAAACGGAGCACTTGAATAGTTTATACGGGATTACGTTTGTAAAGCAACCCTCACAGACTTCAGTGCAGAGCACTTGTGGGAGAAACTAATCCCAGCCTGGGCCAGATGAGCTGGGTGCTCCCTCCACACTGTTTTTAGATTAGATTAGATTAGATTCACCTTTATTGTCATTGTGCAGAGTACAGGTACAAAGCCAATGAAATGCAGTTAGCATCTAACCAGAAGTGCAAAAACTAGTATTATTTACAGAAAGTGTGGTTAAGAGTAATTACTCCAGTATATGAAATGTTATATTTTACAGTATATACAGTGTTAACTGATAATAAATATGTATAATATATTAATGTGTTATACATATGGGGGTGAAGTGGACAGGGTTGGAAAGGGGAGAGTATATATAAGGGTTGTATGTACAGTATTGACAGATATGTACAGATGGTTGTATGTACAGCAGTGCAAATATGAAAGTAAAAGTACTGAGACAGTGCATTCAATTAGTGCAATCATGCTTAGCGCTGTGGTGTGGAGTTCAGCAGATTCACAGCCTCGGGGAAGAAGCTCTTCCTGAGCCTGCTGGTGCGGGAGTGGAGGCTCCTGTAACGCCTGCCTGGTGGAAGGAGAGTAAAAAGTCCCTGGTTAGGGTGGGATGCATCCTTGATAATGCTTTTCACCCTGCCCAGGCAGCGTTTGTTGTAAATGTTCTCAATGGTGGGCAATTGGGTGCTGGTGATCCGTTGGGCAGTTTTCACCACCCGCTGGAGTGCTTTGCGGTCTGATGCAGAGCAATTGCCATACCACACTGAGATGCAGTTGGTGAGTATGCTCTCAATGGTACAGCGGTAAAAGTCCACCAGTATCCTAGGACACAGGTGAGCTTTCTTAAGGCTCTGCAGGAAGTAAAGGCGCTGCTGTGCCTTTTTGATGAGAATGGAAGAGTTCAGGGACGAGGTGAGATCGTCGGAGATGTGGACGCCAAGGAATTTGAAGCTTGATACATGCACCACTACAACTCCGTTGATGTAGATGGGGGCGTGTGCATGGGTGCATGGGTGGCTCCTAGGTTGCCTGAAGTCCACACTGATCTCTTTGGTCTTCTGGGTGTTAAGGGCCAGGTTGTTGTCGGCACCCCACGCGGCCAGGTGCTGGACCTCGTCCCTGTAGGCCGTCTCGTCGTTCCCTCTGATCGGGCCTACCACCATGTTCAGCAACTCATCAAAAAGAAGTACAATCTACAGAGTCTGATGTAATTAGGTTTCTTGCATATGTTTCAAAATCACATACAGTAAACCGGGCTGGTGCGCACGGAGCAGTCTCACTCACACCCATTCATTCTGACAGTCGCTCTTCCTATGTGCCCTCCCACTACATGCAGTTCTCCTTTATTCCTTTCCTCAGCTCCTCTCACTGTAGAGCTTAAACTCAAGAACCCCTCCTTCAGTTTCATAACACATTTTCTGTCCAGCGTTATTCTCCAGTCTGGCATCGTTCCCACTTCATCTTTTGCCTTTTCTGTACACCATTGTTGCCAAGTGCGCACCTGTTTCATATACACAAAAAACAACTGTCCTGCCTTGGCCGTACATCATTATCTCCAGGACCGCCCATATCTAATATATAAAAAATAACTGTCCCTTCTTGACCTGCTCTGCCTTGGCTGTATTCCATAAAGAACCCCTGTTTCCAACTCCCCTTCACAGAGTTCAATTCTTTTATCTTACACTCAATGGTCCATTTTCTGGGCAATGCTCGGACAGTGTCCAACTCTCATTAACAGTCCCACCAACAGGCCTCACTGTGTAACTTACGGCATGCAGATATCTCACAGCTGCATACCCTCCCCACAGTCTCTTGTACTCTTCTGACCCTTCTTTCTAGCCTCTGCTCACAGGCATCAAATTAACTTCAGTTAATATGTCAATGACTGTGGTTAAATCCTGACATCTAATAGCAATGCCAAAGAAAGAATTAAATATATGTTTTGGATAAAGGTTATTTTGGAGGATAAAACAGTCTTGCAGATATTTTCTCCATTTTCTGATTTACTAGAACATCTTTCCTGTGGTCATAAAAAACATATAGGAGGGCATAAAATAGACTCTATGTATAATCACTGTGATTTTATTGTATGTGATGTTACAAACTGTGTTGCAAGATATTCTTTATTGGCAGAAGTGTGTTACAGTGGCTCTTAAACTAGAGCCTGAAGTTTGTAGGCTTGACTCCTACGTTAGATTAGAATGTTTGTGTTGAATTCTCAGAATCATCACAAGTCTGTATTGATGTTGTTAAAAATATATTAACACCAATGTTGCAGTGTGGTGGCTGGCACCAGCAAGTGGCCCAGACAACACAGCACGGAAGTGTGCGAAAGAGAGAAGTGTGCGATGAACACCGTGTGAAAGAGGGAACCCCTGTAACCTCAGCTTAGTCACTTCAAACCCACCACCATCTTCTTCCCCTAAAACTGTGTGCCCAAAGGGCATCCAGAAGGATGCACAAGCCACTCACAGCAACTGTCACAATTTTCTCTGTCTAAGCTGAAAAGTGGGGCATGGAGATGGAGGTGTACAGCACCCCTCAGAAGATGGAGGAGGACACTGCTGAATACAGCTTCATGCTGCCATGCCTGCCAGACACTGTGCCAGGAGAAGCTCCAGAGGTACATGGAGTTGCTCCAGGAGGAGATGAGCCAGGTACACCTTTAAATTTTAGTTTCGTACTGTACTGCGGAATGTAAGTGTTAATACATGCATAGCCATTTTCATAAATGCAATTTTATAGATATTGATTTCAGCTTAGGATAAAGTCCCTCTTGATTTCTTTACTTTTTTTCATACCCCTGACTAAATATCCACAAAAATCAGGCTAGTAAAAAGATGCAGAGACTTCTAAAATATTTTTTTCTGCTTAAAATGGAAAAACTCTTTAATCTTACGTGTTCAGGTGAAATGTGAGTGTGAATGCATTCTTAATTCCTATGTGTTCAGACACAAATAAATGTATATCACCTTTAAGGCACATTTGATGTTATTTAACATATATCTGTAAATGTCAAATCTGCAAATGGATGCATTTCAATAAATGCATGGAATGTTCTGTAGTATATTTTGTGAAAAGTACTGTGGAAATGTACTAGGCTTCTTGCCAGTTAATTGTTTATCAGCTTGTTGAATCAGTACCTTCTCCCCATTTATCCAATCGTACGCTCATTATGGTTGCTTAACAATTCTAACTCAAGTTTTCCTTCAAAATTCTAAATGTGTGATGTGTAAGTGCAAGCTGCAGAGCACAGCTATGTTTCACCACAGATATTTTATTTACTGCGCAGATAGTCAACTTGGTATCATTAACACTGACAATTTTATCACTGACATTGTTGAAGAGGCATTATCAAAGACAGAATATAACAGTGCTGACAGCACTACAACATCCTAGACAGGGAACTACAGTCAACAGAAGGAATGCAGGAGCTGAATATCTGTCAGTAAACGGAATGTCAGTGCTTGTGCTTGTGCTTTTTAAATATTTGATAGCAGTCTGAATTAATAACATTTGATAAATCTACATTTTATTTGCTAGCTGAATCTCCCCCATGCAGTCATACCCGTTTGCCAGGTAAGTTCAGAATGCTAAAAAAAACCCTGGACCTGACCTGTAGTTCATTCAGATTTAAACAATTAACCCAATTAACTTCCCCTTTACCTCTTTTAGGAGGTCCTGATCCACGGTCCTCTCTTCCTCTACCAACTCCCAGCCAGTGTGACTACAGCACAGGTGCTCCTCATGCACAGCTACCTCCAGCTGCCCTGCCCCTACTTGGCTGGAGTGGTTTCAAAGCCAAAATTTGCTTGGCCTCAAAGTCAAAAATTTATAGTGACATAGCAAATACTACATTGTGTATTCTCACCAAAACTGCATAGCCAAAGATACTTCTTTGCGAGTCCACAGTTGGTTGATGAATACTGAATGGATTTCTTCCTTAGTAGGGCAGAGATCACCAAGCCATGCAAAAAAGATTAAACACAGCTTGGTGGTCGGATAGCAAGACGAAAGCTGCACGGAGACAGTGGAGTGGGGTGGGTGGAAAAAGCCATTGACAGTAATGAAAAGGGACTGTATTTTATTTTAGACCTAATTGAAGTCAGGCTTTGGTATAGTGGGCACATGGCAGCAACTTCTGTGACTTTTGCGGTTAATGTAAGAACAACAGCAGTCACCACAAGTTTGCTCAAGTGTAGTTTCCCTAAAACAAGTTTGTGACTATATAAGGTAAAGTCATGTTACCCTCAGTAAAGCTGTATTTCTTCTCCATGTTTTGTACACCCCAGTGCTAAGGAGTAGTGAAATAAGCCTGGTGGACCCATATGACAGCGTGGAAATGAGACCCTCTGGAATTTACACCCCCATGCACAGAGCTGACCCGGGGACACCGCTAACTGGTAGAGTGCCGCTTGAATCAATATGATCGTTCGTTGTGATTGACATCAGCAGCAACGGACACAGCGTGATTAAGTCTGCCAGTTTAGAGGCCCCCTTTTTAGACTGCCCTGAGTTCACATCAAAAATGAGTTTCTAAAGGTAACCATTGCCTCGCTGCTTGGCATTTGGCAATACAGAGATGGGCAGGTGTAATGGTCCTGCAATAGATCACTTTTTTCACCAGAGGGTGCAGTTGTACCCCAACCAGTTTCAGGCACGGCACAGGGAGTAGATCCCCTCCTGAGAGTCCTTCCATGCTTAAGCACACCAAAAAGAAAACATTATTTACAGACCTATTGTGAAGTGCATGATGTTGTACATGTGTGTCCTCTTTTCTTCCTCAGCACGTCAGAGCTTCCCTGGGAAAGACTCTCTGTACAAGATGACATTACTGCTGTTTACTACTCTGTGGATCATCACCCTGATCTCTCTTGTTGCAACACTGCACTTCTGCAGTAAGTTTACTGTTATAAGATGTGCAAAACTAAAAATGTAAAGCTCTCTTTCATCAATGTTTCTTTTAGTGGAAACCACAAATACACCATTTAATTGCCTTTAATTGACTGAAAGGCCAAACTGAAATGAGTATGTTTTTGGAACAAAAAGTAGGAGTTTACTGTCAGAATAGAACCTCTCTGGACTGGGCTTCCACTGCAAGTGTCAATAAGGAGTTTGCTATCAGAACAGAAACACACTGGACTGGGTTTCTGCTGTGTTAATAAAGAGTTTATTGTAAAAATGAATATTTGGGAAGATACATCAGAACTTGCAAGGTAAATGTTGTCAAGATGCTTTATGTGGGTACGGATGAAATATTATCAAAAAAGAATGACAAGATATTTAGTTTCTGCCAGGCAAATATTATTAAGCTTGATTCTTTGCATTGTACGTTTATACTAAACATTTTAAATTAAACTTGATTCCATCTCTTCTTTAAGTCAGATGAAGATTTCTCTTTATTATCCTCATTTCAAGAGCTGCCCCCCCCAGCTAATAAAAGACAGTTGTCCACTTACAAGTAGAGGCACACACAGAAACAGTGACCAGCATGAGGCAACCACAGGAAGTGCAGAAGTACGTGCAAGTATAAGATTACAGGATCTGTCACCCTTGGTAGGTTTACATTTTACACTGTGGTAATTAACCTCAAAGTCAAATGCAGAAGAATGGGAAAATATGGATGAGGAGGACAGAGAAGTAGGAGTTGTAATCCACCTGTCTGATACCTAATGAGCAGCATCCAAGTATGTTCATCACGGGATCACAGTAGCCATATTCTGTGGACACCTGAAGTTCAGAAGTTTGGACATACTTTTCCTCCTTTATTTTTACTATTGTCCACATTTTAGAATAATAGTAAAGACATCAAAACTATGAAATAACACAAATGGAATTATGCAGTGACCAAAAAAGTGCTATAAAAATCAAAACTATTTTATATTATAGATTCTTCAAAATAGCCAAAAAATATATTTTAAAATTAAATTTTTTTGGAAAGAAATTCATACATAGGCATCAACTTCACTATTTACGTCTAAGGAAATTTCAGGCAGTCTTTATATCAAAATGTCTTTGAATGCATGTTTCCAATTATCTTAATCAGGTGTGTCCAAACTTTTGACTGGTCCTGTATATACCACAACTTGGGCTCCCAGGTAGCTCAGTGATTAAGGTGCTCCCCCTGAGTGCAAGCTGAGCTCCACTGTTGGGGTCTGAACCTAGCCTTGCTATCAGCCAACGATGACCCCTGGCAGAAGAAATTGACTTTGTTCTGCCGAGGATAGGGGTGGATATGTCAGCAAGGCCTATTCATCTCACCACTCTCAGACACCATGCAATTAGTCAGGTGCCTACAAGCTGCTAGGATGGTGTTAGCAGAGTAGGGCTTATCTTCCAATGAGCATCCACTTTGTTGTAGTGCACTGTGTGAATTTTAGTGAGAAAAATCGCATTAAAACGCGGTAAAACGCGTTCAAACAATTACCTGTTTGATTAATTATGATGCTGGTGTGATTGGGCATCTTTACATTACATCACATTTTCATTATATAGCAGAGCAGCTTTCCTCTTGTCCATTAGCTTTACAAAGTCTGTTGAAATCATATCATGGTATCATCATATCCATGGTATATTAGATGTCATATCCATCAGCATTTTAGCAGCATTGCTGTTATTATTATGTAGGCATATAATCTGCACTGCAGCTGATAACACAAAATAATATATGATAGTAATTATAACTTGTGTTGATCGTTTACTTACATGTAAAATTTGCTATTTTCCCAATATCCCAATACATTCATTGAGCTGTCTGATGGAATTTATACACAATAATAGTTCTTGTTCAGATGTTATCTGTGTTTGTCTATTAACCCCCCCCCCCTTCTTTTCTGTTATCCCACCTTCTTATGTGTGAAATAAAAAAGTTGATCACAAAAAAGAAATCATAGCACAAGTACTGCACAATGTACATTCCTCACCAAAAACAATTAGGTAATATAATAGAATATGTATATGTGTGTGTGTATATATATATATATATATATATATATATATATATATATATATATATATATATTCAGATCTTGTTGTCAGTTGAACTTTTCTGTTTACAAATTTTTGTGCTCTATATTCAGATCTTGTTGTCAGTTGAACTTTTCTGTTTACAAATTTTTGTGCTCTATTCGTGTAATCTGTCAGTTCAACAGTCATCTACAATTAAAACTGAAATGGAGCCACAGAAAATGATCTCAGGTCAGTCTCTGACTGAAGGAATGCACAGCAGAGATACTGTAACAGAACAATTGAATCAATATGCTCTTGTACATTTTACAGAGGCTATTTGTCCTTTAAATGATCCAAAGGCAGGAAAAGAGCACTGGTCAGTAGTTCTCTAGCCCCGTGACCTGCCATGTGTAATGGTGAATTTTAAGGAGAGCTGCATTTGCCTAATTCCAAATCTTTTGTTCCATTGTTAAGATGTATATTAACAGTGCATTCTGTTTATCTGACTGCTGATAACTAATTTGTAATCTTTCTGTGTACCATTTCAGATCAGCAGTCAGCTACAGCTACAGTGAGAAAGAAAATGGAGCTAAGGAAGATGATCTCAGGTGAGTCCCTGACTGAAGGAACACACAGCAGAGATATTCTAATAGAACAGTTTTCAGTATATTCTTTGCACCTTTTCACATTCTATTAAAACACTGGACTCAACTATAAAATTATTTAATATTAAAAAACCAGAAAATAAATGGCAAAAACCCTCTATATGAGTTTGATGACCTCTGCGTAGCTCTTCAGCTAGATTACACAGTGAAATATAATGCCATCTCTTACATGTATGTGCGTGTGTGTGTGTGTGTGTGTGTGTGTGTGTGTGTGTGTGTGTGTGTGTGACAGAACTGCAGATGGAAGTGGAGGATGTGGATCATTTCTACTCCTCTCGAATGATGTGCACTCCCAATAACTCCAACCCAACCAGTACGTTCATACATGTTACAGTAATGACTTGGCTTGAGTAATGAACTTATTTACAGGCTGTCTTCAGAAAGAGGAATACATTTTATCATTATCATTTCATTTGATTCCATGGATTTATAGCTCACTGATGGCAAATGCTATGCTAATGATGAGAACGTCAATAATACATTTAATAACACTTGTAATGCTCCCTCTCATTATGATTATAAGAACAAAACCAATAATGAATCTTAATAATAAGATTCTGCATTCAAGTGATCAGTTAATTTTCAGTTTTAATTTCTTCTTTTTTACTTTTCCTCAGACGTAGACCAAATGTCAGCAATGTCAAGTAAGTTGTTGGGAGTTCAATTAATTCTACTACACTGTGAAATTCCAAGTCTGTTTTTGTCATTCAGACTGAGATTTGATCTAATTTCAATGCTCTTTGTCCATAATGTTAAATGACAGATTTAAGTACTATAACACTTTGTTCAACTTTAAGCACACATAGCACTGCAATTTCATCCTGCAGTTTGATCCTCATTCTGGGTCTGAATAAATAATTTGAGAAATGTTGTTAAATACAAAAACTTAAAATTATTTACTTTTGAATATGATTTATGGCGCTGAGAAATTGTGGATAACTATACACAATTTTAACACTTACAGATATAATCACATTGAACAAAAAAGTGTTTTTGGTAAAAAAAAAAAAAAAAAAAAAGATTAATTGAAGCTTTTGTTTTCCTATAGAAAAACATCCCGTCATCATTAAATCAGGTAATTCTGATGCTTCCCTGAAAACACAAAAAACACTCCCACAATATAATCCTGATCCACATTAATATGGGGTGTTAATAACAGAACACAAAAGCTCCAGATCCTCCCCTAACTGAAAATGCAGTCAGCAGTCTAACCATACAGCACAGTGATTTTACTCCATACTCTGGAGTGAGTCCCATCACACAGCACACAGAATCTAATCATACAGGACAGAGAATCTAATCATACAGCACAGAGAGTTTGATCATGCACAGTTATTTTCATCATACAGTGCAGTTAATCCTATCATGCAGCACAGCCAATCTAACAGAATGACTCTCCTTCCAGTGTGGAGGTGGATTAAAGAAGCAGCAGGTAGGACTGTGTTTGAGTTTAATTATGCCAGGGGAAAAAAGATATTTAATTTTGAGGACTTTTGTTTCCAGCTGGCATGACCTATGAGAGGATTTTGAGAGAAAGTAAACTGAGATCAAGTCTGTGAAAGTGTAGCTCATCCAATGTAAAATTGATAGCAACTAAATACAAGTCAGTGATTATTAATGGATTTCTGTTGTCTGGATGAGACCAGGTAAACTAGAGGGGCTGTGCATTGCTTTGTCTCCCCAGTGAATGTGACTCTGGACCCTGATACAGCACATCCCAAACTTGTCCTATCCAAGGACAAGAAAAAAGTGAGGCTTGGACCCAATCGAGAGGTTGTCCGTGACACCCCAGAAAGGTTTAATTATGTCGTCTGTGTCCTGGGAAAGCAGGGGATAACTTCAGGACGACATTATTGGGAAGTAGAAGTGAAAAGTAAAACTGATTGGACTATTGGAGTTGCCTTGGGCAATAGTAGCAGACACGGGAAAATTCTGTTTGACCCTCAAGAAGGCTTCTGGACTGTGAGACTAAAAGATGGAGAGTACTTTGCTCAGGCTGAAGACGGTGGCTCCCTCTTCCTGATAGAGACACCTAGGACAGTGGGGGTGTATGTGGATTATGATGGAGGTCAGGTCTCCTTTTACAATGTGGAGGCCAGGTCGCAAATATACTCTTTCACAGGTTACACTTTTACTGGGAAAGTCTATCCATTATTCAGACCTGGCCTTGGTGACAATGGTAAAAACGCAGCCCCATTGATCATTTCTCCTATCAAACACACTGGCTGATTATGAAAAACAAATATTTTGCAGTAGAAATTGCCGTTATCTTTGTTTAAAAAAAATTGTAGTTTATAAACACCATTTTCAGATTAATGGGTGATTTTTCCTCTTTTGAAAACTGTGCGTATAAGGATATAATATTTAGGGTTCCAGATATCATAACCATTACCATCCCTTAGATTCATTATGATACACATAACCGCAAAGAAAAGCTATTTACATACAGTACCAGTCAAAAATTTTGATTAGTCAAAAAATTTGATTAAGATAATGGGAAATATGCTTTAAAAAAGTTTGATCCAAAGACTTATGCTTAAATTCTTGAAATTTGTTTGTTTGATGTTGTTTGCTTGTTTGATGCCTATGTATGACTATTCCTGCCCCAATCAAAGTTGTGTATTATTTCCAATGTTGTTCTATTTTGCGACAAGAGGGATGATAATTAAGACTTTAGATTGCACACTTTGGTCAGACTGTTCCCAGTATTTTTGTAATATCATATTTAATTTTGAAAAGCAGATTTAGGTGCTTGTACGTGATTTCACCAACATCAGGCTAAATTGTCTCTTAAAAGAAAAAGAAGTTTTTGAAATCTGAAAGAGGTACGAAGGTACATTTTATTTTAAGTTAATTAAGTCTGAGAAATTAGCTTTTGAAGGATGAATTTTAGATATGTATGTTTGCTGTAATATATTGCAGACATATGTGAATTGTGAAATATTGTAGAGGCATAATGGATGTAATGTTATGTCAGTGACATCACTGGTGTGGTAGGTTTGCAGGAACAATTTCACAAGAGCTGGCCCTCATTGATGTGACCATTTTACATCTAAAGCTACCTTTGTATACAATGCATAATCATGCAACCACTATTATTTTGCCAGTATCTTGGCATAATTGTGCTGCAGTTTTCCCCATCACTGTACAACTGTGCTTACAGTTACTCAATAAAATACTGATGCAAAATCCAGAATAAAGTATTATTCCTAGGGAATTTTAGCATACAATGTGTTGTATATATCTGAGATATTTGATTAGACTGAGCAAACATGTGCTCATAGCCTCTGACAATTAAATTAGCTGCTCACTAGAAAGCAGTTTGCTGGATATGACAGGTATCATTCATAGTCTTACCTTCACCAGGTGCAAAAACCCAGCACTGTCAATAAGGTTAATGCTGTGTGTCTTTGATTTAAAAAACAGTCACACAATCTGTCATTCATAAAGGTAGATTTTACTAAAGAATATGAGGTACAAGAAAGGCTAAAAACTGCTGAGGACTAAAAAAATTGTTCAAAGCATTTAAAATATTTTCAGAACATGTTAGAATGGTCTAGGGCTTCTTCAGCTAAATTTAAAATTTTACCACTTTAGGCACAACAGTTTGATGTGAAGTTCCCTGTTTCTACCACATCTTATACATCATGAATCTCACACTTCACACATCTTTTTGTGGATGGAATGCAGTCATTTATAGTATGTTTTTATTGTTATTGCTGTTATTCTAAAACGATATGGTAATCTATCCTATCAAAAATATCCCTAAGTGTAATGTTATTATTTACATGATTAAACTATCTTGTAGCCAGCAATTCCAGATTATTTAGGGTTAGGGTTATAATGAATCAAATAATTTATATCAAATGACAATTTTACAATGTTCCATGAGGGTATTTATCAGTGGATAAATATAATCATAAAAGTGGGGTTTAACACTACGTATTTTTAAAAAATGCTCTCTCCCACACAAATCTTGCCCATTGCTCACAAGGACTTTTGGGAAATTGGGGGGGACACCAGAGATGTAAGTTTAAAACAATCAGTACAACATAATGTTGAGTGCAGGGGGAAGAAAAAACGTCTCAGTAGTGTAATCATCAATGTTAACAGTTTGTGAGAGTTTGGAGCACCCAGATGTAGAAGGGGCTGAAAATATTTCCATTAAAAAGCTGGGGAAATCCCCCCTCCACCCACCCAACTGACCTGAGCTTTTTCAGGGCTTTCAGTTTAACGTTACTTAAGTGAATGCAGGAACTGCTGCCTTGAGTGTTGTGAGTGTGATCTGCATTCAGGTGCAACATTCAGAATTCATGTCCATTGGAAGCAGGAAATAATTTAAGCCACTTTCCAAAAGAGCCAGGAGACATGATGGAAGCCAAATACAGTAAAACCTGAACTAGCCACTAGGTGTTGCACATGTACCCTAGAAGCTGCAGCCAGGTGGGGACTGAGCATGTTGCTGCTGTCTCAAGCACTTCAGAGCCAGTCATGAGGGAAATGAAACTAAGCGCTAGGTGCTTACAGTGTACCTATAAACAGCAGGTGGCCCAAAGGTCAAGTGGGGACAACTCAGGAACAATGCATCATTAAAGAGCAAGTGCTCCCAGTGCTTCAAATTAATGACTGAGTCTAGACAGGAGCACTGGGAGTCCTTGGTCCCTCTTGCACCTGCTTTGGGGCCATCAATCTCTGGCTCAACCACAAGTGTACCTTCCTACAGTGAATGGAGGCAAACTTCTTGAGATGCATGACGGGGAGGGGATGTTTACCAATACAGACAAGGCAGTGGCAGCAAGAAACTGGCTAAGCCTATAATCCACTTGAGACGCGTGCAGGTCTTGTGCTACAGACAATGGGTTCACTGACAGCACTCAGCCCCTCCTCCATGTCACAGGAAGCTACAGCTGCTTCCTCTTCGCGAGGCCTTCATACAGGCACTACCACTGACTTAAATGTAAACATTTAAGCTTACATTTAGTTGCTCAGCAGAGCGATGTACCAGATGTGTACATTTAACATAATATTTACATTGCTGACATGCATCAGATGCTCTTATCCAGAGTGACTCCAGACATCAAACACAAAGGGCATCAACAAAACACGAAACTTTACACAAATAAGGACACCTTCAGGCACACACAAACAAGAGCCAGTATCAAACACACAACACTGACACACCTGTCCCATTTCAAGTAGCCATTTGTCCTTGACGGGAGCACCAGTGCTGGCAAGTAGTGGTATACTTCAGCAAAGTTCTGAGCTTGGTTGAGGGGAAATTACTGCATTATACACTGAGACTTTATGGCTGTGGTGCCCGAGATGTGCCAGTTAAACCCCTCTTTATGGCTGGCCCTCCCTCCTTTGTATCAACCGCACTTGCATGCATTACTTGCTCCACTACATAGAACTGGTAGGTCAAAAAGCAAAGGGGGTTGAGGTACTGTAGGGGATGGACTTTACCATCACTGAATGTGTTGTTTGCAGATTGTTGATTACGCCCCTGTCCCTGCGCCTCTGTTCAGCAGGTACAGGAGTTTGCACAGCTCCTCATCCACCCCCACCCCATGAAGTTCGCCCAGGCTACACCAAGAGGGTGTGGACCTGGGTTCAATCATCTCCTGACAATAGCGTAGTGAACGGTCAAGCAGGGAAATGTCTACTCTACTCTCTTCCAACTCTAAGGCACTCAAACAGTGTGGGTTACAGGGACTCCAGGAGGGGGTAGTGTACCATGCATTGTAGAATGGTGTTTGGGTGTGTGTGTGTGTGTGTGTGTGTGTGTCGGTGGGCACAAGGAGGGGCTCACTTTCTTGCAGTTCTGTTGTTTTCAGAGTGCTCCAAAATTGTGGCAGGTGATGCATGGAACATGGCACTGAACAAGACCCTCTGCCCCCTGCATGAGCACTTTTATTGGGGCCACAGTAGTAAATAAGCAGAGTTACTACTGGAGGTGTCAGCAAAGAAGGCTTCCACGAGCCAGTCACTGCACCCTCGAAACAGCAGCCAGTAGTAGGCACCATCATGGCTAAAGTGGGGGGTCGACATCCTAAGGCTTTTACAGTTATATAGTGAGGGACTATGTCACCAAGCGGCCAAGGCACCTGTCATTCCCAACCAGAACCCACCCCGGATAATAGCACAGCACTAGTAGTGAGCAGCTGCTATATGCTACTTGATATCAAATAGTACGTACAAAGCATGCTACGTGTCTCATGCCAACAGATGCCGTGCGTCTTACAGCTAATGGGAAAGAGCAAGGATGCTGTAACAGTATCATCTACAAGGTGTCCTGGGTGTTGTTCAGTACACGTTATCACTAATCAGCAATAACTTACTTGAAAGAATCTGTCTGGTGTGAAGATCCCAAGAGAATTTACCAATGAAGCGCATCATAATATGGATTTTGATCGCAACCGCAGCGTTGGTCACGTGACAAGCGATTATGGCGACCTCGGTGATAGCTGTTGTTTGGCCTTGCTCTTATCCGTGCTGAGAACGGTTTAATTAAATTCGCAAACGTTGCCTTACTAATAAGAGCCCCCTAACTCTTTTATTGGAGTCCAATATAGTAACAACCAACTATGCGAAACAGAATGTTAGTTTATAGATAGAGTCGATGCGGACACCGGTTTCATCTGAACATATCACGGTGGCTACCAGGCTACCTAGACTAGCTAGCCAAATCATAATACAGCCAGGGTCTAAGATATCAAGCGAACGCAGACACCAATGGCTTGCGGAACTGTGCACAATAAACTGATCGAAATTTTTATTAGACCTTCTGCCTCCCGCGCATCTGCAACAAAAAACTAGTAGCCACCGAGCACCTCGCCCATGCATTTGTGTTTCTGACTGAAACAAATGTGTCCTCGCATGCCCTACTCAGTGCAGCGAGCAGGACGACTTCCTATGTGTGCTAGTCACTTCCTGGAATGCAACCATTTCTCCCCCTCCTTCGCGTCAAGGCTCTGACGTTACCATAGCGGTTGAGGCTTTTATCCCTGAGATTCGACTGTAGTACGAGTGGTGGATTTCACGTCTGGGGCAAGGCAGTTTGACTTGGCTGGAGCGTAATTTTCACTTGGTTCATCTACAGTAAAGGACCTTTTAGATATCTGCTGAAAAGTCACTATTTTAAATGGGGATGTACATATTTTTCAACCTGTCATTTTAACAATATAGCTACATTCGCTGGAAATGGTTGTACGTGTGTTATTTCGTGCAGTTATTATGGGACCCCCCGGTTCGGGGAAAGGGACTATATCAGATCGCATCAGAAAAAGTTTCGAACTGAAGCACCTCTCAAGTGGAGACATTCTACGGGCCAACATAAAAGCCAAGACGGGTAAAATGCACGAATTGTGTTCTGTTGATCTGGACTGCTTTTCATTTGTAACCAGCTAGCTAGCCAACATTTGTTAGACTCACAGAAATAAGACGTCTGATAGTTAACTTGCACGGTTTGTGGGAAAGACTGGAAGATGTTGCATGTGGTCGCTGCAGCTATAGTTTACGTGCACGCGCCGAATTCATGAATTAGGAGGTTGTATGACAGGGAGCTCGTGCAAACACGATCGACAGATATCTATCTGGTTAGCTAGATTAACATGTAAAACTCAATTTATTTCAAATGCAAGCAATGATGGCTGGATGATTAGGACGGATATGTCTATCTACCTGTGTTGGACGTGGGTTTCAAATGGCCACGCGTATTTTTCGATGACTTGAATTTTTACTCAAGTACGTGGTTGCTAATATTTTGGAAGAAGCGGATATTGTTGTCGCTAAGTAGCTAACACGTATTTTACAAATAAAACTACGTTAGCAATCAAGGTGTGTCCTAACGTTTAAATACAAACTATCAAATATTTAGGAACTTCATACTAACTAGTCTACGTATGCAACTAGATGTGCATTATAGAAGCTATGTCAGGTATTCGCTCACAAGTGCGATCATAACTAGCCAGCTAGCAAGTTCTATTTATCATTTATGGCTGTGGATTTGTGGGTATGTGACTAGACTAATGTTTCTCGTAACGGTGCTTCAAGTCCCTCAGTCACTCAGCTGTTGCTGGCTAGTTACACGGTCAGCTTTAGGTGTAATTGGCGTTACCTCATTGTTAGTTACATGGGAGCTATGGAATGCTTTCCATCACGTCTGAATTAATCCATTGGGGTTTGCATTGCTGTCAATGTGCCAACGTTAGCTTTTACCCTGTGACAATGACGATTTTCTAGGTGGTGTCCAACTTGTCCCGGGTAGATTGGGCCTAACCCATATGCAGACTGTGCGACTTGAAACAGTTTCACATCAGACTGTTTTATTAGTGTTTCGGATTTGCACTTTTGAATGGCTGTAGTTTAGTAACTCAAATTGTTCGCCGGTTAGTCCGTTATGAGAATGTCTTTCCTGACGAGTCTTTTCTGTCGGTCCCGAATTCCAGTTTAACTCTTCAGTGTCCTACAGTCACTACAAAGGCACGTCTCACACGCAATGTTCATTGCTGTCGTTACCTAACCCCCAACATCTGTAAACAGTTTATCTCTTCAGAACACGGATGCCGACTTGAAGACTCTGACTCGTTAGTTAGACTATTTATACGAGCGCATTTTCGCGCTCCGAATGGAATCTACAGGTATTGCACGTAACTCTTGCCGCCCAGCTGGCGGGCTGTGGAGTTTGGTTCAATTGAAATGTTGGGAAAGGTTGCTGTCACTGATCGGCTGTTCACTGTAGATGACTGCGGTTAAAATATGCAGTCTGCTGATACTTGTTGCCAAGCCTCAATTAGCTAAGGCGGGGAAGGTTTTATTGCATACGAGTTAAGACAGCGTTGTGATCTTGTCGCACCCATAAGTTACAATTTAGCAAAAAAAAAAGTCCGTGGGGTAAATTTTCCTTGTAAAGAAGCAGCCAGCAAGTCAAACCAGTTTTTGAACGTATCCCCTCCCTGCACTGGCATGGTTACGTGTCATTCGTTATCAAAACTCGATAAAATTTCAATGTACAAACTCAACGTTCTCAACTGTACAAAGTATGTATTCTCTACAGTCTAGAAGTAAAGGGAAAATGTGAAAGTGTAGATATCAAAACGAAGCCAGGTTAGGTTACTTTAAACAATTTGGCACAGTTTACCTCAAATAAACTGAGCAAGCACTACCCTGAAGCAATGCTACTCAGTCTTCCCTAAATTCTTTCGGTTAATTTGGCCTGTGTTTTTTAGATCACCATATGAAGAGAATATCTTTAGCTCTTAGCGACAACAAAGTGTCAAACGAGGGAAAGTGCCAAGCCTGCAAGTCAACTCTGGTATATTGTTGGAGACCATTTATTTAAATGTTGTACGTAGGCTATACAGTACATGTTATAACAGTACACACCAATGGTCTGTAATCCTTCACCTAACGTATCCGATATATTTTCTGTATTCATTACGAAACGAATCATCTTTTTGTAGAAGCAGTGTAATTGTTTATTTAATTGTTTATTATGTAATTGTTTAAGAATAGACTACTAGCATAGTGAATTCAGTTTAGTTAATACAAGTAATGATAAGTACAAAATGAAGCAGATAAAAATGCATTATTAGGATAATTGTTATGATTGATCAACAATTCAATTCAATTCAATTTTATTTGTGTAGCACTTTTTACAACACCAGTTGTCACAAAGCAGCTTTACATTGTTCCCAGGCCTGTGACCCCCTGAAAGCATGCCTAAGGCAACAGTGGCAAGGAAAAACTCCCTGAATAACAGGAAGAAACCTTGAGCAGAACCCAGCTCAGAGGGGGAGCCCATCTGCTTCTGGCCAGCACTGGGCAGATAGAATTAAAGACAAAACTTAAAGTTGTACAATGTACTTTAGGACATTTGAGTTTGGTAGACAGAAGGAATTAACAGTAGAGTAATTATAAACATCTCTCCTAGGATGTCTGGTTCTTGGAATGCAGGTGGCTTGATAGGCAGGGCAGCGAGGTAGCAGGACTGGAAGTCGGAATGTGACGCTTGGGCTGCAGCTCCAGGCAGGAGCCTGGAGCAGGGATAGGAAACAAATGGAAGACAGTGATTAGTGGATGATAAGAATGGCAGGAATGTACAACAGAGAGGCAGGAGAGGAGGCGCAAGGAAGAAGGTGCCAGTGTGCAACAAGGAAAAACAAGAGGCCCAGAAATTATTGTATTTATGAATAAATTGAATGAAATGAATAAATTATTTTATTTATTCATTTACTTCAATATGTTCAATATTGTAGCACTTTAGACAAGGAAACAGGACTATAGGAATGTGACCTCCTTATGTAGTGGTATAACTGTAATTTAATTGTTGCTCTATTGCATATAACCTTTATGTTGTTGGACATGTCATGGTAATATTACAGTAGTAAAAGGCAAATTACATGCTTGTACCTGGAGGCTTATTTTTCAGATGTGGTTCATGAATGATGTATTATTCTGTCATATTGCTCGGAATTTTCACATGTGAGATTCCAAATATATGCAATATGAAAGAAGGATGCCATCACAGTACTGCTGCAGAAATTTCAGATGACAGTTTTGATGCATATATTAATCAACCAGTAGTCATTAACACAGTATAGGTTTAATTCTGCCAATGACTTAGGGTTTTTCTTTTCACAAATTTTAGTCCCACAGACTGAATCTCCCCGTGTTGGACTCAGTAGGACTCTGTGGAGACCAGAACATTCCTTTGTAGAGCTGGTGTGAGGAGATTACAAACTAGCTATATTGGCAAGAAAATAAGAAGAGGGGGAAGGGTGTGAACTACCAAGCAAAGTTGCATTAATACAGTTATATTGTACTAGGTAGTAGGGCACTTTCATGTCTTTGTACTCCTAAATCTTTTGTTTTTCTCAGTCCTAGTGGTAGTATGTCTGAATTGCCTACCAGTATTATATGTCCCGATTCATTAACTTTACTCTTCTCTCTGTAAAATTCATGTGGTCCTCAGACTGCAATCTCTCTCTTTGGTTCTACTTAAAAATAAGTCCAAACTTTTTTTTTTTTTTGCTTATGTCTGCCATGCTTTCACTTCTCAAGTACAATGTACTGACTTAATATCACCTATTTGATGCAAAATAAGTATGTGATGTTAGATGTGTGATTTTAGCATGGTTCCATTAGTATCCAATTGCACCATTATTTGGGAGAACAAAGAACAGTATTTTATTGCTTAAGGCCAGTTGTTTCAGTAATCACATAGATTACTTGACCACTACTGATTATTGACATATGCTGCAGAATAGTGCTGTAAGGCCAAGTCAAGCACTACATAGTATTTCTCAAAATATTTTTCTCAATCGTGTGTGATAGATGCTCAAATAATGGAACGTTATTTCAGTTTATATTCATTGCAAAGGTAGCTGTCAGCTAGAAACAGGTCAGTGTGCCTGAGATGATGAGGCCCTAATTTTACTGAAGACACAGATAACAAAGCTAATGTACAAACAGCAAAATAAAAAGGAAGTGAAATGAGGTTTCTGAGCAAATTCTGTTAGCCAAGGAATATTGCTAGTTGCTGGTAGTTTGAACATTCTTAACCAATGATGAGTAGGAAGTAGCATAAGGGGAAAAAAGTGACAATTAGAGGGTTGTGATTTTAAGAATGGTGTTTATTTCATGTAACAATACCTGAAAGCTAAATTATATTATGAATTAGATTTTTTCCCCAAGTTTGAATCTCCACATGAAAAACGTATTGCCAACGTTCAAGAACATTTGAAAGGGTCATTTTATAAGAAATCACCCTTGTGCTGTTGTCTCTTATCTGATAGATTTTGTTGACCGGATCTGCTAACCCGCTTGATGTTTGATTGAAGCAATAAACTTCCACAGGGATGCCAAGTAATGTTATCATTATTAGGATGCTGCTAACAGACAAATGTTGTGACATAAATAGTCAGCCTTGGTGTAATAAAACCAGTTTGAGACTGTTAGCCTTTTGGAAGATTGTCCTGATTCAACTAGAATGCAAATCAATATCGCATATCACAGAATAAAGAGGTACCAACAGTATAACAAAGATCTGAAACCATATTAAAAGCTGACTCTAATCAGTTGTTAGTTGCAAGGTTATTCATCATGTTTAACAGGGTTAAGGTCAGCACTATACCATTTGGTATAATTATTGATTGATAGCATTGTAATAATCACATACAAACCAGACAATATTTGCCTGGAGTATGTGAAAGACTATGAAGCATTGTTCAGTGGTGTGAATATGGTGGTCTCAGTGAGCAATGCCAGCATTGCAATTCCAGTATTTTGCCACAGTTGTTAAGGTGAAAATGGCTTTTTACTGTCACAGGGTGGGATAGAAGCACTTTTGGCAGGACTTGCTGTTGTACTAGGAGGCCCAGACATAGTGCACATGATGTAAAGGAACTGTTGACCTATATGTCACAAAAGTAGTTGAACACAAAACCAATATTTGACAGGACAATGGAGACCTATTATGGATTAGTGCCACTGGTCATATCATCAACAACAGTATCTACTGTTTCAAAGTATGTTTCTTGTTGGAAGAAGGTTTTTCCATTACATTATTGTCATTTAGCAGACACTCTTACCCAGAGCCACTTACATATGTTACAATTTTTACATGTTATCCATTTATACATCTGGATATTTACTGAGGCAATTCTGGGTTAGGTACCTTGATCAAGGGTACTGCGGCAGTGTCCCAGCAGGGAATCGAACCAGCAACCTTTCAGTTACAAGCCCTGCTCATTACCACTATGCTACACTGCCGCCCCCAGGCCATTCTCATTGTCAACACTGCAACTGACATTTGCAGAGTATGTACTGGTTAACGGATTCTGAGTTGATATTGGTAGGGATCATGAACTCAGTCTTTAAAGCAATAGGGTATGTACTTATTCCTACCTTGCTTGCTGTACATGCAATATACTGTGGCCCCTGTTTGGTTTCCTATAGCAGACTATTGAATCTAATTTTTCACAGGAAACAAAAACCTTTCTATACATTTTTTAATTGTGGTGCATACACACATCTTCAGCAAATGCTAGTTAACTCAGATATACAGTGAAAAAGGCATATCTATTCAAATGTGTAAAATTACAGTGAATTAATATCAAGTAGCATTTTTACAAATTACATAGACTGTGTAATGAAAAACGAGGCGCAATTCCGATCTTCGTGGAAAAGACTTCTTTATTTACAGGAACGGCAGTTGTCAGAAATGTGTGAAATGCACTCTGGGTTCAGCGGAATCAATTTGAACCAAGAGTTGTTGATTAAGTCTCATTTTATACAGTACTGACTATTGCTTTGAATGCAAATGGAAGAGGAAACTGATGGAACAGCTCACACCCGGCCCTCACACCTTAGCCCGTTTGATTTACTTGTGGGCTTCTGGTCACCACTCTGTGCCACAAGTTAATTATCATCTCCCAGCCACTTTATCATTTCAAAAGGAGAATGGCTGGAAGACCCCCTGACTGTCATCAGGTAGTGTTTCCTTGAGTAGGTATTAAACAAATGGTTGAGCAGGTAGTTGAGACAAAGACTTGTTGCTTCACAACCTTACAACTGCTACTACACAAACATGGCTAGCCTATAGTTGTCAAGATATCAGTTTTTTCAGTTGACTACTTCAGTGACAAATTCTGATAAGTTCTGAGAATGCACAGGGTAGTATTTAGTGTTTGTTAACAATGCTATTGCATGTGTGCCTGTCACTCTTATCTTCCTACCACACACAGACTCTGTCATGAACAATCATTGTGACAGCTAAGAAACCAGTCAGGGGAAGTCTGTTCACTACTTTGATTATTCCAGAAGCTTGATTATGCTGAAACTGGTATTTGGGCAATATTTGGTTGGTTTAGTATCCAGACTTCCAGTAACATTAATCTCGCAGAGCTGCATCCTGGAACCTGATACTTTGACTTCTCAAGGGGCCCTGGCACAAACTTTTTTTTTGTCATAGCAACAAGATTTTAGAATCTAGAATATGGATGTAACTCAGCATGTAATGACAATAGCAGATATTCCATCAGCTGCAGAATAACAGGGTGAACCATTCTGAATACCTTGTAACTACACCACCAAGCAGATGACTGTTTTTTTTTTTTTTTTTTGCACCTTTCTTTTTATGGGGGCGGGTAGTGCACAAACCTGCATGCATATGGCTTAGACATTCTAGAATGCATCAACATCACTGATGTTTGAAGTAAACCAATAAAAATCTGCAAAGTGAGCAGAGACATTGGAAAAACTCTTTACCAGCTGAGTGTGAAACTCATTGTTTTATCTAAAGTAAGCAGGGCATGAAGGGCGCTCGTTGCAGTGTTTACCCAAACACTGCACTGCACATAGCACAACTTTGTGATAACAGTCCAACCAGATGGGACTTGATCCAAAGCGAGACTCTGCCATGTATAACTTTGTTCAGACTTGTAATATTAATGTACAGAAACTCCTTGACCTTCAGTGCCGTTTGTAGTACAGACTGGGCTTTCCACTGCTCAGTTTCAGGTGATTCATTTCATAATGGATGTAGCACTAGAAAACTAAGTTTATTCTGTCAGTGAGTATCATTACCATATTAAATACGTAACTTGAGATTCAGATTTATTGCTGTAAGTTATTAAAACTTTTGAAATGTTGCACAAGGAAAATTTGTTAAATAGCCTTGTCTGGGTTGTTTAAGAGATACCCTAATTTAAGATGTATTTCACTTAAAAAATAAATGTATGTGAACACACTTTGATTTTCTTACTGGTTGCTAAGGCAACTGGTTGCTTAGGGAACTGTCTGTTTCTAAAGGGTCAATAGACCTGTATTAGAATTTATAAAACTGGGATTTATGTCTTCTACTGTGTAGGGGTTACATTTGGGGGAACAGATTTAGGACAGAGTCCTTTGTGTTTTCCTGCAGAGATTGGGCTTCTGATGAAGTCCTGTATTGATCAGGGGCAGCTAGTTCCTGATGACATCATGACTCGGCTCATCTTGGCAGAACTACGAAACCTGGGGCAGAACAGCTGGCTTTTGGACGGTAAGAGCAAAGATTCTCTACAGTAATACGATATAAAAGTCTAAATCTGTAACTTCCTGCCACTTAATGCTACATCATCGGAACTCTAGTACTCCTGATCAAAGTGACCAGAAGCTCTTAGCCACAACAGGGAAGAACACAGACCTTGCCACACCCAGAAATCCCACACATTACATTTATTTCAGTATCTATCAGTTTATTTGTTGATGTGTGCATTTAAATTTGGCTGGTTGGTCCTCCATAGTACTTTTTGCTTCATATGGCTTGCATTTGCCCGTGGAGCAGGGGCTTTAAGTGATCACTTAAACATCTGTGTCCATTTGTGAACAGTTATGTATGGATGAAAATTGGTAGAACAATTGCCTGTTGGACATGGAGGTTTTCATTCTATTTACAGCTGATATGACAGCTGTTAGTCTTGGAGAGGACTGTTCCAGTTAATAGAAAACAATACAAATATTTGTACTTGAAGTACACATATTGTCAGATTATTCCACTCTGAACTATTGAATTAAAACCTTTGGGGAGGTGCTTTGTGTGCACACACACAAGTGTTTTTTCTTATCAGAGGTGCTGCTCTGTGGATATTTGTAACATCTCTCAATAATCTATAATTTATTATTCTCCATTTTTGAATAGCTTTTTAGATTAGATTAGATTCAACTTTATTGTGCAGCATACAGGTACAGAGCCAATGAAATACAGTTAGCATCTAACCAGAAGTGCAAAAAGCATATATAAATAGCAGCATAAATAAATAGCAATGGTGTATAAAACTGGTATGTACAAAATAAGACTGGTATGTACAAAGTTTTATATCCAGGAGTGATTGTCGGCTGTATGAGGTGTTCGCAAGGAGAATACACAGCTCTTACCTTAAACTCTTACCCAGTATTACCCAGACCAGATACATGAAGGTGAAGATGAGGCACTTGTTGGTATTTCAGATGTTTATGTTTCGTAGGAAGCTCCTTAGGATCAGATGTTTTGGTTTTCTTTGCATCATTTCAGATGAGGATTTGTCTGGTGGCTGATTATGTTCCATTTAGGTATGAGGAAATGGCAGTAGTGTGGAGGGCAATAGAAGGTCAGGGGTAGTGTTGGGAGATGGTAGGAAACTATTCTCCACTGCATGCACATCTGATTCCTTCATCAGACATCTGTAAAAACAATGTTACAATATCATTATTATACAATTATTATACAATTTAATAACCCATTTATGGCCATTACCACATAATACTACATGTTATTAAGCCATAAAACCAACAGGAGCTCATGCAGCAACAAAAATGGTTAGCATATTCTGTTAAAAAGCTAGCTATTAGAATGGAAGGTCTAAGGATAGCTGTTAAAATGGAGGAGTGCTTTATGAGATCAACTTTGACTTTTTGTTAATGGTTAAGCCACATAGTTTAGTTATAGTTGCAACAGTTGTGGAATTAACCTGAAAAATGTAAAGCAATTTTTTTTTTTCAAATTTTAGGTTCCTTTCTAAAACAAAAATGGAAAATGACGTTGGTATCACGTCTGTGTCTGGCACATGAGCTAATATTGATAGATGTGATTCTGTTGGTGAAGATAAACTGAAAAGAATAATTAACCTGGAATGTGTGTGGAAGTGTAGAGGCACTGTATTGAAGTGTAGAAATCCATACTGGGGTAGCTGCTCAATCAGAATATTACAGCTGTTTTATATAATATATGTTTATTATAATTTGCATTTTAGAGGTTCTACATTTGCATGTATTCACATTTCAGACACATTTTTGACTTTTTAAATAAAATTAATTTAAAGTTTTATTTTAACCTTCCAAGAATACTCTGATAAAGGCCAATGGACTGAAACATCAGTGGTTACTGAAAATGTTTTTGTTTTTATGGCAAGGCGCAGTGTTGTGAAAGCTTCTTTCTCATGTGCAACAGATTTTTTTCTCATTGCACCGGCACAAAATGTTCCTAGATCTGAGTATATTTCTGTTGGAAACTTTCCAAGAGTGAAAAGGAATTTATTTCTTGGCCATGTAAAGATCTAGATATTATTCCATTAGAATAAATGGAGTATTATTCACTGGATTTTTGCATTCAGGTCACTCACCTATGAGTGCAGTGTTTAAGATGAAATTCCTCCCTAATGCTGTTAGATTCTGAGCATGGATGCCACGTCTAAAACAACCACGGAAATGCGGTGTAGCATTTCAAAGCCGCTGGATCTCACCCTGTCATTTGGCATCGTCCCCCTTGGAAGGTTCGCACGCAGTACATGCCATGTCCTCAGGAAGGGCCTGGCTCGGGGGCCTCCTAGGAAGTTGAGAACATACTGAGTGTCTGTTTCTGCTAATGTTTTTCTGCTAGGCTTCCCTCGGACTGTGAGGCAGGCGGAGGCTCTGGATGATGTCTATAATATAGACACTGTTGTCAATCTAAATGTACCTTTCGAGACCATCAAAGAACGGCTCACCTCTCGCTGGGTCCACCTGTCCAGTGGCAGAGTGTACAACACCACCTTCAACCCGCCCAAAATCCCAGTGAGTCCCAGAGAAAAGAATGCCTGCTTACAAACTTGTGTTGAAAGTGTGTAGTTATGATCATGGTATTATTTGTATGGTAGGAAATGTAGTAGTGATTGCCTTGTTTTGAACAGTGGCCATCATTGTTTTTATCACTATTCAGTCTTTTTTTCAGTTTAAGGTCCTGAAATTCTTTTGAAATACCTCATGCCATGGAAATAAATTGTAGGGTAATCTTTCCCTGGGCTGGGACAGACAGATTACAGAACTGACAGATAAGGCGATGAGAGGTTTATTTGCTGTAAAGGTCCAAGTGGAGACCTTTGCTCTCTCCCTGCCAGTTAGAATGCCGTGAACAATCCATTTGGCAGTGAACAAGAGAGCATGAATTATATGGAGAGTAAACAGGGCGGAGGAAAATGGAAGCTCATCACAGCTGCTCTGGCCTAAGGAGAAGGCCACGTATATCCCTGGGGATCTCTGAGGGGACATGCTCATCGGCTGTGTTTTTGTTATTATTTGTGGCCTTCAGCTGTGGCCAGCACCAGTGCTGAGTCTATCCTTAATAAAGATTAATGCTGTAACTGAATCCGGGGCCTGACTCACAACGTCTAACACGTGGTGGCTTCTGGTGTCTCAGCTGATGCACATGGTGGACCGTGTCTCCAGTGTGCTTTCAGGTGACTATGAAGTCACAGGCCCGACGGATGACATCAGTAGATCCCCCATCCCCCCCCGCCTGACATTTCTTTCAAGTCTCGGATCCTCATGTGCCTGGGTTGGCCATATAACGTATGCCTATAAAACAGGAGGGGGAGTGGGGATTTCCAAGTGTTTGGATTTCCAATATCATTTGAATATCAGTTATGTGTTTATTTTGACTTCAGTTCTTAAATTGCCAGCTTGGGCTGTGATTCATTTCATACTAGCAAACGGGACAAATTGCTCATGGTGGAGGGACCGTACCACAGTGCACTCACCACATTGGACATACATTAGTGCACAGCTCCGCCCCCAAACCAGATACAGTTTTGACTTTCGCTGCCATGCTGGTTTCTGTGCACAGGGTCTCGATGACATCACTGGAGAGCCCCTTATACAGAGGAATGATGACACGCCAGAAACGGTCACCAAGAGACTGAAGGCCTACGAGATGCAGACACAGCCAGTTCTGGAGTACTACAGGTACCCCTAATCCCATTATATGGCTACAAATAAATATATATGTATAAATGAACCAGTAATGTGCTATTTTTGACAAGTGTTATTTCATGCTTGTCTATGATAATCCATGGCCTGTTTAGAGATCGTGATGCCTGCATTTTCAAAATTTGGAGGATCAGAGTGTGAGGACATTGTGTGCTTTCAGCTGGTGACTCCAGTTAATGAACAGCAACAATAAAAGGTTTATGGAGTCGACAGACGTGTGCATCTGCCTGAGAGACCCTGTGTTTGGGCAATTTGCTGGCAGATTGTTTTCGTTCAGTTTGGGCAGCCTCCATATCAGCAGAACCCAGATAGCAGGAAGATTAAATGCTCCATCTCAGGTCTGAAGTGGTTCAGGTCTCAGACTCTGGTCACGTTGCTTGCTGCATGATGTTCTCTGTTAGCATGGAAACCTGGACCATTGTGCATAAACACTCCCTAACTGTTAATAGTAACATGATAACACAGAGTATTCTGAGTATTTAAGTGTTTAATTTGAAGGTCTAAACAATTTGCACTTGCAGCCCCATTCAGAGAAGAGAAGAGGTGAATGTCCTGGCTGTAAGGCAGTTTTCTGAAGTCTTTATCAATTATTTTGCCCACAGGAGCAAGGGAGTGCTGGAGGTTTTTTCAGGAACAGAAACCAACAAGATCTGGCCCCATGTCCACACCTTCCTGTCCGGTAAACTGGCATCAGGAAACCACCAAGTCACTGGGACGGTGTAGAACCCAGGCCCTTACAAAAAAGGGTCAACCAGTTGATCAGGTGACATCGTTTTGGAGCACAAAGGAAATAACAAGTGTCCTTGCGCTTCCAGTTCAGGCTCCAAGGCTATGTCACATTGTAAACTGACTGACACAGCTTTATAGGGTGCTTGGCAAGAAAATAAAGAAATCAAGGCAATGAAGGAGGGAGAGGAGGTGAATGCACTAACGGGTGAATGAGGAAACGTGTCATTCCGAGAGGAAGTCACAAGACGTCACCTGGGGCCAAGCGGTCAACACAGGGTTATGTTCACACTCCTGATATTTTTAGCATTTTCAAAAGTGATCGGAGGAGCTTTTAACTGATAATGTGAATCACCGTGGTCTTAATCTGAAGAAAGATGGCTGACATGTATGTATAACTATGCTAATTTTTTGTGTTAGTTTTTTAAAAAAAATAATTTGAAGCTACATTATGCTTTGATTTTGTATGCCTTGTCCTGCCTTAGCATTCCTTGTTCCTCAGAGATAAAGGGATGTGCTCGTGCTGTGTGAGGACTGTATTGAACTGCTTGCACCGAGGAATGAGAGAGAACCAATATAATCTGTATTTGAAAATCAGCACCAGTTTGTTGAGGAACACTGTGGTAATTTAGAAACTATCAAACATGCAATAGTTTCGTGCACATACTCAGTTTGGTATGTTGAGCAATGACATACATTCACACGAATCTTCATTTCAAAGGAAAAGTATAAGATGTGTAGCAAAAACCTTGCTAATTGCACTTTTAAAATAGTTTCACTAGCACAATTATGTTCTGCATTCCATTTTGAACCATAATTCTACTTAGCCTGTTATTTTATTTAATGTGTGATAGTCAATGGTGCATTTCGTGGCAAATCAATGATTGCACTGGTTGTTAGTGACCACATTCAAACGAATCATGAAAATCTCTCTTCACACAAATGTTTCCAGGTTGCATTATTGCACTTTTAGCTGAAGTTGATTGCATTTAGATGCACATTAATATTCCGGTATTAACCCAAATATTAGTATAGAAGTAGAAGTATTCAGTTCACATGAGATAAGAAACCACTTGATGCTGACAGCCACAACCCAAATAAGCTGCTGTTCCATTTTTGAGAAACCAGAATAAGTCATGGGATATTCCCCTATTCAATGTAGTATTGTTTTACGTAAACATCTTAGTTGGAATATTCCAAATATGTACATGTACAATACTCTGCAAGGATTCTTGGGTCATAATTCACTTTGTCGCCATCTGTCAGGTCTGACAAAAAAGCCATCATTTTTGGAGCCAGTTGAGGAGACAGTTGTTCATAATAAGATGCTTTGCTATGATGTGCTGAGAAATCAACACAAGATAATGCAGAAATGAGCATCTTCTAAGGCATTTTGATAATTAGCAGGAAAATTCACACCTGTTTTTTACAGGTCTTATCTGGGATACTCTGATTACCATGCATACCGGAATATTAAGCAAGGTCATATTTTGCTATGTGTATGGTATATGTAAACAGGTTATTTGAAATATGATATTAATCTGGGAAAAGACCATTATCCAGAAGACTGGGTGCATGTAAATGTAGTTAATGAGGATTCAGGATTTTAGTTTTCACAGGATCCTCGGCCAAAATCCAGTTTCTGCTCAGTGAAACCAGTCAAGAAAGTAAAAGAAGAAGATTTCTTTTCGTTTGAGTGAAAAAGTCAATTTAAAGTATTAGAATAATATTCAAATTCTGTTGTTTTGACGTGATGCCTGTGTAATTTGCACCCACAGCTTGGCACAGTTGTGGTTAATTATGGCTAACTTTCACCCTATGTGTGAAACTTCCTATGTGGAAAAATGTAGATTTGTTCCAAAATAAATTGCACACAAAGTATCAGAAGGTCATTATGAAAGTCCTCGGGATAGCCACCAAGTCCATGTGACATTTTCTAAGTGGTCATGAGCTGTGAAGCACTAATATTTGGCAGAAATGAGAGGACTGTAACAGTGTTTGGCACCCACCTAGTTTTGTCACGTCAAGTTGTTTATAACTTTCAACATGAGCTTTGCCTTTGTGTCAGTTTTGATTTGATAGTGCTACCTGCAATCATGTCAATTCATTTTAACTCTCCAGAAGATTGTGTATGTTGCCCTTTCTAGATTCTTAGCCTGGCCTTAAAATACTGCTTAATTCTGTATGTGCAGTATTGCCCAGTTGTATTTTACATTTCTCATATGAGAGTTAGAGGCATTATTTTTGTAGTACATAATCTGTTCTGCCAGTTGATCGAAAATAGCATCACTTCACATAAAAATGGACTTTTTGTAGAATGAATTAAAATTTTCTTACAAGGAAAACATGTGTAATGTCCTTTTGTGCTGTGGAATCAATGTCAGGGCATTTGAATCTGAGTGAGTACATTTCATGAGTTCCAGTCAGTTTCTCCACCCAGCTGCCTTAGCTGGTTGTTCTTCTCGCAGTGAAGTCTTTTAAACAAACAGCAGTGTAAGGAAAACGCAAAACCTGCTTCAGTGTTCTTGGATGGTCACCCAATACAATTTAAACTCAACTATTAAGGGGGGGTTAGAGACAAAGGGAATTGATTGGCATGCCTTGATGTTTACAATGACCATTTGGTTGCCTTCCACACCACACCCTTTGTTCCTGTATGTGGTGCAATACCCCTGTCCCTTCCCGTGAGCAGGATGAAGGAGGAGACTGTGGAGCCTCGAAAACCTTACACATGTAAATGTCCATTTGTTTCTCTGCCGTCCAATCAGGGACAGGAACCTGCATTTTATTTCAGGATTTTATTTCAGGTTTTGAGTATAAAAGCTTGTACCCAAACATCATTTTGTAATTGATCTGCCTTGCTTTTACCTGGTATGTTTCATACTGTAATTAAACACTAGTTTTTGCTTTGATATTAAATTGCTATTAACTTAAACTTTGGAACTACAAGTCTTACTTCACAAGAAGGAAAAATCCCTACAGCAGCCAGCATCTTAGATCCTCTGATAACCAGGAGCACAGCACTTACTGGTTGCATATTAACCTTGAAAAGACTTAAGAATGTCTACATTTCAGAAAAAAACTTTATGGATGCATTGGTGTGGGTACAGGAATTAATACACTTCCTGAAACTGGTTTTGGGAGGTTAATCATAAGCCTGAGAAAAGTAAAGAGCTTTGTGCAGGTTTTATGCAAGCCAGACACAATTCCTTGAAACGAGCAATGCCTTGTGGGGAATAAACAGTTATACTCAAGCTCCACCCTCCTTCGTGACTGTGTAATCAGTCTTCTGTTGATACGGTACACAGTACGATATGGTACATTTTGTAACTTCGGCTTGGTTTTTTTCCTGCCATTTCATTTGGGCATTCGGATGTTACTGGGCTGCACTTTAAACCACAATAAATAGAGCCAGGTAAAACCAGGCCCTGACATGACTCAGGGACACACAGTCCAAATCAGATGCTCACATTCTGTGGAGATCTTTTTGAGATGTTAGATTTTACCCCCGAATCTAGAAGCAGACGGATGACACGACAGCACAGACTGTTCGCTGGGACACGTTCAGGGCTGTTACCCATCTCACAGCAAGACCCCTGCCAGGGGAGATGTCCAATATGTGCTTTCCCTCGAACTATGTGTAAAACCCCAAATATCCTTATCAGCTGAGCCTTTCCAATGGTTATTTTCAATGCCTTTTGTAAAATATTTTGGAATGAGTGTACAGTTGACTTTGGAAGATCAAACTAAAACAGGGATGGAAATTGACAATAAATGAATACATTATAATAGCATGTGTATATTACCACAATGTATTTTTCATTGCTATACAGTGATTAGGAGGGTTTTGTTGAAAGCATTTTTATTAGTTATTGATACGAACATGCATTTTGTTTCAGCAAAAGCCTTTTCTGATACAGCAGATTCATAACAAAATTGTGATGGTGCTTTCACACTAAAGCCCATTTATTTTGGAAATAATGGCAGTATCTACAGCCCCAACACATACTAGCAGAAAATATAGCTATAACATCTCATTAGCATGTTAGTCTTCGCACACCAAATACTTTGCATAGGTTTTAGGTAGCACTGCACAATGCTAAAAACAACACAAGGCTAATAGCACTTTCAAGCACATGTCATTTTGCCTCGTGCCAAACTGAATATTACTCCCTTGTTACGGCACCACTATCAGCAGTCTGTGCAGACCTTACCAGCTCCAAGTGATGATGCACTCATTTCAGCCAATCAAAAACTATCTGGTGATCTTTGGCCATGTGCGCTGTGGTAGTTTTTCCCCGGGGTAAACCCAGCAGTTTCTCTAATGTACTACATGCAGAGGTCAAGGCCACTGGAACAGGCATCTTTCAAGAGAGTAGGAGCAACCTCAGACAGATGCTACATGAAAATAATGACCTGCCGTAAAAAAAAAAAAAAAAAAAAAAAAGTGAAACCAATCAATACTTTTATTTTTTTCTCCAAGGAGGGAATTTGGCGTCTGTGCTAAGCTTATGTAATTTGTTAGACGAGCTACCTTTATTGTGAAACTGTGAGATGGAAGCAGATTAGAATGTCTCCTTTCATCCAACCGTACCTCCACCCCCCTTGCTCAACTCTACAAAAAAAAAAAAAAAAAAAAAAAAAAAAAAAAAAAAAACCCCAACCAAAATAATCCGGAGCAGGGAAATGAGCTTAACAAATGTTACAGCTTCACAATACAATTTCCTTTTTTTAAAATACTTTCCAGAACAAATATAAAGTGCAGCGCACATTCAGGCGGGGAATTCAGCGTACAAAAATAGTCTGTGTGGGTTCTCGGCCCTCCCGCTCATTTCAGTTTCCTATTCGAATCCAATTCCTGGGACGAGGCAAAGAAGTGTCACTTCGCTACGAGGTCTCCATCAGTCTGGGCTCTTCCGCTTCTGTGGCGTCCTCCTTCTGCCATCGTATGGTGTTGCTCCACAGCCCTGCCTCCAAACACTGCTTCACGTGATACTCTGCCACCTGGTGGCACAGAGGGGAAAAGCATGGAAGTCTTCATCCCACCAACCTCTATGCAAGCATTAAGATCACAAATACCAATGAAAAGATCATCCTCCATGAAAACCAACACTACATGCCAAGGCTGGAGTGTGGATTAAAGATCCTCTTTTAAAACTACTGCAGAGGAAACATTCCTTCACCTACAATGTCTAAAGGACTCAAACCCCTGTTCTGTACCCAGACTGTAAGCTCATATTCTAATAATAACTTGTAGCATTTTCCACAAAGAATGGCCTCTTGACTCCTATGTGCAGCAGGCAAAATGTTTCACCAGCTTGCTCACAGTTAATTTAAAAGATCTGGTAAACTATTACTGTAAAAAAGGTCAGAGAATCAAGTTATGAATTCTGAATTACTGCGATTCCTTTCCCCCCCCCCTAAGATTTGATCTCACAGATTAGTGCTCTTTATGTAACCCCTCCCTGCTGAACTGCTCACCTCTCATTGGCTCATATCTAGAGTTTCCACTGTCCTGCACAGCATTATTCCCTCTGAGCGCTTTTTTCCTGTGCAGATTTGGCATGCTGTCAGCCTTTTCAGCCAGATGGTCGTGATCTCATCCTCAGGAGTGAAAGGCCATCATTTTCAGCCAAATACTACGTGGCCTAGAGTTTCTCTTAAATGGTGGCAAGTTCAGTTATGGTAAAGCAATCCATCCTAATGTCATTTGATATACCCGCACAGTGGTGATTAGTACTGAAATCTTGTTCGAGCTGAAGAAAGAAGACCTTTAAGTGTAGTTGCATATTTTTCAATGCAGCTACACCTCACACATAAATATTTTATATTGGAGAGTTTCCCAGATAAAGACGTGAGGGTAAAAACACCTGCATTTGAGATCCGTGACCTGACAGCAGCCTCTGGTAAAAATTTAGTGTCACTGATACTGAAGTTAGCAGGCCAAGTCCCTGCAAATGCCAATGGGAACGGGAGTGACTGTGAGGTGAATGAATTACAGCAACACACTGACAATGATGGAGGTACCTGTGGATTCATGCTGCTGAGAACGTTCTGTAGGATCTGCATGTCTTGCAGCTGGAAGCCCCTTCTTAGCTCCTGCAGAAGAGGAACAACTCAGACTAAGGGATGTTCTGTTAAAGTTTCCTTGATCATCAACTTTCAAGGGCACCTCAAATTAATTTAAATAAATTAATAAAATTAATACGTTTAAATTAATTTAAAATTAAAATAAGTACATTCTACTTTAGAAAAAATGTTTTGTGACATTCACAAATGAGTTGCATAACATATTATAATACCTCTTGCAGCATTAAAGTATGGATGCAGTGGGAATCACTTTGCATAAATAATTCTGACTGACATGAACTTTCATGCAGCCACTAACACTCATCACCTTAATTGTTAACGCACAAAATCACTCTAGAACAGTGCCAGAAATGTGTCCGTCTACCTATTATATAGGTTCAGAACTTAAATATTCAATGCTGCTTCCCTAAAGGTTCATGGCATCTATCAAGCTAGATAAAAAACAGAATCTATGTGGAATTTTCTGGATACTGTTTGACTTAGCATTGAGCAACTCCTTGGCAGAAGTACAAGTTGAAAATGCCACTGAAAACAGAGCTTCAATTGTCTTTGTTCAGCAAAATGAAACAGACTGAAAACGAAACGTGGAAAAAAAAAAAAAAAAAAAGCTTCATTGTGTGACCTACGGGGGGCAGGGATTCCAGGACCTCTTTGGGGTCCAGGCAGCAGTAGTTTTGGGTTTTCTGGTGCTCCACATTGTTTGGAGTCTCTCCTTTGCTCTGGACTGTGTACTCTTTCACCCGCTGCTTGAAGGCTTCCAGCTCAGTTCGGAAGACATCCAAATATCCCTCCTGGCCGGTCTTCAAGAGAAGAGAGGAGAAATTATCCATTACCATAACGGATTTACTACAGTTTCGCTTATTAAGCTCTCTAAACCAGATCCACTTGTAAATGGTGCCTTAAGAGATTTTAATATGAAATGAGAGAGGGGAGAGAAATACTCAAACTGTAAATACTCAAGCTGCGTATCTACATGAGCTTGAAGTGCAAAAGAGACTGGGGATTTCCTTACACTCACTCTACCTCCAGGTGAACGCCAGCCTGGGCCAGTATCAGTCTCTTGCTCACTTTGCAGTATGACTCTCAACTAAAAGCTGAAAGTAGCCGTATGTTTTCTGTGACATGATGGAATGATAACTTGTGACAGTTCTATCCCCCACACCTCTCATGAATAACCAGGGCAGCAGAGAGGCGCCATTCCATTTCATTTTATTGTAAGAAACATCACATAAAAGGAGGGAGGGGACAATGTAACCTGGATTTAACATCCACTACTATTATTACACAGTAATGAATGGTACTTCCCAGATTGCATGGGATGTACAGTGGTCATTGAGCCCGGGGTAGGCTGGATGCGACCATTGCACAAGCATGCTACGGTGTCTCAAGTCCGTATATGCATGATCAACACCACAGTTGTTTCTCAGTCAAATCTTTCAGAAACGATAATGCTTCATTTACTGAATAAACTCTCTCATTTGTAAGTCTTAATGTGTCACCAGACTGCATTTCATGGACTAGGGTACCACCTCACACATTCTTCACTTAAGAAGCTCTTCGGTTTGCCCTGTGAAGCCTTGCAGGACTGAAGCTCTGACTGCCGAGAATGGACTGCCCTCTTTTAAGCTTTGCATGGGTAGCTGCAATGTCTGACTGCTTACTATATGGCTGAAAATGCTGGCTGCAGTGTTGTCACTCATTGGATACCTACTGCAGAAGATTCTCCCATTATGAACAGGATTGTCTGTTCAAGATTGAGCGTTTAATTCTGGTGGCTGATTAATGTAACACAAGTTTATATTCCATCAGTAAAATAATGACCTTGGATCGTTATTGGCGATCAGCTTGATTCTGCAGTCAGATGTGAACAATTTGAGGCAATAACAAGCGAACTTGTCTACGCAGTATTTGCAAACCATGCTGACATGCTACAAGGGATATAAACAGATGTGGGCTATCAGCTGGTGTTGTATGAACGTGCAACACTACATCTAGCCAATGTCAGCCATGTGGGTTTTCGCAATTACAATGAGGAATGTGTCTGGGAACCCACCTTATACATGAATCACACTTGCACTCTAGCCTGGGGGTACATGCCTGAATGCATTTAAATGCATAGGCACAGTTGGAGGTGCTTTAGACTGACAACTAAGCAAGACTGCAGCTTAAGGCTGATCAAGGGCACTCAGCTTTCTCACTGGATCTTGGAAACCAAATTCATTCATTTAAGTACTGACATAAAGGACTGTGTCCTCAAGGAGGCAGATTTAAACATACTTGAAGCAATACTATTGTCAAACTGCAATAAAATGCCAATCACATGCAATTTCACTGCTGTTAGTTCAACAAGAATTAAAATGGTGTTCTTGTGCAGACAAACAACAAAAGTCAGACACATAAGGCAAATTGATGCATGCAGAAGAGGTCAGATGCATTCTGATTTTCAAAGGCCTCGAGTCAAAACAGTACAGGCTAAGTACACCCGAAAGTGGCCATCAAGAACAGGGCATATTTATGCACTTGGAATTCCAAGCAAAAGTCATATTAGGTCACGTCCCCCTCTAGTGGTAACACAACCTCATAACATCAAGCTATAAATGCTTCTCCTCACCCATTTATAGCAGATGATTAAACCATGGTTATATAATTAGCTTTAGTACCAGATTTAACTAGGGAGCAGCGCAGAACAGGTTTACAAGTTCAACTTCTAAATAAACCTTTTAAATAAAGTCCTTTTTTTCCCATTTTATAATTGCTCACGAATGGCCAATGTCAAAGTAACTAGATCTAGTGATCTGTGACCTGAAGGATCTAGTGACTGGGATGTATGGTAGTATATGTGGCTTCCCTTATCTAGTCAGGTTGCAAAAGTTAACTTAGGGTAGGGCTGGAATAGTGTTATGCTCACGCTCACTGGTTCAGGAGAGTTGTTAGCCTGGTCTGACACTGTTCATTCAACTTGAATGGATACGCTTCTGTTCTTTTGTGCTGGAAGTCACTCTGGATAAGAGCGTCTGCTAAATGAATGTAATGTAATGTAACTAACTGTGACATCCAAGCAGCCATCTGATGAGTAACTACCCTAACGGAAAAAGACGAAGCACAGATCAAACTCTGTAGACACTTAAGTGCAGATCATAAGAAAGGTAAACTCAGGACACAGGTGAATCGGAGTAGAGTGTTACTGACTTAGCACAGCTGACACCAAAACCCATTTTAGATCAAACGGTAGAGGTGAGGACTTTAATGTAGCATGCTAGTGACATTAAGAGCTGGAGCTAAGGTGAGCTACGGCTGTGAATCTAGCCTTAGCTCCAACTGAAATTTGAGCGTTAATGCATCTTATTTAATGTCTGTTCAATATATGCTTCGTAAAATAAGGTGTATTTTGTGTTTAAGACACGCTGTAATTTTATAAGTTAACCATATTTTGCCAATTACCCCTGACGTCTGAAGCCGTGGTGTGTTTCCCCATCTATAAGAATACATATATACATACATACATATATGTATATAAAATGAAATAGTATCATATTATTTTTCTCTGGTAACAAATGTTCTGGTAACCTTATGGAATATATCAACCTGGTTTACCAAGGTATACATTAAGATACTGATACAATACATATGATGCCAAGTCCTTACTTCTATTTTATGCTAACAGACATGATTAGACAAATGCATCCACACAGCATCAGTAATAGTATATTTGCATACAATCTGCTCTAAACCCAGGTAGATAGTTGCCCGATGAAAAACAGAAAGGCTTCTTCAAAAATATGACAGGAGAGAACACTTCCTGCCGCGTATGTTCAATTACTGTGAGGTGTGACAGTTTAATAGAAACTGCATGTCAGCATGGGCTGCATGCAGTTCATAGCCACAGTGTGTAACCAGCCCGCAGTGCCACGCACTCTTACTGCACATCAAGCTGCAAACTGTGCTTACTCTGGCTTTCTGGAAGAACTGCCGGAAGCACCCACGGGGGTCCTGTTGGGAATTGCTGGCCATCTCCAGGATGAACTGCATGGCTACAGCCTGGTGAGCGACCTGCTCCATCAAGGCTTCTTTCTGTGAGAGACACACAGCAACAGGAGCCATTATTTCATTCCCGAAGACCACTGGGCCTCGGCAACTGTGCTCATCCATGGGAAACTGAGCAGCAGACATGGAGAGAAAGCGATGAACTGAAGGAGAGATGCTGATTTGGTTCCACAGGGGGGGTGGGAGGCCATTCGAGCAGTCCCTTTAGTTAAAATTAGAACTACTGTCAAAGACGACACAATCAAACTCACAATGGAATGCTTAGGACAAATATCAGGATATCAAATACAACTGATATTGTTTGCTTACTCTGAGTGATTATAGATCTCTCCCAGGAGAAGTAAGAGGGGATTAATCTGTAGAGCGAAAGTGAAACTGCAGCCCTATTCACACTTGCATGAAACCCAGGTTGTTTCCACTCTCAAGATTAAAAGGACTGACTCAAATGAAGTGGCTTGCACAAGGCTCAAGAGACACCAAGCTGATTCAGCTACGAGAGAAGAGGACGGCATGTGAACGAGTGCTTGAGTGTGTGTCTTTAAGAGAAGGGGGACAGTATGGAGGCGTTACTGTGTGAGTGTTAGCTTCTTTAAGAGAAGGGGCTGGTCTGACCTCCTCTGCCTGGAGTCGGAAGCACCACAGGATCAAGTAGTTGGCCGTCTCCTCGCAGATGAGGTGTGTCCTATCAGACAGGAAGCGCTGGCTGTCATCCCACCGCCGCAGCATGCCTGCATGCACACAAAGGCACATGAGTGTGTGCACGTGCAGGCGCGCGCCCGTGCACACACACAGGGGACATGAGCACTGGTCAATGCACTTGCTCTTAATCTTTTGTATTGCAGTGTTACAGGTTTACACTCCTTATCTGGCCCATTACACATATAGGTAACATACAAAAGTCGAAGAACTTTTCTAAATAAATAAAATACTTAGGGTGTACTCACAAGTAGTTTTCTCGATTGATTTTAACGGAGGTGGTTTGTTTAGAGCTTTATGCAAAAACCCTGAGTGATGTAATGTGAATCAAGACAATCAAACCATTAAAGAGGAACTTGGAACTGAACTATGTGCATCAAAAACATTTAGCATTATGAAGTAATGCAGTCAGGTCACCTGGAAATGAACCGCTTAGAGAGGGCACTATTGTTGAAGGAGTAGATCTTACTCTGTTAGAGGGACTGTTTATAGGCTCTCCTCTTAAGCTGTAAATTTTGAACAGAACATTCCAATAACACTATTGAGTTCTGATTTCTTTCCAACAATCCATGGAAACTAAAGTTGTATGTTGTCTCATTAATTCTAAATTTACCAAGACTCTCACAAGTGGTGTTCTTATCACTTACCAAAATGTCTCAATTCCTGTTCATATTTCTGAACAAAGGTTTTGCTTTTGTCATGTTCCGCTTCCGCGCTTCCACTTTGAACATTAATGATACTCTACAAAGAAAAGAGGAAGGGGCTTTTTCACATTGTATTTTTGACAATAAATCACCCGTTTCATCAGGCATGTGCACTGATTTACAGAAATACAGCATTTATCATGACACAAGAGTTTAAGACAGAGCAGAAGTAGGTGTCAGAGGGTCCCCTCCTCACTTACAGGATAAAGGTACCCAATATAATATTTCAAAAACAGCACCGGCATTCCCGTGTGTCACTACCTTGTCGAAGACGTCTCGGCTGCTGAGCAGGCTAAGCACAGGGCTCCTGCTGAGGTCCTGGCTTCCCAGCATGCTCTCCTTGTGGCGCCACTCCTCCTCTGTCTGGGAGAGCTCGGCGGAGCTGGTGAGGGCCCGGGCACGCTCCTGCTCCGCCGACTCCGAGCCATGGAGCTCCAGGCCACAGAGCTGGTCCTGCGCCTCCACCAGCTGCCAGCTGGACTCGATGGAGGCCTTCACGCACCGCTGTTGGCTCTGGCACAGCGACGCCATTCTCTCTGCGCTTGGCTAAAAACACACAGTGGTGGGGGGAGAAGAAGTTACACTCATCTGATGTCATGCAACGCCTTCCCCACTAAGCTGAGACCCTGGTCTGCCGTGAGATATAGACACAGGAGTCTGATGCCTAGCGCAGGACTGAGCTTAAGAGTGTAGGGGATGAGGTACAAGATACCCCCACCCTTCATAGAGACTGCAATGAGAACTTAACTAGCCCCTGCTGTGAGGGGCATAGATCTCTTCCTTAGCTAGGTAGCTGTTTATATTTGGAAGTCATGAGCTGTATGGCTTCCAAGTCTGTCAGTTCAATTGCAGCTTAGAAGAGTGTTGTATTTCCACACAGGTTTCACGTGCAACATAAGCCCTACTGATATTTACCCTGAAACTCAGCAGTAGCTGTAGTAGGAAGGTTTTTCCATGTGAACTCAATCACCCCAGTGCCAAACCTAAATGATAATAACATTCTTCACGTGTTATGCAAAATCATCCTTGTGGGTCTGCCCCAAATCAATTATTATTACAGATGTAAAGAGTGATGAAAAGATCAAGCTCATCTGTTTTCTTCCCTAATATTTTCCTGCACTTGGGTTTGCAGTTATTGTCACCTATAGAGACTCCCTATTCAATTGTTATGAATAATATCAGTTTTATTTCAGTGTTAAATGTCCCATTAATCCTGACATTTCATTGGCTCATGCGACAATCCTGTGGCAGTGACCCATGTGTCCGTGCATCCTGTCAGACTCTCAGATGACATGTGAAATGGTAAATGAGAGGTATTTATTTGATTGGATACAGGTTGATGTTAGAGTCCTATGGATGTTGTATAGTTGCTTTATTCTGAATTATACATTTTATTATAGTACAATGATGTATTGATCATCAGCTGCCCTGGATAAGAGTGTCCAGTGACGTACTTTTATAATTAGCCACAAGAGGTGCAACCACGCTACCCTCATCTTGGCCACAGCAGCGGAGAGAGGAAAATCTGTTGGGCTACTTCGAAATGGCTGTGTAATGGCTCCTGATCTCATCAGACATCATGCTTGCCAAAAAAAAAAAATCACGAAAAGCCTAAAATAGCTTTTCCATAAATGGAAAATATTTCAATTAAAGATTTTAAAAACCGCATGCAGTACACTGAAATACAGGTGTAACGACAACACTGCAGATCAGTGTTTCTAAGTTAACCATAGACTGACGTTTTGATTGCGACAAATAAATTTGATACATCACTGTTTAGAAATAAAATGATAGAACCCTCTCTATAACAAGCTAACGTTACCAACAAAGTTACCTACTTTCCGGTCCAAAGTTTAGTGGCGATATTAGTTGGCTAGATAGCAAGCTAACGGATGTTGTTTAAGACAAAAATATCGCAAGTTACGCTGGGGCAAAATAATTCACTACGTTGATAACTACTGAACAACGGAGTCAGCTACGTTGAGGACTTACACATGCGTGCATGCACAACACCATACTGGCTGGCCAGACAGTAAACACAGGTAGCAAGCAGCTAACGTTAGCTAAATTAGCTAGCTAGGCAGTCTTATCAGCAATGCTGAGTTGCTAGGTATTGCAAGCCACTTCGCAACCAGTATGTGGAATGTTTTTTGCACAGCGATGACTGCTATTTTTATTTGCACTATAAGCTAGTTAGTTAGAATAAAAAAGGCATCCATATGGTACTTAGCTACGTTGAACAACTCCATCACTAACATGACACAATACCTGCTGATGATGAAGCGGTGAGCTGAGGAAGCTTTTTGATCCAGCGACACCGCTGATCTCTTCCTCCGAGAACATGGCAGCTCCACTGCCGAACCACTCCATCGCCACGCTGTTATCCCTCAGATCTCAATGTACGGCCGCAAACCCCTGAAAACGGGGACAGTTTGTATTAGGCCAGCTAGTTAGAACAACCTGCTTGGAATCAAGGCTTTAAAACATCAGCTGCCGTTTTTAGAGATGACAACTTCCACCTCCATGGTGCTGACTCACACAACCACGTGATCTAGGACTTTGATCACATGACATCTGCTATGGCAAGGTACGAGGAGATCAAACTCAGTCCTGCCCCCCTGTGTCAGCTGGGGATGGCTCCAGACAAAAGTAACCATTTACACAGAACATTCTCTAGTATAAGCAACAGTTTTTAAGAATTTTAAATATACTATATAGTATACCTATACTATTTTAAAGTAAAATGATGGAACTGTAATTTAATTTTAAAAAAAATCACTCTTGCAGAGTTAAGTTTGTCACTCTCCTGGACAAGACTGGTGAGTTTAAACAGGGCCCTTTGTTTTGAATGGGCCCTGACTTGGGCCCTGACTGTTGACTGTTTTTTAGGCCAGATATTTTGCTCTCCCTATTGATAAAACAATGTACAAGTACGTAGCTAGTATATGTGCATGTTTCAAAGACAACATTCTTAAAGCATGCATCTACCATTTATCATGCTTAGAACACAAGAAAGCTGAAATGTGAAACAATTAAGAGAAAGCTTTCAGATTGCCACTTAATCATTCAAATTGCCATCCTTGTTAATTAAACAATCTCATGCTGTAGCTTTTGCAACAGCACGCAAATTGCAGACAATCTGCGGTGCTCCGCAAGCATAATCATTTATTCTATTTACGCAATTGGTATCAATTATTCTGTTAATTATTTTATTGTTAATCAAGGAGGATAAACGGGAACAGGTTGAAAGTAACCATAGATTTAAAGGTAATGTTTCGCCCCCCGCCTCCTTTTTGCAGCTCACCAGACGCCACTGGTAAACAGGCTGTCTTTATGTTATAAACCCAATCTGCATTTAGTAAGATCAAAGTTATAGTTAAAAAGGCACTACCAAATGTGTAAAAAAAATCTGCCAGACTGACAAATCTGATCTGATCCTTTTAACTTTTTAATGTGTAAGATTGGTTGCATGTCTTTACAGATATTCAATAGCCTCTAGATCAGCGTTTCTCAACCCTACTCCTGGCGGCACCCTGTCCTGCACATCTTCTATCCTTGCTCTACCTACCTGACTGAACTCATCAGTGGCACATTTTATTAGCTGAGCACACCTGATCAAGCAGCAAGGATAGATAGAAGATATGCAGGACAGGGTGCTGCCAGGAGTAGGGTTGAGAAACGCTGATCTAGAGGCTATTTTTTGTACCAAATCCACCACAGTGCACCACAGGAGTGCAAATGCTGAATGGAGAATAGGTGCCCACCCCCACCCCCACCCTGAAATCCCATTTTTCTGACAGATTGCAATTGGAGGCGCAGCCTCCATGGAGAAACTTTAAATAAGACAAGAGGGGATTTTAGGATGTTCAGTAGTTGGCCATTTATGAATATGGTACATTTCAAATATTTCAAGTAAAAATCAAGGCAATAGGTGCATGCAATTAGGCTTAATATTTAAGCATTTTTAATTATGTAATGAGAAAAAAGGTGGGATATTAAAAAAACACTGATAATATTAAGGCTTGGCTTTTACTGCCTCCTCTGACCACCCACGACTGGTTTCTATGCTACTAGCGATGAGAATCTACAAAAACTTGAAAACATTGCATTAATGGTTTAATAACTAATAATTACAAGAAGTCAAAGCCTCGGCTCTGAAATATCTGTTGGGAAAGTTACAGATATTATACAGATAGTAAAAAATATTTCCATTTGAATGTACATAGCACCTTTTTCTGTGGAATGGTTTCATTCTGCACATTGTAGTGCAGTAATATACTTTGAGAATGAATGACAATTAGAGAGAAAGGATGTACAATAAAAACCACAGTTAACACAAGGGTGACATGCCCCTGCCACAGGCTCACAATTTTATGCCAAATCTTTATTCCCCTTTACATCAAGATGTATTCAGTTTGGCATTTTAAGCTAGTAACTCAAACTTCAAAAGTCAAATGAACAGAAACATGAACACAGTCATGCATGCATGTGCAAATAAATGCTGACTGTACTATTTGAACTTTAAATTGAAGCCAAGTTACAAAATAACCATTTAAAAAATGTCTCCTCTGGAATCAGTGAAAATTTAATACAGTGCCATGGGAATCTGAGCCACAGCAATCTTGACACTGAAACATTACCAGCCTAGACTTTCAACAAGATATTAATACACCATTGCACTATGCAAGTGAAATAAATCTGATTTGAAAAATCAGCCTACACCTCTCTCAGAAAGAAAAAAAGTAATTCTGCACTGTGTACTTCATATTGACTAGACCTTAGCCAATTCCCTTAATGTAACTTGTTTACAAAAATATATTCCTGTCATCTATGTTAATCAAGTGTTTTCCCTAATACCAACAGCAATTATAGTTGTTCATCTTACTTTGTTTGGCTTCACTGTTGAGAGGAATCCCTCCCTCCCCTTCTCCCCCAAATAAAAACAAACTAAATGCTCCTGATTTCAAGGGGGCTCTTGTAGAGCTTTATTATGGATACTCTTACATAGCTTTCTTATGGACATTCCTACAATATTGATACCTACATACAGCCAGTAGTGTAAACAGCTTTAGGTATGGTAAGTGCAGATCGCTGCTTAGATCATTATGAACAAAAAACAACACAGTGTGGTACAGACATTTATAATTTTGATAATACCCTTAGCAGTAGTCTGTATGGTAATCTTAAAACAAAACTGGAGGTCAGAGTTACTACACTAAAAATTTCACAAACTGAGATATAGAGTGAATAATAATAATAATAATAATAATCAGCAGGGACCGCAGGCACTGTCCATACCACTAGTGTTTAAGAGGGGCAGTATTAAGGCCTGTCTAGTGGCTGTCGTAATCCTTCTTGTCCTTCTTGCCCTCGCCTTCAAAGCTGTCCACTCCATTGCTGTTCTCAAGCCTCCTCTTCCGGTTGGTGCAGTCGTTGAAGCGCGGGTTCATCTGGGACAAGGGGTCCATGCCCAGAACTTTGTAGATCTGGCGGAATGCAAGCAGCCTGAGGGCAAACTAGAGAGGAAGAGTGGGGTGGGGGGTTGGGGGTGGAGAGATTGTCACACAGCAGCCTATATGCAGAGGTGGAAAACCCCGGCTTCAGAAAGTAAAGGTCCTACCATGTATTTGTTCTAGCCATTCACTCAAGGTGATTTCACTAATTAGCTCCTCTACCTGGCTGAAGAGTTGTGCTAATTAAATTCATCTGGTGTAGTGTATGGGTGGAACAAATACGTGGCAGGACTTTTACTTTCTGAAGCCGGGGTTTTCCACCTCTGCCTATATGTTCTATATATATATATATATATATATATATATATATATATATATATATATATATATATATATATATATATAAACCTTGATGAAAGAACACCTGATTTGTTATGTTGGGGGGTCTGTGGAGGAAGACAGTAGCCCCTTCAGCCTATTAGAAGCAGGATTTAACACACCACAGTGTAGGTCATAAATATGTATCATTTCTCAATTATGTACCATTACCACCAAACGTTTAGACCAGGGTAAGGAGACACATTTTAATGTGTAAAATCATGTGCTTGAATCAGTTAACTAAGTTATATATCAACAAATATGGATGAAACCAGCTTTACATGACAGAAATCAACCATGTGCACTGAGTGGCTTTGAGCTGTAGTCGGGGGCCGGGGTCTTGGGTTCACCTGTGCACTAGAGGTGATGTCCTCTCTCTGTTGCACTGTCGTGGCACCCAGGGTGTCTGTGGGGTTCTTCTCACAGGGGTCCATCAGACCTGGTCCACCTACACAGACAACCCTGCATATTAGCCTAGAGCAGCGTTTCTCAACCCTATTCCTGGCGGCACCCTGTCCTGCACATCTTCTAACTATCCTTGCTCTAACTTACCTGACTGAACTCATCAGTGACACATTTTATTAGCTGAGCAAACCTGATCAAGCAGCAAGGATAGATAGAAGATATGCAGGACAGTGTGCCGCCAGGAGTAGGGTTGAGAAACACTGGCCTAGAGCATTATGTTACAAATACCCAATACTGAACTTGTATCAAACACAACCCCTCTGATTAAGCTAACACCCTAACCAAATGCTACATCAACATGAAAACCAATAGAGAGACATTTGGTTGGAATTGCTTTGTAGAAAGAACACCACAATTCCACCATACCGAACAGAGAGAAATAATGACAAATAAGGATTGTAACTATGTCACTAAGCTGCTGTACAATATTGATAGCAGTGTGACTGTCTAGCACCTCTTTTGTCTCCAGCACGTCAGGAAATGGATCTAATTCACAAAATACAAGTAAATATTTAAGTAACAACCAATGCACATTCTACTTAAAATATATGTCAAAAATGTATACTGAACATACATGATGAAAAAAGACTCAGAGCTGCAAGCAAACGGAGCAGCAAACTGCCATTGTCTTAACTCTTAAGTAGTTAACTTCTGTCATGCTGCACTGAGGTCTTAATCTTTTGGATCTTATTTAAAATCATTTTAAATAAGTTGTGCTAACGTGAAAGACTTTAACCAACCCAACTTTTAACTGTCCCACTACCATCATCCACATGATTTGCACATTAGTATGTTTTTGGATTTTAGCAAATACAGATGATACACAAGGCTGTTTTGGGCGCTATTGCTACATAATGTCTGCCATTTGTGAACAGGGATGAAAGAAAAAAGTGATTTAAAAAAGGCTCACAAACCTCCAAATGACTTTTGACAGTGTAATCAAACAACTTATTTTTAAAATCTAAACTGTTTTAAGTTGACCTTCTGTAGTTTATTTTTTAACAAACGAGATCTATATATTTTTAAAAAACATTTTTTAAATTTTGTTTTACATGTTACAACTTCATTATAAAGGAGCTTTGTGTTTGTGAGCCAAGGTATAGCTGATTTACACATTGTTTTTGGTTCTTCTCTGCTGAATTTTTCATTCATATTGTCTAATTCGCTAAAACGCTAATTCAATTAGTGGCAGCCTTACTAGCTAATTTAATAAGCATAACTCAATGTTATTCAGTAAACGGTGTGAATGGGTATTCATTTTAGGAAGGCATTCCAGTATGCTCACTTTGCTCTTCACTGAGTAACAAATTGAATCTTGGATCACACTTTTTCTGTCCTCACACAACACACAGTTTTATATCTCATTTCTTGGACCACACGAGTCATACCTGGTAGCAGGATCCCTGAAGCAATACATTCAAATACTCTCCTCAGTGCATCTCCAGGGCTCAGGGGGGCTGAGGCGCTGGATATGGCCTTCTCAACAAGCAGCTCCATGGCCTTTAGAATAAGAATGAGCATCAGATCAGCTCACATTACACACATACCTCTCCTATCTCCTTACTCCAGATAACTTATTAAACTGTATAAAGGTAGGATGGAGTCCACCTGTAATGATGAATGAAGGTCTGCATGCACCCCCAAGGTACAGGTATCTACACTGTGTAGTGCTGTGCAATCAGGCCCTTGAAAGTGTTTTTACTTTTACTTTATTCTTACCCTCAATAACCAGGACCAGTAACAGAACCAGCAAGGACCAGAAACAGAACAGGGAAGTCATATTCAATGTGCTGATAATGACCAGAATATTGTGTGTCAATTTCCTGGCCTTTAAAAAAAAAAAAAAAAACCCAACCTTTCAGTTTCAGTTTAAAGTAAGTCATTGGAAAAAAAGAATTCAATCGACAACACACCCTGTGACAATCCACTGCAGTGTGGCAGAGCTGAAAACATTTTAAATGGATAATTACACTGTTCATTTACAGTTATAAAATGGATAGTTTCAACCAAGTACTCTGACTGATTACCTGGAGGTTCCAGCTGTACTAGTATTCATTGTAACAGCACAACTAACTAGCTATGTGTTATTGAAATCACTTTACATATTAATTTGCAATCAATAACAAACTGTCATTCACTGAGATGTGAGCACAAGGGTGCTTGTGTACAGTAGTTAGCTAGCAACACCTGAAACGGAGCACTGATTTAACACATTAAATTAAAAATATCAGTTACTTCACCAACCGCAGTTAGTATTTCCTATAAATACAGAGAACATATTACACTTAACTATCTCTGCATTTAAAGACCTTGTGCAGTTACAAGGTTTTAGCTAGCTACAAAGGTTATTGTTTCAGTGGCTTAACAATGCCAGTTGAGTTAAAACTACTATACATGTGATGAAGCTGGGATATTTATAGTTTTCACAACCCTGCAAATGTTAGTGCATACATATAAAAATGGGAAGTAACATGGCTAGCTAAGTTATCTGTGCCACTAGCTCGCTGCTATGGATGAAGTAGGTGTGTCATGTTGACCCAAGTAAGTTGACAGATTCCTGGTTAGTTAACAGTTATCTTTAGCTGATTAGCTTGCTACTTTTTTAGCTTATTGTTGACATATCCAGTCTTTACAAATTGTTCTCAACAGAGGAGATATAGCTGGAAACAACATTTAAACAGTACTGTAATTTTTAGATCTGTTACATATACAGGTGGTGATATGAAGTAACTGATAGGGTGGACTCATTTATTTAGTTTGATGAAGCCATTTTATTACATCTATGAAGCTGGCTCTCTCATAAGATTTAACCATTTCACAACCATTTAAAATAAGTTTGTGGATCCATTTTATAAAGCACACACCCTCTCCATGTATTATTGTTATTGCAATTATTGGCAATTGACATCACTGGCATGCCAATAATCACAACACACCCCTTTGTGTATTGCTGCTTTAAAAATAATCAGGCCATCCTCTCGGATCAGAGACCATGTCCAGTGGTTGGAGTGTTATTTGAATTCAAAACCAGTTGTAACTGGAATTGAAAGAGTGGTGGCTACTCACCCAGCTGGGGAAGGCAGACCAGGTGGTGACACGCTGACACAGATCGCGAAGGATGCGGATGATAATCACGCAGGATTGAAGTCCATTGGCTCTAGCCTTGAGTGCAATGAAGTCAGGTTTAGTTGGTTACAGGGACATACAGCTCACTCACACATGGGCTGGGTCTCAAGGAGGTGCAACACTACTGTTCAAAATGGAAGCTTGAGATCAGTTCAGTTCTCATTCCCTTAGGTGTTTTATGTCAGCTGCCATTCACAGCAGTATTTTACCTCATCGTTAGTAAGAGAGGTCAAAGTTTGTAAGATGCACCAGGGAGTGGTCCTTGTCATCTTACAAACCCTGACCTCATGATTTTGAATAATTCACAAACAAGTACTTCAAATTACATGAAAAGCTTGGAAGAAGAGCATAGGGACTGAATAAGACAAGGAAATCTGCTTTACTTTGCCTTTTGCCATATAGCAGTAAACTTATCAGATGTTCCTTTTCTCTCAATCCCTATTCAAAAATCACAAAAGTACAAAAGCTCAACATTAAAGCTTTCATGACACTTTTATGCCAAGTTACACTGCAGCCTTATGGAGCGATGTCTTACAGTAACACACTGTAGACTGTAATAGTGCATGTTAATGCTTGAATAAATGCAAGGATGCCTTGCCATTTTGATATCACCAGAAAAAAGTTTGTATTAGAATGTTTGAAAATAATGAATTGTGAGAACAAGAGACTCATTTAGTTACCAGTTACATTTTTCTGGTGAGAACATACAAATACTGTAGGCATCCTTGATTTTTTTCCCCCCAACAAAATTTCTGCACATTTGTGTCTGGTGGTGACTAAATTAAATGAACAAGCATTTTATCACAATTACATAAAAAGAATAAAGAGGCTTATCTCATAAGGCTACAATATTAAAGTAAAATGATGTTCCAAACCTGGAACCACTTAGCGTGGCGTAGAGCAGCCAGAGCGTCAAGGCATTTTTGCCTGTCCAAGACGTCCGCTGGGTCTTTCACCAAACCCGAGGTTACATCTAAAAATGGATCGAACTGTCAAAGGGTGGTGAGGAATGGGTGTTTGACCAAGACAGCAAGACGTTCTCAGACACAAACACATTGCCACACATACCAAGCTAACTCCCCATGGTAGTTCATGATATAGAATGCTTCCCCTACAATAACTGCAAAGACATTCCCTGCTATCTAAAGACACCAACCATACAGTAACAGCTGAAACAAAGGTGTTACTGGGCCAAGATGTGAAACCACCATACCCGAATATAAAGTCTTCCTTTAAAAGCCACATTGGCACTTCTCATATTACAATTCTGAAAAATCAAGAGGTAGGGTAGAGTGAGTGAATTGGATGCACACTGCAGTAGCTCACTCACAATCAGGATATGCCACACATATTTGTAACTCAGGATGACCTTGGCAGCAGTTTCAGAGCCATGTGGAGCTATCAACAGGTGACTGATGTTACCCTATAAAGGTCTTTTGCTGTAACACCAGGACACAAAGTCAACAACTGTTTCTATCCAGCTGCATGGCTCTTTTCATTTATGAGGCTTCCCTTGGTCATAATGGCAGATGTCTGTGGGTGGATTAAATAAATCCTCATTACTCTTGCCACACCTCAAGAAATGTCTCAAAAGCAGGCATTGGCAGATTCACACTCATGTCTTGAATTGAATAGTTATTTTTCCATTGGCTCTTAGCCGTCTGTCACCGCTCCTAAAACCAGACGCAGATCAGGAAGAGACCAAAATTTCAAACTTGCTTAATATCCACTGGCAGCTTGTAAGACTTGTGAAGAGCAATTGCTGTTCCTTGTAGTTTCAGACATGTGACACTAAGATATTAAGCCAAAGTATGACTTCAATGAGCGTGTGCAAACTGCAAAAAGAAATGTGGCCCATAGTAAAATGTGTCCCTATGGCAACTGAAAAACTGAATCAGGCCAGCACCGTAAAGTATCTAGGCTTAGCCATTTAACACAATTTTCCAATTGAGGCATTGCTTCTGGAACAAGTCAATGAATCTTGTCAAGTGAAGTTGGATATAGAGTCAGTCAGTCAAGTCAGTGGCATTGAGTTTTCTATTAGAATCTTGCTAGGTGGCATTTAAGAAGGCGGTGCAGCTGTCTAGTTGGAACTGGAGTAAATACCCAAGCACATCTAACATGGGAGCAGATGATACATAAGAAAGAAGTTGAAGTACTTCTGTTTCTACTTCTCTAGGCATATTTAGTCCCTTTAGAACAAGATATGGTTAGTTTGCGCAATTTAGCCAATTCATACAGCCAATTGCTAGACTAGCCTCTCAGGATAGACTTAAAAATGACAAGTTCCTCCACAGTACTGATACTAAGAGGAAATTAGATTGAAATGTTTCCCACTGATAACAACTAGGAATGAATCACAAACTGCTAAATGGAACACAAAAATATGCATGTACTTTACATTGTTTTCTTTGCTCCTACAACCCTTATGGCTTCAGTCATGTGTAAACTCACTAAAAAACCCAACTTGAAATCATGGACATCTTTTGTGACATCAGCAAACATAATCCAGTGTTTTAACATATAAATGCTGTGCCTTCCAATCACTTTGAAGGTGTGAAATGACAGTCCAGTTTCAGAGTTCACTACAGGAAACATCTGCTTGAATAGTAGACTTAGGAAAGACTAACCAATGTCAATGGGTTATGGCTATGAGCATGATTAAAAAAAAGGAAAAAGAGGAAGATAAATAAAGAATTGGTAAAAAAAAAAAAACCTAACAGGAAATGGCAGCTTGGTGATCATTTAGTATTGCATGGCAGGTGTGGCAAAGTGTTGGTGAAACCCTTGGTCAAAAATCCTTCCGAAGCAGTGTCAGCAGCCTCTGACGGGGAAAAAAGCTGTTGAAAATAAAGTGAGAAGGCTTTGGACTGGACTCGTAAAAAGCCACAGATACAGGGAGACAGCAGGCCTTGCTGGAAAGAAGAGAAGCTCCCAACAAGGGTTAGGATGTCACTGCATGCATACCTAAGTCAGCTGGCTTTAAATCCCACTCATTGTGCCCAGATGGCTGTAAACCCAGGTGCAATCAGATTCCTCTCACAAAGCCTTCTTCCCTGAAGCTAACAGATACTCCCCTAAGGATACCCGAACAGGCAGGGTGACACTGTGGTTATGAAGCTGCCCACAGTTCTGAGTGGCCTTTCGACATCATTGTATTCAAGGGCAGGCTCATCCTTCCACCTTTAATCAAGATACTCAAATCTGTGTGTCATTCTGTATGACATCAACCTGGCTTCTGACATCCCATCTCAGATTTACTTGAAAGCTCACACATACTTTTCTCCAGTCAAGGGCAGTACTCAAGCAAAACATTAAATTTCTGTCTCTACTTTTGGGATGGGGTTGATAAGTGTTTTGGGCATTGTGCCTGCTCATGTCACCTTTAATTTTTTATGTCCAATAGGACAAAATGGGTAGTAAAAGCCAAATGTTCTCATTCTTTTACCATCCGTCTTGTAGAATATATATAATACACATTATTATAAATTAAATACCCCTTTTATTGTTAATTATAAATCATAACTGTAAAATCTTTCAAAATTGTTCCGATTTTGACATAGCTCTGAGGCCAGTCTAAATCCAGTAAAAGGTATTTTGGTAAAAGAATAAATACTGGGGTATACAATGAGTTTTAAGTGAGATCCACACTGTGTCCATTCAAATAAAAGGTTACTGTCATAATGCAAGCATGGGCAAGCACAGCTAAACACAGAAATGGCCCAACTAAAACTGTGCATTTATAAATTTGGCCTGAGCAGTCCTTGACTGTGACAATGCACAAAGTTTCAAGAGTATCAGAGGGTCATGTAAGGAGCATGTTGATATCACATTGAAAGATTCCTTAAGAAAAGGACAAAAGTAACAGTTTGCCTCCAAAAGGACCCTAGATCACTGTTCATGCACATCATGCCTTTTTTCCATCATCCATCGATTGACTGATTTTTGCATTTTAGTCTGGTATAGCACATGTATTTCACTCAGGGGAGCACATTCATTTCTGCACAGGGGACCTCGGAGGGATCAACTTCTCACCAGACAAAAATAAGCGTTTTGTTTCCTGTGGGGACATTTCTGACATGGCAGTATTATTTTCATCCATTTCTTGGAATGAAAACTGGGTCCTCTTTTTCCATACATTCTATATTGCTTTACCGTCATTTGTTAGTATCTAAAATGAACCAAAGCCCACCAGAAGCTTCCCTAAATGAGAGAGACCCACAAGAAGGTGGTTTGTCAAGTTGAGGAGAGGGGAATTCAGGAACACAGGAAACAAAAATGAATCTTACCTGGGACCTAACTAACATTACGCAATGCAGACACTGTTCATGCTTGCTGGATTTTTGGAAAGCTAAGAGCACTGGCGAGTGTTACATAGAGTGAACCTGGAGCTTTTCTGCTGGCACCTGAGGGACAGTAACTGGCTTAATGTTAAGATGTGCATGTTACTTGTAAAACTTGGAAATCATGGGAGCTCCACATACTTTAAGTTACGCCGGAGTGGGTTCGATGGGCTACAACAGAAGCTCTTGGTTTCAGTAGAATTTGGAGCATGACAAATTACACAGGAGCCCTTTTTGGAATTACACTATTCAGTGTGGATCAGAACCCAGCCCAAAGACAAACTGAATTTCAAAACTTTAAAATGATGGCTTTGCCTTCAAAACTATTCTCTTGGATGATGTCAATTCAACTACTAGCTGAAAAAATGATTGACTTTGTTAAATGTCTGACGACTCCATATACATACGAGCCACGTGGTGTTGATTTACATGTGTTAAAAGTAAAATCAGTATGGTACAAAATCGATGGGCCTTTTGGTAACACTTGGTGCTTTGGTGGTCACAAGTCAAAGACTTTGCATGCCAGGGCTTTTGAAGGCATGACAGCCTAGGAAGCTCCACACCCCCAGGCACAAAAGCTAGAACTGAAATTATGGCCATTCGCTTTGCTATGTTATCATACTAAGGGATAAAAAACATCAGCAATAACAGCCAGAGGTAGCATGGCTACGCCTCTCTAATAACTTCTGCCTGCTCTGTGCCAGCAAATGGGCTCTTCAGGATACCGATATGGACGTATTCAGAGGTTGAGGTCACAGAGAGGCCCTTGTTTTTCCAACCTCCGTCCCGCGCATTCTCCTCTCGGATTACAGGTGAGGTCAGTGTGACGGTGACTTCCATCTTTGGCTCGGCGCAGGACGTCAGGATGATGGCTGCCTCCTGGACAGAGCCTTTCACTTCGTATTTTTCTGGTGTCACCATCTTTTTAAGATGAAGAAAGAGATGTCACAGTGTATACACTGTATGACATCAGCTACACCAGAAGAGACCATGGTGATTTAGCAGCACTAAAGCAGACATCCAGGCGACTTACACATACACCCCTGGATACTTAGTAAAGCAATTCCAGACACCATTTGAGATATTCAAATCCCATGTGAGACAGCCAGTTATGAGTTAATGCTTAACTGCTATGCATTTCTGCCTCAAACTACCAACCCTTATTAACCTGAGGGACTTATTAACCTGAACACTTATGTCCCTTCCCTGCCTCCCCATGTGAAGATAGAACACTGCTACATATTAACACCAGTCTATTCCTTCCGATAATGAAAGGCTGAACTGTGAGTGCATAAAATACCATTACTGTATGATTATTAGACTGGGGATTTTGTTATTCTTTTCATATGCCAGCCTGATTCAGTGTTATGAAACTGATATGAACGAAGAGACAACAAATAGTTTAGTGGTCAAATACACATCTTCACATTCATACACCTTCACATTCATACATGAAGTTTATCCATGTCAAAGCAACACTGAAATACATCTTCCTGCTGACATCTGAACACTGCTACCATCGACAACATGCAAGAGTGAACAGAGATGTGCGGCTCACTGAGAGCACAGCTCCATCCTGTTAATATTTAACAACCAGCATTTTGTTTTTCCATATTGACATTCTTTTGGAGGTAATTTTGGAGAAGCTTGTACCGTCAGCTGCTTGGGAAGGAGCTCCACAATGCGTGTGAGGAGGGTCTTTGTGGGTTTTTCATGGCAGAGGAGGACCAAACTGACGTTCTTGTCCCCGCGGAGTAGCAGGCCTTTGGCCAGCACGCCCACTCTCATTATACCCTTTAGTGCCCTACAAGGAAGAAAGGGAGGAAACTGAACCACACCCACCTTCATCTAAACTGTGCTCATAAACAATAACTGCAGTGCAAGTACGAGCAGAAAAAATGAACTAGCTGCTTCATACTTCATTGGGCCTTCAGGCAAAGGCTGAAGAAAGGCCTTAAATATTTTGCTCAAATTTTGGTGGTGTCAACAGTTAATAATACATGAAGGATTCTGCAAAGTTGAAGAGCACTATATTGTACATGTACAGGAAAGCTCTGGAGCTTATTATTAATACATACCCAAGAAGGAAAATATACAATGTATAAAAAGATAGGTCTGGAGTATGATTAAGCCTTGTTTCACTGCAATTATTTCAATATGTTTTGCCCCTCAGCCTCCAGCATGAATTTTCTTGGCTCTGCAATAGTGGTTTCTCTCACCGAGTCACTAAAAGTCTGTGAACCAGACAGTCTTGGCTCGCGACCTGTGCGAGTGACTTGTACTGCCATAGAAATAATGTGACTGGATAATGTGTCGCACCTCTCTCGCTGGAAATCCTTCTCCTTGTCCTTATCCTCATCCTTGCCCTCATCACAGATGATGTCAGACACCAGTTTGAGCGCTCTCTCCGTGATGGACACGATTTTCTGGATGGCCTGGAGTTCTTCCTCGGCTGGGTAGATGGCCGCGTGTTTGGTCATCACGTACCTGTCGTCTGAGGAGTCCGGCCGGCGAGGGGGCTGGGACACCACCAATGTTTAATGTCAGGTTGAGACCACAACACATCACACACGCACACTTTCTTTGATTCAGCATACAGCTAGGGGCAGCCTCAGAACAAAATAGGTGAACTGCTACTTCTTAGGCTCTTGGATAAGGACCTGCTGGTTATTCCAGAGTCAAGGCTGAAGAAAAGGGAGATTATGATTTCTCTGTTTTGGCCCCTGGATGAACCACTGGGTCAATGTCCTCTTAAATCCTGTCTCAAGACTCAGGATTTCATAGATTTGCTTTTAATAATGACACATTTTGGTTTTATTACTTATTTGCTTATATTTATTCATGTTCATTCATTTATTAATTTTTATTGTTGAGCCCTTGCAGTGGTGTACATTTTCTACAATTCATATTTTAATTGTCCCTCTGTTTGTGTGAAACACTTTAGGCTGTATGCTTGAAAAGTGCTACATAATTAAAGATATCATTATTACTCATCATTAAGGTCCATGCATCAACCCAGTGTGAACTCCCATAGATGATCAGAACTGTGATTTACAGGTTCAGAGTTAATCTTACCACAGGTCCCGGAGGCTGTGGGATGGGCAAGCCAGGCCGGACTCCCAGAAGGCCAGGTGGCCCAGGGGGGCCCTGGGGGTAACCTGCATCCGGCAGCCTTCGGCGTTCATCCCACGGGTGCTGCTCTTCCTCCATGCGCCGCCAGTACATGTCCTCCTCATAGCGCCTGATGGGAGACACAGAGACATTTTCTGTCACGCCCTCTCTTCACATGAGAGGCTGGAGTCCAGAAGTGCTAAATTGCATCCTCTCCTCGACTTCATCCTCACGACACCTTCTTTAGGAGGTTAGGGTTGTGCCAATGGACGATGACATGAGTGATGCGATACCTGATTGCCAATGGTACATTCACATTGAGCATGTTTAAAAATTTTTTCCTTAACAAGTTGCCAACTCCTATTTGTTTACAATACTGGCCTAACATCTACATTAAACAATATGTTTCACTTTTCTTTGGGCCTCTGGTGCTGTCTGAGCACAGACGTCCAGACTGCAGCACTGGAGCTAGGCCATCAAGCAGTCTGGCCTTTACCTCATCTCCATCCTCCAGCGCTCCTCCTCCTCCCGCCTCCTCCAGTACTCCTCCTTCTGCATCTGCTTCCTCATCCTCTCCTCCTGGATCTTCCGTGCCCGGATGCTGGGCTTCACCTCCACCTGGAGGTCAGGGTTCACCTTTTTCTGCACAAGACAAAAAGTAGAAGTACTGTGACATGCTCTTTAACATCAAAAGGGGAGATTTTACAAATTTTGCTATGCCCTAATGAATGTGTCCAGTGTAATCAATTTCAAATCACAAACCTTATACTGCAGACGGTGTCTCCTTCCCTTCAAATGCATCTCTTTGGCATTTGGGTCATTAAAGCTACATTCGCACAGTTTGCAATGGAACCGAATAACTTTGCCCTCATCGTTGTGCACCTGAAACACAACATCACACACATTGTTGTTTACTTCACACTGCACACTTCAGATATATCAAATCTGAAACTGTGCAGCAACATCAGTCCACTAATCCATTTATACCGGAAATAATAGAAATGTGTAAAATTAACTGCAATTAGAAATGAGTGTAGAGAAAAGAAATCCTGATGCAATCTTGAGTTGAAAACATCTGGCTATGAGGCCTTTGTAAAATTACTTGACACTTGGTACATTCAACAGGCTTATCTGAACAATTTATACATTTATGAACAGCACACAAGGATATATTCTGCTCTATGAAACCTGTGTTACCAGCCTTCCCAGAAAGAACCCATGTACCCTCTACCAGTCATGCTTTTACACAGAATGCGAGAGCCCCACCTCCTCCACATAGTCATGGCCCACGGGTTGAACATCACTCTGCAGCACAGCCACAGTGGACTGCACAGGCAAAATCTCAGCTGCGGCCTTGGCCTTTGTTTCCGGTGTCTGAGCCGTTGGGGCAGGCTGGGCTGCCTTCACCTCCTCTACCTTAACACCAGTGGTCTGCGGCCTGTTTCCACCTGCAACACGCATTATTTACAGTCAATAGAAACATTGCATATTTGGAGGAGGAATTTTCCCTGTAAGCGTGTCTGTGGCACCCTGGTGAGGTACAAGCACACGTTAATTTCTCAGTCTTTAAATGCTGCTGAAGGATAAAGCAGGAACACTGTTCTGTGAGCCAAGTGGTGGGATTGCTGCTGGCATTAAGCTGGTTAGACACTGGCTTATGTGGTCACTCAAAGTCCACTGGCCACCTCTTGCTTTGGCCAACTCTACAGATTAACACAGCACAACGTGCTGTGAGAAATAACTAACCAGAATCTTTCAACTAGAAACCGTCTTTGTTAGGTCAAATATTGACTTTGCAGATTTACAGCATGGGTTCAAAATTAACACCCGCCAGCCTACAATTTCAGGTGGATTTTCCTGTTTGGCAGGTTAAAGTTGTAGGGTCACTAGCCACTCTGGCAGGTGCTTTTTGCTTAAAAAATAAATAAAAGTCAAAGAAGATATAAATAAGTCAAAGAACTCTTGCAAAATACAAGATACCAAAATACATGCCACTTTCAGTCCAGTTCCTGTGGGATTACTACTGTAAGTCGATGGCAGGACCCCTCTATCCGATCACAGCCAACATATGGTGATGCAAACTCATCTACCATGGGAAGATTTGGCTTGATTCAACAAATGACTGGCTAGTTTCAGTCTGAGAGACATTGGAAAAGGTAACTGTCACATTGCATATTTTGATAGCTAGCGCTAATATCGATTTAAATCTAACTACTCTGAGTGAACAGACCACAGACAAATGAAGACCTTATTCTGAACAGTACATGCCATCAGAAAAAATGGGAGACCCCTCTCCAGTTTAAGTCTGTGAACAACTTTATTGATGATGTACTTAGACAATGTTTGGATAGCTAACTAGACAGCTACCAGTAGTAGCAAACATTACTGTGGTTTAGCTATTAGCTTTACCTGTAACATTACGTTGCTCGCTAGCTGTTCTTAATAATATTGTACGATGTCACTACCATACACATGTGCCTTGCAGGATCCAGATAAAATGTATGTTGTTTTGCAATGAAGTACTTTGGCTGGTGACAACAAATGCAACTAGCTGGCAAATTTTTTCCTTCTACCAGCCACCCTGGGTCCGAAACAGTTCATTTCCAACCCTGCAAACTGCATCAGGTTTTGGTTACTGAAATACGGAGATACGATTGACAATAAGGGAAAACTTGAGTTATTTTAGTCTCCATCTGCACACGACCCTACAGCATAACGCTGATCCTTCATCCCTGGCCCAAGCCTTACCTATGAAAGTGATCTTGGGAGTGTTGACCTTGACTGGTGGAGCGCTGGCAGCTGTAGCTGTGGGGGCAGGACCCTTGGCAACGACAGGAATGGCGGTGGCGCTGCTCACGATGTTGACGGGCTTCAGGTAGGAGGAGATGGGCGTGGCCACGCTGCTGCTGACCGTGCTGCTGACGGCAGAGCTGGAGGCCCGGCTGGGGGCAGCTGTGGTGACTGTGGGCGTGTGGGTGACCATGCTCGGCTCCGTGGAGGGGATGGGCTTCCCCAGCTTAGTGTGCAGTTTCACCACCTACCGGCCAAGAACAGGGTGGTCCCAGGTAAGATGAGGATGTAATACACGAGAAGAAAAAAGCTCTAGTGTAGAGTAGAGATTCACAGCTTGGGACATGTGTACTCCTAAAGGTACCTGGTGGTACTCCAGGGAATATTCAATATTGTGGAAAATGCACATTATGTATATGAAAATGAACCAACTTCATATTCAGAGTAGAACTACCAATGCAATGTTTTATATAATAAAAAAAAAAAAATGTCAATTTGACGCATTGAACTGTCTGAGCATGCATCATAACTGTTGCTGCTTCCGTTAGCTTCAAATATTGTGCTGATGAATGCAAGACAGCCAAGCACACCAAAAGGGGAAATTCCTGCTGAACAAGTGAAAGGAACAAGAAAGTACAAAGCCTGCAGAATAAAAACAAAACCTATGCAAGCACGCTGATGAATACTTTCAGTTCAGTTCAGTACATGGAGAATATGGAAAGAAAGAAGCGAAAGTGCGTTATTTTGTCTTGAAGAGGTTTCTAATGACTGTATGAAACCACCGCTGGAGACTATTAAATTCAAGCCTAGTAGGAAAAACAGTTGATTATTTTGAGGTTAAGACTTGCAGAATCCAGATGGGAAAAGAATGTGAGTAAAATAGCAGACACATACTGGATCTTTAACAAAATGAAATGATCTATAGGAGCCACAGGCACTCCGCCCAGCCGGTCCCACCTTCTGGTGCTTGGCCCCGCGGATGTGTGCGGCGTAGGCGTCCGCGCCGGTGCAGGAGACGTCACACAGCTCGCAGCGCAGCTGGTTCGGAGCGCCCCGGGCAGAGCCCACGTTGCCGCTGCTGCCGCCGTCACCGCTGCCGCTTTGGGACACCTTCAGCGCCGCCTCCTTCTTCTTGTGCTTCTGCCCCTCCAGGTGCTCCTTGTACGTCTGAAGGGGACACAAGAGTTCCAGAACAAGAGGTTTTCAGGAAAGAGCGTGGGACTGTGCTACCTGGGAGGTCACTGACCCCGTCGATTTAAAATGCACATCATACAAGCAGATGTCAGGTGACAGAGTTTTCGGCTGAATAATTAATCATTCGTTTTTTAACTGTTATATTAACCCGCATTGGGGTAAAGTGGTTAGGAGGCCAGACTCGTACTCAGAGGGTTTAAGGTTTGATTCTCCAGTGGGACACTGGATGCTTGCACAAGATACTTAACCTATACTGCTTCAGTACGAATACTCTGAAGAATGAAGGAAATCATTGTCAATGTTTAAACATCTCAGTGCCAAACAGGTTTCTGTGCTCGCTTTCTCAAACAATATCATTTAGAAAGCATATGCCAATTTATGAAAAAAATCTACAGACAAACTTTTCTGTTGCTGAAGAACCATCAACTCAGAAGAGTTGATGGCTCTCTGACAAAATGTAACAAGTTCATAAAAAGGGCATGAATAATTCTGCAGTGGAAGCTGTGTGGTATTTACAGCCCAACAATGTCGGCAGCCAAAGCAATATCCCCCAGATATCCTCATAAATACTTGCCTGTCCCCACCTCTGTGATTCACTGTGTTTAGCAGCTGGTTAGTGCAGTCCTGTTGTCAGGGAAACTGCAGGACTCACCTGAGGCCCAGCACAGCTAATCTTGCAGACATCGCAGTAGTGGATCTGAGGGGGCTTGGGGGGTTGTTTGGGTTTGAGCTGCTTGGCCTGGAAGGGCGTTTTCTTGGTGAAGGTGCTCCCAGTCCAGGCTGCAGTGGCCGCTGCGGCCACCACCTGCTTCTGCTGCTGCTGTTGCTGCTGCTGCTGCTGCTGGTAGTAAGATGAGGCCGGCGAGTACAGCGCTTCATACCCAGAGTACGACGCACCTGCAGCAAGACCACAGCAGTTTCAGGGTCTCACACGCAGATGCGGTTTGCAACAGTCAGACGATTTCTAACAATGAATGCACTGCAGCATATGAAAACAATGACTCATCAACTAATTCTACTGCAGTTATATATTCACTGTTGAGTGGTTCGGCAGTCTGACAGAAATATTTGGAAAATTACATCGCTGTGTGAAAATTACCTTTTTTCCCTTCTCTAAACAGATCACTACGGTACCCATCCTGAGGCGGTTTCCCCAACCCTGCCATAAGCCACTAACCTTAAACACACAAACTGACTCCTGACTGGCAGACCGTGGTACGGTTAGGGCAGTGTGGTGATGGTGGTGTGGTCGCAGCGTTGCTTACCCGAGTATGTGATGGCCGCAGTGCTGTAGGTGGGGCTCTGAGAGTAGGTGGGCACCACTGTGGCTGCTGCTGCGGCTGCTGCGGCTGCTGCTGCAGGCACTGGCTGCACGGTGGAAGAGCCGGGGTACAGGGGGAAGGTGGAGGTGACGGGGCTGGGCGCGGCAGGCTTAATGACAGTCACCTGACGGGTTTGCGGGGCCTGTGTGTACGGTGTGGCTCCCTGGCTGTATCCAGTCTTAGGAGCTATGGAGGCGGAAACATGAAAACAATGTCACTGGTGGGGAAAAGGAGAATCTGTTGCACATCCAAATTATTCGTTCAAAAATATACTTTAAATGATCCCATTTACTTCACCTTAAATGGTACAAAATGGATCATTATTTTAAAATTATACATCCACTTGAACAGCAGATCCATTTCTGATCTTAACAATATCAGCACAATATTCTACAAGTTAGTACATTAAATAATAGTTAGGTTCTGGAGTGTCAAAAGATTTAGCAAAGCAGAACAAATCCAACTGGACTTTCTAAATATACAGTTAAAAATGGAAAGCCTAATAACAACCACAGGTAGTTTTACTTGAATCCACTGCACTCATACAATCAGGGAATGCACCTTTAAAATATGATAATCTCATTTTAAAACACCAATCTTGCAATAAAAAAGAAACATGTGTTTATACACTAACAAAGCCTTTCCCTGTTTTTTGCCAGTATCCTGTATGAGACATGTACAGAGAGTGAATGAAAAGGAAAGGAAAGGAATGAGACGGCGTATTGACCTTGGATGCTTTTCTTCCATGTTGACTCCCAGGGTGTGTTTAGCGTACCTGTCTGATAGTAGGACTCTGCCACAGTGGGTTGTGGCTGTGCGACGGCGGCGGCCACAGCCGCTGTAGCTGTGGGCTGCTGGTAGTACTGTTTACTGTCATAAGCTACAGCGGGGGCTGTGGACCGCACATATGAGTAGGAGTCCTGGAATATCAAAGGAGCACAGCCCTTGTTAGAGGAGCATTCACCTTGACATCAAGAGCTCGGTCACTCCATCGTTGAGGACATGACTTGACTGCGAGTGGACTACACTATGGCATAAAATTCTGAGGGGGCTAATGATCAAATTAACAACCTGAGGGGACCATTCTCCCCATTTTCAACATCCTTCTATAGATAAATGTCAAAAATGGCTAACATTCCAGGAAATGAATTAAACCATAGTTCCTTCAGTCAGGGTTGTGAATACAGGGCATCATTTTTAAATGTAAGAGAAAAATTGCCTGGTTCAATTCAGTAAGATATGTACAGATTTGTTACTGTACATTAAGGACTGACTGACTTGCAACTTACACAACAGTCTCCTGGCCACTGATGTATGAATGTTATTTACGTGACAAAGCCACCTGCACAGATGGCATATGGAGCATGTTACTCTGTGTGCCTTCTGGACACCCTGGAGAGCGGGCCTCAAAGAAAGGCATCAGGTTACCTGGTAACTCTGGGACGTGACAGGCGGGGGAGGGGGAGGTGCTTCCGGCTGCCTCTGCACATAGCTGTACTCGGTGGCAGCGTGGGTGGGCTGGTACCCTCCGTAGGGAGGGGCGGCGGCCACAGCTGCCACCGCCACCGGCGCTGGCCGGGCCACGGCCACGGGGGTCGCGGTGGGCGCATAGGCAGCTGCCACGGTGTGAGTCGCGACCGGCGCCTGGTGCACGGTGTAGCTGGCCACCGTCGTCGGGTGGGTGTAGCCTACCCCAGCGGCAGCCGGCTGGCTGCGGAGGGAGAGGAGAGACGGATCAGGGAAAAAGCAGGTCTTAAAGCCTTGCTGGGGACTGGAGATGAGGTGAAGATATCAACAAACAAGATGCAATGACAGCTCATTTAATGTGCACGAAGAGCTGTCAGAATTGGTGCCTTTGCACGGTACTACCTAGGGAGAGGACATTCTAAACACAATGAGAACTATTGTAACAGGGTATGGTGGCTGTGAGGAGCTTACCGCTGTTATCACCTATGGCGCACGGTCTATGGAAGCAAGATGCACTGGACTCTCTAGACCCCTCCGACAGAGCTGCATGGATTGCATGGATCACATTGATACTGCAGTGCATCATACACCAGGTAGGCTACCCTTGCTTATTTCAGTTTATATTAGTCTAATATTGCTATTAAATTTCCCATGCAACATGAAAGCGGAAATTATACTAATGTACACGCTAACATAGGCCTACTGGTGATGCAAATTCTGTGGGCCTAAACATATTTTATTTTCTTGTTGTAGAAGGCCCTCTGCACAAAGAGACTTAACTTCAGCTACATTGTTGATTTGATGACCAAAATTACAAATCTCATTCGACAACAGGTTGCTTAATTAATGGCAGTCTGTGGCCTTCACAGAAGCAGTGGATACTGCTTATGGCAATTTACAACTATACACAGATCAGATGATGAGCCACAGCAGATGCCTTAAGTGGTTTTTTGCAGTACACACTGAGATCCTTGTTTTTTGAAGAAAGGCAGTAGACTGGACACATGTGACTACTGTGACAAATTGGAGAATGCAGAATTTCTATGTGACATGGCCTTCCTCAGGGACATAACCTCACATCTAAACTGCTTGAAGCCACAGTTACAACGAACAGGGCAACCTGTGCCGGAGCTTTTTACTCATGTGAACAGATTTTAGCGTAAACTCAGCCTGTTCAGAGTTGTGTTGTCATCCAACCCCCTCACACACCTCTCCACGTGCAAAGAGGTATGCAGAGATGTCCCTGAACGGGAGGAAGTTTCTCTCAAATATCGAGCAGATGTAGAAACACTGCAGGAACAATTCAAAAATTGCTCTCATATGTCCATGACTTGCAGTCACGGATAACGCTGTTCGCTAACCCTCACCGCTGAGCTATACAAGCTGCAAGCCAGCAACATTTTTTCAAGCCAAACACAACGAGCAGGGGATTTCTTTTTGGAAACTTATCTGCCTTCCACTCCTATGGGATTTTGCTCTCTCAACAGCCAGCAAGTTTGGGGGCACTTACATCTGCAAGAGCAACTTGTCAATGCTGAAGCATCTCAAGTTAAAGAGAGGAACTCACTGACAGATGAAACACTGTTCCAGTTCATGCAGGTCAAATGTACAAACATTGAAATTAACATCCTTTCTATTGTATGCCAGCAGGAATGCCACAAGTGTCCCATCTCTGAGATTGCTACTTGCCTCAAGCATGGGCTAACTGTGAAATATGCGCACATATGTACACAATATGTAATATGATCACAAAGGGGAAAAGTACTGTAATGAACGCACTTTTTTTTGCTTTTGCATTATTTAATGTAGCCTTTTTATTCCTCAGCTTGTTGAACAGAAATATGATTAAATGCACCTGATATATGAAAAAGAGAAAATGGGATTGACCCCATAAGCAACCAAGTTTTGGTTAACAAGGATTTAGTTCTGATTTTGAAACTGATCCAGTCTGGAATGCGGTTTTGTTTTGTCATAATTTCTTGTTTCCAGCCTACCCAGGGCTTGAATTATCACCCCTTTGTCAACTGTTGTTGATGCAACCTTTCCTGATTTTTTGGTCATTGATTCACTGCTCCTGTTCAAAATAATGTCAAATAGTAAAACAAATAATCTTGCACTTCTTTGCAAAAGTTTTTGATCAAATTTATTAATATTGACAAATAATTATTTATCATTATTATTCTTAACTATAATTGCATGAGTGGGTTTACTTTACTTGTGTGAATGTGTGGCATGCTGTGTTTTGTGTTCTGTATACTACACACACAAGACAAGGCTTTAAACCTGGCACTGAAATATAAATATGGTCTCAAAGTGATTGGTCACATTCTCCCCAGGTGATCTAAATCAGTCTATAACGTTTGAAACCCTAGTAAAAAGTAAAAGCTTTAAAAATATTTCAAAATCATTTACATATGTAACACTTCCGTATCAAATACTCTTAACATTTAATATGACAGCACAAGACTGCTTGTCATCTAAATACTTTGTCCAGTGTAACAATTTTATATAAACAAGGACTGATTTTCTAAAGATCAATCTAGCAAAACACTTCAGTTTCAGCCTTATTTCCGTCACCGGCATTTTTCTTGACAATTATATAATAATATTCACGTGTTCCTTAATTGGGGACATCTTTACAACCTTTGTGTCAGGAGAGAACCTTAAATTCCATAAACTTCCGTTTGTATAGGCCTACTGCTTTTATGTATATACGTCACGTCACTTCGCTTAACAGCGCCTGTTGTTCCACCGCAGCTACAGCTAACTAACCACATATTTCTGTGCTGAAATTGCGCTTAGCAGCGTGAATCCATTAAACGTTGTTAAGTAGCTCAAAAATCCTTGCAGCAAAATGCGCAGACGGGTGCAACATCGTATGAAGTGATTATGACAACACCACCGCATCCTTTCTACTCCCCCTCGGTCCTCCCAGTCCCCGCTGTCCACGGTAAACTTATTCAGCCAAACAGTCGCCCAGCGCAGCATCTAAGCGACATCCAGAAATTCTTCATCTTACCTGTACTGCGCGGCACCACCGTGAGCAAATCCAAAGTAGCTGCCGGTGGCCATTTTGGCATCTTCACCTACCCGGCTGGGCACTGCAGAGAGAGAAGCGGAGAGTGAACGCTCTCCGTCTATCGTGCAGACATCCTACCCTTCCATCAATACCGGGCGCACAACCGCCGCAGATCAGTAGTCTTGAGAATACATTAGCTTCACCATTCTAACAGAAAAATGCCTCATTACATGTTCTGAACGTTTTTACTTAAACCTAGCGTACTAGGAATAATTTAATTTCAGTTTACTCACCATAGGTGAAGGAGACTACTGGACATATAGGTATCATTGCACTCTTGTTCTCTGACGAACTCTGACTCCTCACCCTTCCGATTTATGCTAGAAGGTCATACCATATCAGGAAATAGCTAACAATGCACATGCGCACATGCATAGAGAGTGAAGGGACTTGTAGTTCCTACACTCAACGGCCAGGATTACGAGGAAAAAGGAAACTTTTTAAAGGAGTGTGAGAGCTTTCCTGTGCCAGTTTCACCAATAAAGCAGAGTACGGCTCAATTGCCAAAAAAATGTATATTTAAGCAAAAACATTGTAAAATTACCGCCCTGATTCGTGGTGCGCAGCTATCTGTGACGTCACGGTTATGGGCGCTTGTACAGTTTATCACAAACAGTGAGGCGTGGTAGAAAAACTATACGAAGCAGCGAATGTTAGCTTCATTATCAACAAGCAAACCTAGCCCAAATCAATTTAACTAGCTTGCAAATGTTTCCTGTTTTTATATACCATAAAGGTGCTGTAATTTTACAACACACAACACTGTGGAATGAGTGATAGAGCCATTTAATTGTTTGGTAACCCTTTTTCAAGACCTTTTGCTTAGAAAAGGAAGGTTTAAAACATGTCTGTAATTACTGAGAATAGAGGAATCCAGGTTAGTTGTCTAGAAAAGGTTTCACCATTGCATTATCAATAGCATAGGTGGGAAATTTCCAGTCAGTAAAGAGCAATTTACAATAAATAGCTCTTCAACTGCCAAACAGCTAAAAACATTTTTACAAAAAATTAGTGGGAAAAATATCCAGTGAGCATGTTTAGGGGTTTAATTGTGATATGATCTTACCAAGTAGCTATTTTTGCATCAACCACAACAAAACATTTCATAATACCCTCGTATGGTGAACTGGGACAGTCAAACACGGAGTTAGCTCCCCTATGTGCTTCAGTCTAAGGTTAGTCATCTTTTTCTGAAACTATTCTACAGACTCTTCACATGTATACAAGACCAAAAAGAAATCACATTTTTGTCATTTAGCAGATGCTCTTATCTGGAGCAACTTACAGAGGTTACAGTTTTGCATGTTATTCATTCATACAGTTGGATATTTAACGGAGGCAATTCTGGTTTAAGTACCTTGCCCAGAGGTAAAATAGCAATGCCCCAGCAGGGAGTCAAATCAGCAACCTTTCAGTTATCAGCCCTACTTCTTACCACTATGCCACACTTACTGCAAGAGTCAGCAACCAGCAATGGATTTATTTGGTGGCTGATTTTAGACAAAAACAAATTCAAGTTAGGTCAACTTGGAAAAAAATGAAAGTTTTTTTTTGCCTTGCAGTCTTTACAAACCTATTAAAGCTTGCTATTAAAACTATTCACTAAATTACATTATAGATTGTCCCAGGGAAAAGGCCATACTTGCACAGATTTATCATTTGTACAGTTTACAAACTTCTCAGAAACTTCAGAGATGAAATAATTCTTTTTGGCATTCTAAATTCTTATGTTCCATATTCATCCTGACCTGAAAAAATACAAAGAAATGGTAAAACACAGCAACAGCAAGAAAAGCAGATACAGCAGTGCTTAGACCTCTGGTAACAAACAAATTCCTAGTATGTTCTTGTTTATTCATTGGTCTGACAAGCTGGATAAAATCAAAGTATTGCAACAGGTTGATGAAATCCATAAGCTTGGAATCTAAACCACTGTCCAAATTTAAGGTGAAGTCTTAAGTCATAAGGAATCTGACATAATCGGCTGATACTATAGATAAAAATTCTGCAAATTCATTAAGAAACACTGGATAATATTTAGGTAGTCATAATTTACAAATTATTGATACTACTATGATATTGTTCATTTTAGGTAGTCACTATTTTCAAAACGGGTTGCCCTTGAAGTGGTATTTTTTAACAAGTCGCCTGTATTAACTCCACGATGGATACGTAGACCAGTAAAATGTGCACTCTGATTACAGCTAGCAGAAATAACAGTTTGTACAGGAAACACATCTAAAACAGTTTGAAATCTGAAATACTGCTTCCAGGCGTAGGACATAGACAGGCTTTGACATGTTCATCTATGCTTCTGGACAACATAAGAGCACCCATATAGTTTGGATGCAATCCATCTCATCTCCCAAAAGCAGGCTGCTCCCAGGAACCTCTTTATCTACAGATGATTGTGTTTTGTGCTGTTCTCTGTGTGCTCTTGTCGCTCATGTAATACGCTTTTATTTATACCTTAGCATGGTATAAATTTCTTATGGATAAAAATGACTGCTAGCTAAATTAATTAATATTGCTAGGAATACCATGCAGCTCAAGCATTTCCTCAATCCAAACCTTGTGCCTCTGTTATATATTTCTGTGTCATTCTTGCTCTTTTTGATAGATGGAGCTTTAATGGTTTACTGCTGTTGGCTCGTGATCATATGTTGCTTATACAAATTAGCTTAATATGCAGTTATTATTTATTGTTTAGCTCATCATTTGCTTATATTTAACGTAAGGTATTGTATCAAATGTCAAATGTTACAAAATAATGAATGCTACGTGTACAATATTTTTATGGCGGAATTTATAATGAATTTAGCGCAGACTTGTCTTTGGAGAGACTTTTCAAACGGGAAGGTTTAAAGCAAGTATCAGAAATGTTGTGGAATTAGCGGTTTTAGAACTTCATTTCCCAACATTCTATTTAACTGGTATGCCTAAAGACACCAGGTAGGCTTGTCTGTTGGATCAACGCTGCGCAGATACATTGATCTCTAAAAAACATGGATAGAATGTTATAGTGAACTTCGTAAACAGGATGCGATATAGATCCGTGAATCTGCGCAGATTTTGCACAGCATTGATCTAAGGAGCAGTTCACTAATGTGAATTTATATCTCATATGTAGTTCTGCGCATATTCTCTGATCAGCATAGTGCTGGATTGGTGACGATAAATTTGAAGGGATAACAAAGCGAGCCATCCGGAAGATATCAGAATTAGTACCTTTGCGCATGAAGTGCGCATGGTTGAGTTCGCTGAACATATATGGTCGTTCATCAGCTGCAGACCTGAACACTGTTCGCGCCTGTGCATCACAATTCTCACGCTACCCCACTACCATTCCATGTAAGTAGAGTCTTTTAGTTACCACCTTTGGGTATTATGAGGCGGCTGGATGTGAGAAGAGTAAAATCTTGCACTTAGTTTCATGCAGCTAGAAGAAAACATCTTTGAATGTATCATCTATGACTGCAGTTTGCTAGTTTGCTTGTCATTTTACGGGCCTAACAAAAAGGTGCGCTGTAAAATTTAGGGTTCGCTCGCTCTAACAGCTAGCTGGCCCCTGGGATCTGTTGTGAGCAAAGCTAGCTGCTGAGCTAGCTAGGAAACAACCCGGGTAACAAACTAGTCTAGGAAAATGCAAATCGCAACTGAATGATGTCAACTAGTGAGAAGCGTGTCTGTGGAAGCTGGGTACTCCGAGTAATACATCAATACACGTATGCCGTCGGTAGCACGTTATTTCGATAACTAAAAGGTAGAACTGAAAGAATAGCCGTTAGAGGTAGGACCAGGTAAACTAGCTGGTCGTAACATCACAGTACTATCACAGCTGGCCATCTAGCAACCTTGCTAGGTGTGTGATTCGCCGAAAACGAAAGTATACGTACTATAGCCGGTTCTCACTATGCGTCTGTTCACCCAGATAGCGATTAACACTTACTGGGCCCAACTGTAATGATACGACAGCTACATTTTATTGCAATCGTCCATTTTGATCCAAATTCTGTGAGCAAGAATTGATGTCCATGCAGTGGATAATGTGATCCGCTCCCACGGTTATGGACAAGATAGCTAGTTGACAGATTATTATTCTGTTCCCTAAACTACTCTGCAAGTGAAATTAATTTTGTAGTTTCCTTGTTACCTTCAGCGACTGAATGCGAATCGTATGAAGACTAAGAGACTGACGGAAGGTACACGGTAATTCTTTAGCTTGCTGGAGTTTAGCTTCATAAAATGGTTGTCAAGGAGGTCAGACTCCAAGTAATTAATTAGAACGCAAGCGAAATAACTATAACTGCACTCGGTTACCAGAATGCACATACCAGAAGACCATTCAATGCAACTTAACCACTTTAATGACTCGCGCAGCTTTTCTGAAATTAGAAGAGCGATATCCACCCTGTTCTCACTTGAACCAATTACAGTAGTCGATTCAAACGTACTCCGGCAGGAAAATCAACGCGGTGGATAACATTAACCAGTATTTTAAAGATAAAAGTAAAGAAAGGATGGAGTGCCAATGTATGTGAACCGTTCCGAGGTTCTTCTTGTCACAAAATTTGAAGCAGGGTACAAGATCAACTGTGTGGGACATTTTTTCAGATTCAGATTTCAAATTCAGATGTCTGTTCAGCAAAAGTCAGACTCTGCCTGTTGATAAAAATGTTTGATTTTTTTCACATAAACAGCCACTGCATTCATGGACTGAATAAGACAACAGAGGGCAGCATAACGGTTTGTTCATCTGTACTGACAACTTCACACATTTATGTGTTTATCCACCTCTGTTGCAGAATGCCAAAGTCAAAGGAAGTGTTGTCTACGTCCTCCTCTGGCAGTGACTCAGACAGTGAAGTGGAGACAAAGGTATGTCCTCTTTGTTTTCCACAACTTAAAGCTATAGTTTCAAAGTTCGTACAAGGTCCTCAAAGTGCTTGAATTTGGTGTGTAAAAATTCAAGCACTGCTATATCATGGAAATCCATCAGTATCTGAATCAAATCCTTGAAAATTACTTCAGTGAAGAATTGTCCCTCTATTTGAATAAGTCTTACAGAATTATGTCATTTCAATCAATATACTGGAGTGCTGCTGAATAGTGTACATTGGAGCAAAAGTATAGGCGGATCAAATACTCTGTTTCTGAGGTTTTTGAGTATTTAAAAGACCTCTATTCACATTTTGTACTAGAAAGGAAATAAAAAAAGGTAAAGACAGAGGATCAAGTTTGACCTTCATTTTTAATAAATCCTGTTGGAGATCTTCTCATCCTTAGATGTGCTCCACTTGCATATCTCTTTACTATAAAAACATATTTAAAAAATAACTACCACCATTTGCTACAATTTGAATACTAATTTTCTTACTTTTCAACTTTATGCAAAAGTAGTGCTCCAGTCCATTTCTTCTTTACTGGACATTTTATGTCAGAAGTGCAGAGCTGCTTGTTTCACATGCCACACAAAATGCTGGACATTTGCAAGCATCTCTGGTTGTTCTCAGTAAAGCGTCAACTCTGATGGGGATTCTTCCTGTTGCAGGCCAAGAGGAAGAAGCCAACCCCACCAGAGAAGCCAGCAAAGAAACAGAAGAGCGGGGAGAGCTCCAGGGCAGGCGGTTCTTCCAAGGGTGGCAACAAAGATGACAACATGTTTCAAGTAAGATGTCACAGATGCAAGCATACACATACTGTTAAATGTAAATCTATTTCTGTACAATTCAAAGATGTCATAACTGCACGTGTTTTTCCTGGATGTCACTGTTGCCTTGAATGACTTTTTGGTTAATGAATGAGTCTAAACACCTTAAGGGCTAGACAGAATGCAATGTCTGGCAAAGGTTGGAAGGCAGGTGCACATATCAATGGTATGTCTGATTATTCAGATGAAATTGACAATTCATCTTTACTTCAGTTGGTTCAAAGCTAAAGCTTAAAATGAAAAAGGTAAGACTTGTGTAGCATTCATTGAGAATGCCCTCATGAGATCTTGAAAATTCCGAGTCCGCTAAAAAATTATATTTTGTGCATTAATGGTTTTTTACATGTCATGTTAAAAAAAAATCAATGCACAATTTAGAACAAAGTAATATAAAGTCAGTAACTATAGATTGATGTAGTGTCCCAGTGCTGGAAACATCACATAGCTCAAATTAAATTTGTGTGTTCAGTCCTTGTGGTGCTCTGTCTGGAGAATGTATGGGGTAATACTATTGGTACTTGGAGACACTCAATGGGCTATAATTATTTTCCTGCTGTGTGTTTTAGATTGGAAAGATGAGATATGTCAGTGTCCGAGACTTCAAAGGCAAGGTGCTGATTGACATTCGTGAGTATTGGATGGACCAAGAAGGCGAGATGAAACCAGGCAAGAAAGGTAAACAGAGCATTATATTGCGACTATTTATTGAAAAGTTATTGAAAGAATGATGTGTCATGTGACCCTAATATCTGTTTTGGAATCATTTCAGGCATCTCCTTGAATCCAGAGCAGTGGAACCAACTGAAACAACAAATCTCTGAGATTGATGACGCTGTGAAGAGAATATAAGCCCCTCCCTCTGTGTTTAGAAGTTGAGCTTGCGTAGTGTTTTTAGATTTGACCAACTTTTACACTGGCGTAAAACAATGTTTTCTAAAGGACAGATTTTTTTTTAAGCGACAAAGACTACATTGTGTATATATGCAGTTAATTTGAATTTTAATATTTTCTGCATGTGCTGTGTGAACTGGGTTTAAAAACTTGTGTATTATGTTTGTGGTTGGGTCAAGACTAGATGAGCTGGGAAGGGTGCAAGATCTGGGTGGTAATTCAGTTTGTTCATAGTAATTCAATAGCGGCAATAAATAAGCTCTAATTAAATATACGTATTTCTTTTGAGATAATTTGTCAAGTCTTTTTTTTTTTTTCTGAAATCCTTCCATCTTTTGTGCATAAGTATTAATTGATTTTTTCAGGTATCTTTCAACAGCTATTTCTAGCACTCACTGTTGAAAAATGACACCTGGAATCCAGAATAAAAATAACTATTCTTGAACTGTTCTTTAACTGATCATTGAATCTAATTGAATACCCTATTTAAAATCCCATTCAAACTTCAGTGAGAAATCTCAACTCTGAAGGTCTTTACACATACAGCGCGATTTGTCGTTACGATTTTTTCGTGCGACAATGTATTTTGTCGAACGTCTATCCTGTAAATGAACGCTTTCACATCAAAGACGAATGCTTGTGTGCAAAAAAGCGACGTTTAGTTTTTTCGCAACAGGCTCGATTTTTTTTAACATTTCGTCCGCGAAAGGAACGCATTCAACCAATCAGGGCGTACGTTGTGGAAACGTCACACTGCTGCAGGCATGGCGGAGTCTCATTCATTTTGTGTCTCAAAACGCAGCGCTGTTTGACAGGGGCAACAAAAAATATAAAGGTAACGAGTTTAAATACAATTTCTGGAAAAAATGTCAAAACTGTGTTACACAAGCACAAACATCTCTGAAGTTCACCTTCTCCTTGGAAGTAGTCATGAATCCTTGTGTAGTGGAAAATATTGTATGCATTAAGCACTACTACTGAAAAGTAATATGATGTGATTTTATGTCTAATGAGATCTATGTCTATGAGACCTTGGAGAAGGCCTGTGGCATTACCCCCCCTAGAAGTCACCCCAGCTTCTTTGTGCACTATTGTTGCATTTTCACAGTCACACCACACTCTTATTGTTGTATTTTTGCAGCCACGCCACATTCTTATTGTTGCCTTTTCACAGTCACGCCACCTTCTCCCGTTGTCTCTCCCCCCTCTGGCATGCCCCGGTGGAGTATCAGCACATTTCTGTTTTCATTTAAAATATGTATCACATCTTAATTTTACACTACTTTAGGGGCCACACACCTTAGACATAAGAACTGATTGCCTGCTTTGGCCTAGTTGACATCTACTGGCAATGAACTATTTGTCATAGTTGCCCATCACAGCAGTGCTGAGCTAACGCCCCCCGAGTTCAATTCTTCTTTGTCTTGCTCGGCAGGTCTTAATGTCCAGATGGGGCCTAGCTTTCACACTGGCAGGTCTTCATGGCACATAGATATCAGTTGTGTCCTGAGCTCTTGCAGCCTTCCCACAGTCACCTGCACGGCAGGTCCACTGATATCAGGCCTTCACTGAGTTATTCAACCCTTAGTTGTTAAAAATCATCCAGATATGGGCCTGGAAATAATGGTAGCATTCCAGACATATATGCTTGAGAATAAAATGATGTCTGCATTTGTTCAACTATTTTTAAGGCTATCAGTACAGGTCTGCATTTGTTCAACTATTTTTAAGGCAGTTTAACTATTTTTAAGGCAATCAGTACAAGTATTAGTATACTCACATATGTGATTTTAACCAAATGTCCAGAGGTTATTCTAGTTCATATGCTTTGCTATGCCATTGCTGGGGGCCATCACAGGACAATGATATGTGGCCTTGGTGGTCCGGGGTGGCCAAGTCAGATGTCTGCATTATTTAATTATTTTAGAAAATCAGCGTATTCCGGCCTTTAAGATAATGGTGTCTTGAATGATGTAATCAGAAAGGTGGTGTGATGGTGGAAAGAGGAGTTGGGGATTGGGGGGCTGGAATAGGGGGAATTGGGGGCTGGAATGGGAGGAATTAAGGAAAAGCATAAAGGAGAGATACAGGCAGGGGGGTGGCCAGAATGATTGGGGAATGCTTGCGAATGCACACACACCTTTTGCTCCGCAGACCAACCTGGTTTACTGTATGTGATTGATCACCATATGCAATAAACCAAATCTCAATTACATCAGACTCTGCAAAGATTTATAATTTTTTTTTGTGGAGGAAGACCCTTGGTTCATCTGGCCCAGACCAGAGGGATATCCACCACACTTGAAAATTTATTTTTTAATGACTGGTTGTGGTGGATTGTATTACAGTCAATTGGAAACTGTTTCAAGTGGCTACAGTGTGAAAGGTTCACCTTCTACTCTTAAATATCATTCTGCTACTACTTTCGCAGTTAAAAATGTTTTGAAATTTGGTCTTTCACCCTATTTTCCTGCCTTGCTTGGTGCTGTTCTTTCTTTTCCTAAGAATACAAGAACTTGAATATATCCTTCTCTACGTCAAGTTCCTTGTGAGTTAAAAAGGAAGGAGGGCTGTAAGCGGGACACCGTCAGTTGAAAGCCGTTTGGACACCATTACGTACAGTTCCAATGATATTGCCAAATTCCACAAAATTAACTTTAAGCAGAATGGTTAAGGTTTACAGTCTGCTCAATTAATAAACTATAATCTCAATCTCATGAATCAATTGGTGGACAGAGAATGACAACATGGCCTCTGGAAAATAATACTGAAAAGCCTGAGATATTATACACATGCTAAAAATGGAATTAATTTGAATTCAAGGGCAACATGATACTAAATTCAATACATGTAAAAACATTCATATTATATTTTCACAATAGGTATAGGCAGCTGTTGTGCTCCTTTCATCCGTGGATATTGTATAGTAAGTGTTAGATAGACAGCAGTGTTGATGTGTGGTTACTGCACAAGGGGTCTGTTAATCTTGTACCCCTCTGTTAGGGTGATTTCTAAAACATTCAAGGATTCCTATAATCACTAGCTGTTGGCAACCACATTTTCCCTCTTTGCATGATCAAGAGAGACATTTTGACAATTGTATTTGCCAGAATTCAGTCAGTACCTTTGCTGTGGTGCCTTTTCTTTTCACTGACTGATTGTACACTAGCATGTTAGTGTCAGCTTCTAAAAAATAAATCAAAAATAGTACCTTGATATGAATGGAAACAAGGCATATAATAAGAAATTAAGCCATCTTTTTCATATTTAACGTAAAGGTGATTTCAGGTGTCACTTGTAACTAAACAGGATAATACTGGTTGTCCCTGTTGAATTTACTTACAATGGTTAATAACCACAAACGAAAACATAATTTTAAAATAATGAAACAACTCAATGACCTGCTCATCATTGGCATGTACTGAACCATATGTACAGTGACATTCTATCAGTACTGCACATAATGTGACTACACCATCATATACACAGAAGATATCATCTGTACTTCTCCGGGGCAGACAGGAGTGGCGGCTGCAGGATGTTACTTCTCTCTCTCTTTCACCTCCACCAGCTTACAGTGACAGCAGAGGTCACTGCTGCATAGTCGACGGGACAGGGCGTTGGCATTGTTGTGGCAATGGCCTGGTTAATGCTCTATGTTGGACTGGAACCCCTGCAGTACCTCCAGCCATCACGCCACCTGCCCCTCTGGTCCTTTGAAGTGCAACAGCCAGCAGAACGAGGAGTCTGTTCTGCAGAGGAAGTGGCATCTGCACTGCGCAGACTTGAATGTTGCAACTAAAACCACATCACTCGTGTAATTCATGCAACTGTGACACCTGTTGGGTGCATCAAAGAAAATACTAATTTATTTAACTAATTTAAAGCTAAAAATAAAATCAATAACTGGTAGGTATGTAGGTAGGTCGACATTTTTTTTCTAAGAGTGTTAATAAAGTGTATTGCACTACGATGCAGTTGTAAGTGTTTGATTCCTTTCATAGAATAGAACAACTACTTCATAGTGTTGCTTTGGCACAATGTTTGTACATGGTGTCATTTGTCACAAGCCACAGTAAGGACTGATACTAAGGATTTCTCTGGCACCATAGTAAGAACTGCTTATTCTAAAATGCATGCATGAGTAGGAAATTGATTTCAATTGTATGAATGCATAATACATTTTAAATATCACTTAAAATGCAGTCAGGAAGCCAATAATGAAATACAGGTTGTAATGCTGACTAGCACTGTTGTCTTGAGTCTTACCCATCTCTCACCCACAGTTTCACATGAACACCAGCAATTCTGATGATGTTAATACAGTCTGAAAGGCAAATTACTCCTGTTCGGAGAACCAGTCTACACCCAAATGTACTCATCTGGTCCTATGCATCTTAGAAGGATGTTTGTTGTGAGATCCAGTCGGACTTAAGCATCAAATCTCAATTCATCTTTCCAACATTTCAGATTTACTATGGGGAAAAGGGAAAGAGCAGGTATGAGAACAAGAATGGTTACAAAGTCAGTTACAGCAAAGCTTTTTGTAATATTATTCACCTGAAAAACATTTGTTCACCATTAACACAAACTGGTGCATTTTCCTCTGACTAAGAATATTTAATGTGTTTTTGACTAAACACCTACCATAAATGTCACATCACTGACAAAACCTTCACATGTGACCTAGGACAGCATCTAGTATTGCTAGAGTCATTACTTTGTACATATTACATGGCATACATTTGTGACCTCAGCACTATGTTTAGCACTGATGCCTGTTCATGTGTGGTTAACAGTGTCCTGTTTATGCAACGTTTCTTGCCACTATTAGATGCACTGTGCAAGTTGCTCTGGATAAGAGCATCTGCCAAATGACAGTAATGTAGACCTAGGATAGCATGCAGTGAACACAAACTTCTTTTTTTGCAGCTGTAGTATGACTCCCAGGTACTCTCAAACATACTGCACTATCCATACTATCAGATGTGAATGTACTACATGGCATAGTTTATAAGCATATTACATAGTATGCTAGCGTGCAAGCTAAACTCTTGTAACTGTGTCAAAATACATAGTAGTTTGGATACATTGCTTATTAAATCAAGGTATAGTTTAGGTAAGCAATGTAAAAATGTGTTATATTCTTTTTTTTTTTAAATTAGGAGGAAATATAAGATATGATACACAGCAACCCCCCCTCCTTTTCAGAAAACAAATGACAAGTCAGGCTGCATTTGTTGACTTATCTATTTTAACTGTTTCTATTTTCCCCAAGGTAATCGATATCCGTGATCAGTATAGATTCTCTCATCTGCTGTACTTTTTCTTTGCTTCCATCTTGTTTTTAACAGCATGTATTGATTTTCTCCTCAGAATTTGCTGGCACTGAGCTCTTAACTCCCATCAATCACTTCAGCTTAAGAGACAGAAAAGAAAGAACACCGACTCCTACAGTAAAAAGCAGATTCAGACAAGAGAATATTTAGATTTGCTTCTTTATTTGATAATCAGACCTCTCTGAGATGGCTAGGCCAAGCATACACTCTTTTACATATCAACAAAACAATGTCATAATGCATTCTACAAAATCAATTAGGAGTGGGACAGTTGGACATTTTGAATATCGTCATGACTGAGATCATCATCAAATACTGTAATCATAAAGGATTTTCATGAATCTCAACAGAACAACCTCATGCTGTTGTGGCCCAAAAGAGTGGGTAAAGGTCTAATTTAACCATGCCACTAAATAACTAAAAGGATCCTAACAGCTTATTAAGGAAGCATATGGCTTGTGTTCCTTACAGAATACCACAAGTTTGACAAATAAAACCGGGGTATGACAAACCATTTTAGAAACATACTCGGAAGGATGAACCCTCCATCCAAAGGGACATTTTCTGTCAGATAAGTGGTGCACTTTATGTATGTGTCTACTGCCCTGGGGTCACCTGTCTGATATTTCAGCCCTTCAGCCACATTGTGTCACCAGTCCCTACCCTTACTGGCTCCCTCTTAGATCCACTGAAAATGGCATCTAGTCAAATTACATTGAGTGTCATCCCCAGGACATCCTTCTTGTAGTGCTTTTCATCAATGGAATATTAGCAATGACTAGATAAACTTGTGTGCACTTTTTCTCCTCTTGAGAAGCTCTCATGCACCTTTGATACTTCTGTGCCATTTACCATTTTGCAGTCATCCTCACTTTCACATCACATGCATGTGTTCCTCCTGTGTTATACTGTCTGTAATCTATTATCTCTCCAAAATTTCTTCCCATGAATGTTGTATTACTTTTACTAGTTAATGTCAATTATAAGGAGCTCTATGCAAGGAGGATTTCAATCAAGTAAAACTCTCCTGTGAATATTAATCGTACAGAGAAAAACTGCATTACACTGAGTCTCCACCACCAGCAGTAACTTGTTTATGGAGTTCTTTAAACAGTGTAAGCCTTAGTAATGCAAGATTACTGGAAACCCAAATAAACTGCAAGTATATCTGATCTGTAAAAATTGTTTTATCAGGGCTCTTGCTTATACATGTCTTTCAATGATTTGACCACCTGGTGGCACTGAATCTAAAAATCACTAACTCAATAGAAAGTAAGGCCGTTGGAAGTACAGTTTTCTATTCTGGGTCCCAGAAGACTTGTTTTAGTGGTAAAAATTACAACTTAGTGTATTAAAAATACATTCATTAGTCCATTCATCCATTTCTTTTCATAGTATGCTATTCTAAATTCATTTATGAACTAGTTACATTTATGAACAAGTAACAGGCAGAACATCTGTATAATTGGGGTGATTGAGGTACGCAGAGCAATGTTTGATCTGGACCGTATATTTGAGATAACAGTATCCCCATTCTCTTGCAAATCTTTTGGATTTTTTTTTTTTTTTGCTTGCGGTCTTTGCTATTAATATTCCAGGGCAAGTGAGCCACGTCCATGATAAAAAAAATTGCAGGTGAGAATACCATGAATTAGCCTTTCCAGTGGGATAGAAGTGGATACTAGGAAGTATTTCTAATTGGGGGTCGTAACTAAATGACAACCAGTGTTTTCTTAATGCCGCACTACAAGTAAATATTGCTGGATTATCATTTTTGCTGTAATTATGGGATTATAGTATACTGCGATTTCCTTAGTTTGCTGCAATCCTTGAATCATGGGGCCCATTTCAGGAAGCAGGATTACAGAGTTAGCCGGCTAAATTTAACGAGATGTTCCCAAAAGTACGACTTAACCCGTTTCACGAAGCAAGCTCAAACTGTTGCCAGCTAAGTCACCATAGCAGCATATCCCTTAGCCCAAACCTGCATCCGAACAAGCTAATTTGAATTTAGCCTGATTTGCACTACGAGAACAGGCGTCTGACCAGTGAATTCACGCGACACACCTTCTATCCATGACGTCACCGTTTCTGAGGGAACCGATTGTTGTGGGTGCGCATATTGTAGGCGGAGCTTTCAGATCATACATCAATTATATTACATTTCCCAGATGATTACGTTTATGAGAGACACATTAGCCTATATTTGCTGAAATCATACACTGCCAGTCTCACTTGCCACAATTCGGCACAAACTGTAAGGGGCTGCGCTTTTTCGTAAGTGGAAGCCTCTTACATTCACTTGGGGATGCCAAGTACACCTCGGAAAAGCAACGATGTGCCATGCCATACGGAGAATATACCCGGCATTGAAGGCACTTTTGCATTCAATTATCAAATTCCCTAGCCATGCAAATGTACGTTAATCACAGAAACCTTTTAACGTTATCACAGGTAATCCATATATCCCAATCCATTTCTCTGTTCATACTTTCATGCATATTATATAATTTATATGAATAAAATGGCACGTTGCCATTGAAAAGCTGCTCAGCCACTCCAAAGGGCACTAACTTTTATACGCTGCATTATTTTAAAAGTTTCTGGTGTTGCAAATACCACTTTGGACAATGTTCTTGTATTTATTCCTGATTTGTATCAACATGCAATTATCTTTGGTGACGTAAGGCCATGAATTAATATTTCTTTATGATAGACTGCCTGTAGTTCATCCAGCATACAATCGAACAGCGTACTGAAATAGCCTGCTTGAAACAACGACACAATACAGCATGCCATAAATCCATATTTCGTTTCGGTGTCACATTCGTGTTGACCTGTTATTCTATTTATGAGCAGTTATTGCAGCCTTTCATTGCGGTCGCTTACACGATTATGTAGAACTTATGTTTTTAGCCTGTCGGCAATTTTTTCCAAACCCCCTCTCTGCCTCAGCGGCACCTGTTTTACTTTTTGCATTTATGATGGATTTATACCCTTAATAAAGCTCCATTAACATTTTCTGTTCAGTGGCACCTAAATAAGATGCTCTGTCAGGGGAACTGAGTTACAGGTGAAGGATTCGACAAGCAGGAACCGTGTCTTTTGAAGTCAGGCAAACACATTTTACTTGATCATTCGAATTTTAAGTCAAAGATTACAATCATTTGACTTTAAATGTGCCACTTTTAAATGATCCAAAACAATGCTCTGATTGTGTTGTAACTGAAATAGCATGGGTTTCCAAACCTTGCGTTGCATTGACATTGTGTAAGACAACCACTTAAAGTCCCTCCCTTGAAGTTATCGCATTACAGAGTGCAATATTCAGCTATGAGAATTCCGTCTCTTTGGTGGGACTGTATTTCCCTGGCTGTCAGCAGACCCAGCCCCCTCTTTTTATCACTCCATTGACGTGTTGTTAGCAAATGGGAGCAGAAGGACTGATCCCTCGCCTGAAGAGGTCATTCTGGCTTTGGCTGCCACTTGTTGCTGTAATCGGGCCACTACATTCGCCGAGAAGTCATTACTAAAATACGGCGTTTTCCTCACGATCTCAATGTTCGGTCAGGAGCGCACACACCTCTAACGCGTTTAAAAGGGATTACTTTTGAATAATATCGTCTCGTCACAACTCGAAAGAGAAGCATGGCTGAAAACACCAGTATAGCAACAAAATCTGCTCTGGTAAGCGTCCGATCGTTCTATTCTGACCCTGCATAATACTCAGAAAGTGATGATTTTTTTAAAAGATATGAGTTGTAAATAGTTGCAAATACTCGAATCTATTGTTTTAAACTGACGTTAATTTTATTGATAGGCCTGCGGATATGTGTCAATGAAATGTAATGCAATGTAAGCGACTGTGGGTAAACTACACTAATCAAACTGTTACTGGATTCACAACAGAAGTCACTTTCGAGCACACACAGCACGTTCGTATAGATACATTACGAAATTAAATCTGACACCCCTGTAAGGATACTATCTGCAGAGAAGTTTCCATCTGCACACACTTTGGATTGCACTTTAACAGCCTCCCTCGCTTATTTGAGACAGTCTACGTCCTATTTAGTATTAAAAATCGCAACACTAGAAACGAGTTGCGAAAGTATTGCACGTAATGGGAGATGTGGAAAGGTCTGTCAACTGTGGGAATCTTTAGTTTAACTAGGTTACATCAACAGAGGCGCCTACTTGTATTTTCTTTTTGGCACGGAGCTTCATTGCTTTGAATTACTTTAAACAATTATCCTGTATGTGCACCAGAGACGATTAAATTGTATTTCGCTCATCTCAGATACAACTGATGTGTTTTAATTACCTACATTTTCTTGTAAAGTGTTAAATTCTAACAAAGATCTCTTAACTCCGTTCAGCAAGCAGCTTTCTCCACGGCGAACACCCATCCGCTCTTGGCGTCTGCCCACTACCACATCTCCGGCTCACAGTCCCATCCGCCAAGCGGAGGCATGAAGTTGGAGGCGGTCATGGAAAACCTCCAGCGACAACAGGCTGCGCGCCTGGCTCTAGAGGAGAAACTCCGCCATTCAGAGAAAGAAAAAGGGGTACGGGCCATAGTGGAGTCTCAGATGCAGCAGCAAGCCATAGCCTTCCGCCAGTGTCAGGCAGCAGTCCGGGGCTCTTTAGCCGCGGGAGCACCCGATTCACGTTCGGTTGCAAACTCACCTTACCTTCCGCGTCACGCGTTGCGCAGGCGAACAGAGTCATCGGATGATCCCGACACAGACGATGAACCAGAGTACAGTCACTGGGAGGAAGCTGAAGATCGGAGTCTTGAGGAGGATGACTTTAAAGACCACAGGGTTATGGATGAAGACATTGACGAAGACTTGACAAACTTTGCGCCCCGCCACTCACTCCAAACTAAAGACGGACATCATCCTAAGGGAGTCGCCGTGCATGTGCTCTCCAGAGTCGGCTCGCCATCGTATCCCGTGCCGAAGCAACCAGTTTCACCAGGGGGAGTGGGAGCACATATACAAACACACCAGCACGAATGGACTTACGAAGAGCAATTTAAACAGGTAATGGCAGTACGTGTTTTTTATATGTAGCCAACTGAAACTAAAAAGAGCATACTTCACAAATTGCTGTGTTTCAACTGAACGTATCTGCTGTTCATTTAAATATTGCTACATTTGATCAATATTGAAACACAAACCCCTTTATTTACCGAATGCCTTTACCTTACCTTGACATTTTATGTCCATGTGTCGTTTTGTCCTCGGGACAGTTGTTTTAGGTTCCAGCTGAGAAGCGTTTGTAAAATCAAACTTAATCGTTATAAAATATTTGGAGAAGTGCTACCCATGCGCTATTTGCGTGTTTGGAACACATAATCTGTCAAGGGTTGTTAAATAGACGCGATATCGACCACTCTATTGACTCGGAAAACAAACTGGAAACGAGTTGGCTTATGACATCAAGTCATTTGCAACCTGTTTCAACGTGTATTGGTATCATATGAAGTTATCGGAAGTCAAAATCAATGTCACATCTATTTTCAGAGTCAATCTTCGCAGTCTTTCTCTAACCCAAGTGTGTTGCATCAGGTACAAATGTGGATGTGCGCCTGTTGTAGTTACATTTGGGGCAGCGTAGACGGCGACTCAGGGGAAGCAGATAGAACTGTGTGTCGAGGGCATGAGTGTCATGGGCTTTCTGTCTAGACTGTGAGAGCCACACTGATAACTTTGGAGCATATGTTCACCATGCCTTGGAGATTCCTATTTTTATTCTATTTTTATAGTAATTTGGAAAGAGCAAATAAAATAATAAAAGGACAGAATGCTTTCAAAGATAGAGATATAAAAAGTTGTCATGATGTTTTCTGTACTCAGAATGAGTACAGCCATTGTTACTTTTTGATAATAGCTTCAGTGTTCTGCTCAAGCTTCAGTGATGTGTCAAAAGTGCTCCCAAAATAATTATAGCTAGGCACTATATCAGCCTCCTCGCCATGTATGTCGCAGGTACTGTCACAGAATTTTGATATTATGAATAATTATGTAACCTGTCTTGAAAATGAAGATTACAAAACATTTAAAATGTTTATTTTTGTTTGTATAAGGCTTACAAACAATCATAATGTTCACGTTGGCTTACAAACAAGTCATAATATTTTGTTCGTTGCACCAGTAGAGATCTTTCAGTTTCTTTAATATCAATTAGAAAACATACCCACTATAATTCAAAGAGTAACTGTTTTGTCTGAGTGGCTTTATTCTCATTAGTAGACCTCACTAGTTTTTTGTCTTCTCATATTTATTCCCCTTGGCATTAAATATGCATCTAATTTATTGAGTTTTGCAGTGATGCATTTGTTCTGAAGTCAGTGCAGCTCTTAGTATCTGACTGAGTGTGGATGAGCTTGTCATTCTTTATTCATAATCAATGATTTAGAATTAAGCCTCAATAAAATAGGTAGATTCGGGGCTACTTGTTTCAGTTATGGGCTCCTTGCTTGTTTCAGTGTGATTAAAGGAATGCAAATGTGATTCAAATAGGCAGAAATCAACAAACAGTAGAAATTCTAAAGCAAGGGTGTATGTCCTCTATAATTTCATAAATTCACTTTTTAAAAAAATGAATCAAAACTAATTGCTGACTTATTGTTTACTGGTTTTAGACATAAATTTCTGGACACTTTAGAGCATGGCAAATCCTGATCATTACTTTGTCTTTATCATGAAAACATGTCTTTTTCATTCTCTCTAATGATGAACTGATGTATCTTCTGTTTTCTCATATCATTGCTGTTACTGTCGGCTTAAATTTGTTGACAATTCCACACAAAGTGTTGCAGTAGGGCCTTTAATGCACCCCTGCATATTTCCAATGATTATTCACTTACATTTATTTTCAATTTTCAAGATAAATGTTATCTTTTTTCTGATGGAAAGGATTTCAGATGCATAGGAATGCATAATTAGAAACATGCACATAACCATTTACAGAGGGATAGACTGACTTCACTTGCCAGTATTAACTTAAGTTTTCTTTGCTAATGTTAAAATATCTGTAAGCATTCCTGTAATGTAATACATTTGTGCAGCTATTAAATTTTATGGTGAAAGGAATAAAATGCTGTTAATGGATAAGTGGTGGTTTTGCAGACAGAATGGAGCCAGTAGCTCATGCTTTGCTAAAGCTGCAAAACTAAACCACATTTAAAGGCAAGAAACTTAACTCTGGAAATAAAAGTAAGAAGTGATTTTAAAGCAATTGTCGTCTAAATAATCTTTTAATATGTTAAATTATAAATATTTAACAGAAGTTAATGTTCAAAACTTTTAAATATATGACAACACAAAACATTTACAATGAATATTTACAGATGTAATTCTTTTGCACTGTTACATCTGTTACATCTGTTACACAGACTGTGATGTTTTTAGCATGGATTTTAAATTGCCTCTTTGTGAAGAAAATAGTGCAACATAGCTTACAGATACATTTTTCAAAAGTTGTATTATTGTATTAATGAATCCATTTCAGACAACAAATAAAACATTTTTGTGGCTTATAAATGATCATGTTGAATAAAAACATGATAAAAAACATACTATTGTAAAGTCACACATTTACAGGTGAATCCAAGTCCCCAGGAAGTCCTGCAAAGTCAGTCAATTTGAATGCACAGTTATCCAAATACATTTAAAAAAGAAAAAAATTCTGGTCAGATACTATTTATTGTAAAAGCAGCTGTCAACTGTCAGAGTGGGAGTGTAGACTTGTCTAAGATGGGATTTCATTGAGAACAGGCTGTGAAAGAAAAAAGGAAACATGAATGAGGGAGAACTGGTGGTGGTCCAAACTGGCTCATGCCCAAAATTACTGGGATATCCTTCTTTGGCAGCATGTGCCGGCATCAGGCCAAACCATTACGAAGCAGAAAACAAACTCACCTCTCTCTACCTCTCTGTATTGCCAAGTTAGCAAAAATACTATTGTAATTAGTTCAGAACTGGTATGTTTGAGATGGATACATACATGATTTATGTTTGATCAGACTGAAGTGACTGTAAAGAGTAGTGTCATTGTCTGTTAGCACACTTAAACATGCAGTGTGTCATAAACAGTGTGATAATCGGTGTTTGTTGGCACTGCACACAGAATGGATTATCTGATCCTAGCTGTAACTGGTTGTTACAGTAATTATACAAACCAGTGCAGTGGATCTCTTATTCATAGCATAAATCTTTACAACAGAGTTTTGCTCCCTAGGCTATATCAGAAAGTAATACTTACATAAACTTATCACACTGTGATATTTTTGAATGATCTCTCCATGGCAAACTCATTCTCTCATTTTATGCTGGTAACATATGTATGTACATCAAAAATCCTGTGGGAAATGAATGTGCATGCACAGATTAACTCACAGTCTAAGTGATTCGTTTTCTTAACTGCCCCTCCATATCCTTGACCACTTTGTTATGGGTGTGCATTTCACTGGGGATCCATTACACATCACTGCAGCCCTGGGAAGCAATAACATATGCATGAAGCAACCTCTCCACATGGGGGATTTCAGACTGGATCCCAGTGGCTCTGTGTGTGTGCAGAGGCATTCTGCAGCTGCACTTTAATTTAGACTTTGTCCTGTCATGAGAAATGTTTGGTAGCTCTGTCACTCTGCCATTACTTTTCTATTAGCAGTGCCACAGAAGCAGCTGAAATGGTGGCAATAAAAGAATGGCTGGTTGGGAGGGCTTGGGGGCTAGGTGGTTGTTATGGCATGACACTGAATGCTGTTGTTTGCTGAAGCCTCAGTAAAGACTGGAATGACATTGAGGAATGTATGCCATGGCTTTTATTTCATAACTTTATTTCAGCTCTTGTCCTTCAGGAAGAAGGAATGAGTTTCTAATCTGATGCCTGTTCTCGCTTTAACCCCCTTTTGCACTTTGTGACTCAAGGGACTCAGTACCGTCTAGGGCAATGCACTGCACAAACACCAGCATGTCACCGTACTGGTTGAATGCCTTTAATAGGTCAGGTAGTTCTTCCCCATTAGTCCACCTGGAAAAGTAAACACGCCATAATATGCATGCTTCTCTACAGAACACTTGACCCTGCCGCCTGTTAGACATTGAAGACTTTGAAGCCTGCTGATCATTGATTGAAAAAAGGTAGATAAAAATAGTTTTGCTGAAGCTTCAAAGAGCAACCTTTGGCCTCATTCACTTAATACAGACTTTGCTTTAATAACAATTCAGCATTTTTGCCCCAGCATGGGAATTTGTCATCTGTACATTGTGCCTATCTTTGCAGGCATGGACAACTGAAACAAGATGAAGTAATCATTCATAACACGTGGCACACTTGTAGATTAGACAAAGGGTAACTGCGAAATCTCTGTGATATGCTGTATGCTTTTTTAAAATTATGAAGTGTTTCAATTTAAAATAATTGAATTATTTACTACACTTGAATATGCTTTAGTGCTTATATATTGGAAGCTTTCATCTGTGTGATGGGTCTTTCAATGAAAGAACATTCAGGATTTCTAGGTAAACAGGACATACAGCTGAAACACTACATCATACGTAGTAGCTGCAGATGAGGGCTCTACTGCTTATAGCCCGTTGAGTAATGCAGTGGACTGAAGTATCCATTTTAGATATTCTTGTTTGAATGGATAAATATAGCCCCCCTTCATGACCCTGTGCTTTTCTAGTTATAAATATATGTTTTCACATTCTTAAAACCTTTTTGGTCTAATGAAAGCTGAAGTTGTTACAATGGTTATTAGAGTACCAATAGGTTCATGTTGTGAATTAAGGTTTATCATTTTTCCCCATCAATTGTCAACTGTCCAACAGCATATATTTAACACTGAAGGCAACTACAGTACTTTTAACTTTTTGTATGATTTAGTACAGAGATCTAAAGACAGCAGTGCACAAATCTTTGTCAGTATGACCAACATTGCAAGTAATGTAAGGTTACATATAGGAGTGTGGACTGGGGCAACACTGGAGGTAGATGGAAGGGTGGTAGTGTAGCATAGTGGTAAGGAGCAGGACTGGTAACCAAAAGGTTGCCAGTTCGGTTCCGCGCTGGGGGCACTGCTGCTGTACCCTTGGGCAACGTGCTTAACACAGAATTGCCTCAGTACATATCCAGCTGCATAAATGGATAATATTTAAAAAAAAAATGTCACCTATGTAATTTGCTCTGGATAAGCGCATCTGCTAAATGCAAATAATGTAATGTATAATAAAAGGGCAAGGGTGTCCTTTGCTATGATTTTAAGCTTTGAATTAAGGCCTCACAATGTTGTTTGGCTTCACCAAGGATGAGCAAGGCAAGTTAATCACCCAGGGGCAAATGAACTGCTTTTAATCCATGAGATTGAGATGTTTGTTTTAATTACTGCTTGGCCTGCTGCTCCGGTTACACATCTGGCACAGAGAGTGTTGGACTTGTGGAAACTTCAAACTGCAGGAAAACTGCCCCTGCTCAAAGCCAGGGATTCTTTCTCACTGAAGCACCGGTTATTTAATGAGAGCTATATGCACAGATAAAGTGCATGATATTGCCGTGTGTGGTGTTCGGTCATAGAACAGATACATGTGCTAGCAACTTATGAAGCAAGTCTGCCTGTATTGCTCTGATGTTGATATTCTCTGCTGGTTCAAAGTCTTATAATTTGAATGCATCGATTTTAATCTTTAATCTTCCCTACATTAAAGTAAATTTTATTTACCCATAACTAGGAGTAGAAATATCTGTGTTTGCTTACTGTATTTGGTACCTTGAACTACAGTATACAGCCTGGAATCCAATGCAGATGGAATTTAGCATTTCAGGTTGCGTGTAAAAGTCAGGGTACTGCACAATAATCAGTGCACACTGTGAATTTTGCATGAAATATCTCCTAATTGTTATTATGATAGGATGGGTTCTTGAGAGTCAATGAATCAATCAATGAATACTTCAATAGTCCTTTTAAAAAAAAAAACATTTTGTCTGATGACATTTTCTTTCATATTTTAGGAAAATATTTTGCTTGAGTAGTGTATTACATCCATACCATGGGAATATTTTCAATATTGGAATACTGAACAAGATATCATTATATGATACACAATTTTTATGATTCATGCTCATAATGACTTTTTTTATAGTTGAGTCATTTTTGCATTCAAGTGAACATACTGTAGTCAATTTGTTGGGCTCCAAGAATATGCGTTCCTTTAATAACATGCAATTTCATTCCATGTTGCTCATTTTATTTAAAACACATGAAGCCTTGTTTAATTGGCTACCATTCTATATTATACAGCAAACCAGTGTGATTGTATTACAACTGCTTTGGAAGAGTTTGTAATCTGCACCCTGTGAAATGTTCTCAGTCAGGAAAACCTCCACTAACAGAAATCTGGGAAACTCATATACTCTATGTCAATGGTATGTCTTCATTTAGGAGGTCCTAAATGTGAGGGAGCAGCCCTGCTTCCTCACAGCGATTGCTCCACACCCCTTCCAATCTCAGATGTCTTGCAAAGCCCCCCCTCAAGGCAATGACTGCCTGCATGCTTAATCTGACAGTCTGTGTCAGGTGTGCCAGTGAAACACAATACCCTTTGGCTGAATGGCCAGCATGGGATGATGATGTCATGTCAGTGAACTGCACACAATGATGAAGTTTGCATGTTGGAAATTTCCATGTAATGCACAAAGTGAAGGGGAATTTGCCTGGTTTAATGTTTTGATCATGCATCTGTTTTTTACAAGGGGTAAAAGTTAAATAATCTTAAACTGCACAATGGTTTCTGGGACAGTGGTTTTTAAATGAGTAGGAAACACAAAATTATTACTCAGCTAAAGTATTGAAGTACTCAACTTGAGGTGCATTACTGTAACTTCAAAACGCGTGAATCTCTGGTTGTTTGAGGGCAATTCCATGTAAAGGGACCCAAGAGAAGTAAAATATGAAGTGAATAAGAGCATAACAAATTGGGTGTCTATGTCTATAGGTGTGGGAAATTAAGGCATTCTCAACCATTTTCATCTTAAAAAATAATAAAAGTAAAGGCTTTCATTTCTAGTCAAACGTATGGAAAAGGGGTCTTACGAAACATCTATCAGGACAGGTCTGGAGAGGTTTTGGAAATACATCAGAACACACTAATGTTCAGGTAAATACCCCTGCCAAATAATATCAACACTTATATTTAGTTTTGCAATAATTGTTTGGCTTCTGTATGAAACATTGCGTAGCATCTTGTCATTCTGTTACCTAAGACCCACATATATTAAAGATAAATTGTAATTTCTTTCTCTTACAAAAAGGGAGGATAACAACAGTTCACATAAGTAACAAGTATAGGTAGACCTACCAAACAGTTGTTTTTAGGTAGACCAACCAAGCAATTATTAAGTAATTAAAATTCTTAATTTCATTACCAAGTTAGTAATGGAATCACCACAACACAAACAGAATTACTGCAGTCAAACTGGCTACAATGGAAAATCATAATAGTTATAAACACGGTCACAGATGGGTCACCTGCAACTGTCCTCCATTCAGCTGGGGATAGCAGAGGAACCTCACAATAGAAAAGGCAGCAATTCACACAAACATATCACAAGTAACTGCCGTTGAGAATGATGACATAGATGTTGTACACTTCCACAGAAAAGACAACAAGGGATTTGCCTTCATCATTAAAGAGGGCACTGACACATATGTGGTGTCCCTAAGACCTTCCAAAACAGGTTGCGGACAATCCCTGTGGCAAACTAGAACGAGACTGGGCGTCTGCACGTGACATAGGATTAAGTCAATTTTCTTTTTTTTTTTTTTTTACCAAATTCAGTTTTTTTGTACCAAAGTTGGATATTTTTGTCATAATGAAGAAAAAGACATTGACATCCACATCCACATTTATTATTGAATTTTGAACTTAAATTTAGTGTCATTCTGTTACCAGATGTTAATCCACTGTTCTTGCTGTATTTAACATCCAAAAAAGATTTTTTCAAACTCAAGGGATTATGTCAAAGCTGACACTCAATTCTTTCTGCTGACATCTTTTTGAATCTTAATTTGGAACAGATATTTAACAGAAATGTGGGACATGAAAAACTGAGGGAGATATTATTGTCATTCTGTTACTGAACTGCATCTGCACAGCTCTTTACCTAACATTCTAATCTTCAAGCACCTTAACCTACCTGTTTGTTTTGCGTCCCTCTACTGCTTCACATTACTTTCTAAAACATTGACTGACCAGTAAATTGTGAAAATACAGGGTCAGTGTCTGATTTCTGTTACCATGGTACCAAAGGAGCCATCACAATTAGAAACAAAGACCATGAACAGGCCTTGCTGTTTGTTTAATGGCCTGTCCCTAAATCCACCAGCTCCTCCCCCTAGCAGTAAAGGTGATTTGTCAAGTCTGAGGGGAAATATGAAGCATTTTAAATGAAAATGCATAATGCAAAGCATGTTTGCTTTGAGCTCCTTCACTTTTTGACCTGTTATGGGCTTTAGTGAACGTTCAATGATGACTAGAGTATACGTTTAACCTGAGCAGGCATTTCTCACTATGCTCAGGTTACATTTATATTTGGCATTATTGATAGATGAACAGGCAGGGAAAAGAAAGCACATTAATATGGCATGTGTTTTCTATACAAAGCTTTTGATTTATTGACAGGGGAAGTGGTGTTATGGTATGTATTACCAAAGAATCCCCTGGTTGTTATGGCGAGGGCAACAGATTTGTACGGTCTGTAAACACTGTTGCACGTCATCAACAAAAGGAATCAGGCTTGAGTAATGAAGGAATTACTCTAAGCTTAAAGGGTGATACAATGTGAGTATGACAGTTTCCACAACTGCAAGGAAACCACTTGAGCCAAGGATGAAAAAAAGACCATAAAGAAAACAATATGGAATGAAGATCAGTGGTGTTCATTGATGTGGCTTGATCTTGTCTTCATCTTATCAAGTTGTGATTACCTTGGAGCTGCTATTACATATATGAGTCTGTTGATGCTAGGGATTTAAAGTGTATTGGTATTATCATAAAAGTTAGGAAATCATCAGGTGCTGCTTATGTACCCATGAGAACAGATTTAATATGCCTTTAATTCTTACTGCCACATTATGTGGCATTACTTTTTGAGAACATATTTTACTATATATTTTCATACTGACTAAAAAAATAAAAAAATCAACAATTCAGGAAGAGGATGTACCTGTATAAGTTGTATTGCAAAGGTTTATAATCATCAGTCCAGAGAAAGTACACTGAAAAAACAGCAAAACATAACAATATTATATTCTGTCATTAGTATATAATTTAACAAGGTATAACACTATTTATTTCATCTCAAAATAATTTAATTTAAAGGGGAAGAAGAGGTAGAGGGTGTAGGTATTTTCATTGCCCAAAGGGCCAAGAAGAAGGCATCTGAGCTGATTTAATTTGAGTATTCATTTCAATCATTTGTTGATAGAAACTTGCAGAGGAATCGTGACATTTTTTTTTATCAGCTTGTCCAATTATCAGTTGATCAAAAACAAACAGATACCATGTTGACTCTAGAGTTTTAGGCCTGGCCTTTTCCCTTTTGTGTGTACTTATGGTTGCATTCTACCACAATGAAATCCATTGTTGTAAGTCCCATTGATACATGTGCTTACTTTCAGCAGAACTGCTGGCCATTTTATGGTTAGATTTTTCTTGTAATCTCAGTAGATAAGCTTGAGCAATGTGATTTGCTCTTCCTCATTTCTAAATACTAGTTCAGGCATTGAGAGAATCCTAACTATCCCGCTGTAGTGTGGAGGAATTCCAAATGCAGCTCATACATGTGAACGTGAAACTGAGACTTACGTAGCCCTCAGCAAAAATCTAGTTCAAATGTTATGGGAGAAAATGAGCACAGAGCACTTTGGAATTAAATGTTATTGAAAATTGGCACTGATGTACCTGTACCTGAGATATTTGTGTTAGTCTGAATAGATCTATTAGACTCACATGAGGACATTCTGCTATTGGGTTGCTGACCTTTACCATATCTTATTGAATTTGATATCTGAAAACAAAAATCTGAATAGCTGTTGCATGTTTGTTTATGTGAGTGGTCAAGACTTGACAGTGTAAGTTACAAAGGAAGCATTGATCACAACTGCATTGATTTCATGTAGATGTATGTTGGTAGAATATTATTTGTGTGTACAATACTTGTTTTGTAAGAGCAAGGTTACTGGTGTCTGTTTCAGCAAAAGTAGCGAAGGACTGAGACTATTTTGATGTTCTTTTGTATAGATATTTAATGTGGCTCATAAATGTACTCTAAAATATGCAATATTGACTTATTAAAATGGTCATTGCTACTGTGCTGACTTAGACATCTGTGTATGATTTAGACTTCTATTCAATCTAAGCTTTAAATTTAACTCTAGTGATACATTTAAAGAAATCGAAGAAGAAAGACTTCAGTTTGTTTTGTTTTGCTGATTAGACCAAAAAAATCGCAAACCCAAAGCCTTGGTTTGTGTTTTTGGACCAATAAATCTTGATAAATCTAATGGGACCACCTGTGCAATCTAGGACTATTTATCTATAACAATCTATCTTTAGGCCTACAGGAATACCTATTTGCTGTTCTAGATTTTTTTTTCTCTTCAAAACAATCCCACTCTGGATTTCATGACAACAAAGCAGAAGTGTTTATTGCACCCATAACAGGCTGAACTACTCTAACTTGTTCTTCTGTTTGTGGAAAGTTCCTTGTGGAGTAGTACAGATAATTGGATGTCGGAAATTGCTTTCTTCGACAGCAAGGTTCACTGACCAACCTTTCAAAAGCACTATCAATTTCGTAAGGTTATAGTATGTGTAAATGAAAAAGCAACAGGGAAGGCACAATTGGATTAATACCATTAACCCACATCCGTAGTCACCTTCACTGTAATAAACACCATCCACTTTCTTGTGGTGTTCCCGGCCCAACCAGAGTCAGGCAAGCAATCAGTAAAGTGAGATTGAAGTCCTTTTAAATCAATACAATCAAGATACATTTCCTAACATCAACTACAGGCCCCTGGGTGACCAAGGAAGGATATGGTTTTGCTTGGCTTCTTTTTTCTTTATCAAGTGGTAAGGAAAAATAAATTACTTAAATGAGAAAAGAGAAGCAAGGTAGGTTTATAATTCTAAGGGCCCATATCATGTTATATGGTGAAACAGGTGATTTGTGTGGCTTTCTCACCATGCAAGACCATTGTTGTTGACCGATTCTATAACAAAATCACCTAAACACTGAATGGAGTATAAGATCTTTAATTGCACACGCTGAAACTCCAGGTTTGGAATGACAGCTGTAAAACATATGGCTTGTGCATGTTTTAGCTGCATGACTGTTGATAAGGAGAAGCCATGATGTGGAGTTAAAGAAGTGAGCGCAAAATTGAAAAAGGAGAATCTTGAATAGAATTTGACAGTGGTGGTGGATTTCTTATCCTTTGCAATGTCATTCTAGACAAATGCTGTCAGGTAGGATTACTTGGCCCTCTGGTCATCATTAATAGTAAAGATTTTTTGCCACCAATAAGCCACCTCTGTGCTGGTGTTGTACCTTGGTACCTAGATTGCATTGTGCAAATCCACCTTTCACTGGGTCTAAAACATGATGTGACATAACCTTATATGTAATCCGTATATAGGTTTTATTGAAAAAGAGGCTAGCATTCGCAATTCAGTATATTTTGCAAAAAATATCCACTTATCAGCTAGCTGATAAGCTAGATAAACTCCCTGTTAACTAGTAAGTTTAAACATCATTTGTGTGTGCTTGATAGATAGCTACCTTATTGTGTTTATTTTCACCCAGCTAGATGGCTAGCTAGGTAATGGCTGGCAAAATGGCTATGGCAATGGTAATGGCAAATGGCTGAAATTCAGTTATTGTATCTAGCTAAAAAGGTAGTCTTTCAGTTTACTTTAATCTTTTACAGACTTTTACAACACCATCTTGTATGGAGATAAAGCTGTAAAAGAATCTCAGATGCACTTTCCAATTCCACTTTCCAAAATACTTTCCAACAGACTCCAGGTACCAAATATGGAATTAAATAAACTTTTTTCAAGATGTCAGATTGGCAGTGTGTGCTGGCCCAAAGTGTAGTATGGAGCAGGTTCGGTTTTTGGTGAAATACTTTTACCTCACTTTAAGTGAAGGTGGAGAGAAGCTGGTTTAAAGCTTATTCAGTGGTGTAAAAGGGGTTCATTATTCAAGAGTGTGCTCATAAGCATGAAAAATCAATATCCACCTCTTTCTGAAAAGCCATCTGAGGCCTATATAATTTGGGAATGCGTCAGCAGTGAAGAAAGTAGTCTTGTTTTTGGCGTCAGGCAGACCAAGTGCCTGAGGAGAGGATGGGCTGAAGGCTGGAGGAAGTCCTCTTCAGCAGGTGATCCTTAACCAATAAATGTTTATAACAGATAACTGGGTGGAAACAGTCAAGCCACATGGGCTGAATAAACATTTTATTGCTGGAAGCAATCAGAAATGGAATAGTGCTGAATGCAGTCACACCTAATCAAGTATCACATTGAATTAGTGCCTTTCATTTTGCAAATACAAGGGTATGTTCACCCCATAAAGAGCATAGAACATGACTAAAATTGTGTGTCAAAATGCACACAGTATCAAACATCTAACCATTATAAACATGGGGTAAACTTTCATTAAGCAAAAAAATAAAAGAAAATAAAACAAAAACAAATGACAGTTGCCTCTGAGATATATGGGCTTCCATTACATTTGGTTAATAATAATCGTTTTTCATGTATTTAGTCCATTGGAATGGATTCTGGTATGTTTTTGTCATAAGAAAAAATGAACATATGCACATGTAGGACCTCCATAAACCCCCAACTAATGGCAACAACCAATGGAGTGTAAAGGTTTGAAAAATACTTGCTTTATGTACAGTGTTTTTTACAGTGATATGTATGCACATATCCTACTCACTCCACCCCATGCTATCGCTTTAAGAATGCAATCCATGTAACGTGATCCTCTGTCAGTATTCACATCTAACATGGGCCTGCTGACACTTTGTTTCTGTTTAGCATGAATCTGATGACCTGTCACCTACATCGAGCACAGCAGCACAAATAGTACTTCCAGCTCATGGATTTTTTTTTAGTGGTCAGAGAGCTGCTCCGTCGGGAGCAGATGATTAAAAAACCGATTAATGAGAGAGAACAGCATGATACAGATCTGTGAAGGACACATAGTTTTGGCCATTCAGCCAACGACTGAGGGAAGGAATAAAATTAAATATTCCTGTAAGTCCCTTGCTGACCAGTTACCACACATGGTTTTCACAGTTTTACCTCAGCATCACAGAAACAGTGTACAATGTATGTGTTGATTGAATAGCGGCATTTAGAATCCAGTTAGAATTCCTCTGCCAATAAAGCCTGAGTGAACTGATACATGCTAAAATTTAAAAGGATTTAGACTAACATTGTAGTGAGTATATTCAAGTCATGGAGTGTAGCAGAATAAAAGTATACGGTAAAAAAGAATTCTTCATTTCCTCTTTGTTATGAGAAGAGGGATCATCATGTTTAATCAGTAAACAAGTGACTGTTTTACAGATGAATATCTCTGTCACCCAGTATTCCAGAAGGCAAGTGTGACTGTTTAACACTGTGCATTGATGGGGATGTGGGTATGCCAACCACATCTGAAAAACACCTCCATTTTAAATTCTAGAAGTGCAATAACAATGTGATCTAAAGCAGAAAATGTATGTCAGTGATGTAGTCTTATAAGATAAATTTACATTGATGAATTTTCCCAGTATCAGGGAGTAATTTTCCATTTTTTCACCCATTTACCCGTTGGCCTGGATTTTCTGGTTTTTGATTGCCTCTGCAAAATCCACTATGCTACATGTACAGCACAATTGTAAAATACACTATCACACATAGAATTTAATTGATTGATTGGTAAAAAACTACTGTAAATACATGGCTAAACTAGTTATGGGGTGGATAGCACAATAATTATCAATCTAATTCTCTTAATTGTCTTAATTAATAATCCTCTTTATGTGTATTTGGACAAAGGTTTGTAGAACAAAGTCACACCTTCTATCAAAGATGTGCAGTATATTACTTTATTAAGTGAAGCTTTAGCTACTGCAATAAGAGCACTGTTTCAGGTCCTAATAGTACTCCAGTGCATTTCTTTCTTATTTATGTTACTCAAGAAACAGAGGTTGTGCATTCAAATCGTCTGTTTGAATGCACAGTCAAATTTTGTTTGCTTTCCAGATGTCCCTGAATGTGGCTTGGGACAAAAACAACAAAATGTTTTTCCTTTCCATTCTGTCCCAAAACAAGAATTATGTAATAGTATAACAGTTGTTTAAAAACTATGACAGCAAGTATGCAAACAGGTCTCGCTAAATGCAGAATAAAGGTTAGTCTGACTTAAAGACTGTCTGTTTATAGTCATAGCAAGTGTGATCTTTATAAACTGCTTGGCTAGCAGCGCCCGTTTTGTTTAAGAGCAGGAACGTGCTTCTGTCCCCTTCAGGCAACAGTGTTTTCTTGAGTCATTGAGTTCTGCTGGCCTGAAATAATAAATGCAAATGCAACTTTTTACATTTATACATGTACATTCCTTTGGACTGTTTTACCATGCAATTAGAACATATATTTTTAAATTACATTTATTGGGGGAGTAGCTGTCAAATATGAGTCAACCAACCCCCCGTATTTTGCATGCAGCATGATTCACCCAATCAGAAGCCTTAATACTTTAAATTACACCAGTCTGAGACAAGTGTGAAACCATGGAGTTTGCAGCGTCCTATCCTTTTTCTTTTTATACATTTACTTCCCTTCCTTGTGGACTTATCTACCATGTGTTAGCAAACACCATAACCACACAATTACCACAGACTAACACACATCTTAACAGCATTCTTTCAAATACCTGATACACAGCATTGGAACTCTCAAATTTCCACTACGACTGTCATCATCAAAGTTGTTCATTGATAAAGGTTAAGTTTTTGTGATTTTGTGATAAAAATACATAAATTGTAGATAATACCAAAATTAAAAATGAATTTTAGATTTTGTTAAATAAATTAGTAGATTTTGAAACATGTAACATTTCCATAAACTGTGCTCCAGAGTCCAGTCAACAATTTCATAAGGTGACGTTCATGAAAAACCATTTTAACTGAACAAATTCTGATGGAATGAAATGAAAAGTACACACAAAAGCAACAAAGCAACCCACAAAGTGCAAAGCAACAAAGACGATTTTCATCTCCTGATGTCCAGCCTCCTAACTTCAATATATTGTGTCCTGGTATGGTGATGACCTTAAACCCTGATACAGGGAAATCAATCAAATTGATTGTAATAAACTCGACATCAAAGGCCTTCCCCGCATCACCGTATTTATGAAAAGCCATCCAGCAGTCAACAACTCATGCAAAACTGGTGCAGTAAAGGGTCGGTGAGAGGCAAATGAAATCCTGAAAAGTCTCCCCTTTATAACTCCTTACTCATTCACACCAATCCGCAGCTCCTCACTGACAGTAAACCTTTTGAATTCAAATGACAGAGACAGGAGTGTGCATGAGCTAAAAGACCCCTTATATGGGATGAGTTATGACCTTTGAAACAAATTTATTTTACCCACAGGGTACTGTCTCCAATACCTCCCGGTCAAACAGCTCTTGAACAAATGCGTCATTCAAACCATCACATCCCTGCTCTTGATATGAACCAATGATAAATACTTGAAGGTAACATGAGGATAGGTAACAATATGCTGAAGTGGATTTGAAGTCATTGCTGTATTTATATTGTGGACTGTGGGTCAGTCAGATGGTCTGTCAGTGATGGACTGAAACATTTTCCCATATTGTTACATTAGCGTTATTCTATCCTATGAGAATGGAAATAGCTTCAGATGGACATTTACTGAAGCAGTAGCATACCCACTTAGCCCTGCATCAGCAATCATCTTCAATCTAAGATAAATACATTCCTTCATAATAATCAATTGGCCTGAAACTTGTCTTTCCAGAAATGTTGTATCCACATCAGAGACCGCGGGAGATTGGAGCGTGACACTAATCCCCACCAACCCTCCAGCTGTTACTATGTAGTGCTGCAATTCTACTGGCCTGCCATTTCTTAATTCTCCAACATTTAACCTCTGTTACTAGCTTATTTTACTCAGTATAAACCATTTCCTTGGTGGAGTTGCTTTTTATTTCCTTCCAACAAAAAACAGCAGAACGTGTGTTTGTGGAGACATTCAGTATCAACACTGACAGGAGTAGCTGTCAGTGCCAAAATTGTTTAACATTGTATCAGAGGATTGTCCTCATAATCTCCAGCTACCATCTGAGTGTTTGTTTTAGATAACATTAGTTTTAGATAACATGTTTATCTATAAATATATGAATATTATTAAGTTGGTCAGTTTATACTTGGTTAAGATTGTATGAATTTGAGCACTGAGGCTTTATTCATTTACATTATAAGTGAAGTGCTCCCAGGTCCCTTGCATGCAAGTTCATCTTTAACAGCGTCATTTTCATCAACTGGCAATTTTTATTGTGGTGCACAAAAAATGCTGATGATTTATGTTAATATCTTCTCTGTCTGCTTACATAACCATTGTGTGACATGGTATGACTGTTTCTGAGTTGTAGCAGGCAGTGCCATCCCTCTTTGATGATATGTCAGTGAGTCATAAAAAGAGAGACCACCCTTCCTCCAGCTGTCTCCATCCACCCTCCAAGTCCCTGTCTAGCCTTTAATTCCCTTCTCATTCCCCTTCCTAGATTGAAATCCAGTCAGTTGGCCACCTTCCATGATATTGGTATATTTATACAATACAGGAAGTTGATGCTTCTAATTTGTGTCATGTGTGGTCACATATTATGATGTGTCAGATTTTCAGACAGTAATTAATTATGTAGTAATGTTGCTTGATTTATCACTTTACTTCTATCCATCATTAGTATTAATTAGGTTATGGTAATAGCATTACATCTTCTACTGCAAGATAACCTAGTTTTAGTAGCAATGCTTGCTGACTTGTGCTGGAGTAAAACACAACTCCTTTTGTAATTAATGACTATAGCTCTGTATGTTATTATGCATTACTATTATTTGCTTTTGTGAAATTAAATTGATCAATAATGTCAAATCCATTCTTCTTGGTATTTCCTGCAGTTCGATAATGATTCTTTGGATAAAATGTTACCTAATTCATGCTGCTGCTGCTTTGTTACCTTAAGTGAAATGCTTAGGATTTGTATTAGTCAGTTTCATCTTTTTACCAACATTATCTAGGTATATATATATATGTGTGTGTGTGTGTGTGTGTGTGTGTGTGTGTGTCTAAAACAGTAAGTGACTGATATACATAAAACACAAATGCACAATATATCACATATTTATTTGGAAATCACAAAACAAAACAATCAACCGCAGCACTAATTCATTCTGGCAGTGATCTGAATTGTTTTTACAGATATGCTTTAGTAATGATCTTGAATAGTTTTATTGAAGGCATTAAAATGCAAAATAGTAAGCGCTACATATACATCTGTTGCTGTGACAACATGGGAGAAGGATATATAATAGAGGTCCATCTGTAATGAGGGAAGGGGGATTAAAACAAGGTGCACAAACAGCATGTATATTATCGAACAGCACAAACGGAATGGTATTGCACACATTACCCAAACAGGATGCTTTAAATGGCCTAACAGACCAGGTGGCTAAGCGAGTCCTCTAGCCTCTCCAGTGACAAGGGACTTACTTTTCCTTAATATCCCAGTGAGCTGACAGGTTGCCACGGTAATCTGTGAAGGTGTCATGAGCACGGTGAGCATCTTCAGCCCATTCGTCAGGTTCCATTCAAGGGCCTGCATACAGAGAGCTGGGCTGTTGTTGTGGTTGTGAGTGGTGCGAATGGGGGAGCTTAATGAAGGCTCTCATATGTCTCTCAGGCCCTGTTCAGGGGGAACAGCAACCCCATGAACACAACAGTGTGGAAGCTTCACATGCTCTGTGGTTTTTTGCTTGATGTTGGTAGATGCGCTGACCTATTTTTAGCTTTGTTAAATGGTATTTGTACCTTATGGAGAACAAGGTACAGCAAATTGGACTCCCAGGTCAAGGGAATAACCTGAATGAGGTGCAGGGAATAGCCTAAGCTTGTTGTTTTGGCTTTTTTTTTCTTTTGCTTGTTATTCAAGTCAGGACCCTTAATGGTCATAGAGGTTGATGTGAATTTCCTGTTGTATTTGTTTTGTTGTATATAGCATTGCTGTTAAAACTTAGGGATTGGAGAATGAAGAATTTTGAGGATATTGGCTTCTTGGTGTGTAATTAAAAAATGAGAAGTCAGTTCATAGTATGTAGGAAGGAGGAAGCATGGTATAAGCAAGGCAATTTAGTAGTTCAACTTACAATGTAAGGCATATCATACTACAAGTTATATCTTCAGTGATCTGAGCATTTGCAACAATTGATGCTAAAGTCCAAACTAAATTCACACATGGCAACTGCTGTTTGAGATTTACAAGTCCTAGAGCAGAACGACCTCTGCTCTTTCACCCTGAGTAAGAACATTGTCCAACGCCTTTTACCCAAGTTAGTAATGTGCACAACACTCATAACTTCAAACCGATCCAGGACATCCGGACGTTGAGGTGTCTACTTTTACATTACAAATCTGTGTGTTTTTGTGTGTATGTATGTGTATATGTGTGCGTGTGTGTGTGTGTGCGTGTGTATAGGGATTTGTACTGAAAAAACAGGCATATATATTAAGCACGGCATACATTTTATTGACTACATAGGCAGGCTATGTGTGTATACATTGACTTGGCACAGAACACTTCACAAAGCACTTGCTCACACTTGTAGCCTGCTGACATCACTGGCAGCACACAATTGGCTAGGGTCCAGGTGGCTTGGGATGTGTTGGTTATCATTCGTGAAACATGGGAGCTGCATTTATGCCTGCAAATAAAGGTGTATGAGCAGCTCTGTTCTCACCACAATAGAACAACTTTTAATGCAAAAACCTGGCACAGAGTCTCATTTGTTTTCAAAATTACACAGCAGGGTGCAGAGTGTCTGATCCACTGCAAGCGAAAGCCCTATCAAAAAAATTCTGCTTGCGGAGATGCCCTGAGGAAGGAGGCAGAATTCTAAGAAACTTCCAGTAAATCTCCCCTGGCCTCTCTCTCTCCTGTCCTGTCACAGTTTATTGTTTAGTGTGGAGGGAGGGCTCAGCTGATGGACTGAAAGTACTGCCAGGTCAGAGGGGTTAAATACAACAGAAATACCCATTGACTTTCTGTCTCCTCTGTCTTCCATTAATATCTTTGTGACTGGGTCTCAAACACTTTTTAAATGTAGAGGCACAGATACTTTTGTAACAGACCCCCCCACAATGTGGGGCATGTTATTCTTGTGCTTACTAAATAATTTCCAGTGCAGGAAAATTCTCTTCCTCTCTTTCTAAAATTTAATGACAGTAGAAATTGTAGTTGATTACAGTTAGTTGATTTTTCAATTTTGAACATGTTTTCTCTTTGTGGGTGGAGAAGTAAGACATGGAATTTCTATTTTTAATTTTATATTTCTTTTTTCCTTTCTTTCTGCACTCCTTACTGTCTGTATTATCATTTAATTATAGCATTTTGTTTTTATCTGTTCATGAAAAAAGGAATTTTTAGTATGACTGCATCTCTGTTGTTGAGTCCCAGATGGGTCTTCAGGTCTAGAGGGGAAAACTGAGGGGGCCTGTATTTTTCTTTTTAAATTATAAACCCAGCATTTGTAAGCCTTCTCATAAGGTTAAATAGCCCACAAACACCCAAGCCCTGAAGACTGTTTTTAGAGACTTCTATGTGACTATAGAAGTAAGCAAATAAATAAAAAGAAGCAAGTTAATATCATTCTCAAGCTTTTATTCACGAGGAGTGAATTAGTTGTATAAGATATGAGTGAACTGTCATATCATCAGGATGACTGAAAGCTGCCTTCCTTTCCTGAAGCTGCTTTGTTTTATTTATTCGTAGATAAATAACATGGACACTAATGACAGTCAAACTGGATGTATAATGTATAATTTAATGATCTCAAAGAAAGTTCCACTTGTGTCTTGTCTCATATGTTTGGCTGGGGATGATGAGACTGGCTGAAATGGGCCAGAGTTGGAGGCTTAGATGTGCTTTTGAAATGTGTCCATGTAGGAAGAGTAGGAGTGGAAATGAACATTTTTCTTTTGAGGTCTTTTAAAGGTGATTCTTAAAATTTGCATATCACAGTCCCAGTGACTGTTATATGCCCTGGTTTGACTAATGCCCCACTACCTCATCCCCCTGTGAGCAGAATCCCCCCTCTTTCTGTTTAGAGGAGATCACCAGTGCTCAGTTTATTTATTGCACCTGGGAAATGATGTTGACACACTAGAGTTCCCTGTCATTACATTGCTACTACTTAATCCAATTGAAAAAATATTGCTCAGACACTCTGACACTATTTCTTCACTGAGTTTCCAAAAATTCTGGTGGTTTCAATGATTATAGCATTAGTTTAAAAACAGTAATTCATTTACATATTCAAATAGGATTTGTTTTCTGTGAATGGTAAGACAGTGTCTTCAGAGTTTTTATGATAGAATTTACATGAACTGCTTTGCCAGTCCCCTAAGTTTTAATAGTGGAGTCATTCTTAGATTTGAGATTGAAGAATCTGTGGAAATCTGTGGAAAAAGTCTCTTGCATTCTTCCTACAATGCTATGCTCCACTTGGTCATTCTAGACTATAAGCAGTGTTTTGTGGAGTTCCTTGTCCAAACAAGACTCATTTGTGATTGTATATGAAAACCAACATGCTCATTGTAAAGAATACATGGCATGACAGTAAGAAAATAAACATTCATTTGTCATTGGTAATAATTCCATATGTTTTTTATCCTTCCCTACAGGATGCAACTACTGATGAACATGTACGTATATCCTACAAAAGTCAGGAAAATTATTTGTTTGAGGAATACTCATTCAACTGGATATGTCTAGCTTATTAATGTATCTGAAAATAATATTGTATGTAATACAATATAAATTGTATACAATTTGAAATGTGTTTAGTTTGTGAATGGCAATGTTTTCAAAAGGTTAAATCTCTGAAATAGTTATAGAATCAATAAATGAATCTGTCAAATTTTATTTGTCATTTTTACAAATGAGACTGTCACAAAGCGCTGAACATATAGCATAGCATATTTGCCAGAGGGAATCAAAACAACATAAAACTCAGGACCAACTGGGAAAAGATCATTCCCAGATCAATCCCTGGGAAAAAGGGGTTGAGAGACTCCTGGGAAACAGTGTAACAATTAACATTAGGATAACATGGGAAAAGTCCATTACATCAGTTCCAGTTCATAGCCAGTGTGGTGCTGAGAGGATGGCATTGTAACCTTGGACAGAGGATCCCTACTCATAGCCTGCCCAACAGTTGACAGTGCAGTATCTCTGTTCTCTTGTTAGTGCAATGCTGTGTTGGACTGTAGGTACCGGAGCCAAGTCCATAAACAGACATGAAATCAGATGTTTTTTCCTCACAGTGCTCAAAGGGAACTTTGTCAAGTGGCACTGAAACTAACGAAAGCCTGTTGTCTCAGTGTTTATTGATAATCTTCTGTGTTTTCTGAGCTATGTGTATCCCCTCACTCAGCTGCTTTTTATTCCCAATGTGCAGTATACTACATGATTAAAAATTCCTGGGACTGTTGGTTCACCAGCAGTTTTGATGTTACCTGATGTTAAAAACTGTTTTTTGTTGTTCCCCCATTAAGAAGCCTGTATTGCATATATACCATACACACAATTAGGTTAATCCAGCAATCTGGATGTGAATGTCCACCTTTGTAGGAAGTTCCTGTTTTTGCATTTGGTTTTTACACATTATCCTGTTGTTGATAGGGGTAAAAGGCAGTGCAGATAGCACCCCTGCAGATGTCTGAAACTGTCTTTCAAGTCCCCTGGTGTTGTCTTGACAAAGCCCTTGTGTCCAGTAACATTTAAGCCTGGTAGTGGCCACTGAGACTGACCATGAGTTTATTGGTGAACAAACAAGCCAGCTCGCTCCTGTCTGTCTCAGCAAAGAGGAACGCCTCCATTATATGATCCCCTTCTTGAAAGCAGATGAAAGTGGTACTGGGACCTTACAGTCCATTGAAGCTGTTTATTGTCCTTAAATACGCCACAGTGAAAGTATGTTCAAACATAGACAGGCACAGGAGCCAGAGCTAGCCCAATAACCGGAAAGAACAGAACTGTACAGACACAGAGGAATACCAAGGCGCGGACATACTCTACTTGCTGTTCTAAAGGTCTTCAAAATTATAATGCTATGGGATGCTATGGAAGGCCTTTTTTCCTGTTGCATTTTGTATGTGTGCATTATATTTCCCTCTCTGCAAAGGAATAAATCACACATAGTTTGTTCTGTACCTGCACAGATTAAACAGTTTGTAGCCATGTTTTAGAGGCATTTAAGGACAGGCCCACATTTACTTAGCAAGGGTTGATGATTTTCTACTGTACAACAAACAACAGAGACATGATTGGCATGACGCGTGTGCAAAATTCAGAAATGATAATTTAACATCAAAACTGTTGTGTGTGTAAAAATGACCATACAGTAAATACATATTTTGCCAATAAGTCAGAATACTAGTTTATCTTGTTGGTGAGCATTCTGACTGGTTTATTCCAGAAGTCATCAATGTTCATATTGCACATGATTATAAAATGTATGCTCATCCTCTGAACTATCTGCACTGAGGAACAGACAAGCAAGCAAGGCAGACTTCAGACCCCAGCAGACTGGTCAACTTATGCATTGAAAATATACACAAAACACAACTATGCTATTTAAAACCCATTTCTAGCACGCAAATTTTAATTTTGGAAAAATACTTAAGTAATAAAAACTGCACAAAAGCATACATTCAAAATAGTAAGATGTTAACTTTTGGAAAAGTATCTCATTGCTCTGTTTTGAGCTCCTACTGCATTGCTCTTAAGGCACTGGTTTCACATGAAGGGGGGTTCATTCAATTGAACCTCTATGGTACTTTCTCCTTAACTTCGAGTAATGCATTTATGAAAGCATTGCATCTTTTATTTTTATTTATTTTTATAATTCTAAGAATTTAAAAAAGGAAATACTGGGACACTAGTGTGGCATAGTGGTAAAGAGCAGGGCTTGTAACCAAAAGGTAGCTGGTTTGAATGCCCTCAAGGGCACTGCTGTTGTACCTTTGGGAAAGGTACTTGAGGTCACTGTGCACTGCACATAAAACATGGGGATCTTTCTGGCATTAGCAACCTGTGTATATTGTTCATATAAATGAATACTTCATCAATACAATATTGTCAGCCATATTATCTAAAGGAACAGCTCAAAATTAAATGAGTTTTAATTGGGTGTATGATTTCCACTGACAGTCTACCCCACAGCAAATGTGCAGTATAATCAATCGTCACAAAAAAAAGAAAAAATGTACTGTTTGTTTTGTGAAAATACTTGGGAAATTAACCATATGCAAGAACATACTGTACATAGCTCATGCTAATTGAAGTCAGCTGCGTGACAGATTTTGCAGAGATTATCAAAAATCAACACTTTAAGGACATGTAGGCACATGTATACAGCATCGGGGTCTTTGATGTTGGCTAATCAGTCTTGGTGTCACTGAGTTTAAGCTTTAATGACTAACTGGCGGGGCCCCTTCTATTTCATGACTTTGTTTGGTGTGCATGCTTGCACATCTGTGGTCAGTAATGTGGAAACCCAACCAGAACAACCTATCACAAAAAATAAATATAGTTTGGATAATAATTCAGTGCAGGATCCTGGGGCCTTGTCCATAGATTTTGTGAGGGAGTTGTGGAGTCACTATAACTGAATGCTACAATTAATTCCATGAGTAAAAATTCAAGATAATATATGGTTTCTGTTGCTGAAATAAAACAATACAATGTCTTCATAACCAGTGAAGTGTGGTAGGGAGGTGGATTATCAGGGCCTCTTTGGTTGGTCATCCCTTCGGCCACCTGTGCCATGTAATCTTAGTCCCCAGATGGACCTAAAGGATTAATACCTGTGCTTATTAAAATGAATTGGCAACAACATACTTTCTGTAACTTATACACACCTTGCATTATCAGTTTAGCCTGCTGTACATGAATATTGTTACCTTTGTGCTATATTGCCTTTGTTGCATTGTTAAAATATCTGTAGGTGGTAGAGTAAACCCCAGCCTGCTTCTTCTGCTAGCATTACCATAGGAGTTGACATAGAGCTTCATGTCTGCCCCTATATAAATAAAGTGCTCCCCAGCAGTCTATCCCTCTTGTTTATATGTCACTGTGTATGTCTGGCTGAAGATTATTGCATTTAATTTTGAAGAGTCAGCCATGTGAACATTAACCTATTAGCTCCACACTAACTGTTTAATCACCGCTAAACATTAAATAAACATGACCTGTTTCATCGTCTGGCTGCAAGACCTGTGAGATGACAGAATTGTGATGAAATTGCCAGAGGCACAGGATGGTTTTTGAAAAAGAAGACTGCTGCAGTATGGGCAGTCTGCTTGCTTCTTGGTGGGATTTTGGGGATACATCTGGCATACATAATTACTTTGTTTGCTGGGAGAGTTTACTGCACCACTTCAGTCATGGACATGGCAGCACTGCTGTTAATTCAGTGTGAGTCTTTCACATGGGTCTGAAATGCAAATACATATTGAAAATGGATTTTCACAGTTTAAGATAGCATTACTAATACCACTGTGTTTTCTTTTTAAGAAAACGTTGCAATCTTTTAATCAGTGATCGTTAAAAAAAAAAAAAACAAAAAAAAAATTCGCCATCAGGGCAAGTGTGATATATAGGGGACTGTTTTTACTAAGAAATCCCACAACTTCTACATTTTGTCCCCTCCGGCCAACAGCATTTGGTCCATGTGAGATTCACAGGTTAAAATCCCTACAAAAGGAGTTTGTGTTCAAGCCATAAAGCCCTTCCTGTTGACGCTATCTGGAGTTTTACAAGAGTTGCAATGATGTAGACAAGCTTGGTACAGCAAATAAAACATTACGAGTGTGAAAACACCCAAACAGGATGTGGATTGGATTTATGACAGGGAACACTCTTATCAATTGTTGGCCAAAGTGTTAAGGAGTACTATATCGCTTGCCAGCCCACTTCTTCGTTTTTGTAACTGTCGTGTCTATTTACAAACAATTATGGTTTTGCACATATGAAATGTCAAATCGCTGAAGAAAATAGAGGTGGTAATAAATAAAGGTAGTCAAGCAATAGATATGTCACTGGAGAGAATTTTCATGCTGACAACAGAAGAGAATGCTGGGGAAGGAGTTGAGTATATGAATGTCAAACTGATGACTGTTATTTTGTTTTATGGCACTGTGAGGACCTTAATATAAGAGGCAAAACAGTGAAACCACAAGGAGACACAATAAAAGAATTTGTGTTTTTTAGTTGAACTTTTAATTCCAAAGGCCTATTAAAAGTGATGTTGCCATGATGTTGATAAAACTCCAAAATGTTGCATAACTGAATGTTCCTTACAACAATTGCAGGACTTTTTTGTAATTTTGTTCTTTGTGTTTTGACTGATATGATATGGTCAGTGTTAGCACAGACTGAAGAGTTGAAGTTAATTTCCAAACACAAAGTATGTCATCAGAGCTAATAGCTAAAAACAGGAAGTACTGTGAACATTTCCTTTTCAGTGCAAATGCAGCAATTATCGTATTATCCTCCCTGAAACAATGAACATGCTAGAACAGCTAGGTCAGGTCTTTCTGCATGCCATGCATTTTCTCTGTAGTTCTTCATTAAGACATGTTCAGTCTAATGCATATACTGTATATCTTCTTGCATTTTGTAAGTGTCGGACATCTGTGAAGTCATAGAATTTTCTGAACTCTTGAATAAACCGTGTATAATATGTAATCGGTTCTCCATGGAAAGTAACATGATAGTGACACTACTATATACGTGTTGTAATATCTATTACTGAAAAACTGAGCAAATATACATAAAAGAGATAAACAGAGAACAGAGATATTTGCATGTATTTTCTCTCCTGTGTTTTGCATGGTCTTTGTTCTGACTTCTGACTGACCTGACCTGTCATCAAAGGTAATCTTATTTCTTTAAGTATTTTGTTGATCTGTTTATGTAACCAGATCAACCACTTAAAGGGTTACCCTCATAGGAAGGGCAGATAAACAGCCCAGGTAAACTAGCTTAAATGGTGAATCACAGATATGCAATTTTTAAATATTTATTATTCATCATATTTAATAATTGTCTTTTGATGACATTGATAGTGATGTTTATTGTTATTAGCATTTTTCTACACACAGATTAAACTGTCATACAGAGATATAAGGCAGCTAACAACCATATCATATGTGATATGTGTTGAAATAGTCTTGTTTTAAATAAGTAGACTCTGAGTTTTGAAAGAAGACAGTTCTGAATGTGTGAATGCTACTGATGTGTACTCTCAAATTACGCCTTTTGAAGTATTTTCCTTGAGGCCTGACCTATATCCTACAAATACAGGGTACTGACTTTTAATTCTATGAAGGTTTCATTCAAAATGCTGTTGGAGTCACCATGGAGATGGATGTGATTCATCTGGGCGTGGCCTTACTATTGCAAGGTCCTTGTTTGTGGAAACCTACTATGTTGAAATGACCTGGATCACCACCTGATGAACTGTCTCAGCTTTTAAGGCCACATGATTTCCGCACTGGAAGCTGTTGCAAGGGAAAAAAGAACACGGCTCCTCCAATTCATCAGCTGAGACGCAAGGAGAAGCAGCATTTTTTTAGTATCCCAAGATTAATATATATTTCGTCAGCACTGATTAACTATTTCATGAGGTCACGATGTTCTGAGGAGCTGTGTGACCTAATCTTTGAGTTAATTATTTGAAGTGGATTAGTGGGTAAGAGTTCTTGTTATAGCCTTTGGCATTGTCAGTAGCAGTAAAATTTACAGGCAGTTGTCACACTTATGAGTAGGATTTGAATTTTTTTATTTTTATTTTGACTGCTGCTGTCAATATTTGTTTCTTATTTTTGGCTGTCCTGACAGATAGATCATCAAGTAGAAGAAGATGTGGACACGTGATTAGCTTATCACAGACTGACTGAAGCCAATGTCTCATTTAAGCACTTCTACATGATTATATGAAATGACAAGGTAATTAGATTGAGGTTTTATTACGTTATGAGCCAGGGACAACTATATCTGTAATCTACATCATTTTTTCATAATCCTTCCTTGTGGGTACTGATGGTATCCCTCTATGATAAGATATGGTGTTTAATATTTCAATTTTTATTATTATAGCAAAGAAACTGCCCCTGGAGGAAAAATTCAGGAGGGCACCAAAACTAATCACTGTGTGCAAAACTGAGCAGATGTGTACCTGGAACAGCATGGTGCCCTACATAATCAAATTGTTGACATCTACACACCTGCCTATTTTTGTATGGGTAATCTTGCAGCTTGTAATGGAGAATGGGTATTGGTTACCCGTATCCTTAGAACCCACAGCACCAAACAATGAGCATGCTATACAAATCATGGAATTTGCAGTCCACCTTTCCTGCATTCAATCGGTGGCCAGTGACCTAGTATTGATAAGCAAATATTTGTTGTGAGCTAAATGAGGAACATGGCAATGGAAAGTAATTTGTATAATGATAATAATAGTAATAATAAATGTAAAAATGGTCATCTTAGAGGTAATATATTGTAGTACATACAGTATAATGCTTCAAGTTTAAAAACATGAGTGTTTCCAAAGAGGAGCAACATACAGTATACTGCACAACATACAGTATACTGTTTCTCACACATCAATTTGCTTTAATGAGGCACGCACTCTTTATGTGCCTTGCGAATACGCAGCTGCAGAAGTGTAGTGCCAGTGATAGGATCCAGATGTCCCAAGGCCACTGTGGAGGGGTACAGTCCACGGCTGCTCAGATCTGACAGTGATGTAAAGGCTGAGATCAGGCCTGAGAGTAGGGAATCCCCAGTGAATGAGTGAACCATGACCCCCGTGTGTCAAGGACACAGAAATGTGGTGCACTTTCTATGCAGCAGGCACCATGGCTGGGTATGACCTATTGTTATGGTGTCCTTTAATTCAGTTTATATGAATGATCATTTCTTAAACGTTACAATTAGTTGTCTCTATATTTGTTTTATCTACTAGATGAAAAACAAAAATATTGTGCTGTGCTCATTTTTCACTGTATATTTTATTGTTATTAAGTTTACCTATCAGAGACAATGAATTAAAAAACATCAGTGACATGCAGGCAATGAATTGTACCCAAGTTAGCAACAGATTATGTTTCATTGGTAGGCAGTATTTCTAGACAGCCTCACATACGCTTGTGGCAGACACATTGTGATTGAGTTAATTTGGTGAAACTGGGTAGGATTTTATACTAATTTAGAGGGATTTAAAGGCAAGAGCAATTTAGCCTTTATTGCAGGCCTGATAATAAGGTAAGCACACAGGAGCTGAAATGTGGATCCTGAGGCATTAATGCTAAGACCTGTTTCTAGCTTTTCGGATACCAAACATTTATCCTATTTTTAATGGGAACACTGAGCACTCCTGTTTTCATGTGGGGATACTTAGCAGCACAGCCTTGGGTTTCAAGTTTAAACAGCATGCACTTTCAGAACTACTAAAGTTTGAAGCCTGCAGTGTAGTACCAACTTTCAATGCACATCTGTATCTCTTATCTCTTACCACATCTGTATCTCTAAAAAGAAATCTATCTCTTTTTATCATTGGCTAAAAGAAAACAGCCATTTGCAAGTGATATCTCTGCTGTTGTGGTAATTAGTTTTGAACCTTTTATCTCACAACAAAGTCTTTGTTGACTTTTATTGCCTTAACAAAGTGATGCTTACTGGACATACTACTGGAATGTGGACACAAGCAACACTAAATTATTGATAGAATGCATACATAAAAGGCTGCTTCTCATCAGAGTATATGATTCATGTGGTCATCCTCCACCATTACCAAGGTATTTGTTGGCCTTTCACCACTGAATGGAAGGGATCCCTAAATTACTTAATGTACTTATTCTATAAGAGTAGGTTATTGATGCTATGAAGAGAAAGCAAGATCAGGGAAGAAATCAAAACACAGAGTAATTCTTTAGATGGATCTTTGGTTTAATTTAACATTTGTCAAAAAGTTCAGTACAAATGTAATTCTGTACAAATGTAATTCAGTGATCACATTTGTACTGTACTGCAGGAGGGTATAAGTGATCGTGCACATGAATTCATGAATTAACTTACCTTTTTTAAAATCTGTTGCTGAATTCCACCTTGATATGTTAGAACTTGCTGGTCTCTAGTTAAAATACTGTTTAATTTGAATTGTACCAGAAGAATAATACAGCAAAGCTTAATTAACAGAACAGGTCTGTGGACCTTTGAAAACTCAGGCCAAAAGTGAATGTTTATCCAGCATCTCACCTCAACAGAGTGCTATAATTTGCAAGAGACCAAGGGCACAGTATATCCATATGATGATATTGTTTACTGTCCACACTCAAAGTAGATATAATGTCCCTGCACTTGTGTAGATATGTGTAGATAATGCTCAAGCTTGACCTCTTTGAGGTATGATATATTACATTTTTAGGGTTTAATCCATAGTGATTACAGGTCAGTTTTCCCCAGCTTTTGTCTCGATGAAGAATGGCTACATGAAATGGGTTAAGCCTGGAATAAATCACATTAGTCTCTTTATATCTTTTGCAATTCATCAGGAGTGGTGGAAGTTTTACTGGAATGTGTCTATAAGGAAACAGAGACATGATAAATTTTACAAGCACTTTGGCTGGGCAAACCTCGTGTTTATTTCCAGTGTTACTTACATGACTCGCACAACAAATTAAGTGGATTTTTTTTTGGTGTAAGTGTTTGGCACAGTTATTTGTGGGAAAACATCAATAAAACAGTCATGGGAAAACTGCTTTTAAGGTTGTACCATATCTTGCACATACACTCATATCTTGTGCTGAAGTACGCCTGAATAGCCAGTGATTATGAGTTTTATTTTCCTATAGAATACATTATTTCTTCATATTTTACATATGAAGATATGTAAAACATATAACATATAATATAGATATTAACATATTTTTCACCAATGTATGATATTTTGTCATGACCACGGTAACAAACGTGAAAATATACAACTGATATATCTAATTTTAGTTTAATATCTCTTGTGTTTGCTGTGTATCAGTCAAAGTCTTGTGTTCATTGTAATACAAAGTAAAAAAGGTCTTAATTTGACTGTTACTAGTCAATGGCCATGTTTACATACATGTTAATAATGTGATTTTAATGCAATTAAGGTAATACTCTAGGTAGGCAGAGGTTATGTAAGCACCATTGATTATTTTAATACCATGAAGCTCTTAATTGCAGTAAACAAGCACAGTAAATGGAGAGATATGAAGAGTACTCTGATCTTATTTGCATTACTGTAAGATCATAAGAACACGTAAACACCTTATTCTGACTTCATGGTTTGTATTAAAACTGCACATGTCTGAGAGAAGAAACATTTTCTTTGTTAACAACATTGTTGCTGATGCTAGCTAGACAGTAAGCTATGTCCATGAGAAGGGAGGTGACATTTTGGAGTGAACAGGAGACTGATTTGATGCAGCTGCTTGAAGGACATTTACAGTACATCTTCAGAACTGTAATAATGATACAGCATGGCTCTTACTGCTATAGCTAGCAGCTTCACCTGAATGTATGTGGCGTGACGACAACAATCCACTTTACAGCATTACTTTGGGGCAAATGCCTCTGGCCCTGTTTTAATTTCCACTCTTTAACTGAATTATCCATTATTTACTCTTTTTGCAGATACATGTATATGGCTTAATCAAACTATCATCTGAATTGCAGTATTGACAATAGTCACATTATTGAGTGTATGTAACCACAGTCACTAGCATGAATGTTTAGAATGTAGATGTCATTCAAGTTTATGGGAGTTCAATTTAACAAGGACCACTGAAAGATCAAACTATCACACGTGGAAAACAGATCAAAATCCTTTTTTCTCATGGCATTACTCAGTGGATCTCAGCCTGCAGGCTGTCTGTATTCTGGATTACATGTTACATAATATTTTTTAATGAGCTATAGTAGGTGTGGATATGGCCCAAATGACACATTTGATTTTGCACAAGCAGTCCACCTAAGTGAACAGCTTCATCCTCTCTTTGAGTAGTTACATAATGACAACATTCTGTCTGTCTTTGATTCATATGGAACCCTATATCCTGATTATGATGCACACCATATCACTTGGTAATTCTGAACTGAAGAGTATCAGTCTCGCCGTCTCTTTCCCAAGAGTTTTCTTTTACAGCTGTTTGACAGAAAAACTAAGGCCAACTTGAGTCAGACCACACTAGTAAAATAACCCGTGTCTTTGCTAACATGCGGTCAGCTCACCGTGACTTGATCCAGCCCGTCAGCTCAAGCGCCCGGAAAATCCCATTAAGAAAAAAATTGCATCAAGGGAGACAAAGATTTCCACTTCATGTGATCTTGTGCATCCCATTGTGTCAGCTCTGTATGTTCAGAGGGTGACCCCACGTACGGGATGCAAAATGACTGGCACATGGCCAGCTGGGGGAGCGCCAGGTTAGTCAGGCATGGCATTCTCTTATTAACTCCAGACACCTCAGTCCTCACTGTTTTTCCCTGTTCTCAGGGCAGCTGACACAGGCTCAGAGGAGCGGACAGGCAGCATGCCACTCACAGTGAGCACCTTTAATCAATCGATTTGATTAAAGGTGCTTTCAGATGTAAAAAAAAAAAAGAGGAAATGGTAAAAGTTGCACCCCAACTGTATATTGGTAGGCAAGGTGATGGGGCGGTGCATTGGGTGAAACAACAAAGCATGTGAGCAAAATGAGTTCATGTTAAATAGGAAAAGTTTGTGATAAATCTTTAATTACAGACTTTAATCAGTGTGCTGGAGCTGTTCGCCAATATATTCCAAGCATACACTGATAATTCAGTTACTTGTTATCAATCAAAGTTTACACTTCTAACACTGTAACATTAACTACCTAGCTAGCTAACATAAATAACAAAAAATGAGATTAGCATATTTTCAGCTGTCATTTTATCAACATCAATAGTAGCAATGTAGCCATTTACATGTTTTTGACAACAGGTTACACTCACATATCCATACTGTAAATGTAGCTCCAAAAGTCATAGCCTGCACTACAGAATGCCTGAATGCTAGAATTTGCAGAAATGTCAGTCTGCTAGCTGCTGGTGCCCTGCAAACCATAAATATTATTGATAGCTAACCTGAAAAACCAGTACACAGGCTGATGTTGCACAAGGAAAGTGCATTCCAGCAGCTATTGTTGCACATGTCCAGAGCTGAGTTATACAACTGTGGATACTGGTACAGCATGGTGATCAGATTCTTCTACATTTTGGGGGGGAAAGAGCATGTACTCTGAGCACATTGGTTGAGCATGGAGCAGGACAAGTGGTAGCAGTACTACAAAAATAGAAAATATTTTAATTCTTGTGTGGCACCAAAAGGTCAATTCTTACTTCTAATGATTTTGCAATACATGAAAATCTCTGTGTGAAGAACACCTAAGCACCACTGAAGCGGTGAATCAGTCTACCATTGTGTGTTTTGAAGCAGCGCACTACAGTATTTTGCCATACGTGAAACACATTGCTTCATTTTTGTTTGTATTAGTGTGTCTTCAGTGCAATTAGTTTTGCACTGTGTTTTGCTACTACTTGCTTTCTTATTTAAAGAATGTTGTTTTCTGCTCCTGGTGATTTTTTGTATTCTTCCTAATGCCAGAAATGTAGAGAACTCAGGAGAATTAAAACTATGTCACCCATGTTGTTACATCACTGGTGTCAGTGCAGGGTTCGATTCTGTGCACTGATTAAAGAGCTATTTGTTTTGCCATTCTGTGTCCGAGGACAAAGCTGATGACAGAAATGGGATGCAAAATATGTAATTCATCTGGAAACAAATTTCAGTTTCTGTCTCAGTGTAAATTATCAGCTTTTATGCGAAATATGAAAAATACAACAAAAGTTAACAATGCAACAGTATTTTCCTAAATTTTATTTTAGTCCTTTAGCATTGAACATTGAACATACAACAGTTCAATTCTATTTATGCTTGTTTTCTGTTTGGGTGGCACAAATTTTAAGATATTTATTTATTCATTTTTACAGAGTGAGTCAGATGTTAGAAATCTTGAGGAGACGGCAAGCACACCCAAGTTCAGAGAGGCAATGAGTGATTGAAGGCATAGTATTTCCTAATGCCTCATTCATTGTCAGCAGTAGCTTCCCAGTGTTAGAAAGCAGGCAAGGTCTTGAGTCCCCTGAGGTAAAAAGACAGTCACATGTGTAGCATAGCTCTGCTGTCAAATAAAGTCCAAAAAAACAACCCTCACTTTGTCACTTCACTCTGTCCTCCTGTTTATGATAAATATATCACAAGAGGAGAGGCAGGACTTGTCAGAGCATTCCATAATGCAAGATTATTACAAATTTTTAGTAATTTTCTTCTTTCATTCAACTGATATGGCTACTAATTCCATAAACAAGCAGTTCCTCAACAGAGAAGACTTGCAGCAAATTGTTGTGAACAGTCCATTCTAAACAAGAGAAATAACAGAAATATTCTCATACTGAAAATTGTTAAAAGCTCTCTTCACTAGGTTCAAGGCAATGGCTGTATAGATTACTTTATTATATCTGATTCTGAATTTTACCAAATACATTTCTTATCTAACCCAACACCAAGGAAAGGTCATTGATGTGATCATCTCACAGGATCTAGTCAACCACAGCTCAAGATATGCATGTGCTTCTTTTTACAATAATATTGTCCAACAGAGATAAAGAGGAAAACTGGTTATTTATTATCAGTGTTAGTTATTTTGCTTTTTTTTAGTCAATCAAACTTCAGACATAGTAACCATAAACCAATGCAGGTATCCAACGAAACAGTTTTGTCTGATGTCGGTCTCTGCCTTCAGGGAGATCCAAACTTGCCCTGCACGTGTTTTCACCACATTTTGTTTGCGGCACAGCTCACCGTCAGAACCTGTTGCGTGTGTACATGTACATGTACATGTATGGACTCCAGACAGGGTCAAAGCAGGGTGTGGCACCAGACTGAAGACCGCAGGGTGTTTGTTAGTGTAAGGGATTATACAGAAGCCTGATAGTCAATCTGTATGTTTTAGGAAAACCCTTAAAGCACAAAGGGATGGTTTAAGCTACTTATAGCCATAAAGCTGTGTGTGTCTACAGTGCAGCTAGTGTTGTACTATTCAGGCTCCTTTTGGATTTGTGTCCCAGGTGTGGTCTGCATAATATGTAGGGGCCTCAAGCCCCACCATCTCCTCTGTTTTCTAACACATTTTCTACCTGCCTGCTCCATGTACATCATGAGCATTGGAAGTAATACCTTAGGTGTTTCTGCCAAATGAAATGAGGGCACATTTAATTTTGAAGAAAGTTCTTTGTGACTTTATAATTTAATAGGTTAATTTAAGCAAAGCTTAAACACTCCTCTGGCTGACTACTATGTCACCTCAGATATTCAAATATTTGTGCAAGAAATAAATTGTAAATTTTGAAATTGGTAGTTGTACACTGAATTATGGATACGATTTCCTCATATACTGTAATTATCAGCATTAGCTGGTTGTTTCAGGAATCTGTTCTGACTTTGTAATGCAACACCAGTGAACATTAGTGAATTTTCCACTAGTTAATATTTCATGTCTACTGGACACTGTGGTATAAAGTATTGTGACACATTAGGTAAAAAGAAGAGCCCTAATTACTCCTGTCTTTGTGGTTCTTCTGAAGGGCTCTTAGACCAACAGTGCTGCTTTACTTCCTGCCTTTAGTACACTATAATGCACCAGGCAATGTATGTTATCCAATACCACATCAATAAAAACAGTTATTTTAAGGGTGCTTTCACATAACACCCCTCTGGTATTCTCCAGAGCTCAGTGCACCTTGCTGTTCAACAAAATTGGTCATGGATACAGCCACCGTCCATGCGGCACCATTTCACAGGTAGCACTGGGGAGCACACCAGTTTACGTTTGAACAGGAAGTTCCTCCAACTCCGTTAACCAGAGGACCGGTATTTGTATTGAGGTAACAACTGTGAGAATAGAAAATAAACTAGGTGTTTATGTATGTTTGCTATTATGTATTGCTGTATTAAAGGAACAACAAAGATTGCACAGTTAGGGCAGTAATTTAGGGGGGTATATAGAAACTGCAGTGCTCACAGCAATATAAGCTAAAGGTACCAGTTCTTCATTCTGAAACTGTAAGGTGGCTCCAGTTATGTAATGAATATTAGCCTTTCCGGATAAATATATTGAAAAACAAGGAAATGGTAACATAACAGAGAAATGTTAATTTTAGTGAATTTTAGTGAATAATGTTAATTAGTGAATATTAGCTTCTCAGGGTGAATGTATTTTTGTGTTCTGAATTGCTTTATTAATACATAAAATGAACAAAACAAGATCCCAAGGAGGAGTGACTCATTGAGCTGAAGCAGTGATAGCAGTAATGGCAGCTGATAGAAATGAAAAAAATGAACAAATGCACATTTGATTTGAAAAACTAATATTAACTAGCAGACTGACACCCAGAGGAAACTTAATTATGTCTCTCAAGAGGCACACAAATTAGTACTCTCTCAAGTTTATTTATTAAGAATACATGCATTTACAGACCACTTTTTTCCAGCTTCAGAGGTTAAAAAAGATTTTTGTAAATTGCATGTGAAATTCCACTGCTCTGCTCACATCAAGCATATCCTTTAAATACTTAGTTAAATACTTCAAATCAGGAAAATTTAGGGATACAGAATTACATTTTTACTGTCTTTATCTTGCTTGCTTGAACCCTAGACAGTTTTTGTTATTGGTTATTCAGGTCAGTTTGGATTACAAGAGCAAATTTCTTTAGTTGGTGGATCAAACATTGCTTTGCTGAACTGTTAAGAACCAAAGCAAGAATCACAAGGTTTAACTGTTAGACAAACAATGTGTGGTAAATATCAATACATGCTTTCCTTTTCTCTTTTTTTTACATTTTCTTATATTTCTGTAATAAAAAATGTCACATTCTTTTACATTTCCAGTCTGAAACTGTAAGCCCATTGACAATGTCCTCTTATAATAAAATGAATTGTTCTTTTTCTCCACTAATTAACAATGTCCACAGATTGATAATTGGAAAAGATTAAAAAAAAAAAACTCCAACTGTTTCTTTGTATTATCTCTATGCATTGGTATCTAGATAATGCTTATACATATTATAGGGAGTGTATTTCAGAAGCTGTACACTGCAAATACCTTCCCTGTCAGAGTCTCACACAAGCCTCCTTAGCCTGCTAGTTTCCCTGGAATTGAACCTCTCAGACTCTCTTCAAGATTGGTGGCAGCTAATACACTCCTGAATGATTGGTTATTATCTCTGGGGCCTCATTTCTCGTGCCCTGCCATTTTCAAAGGTCATCCCCTTGTTTTTTCCTGTATTGATCAGGTGACCTGTTAAGATGGTCAGTGACTCATTGGTAGTGAACACTGAGTCACATATATTCATGGGGAGTGGAGTTTTTCTTGTAAATGCTGCACTCTCAACACAGCAGCCGCTCATAAAAGGCCCTGTGGTTGCACAGGGGCATTTTCTACCTGCCAGTCACTGCACACAGAAACACAGAGATCATAATTGATACACCATGAGGATTTTGCTATGTATGTTGGAAATCGTTATTGGGTGTTTGGGAATGGGAAACTACAAACAGAGCTGAGAAGCTAGGAGTCAAACGCTATGCTACAAATGTCCCTGTATTTTTATAGGATGAGTTCATTTGTAGTCATGCTAAAATACTGTTTCTGGTCTGTAGAAGAAAAACTGCAGTTAATTGTCACCTAATAAAATTCTGTGTTATTCATTGCATGCTTGATACAGCCCCCTTTAAACCTGGGGCATGAAACGCTCATTTTTAGCATTATGACAGTAACCACACTGTTATTAATGCAACCAGTTGTAAACTTCCTTTCTCAGCATTGCTGTCCAACAACTTTATATTATGACGCGTTTACAAGCTGGGAGGGCATAGAGTATTTATAGTAGGGTTCTGTACCCATGTTGTAATTTCTGTGAGAGAGCTGTGACCTCCTGTTTCTAGCTCAAACAGAGAAACAGGCACCAGGGTCATTTCTGAGTCATCAATGATTTCATTCTCCCATCACTAAGGTTAAGGTACCCATCTGAGAACTCAGAGGTTCACACTGGTGAACCCTCTCTCACTGTGAAGGTTCAATGTATTCAGTTGTTAAAATTCATCTTCATGATATTATTCACCCAGAGGAGTGCCATTGTTTGTCTTTGTGTTGTGATGTGGCTACATCATAATGTTGTCATTGGAAAGTCCAAGGCTGCAGAAAAGTTTCAGCCATGGAGTGATCTGATTTGGAGGTTTCTGGGGTAGCACAGAGAGTCACCTATTTTTAGTGCACAACAGCTAATGAAATGTTTTTGTAAATATGATGTATATTGCCATCAGTCATTTCACTATTGGAAATATAGGAGGAAACGAACATGAATAGATTTACACTCCAGGCTGTAATTTCAGTACAGTTAGCATAAACAGCATGCCATTACAAAACTGTAAAGCATTATGTAATGGGTGAAGATTTTGTGCATCAAACTAAGTCAGAAGTAGGGAAGAAATCTGTATCATACAGAAGAAATACTTACTCTGTTATTCCTATACTACACTTTAACGTTATTAGAACAAACACTTTTGTCATTGCTGTATTTTTACTCATTATGTATACCAAGTATCAATTTTTGGTCTGGGATTAGTGTCACTTATTGGCCATGTTAAATGCAAAGGTATGTCAAGACTGACTCAGTGAGCTCAATCAGATGTACTTTGTCTTCTCTTTCTTTCAGCTGTATGAGTTGGATGGTGATGAAAAAAGAAAAGAATTTCTTGATGATCTCTTCAGCTTCATGCAGAGGAGAGGTGAGTATCCCCTGTGCTGACAATTATTGTATTTTTCGATTTGGCTTGAATCCAAACCAAACTGGTAAGCCAAATAGTAGAGTAAACCATGATCCTCTTAGCACTATAACTGCAGACATTTGTTGTAGCATTGAATTTACAGGGCTTGCTTATCATCCCCAGATGTTTAGATGAAAATTTGAAAAGACAACAGCACTTTCTCACACCTGTGAGCTTTGTTGGGAACCGAAGGCCACTGCTTGCTTTGTAGTGATTCTTTGTCTGTTTTTGTCTGCATGGTTTGTGTTTGTCAGCATGCTAAAAGTGACATGAGACAGAACAGACACATTTAATCTCCTAGAGCCTGTGAATTTCAGTGCTGTAGTGCAAATCTCCTTTGCCCCTAGCAGTATGAAACCTCCTGAAATAACATTTGTGAAAGGTGTAATAAAACACACCCATGCTTAATGAAAGGTGATAAGACAATTTCAAGGCAAATTGGAACTACAGTGCTAGAAAGTTTTAGACTGCACTTACCAGTGTGTGAAGTAAACAGGTGTCGCTGATCTTTTCTTGTTCGAAAAGGCAACGTTAAATGGATGCCATTATGTTCTGCTGAAGTATTTATTTCCTTTTTGGAATCTGCATTTCAAAACTATTGAAGTTCAAACACAATGCCTTATCATGGCCTTTGTGATGTCTCAGAGGGAGCTAGCTATGCGTTTTGTAAAAACACTGATACTGTGGACAGACAAGAACAATCGACACATCCAGACCAGCACCTCTAACAATGGACGAGTGAGGTTTTTTGTTTTGAAATAACCCACCTCTGCGGAGAGAGCCTCTGATAGGTCAGGCCATGCTTCCTGTAGAAATACTTCCCAAACCGTCTAATGAGAACGGCATGATGCTGTGGTGGCACTAAATCTCCCAGTGCTATATGGACAACCATTCCTCTGTTTGTTTTATAATTACCCCACACGTTCTAAGAAAATGGCACATGCCGGCACAACTTGCCATAGAGGGGAAGCTGACATCCTGGAATTCTGTTGCCATGAGAAAACGTCATGAATCTTCAGTTTTGCTGAGCATTAGACAGGATCATTCCTACATTTTCCCACAGAAAGTTGCCTTTTGTGTGGGGCTTTAATGAAGGGAATGTAGCAGATTTGGAGACCTTACATAATATGAGGAAGTTCACCACAAGCTAGTAAGTGAACAATGATGGAACTATTTTGAGAGTGTAAGACCCAGTTCAGGAAGCACCGGTGTGTTTTGTTGATTTTATGTCATGGTGATGGAAGTTTGATAGTTTTTTATATTTTAGGAGTTTAATCTCCTCTGTGTGAGCAGTTAGTCGGCAGATCTGTATTTTAATACAGAGATGGAGTGCCGCTGCATGTGGCATAATCATCTGTGCAGCATGTTCTTTCATTGTAAAAGTTGTTTGTAAGAAAGTATTCTAAAAATTAAGCATACTCTTTTGGGGGTTGTTTTGCTGTGCAATGAAAAAAACAAGTCAGATATTTTCAGCATGCATATGCATGTGAAAATATGTAAACATGCATCCTTAAGTATAATGTACATATTACGGAGTTCAGCGTCAGAAAATAGTCATATCACCTTGGTACCCTCTGCTCTAAGCTGCTGAAGATGTGCAGGTTTTTCTGGTCAGTCCCAAGATGGAGGACATCCAAGAATAAAACATCTTAGTGCATTGACTCGCGGTCATTCACCAATGGGAAGTACTTTTACTCACATGACAGTGATGGGGGCACTGTGCTATGGAGAGTGGTCATTTACAGATGATATAAGATAGAACAAAGATACAAGGTATAATACTGTACAAAGTCCCTGAAGTATTGCCGTTACAAAGCATACCTCTGATTGCAAAGGGTTGGGTTGATATCCCCAGCGTCCTTTGTAAAAATCATTTTAAACTATTTTGACACTTGTTGGCATTGTTAGAAAAGTCAAAGAATATTTTTGGTTCAAACATTCTTCAACTTTCTTCAACATTCTTCAAACATTATTTCACATGCAAGAGTACTTCTGCTTATTCTTAAGCCTGACAGATACCTTCAACATTCACTGCAAAATATAAAGCTTGATAAGGTCAAGGAGGCCTGTGGAATTCTCTAGATGCTACCTTTTAAACCCCTCATGTGAGTGGTATGAGAAGAAGAATTTGCATGTATCTTTCACTGGATGCCTGTCATGTCAAAGGTAGGAATGCAGGACTGTTTTATTGTAGAAAGGAATGTTGTCACCTTGCTATTGCTTAATCCAAATCAACCAGCCCGTGGTCAGTCCCTCCCACATCAGATTCTTTGTTACAATAATTTTAAAAGAATTAAGTCTTCCCACACAATTACTGCCTAAATCCCATTTCAGTCTGATCGTCCGCAGGCAGAAATGTATTGATATCTTTCCTTGGCTTTGACAGTTGGCTTTGACATGTAAATTGCACACAACCTGAGCTGCAGTACACTACATCTGTTTGTCTGCTTCTCAGGTCTTATCAGACCTTTATAATGCTCTGCCCTTTTTAAAGGACATGCTAGAAACATTACTCTCTACCATATTTCTTTCTCTTTATGCTTGTCTCACGCAGAATATGCAGAGAGACAAAACATTGGAAAAAAACATTATCTTCTGTTTCTTTCATTGTTGTGAGCTTTTGGGGAAAATAGTGCAAATATAACTTGTCTTGTTAGAATGCTAAATTGTGCAGGGGCAAGATTTCAAAGAGATTGTCACTGGAATTCCATCACCCTTTGCTTGTACTGACTTGTAGGAAAGTCCTGTAACCTCTCTGTTTCCCCTCAGTGTTTTAGCCACAGTAGCTCACCATGCCATCCATGAAGGGTTATAAACAGATATCCACCTTTACTCCCACTTATCTTTTATGGGGTTATGTAGTCCTGAATTTGGGGGGGGTAGCTTGTTATTACCTAGTAATATATATTTTTAGAAAGTAATATTTTCCTCAATTTATGTATAATTTACAAGCCCACTCATCTCAGACATCTTGTTGCCTTTGACCCAGGAGCAAAGCAATCCCCAGTCTGAATACAAATCAGGGAGAGATCATACCTTATGACTACATTACATAAAATTCAGACCCTATGACTATATAAATTTCACTGTCAAGATATCCACTGAAAATGAATTGGTATGTGAGGGGAATCTGTAAATGCTATTGGAAGTGACCGGAAGCAGAGTGGGCTTCTGATTTTCAGTTGCTGATTCCCTGGTCTCTTGTGTTTCACACAAACCTGAACAAGCCATACAGGAAGCTTTTCTTGACCACTTCAAAGTGAGACGGTCATGGAAAAATGGGGATGGAAAGGGCAGAAGTTCTGTTATTTATTGGTATTCAAATGGGTGAATCAGTGTGTACTGATAGCCATGTGCTATTTTTGTGGGCCACATGTGAAGCTCTGGATTATCAGGATCAAGTTACAGGGATTCAGTATCAACCATGTATCTCAAACCTTTCCTTTTGAGTTACCCCAGAAGGCACTGGTAAAATTAACGGAGGCCTATATTCAGTGACAAACAGTTGAAGCCACATTAATAGGCGATAAACTACACTGAGGAAATTTCATATACAAGAGATGAAAGACAAATCTTTTTTTCTTAAACAGGAGTGGAATCATGGAAAACTGTAACATAACAACCGAGGGGCCAATTTGGACTTAAGGGCACTGGGCATATTCTTGGGCACTCTCACTTAAACATTTGTCAGTTTTTTGTGTTTAGACATAACTTGTGCACCCACATATGTCTTCAACTAGGCAGCATAAAATTGCCCATGGTGGACAAATATAAATATTTCCCTGAAATTGACACCTCCCAGTAGATTTTTTCTGAGTTATTAGGCCTCATTGCTCAACAGAGTTGCAAGACACATGTAGTTTGAATTATGAAAGCTATTTCTCTTACAAGAACATAAAGCAGTTATGGCACTGAGATGAGCGTTTTTACCTTGTACACACCTAGTCAATATTCTATCAATCCCTGTGCAATGTACAGCATCATGGAGATTTTTCAGTGCTATAGTTTGATAGCTTTTTGGGAGACAGTTGGTACAAAGCTTCGCCTCTGATCAGACGTTTCTTTTAAAGAACTCTGTTATTCAGTACAAGTTGATCGGTTGCTCTTAGTCTGTTGGACTGCTCTGTTCTCAGGCTGTTGTCTTTAAGATTGGCAATTCCCCATATAGATAGAGAGCCACACCTGCTCCATGCAGGCTGGCATCAGTGTGAATTGAATTTGGCAAGTTTGGGTTTGCAAACCCTAAAACAGGAGCAGTTGTTAGTCTGGTAATGATAGTATTAAAAGCTTCTTAACAACCAGAAGTCCACTTGTCTTTAAATGATTGCGTAGGATCAGAAATAGTGTAATGGGACAGTTTAATACCATGCTAAATAATTTCTTTGGGAGAATATAATCTATGGCCAGGTCATTCAAATGCCTAGAATCCTTGAGTAATCTTTGACAAACCTCCTGTAATAACTAGTGAATCTAAGGAAGGATTTTAGTGTATCTTAGTATCTTCTTAAATGGAAATTCATGGGACAATGCTTGAATTACATTACATTACATGCATTTAGCAGATGCTCTTATCCAGAGGACCTTACAGCACAACAGAACAGAAGTGTGACCATTAAATTTAATGAGCAACAGTGTCAGACCAGGCTAACAACACTCAGACCAGTGAGTGTGAGCATAACACTGTTCAAGCCGTACCATAAGACAACTTGTGCAATCTGACAGAAGCCAAGGATACTAGGATACAACAGTCCCTAGAACACAAAATCCAAAATACACCAAAATCCTTCACGTAAAGTAAGTATCAAATACTGGAGGTATTAGGTGTTAGGGAACGGCGACTGAAGTGGAACTGAGATGCAGCTTGAAGAGGTGGGTCTTCAGTCTGCGTCGGAAGATGGCCAGTGATTCTGCTGTCCTGACCCCCATGGGAAGTTCATTCCACCACTGAGGGATCAGTACAGACAGGGATTGTGTCTGAGAAGAGCAAGCCCGTTGGGTTGGGACAGTCAGGGCATGAACTAGGAGCTGTGCTGAATATGTAGTGAGATGGGGTGGATCCTTCGGATGTTGTACAGAAAGAATCTGCAAGCCCAACTCACTGCTGCCACCTGAGAGGAGAAGGACAGAGATGGCTGCATTTCTTATTTGATAAGTGTAAATTAATACAATAATTACAGAGTGATATCTTTAATAATCAATATTTTCAGGAACAAAGAAAAATAATGAAGCGTTTCCTTCATACTGATCATTTTTTACATCAATCCTTGTCTTGTCAAGTGCATAACATGAGTTATTGAAGATGATTATTTTCAGTATCAGTCTGTGGGGAAGAAGAGATTCTAAAATGATAGTGAAGCAAAAGGGCACATTTTTTTCGGTGAGGAGACAATGGTGTAGACAGTGTGTGAATAGTCATGTCTGACATCTGTTTGTGCTTGTTTTTTGGATAAGAGAGTAATGGTCTCATCCAAGGACAGTAAAAGTGTGTGAAACCATTGTGATCTGATAAATAACCACATTGATGAAATTCCTCATAGTTTGGGCATAGGCATAGTATAAATTGATCATGGCGCAGAGAGCATCAGCACTTTTTATCCTGAAGACATGAAGTTTTGTTTCCTCATAATTACTTGGAATACTAACACCCAGAGTAAAAAGCTCTTTCATACCTAAGTGAATGAGCCTCTAATTGATAGCCTACCACATTTTCATTTTCATTAACAGCTTTCAGCATAGTTTCTGGGTTACAATAAAGACCTGTTAATTTTCCTTGAGGAGGGATAGATTCAGTCTAACCACAATGTTCTTCTCTATTTTTTAATTTCTTACACAAAATTAGGAGTTGAGCACCTGTTGAAATGAGCTAAAGTGTTTTTAGCAAATATGTAGCACTCATTTAAATGTATTATCCAAAGCTATGGACAAAATACATTGCAGTTTAACTGTCAGATTTTTTTTGCTTAGACTACTTCTGTGTGCATAAGCATACAGTAAATAAGGATGTCAGTTGATTCATTTTCGGTTGTTTGTTTTTTTTTTTGGTCATGTGTTTATCTATTCATTAATAAATTCACTGTCGATGTTCAAGCAGTTCTTTCATAGCACCCTTGACATAACTCACAGGACTGACTTCACTGTATCTTCTGCTTATTTGAACTGTGATACGCAAAGTAGTCTGGCCATAGCAAATATAAGTCTTATTATGTTTTACATCATTTTTGCTAAATTTGACATTTGTTCAAGCTTGGCAAATAACACTGCCTTGAAATTTGTTTCAGAAATATGTAAAATAATATATTGCCATGAAAAACTCAGTGTATCCATTGTAATTAATTTCAATCAAAGCTTACTACTAATTTGGGTAAAATTGGCAGAACTGAGAAATATCTGTGCCCGTTGTCTGCTCATGTGGTTCCAGTTTACATCTAAGAAGCCTGAGCTCTCATATGTGGTAATGACTGTTACGGAGTGAGGGGATGGGGCAATATCAAACTAGGGGAATTTAAACATATCAAGCTAGCACTGTAAACCATTAAAAATATAATTTACTATCTGAGAGCTCAGGCTTAGGTCGGAAAAGGAAACTGATTCATGAACAGTTTTTAGCGTTTAAACAGTGCATTTTGTCCTACAAACAGCCATTACTATTTTTTTCTTTTTCTTTTTGGGTGTTGTTCCCTTAGGGATACCTCTCTATTCCTCCTTGATCCAGTCATTGGGGAAGCGGACTGACTTTTCCAAATTATGTCCTCTCTCACTGCTCGGAATGAATACAAAAAAAAAGACAAAGACAAGTATATTTTCTCGCAATTGCCCACAGTGACCCATTTCACGATTTGAATAACTGGGTAAATGAAAAAGGACACGTACTGATTGTCTGTCCAAGGTGTAAAGTCAATGCATTAGCAAGGTACCCCAGTCATGCAGAAGAATCCTTTATGTTGAAATTATTGCTTTTCATTGCTCCAATTATGCACACTCGCATGCAGGAGCTGGGAGTTTTAGAATTGCTAGCCCTCTTTTCCTCCTAATTCACAATCATTCAGTGTCATATTGATGCATGGCCTCTCAGATTGTTTCTGCTGACAAAAAATACCCTTTTTCACTCCGTATATCTCTTTCAGAGAATCTGAGAGACAGCAGTATGCATCACCTCGGCTATTGAAAACGTATAAATCTCGTATTAGGAGGCCTGACCAGTTTCCGATTCAGCCCCACAAAGCCTTTCTGGAGCAGCCTGTAATTTATGGGCTCGATACCTATTTGATTAGCCTTTGTGTAGTTTGATAAATAACAGTTTTAAAGATTATCTTCAGGGATTTGTCCTATTTTATAAGAATCACTGTTGAATGTGTTTGCCAGAAGGAAAACCTATCGTTATTACCACCTAAGAAACATTAAATCAGAAAAAAATCGAATAAGACATTGGGACATGCATACATGTTAAAACCAAGATTTTGGATTTTGGATGGGCTTTAAGTAAAACATGCATTAACTCTAATTTTAATAAGCTATCTGTGTTTGCAGGAGAATAATACCAGCCCAAAAATAAAGATATCACAAGATAATAGTTGAACACCTTAAAACATACCTTAAAAGTCCTTTATACATCCAGCTCCTTCTCAGTGTGGGGTGACATACAGATTGTTCAGGTGAAGTTGTTTAATAGAAAAAGCAGTGGGTTGTATAGGTGCCACTGCTTGAGATATTTGCTTACATTGTGCTCAAGGGCAATGTTAATAAATCTTTTAGTTTAATAGTGTCTCGGTTTGCTTGTCACAGTGGCAAAATTAAGCCATAATTACAGGGCTTAATTGATGTGTTTTTTATCACACTGGATGATAGTTCTGTCTCCACCTCTTTTCTCTGCATAATTTGCATCCCTGTTGTTTGCGCCATATTTCCTCAGTTATTGATTGCTATTATGGTAAATTCAATGCACACAATAGCACTCTATCAGCAAAATGCAGGTTAATTATCTCAGGGTCAGCATTCCTTGTAGCCACATGGAAGAGCTGGCCCCTCACATTACAGCTCACATGAAGTCACAATAAGAAATTATTGTCAGTGTTTTAAACTGACTGATTACTGATTAATTGTCATGCCTCAGCTAGAACAAAATTACAATTTTTTTTTCTCAAAAAAGTGATTATAATGTTCAGCCACACTCATGTAAAAAAATCTGAGATCTTGAATGCTGGAATGGATGAGGAATGCCTTGGCAATTATTTAATACATTTGTCTTTACATATTTTATATGAGGTAGTGTGGGGGGTGGTGTTTCTCATGTGTCATGGGGGGGGGAATCTTATGTTGAATTCATGTAAGAAATGTATGTGGTAAATCATGAAATACATTTATGTAGAGCAATGAATATATTTATATGATTGTTCAGGCAGTCTAGGTGTGAAAATGAAAAGCATGTGCAGGGAGGGTTGTGGTACCAGTGGGAGTGGTTCAAATTAGGTATCAGAAACTAACCAGCTTCTGTCTATGAGCACTGTGATCCTCAAAGTGCAGTTTAAATTGCATGAGCACCCAAAAAAAGAAAAATATATGAAAGCTGACATCCTGACATGCATAATAAGAGGTTGTGGATTTGGTGTTTTATTATAAGTCTTTGCCAATGGCTTAAGATGGTCTGGCAGCAGGCTTGCATGCAATAAACCGAGTTTGAGTTTCTTCAAGTGCAACAGCAAAACTGCTAACATTAAACTCACCCTAAATTTGTTATTGGCCTCGGCAATGATTTCCAATGGACTTCCCTACTCAAAGGAGGGATGTAGCTCAGCTTTACGTGTTAAACCAAACAGCATTAGTTAGTCTTTGTGAGGCCATGTTTCATCATATTTTGCAGGTCTGACCTTGCCATCATAAAGAGTGCAGTCTTACTTTGTTTTAGAGGGTAATCTAATATTAAGTTCTTACTGCGTTGTTTTTTATACAATGAAAAGAAGGTCTGAGTGGTGTTTTCTTTTAAATGATTTATCAGCCAATTGAAGCAGAAATTTTGTGTCAGTTGACAAACTTTTCACATTGCCATTCACAATGCAGGACTTCTGAAAGGGAATCACTTGCAATGTGTCACTATACTGTCATAAAATTTGCAATTGTTGATTTCATTCACAAAATATGCGTCTCCTCTCTTCCTATGCTGTTCAACTGCGTTCAATTTTGTATTTAAGTTTCGAAACTGACATTTCCTGTTAACAAAAGAGCAGGGCTTTTAGACATTTTACTTAGTGGAGATTAATTGGCCTTATAACCAACGAAGAGTCCTGTCAATAGACTGGAGTTAATGGCATTGATTGTGGATATTGTGTTTGTTTCTGCAGGGACTCCAGTGAATCGGATTCCTATCATGGCCAAGCAGGTGTTGGATCTCTACACTCTGTACAAGCTTGTGACAGAAAAAGGCGGCTTAGTGGAGGTCATCAATAAGAAGATATGGCGTGAGATCACCAAAGGCCTAAACCTCCCTACCTCTATTACTAGTGCAGCTTTCACTCTTAGAACACAGTGAGTACCACCTCTGATGACAAGCCAGGGAGGGGATTGTCTCTAAGTAGAGAATAGTGAAAAGTAGTGAAGTGCATGCACTAAATAACAACTTGTATATAATTTTTATTATTATTGTTAAAAAACCCCAATGAAATGTAATACATTCTTAAATGTATTTTAGTGATATATTTAACAAGCTGTTTGAAAGTGGGTCATGTAATAAAATGGTATTGTATGATGAACAAATACTGTGGATATGTGTCAATAATTATGTGCTATATTAGATTTAAGGATGAATTAAGCAATGAAGCTGTATTGCATTTTAAAATTCACTGAAATGTATTCTTTTTTTGGGTTACAAGTCTTCAAGGCTTCAGGCTTGTTGCACTTTTCTTCCTTCAATACAAAAAGCAACTATCTTGAGAAATATATAAGTGTACATCAAATGGTATTGTTTATATTTAAAAGAGTGAAGACTGAACAGTTTACCATCTCCTGTAATAAAGCTGTGAACTGTTACAAAATGGTATCTAACACAAAAAAGTAGTAATGTTTGTTTTGTTTCATAGTAGTAGCACTGCATATATATATATATATATATATATATATATATATATATATATATATATATATATATATATATATATATATATATAAAATATATATTTATTTATATATATATATATATATATATATAATATATATAATATATATATAGTGTAAATCAAAAAGACAGTGGTGCAGTTGTCAGAGATAGCATGCTTAGCTCTTGAACACAGTAAAAAACAGAACTTCTTTGCACAGCTTGTCCACAGAACAGATATTTACAATGATTACATCATCCTTAAAGGAGCCAATTTTTCTCCAACTGCAAACGTCATCTGCGCTGCATAAAGATCAAAGGTGCACCGAGAAATAAAAAGAAGTAGAAAATAAACCTGTGTGTTATTGTTACGCAGGTATATGAAGTACCTCTATCCCTATGAATGTGAAAAGAGGGGGCTGAGCTCTCCGGATGAGCTCCAGGCAGCTATCGACAGTAACCGGAGGGAGGGGCGCAGGCAGAGCTACGGCTCGGCCTTGTTCAGCTACTCCCCCGTCGGGACGCCCACCATCCTCTCCTCGCCAAAGATCCAGATGCCTCCCATGTCTATGGCCACAGCCAGTGGCAGTCACATCACGCAGGCCTTGTCCATCAAGAAAGGTGAGGGGAGTGTGTTCGGTGGTTTGGTTCAGACACCTGAGACAGGTGAACCAAAAGGACAGAGGAGCAAAGACCTTGACCAGTGCCTGAGAAAAGTAAAGTCTCTCAGCCACTGGTACCACCAATATCATCTGTGGTACCAATAGCAAGATAAGAACACAAGCATCTACCAGATGGCTATTTGCAAGAAGTATGTGGCTCATAATTATATAAAATGCAGATAACGCTATTTTATTCTGTAAATAAATACTTTTAAATATGTTTAGGTATGCTGAATTTCACAAAATCACAAAATGATGAAATGTTTTGTGACCCTAAGAACATGCCGTGGAGTCAGATTACCATGTGACTTATATTAAAACTGGCTAGAATGTTATATACATTTTTACTTGCTTTACCTGTTTTGTCCATTACTCTTCTTAAATGCTGTTTGCATTTTTGTAGCCATTTGAGCTGCTTCCTTCTTATAGAACTACCATGTGACACCACTATTAGTGGAGAAAAGGAAGAATGTGAACTGCTTTGATAAAACCAAGATAGAAAATCTTGAATCGAAATCTGTATTTTGTTTATCAAGCATTTTATTTTGGATAAACTTGAATTTGTGCTGCCACTACTCATTTAATTTGACATATGAATAAAGGAAGGAATAAAAAAGAAAATAAAGATTTTTCAATGTTGTATTTATGTTTTCCCATCAGAATTATTCCTCAGGGAAATATTTTTTTCATGATAAATTTGTATCATGTACCCATTTCGTGAAACTTAAAGCATTGTAAACAGAGTGTCATACTTAACTTTGTCATTTAATTTTTGAAATAGAAAAAGATAAACCTAGTTCTGAAGGCATTATGCAGAATTGTTCTATAAACTGCTATGAACTGATGAAAAACAACACAGAAAGAGAAGTCTCCTTATGTCATTAAGCCTTAGGGTTTCACAATGGCAGTGCCCCTCGATTTGGGGCAGTATCGTCATAACAGCTGAGAGGAAACATCTTGCGGGACTTCCTCAAGCTCTCTGTGCAGATTTCCGTGTCTCAGCCAAGGCAGAGACGCAACACAAAGAGCACAGGAATCATTTTAATGTGTTCATCTGGAAAAAGAAAGTCATGTGCGTCTGAGTGTTTGTTTTTGCTGGCCCTCACACACATCTGATTTGGTTTTTTTTTCCCTTCTTTTTAAGTATCCAAGGTGATGTGAGAGCAAACAATGGTGGGGGCTGGTGGGCAGAATGATGTCATAATGTCATAATTTCTACTCTTTGAAAAACACATTATCCTGAACAGAAGATAATGATCATCAGTTTTCCCTGCATATTAACCATGACTTGGCCCTATTCCAGACCAATACATTTGAGTGTCTAACACTGGGTGTATAGGAATCGCTTAAAACAGTTCCATAGCATACAGCCCTTGAGCAAATAAAAACAATTAAAAGTCACCAAACACAATACACTGGTAATCATAAATAACAGACAGGAAGTAAACACTCAGAGTTAAAATGCTTACAGAAAGGAGCTGGGCTGTCACATGACTGTTTTTTCTGTGTTCCTCTACAGAAGAGCCCATGCTGTCCAGCTGCAGGCCTGGTCACTTGGCCATCCCCATACCTCTTTCCAGGCACCACATGGCAGCTGCACAGGCGGCTGCGCAGGCAGCTGCGCAGGCGTCAGCGCTGGAGCAGCTGCGGGAGAAGCTGGAGTCCGGCGAGCCCCCGGAGAAGAAGATGATGCTGATGGCCGAGGAGCAGCAGAGGATCATGCAGCACACACTCCAGCAGAACCTGTTTGCCATGGCAACGCAGCTGCCAATGAACATCAAGCTCAACAGCAGAGGTGAGGCATGCTGCAGTTTACCTACGATGTGGAAAAATAGTCATAAATACTGTATTTCAAAGATGGTACCAAGAAAGTAAAAAAGGCACTTAAAATGTGACGGCTGTCAGGAATCTGATTATTATTATTATTATTATTATTATTATTATTGCTACACGACACTGCTACACATGCTATGTGTCTTTATGTGAAGAAATGAGCAGACATTACACTGGGGAGAAGTCCATTCAGAATCTGATGTGTGCACATCAATATTGAGAGAATGTTTAAGAGCAGGTGTTGAAACAGTAGTGCAAACATCTGTGTGATCCACCATATACAGTCTTACAATAACTGGTGACTATAAATCAATATTACGTTATTTGACAGTTATCTTTGCTCCAAAACCTTTGATAAACTGCTCCTAAGTCCTGTCTCTCGTGAGTTGTAAGTGTTACTTGGTGCCGATCTCTTCTTGCTTTCTGTGTTCCTTTTAAGAGATGTTCGTATTGAGTTTTTCTCTCCCTCTCTCTTCGACTTCCTTCTGACAGATGACAGACAAGAGACTGCATTGAACCTGTCTACCAACTGCTTTAGCAGCATCAACATGTCAATAGAAATAAATGGAGTTGTCTACACAGGTAAATAGAAGGCCGTTTGCTGATGTAATTGCAGGCAGGAAATTCAATAAGTTATAGCAGCACCCCTGCGCCTAGTCCTCCACGCAATTTGATGTCTTTGCTATAAAATCCATTGTAATGAAGTGGCAGTCCAATAGAGTTACAAAAGTTAAATATCTTGTTGATTTCAGGTTGATGGGGTTTATTATCTCATGTACAAAGAGAAAAAACATTTGTTTTAGCAGGAGACAGTGCCTGGCCTGTGTGTGCCTGGCCTCTGTACTTTAATCACCTCTAGATGGATAATTCAAGCAGTTGCATGATCCTGTTGGAAACGTTCATTAGAATAGTGAGATTGGAGGGGACTCAAAAGCCTCATGGCTGCCCCTAAATACCATCATAGATCTAAAACAGGCCTACACAGTAGACCCTAATTCAAATGAAGTAGAATTTATACTGGACGTAATTGTTAGCAGTTTAAATTGTATTGTAAATGTTAGAGGTATTGACAGTGTTAACAAGTCACATACATTCATGTTCACATCCACACAGCATCTCACAGAGCCCATGCATTGAGAATTTTTATAATTTATTTTCATAGAATGTAACCTGTCAATCAGGACAATTTATTTATGACCCCATTTATAATAAATATTCCAATGTTTTCACAATTCATATCGAAAGTCTGTAAAAAATTTTGCGTGAATGACTGACTGCCTTTTGGAAAAATCAGGTTCATTTTCGATGTTCCTCAGGATGTTGAATGACAACTGACACACTGTCATTTCAGGTCTCCTTTTTGGTTGCAAGCAAGCCATTCCAGTCATGCCGGGAAATAACGGGAGCAGCCTCTTCACCTCTCAGGGAAAATCCAGCCCAGGTTTGCCAGCTCACATCCAGCCATCCTCTTCATCCTCCTCCTCCTCCTCATCCCACGGACACACCTTCAGTAGCTCCTCGCCCTAAGCAGCGCTGGCCTTTGCCTTGACCCACCAACCATTCCCTAAATCACAAATTCTACAGTCTGGGAAAGTAATAAGGAGACTTAAGGGGTTTTGAAGACGAATAATTTTTTTCCTGGTGAAACAATCAAGTGATACATAAAAGCAGGCCTTCCAAAGGGGAAAAATAGAGACTATAGGTATATTCTATATAACACGCATAACTGATCATTGATTAACCTTTCATTCTCAACAGTCTGTGTGAGGAAGCTCAGACACTTGATAAAGATGATCACAGAAAACATTGGTTCAGCACTGATCCTTAGCAAATAATGGGGTTGGTTACATTTGGCACCTGTAAAAGCTGTGGTTGACATGTCTGTTATTTTTATTGATTACTGCTGTAAGCATGTATACATTTTTCTTGATATGGTTCCCATACCAGCAGGCATTTTACTTCAATCAAGGCAAAAGGAGATGGGTGCTCTCAGCTGATACCAAAGAAAAAGAAAAAGCATCAGTTTAGAAGTCATATCGATTGGCTTAGTGCAAATGTGGAGAAAAAATGGAGGTTTTATGTTCAATATAAGCACAAATATACATATTCCACAGCAGCCGCTTTGCAGAAGTCATTCCAGAGATTTTACGCTTTTATCTTTATGGCATCACAAAGGACATTTTGAAGCATCTGTGAGAGTGCTGTTGATTAGTTTAATGAAAATCTTTCAGTGTTAAAACTGACTGAGGATAGCTTTGAACAAACTGGGTCACTATAGTCATTATGGTTTATTAGGACATGACTGTTGCAGCAGTGGTATTGCAGCTGAAAACAACTTGTACTTAATTTCACTGTCATCCTGTTAAACCATGTAAACCCAGCTTAATGTCATCCTAAAATCATTGCTTCTCTTCCAGTTATGGTGGGAAGCAGTTATATAATACTGCAAACCTGACCATGCAAAGAGGGTCCTTGGGAGATCCTGTACAGATTGTCAAAGGCTTTGTCTTGAATAGGGAAAAGAGAAAAAGGTGAATCACAATTCCAGATTGACTGACATTCCAACTGAATGTTAACAGTGAAATTTAGTAAATATATCAAAGTGAAAAATAAAATACATAAGCAACAAAGACAGCGAACACACCCAGAGTGTTTTTGAATGAGTAAGCCTGACCCATGCTAATACAGTGAGGACCGTAAGCAAGCACTTGAACATTGCATCCAGCATGAGGTTGAACTGGCATACATTACAAATAAAGGTGGGAGTTGGAGTCATTATATAGTGGCTTTATTGTGAATTGAATCCAGATTTCTTTTTTTATTCATGCACTTGTATTCAAAACCTTGGAGGTTATCTTTTTTTGGTATTATTATTAGAAGGACAATGGGAAAAGGGTTTTATGCTCAATTTATATTTAGATTTTTTTTTTCAATTAATTGTTCTGAATATATGGTTTTGATTCTATATTTATTTGGTTACTGTTCTGGAATTTATTAATTTAGCAACACATATTTTAATTTAAACCCATTTTTAATATATTCACAGATGCTGGCAAATACCTCACACATCTACTATATAAATACATTAAATTAATTATGAGCATAAAATATACCTCATTTTGTATCTATTATTTTCTATTGTGAAGCCACTTGAAAAACATTTTGTTCAACAGATCACTGGATTTTGTTTTTCATATTTTGTATTGTTACACCAAAGAAGGGAATATTCTATGAAATCATATCTACCTCATTTGTAATTGACTGTGCCAACAAACATGACCACAATCTTAATTGCCTGTTGAAATCTGTAGGTTAGGTCCACATGTGCTATTTGCTTGCACAATATGTATTAAGATGAAAACATAATAGTTAGACCATCTAAGATAAGGTGCAAGCTGTTCACATTTTTTTTTTTTGTAATGTAAGAGTATACTGATAGAACGGAAAGGCAAGGATGACTATATTTTATGTACAAATGATACTGTGTCAATGTGTTTAAACAACATTTTCATATGAAATAGTTTAATATCTTTCTTTATTGTATCGACATTAAAAATCACATTAAGGCTCAGTTTCATATCATGGAAAATATCAATAAACCAAATCCTGGTGTTTCTTTTATTGAAGGTCGATGCCTTCTTGTTTGTCATTGGAAATAACTCTGTATCCTGGAACTGAGACAATTATAGAAAAATACCCTTAAAAACAGAATGTGGTGAGTGGAGAAACGCCAGCATATCATTTGTCACATTCTTTGGAAGGCTTAGTAAAAGGGAGCAGCAGTATAAAATTTTCTGCAGAGAAAATTAGGAGACCCAACTCTTACCTGAGAATTGCATGTCTTTTTCCAAACTGCCCTTTAGACATTAAAGTGTTATACTGCAGCGATTTAAAGGATGAACATTATGACAGTTTTACAGAGTGTGATAAAGGTAAATTTACTAAGGACAAAATAGGTTACAAAAGTTACGCACAAATTTAAAATGTACATTTTTTATTAACTCTTGGTGTACATATCAGAACTGTGTTGATTGTTTATTGCAGCACAGATTGAGTCTATACAAACTGTACACAAAAGACTGTTCCCTCTCACATCAGGAGGTTTCAGGGATTATAAGAAAATAGCAGAATGCCAATAACTGAATCATAAAATAAAGAAAACAGTGTTTGATGACTATGAAACATTAAATCTCTGTAATAACGGTAACAAAAGATATCAGTAACAAAGACTGGAAAAAATAGCACATTGTTTCAGAAAATAAACATTATGTCTCAACAGTATGTTGTTTACTTTGTTAATAATTTTTATCTATGCTATGCTGGTAGATTTTAGATACTACAATGGCTTTCCATGCTGTTTATGAAGCTAACATTTTGTTAATTTTGGATGAATCCAGTGGATTATGGGAAGGCTGGATTGAGGTGCTCAGGGGTTTAAAAACATACAAAACAAGAGGAAAGTGAAAGATTTTTTGCCATTTGACTTGTAGCTTGTGTAGAAATAAAATGCTGCTTTTCAGTGAATCAAACTGAACCCTGTCTCGTCCTTTATCATTCTAAAAACACAGTCACCCATACTTAATGTGGATTCTATAGTGTACAAACACCTACATAAAACAATATTGACTTATCTAAGATCATAATCGAGTATAATTGCTGAAATATTGTTCAGTGTGTACTACCATAAAACATTATTACAACACCCAAATGAGAATGGAATTGCTTGATTTCTGTATGTTTTGATATTATAGCGTTGTAGAGCTCCAGAGAATTTATGGTTAATCTCCATTAGTTTTTTTTTTTTTTCAACAAGAAGCAATAGAAGGCAACAAGCTCTTAGTCTCAATGACAGAAGTTGGAGCTCATCTTTGGCAGACACCAATGTACCAAACAACACATCATTAATGTTTAGTTTAACTGTCTTGTCCTCATTTGCTTAGTGGATTTCCTAATAATCTTTTTTTAGTTTTTTTTTTAATTTTAATTGAATTTTATGTAAATTTCTTGGCCCAAAAATATCATTCACAATTCTTTGCAGGCTGTACTTAAATGGTGTCCATGATTCTGTCAAAGTGTATGTATGTAAGTGCTAGAACTTCATGTGTCAAGTAGGGACCATTCCACATGTTGCTGAGTGTCTGAGTGCCGATATGGCTGACTTGGCTTTTACTCTCAGTCTACAGTTCCTGTAGAATATTTTAAGTAAACATAAAAAACACAAAAAGTAGAGCAGGCTCTACTACATACGCTGTAATCTAATAAAATATGATATAATCACATAATAGTCCAGATGGCCAAATATTTAGAAACAGATGCCAAGAATTACACAAAATAGCCAATTAGTACATGAATAAGCAAAATAAAAAGTTGAGAGTTTTTGCAAGACAAAGGTCAAAAAGTGCCATTCAATAGCGCAGGAAATTAAACTAATTATTCTAGAGTGTGCTGCATTAAGTGGCTGAGACAGAGCAGAAATACGCAAATGAAGGCCTGAGAGACTGATGTAATTAGGTACGGCCAAGATTAGCGGATGTCGATGGCCTTGTTGAGATTTACAGGTAATAGAGTCATTATTGGGCTCAAAGAGTGTTACATTACACTTCTGAATAAACAAAAACAAATTAAGAGTATTCCTCCAGTAATAGGTTATCTTGTCAGGATGTGACAGAAATCCATACCCTATAACATGGTGTTAATTTTATGCACCACTAACAGCCATGCTCCTGATCAATATAGCTACTATAAAGTAAGGAAGATCATTAGTTATGTTTGGGGTGGTGGGGGAGCTTACAATCAGCTCATTTTGAGATTATCCTGATCCAAGACATATAATAATTTAGCAAGACTGGGGTAATGTTTACTATTGCACACTATAGATATTACTGCAATCTGCTACTACTGTTATCACAGTGTGGCAGTAATCAACATTTCATTCAACAGTACAGCAATGGCCATGTTTTAGTCTTGACTCTGGATGAGCTGAATGTCTCCATCTTTATCACAGACAAAACTGGTAAACCTGTTTTTCATACATCAGCTGTAGTCAATTGAGCTGCAGGTTTTCAGATTACAGAATCAGTATGATTATTTTGGATTCAGTTTATGAAGTGGTGCATGTTGTGCTTTACACATGGACTGATTATAGATGATTATAGATTGATTTTCCCTGTTTTATCATTATTGAACAGAGATTTGGGATTTATCAGGTATTGCACTTAAGAGTCTGACACAAATGCCTGATATGACAATCTCAAAGACTGAGTGCATGTGGAAATTTTGTGAAACAAATAAAATTACAGAAATAAAATTAAATAAAAATACCATTCATTAATCATGTTAAGAAATAACGTATGTCATTTTGATTTATTGCTGAATGCCTAAGAAAATGTAAATTGACATAATGAAATCCAAGGCAAAACCATTGAGAATGCTTATCCTACAAATGGGTGGGTATACTGTACATGCTAAATGTGACCTAAATCCCACTGTTCATATGATTATTTTTGACAGTTTATATTTGGTTGGTTGGTTGGAAGGTATCTGAAAATTGAATGATTATTTTCAAATATCTGATTTAATGCTGCTTTTCAGCTGGCTTTAGCACACACAGAGCAACACAGAGGTGCTACCGCTCCCATCTGTTTGTTCAGTGTCCATTGATTTCACAGTGACCTTTCACCTGCATCTTGGAATTCCTTACTACAATCTCACCTCCTGGTTGTCAAGAGGGATTTGTGTGGTTGATCTGAAAGACTGGATCCTGTTATGTCAATACTAATTAAAAACTTCAGTGCAAAGTTGCAGCCCTAGTAATTTGTTTCAATAATAATTTGATTCCTTTGCAAGAGACATCTCCATTATATACAATATGTCCCACAGTCTCCTCCAAAGACTCAACTGCTTTTTAGACCTGGGGAGGGAAATGCTGTCAACCCAACATGTAGCTCTGTGTACAGAGGCCCACATTGCTGCAGAGATCTTATGGTGGATTAGAAGCCACATTTAAATTCATTAACCTCGGCAGATTAATTAAATGGCTCTCAGGGGACTGGGGTTGACCTGGTTCCCTTTGGCCTCAGCATTATTTTCCTGTCAATCCGGGGTTTTATTGGAATCTTTGGACTGCAGTATGAAATCCTGTAAGTAAATGAGTAAATAAATTGACAATAAAAGATAAAAGGATATTTCCTCTTTGACACCCTGTTCGTTTTCTTTTTGAACAGATGTAACAAAAGCGTGAGAACTGTAGCTGATTCAACTCAACTATGAAAGCCATTTTAGACAATGGCCTGCAGACTCTGCCTTGAATGAAATATGTAGCCTTGTGTAAGGGTCTTTTGTGAGCATTTGTATAGTCACATTTTTTTCTCAGAAACACTAGTAACTACAAGACAATATATACCAGCATTATGGACTCACATCCATTTAAATGAATTCTGTGCTTGTTCTTGTGTATACTCATGTGAGTCGCACAGTGGAGGAAGACATTTTTAGTCAGAAAACTGTATTTTGCCATTTCAAACATTAACCTCTCTCCTCCCCAATATGAAATGGATGGCCATATTTTTGGACACGTCATTTTTGGGTCACAATTTGCACAGAGAAACATGACAATCACATTTTTCATTAACAGGTATACATTGTCATGTGGAGTGTACGCTTAGGTGTTGTACTATATGACGTACAGTATATGACCTATAACAAAAGTGAGTCATTCATTTCTACTGAAAAGTCTTAATTCTTTCAATTCCTGAAACTATTTTGAACAATTTCACCTTAGAAATCGCATCTCTGTTCTTACAGCTGGAGTGATGGGAGCCTTATTGTGAGATTTGAGCCAGAAACCATAGGTGTTACTGATCAGGTTTTGGTAGTCAACAGGTCTGACTTCCTGACTTCCTGCACAGAGGGAACACTGAGACCCACAGGAACAGGTGAGGTAGTCACTCTGTCTGAACTGCATAGGAAGGAAACTGTCAACTTTCATGGTTGCAATCTTTTGTTCAATACCCTTGATGCACTGTGGCTACCTTTTCCCCAGTATGCTGGACCTTCACTACACTTTAGTAAATAATGTTCATTTCAACCTAATATATGATTGACCCTAATCCAAGACTAAATCACACACTTGGACAAGGTCATTTGTTGAATGTGTTACTTAATCCTAGATCAGATTTAATCGGGGTCTGGGAAATAGCCCCATTAACCCTTTGGGTGAGTGGATCTGGATTTGTCTTAATCCTGGACTCCAGTGTGCTCTTTGCCCTGAACAGAGACCATCCATACATCTGGTGTCTTTCTTTCATGCATCTGTTGCACTTTCCTAACTACATTACAAACCACAGATATTTGATTGAGATTGCAGAAAATCCTCATCACTGACTGAGATCCCTTGTGAGGGTGTAAGGTCTAATGATAGCCTGAAGGCCTGTGCCTCCAGCTTGTCACATGATCTGGTTCTATGACCAGAAGCTTCAAATGTGTTAACACTTGAGCCAAGATTTTGTTCTGGGGATCATTTGAATTGTTACAAAGCAGCAAAAGCCAGCCAGCTCCTGCTCATTGATACAATGCTGCAAAGACGCGCTTCAGAGTCAATGAAACATTGTGCCAGCCTGAGGACACACACAGTCACAACACAACACTTTTCCAGATTCACTCCACTTAAACAGACTCATACCCAGGTCATATACGCTTTGGTTGTTTAACTTCCAATATTGTAGAATGAGTACACTGGAAGCCCTGTAGTGACAGACTCTTGCTGTTCATTGGGTGAGTGCTGAGGTGGACCTTCTGTACACTCTAACACAGTATTACTTTGATTGAAACCCTGAATGTTCTACATGGCTACGAGTGTTATTGTCAGGCTCAGCACCCGGAGAAAATACAGAAGGGTGCACTTGCAATCCATGGGGGGCGCAAAATGTCATATCTTAAAAATGTAATAAATACTATGTAGACATCGGGATATAAGGGGACAACTGGGGGTGCACTGAGGTCTGTCTGAAGGTGTGATGCACCCCTAAGCACCTCCATAGCACCAGCCCTGGTTATTGTGATTAAGAGTTACGCAAGCAGCCCTGAAAGTGATGAGATCTACAATAGCCTGTATGTAGCGCCCTAAACCCCTATGCATGTGACCTCATCAACCCTTGAATATGAATGAAAAAAATGGTACAATAATATGTCTGTTGACGTACACCAGCTAAAGTTTAGTATTTTCCTCATTTAAGAAAGATTTGCCGCTACTTTGTATATGTCAACCTTAAGAGGTAATTTTATTTTGTTGATCTTAACACTGTGAGGTATTAGCCTACTCTGAGTCCTCTGACCTTTTATTATTCTACTCTTAGATTTTTTAGTCCTTTAATGAATTTACAGATACAGGAAATCTATTCTAGTGTTACAGTATTCAAAAGAATTACATTAAGAGCCAAGCAGAGTAATGCATATAAAAATGGATACTTCAGTTTTGTGTGGCCTTTTCAAACAAGGAAGCTGACTTCCAATTTCATTGCCAACACATCTAATTAATTGGACGATTTCTCTCGGCTTGCCCAGTGCATTTTGTTGTGCTGTGAGAACAGCCGGATTAGCGATGTGGGTAGAGACAGATATTGAAGGGGAAACCCCCAGGAGAGCCCACACACAGCTCCTTCACAAGCAACCCTGTCCACTGTACAGCTCCTGCTCTCTGCTTTATGAGAAAAGTAGCAGAGCATTGATTTTTGCTATAATTGGGGTCTCACCTCCGACACTGCCAGTGAGATTTAATAACGGCAGAAGCCTGGTTGGTTCGCTCCAAGGGCTTGGCAGAGCGAGGCCTGGGGAAGCCTTGTGCCTCTTCTGGCAATTAAGGGGTGTAAATGCTAGTTTCCTAAATGGAAGAGATCAACAGTGAATTAACTTATAATGTGTCTAACAGTGTGGTGATGCATAGAGAGGGAAAAAAGCATGCAAAGATTTGGGTTGCCTCTATGCTTGCCAAATACAGGCTCACGCCATGCATGTAAGTGAATATAATTAATATAATAGTAATCCTATTAATACACATTTATAATTATTGTAATATTAATGTTGTTAATATAATATAATATAATTCATTGACTAATATACCTAATCAAGCTCTAATTTCCAGCATACAATATACCTTTCAACACATACATTTGAGTATGTCTGCAAGCTCTGCAGTATGACATCTTAAACTGTTACAGCAAATCTTCATATTTACAATAAATAATTCAGCTGTTTGTATTCAGCAGTACAATCACACTAGATGAAATACAGTTTTATATGCAGGCTATGGCCAGCTTCAGAACATTGCATATTGCATGGGTACATGAAAGATTTTCCAATACTGTCCATCTAATCCAAATGGTTACACAATTATCAAAAATCATAATGTGAAAGAGAGCCTTCACCTGTCCCCAAAACAATTTTATTTATGTTTAAATGTGTATCTTCCAGTTACCTTTCAATACCTGAGCTCATGTCAGCTGGTTGCCTTTAAACTAGTTAATTGTTTAAATGTAATTGTTTCATTGGTTAATGAGCCACACCTGCCTAATTGCAGGCATATTAAATGCAGGTGTGTGGCTAGAGAGCAGGAAGCCTCTTTAAAAAAAAAAAAAAAAAAACAGTGGGGTGTGTGCTGTTGGCCAGCTTCTCCACACAAAAGATTTGCAAATCGTGTAAATGTACGCACTATTTATTCTCGTAGAAAGGTTAAAACTTCCAGAAATGGGTTTGTAATGTGATCTTTTTGGAAAAATAATAAAACTGAAGCAAACTGAATCTACTACCCCCATACCCCCAGTTCTTTCAGTGTTTTATACTTTGTTAATTGTGTTAATCCAATATTAAAGTAATTACACAGGTTAAAAAAAATGTCAGTTTCCATTTTGGAATGAAAATGAGAGAGCCTACAATTTTTCTGTCCTCAAAGCATATCCATTGTGATCAAAATTAACAAACAAAATAAAAGCTTACAGATACTGGCCCGAGTCACAATGAGATCAATTCAACATTTGCAATGTGAGTCATTCCAAAAATGGTCTTATACTGTATCAGTGGTGGTAGCTGAAGTAACCTGAAGTTCCTACTTTTCTTTGGAGTAGTATGGTTTGTTCAGCTTGTTCTGATACAAAATTAGAGAAAGGACAGTCCTTGTTTTGCATTCTGTATCAGAACAGTTTGAGCTTCCACTTGTTGCCAGATTGATTCCTTTCTTATTCTGTCTGACAAGTGTATCATTTCAGGGTAAACCAGCTCGTTTTCTGTCCTATGACTCTTTTTTTAACAGGAAGTTGACTGAATCAAAAGCCATTCTGGGGAAAGTTTACTTTGGCAGCAATTAATCATTTAAGGTGTGGACCCCATTCAGGTTGTCTCAGAAAAAATGGACTAAGAATGTATGTAACTAGATCTACCTTTGATAGTTGAATTAGATAGCTCAAACACCTTTCTGGCAGTTTTTGGTTTTGTGTAACCTGCAAGTCTAGAAAGGCCTTATTGTTTGTGAAGTTTGTGCCTGCACTGACATGCTCAGGGTACAATGATGGATGGAGGCTTTTGCCCCTTGACCACCTTACCCACATTAAAACAGCCCCTTCCCCCAATGACAATAAAAGGCAAGACTAGTTTTACTATGAGAGAAGTTTTACTTTTTAATGGAAAAAAACTTTCCTTTGCTTGATTAAGATGCTTTCACCCAAAAAGGTCTTTGGGGTCAGTTTTAATGGCTACAAAATATTTCTTTGAAACCACTGGGCCTTTAGTTAACTGTCATGGATCATTTTCTTTTCTCCTTTTTTTTGCTCCTTGGTTTTGAAAGTCTCTGGTGGGTTTTAACTGAAGTTGTGACACAGCTGCACCTCACTCTCGGCTGTTGTTTTGACCCCCACGTCAAATTGTTCGAGAAAAAAAGGAAAGGAGTTTATGTTCGTAATGAAACAAGCTGAATCAATATTTGACCGTTTGCTGTTCTGATGGCAAACACTAAAATGCTTAGAATTTATACCTGAAAGAATTAATGCCCCAGAAACCTTAGGAAAACACAAAGTACATTAATCAGGCCAACAAATATGGTTTCAATGGAAATTGTGAAGAAAAAACAAACAGTTATGATTCAGAGAGATACAGTCTGCAGCTCAACTTGCCTTAGCCCCCATATCACTCAACAAATATATCACATTTTGTCCAGCAAAGTTGTACGTTCACACATATATGGTCAGTAACATTCTACAGTCCTCAACACTCCTCATTTTTTGTTGGGATTTATTTTTACTTTTTAAAATTTGTTACTGTCTTATGAACACAGAGCAAATCTACCAAATTTAAAAACCTGCTCATGTAATCTGACAGTCATGTTTAAATGAATATTAACTGACCAGAAAAGTTAAGAATGGAAACATCAAATGTGAGTTCAACAGAGAGTTCAAAGCACCAAACTTTATCTATTAAATGACCTGTTCTTTTGTAACTCTGAGCCATTCTGATTTAGAAGCCTCTTTTTGAAAGTTCCAGGAAGTCAGTTAAATTAGGAAGGGTCCCACTCGTTAGATAAAACTAATTCCAGACCCATTTAAAGAATGATGCTTGCTATATTTTGAAGTTAGTTGTCAAAGGTCTCCCCAAATACTGTCTTGTCCATGTGGACTTTGATTTTACATGTTCAACATGGTATGGGGAATTATTTTCTGGTGAGAGACAGTAAGGTACAGCTAGCTAAACAATTAATACAGAACCATGCAAATGGCTAGGTACTGGATATGGATAAAGCTTGTGACGAAGCCAGCCAACACTTCTCACCAAACAACAGAACAGAAGGAACAAACTTTATAATAAAAAAAAAATTAAAATGCAAAGCAGAGAACCACAGCCTTGGGCACAAGCACCACAAGCTGGTCACCAAAGTGATTCTAACACCACCCACACATGTGTATTTATTGTGCCTCTAATTAGGCAGGTGTAGTCAATTAACCAATGGCTGGCTTCACATGCACACAGATAATTACAATGACAAATAGTTACACAATTTAACAATTAACAGATTTGGATGCAATTGAAGAAATGTGATCTGCTGTTAGTAGGTCTGAGTAGAAGACAAAGGGCCTTTGAACATTTAACATTTTAGCAATTAACACACACTAACAATTAACATTCAGTTCCTATGGGACAGGTGAAAGCTCTCCTTCACAAGGCTGGTGTTGCCTTACCTATTTGAAATTGTTGGAAACCTCTCTCTGTGGATTTCAGTTGTGATCAGTGCTGCACACACAGTGGTGGATTTAGGCATGGGTGACATGGTCAGCCGCCGAGGGCGGCATCTTGCCGGGGGCGGAACAGGGCGCCTACACAAAAAAATCCGGAATGGTGACATTTGCGCGATCGATTTTCTATCGCTCATTTGCACGTCACGTCAATCATACAGGGCCGACCTGACGCATAAGCGAACTAAGCGCCTGCTTAGGGCCCCCGTGGCCACCAGAGGACCCCCAAGAGCACCTGAAATGTCCCACAAGAGAGCTTGAAATGTTTTTTTGTGATGTTTTATATTATGTCAATGGTAATCATTCAAAAACGCAATATTATGTTAACGGGGATTGACAATAGTCAATAGTATTGGTGGCGCCGAGGCGGTGGGGGGCCCCCAAATCAAATTCTGCTTAGGGCCCCATAAAGGCTTGGGCCGGCCCTGCAATGATATCATGTCACCGTGTGGGTCAATTAACCTTGTTGGAGTGGGCGCCCTGATTCTAGTTTGTGAGCTAGGCAGGCTACTGCCTGGGAAAGTCTCCCACTCTGAAGTATGAGATGGGGAGGGGGGTGGGGGTAGGTTGACCTCAGGTCTCCCCACTGGAAGCCCAAGGTAGGGGGAGCGGGCGAATCTATCAAATAGCATGCTTCTAACTTTGTACAGTACTAATGCAATTAGTAAAATCAGTCACACTACGAAATGCTACCAAATAAACCACAATTCATTCATAATGCTGTGAATATATAGTTTCACAGACAAATTGTTGCGTTTTTTTCTGGTTTGTGTGAAATCGTTAAGAATAATATAAAACCAGTCTGCACACCACCAAGGTGAATTGGTTTAGTCTTGACTCTTGGTTGACAGTGTTGGGGGTGGGTAATGTATTCATGCTCGAGTGCCAAATCAACACAAATGGATAAGAAAAGGTCTAAGCCATCAGGTGCCCAGTTTAGGAAAAAGGAAAGAAGAAGAGGAGAAATGTGCAAAAGATAAAGGTATGGCGCTATATCATCTCTTTATGAGTATAAGATAACACTTCATTGATCCCCACGCGGGGAAATTTGGAAATATAATATTATGCATGCGATAGGCCAGTATAACACTTATGTTTGTTAGCCTATTTTGCTTGCTATGCTATTACACATAGGTACACCATAGGTACATCCTTCCCATGTACGGTGTACACCCAAGCTGCCCCACCCACCTTTATGCCTCCACCATTGTGAGTTGCCCTGGCACCTTGATCGTAACTAGCTTGTTAATTGTGTTAATTCTTTTTGATCTGAAATGAAGAAAATTTTATAAAAAACTAATATTTTATTAATTACTATTAATAAAGTTTTAATAAAACACCTACATCTAATAATAATTATGTAATCAATTTTCACTGAATTTTCTCAAATTCCTCCTGTCTGTGGATAACTTACTGGATGAACAGTTCACAACAGACTAAGCCATGTCATAAAACATTTTATCTGCACAATAGCATCAAATAAAGCATCTAAGAAGTCACAAATAAATTTCGTCATATATGCATGCTAAACACTCCATGTCAAAGGGTTTAATCAGGTCAAGCAGGGAAAGCACTGCAACTGCAGCAATTCATTGTATGCAACTGAACAGGGAATTTTGCAAAAAAACGCAGAAAAAGAGCTCTGTGTATAGATTTGACCTTTTTTGGCCTCTGTCACCATTCTTATTCTTACCATTCTTATGCTTTGTTTTGTATTGCAAAAAAATGGAGAAAATGATGAGGCTGCAGGGTTACATCCTGAGGTAAACTACAAGCACCTAAAATCAACTCTTTGCGGGGCAGTGCTGCAGTACAGCAATGTCAGAGTGGGAGAGAAAGTCATGTTATTGAAACATATAGTATGGGGAGTGACCATTTTCCTTTACTGAGTAAATGGGGTGGATAGGGTTGAGTGCCCTTTTAACCAACATCTAACGTCCGACATCATTACCAGCTGAGCTAAAGGCAATTTTCCCCTTGCGCCAAAGGCAACAACGCTTCCTAGCCGGTGTCTCGGGGAGTAACGTCCCAGCTGAAAAAAACGCTCTGCTACCTGCTACCACAACATTACCGGCTTTACGCATAACTCACAGAAGCTATTACTTTCAGCTGTACTAAGCTCACCTCCCCTTTACCTCCTTCTCCGCAGCAACCTCTGGCGGCCAAGCTGAGGTTTAGCCAGGGATCAGAGTTACAGCACAAATGTAGTGAACGTGAACTAGGTCCACAACTCCACAAGTGAAACTACTGTTCTCCTCTGACAACCTGACTCTAATGGCCAACATCGTAAATAGTCGCTAAAGGCAATTTGTCCCTTGCTCCATAGTCAAAACGCGAGCTAAGCAGAGTCTCAGGTAGTGATGTCACCACTGAAAGCACTCTGACAGACTTGACATCTTCTGACACAGTTTCGTGTTTATAGCATAAAATGAATAGGCTACGTGATTGTAAAGCATGTTAGAAGAATTCACTACAAGCCTCTACTGTCCGAGCCTTCAAGGTAACAATAACAAAGCAATATCTTGCCGATGCATAGATCATATCCCTAACAGTATTCATTCGTAGTACGTAATTTACTTTTGAACGTACGAGTGCATTTGAAATGATGGGTAGCTAGGCCAATATAGCTAAAATAGGCTATAACTTTCACATAAATTTCATACGTAAAAGACATAAATGTGTTTGGACTTTGAGGGAAATTTAAATTAAAAAATTTAATTGCTTCATGTAAAGTTGCGTGCGATTACGTCACATGCAGCCGGTCTATTTAACTTTCGTTGCTTTTAAGTTGCTTCGTGTAACGTCAGCTTTAAGCACAAATCAATAGCACAAAGAACCCTCACTATTGCGAGAGATTGTTATATTATTCCACTGGTAAGCAGTACATATTATGGGAAATTAAGGATAAAAAGACACACAGGCAGACCCACCGATGCAGCAGACATGGTCAGCCATTTAAAAAAGCAGAGTAATTGTACATACCACATTAAACATTAAACACGCTCTAGTTCAAAAAACAGTTTCCATGCCTTGTACATGCTTCTCTGAAAACGATGCATTTTAATGTTACATCCCTGTGAGGGCATTGGCTGCTCAGCTAATTAAGGAGGTAAGAGCAATCACAACTTTCTCTTTTAGAGCCACTTCTAATCAGATTACAACAACATTTGAGAAACACAGTAACGTGTTTCAAAATATTATGTGAATATTTTATTAATTTCCACCTGTTATTTAAAAAAAAAACTTTTTCACAGAAGATTTGGTTTTCAAACCCATGAGTTAATAAGATCCCTTGTCCTTTCTAGAGCTCTGGACTACCACAACCAATGTAGTAAAACAAACTATGAATTACCATTAACATGGTTTGGGGGTAATTCAGCCCAGGCATGTTTTTATTTGTTTCTCTCTCAAGGACATACCACCCTGAGGAACACTCATCAAATTGGGACCATAGCAGACGTGAGATGCATGCCACTTTACAAAACTGCATCCAGCAGGGTTAGGCAATTAACTGCACAGATACTGAACCACTAGTGCCATCCTTGAGATGTAGTCCCACTGTGGCAAACATTACTACAATGGGAGTACATGCTACCTTAGAGGGTACAACCTTTATTACTGCATGTGCACAAGAGGCTGAATTAACATACTGATTTGTTTGCAAAGATCAGCACTTCTCAGTATCAGTATAAAACTGAATTTTAGAATGTTTAGGCCACTTTTCCAACAGCAGTATATTACATTAATAAAGAAGATGTCCTGCAGACCTGGATGTGAAACATTAAGACCACACTCTTCAAAAAAGAAAAAAAAAACATTGTGTAGGTTTGGTCTGGAATTGTGCTTGTCCACTTTGGGTTAGATCATGTGGCCCAAATTGTTTAGTGTAATATGGCTTCATTTTGATATCAGAAAATTTAATTGTAGACATATGTTGCAAATGTCTTCACCGACTAATATAAATTATTTGTAGACGAAACATGGAATTGCCACTGGCGGAGTAACGGCACTAAATGGCTGGAAGTCATGAAGTTATCGCATTACTCATTAAGTAGTGCTTTTTACAAGAAACAACCTGTTTTTAATTTGAAAAAGACTTGATTTCGACTACAAAACCTACCATGGTGACTGGGCTAAGAGATCCTTCGGCGGTTTTTTGATTCGTCGAAGCTTACATGTCATTATCTCACTGCTGGCGGGGCGAATCACCAGGCGGCCGGTCCAAGCAAGGCTGAAGACTGTGGTCCAATTTCCCGACCAATGACGTTACACCCCCCTTCGAACGGTGCAGGATGGTCGCGGCAAGAACATGGCGGATTTGGAGGAGATGAGGGTAGGGAAAAGTATGCATCTTAGCAATTGCAATTCGGCGTTTCGGCAATTGATCATCCAAGGGGCAAATGCGCCGTCTTGACAAGACGAAATTTCATTTCAAAGAAGTCCTGGAACCGGATATGATGACGTGTCACCCTGCCTAACTGGCCAGCTAGCAAGCTATCATATAGTCACAGCAAGCTGCTGGCTAGCTCCGTTGACTAAACTATTTGTTTACTAACTAGACTAACACGATAAAGTAGATCCGCAAAATACTAAATTTGAGACGTTGGACAGACAACTAGATATAAAATAGTGGTCAATATCATTTAGTTATTCTAGATATCTATATCGTCCGCTAAGATGAACTTAATCAAATAAGCATTCTCCGCTCCCATTGGCAGCTGGGCTTTGTTGTGTAGCTAGCCAGCTAGCAGTCTCATCTTTATTGTAGCTGTCGAGCTAACAATAGTAGTGGCTACCATAGCTTGCTAGCTACCTTGGAGCTACGGTTTAAAGGGCAGCTAGCTGGAAGGCTAACTAGGTAGCTAACTCAGTTCAGCCCCATAGCTTACATATTGATAATACTTAGCTGGTTATTTAAGTTTCTAATGTTATCTAAAAGGGAAATACTTACTAACGATTTGTATTGTTTTTTTTCGCTATCTTAGCTAACAAGCTTAGTTTTGTCCTTAACATATCTAGCGTTAGATTGTGTTTACGACATTGATCACGTTTATGTATCATCCCTTGTATGTTTTGTTCTCCTTTTTAACGGGTCTTGGAATTATCTTTAACATTTTAGATGCTTTACGATCACATTTGTTAAGGATTTGTAAAGAAAAGGATAAACAAGTAAGAACAATCAAGCATGGACCAAATAAAGAAGGGTCAGTCGGGGTTTTTTACTTTTTGCTGTGTGGGTTTTCGGATTGGGATTGCTGTGTGGGAGGGAAGTGGCCTCAAACCACACATAGTGGGGCATAGTGTGTTATACCTTAACAAGGTAGTTGGTACATTCTAGTGTATAATTCCTAACAATATAGCCAACAACGGTTGTCTAAATCACTTTAGCCTTCAAAGTAGCTAACGTCTTATTTAACTTATTTAACTTGGCTAGTTACTGACAAAACATGTTACACGTCTGTTAGCTGTATGGTTAGACCTAGCTGACTTGTCAAGACCTCAGCACAACAAAACATTTCTACTGGATTCTTAATAATTTGTTTGGAGTAGTCTGTTTAAAGGACATCAGGTGGGAATTGCAAATGTATTGTTTTTAGATGAGTGATGTTAGATGAATTTATTTGGGTTTATTTCTGTTTTAGCTGTTCCAATTTCCTTAATGAACGTCTTATTGGGATCGTACAGACTCTTAATAACATTTTGACATTTTGAACACTTTTGCTCTCAGTGCCAAAATGGACATCTGTCCAATGTTACACTTTGACATTGACCTGAACATCTAAAACCCACTTTTTTTTTTTTTTTTTTTTTTTTTTTTACATTTTCAGAATATGGTATCAAGTTTCCGAGTGTCAGAGCTACAGGTGTTATTGGGCTTTGCAGGAAGGAACAAGAGTGGCCGCAAGCAGGAACTACTATTGAGGGCCCTGCACTTACTAAAGACCGAGTGTAGCCCAGCAGTGCACAGCAAAATTAAGGAACTTTATCGACGCCGCTATCCCAGAACAATAGAAGGTCTTTCTGACTTTTCCTCCCTCAAGTCTTCAGTCTTTTCCTCTGCCATCGTGGACTCAGACCTTGCCCTTGCTGCTGGGTATGCCCATGGTTCTGGCTCAGTGGCCCAGCACCCTCTGACCCACAGTCCCATTCTGTTCCATGAGACCAAGCCCAGGATCGACATGCAGCAGCCAGCGCCCCCCATTCCACCCGTCCACCCTGACGTGCAGCTGAAGTCTCTTCCTTTCTACGATGTGCTAGATGTCTTGATCAAGCCTTCAAGCCTGGGTGAGTCTCTGACAGCTGTGTGTTTGATTTAACCTGTGGTGTGATTGCTTTTTGCAGGTCATTTGGCAAACAGGTGCAGGATTTTTCCATAAACAAGACACCTAAGCAACATTTCATAACTTCAACAGAAACAGCTTCTGATGATTTGTCAGAGGAAATAACCTGCTGCATTTTCTTATGTTAAATATATATCTACGGTGTGAGCAGGCAGTTTCAAGAACTGTCCATCCAGAACTTAGAAGAGAGGGATACTGTGGTGGCGTTGCAGCGCGTAAACCCCTTATCACCCCAAAAAATGCAGTTGCGAGTAAAGTGGTGCAAAGAACACAGGTGCTGGAAATGAAATCATATCACCAGATGAGTTATCCTTAATCCTGTTCTCAACAAGAGGATGAGTGCACCTGTGGCCAAAAGAAACCTACAGGCCTAAGTGCTTGTTTCCCATGGTGAAGAGTTCTGGTAGCTCTGTTATGGTGTAGGGTGCATTCTCCTGGCATGGTTTAGGTCCGCTCAACCCCCTAAAGGGGAAAGTAGTTGCAAAGTTCTGAGTGATCGCCTTCATCTTATCGTGAAGCATTTCTGTGCTGATAAGAGTGGTCTCTTGTAGGATGACAGTTTGATGAGCATGAAAATTTTGTAAACCATATCCAAAAGCTGCATCAGTCACTAGAACTCAACTCAGTTGAACACTTATGGGAGATTCTGGAGGGGTGCCTGAGGCATATGATGGAACATCTCTTTGGAGAATGCTATCACATCTCTTCAGTATAATTCCAGACACTTGTAGAAGCTATGGCAAGTTGCATTGAAGCTGTTCTGGCAGCTCATGGTGGCCCATTGCCTTAAGACACTTTATGTTGTTGTTTCACCACATTGCTGCTTGGAATGGAATACAGCAGTAGTATCCTGTGATACGTCTGTAACTTAACATTCTTAAATATGTTTTGTTCCAGGTGCAAGCAGCATCCAGCGTTTCCAGGAGAAGTACTTCATTTTTGCCCTCACCCCACAGCAAGTACGAGAAGTTTGCATTTCCAGGTTAGTCATCCACTCACAGGTGATCTTTATAACTGGCATTTCATTTCATATAAAATAAGAAAGATGTGAATGGTTACTTTTTGTTGTTGTTTGTGTTTAAAGGGATTTTCTCCCAGGTGGTAGAAGAGACTACATGGTTCAAATTCAGCTGAGGTAAGGCTCATCTGTGTTTGGGCTGCCATAGAATGCAGCAGGTAGATAAGGGTAAATTATGACCAGTCTTTACAGTTCAGGTTTATGTTTTCATTTAACATCACACAAACCTGGCAGACACTACCTTTTTTGATTAATAGCAAAGCTCAGTGGTGTGAGTGAGAGCATTGGGCACAGTGACTGAAGGGGACATGACCAGAGTCAGAGTAAGACCAGAGTCAGAGTCAGTTCATCCTTTATCTACGCTGGGGACCTGGGTCTTTAGTTTCAGGAGCTAATCACATTTCTTGGGGTGCCATATGGCTTGCAAGACCAGGGCTCATCCTGCTTCAGGTTGTAGATTTATGAGTGGTCTTATAGAAGGGAACAAAGATGCATCTTGTTAGGGCAGATTGCAGTGATGTTTAAGGTAATCTGTGTGATACTTGTTTTCTCACTTCTTTCTAATTTTTACTGCAGTTTAAGAGAAATTATGCTAAACCTTTTTGCCCAGCTGTTTCTGTAATTTCTCTTTGTTTTTGATCTCAGATTTTGTCTTGCTGAGACCAGTTGCCCACAAGAAGACAACTACCCAAATAGTCTGTGCATTAAAGTAAATGGGAAACTCTTCCCTCTTCCGGTATGTAGGAAATACTTGATCATATTTTTTTTCCCTCTAGTTTTTATATAGTGTTAGTGTTTCATGAGAAATGTCAGTACTGAAGATTATTATGCCTGCATTTAGACAGTCTTCATTGTGTACAAATTGGTAAAATTTGCATTTCTGCTCTCTTAAATGTATCATATAATGTAATGTAATTCAATATCTGAAAAGTAGTTCTGTCATTAGGTTAATGTGGGTTATAAATGAATGATGATTTTGGTATATTTGTTTTAGGGATATGCACCTCCTCCTAAGAATGGAGTAGAACAAAAGAGACCAGGGAGACCCTTGAACATTACCTCACTGGTTAGATTGTCCTCAGCAGTTCCCAATCAGATTTCAGTCACGTGGGCCCCAGAAATTGGGAAGGTAAGTTGTCATTTTCATTATTGTTTCCTTTGTCCTCCAATTGCGTTAATATTTCATTAACATTTCAGTTCACTGATTGTAATATTTCCAGAGTAGTCTCCATTGGGACAGCCATTCAGTAGTTCCTGTTGTCATATGATTACTTTGCATTTGTCTTAAATGTTTTGTTTATTTATAGCGCACCTCTGTGTATGTTTGTCTTGTGTTTGTCTATGTAATCATAGTATATATTTTGTGAAGTTTCCATAATTTCTGCTGCTAGTATAAGACAGTCCATGTGAAGACAGACAGTACATTTTGCAGGTTTTTTTTTTTTTTTTTTTTTTTTTAACCGTTTCTTGTGTTGTGTTTTCTTGCAGACATACTCTGTGTCAGTGTTCCTGGTCAGGCAGCTCACCTCTTCACTGCTACTGCAGAGGTTGAAAATGAAGGGCATCCGGAATCCTGACCATTCAAGAGCTCTAAGTAAGATGCTCAAGTCGCTTTATATTCTTACAAGAAAGAAATTAAGAAACTGAGTGAGAAAAGTGGTGGCTATTTACTGAAATACCCTTAGTTATTATGCAGTTATATGAAACTAACAACTGAATTTCTTAAGTTTGGTAGCATCAGACATTTATAAATTCACAGAGCACAGGTCACTGACTGATGTTGTTGGTCCAGTGTGCATTGAACCTTACTGACCTTACCATTTGTTTCAGTTAAAGAAAAGCTGACAGCAGATCCGGACAGTGAGGTTGCAACAACTAGTTTGCGAGTTTCTCTGATGTGCCCAGTAAGTTTATTTTTAATTGAAATGAAACATTTTGTATTCTCATTTAACAACACACAGTTTATACACAATGTAAGAGACTAACTAGCTTACCTCCCACAATTGCTGACAGGCCTGGTTTTTGTTTTTTGTGTGGTGGAAGTAAGTTTACATTGCTGAAGGGAAATATCTGATATATTATTATCTCTTCTACCTGGTGCCATTAATATAAAACGATAGGTTAAGAGAGGTGGGGAAATTACAAATGTCTACATCAGCTAACTGTGTCCTCACAGAAAAAAAAAACCTTAACACGTTACAATTTTTAACTGACAAAAAGAAATGAAGTACATTGATAACAATACCGTTAAAGCCAGACTGGTACACAGAGTTGGTTGGGTCCAGAATAAAGGATCTGTAAACTACATAACTATGTAAAGGACTTTTAGTATGACAGCATCACTTTCAGTTACCCTTGGTATCTGCCCCACAGGTGACTGTATGCGATGTTGCCGTTGGCATAACATCAGATATCTTGTCTTTAGGGTGGGGTAGTAATTGATGATGGGTTTCTCTCTCCAGCTGGGGAAGATGCGCCTGACTGTGCCTTGTCGAGCGGTCACGTGTTCGCACCTGCAGTGCTTCGATGCAGCTCTCTACTTACAGATGAATGAGAAGAAGCCCACCTGGATCTGTCCAGTCTGCGACAAGAAAGCTGCTTATGAGAGCCTGATCATTGATGGGTCAGTTGGTCCTGGCAGCAGCCTCTTGGTCTTTGATTTACCAGTACACATGTCCTGTGCGTCTTCGAGCTGTAGTCCTACTGCAGTAACCTTCTGAAAGTAAATGGTGGTCTGCATTCTGGGAGAGTGCCTTGTTTTATGATGAAGTGGGTGTTTCATATTTTCCCTCAGACTTTTCATGGAGATTTTGAACGACTGCTCGGATGTGGATGAAATTAAATTCCAAGAAGATGGGTCATGGTGTCCCATGAGACCAAAGAAAGAAGCTCTAAAAGTGTCACCCCAGCTTTTCCCAAATTTGGAAAGTAAGCATTATGATAATGTGTGTGTGAATGCTACCTCATACATTAGGTTGCTCATGAATAAATCATATTTGAGGTGGTATTTCGGCACTGAGGCTGAACATGAGCCACAGGTGCATTGTTCACAGTGATCCCACCCTTGCAGAGGTGAAAGACCAAGATCTCCCTCTGACCCTCAGGCTCCACGCTGGTGCGGCCATGCTCTGTGATTCCCTCCACTGAACCCAGCAGCGTGAAGAAGGCGGATGTTATTGACCTCACTTTAGAGAGCTCTGAGGAAGAGGAGGAAGAAGACCCTCCACTCAAGAAGCGCTGTCTCTTCATGTCAAAGGCAGAGGAGACCCACACTAAGGGGTTTGTATTGAAGGATTACTTTAAGAAGCAAATAAAACGCAATGTGTTCTGCTTATAAGAATTCCATCTGTTGAGAATCACATTCTTATGAGTAGTTGTTTCCTAAAAGCAGAGTCCCAAATTAAGGGGCAAAATGGGTATTTATTATTTAATTGGTGTGTTTCTTTTAATCAATTGGGAAATGTGCTTGGGAAAGTTCCTCATTTAAAAATACATTCTGAAGTCAATGTGAAATAAGATATTCAAATTAGTTTTTTTCCATTAATTATACATCTTTGTACTCCATTCTTACATGTAAGTGAGCCCAGATTGGTTCTTCCAAACAGATTGCTTGATTATTGCACAAACACTTGATTTTCAATACTAAATCCTTTCAAAGACAGCAGAAACCTACAGAAACTGAAATTGATTGTTTGCTGATCTCCTTAATTGCGTTTTTCTGTCAGGGTTTTGGCCTATCAACCGCCAACATTAAGAGTGCCAAACGTCCAAGCCGTCGAAACATCCTACCTGTCCTCCTCCCTTGCTGATTATGCAGTTCCATTCCATCACTCCACTTTGTCCACTATTCCTGCAGACATGCAAGGTTAGATGTTTTGATATGTCTTTCTGGAACATTTTGCTTTGAAGACATTGATGTAATTAATTGACTGCACTGTCCTGGGCTGTAGAATGGATCTTTGTTGGAAAGTGGGGGAGAGCAGAGGCAAAAGTGCTTCTGCTGTCTCTGTGTTTTAAAGGACTGGTGTACTGTATGCAGCATAGTGTAATGTTATTTTGATTGCCATGTTGTAATCTCTTTTTATTGTTTGGGTGTTTTCTTTTGTAGGTCTAGATTTGTTCTCCTTGATGCAAGGAGAGTCCCAGGTATGTTGAAGGTTTTTTTTTTCTATCACCATTTGATGCCATCCAATCAACTTTTCACATGCAGTGTGGAATTGTTTGATTCCCTCAGAAAACTTGCACTGCAAAATAGCATCCAGAGTGAGTGGGGTCTGTAAGGCAGTGGCAGAGTTAGTAAACAGAATGGTTACTTAGTAGGAAATGTGTATGCTATCTGTTAAACTTGCACATTGAAAACCAAGATCTAAACACACACAGTGAGATGGTCACACATTTTGTGAAACATTGACATAAAGAGCCAAGAAATTTATCAATATTCAACCTCTGTGTTATTACAAAGTCTAGTGTATGGCCAGGGTTGTGAAGTGGACCAGTAACATATTGAATAAAATCAAGGGAATGTAAGAGATGCATAAACTCTGTGGCGTCAGAGTCAGCACTAAGATTAATGTGTAGGGTAAAATCACTCAATAGCAGAATCTTGTCATAGCTCACAATAGTAATGGATAGTTGTTCAGGTAATTCGGATAACAAGGACAAGGACCACTCGGTTTTTTCACCGATGGACTTTTCATTACAGCCATACATTCAAAGGAGGAAAAAACTCCAAATGTGATGTTGCTACAACTGAAAGAATCAGCAAAAATAGTTGCTAATCCCCCACCTCTTTTACCCTGTCTGACAGACTGAAAAAAAAAACTATATTTTGACTCTTCAATGAGGGAAGCAGACCCAACTGAGCCAAGCCATGTTTCTGTCAAGAAGATAAAATCCAGCTTGCATTCAGAGATAAAGTCATTTATGAAGGAGGTTTTACTAGTAAGTGCTCTAACGTGTAATAGCTCCATCTTAAGTTTCTCTGAATGGGGTACCTCTGAAGATTCAGTGCATTTTACAGGACAATAGACTAGATTACCTTCTCATAGACCCAGAGGCTTCCTTCCATTGTATTTCCTATACCCTCTAATAACATGATCACTGCACTATACATGAGGACATGCAGAAATGCATTCTTTCTGAGAACAGTACTGTAGGTTCCTAGAAACTTATGGAACAGTACCAGAGGCATTGGAAAGCTCACAAATCCTCTTTTGTTGGGAAATTCTACTATCAGGCAGATGATGTTCATACAGTATGACATTGATACATTCATTGGTGGAGTCACTAGTTACTACAGCATTCATGAGGTGTTGACTAACAGAATGGGTACTAGTGTTTACAGACACAGATGGTTGCTAAGTTCTTTGATAACATGAAAGAACCACCTCCATCTGATTGAAGATAATCATGTTTCAGAAAGGAAAGCCTATCCAAAAAACTATTGAAGTTGTCAATAACAGCGACGTGAAGTGCTAGTGAGTTTGAGGGACAGATCTTTAAAAAGGTCTCCATTCATCTTTGCAGCATTACCGCACACCAATGTTCCTGGATAACTTGCCCAGCAGCCTGCAGAGCCCCGCCTCCAGTGGTGGACTCATCTCCTCCTCCAGCCAATACGAGGGCAGCACCCATAGCGGCAGCTCAAGCCACAATGAGACAGGTGTCATTACCGGGGGAGGAGGGACCAGCATCTCTGATATCATATCCCTGGATTAAATCAGTTTTGAGAATCTCCCACTCCAAAGTTCAGTTTCAAATACTGCCATTGAACTGTCCTGTTTTTCCCCATTCAAGAAGGCTGAAGACAGTTGAAGATGGTTGTTTTTACTGTAATTTATAATGCTACATATTGCCTTTTATTGGATGAATGAACTTTCAAGACCTGTTTGGTTGAAGAAAGGCGGACTGATGTAAGTTGAACATGAATGATCATGTAAATTATTTTGCTTCAGTGGCTTAATCTCAGAATGAGCAATACAAAGTGTTCAGAGGCAGCTCAGTTTTTGAAACATTAATATCAGTTCATGTGTACAGTAATTTTGGGTTCTGTGTTCATTTGGACCACACATAGCAATAAAATACCTTCCATACATACAGTGCTAGTGCTGGTTGTAAATTTATCAGATATGAAATGAAAATGAAAGTGATTTAGCTGTTTTTTGATCATTTGCAAAAACAGGTAAACCCCTTTTCTTCTGTAGAGCTAGAACCATGCTGACTTCCTATTATCAGTTTCTTGGTCATTCCTGACCTCCACCATCATGGGAAGTCTGATGAGAACCAGCAGTGTCAGTAGGATGTCACAGCCTGTTGGTGCTGACCTGGTTACAAGCAGGCTACGGGGGCAGACTGGCAAACGGAACAGTTGGGCCAGAGCAGGTCACTATTCTGTTAACTGTGGCTGCTATCGCAAGATTACAGACACGTTCAAAATAACACATTTGTGTCAAATGGGTTATATGAATAATATATTTGCACCACTATACAGATTCAGAAAAAAATATATGTATACACACACACAAATACTTGAAAATTCTGACTTTAAGCCCAACAAGGGTGGCCTGGCTCAGCATGTTTCTGCTGGTGAAAAAGGGTTTTTTGTTGTTGCACTTGTTACTGGTCTACTTTCATTGTTCAGTACATTGAATTTGGATAAAGTTGATTTCATTGTCTTGTTTTTTTTTTTTGACAAATGCCAGTTATTCATTTAGGGACCTATTTCAACTGACCTCAATTGCTGATAAAATGGATACTGTGTTCTCTGCAATGTATGAAAGATACACCCCTGTACTGGTTAAGTACTTATACCTTTGGAACTATTGTAGAGGGTGTGTTACGTGTATAAATGTTTTTACTGGAGAGTATTTGTGTAACTCAAAATTAGACCAGTTCTAACTGAAAATGCAATACATAAAGCATGGTACTACCTTTCCTTGCATATGTGATACAAATGCAGAGATGTACAGAGTTGGAGAATTGTACACTGTCCAAAAAGAACCTAACGGTGTGACTTTAAGCTCAGGAACCTTAGCCCACATGCTTGAACCGAACACCAGCACAGTTTTCTCTGTCCATTTGAAGAAAAAAAAATTTCATCTGTATTTATACTGATCGAACACCAAGCTGGAATATATTACTGCCACATAGACTGAAAATGCCGTGAACGTTGCCATCTATCTTAAAAGGAGCAACAAGCAAGAGAAATTGCCTCTTTGTACACAGCAGAAAGGAAAGGAGTAATCTGAGATGAGTTACTGTGTCTTGAAGTAGTGGTGTTACTGAATGTTTTTCAGTTAAAATTCTAAATGGATGTTACTGTAATAACTTAAAAGCTGTGTTACTGAAACTATCGGAGCAGTTGCGAGGAAGGTTTTCCTGAGATAGTGCTTGTAGATCCCATTGCCCTCTTACATGGAAGTCATCACATAGATAAGTCAAATTGCCCAATTTGAGATTGACTGACTGTACCTCCTGTGAATTTTTTTTGTCTTTATTGTAGTAAATGTGTGTATTTTCAAAGTCTTTGATTCAGACAATGATCATCTAATGTCAATAATTTGGTTAAAACCTGATATGTTAATATGTGATGTTGGATGTACACATCCTTTATGAAAAACTTGTGCCAGGTAACTAATTGACAAGGTGGCTCTTTCATGTATGTAAACACCATTAATTGCCACTTGGTATTCATATGAAATACCTTATACATCAAATAAGCAATGAAGTAACATCCTGACCATCTGCCTGACATGAGGTTAAAACTGGCAGAGCTCTAACAGCAGGCATGATGTTAAATAAAGCAGTGGTGATTGCTCCAAAGTTGGGGTCGGTTCCATGATTTCATTCAGTTCATTTATTGAAAATCACCTGTCATTTCCTATGAAAAATTTTCAATAAATGAATTGAAGTACAGTTCATTTCTTGAAGTGACAGAATTGAAATGGACTTCAGGGCAGATGCCAGTAGTCAGGAATTGGTGTACCAAGTTTTCATCTCACATCACCTTTTTGTCAAGGCAGTGCTTGACACTGAAGATATTCAGCTCAAGGCTAGAGTTTAACATAGAATGTTCCTTCATTGTCAGTGAGAAATGAGGGGAAATCCTGTTTTGATTTCAGAAAATTTTGTCAATTTTCAATATTCACAAAGTAAAGCTAACATTTTGTATTGTATAAATAATATAAAATGCTCACTGTGTGTATGGATATTTTTATGTGATAAGATTGCAGAGCCCATGGTATTTCAGTGTACCTGTAGCCTTGTCCTTCCACTTATTTTTTACACACATTATTACTTTGAAATATTTAACTCTTAGTGTCTCTGTTGCATTTAAATGTGATAAAATGTAAAAACATTGACATAGCTCACAAAAGTGTGAAGGCGTTACACAGTTTGTGAACGGTTGTCAAGGACCTGCTTGCCTACCTCTGGCCCTTACTGTTGGCAGTTTTGCCTGTTCTCATGTGGGCCATGTGTTAGAGATCTGCAAGCACACAAGAGGAAGGCCCATCAACATGTGTTTGACCACAGATCATCTGTAATACCTTGATCAAATATATTTATCATAAGATTAATTTCCTCTTTTATTTAATTTTAATGTATGCACTGTATCATTTCAAAGCTGTTTCAACAATAAATTTATTTTGTTCCATTTTGTCCGTGATTAGAGGATTCAAGGGAACATACCAAATCATCTTGCCTTTGCTATGCCTCAGCTATACCTTCACTACATAATACAGGTATCCTTTCAATGTGGCATAAGTGAACTGGTTCCATGCTCTACATACATATTCCAGACACTTAGATATCTAAGAATTTTCGGTGAAGTCAGCTGTGTCAATGTTTTTTTCTTTTGGGTTGCATTATAGCGGAGCCATATTCCCAAGTATACATTTTCATCAAGGATGATGAATATTTTTTCTTTTTGCAGACCCATCATGAGGTGCAAACAACAGGATGTGGTTTTATTTGTTTAGATGGAGTGTAGCAGTGGAGAAAATACAATTTTGTTGTACACATAGGAGAGATGCAGCCCTCTAAGGAGAACTGGGCTGTGAAACAGAGTAGCTACGACTGAGTGCACTGTGATTTTGCGAATGAGGGAGACATTGAAAGAGGTTCTGCGTTGATAAGGGGACGTAACAATGAGTTGTCACTCTGTAACTGAAAGTACCTATAGTTAGATTTGAGATTAGCACAAGTAATGCTTCACAAAGGAACTGAAAATTGAGCATCTGCTACCATAAGCTTTTTGTCTTTTTAAATGATAGTTTTAAAGCATATACCAGTTGAATATAATAAATAACTCGAATATAATCTGATTAGTTTTAATCACGAGTACTTTCATACGGTGTATTTTCATATAAAATATTCAGTTACATTTTTTAATTTGGCAGTCGCCGTTATCGAGTGGAACTTAGAGAAAAATATCAACACATTTGTTAACGTGTAAAGATCAACACGAGACATAAAATAAAACGTTATGGTTATACATTACTTGCTTTATATATGTCATATTAGTAACACTGACCAGTTTGTGACAACATTTTTCTGCATTCAAGCGTGTCCGCGTAAACTGAAGGAAAATTAATAGCAAAGCGATTGCAATTGTTTTTAACGAAATATCCAACGCTTTCCATTATGATTGGATTAAGATGACCACACGGGTCCTTTGCATCCAATGAGTATACAAGTTGTTGAATAATAGAAGTTACTCCTCCAAAGCGGATGAACGCGATTTCCCCAATGATATCCAGGTTGCTCGGTAGAATATGTTTCCGCAGTCTGTATTTATTACGCGATTGGCAGCTGTTATATCGTTTGTAAATGTCCAATGAGCACATAGTTACTAGGCCGAGCAGGACAATAACGCTTTTTATGATTGGCTCATTTTTACCCTCTGTTTTCGGTAGTTTCTCCGCAGCTCTGAGATGAGTGAGTGGCCTTGGATTCGATTTGAGGGGAAAATAGCTGTGACTAGGAGGCTGCGAGGGGAAAAAATATAAAGAAATAACGTTTTATTTATACAGTAGTTCAGGAGGACCAACATGGCTTCGGGCGGAGAGTAAGTACAGCGTGAAACTTTGTAGAAATCATCAAAATTTGGCATTGTGTCTGAGTTTTGGAAAATCATTTGTTAATGACCCGTCGCCGATTAAAATTTAACCCATCAAATGAGGAGGGACAGAAAACAGTCTTGACGCTTTTGTCCCAACTCTACGGGGCCAAACGCTCACGATGTCCCATACTAACTTCGGTTACTGTCTAGTAAGCATCACTTTCGAATAAGCTGTGTGGCTGAATTAGTTTAAAATATATAACTAGTTAGCCAGATAGCGCTACCGACATGACATGTGATGGCTAGCTGGACAGCTACATAACCAGTTTACCACACAATCTAAGCGGCCAATCGATGGCAATATACAATACACGGCGTTTCAGTGAGATAGCGATCTCGGCTGTAGAGTTGCCTTGAGTTAATTGTTAATATGACAATGCACACATGCTTCTAAGCAACGTTAATTTCAAGATGATGAGTAACGTTAGCAAGCTGGCTAATCGACACCGAGCGAGTCGTTGATTTTCCGGCGAGCAGGCATTGGCCTACCGGCACTAACGTTACTGCATTTTGCGACGTTTTGCTAACATTGCTAGGTCAATGCCAGTTATTCACAAAAGATGAACAGCTATCTGGTTAACTGTCTGACCGATAGACCTTCAGCTGGTTGGTAACTTAGTTAATTGGCTAGCTAACTTAAGTTACCTAACCGCGGATTCGAGGGTCTTGGAAACGTCACTTGGTCTTTGAAGGGACATGTTTAGCTTGTTTATTAGTTAGCTATAATAGCTGCTAGGTACACACTTACCCACATTTACATTTAGCCAGTTATGTAGTTGACTAGAGGAAAACCCAAGTTGCTAGTCTGGAAAATTAAATTATTTGGTAGAATAGCTGTATTGGCCTAGTGACGTAAGTGTCCACCTAATATTAACTTTATGTTTGTAGGACATTGCTAACCAGATAAGTTTAATGTCAGTCACTTCAGTGTTGAGGTTCCACTATTCCTGAACACTTCGTTATAAATTGCATCTCTATCCGGTTATGCTTAGCAAGCTCGCTGGCTAGCAAACGTTGGCCGGATGCTTTGGCAGTTAGCTAAACAGCATGCTTTATATAGTTTAGAGCTAACTAGGTATTAAATGTTATTAAACGTTGAGTGTCTTGGCTAGGTAGTGACTTCATCGGAATGGTGTCTAACGTTAACCTGTGTACGATTTTTCGCAACGGTGTCGATTCTTTTTGCCGTTTCTTGCTGTGTCATCATCAGGGCCTGCACTGTGGGACTAACGTTACAAGTGCCCACACAGATAGCTTTGATAGCTAGCTTTTTCATTGCTCATAACATCACTTGACTACAGTACCTAGGCTAGTTATGTATAGTTCAAAAGATCTCGTTAGTTTGCCAGTTAACTTTAGCCTAACTAGTTAGGTGTGTATCGTTAGCGCTGTACTCCGTTCCTACATCGCAGGCTTGGAGCTTAACGTTGTCAATGTGTACCTGACGCACGACATTTAACTAGCCAGGTAGTTAGTTACATCATTCGTGAACTTTGAGCAAATCACAGGTTTTGAAATGAATCGCGTACCTAATTTGCCAGTGCAACACCATTTAAAGATTGTCAGGGAGCTAGTTAAACTCGATAAAAATGGTACTACGTCTACGTCTCGGTAGTCTCATAGTCTCGCTTTAGATGCAATTAAGTTTGTTGGCTAGCTGCATAGATTTGGTATACCAGAGTTTCAAACAATTACAATTAACGGCGTTTAAGAAAAATTTAAGGAAGTGTTTTAACACGCAGTGGCGATGAGAAGTGAGATTTGTATTTACAACAAAATCTGTTGTTGCATCGCAATGCAGATGAACTTCTGTAGAATGTCACAACCGAAGCGAGAACAAAACCATCGATCTCGAGAAAGAAAAGATTCGCGGTTATGTTATCTTGAGCAATTGTGTATTGTAGTCCACATTGTTTGCATGATTATTGATTTTGCATGCATTTTGAACTTAATTGGTACTACACAGTCCACTCTACCCTTGCACTAATTACTCTTTAATCATCCCTGAAATTGTTAATTCCAAACCAAAACAAGATATTTATAAACGTTGGTTGCGAACTTTGGCAGTGGAGTGTTAAATGAATTGTTTAATCCACAGCGTTATGGTTCAAAGAAAAAGACTGATATCCGTCTGAATGTGAAGAATTAAAAAGTTCCAGCACTGGTCTGGCAGAAATTTAAAGGGTAGCTTTGAAAGCATATGTGGAAGCACTTATTGTGTTACTTTACAACACTTTTTGTGGATCCTAAGTATATTTCCAGGATGAAGTATATGTCCTGTTGGAGTAATCACCATTGATATTAATTGCCTCGGTGCTAATTAAAGCTAAAGCTATTTTCTGTATTTCTTGGTAACATTATAATGTTATTCCAACAGTAAGTACTTATAGTGAGTGGTTTAACAATGTAAATGGCCTCATTACTATCAAATTGTAATTTTGCTTCTGTGTTAACATGTAAAATAATCATGAGACATTCTAATGTATTTTATTATAGATGTTAAATATGTAACATGTTTAAATTCCTGACTGATATGGCCAAGGCCTCTGCTAAATGACATTTAAAAGAAGTATTTTATTGTTTTCTCCACAGATCCAAAAATGATGATCTTTCCACTGCAATTTTAAAGCAAAAGAACAGACCAAACAGGTTGATTGTGGATGAGTCCATCAATGAGGACAACAGTGTTGTCTCACTTTCTCAGGTATGGCTTTATTTTCATTTCTGTCATGCATATTTAGTTGTTTGGTGTCACCCTGGGCAACCAAATGTCACCTATGAAGAGGTTTTGCCAACCATTTCCAAAAAGAAATAAATAAATAAAGCAATTTTTCTCTCTAAATAAAGCTGTTTCCCCTTTCATTGCCTTGAATTGGCAGACTGCCTTTACAGTATTGTATCTCACCATTGCAGAAAACCCAGCAATAAAATATTAAGCTACATCCTTCTCCTACATTGTTCTCCATGTACTCCAAAAACTGTGGCATTCATGAAACATAAGTCCCATGTGTGAAATTCTTGTTGTAACTATTTAAGCTATGGAGTTTCTGATTGATAGTGCTGCTGCCAATCTATGCATGAACACTGTGATTGGAGTTGCCAACATATCTCTGATCCACACACCTCTGCACTGTGTAGCCAGTCACACTTGACTCGCTCACACATTTCAATGAGACATGGATCTGCTGACCAATTTGCAGTTTTCAGGCTTGTCATCAAGCGAACAACAATTCCATGCCAGCTACATGTTTTATTTTTTTCTGTGTACCTTGCTGTATCAAATCTGCGGCAATGTGGCATAGTGATGAGGAGCAGGGCTTGTAACCGAAAGGTTGCTGGTTTGATTCCCTGCCAGATGACTACTGTTGTACTCTTGGGCAAGGTACTTAACCCACAGTTGCCACAGTAAATATGAAGCTGTATAAATGGGTAACATGTAAAAACTGTAACCTATGTAAGTCGCTCTGGATAAGAGCATCTGCTAAGCGACAATGTAATGTAAAGAGGAGTACCATGGCAGTTACTTTGCGCAGGCAGCTTTGAAATTGAATTACAGCATTTTCAATTCAACTGAGCCGTTAGCAGGAACAAGTGAGCTACCCAGCAAGTTTATTAGTCTGTTACTTTCTGCTTCCCTGAGATAGGCAGCAGGGAATTAGTAGAAGTAGGTTTGGCCTGCACTGTGATAAGGCTAACTCATTTTATTTAATCCTCTAACCCAGTTTTATATCTAGGTTGCTGGCCAGCTGGCTACCTCATAACATGGTGCAGGTGTTGTTGATTTTTGGGAAACACGTGCATATTGATGAGGTTATTTATAGTCAAATGATGTCTTTGACAAGGGAAGCATTGCACATGTAACAAATGTGAAAGAGATCCACAACTCCGTGACTGAGCTCCGAAACGCTGTTCTCGTCCCACAATTTAACTCAAATGGTCAACATTGTCACCAGTTGTGCTGAAGCCTCAAGGGGTGACATTACTGCTGGAAGTGCTTTGCTACCTGCTACCGTTATTGCTTTATACAGGACTCACACAAGCTTCTACTTTCAGTTCTGCTAGACACAGATGAGCTGTTTTGTGTTCTTCCACATTTGTAGGCGAATAGCTAGGACATAGCCTAAATATACAGTATCCCATTGTTGATGTTGTTGGCAGTCACCACCTTGTGACTTTGAGTAGTATTGTAAAAAAGTGGTTTGAACTTGTGGAGAGAAATGGAAATGAGGATTTAGTATAGAATTGGACCTGGCTCAATTCTCTACCATTCTATCATTATTTTTTTACAAAGCCAAAACTAGTGAGTACTTGTAAAAGGTACTTCCAAAAGTTATTTAAAAAAATGTTCAGTGTTAGTCCTTGTGATAGCTAAGATCTCATGGTTTTAGGCTTATTTCCCTTATCTTGTGTGAATAATGGATATATACAATTTCTTGTAAACAGACACCTAGCCTCAAGGTTGGGTTTATAAACAGTTCTCTTTATGGAAGTTTTTTCTTTTTCATATTAAGGGAAAAGAGTACAATTTATGCAGAAGCTATGCTACATGTGTCTAGTCAAATACAGTACTGCTAACAAGGCTCCATATCAGTCCTGTCCTCAAAGCTAAATGTTGGAGAACTGCATTTCAGTTTGTTTCTTCACAGGTTAGCAGTTGAATGCTACAGATTCAGTCAGGTCACATATTAGGTGTAGTGTTCATGTACTAAGATATTAAGTGCAAATGGAGGTGCAGTTGACTACTGCAGTTTTATGTAAAAGTGCCTTTATACTAGCACTTCTAGGTTTGACAGTACAAGAGATGCAGTTGTGTTAAATATGGAATTGTCTGTACAGGCCAGTGCTGGGAGTCTCTCTGGATAAAAGCATCGGCTAAATGCATGTAATGTAACATGTGCGGCCTACGTTTTGTGATTGTTTTGAAGTATGAACTGCATTTGTTGGGTTGATGAATGCTTTGAATGTCTCTCCTGTGTCTGTCCCGGCAGGCTAAGATGGATGAGCTGCAGCTCTTCAGAGGAGACACCGTTTTGCTGAAGGGGAAGAAGAGGAGGGAGACGGTGTGCATTGTGCTCTCCGATGACACCTGCTCCGACGAGAAAGTGCGCATGAATCGCGTGGTCCGCAACAACCTGAGAGTGCGCCTGGGTGATGTCATCAGGTGGGCCTCTTACCATGCCTCCCCACGCTGTGTTTCATCCCCAGCATTCCATGTGCCATTAAGTACCCCCTTAGAAAGAAAACAGTGGTAGTGTATGAGGTGGACCTTTTAAATTTGATCATTGCGACATTTTGTCTCGGTGCAGTATCCAGCCATGTCCGGATGTGAAGTATGGGAAGCGTATTCACGTTCTTCCCATCGATGACACTGTGGAGGGGATCACAGGCAACCTGTTTGAGGTGTATCTCAAGCCATACTTCCTGGAAGCCTACAGACCAATCAGGAAAGGTAAAATGCACAACAGAAGGAGTGTGCCTCTTAAGTGCACACTTTTTCACAGTTCGCTTGTAGTGTTTTTTGTTGTTGCTGTTATTTTGTTAGAATTTCTGTCAGTCCAAGTTATTTTGTTGTGTACCTGATGTTTTTGATAAGGAGATGATTCTGAGCACAACATCCCAATAACTTTACTCTTCAAAACGATTGTAAAAGTGGATAGTGGATTTATTCCTCTACTGGATCATCTTTTCCGTCTGTCTACAAGCTACATTGCTGCTCTCCTTGCAGGAGATATTTTCCTGGTCAGAGGAGGGATGCGAGCTGTTGAGTTCAAAGTGGTGGAGACAGACCCCAGCCCCTACTGCATAGTGGCCCCAGACACGGTCATCCACTGCGAGGGAGAGCCCATCAAACGGGAGGTAGGTCATACAGGAAGTATCAACAAGATTTACAGTGCGGTTACGCTAACCCGTGTTTAGTTATACCTTAGCATGGCTGTGGTTTTTTACCACATTCACATTACCTCATTCTTTACATACCATGGCTGAAACCAGTCTCTGCTGTTACACTTCCTCATATAACAGCATGGCCAAAACAGGGGGGGGATGGGATGTTTTTGATTGCAAATTTCTCCCTTAAATAGTGCAAAAGCGAAAGGCATTTGCATGTTTCACTGAGTTGCTGTGAGAAACAGTGTTCTACAGGTGTTCTGCTTTGAGGTCTGCAAACTGAGAACTGAACTTGGCAGTTTGCAGTTTAACTCATCAGTGTACTGATGAGGCCCCTTACCTAAAGTTAAACCTTTTGCTTCCTCAAACCCATAGACCAAACTCATTTTAGATTATCTTAATACCACAACACTGGAATGCAGACAGTCTGATTTCAATGCTGCCAACTGGAGTTTCAGTTTGGCAGCAGTAAAGCAAAACACCCTGGTCACAGTGCTCTTGAATGGCTGTCTGGCAGGGTTGAAGATGGGACTGTTAAGACAACAGGTGTGGTGAAAAGAAATGCAAGTGTTTAATTTTAGCAGTGCAATTTCAGATAATGGCCCCAAACCTAACAAAAAGTGTTTTTATACAGGGGGTGGGTATGTAGTGATGTAAGGTAGCCAGGTATGAGGGAAGAGGCTATTTTAGTATTAACAAAGTTCTTTGAGGTAATCATACAAACAAAGCTTATAATGTTGATTTGACCTGCTGAAATCTTTGCTTACTTTTTTCAGCTACTCCAAAGCTTTGTTTTTCCTTTTTTTCTTTCTGTTGCAGCTATACCTGGATAGTTATGTTTTTAGTCTCAATTTGCTTCCCTGAGCCAGATGGAAATATATTTTTATACAAATGTCTAATTTAAGCAAAGGTGAAGAGCAGAAAAAAGATGTATAACTCTGTTTCTAGGATGAAGAAGAATCCCTCAATGAGGTTGGCTACGATGATATTGGAGGAGTTAGGAAGCAGCTGGCCCAAATCAAAGAAATGGTGGAACTACCTCTGAGGCACCCTGCTCTTTTCAAGGCCATTGGTGTGAAGGTGAGACAAACCATAATTTTTGGAAAGGTCCATCACAATGTTTTATTAGTTGGTAAATAGAAATCTGTGATGATGTCAAGCAACACAGGCCTCTTGGTATACTGCAGAAAGAAAAGAAAAAAAGCCAGCAAAAATCTATAGGCCAGCTATAGCAGGTTGTGGAAACGTGAAAGCAGTTGACTTCCAAGAAGATGGGAGTGCTTAATGACTGAACTAATTGTTTTACATTGAAATTTTTTTTTTTTTTTGTACTTTACCTCCAAAATACATTTTTATCATCAACTTTATAGGCCAAAAAGCATCAACCATTAAACTAACTCTATGTGAAGTTATATGTTCAATGTAAATATCTTTTCATAGCCTCCACGTGGCATTCTGCTGTATGGACCACCCGGAACAGGAAAGACTCTGATTGCTCGAGCTGTTGCAAATGAAACTGGAGCATTCTTCTTTCTCATCAATGGTAAGAAAGTTAGTGCAAAGAAAATGAAACTCATATGTGCTTGCTTAGTTAAAGGCTTGTAGACAGGACCGTTCAGTAGCATTTGATTAATATTTTTCTGCCGCCTTGATTAATTTTTGTCCATTAATGCCCGTTTGCATGTTTTCAGGGCCTGAGATTATGAGCAAGCTTGCTGGAGAGTCTGAAAGCAACCTGAGAAAAGCTTTTGAAGAAGCTGAAAAGAATGCCCCCGCCATTATCTTTATTGATGAGCTTGATGCTATTGCACCAAAAAGAGAAAAGGTAGAGCAAGTAAACAAGTTCCATAACAATGTAACAGCCTGTCAAGCAGCATTCACTGCTTTGGGTATGGAGATGCAGGATGATTACTAATTGCTCGTTATATGTGTGTACAGTTGCTTCACATTTTAAATCTACGTGATTCAGTAGAAGGACTGGATGTTACAATCCCTAGTGTTGCACTACAAACTTGTGATCCTCTTTCACCAGACTCACGGAGAAGTTGAGAGGCGAGTTGTCTCTCAGCTGCTGACTCTCATGGACGGGCTGAAGCAGAGGGCACATGTCATTGTCATGGCAGCCACCAACAGACCCAACAGCATTGATCCAGCCCTCAGGCGATTTGGTAAAAGATTCCATCCCCCCATGTTATAACAAACACTTTCCAGTGCAGTCTGTAGTGCTAATGTTTTAGTCTATATGTTCTCATATTTCAAAATCCACTCTCAGATCTATTGTCAGTACTGTCCTGCAAATTATTTCTGTACAGCTCTCAATTAGAATGGGGGCCTTGGCTTTTTCTGACAATATCTGAATGATCATTTTTTTGTTGTGAGGTTTGATGCCTCAGTGTCTATGTTCCTCTGAAGAGTCATTGATTTCAAATGCATACATCTGCACTTTGCCCACAAGGTTGTTTTTTGTTATTCCAGTGTTTCCAACATTAACAAAAGTCTCCCTGAGACACGTTCTTTGCCCCGTACATTTTCACGTCCATTCAGTGCTGTCTCACTGGAGAAAAGCATGCTGCACAGAGTCTGTGCTTCTGAAAATACATTACAATGGAATTGCCTTTAGCATGCAAGCATTTTAATACAACTTGGGTTAAAAACCAGCAAATTATCAATATGAAATAGAACCGTTCATAGTCCAGTAGGGAGCTTTGTGCATTTTGTGGCGTGTTACACTATAAGGTACTGAATTGTCCCATTTCGTGTGGATGACAAAACTGTGCTGAATTAAATGTTGCAAGTATTAGGCATCTCAACAGTCTGCATTAGAAATCTAAATGTCCTAGAGCTCAGGAAAAAGCAGGTAGGTGACTGAAACTCCTCAAAGAAGTGAAGAAGTCAAGCACTCATGGGACAAGAGATGAGGATTAACTTTTTATGCGGTATATAAGCGCACCTGAAGTTAAGGAATCCACTCTCTTTTTCATTTAAGGCCGCTTTGACAGAGAGGTGGACATTGGTATTCCTGATGCAACAGGACGACTTGAGATCCTTCAGATCCACACCAAGAACATGAAGCTGGCTGATGATGTTGATCTTGAGCAGGTCTGTAACTGAAACCTTTGTAAATCATTCTGACCCTCCTTTAGCAATATCTGTGTAGTGTACCATTTGATAGAATTTTCACACATCTAGTGTTTGAGGTACTAGTGATTAAACCATGCTCAATGATGTGTACCTCAGGTAGAAGACTTTCTAATACTAGGGCATGTGTGATATTTACATAGTATGTCAGTGTAGTCAGATCATGCTTTCTCCACCATGCCTTAGCAGAAATCTGTATTATATGTACAGATTCAATGCTGTAACAGGTTTAGAATCATGTATAGCTGTCAATTATTTGTACAGTATTTGAATATGTAAAGATTCCCTTTGTTGTATAAACTCTTATTGTGACCCTTTATAGATATTTTATAGATTTGTAATCATGGATATTGTATTTATAATGGCAAATGCCAAAAAAGGAAAAACTTGAGTAAATGAGGCCTACAAAGTATATTGAAAGCATGTACTTCCAGCCAGGTGTAGCTCCTGAATTAGTTAAGCAGTTAACATCCCGTCATGCTTAGAGTCATATATGAAAATGCTGGGCAGACCCATCTGCCCATTATTTTGGCTACCATAGCTATAGAAAGAGATCTCAGTGACTTTGAGAGAGGGGCCATTGCTGGCATGTTTGTCAGGAGCTACAGTGACAAAGATGGCTCAGCTTGCTAATGTTTCTCAAGGAGCAGTGGTTAAGGTCATGTTGGTATGGACCTCTGAGGGAAAGACATTAACCAGGTGCAGCTGTGGCTGAAAGGGCATACTCCTCAACTGATGACCATGCATTGGTTCAAGATGCAGGGCAAAAGGGACAAGCAGCTGAATCATTTGACTGCAAATTTCAATCTAGGGTTTGAGCAGGCAGTTTCAAGAACAGTCAATCTAGAACTTCATACAGAGGGGTACTGTGATTGATTTGCCACGCATAAACTCCTTATTACACGTAAAAATGCCCATTATCGAGTGAAATATTGCAAGAAACACAGGTAGCGATCTACTGAGCAGGGAAAGAAAGTCATATGGTCAGATGAGTCATCCTTCACCTGGGTCTCCACATGTGGATGAGTGCGCGTGTGGCACAGGCCAAAAGAAACATAAAGGCCTGAGTGCCAGGATGAGAATGCCCCCATTGACAGGACATGAGTGGCTTCTAAATGGTTTGATGATGAAAATGGTGTAAAACATATGCGATGGCCATCTCAGTCAGCAGATCTCAAACCTGTTGAATACTTATAGGAGATTCTGGAGCAGCTCCTGAGACAGTGTTTTCTCCCACCATCAACAGAACAACAAATTTCTGTCTATCTCCAGACACTTGCAGAATCAATACCAAGGTTCACTGAAAAGCTGTTCTGGCAGCTCAGTGCCCTGTTAGGACATCTTATTTTTGGTGTGTCCTTTATTTTGGCATTTGCCCGTACTTTCCTTCCCAGGTTGCCAATGAGACTCACGGCCACGTGGGAGCAGATCTGGCAGCGCTGTGCTCAGAGGCTGCATTGCAGGCCATCAGAAAGAAAATGGACTTGATTGACCTGGAGGATGAGACCATTGATGCTGAGGTCATGAACTCCCTGGCTGTCACCATGGATGACTTCAGGGTGAGATCACCATGCTGTGTGACTGGATTTCTGTCATAACACATTTCATCAAAGAATGTTTGCCAGTTTGCGTTATGTTTTGCTTCTGATGTTGCTGTGGCCAGTACTCTAAAACTGAAGTTTAGATTTCTAAAGTCTCTGCTTGGCTGAAAATAAAGTATACCTGTAACCTGTGAATAAATTTTTTTGGGGGGGTTTGTTTTCAAGTGGGCCCTGAGTCAGAGCAACCCCTCAGCCTTGCGAGAGACGGTGGTGGAAGTACCCAATATCACTTGGGAGGATATTGGTGGTCTGGAGGATGTCAAGAGAGAGCTCCAGGAGCTTGTACAGGTAGATCACATTCTGAAGAAATTAGCAGTCTGACAAGCCAACATACTGATTTAGAGCGGAAAAGGTTAAGTGGATATTGGTTTTGCATATTATCAAATCAAAGAATAAGAATAATAAGTTTGCATATACCACCTTTTATACAACAGTTGCAGCTCAAAGCACTTTACAAATGAAAATAAAGACATACAAAATGTAGACAGCATGTATACCATTACCTTAATGGGAAAATATGTATATATGTAATAAATGCAACCATTAAACAATTTAAAACATGATATTTAAAATGAAATGATGAATGAAAGGAAAATAATATGAAGAAAAAAATAAAATAAAAACAAACTTCTAATAAAATGCCTAGGTGAAAACCAATGGAAAAAGTAACCCATTAATGTGTTCATTTGTAGTATCCAGTGGAGCATCCAGACAAATTCCTGAAGTTTGGCATGACCCCTTCCAAGGGAGTGCTGTTCTATGGACCACCTGGCTGTGGTAAAACTCTTTTGGCAAAGGCCATTGCCAATGAGTGCCAGGCCAACTTCATCTCCATCAAAGGCCCTGAGCTTCTCACCATGTGGTTTGGTGAGTCTGAGGCCAACGTCAGAGAGATTTTTGACAAGGTAAGCAGTCCGCATCAATGTACCCTGAAAGTATTCTTGAATTACTCTGCTTATAATGCCAGTAAAATTGTATATATTGGGGATGACATACAAATAAACATATCTCATGTATGCAGTAAACAACGAAACACTGAAACACTCTTAAAGCAACTGCAAGTTCAATACTTCTTACTTTTTGGGGAGTTTGTGAAGAACATGCACTGAAACCCTGTTATTAAGAAGAGAAGTCTGAAGAAAAAAGATATTGACATGTAGCTTAGTGCATTTTAATTTTTAAGATATTTATTGGGTAACATTTAATTGGCAATTATAAGCATGTTGTAAAATGTCATGGGTGACTGTATGAAAGTGTATATGATGTATACTGTTGTATAAGAAACGTTACATAAGACACCTTATATAACTTGAGCTGTTATATAAGAGAGTGCAGATAAAATACAGAATTTGTATGCTCTGCCAAAATGACATTCTGTGCACTGCTGTGTAAGGCCATAGTATGTTTAGATCAATAGCAGGGGGATAGGGAAGGTCACTTGCAGCTAACAGTAGCTATAGTACTGGCCTTGCCCAGTGTGGAGCTGTGAGTTTTCAGGGCTGAGGCTAACATTTGAACCCTGCTTTGCTGCCACAGGCCCGCCAGGCTGCCCCCTGCGTCCTGTTCTTCGATGAGCTGGACTCCATCGCCAAGGCCCGCGGCGGGAACGTCGGGGACGGGGGCGGGGCCGCGGACAGGGTCATCAACCAGATCCTGACCGAGATGGACGGCATGTCCAGCAAGAAGAACGTCTTCATCATCGGGGCCACCAACAGGCCGGACATCATCGACCCCGCCATCCTGCGACCCGGCCGTCTGGACCAGCTCATCTACATCCCTCTGCCCGACGAGAAGTCGCGCATTGCCATCCTCAAGGCTAACCTCAGAAAGTCTCCCATCTCCAAGGCAAGCCATAATCTCTCCTACCTTTAGCAGGAGTCCTAAAAGCTCCCATGCACTTGGCTTCAGTTTCCCAAAAAGTGCTTTCTGTTTGCCTTGGAAGTTATTGAACAGGTATTTTGCTTATGGTGTTAACTTAAGTTTTTAAGCACCTGAGAAATTATTGATTGTATTGAATGTTTTCTGTGTCATTCAGTCTGTATTTGACCACAGCAGAGTAAATCCTCATCTGTGGTCTTTGCGGTTTGCTGTTTAAGAGATGACAGTCAGGTTTTAAACACTGAAGTGTAAGTAATGTTAAATAATGTTCTTTCTTAATATAGGATGTGGATTTGGATTTCTTGGCCAAGATGACCAATGGCTTCTCAGGAGCTGACCTGACAGAGATCTGTCAGCGAGCTTGCAAGCTGGCCATCAGGGAGTCCATCGAGAATGAGATCAGGAGGGAGCGCGAGAGGCAGACCAACCCCTCCGCCATGGTGAGGCTTTGTGCTTACATCACACCACAGAAAAATGGCCATATATTGCATTCTCCCACCAAAAGGTTTTTCAGGATTCGTAGATTCCATAGAAGTTGCATCTGGACACCATCTTTAGTGTGACTGTATTAAATAAATGTTCTTTGAAATGCAGGAGGTAGAGGAGGATGACCCCGTCCCTGAGATCCGTAAAGACCACTTCGAGGAGGCCATGCGCTTCGCTCGCCGCTCTGTCAGCGATAACGACATCCGCAAATACGAGATGTTTGCACAGACCTTGCAGCAGAGCCGAGGCTTTGGCAGCTTCAGGTATGTATATGGGGGAGTTGTCCTGTCTCTTCTGTGTTAGTACACTATCGATATAATAAAGATTGAGTCATGTCCTCTAGCAGTTTGAGATAATTAACTGTTCGTTACAAGCAAACAGTGAATTTGGGGGTGCTTAAAGTTGTATTTTGGCTATTTCTGTGTCAACATCAGAGGAGCCCTGGTCTCTGTTAAGCAGGTTATTAACAGTTTTAGAAAAACCTTTTATAGTTGTGTTCCAGTCCTGCTCTCAGGGACCCTCTTTTTTCCCAGTTGAGCTCTTGTTTAAGTGGGTTTTGAACTGTCTGTTATCAGTAGTGCTCTGGATTAAAATTTGGGTAATTTGCTGTTTTTTGTGTGAAAAATGTTGTTGAAAGTGATGTTTAAACCAAACACATGGCTCTGTTGAGTATCATTAGACTTTTTTTTTTACACTGTTCAGTTTTAAATTACAAAATAAATGCTAACAGAATAAGAGTTGGAATGAAAACCAGCTTGCATAGTGCACATAGGGAAAAGCTACACTAGAATGAGAGGTATAAGAAGTTGATCACTCTTTCATTCTCTTTCCAACAGTTATGTTGTGTTAAGGAGGATGCCTAGATTGAAGTCTTGTATAATGCAACACCTGTAATGTCCACACCTCTAATTACTGCCACCTCTTTCCCCCAGATTCCCCTCCAGTAACCAGGGTGGCGCTGGGCCCAGCCAGGGTTCAGCAGGCGGCAGCGGTGGCAATGTCTTCAACGAGGACAATGACGATGACCTCTATGGTTAAACTGGACCCATGTGGTGGACCAAAAGAATCCATCCAACCAGGCCATGTTGTACAAAACGAGAAAAATCCACATTTCTAAGACTATATGCTTCTTAATGTTCATTTAAAAAAAACATCTCTCTCCTTACAAATGGTGGAGAAAGCATGTAGCTGCTTGTATTTGCTCTGGTTTGAGAAGAAAATGATTCCAGAGCCTATTGTTAAATGAAGGGAGTGGATGGGGGTCATAACAGAGAAGAAATTCTCAGTAGTGGCTTTATTCTCAACTTTTTAATTCACAACCTTACATTTTGAGCCACTTCAGTGGTGATTAAAATGCTAGTCTCAAAGGAAAAAAAAAAAAAATCAACTTCATTTTTTATGAACGTAGCATATAATGTATTAGAACTTTGAAAATGTTGTTAAAAATAAAATCTTATGAAATGAAACAAATTAACTGGTGATCTTGTCAATGTTTGTGTGTGATGTTGCTGGTGGCTCCTTGAAATGTTGCTTTGCTGGAGTGTAGTGTGTTTTGCCATTACTGTGTACCATTAAGCTGACTCACAAGCTAGGCTCTTCTTAAACACTTGATTATAAACACAAAAATAAAGCTAAATTCTTTTTATGAAGAATATCTTGTTCTGTGATTTTAATATCAATGTGATATTTCTAGAATAGTTGTCTAAGTTTGTTTATAGTTAACAGGAATAGTACATATTAAATATTGTCTTTGGGGTTTTCTTTCATTAGAAAAAAGGAGGCAAAAAGTCCCCACATAAATGGTATTTTCTGAAACACCTTTGCGTGTGTAGATGATACGATCTGCCTATACGGTCTGTTATCCTGCTTGATGCCCGGTCTTTGACAGCCAGTGCTGAAATTGATGTATTTAAGCAATTTCAAAAGTGAACAGCCAGCTCCAAGGCTGAAGCTGATTGTTCATGAAAAGAAAGAAATTCCAGATAATTTGATGTGATACACCATCAGCCCTTGTCCTCACTTGGCTGGATAATCTTTTTAACCACTACCAAGAAAAGAACCACTGTTACTTAACTACTGCTGGCACGGTGCCACCTACTCCTTATATGTTTGGTGTGTTTTTCCATATTTGGTTTTCTGATGGTCTGATTCAATTTTGACAATCTGAAATTTTGTAAAAACATTTATCTCCATTTTACTCCATTTTACTGCTGGTATGGGTGCCAGATTTCATCCTCAATGATCACACTTTAAATGTAATGCATTCTATTTACCTGACCCTTGTACCAGAATCATATGGTTTTATAGCAATAATCTTGCTCCTCACTAAAATGTGAGCTGTTACGTATTCATTCCAGTTCAACTGTACAGTTCAATTGTAACCTAATTGTTTTGTGACATGGCTTTACAATACAGTATTGTGTTAGACATAACTGCCATCAGTAGGTGTCATCAATGAAAACTGAATAATCGTCACATTAAGCAATCAATGCTCAAGTAAATCACTGTGGTGAAAGATTTGTTATAAAAGTTTATTATCTTCAAACAGTTAACAGGTAGCTTACAATTTACATTTTAAAAGGAAAGGTGCAGTGTCATCAAAATCATTGCATTTGTGCAAATCATTTGTGAAAATAACCTTTTTCCAAACATTGTGAAAAACAAATCAAAGACAGGAATTATCATCTTCAAAAAGACCTGAGAAAATAATCAGTGAAACAGAATCTCTAAATGCCTGTGCGTTACGTAATGAGATAAAGGTGAAGTGCTTTTAACAATGTTTTTCCATTAACACATACAACATGATTAAACTGAATAAAAAGTGAAATAAACGGAATAAAAAGTGACAAATTAATTCTCACAATCAGGTCCTTTCAAAAGAACTGTGACAAGTATTTTACAGTGATCTTGAATTTCAAATTGTAATGTGAACACTAACTTTTTTTATTTGTGACATTTTCAAGTGAGGTGCATTGAAGTAAAAAAGTTAAAATCTTGACACATCAGACCCAGTATTGTTTGGTGGTGACGGTAGGCATGCGGTGCATGTGTTTTGGTACGTGATTTTGCCTCACATAGCATGGGTCATAGTAGTCCCACTCCAAGCCGGATCCCAAAATTGCATTGGTGAAGCCGTCACTGTCAGAAGACAAGATCCGCAAAGAAATACCTTGAAAACAGTTAAAATGCTGCTCAGGTAAATGCATTTACTTGCGCAATAAGTTACGTCATTGAACGTAAACTATTAAAGAAAAAGTCATCGGCGTGCATTGAAAAGAGGCTACGTTTTTGCTGCAGAAATTCTCTTTTACTCACCTGCGCTGGCTCCGAAATCGCTGTCTAATCCAGGCCCCACGATGGAGGAGTTCGCTGATGCAACAAAACACGAGCTTTCCTGTGGTATACTGCTGGCATATTCATACTCCAGCTTCACCGTGTCAAGAGAGTTAACACCCATGTTTTTCATTTCGTCCTGCAATTCCATAGTACTGCTCCGACGCATGGGCCCCAGGTTTGACGTGCCCTGATGTTATGCCAGGCAAGCAAAACGTTTCGATATCAACAGTCTACGAGAATTAAACAGAAACTGAGATGCGATGTTAATTACATAAAAATACACCCAAATTATTAAATATAGTTCTTACCCCTGATTGTTGTGCGTTCAACTCTGGGGAGTTCGGTGGCACTGTGTTGGGACGATCCGTCTCTGAATCACTGGACTGAAGCAAGACTGGTGCACTTCTTCGCCAGCCAGATGAGCTCTTTGTGTATAAACGCGATCTGCGGGGCAAGTCGGCTCTTGTGGTCGAGCCTGTCGTTGACATCGTGGCCAGTATGGTGCTCGGTGCCGCCAGCGACTCGGTTGCTCCACCTGTGGCTCCATCTGGCCTCAAGATCCTGATTCTCTGACCGGTGGCCGCCCGTTCCTTGGAAGAGGTAAGGGATGAAGACACTGGCTGTGCCAGCATCGGCTCTGAGATCGATATGAAGTTTCTTTTCTCGTTTTTGTTCGAAAAAGAAGGCATCCCCGAAATTTTGGTAACTCTTTGTCGCGTGGATAGCGTGGATTGCAAAAGCGTGCTTTCGGAGCTCAACCGACGCCGCCTCCTCTTTCTCTTGTATAAAACCAGCAGTTTGTAGCCCAATATCATGCAGTTCAATAATAGCAGTAGAACCACACATGGTATTAGAAGCAGTATTAACAGAGTTAAACTTGAAATCGGCAACCGCTCGGTTAAAGTTGAAGGTGTTGCAGTCGGACCCATTTGCGACATTGTAGCCAATTACAAATTGGCGTATTAGCGTTGTATTATTGTTATTGTTTACCATATACCTGCCGCATAATGTTATAGCCGTGGAATTAAAACAAATTACGCAAATGCTGCGATACCTGCAGTTAAACACAGGTGTGCAATGCTTCCATTAAAGACCAGTCCGGTCACTCAAACCACTTAATTCAGTTACGACCGCTGTAGCATTCAGATGTGCGTCTGCTTGTATTACTAGTCGGCGTTGATTCTGTGCAAGCACAATGTGTGAGTTTAAAAGAGACATGTTGAATAAGTTAAACTGAATTGTAGCTGAAAAGTAGTAAACTTTTGAAAAGTTGGTGCTGTGTCTGAACTTCTTTCCACGAAATGCGTGGCTACAGTTGTGGCTGTCAAAGAAGAAAACCAAGGTTGAAAAACAAGCGCGTAACATTGCTTTAAAAACCACAACACAACTCCGCGTACTGTCACACTTTGAGGGGTCATTAGCTGTGAAATATTGTAAATCACACTTAAAATTAATCCTAAGTAGGCCGAAAGTCAAATAGACCCTTGAATTAAAATTATAAGTGCTCAATTCCAGAGAAAAAGAATGACCGAAACTCCATACCTTTAACAAATTATAGAAGGCTCTCTGCTGTCGTGGTGAAATTCTCGACCGGGCTTTCCCAATCTGGCTATCAAATCATTCCCCACGTTTGTTTGCTATATAAATACTTATGGCAACAACAAAACAAAACGTGCAGCCCTGTATCACCCAGGTGACTTTTAAGCATGATGGTGCTTGCGATAAGTTACCCCAAACACGTCACTGAAAGGAATCAAACAGCCAATTTGCGCGATTATCAAAACTTTCGGCTTTAAGGTGAGACAGCTTGTTTCATACACAGGATTCCGCAGAGCCCCTAGTGGTAAATGAATGTATCTCGCTCAAATTTTCATTCGGATGGAATGTCACTCCTAATGTTGAACGTGTCATGATGTGTTGAGTTACAACCTGAAAATCTTTGTAATTCTGACTTATTAATATTTTATATCTATCACTGTTTAATTTGTAAGTGAATGATGTGCCATATTTGAGGTTTCACAAACAGCAGGGATGTGAGAGGGAAGGCCCAGAGCTGGTTGGAGGAGCCCAGCTAACATAGACCGAGACCACATTCCCTCAGCCAAACAGTAAGACAGCACCTGTGACTAGATCAGGTGGGGTTTGCACATTTGATTTTTTTTTTGGTCAGTATGTGTTGACATTTTAGTAGCACAGCTACTAGGTTTTGTGCCTGGTTTACTAAGGGCTTATGTTTGGCACTGTCACTGATGCTGGTGTATTGCTTTCCCGGAAACAGTCATGACATATGTGCAAACACACTCAAAAGAATATAGCTTGTTGGTAACATGAGTAAAGCAAATTGTGCTTTTTTATTACATAAAGAAGTATTTTTATTTCTGCCATAATAAGTTATCAAACAATATTTGGCTATGGACTTTATAAAAATGAAGCTACATTAGGACAGCCACATATTTGCCAAGTCTTGCACTGTCGTCACCACTTTTAACCCAGGAGTAACATTATTATTTTTTTGCTCCAGTGACACCATTGAGTAATTCAGTCTGTTGCACACCAAGCCTTTCTTCTCTGTGCAGGGCCTTGAAGATTTCCCATCTTTGATGAAAATATTGAGCTTGTTGCATTGCTTATGACCTGCATCAGCAAATGTCAGCTGAGCTTGCAGACAGAATATAATTTACAGTCATTTATATATATATATATAAACTGACAACCTAACATAGAGGGGGACTACTGTACAGTAATATATTACTGGTTATGATTACTTGTATGTGTACCGAGATATATGTGAATATAGTAAATGAAGGGTTTTCAGATTTTGTAACATCATAATTGCAACCAGAAGTGAGGAACTGGTGCTCTTAATAAGTGGTTTAGCTATTAGTTAAGCATATAGATGAAAATAGCTAGAATAACTGAAGAATAATCTGGATGATATGATTGCATTAAATATATTCCAATTGTTGAAAGGTATGTGGTGCTGATGTCATTTTAATGATTATGTTTATGAAGGTGGATATGAACATATAGGAATAGATTCTAACAGCTATTTGAGTCTTGTGACTTCTACCATGCAAATGGTGATGGACTGTAAAAAAAAAAAAAAACTACAGGAGGATCTATAACTTTAAGTCTCCTCATCCATGTTGAGGTCTCTATTTTGCAGCAGTAATTATATTGTCTTGCATGTATCTGTGATGGGCCACTTTTTTTGCTGTAACAGGATGTGGATGGTTTTGGCATCATAAAATGTCTGGCTTGCAGATTCCTTACAATTGTTAAGGTCAAAAAGTGAATACCTTGAAGTGTTTTTTGAAGACAGACATTGGGTGATGCACTCAGTTTGGATCTCTGTAGTATAAACTTTCAGTTGCCAAAACCAGTTTTCTGAACCTCTGCTCTTGATTCATGGTGACATAAATAGACTGTGAAAGACTGATTAACAAGTCCTCAGCTGTGTGACTTTATTTCAGGCAGCACTGAGTGAGACCATGACATTTGGTGCGGGGGAAAATGTCAATTAACACTGCATAAGATGTGTACTTGCAATTAATAGATTGAAAAAAGTAGGGAATCCAGTCTAAGTGTGTGAATTTATAGGCAGTGATGGCCTATGAGTTTTCATTTTTTGTGTGGGGGGAAAAAAAGCTGTGTGTTTTGTGGTATGCATTGTAATGTATGTACCCTACCATGTAATTTATGTCCACAGAGAGGTGACTGTACTGGCAGGGTATCAAACCCACACTTGCTCTGTAAGTGTCACAAGATGGCAGTAATGAGCCTCATGGAATAGAGCTGTCAGTGCAGAAAACCTAATCTTTATACTGTATTTACTAGAATTTTTATTATTAATATTTTAGAAATGTTTCACTTGAATTCAATTTGATATCACTATGCTCAATTGAGTTAGAAATACATTTAATGAACAAGGTTTTTCTGGTTGATTGGTTTAGATCTGGGCAGCACATCTAAAGCATGTTGAAATGCACATTAATTTAAATAATAAAAGGGAAAATCCAGTTTTGAATATGTCTACAACTTGTAATGTTTGCATGTCACAAGCACTGGCTTTATTTGTAAATCAAGCCAGAAGCAATATTTCACCTGAAAGTGTCACAAGTGAACATAAGAAACTGATGTAGTAAGCTCTGATATCAGCAGCTCTTTGGATATCACATCAGTTTGTTGACTTCAGGAGGGCAGTCATCAGTGACATTTTTATGTTTGTTGACCATACAATAAGAGATGAAACAGATATTGATGATTCACACATGAAATTACAATTTACTTCAAAAAAGACAAACATAAAACATGTTTACCATAGTAAACAATTCTTTAACATAACAGTGTACTGATTGATGAGTGATGAACTTAGTGATGAGAATTCTCTGAGTTGATCACTTTGCTAACCCACCTGGCATCATTAAGATGGAAATTGATCATGTGACATCATAATGTGACATCAGGCCAAACTGACTTGAATTTTGAACTCAAATGTAGAATTTTGTTCGACATGCTTAGCAAACATTGAGTTTAGTTTTATTATTAATTTGACAGAAATGTAAATGTACTGTACTGCAAAAATAATCAAGACTGTAGACAGCTGGGAAATGTTTTGAGAACAAGGGTGTCAGTTTGCAGAAATGTACCAAATCAATCAAAAACAACTGTCACTGACGAGTTTCCAAGGTAGATTCATGTTTCTTGTTTTTCTTGAGTTTTATAAATTACCCTTTCAATGTTTCTTTCCGTACAGGTTGTTAAAAGAAGGCATTATTACCTTGATGAGAGCATACGTTATATATTTCTACCTTTGTATACTCAGACTGCATCATCATTAACAGTAAAATCCTTAATTATGCATTTCTGTATGCTGTAGATGAGGGATGAGGGATTCTGTATGCTGAGATGAGGGTTCTTCTATTACCATCATTCTGTTTATATTTTTAATGCCCAAAAGAGATTTTTTCGAACTCAAACCCAAGGTATCATATCAAAGCTGACACTCCATTCTTTCTGCAGACATCTCTGAATTGTAAATATTTAACAGAATCCTTGGAAAATGTGGGTACATGAAAAAAGCTATATATATGTATGTATGTATATATGTATATATATATATATATATATATATATATATATATATATATATATATATATATATATATTAGTGTGTGTGTATGTATGTGTGTATGTATACCTATGTGGGTTGAATGCCAATGTCAAAGGTTTCTCCACAAGTCTTTGATAAAGTCATGGTGGCTCAAATAATGGAAAGGAAGTGAACATGCAGACAAAGACTTAAATCTGTGTAGGTGAAACAATGATCCTTTATTCAGGTAAATTTAGGTTGTGGTATTAAGTGTGGCTTTACCTGTCATTTTTTCCATTTCTGAATTCAATTCCCCAAACCTCTGTCTATTCTGGCCAAATACAGTGCAAGACAAACAGTAAACAAAGAGTGTAGGTTAGTATGTTTCTCTCCTGTTTGCCAGATGGATAACATCTGCACTGCATCAACAGATGTACTTTATTTATTTTTAGCAGCTATCTGGCTGAAGATTCATCAAGCAGGCCTGTAGCCCTCACTTTTTAACACCTTGTATGAGAATACCTCCTTAATGCCCTCCACACAAAGGTTATTATTGCATACAATTGTATGACATATAATTCTAATGTGTGTGTGTTAATACATACAAATATAATATTTATAATATTTATTTAGCATTATATATATTTATATGAGAACATATATATGAGAACATATATATAATACACACACACACACACATGATATAATGTTATCATATAAATTAACATATAATACATATAACATAATTTATAGTCGTCTTCAAGCAATCTGATCAGGTAGAGGCAAGTGCAAATTGATTTCCGTGGTTACCATATGAACTATTTGACCATTGGCTTCCCAGTATGTTACTTTGTGCAGTTATATAATAAGCTTGCTTGTTCTTTGTTTTGGCACACTATTGAAAAGATGATCCCTGATGACTGGATAGTGCTGACTGGAGATTGGAGAATAAATCCTAGCCTCTGGCTGTGTTTTAGCAGCTGCTGTAGTGTCCTCATTTCACCTTGTAAGAAGACCAAACGCATGTAGTCAGGAAAAGAACAACAGACTCAGATATACAGGTTTTGTGTTTTTTAATATTTTATCTACAAACTCTCATTGCTGTATTTCATGTAACAAAGCATATGAAAACCAATGCATTCATTGACTGCATTTGACACGTATCTTAAGAAAATTGAAGAAAGATTCATTGTAAAGTGCAATTATTTCATATATATATAATATTGAAATTAACATAGAAAAGTGCACATGGGCCCATTTTCCATTTATGCCAGAGTTTAGTATATCATCACATCTAACATATTAAAGCTTATTATGTATAATCTTTCCTCCAAAAATGATGCAAGCCGTGATTTGTATCTGTAACATACAAGTTGTGGTCTTGTACATATCACTGTTTAAAAAGAAAAGAAAAAAAAAAACAAATTCATGGGATTTAGAACAAGTACACTCTTGACAGACATTCCATTAAAAGTCAGCATTTTTTTAGAAAGAAACATATCAATTGTGCAAGCAAAAATATGGAGATATTCATCCAAGTTTGTTTTGTAATCAAATGATTTTGAACCTGTTGTCACCTGAATAGCACACAGCATTGCCAGCCTTTCACATTCAGCTGAGGCAAAAGACAAAATCAAAAGCCCTTTCAGGAAGAGCAAATCACATCCTGCTGGACTGGCACCCTGCTTAAACCCGGATGGTGAGAATTAGATTGACTGTGCTGTTTGTTGAGTCTGTGTTTCTCTCCAGGGTGTGGTGGATTCACCTTGCTTGAACAATCACACAACAGTCATTTCAATGCAAATAAAAGAGATAAAATTTGTTCTTTGAGACTGATACAATGGAATTGCAGAATGGCAAAAACAATACAGTACAACAGGTAGAACGAGTACAGAGAGGGCTTCAAGGAAGCTAAGGAACACCAAAAGGTGCCTCTGGTTATACCTTTTCCAACCACCTCTGAAGGAATTGTTGTATGGAGTTGAGTCTGAACATACACATGTTTTCAGTTCCTCATCATAGTAAGTTGTATTGACAGTTTTTCTTTTAAAAAGAAAAAGATGCAGTCTTAATCACATGCATGCCGTACCCCAAGTACATCGCTTAGAATACTTAGTCACAGAAATGGCCATTTAGTATGTTACAGGCCAAGAGCCTCTAATTAATCAGATAGGTTAGTGTTGTTTGTGCTGTAATGTATCCTGTTGGTTGTGGTCAGGGAGATTGGACCTTGAATATGTGTCCTGTAACTGAATGTGAAGCACAGTTGGAGCCTAGGGCCCAGAATACAGTAAAATGCCACCCTACCATTTTAGAGAGGAGGCATGGCTTCCTTCATATATATACTCCAGTTTATGTAATACTTCCCCAAACATCTGTTGATATACTTAAAATGTGAAGTACACCTGATGCTTGACAGTTGTAGGCCTAATAGTGGCTGCTGGTGTGAGCCGGATTAAGGCACCCAGAATCTCTCTGTGATTTTGTTGGGTTTAAAAACCCAGGAAAGTTTAAGGCAGTTTAACACTGAATAACACAAAATAGCACTGGTTAATCATTCTGCACCAAATTAATGCACCAAAACCAAAGCATCTTGTAAATTATGGCCTATCCTTGGCCTGAAAGCCAATCAGGAAGTTGACCAAATCAGGGATGGCTAGATGGTCTGGTGTGTTGTTACCAGCCTTTTTCTGTTATGACCCAATACCCAAAAAAATTCCACTTAAGATTCTACAACATTCAATACTAGCATGTGCTTGTTCACCCCTTAAACAAACATTAGCTGGGAAAACAAAAACAATGTAGGCAACAAAAGACATCATGGCGTTCCTCTGGCTAAATCCTCAGTCAAATGTACTTTTTTAAACACTTTTATTTTTTTCTACAAATAAAGACCCATCTGCAAGCCCTTCTCTCGCTGTAACAAGTCCTTAGAAAAAAAGAATAGCTAAAATCTGTCCTGGAAAAGAGCAGTGGTTTCAGGAACACACCACCACAGGGCTGTCCAGACCTTTAAGAGATGTCTACCCATCCACTTACACAAAAAACTGATACCTTTACACAAAAAGATCAGCGAGTTAACTCTACATTGCTGCTGTACTTTTCTGTTTTCTTCCCTATTGAATATCAGGGTCTGTGAAATAATGCTAAAAATGATTTTAAAAAATCAAAATAAATAAATAAATAAATATTGATCCCTGTGATCTCCCCGATTTCCACAGTCCACCTGTGGTCCTAAGACACAGGGAGGTTCTGTTTGATGATTTCTCTAGACTGTGGGGGTATCCTGTCGGGAAAGCGCACCTGGAACTCAACTATCAAGTCGCCGCGCTGCGAGGGGTTCTTTGGGAATGGCAACCCCTCCCCCCTCAGTCTCTTGACTGTACCCGGCTTGATGACGTCACTGCAGGGAAGGGGAATCATTCTGTTGTCGATGGTAGGAATGTTCACTGTGCACCCACATAGTGCCTGCAGAGAAGGGGAGAGACACTGTAAATGCATTGTTCTTCAGTGACCATTTAGCAGTGTAGTAGACCTCAGACAACCTCACAAAATGATATGCAGTTTGTTGCCTTTGACTCTGAACTCAGTGAATATAAGCAAGACTATAACATTTATGCCTTTTTTAAAAAAGAAATCTTACGCATTTGAACAGATGAGTCTTTCTCAGTTTTAACTGGAATTATTATTTCTGCAGGAAGCTACATGTGTTACAACCAACTGGTCAAAGACAAAAAAGCACTCTGCTATCAGTTACGTCACAAGAATCTGCACAACAGATTTTCTTCTTGAGAACTACTGCTTGCGAGTGGCCTCGGTTATATAAAAATATGTTTTTTCAAGATCCCTCTCACAGAAGGGTTACAGTATTACTGCTTTCTGAACATCTGGGTCAGGTGTGTGTAGGAGTGGGAGACTGACGGAAGAAGGATTGTGCGGAAGCAGAGAGAGAGGTAGTGTGTGCAGGCGAGGTCTGTGAGTATGCGATGGCGTGCGTTGCGCACTGCGTGGGAGTGCGAGTGAATGTGGTGTGTGGGGGAGTGCGGGAGGTGGGCTAATTTTAGCTGCCACTCTCATTTTCTAGCGCAGATGAGGTAACTGCAGAACTCACTCATGCCTCAAACTGTTAATGAGGTGGGTTCGCAGCGAGCAGGGGCAGACAGGGATAGAGTGTTGTTGGAGGACGGAGGCGTGGGAGTCGGGGCCGGGGAGGGAGAGACTGAGATTGGAACATAATGTGCAGTCGCCAAGGAACAGAGACAGCGCCGGCGTCTCTAACAATGTACTCAAACCCTGTGTGACCTCTCCTCCCTGTCTGATGAAGATAAAAGCGGCGGGATAACACCTCTGAAAAATACTAATGTTTTTTTGAAAAATGCATGGCATAAAGAAGAGTATTATCAAAAACAATATTAATAACTGAACCAAGAGGGTTACATGGAAGCGATCTATCATTTGTGAATGTCACAAATCTTGCATTGGTAAAGCAGCATATTGTGTTCTGTTCAGACAGTATACTTCTACATCAAGATGCTTCTCACCCCCAACATTCATCATTAAGCTGAAACTCCCCTCACTGGCTCGCTAAAAATCATAGGCATAGGCACCTCATACATTTAATGAGACCAGTAATGCCTTTGAGCTGATTACATTAATTTCAACAGCACATGTTGTTGATGGGAACTTGCCTTTGGACACTTAAAATAGCAGTGAAGGCGTAACAGCATATAATTACATTAGCCTCATATAAGATGGTAATGCTCCAGATTTTAATTGGGGGATGGTATAATGATGATAGACAGTGCTATTTCAGGACAAGACGGTTGGAGTCACAGCCATGGGGATGACTGGAGACAGTCTGGGTCACAAAAATGTTTTGTTTGTTTTGGTGTAGGAAAACTAACAGATTGAGGAAAAATTACTTATATACTATGACCCATGTGACCATTTTACTGTATCACGATGTAAATTATAACAGGTACATGGTGACCTATGGGGTCTTTGAAACATCTAAAGAAGGAATAATCCGTCAGATTTTTGTATGTATCGCTAGCCCTAGAAAAAATGTATTTTTAAATAATGTAAGTTCCTTAAGGGTGAGAATCCAGACATACTTCAGTCCTTAGACAACATGGTTTTCTACATTAATGTTTAAAATGTGCTTGAAGCAATCTGTGTGCATCCCTAATGTTGTCCTGAATATCTGATACCATAGATGAGCGAACACTTGTTTCAACTTCTGTTTTGGCACTACTGACTCACAAGTACTTGGGTGAGTATTCATTTGTAGCTCAGAGAGCATTTCATCTCCCTTCGCTGGTCTCAGGCCTCCCCTCCTCTACTACCACGGTGCAAACCTACCTCTTTCAGACTTATCTTGACGGTGTAGATGATATTGGAGCCATCCCTCTTGAAGTGGGGGTGTCCCTTGTCTTTGAGGACAAAGGCGATGTCGGCGGGGATGTTCTCAGGGTCTCGTCGCCCTCCTTGGGGAAGGTGATCTTGGTGCCCTCCTTCCAGCCCCTCTTGATGACGATGTTGAGGATCTTGTCCTCGGTGCGCAGTGTGCGGCCGTCGGGGTTGAGGCGGCGGCGGGTGATCTTCATGCGCTTGGTGCAGCCGTGGAAGACCTCCTCCAGGGAGACGCGCAGCTCGTGCACCACCGGCGGGTCCTGCAGCTTGCGCCGGCCGCGCAGCGCCTCCGCGTGGTGCCTCCGCCCAGCTCCGCCGCCGCTGCTGCCGCTGTGGTGGAAGCCATTGATGCCGTTGAAGCCGAAGCGGCTGAAGGCGCTGAAGGGGTCTTCGTCCCCTTCCACCTCGATGTCGATCTCATGGTCCCCGAAGCCGTTGGTGCCGCCCCTGGAACGTCCTGAACCGAAGAACATGTCGAAGGGGTTTGAGCCCCCAAAAAAGGAGGCAAATGTTGCGTGGGGGTTCCCGTGGAAGGTGTAGTGATAGGTGTTCCCCTGCCCTCCAGCTGATCCTCCTCCTCCAGCTTTGAGGCCTGTAGGATAAAAGAAAATAACTGCTGTAGTTAAATAAGTACATACATCATATACATGCTTTATTTATTGTTATTATTATTTATGTAGTTAGAAGGAGCAATACACAATAATCAACATATCAGCAATTGTTAGATTTAGCTATTACTGTTAGATAGTGGCTGCAGGAGATTATACTACACTGAGCAAAGGGAGCTCACAGCATCTTGAATTTGTCTTGACTGCTCTTCACAAGTATCATGGTATACTCCACTGCAGTTAGGCTGAATATGTAACTAATGTGGGGAATCCAAGCAGTGACTCATGGCCAAGCTGGTATGGTCAGTCATTATATTTTCATGTACACTTGTCTGAACATATACTGTAGATAAGTGCTGATATTCTTATCCAACTTGCCCCTTTAGTCTCACATTTTTTGTTATGAAACAAAAGATATAGAGACAATTTTGTTAGAGGAGCACTTCATTGATAGTCTGTTACCAGGGAATCCCCTTCTTGCATATCAGTTTACCTTGAATGCTGTGAAATATTTCTCAGTTCGCTTTGATTTGTTAGAATGACCCTTTAAATTCACGCAGTTGAGCTACGCTCTGCTCCCACACAAGCTGCCCACTACAGTGCTATTATTATTCCACAGAAGATGCCTTATGTGCATTTTCTGCTGGGAAAATAACACCATTTCAGGTCAGGAAGGACGTTCTCACCTGTTTCTTGAACTCAATCCCAAGTTAGTCTTTTTGTAGGTAAATGTGTCTTTAACAAATAATTGTGTTCTCAGTACAGTGGTCGGGAACAAAGGAAGTACCTACACTACAGTTTATACTGAACAATAGGGGCCAAACACAAGACTTGCTTTCTAGGATTTTGCCATTTCAGAACAGATGTAATACAGGTTACATTTTAGTGCTATGGGGGCATTCATGAGTCACTACACTTACATTTCAGGAACAATATTTAAATGCTCTGAACATATACCTTAACATATCATAAAATACTCAAGATGAAAGACATGATATACACATTTTCAGCCCAGACTGAATATCACAGACACTAGATTTAAAAATAATGCATTGCTGTTATCTCTGTACCTTAAAATGTCCCAGTATTATTTACAGTAAGCCCCTTTGCGTGTCACAGAGGCCATGCAGTGGTTTGGTTCAGGTCCACTCTTTGTGAGATATTGGCTGAAGTATGATTAAAATTCAGCCACCTCTTAAGAGCCATCAGTCTAGGTGTTGCACTGTAGTGCAGCCCACTCAGACTGCAGCATCCTTAAAGCCCCAGGTAGGCAGCTGTGTCCCTGTTACTCCTGGCATGCTCTGCAGCTGGCAGACACAGTGTGAAAAGAGGTGAGGTGACTCACTCTGTGGAACTTCAAAGCCCTCGGTCTAAAGATAGAACATTGTGCTGGCACCGATCCTGGCACAGAGGGCATGCGAGTGCTGGAGCACTGAATAGTACAGAACGGCCTCAGCCAAAATCACCCTGCTATTTCTGGCATTTTTGGTGTACTGCAGTCGCAGCCAACTCCTGTCTCGTCTGGAAGTGCTGTAGAGATCATTTGTGTTTTCATCCTTCAAAAGCATAGCGTTACTATCCAATCTGGGAGAAGTCTGCTTCACAATACAGCATCCTCATTGCTTGGGTCTAACTATATCAAGTGCACACAACTTACTAGAAAGCTCAAACTCATCTCATTCCACCAGAAAGGACACTTACCGTCCTCTCCATACTGGTCGTAGATCGTCCTCTTTTTTGGGTCGCTCAGCACCTCATAGGCCTCCGCGATCTCCTTGAACTTTTCCTCAGCATTGGCCTCCTTGTTTTTGTCCGGGTGGAACTTTAGGGCCATCTTTCTGTAGGCCTTTTTGATCTCATCCTCGTTGGAGCCAGACGGGATCCCCAGGATCTTGTAGTAATCCTTCCCCATGGCCTTGATGGACAGGCAGTGCACCTCTGGGACCACGCGTGCTTGCTAACAAACAGGGTTCACCACAACTTGGTCAGTCACATAGGTTCTTTACACAATAATTTACGCAAAAAAGGAAATCAAGGAAAAGGGGGACCAGTCTCACATGACTCTGACTTGAACAGTCCCAAGTAACTTATTTTGAAATCTGGATGTATGTTTGTATGCAGGATTCATTTCTTGCTGTTCGGGTCACTTTGTGGAATAAGGACTGGATCCCCTTACTACCCTCAATAAAAATGAATTAGACAAAATAAAAATTGATATTGGCAATATTACTGATACTGATCATGCATTCAGCAGTGCAAGACCAAGGACAACGTCTTTCAGACTGAACTATGTGTACCAATAACACTGAAACACAAGCTCATTTTATTCATGCTGTAGTATCAAAAGTATGAAGTCCTGTTATTCCTTGGTCAAGCTGCCAGAATAGGATCCAGCTGAACAGGGGATCCCCTTAAACAGAAATCTCAACCACAAGACGATGAATAACCATTGAACAGCCGCAACTCCGGTATTCTCAGACACTTTTGACTTCCAGAACAGACAGTGCCATTGTACAGCACAAGTTGGCAATTTTTAGCGCCCGGCTCAGCCATCCATTAATTATTCTAACCACTCCAATCAGTAAATAGAGTATTAACATATTTATTAATCAGCCTCAGGTGCACCTCCATTCATTACAGACTCTGGTGCTACAATGATGCAAGGCATTCTAAGTGTACAAAGAGTAAACATGTTCGGATAGATTAATTAACTAGGTGTTAGAACAATGTGATGCATGGCTGATTTACTACCAGACATGACAAAAGTAGCAACCACAGTGATCATATTCAAGTTCCAGGACCAGCTATTGAGCATTAGACACTCTATATGATATACATATATTGGTCAAAGGAATAGAAATTTCGAAAATTTGTTAACCTTTTACAAGGTGATTAACAAGATTATTTGCTGTCTAGGCGTATACAGTATTACAGCTGCATTAATGAAAATACATCTAACATACCGTGTGGTACAAAGACACCGGCTTCCATAGGATAATGCACTAAACGTAGAGATGTAATGTAGACCAGGATACACAGACAAACTGCCATGCTCGGTGAGATTTAAAAAATGGATGATTTAGAAAATAATGATAATTTAAGCGGACAGAAGAAACAGCCAACGAACAAAAGAGTACCGTATGAACAAATGGTACTATGAATGCGGCACCTCGTGTAAGGGAATGACAAAAATGATTTTACAGAGGAAAAAGCACTCCTACCAAAGATACTTGCTGAGAGGGAACCAAATTGGCATAGATATGCTGAATCAGTGCAATATCCTTTATATAAAACCTTTTCCTCGACTATTTCCCCGCTTGGTCTGCGCTATGGTAAATGATAAAGCAGACGATATTCATCCAGATCGGGAACAGCCGGTAACAGTGCAAGCCTGACGTCACTCTCTCCTTGGCTATTCTGAACCCCGGATTACCGGGAAAGCCGCAAAATCAAACCATAGAGCGCCTACAGTAACAATGAAGTGTATACGGCAAGATCATTGAGAGTAGTTATAAACCATACAGTAATGCATGTTTAATGAACATATACGCAGAAAAATTCACTTGATATATTAAGAATTCGTTTCTGAAAGTACAATGGAGTTAGAAAGCAAAACATGAAGACACTGCAAGCCAATGAACTCTAAAGATAGTCTGCGGTTCAATATACGCACACACATTATGCCAAATAAAGGTTTACCAGGAGCTTTAACATAAAGCATGTTTTCGCACTAGTCACAATAACATTGCATTACATTATTGTGATTTAGCAGACGCTCTTATTCGGAGCGACTTACAGTTTTATCCACTTATACGGCTGGATATTTACTGAGGCAATTGTGGGTTAAGTACCTTGCCCAAGGATACGACAGCAGTGCCCCAGCGAGGAATCAGACCGGTGACCTTTTTGGTTAGAAGCCCTGCTCCTTCCCCTGCACCACATTAATTGATAATACAAGATTTTTAGGTATTCCTATACACTAAAAGCAACCTTACACTTTCTCAGCAACGAAGGAAACCATAAAACAAGTTATCATCATAAGGAACGGCAAACAACACCGATGACAAATGAATACGAACAAGTTTAAATTCAACTGATGCTGATAATGACAGTGAAAGTTATAAGAATAAATGCATTATGACATATAAACACCATACAGTAATCAAATTCTGCTACAGGAGACAAAAAGACAAAGCTACATGCACTTCATACAAATTTGAAATTTTGAAAGATGAGGAAAGTTATGAATAATAGTTTAAATCTTACCCCCATTATCCAGCTGTCATTTCTGTGTATAACACGAACCTTACACTTAAGGTTTTTGTGTTTCAAACCAAACTGAGTCCAAATCAATACCATGGTGTTGAGCAATTGAGTTAAGCAATTCTACAGCCTGTGTGCACCGGTATTTATATAAAACCCTTGGACCTTACCGTGTCTGAGTACCGCTTTGCTGACTGCCAGCCTCCGCTTCTCTTGACACCCTATTCCACAAACCCCGCCTACACAATACGAACGAGCATCCCCAGAACTACCCAGTCTTACGTATTAGAGGGAATACCATGCCAATCGTTACTACTGTACAGTCATTGGTGCAGTTGCTATCATTCACACACAAGTGTCCGCCTATTTACCATTAGGATCAATAGTTTCCGGTACTCTCAGTCCACTGACAGGTTTTAAAATGTATTTAATGTGTCGTTTGTTATGCAATACATGTATACATTTCTGAACTCTTGTACGGTGTTTAACTTGAAGAAAGTCGTTAATTTGCTAATTACTGCATTAATAGGCTAAGTTTATGCTACAGTTCCGTTTTGGTTGGTCTGGCATCCCCCTCTTCAACTCCCCGCCCCCGATTCACGAGTCATGAAGTGCTTTCCTGCAGCTTGTATGTCAGATAGCCACGGGGAGTGTTTCATTTTTAAAAATCGTGAACCCAGGAACTTACACTACAGTGCCCACATAATAGTTTTCGTGTAGGCTACATGGAATACCAAACGATTCCCAAGATTCACACAATCCTGCCAGTTAGTTCAGGAAAATCTGCGGTATACACACACCGCCCATTTCCAATATATATATCTATGAAGACTAAGACTATTACAATTGTGTATATGTGGAACAACGCACGCGATAGATGGCAATACGCACTATCTAGTTCTTTCAAAAAATATTAAGCATTCGCTAAAATCTGACACCTGTCTTTTGAAAAATAAATAAATCAGAGCAGTCAGTTTATTTACTGACGTATTCAATTGACTGAATCGTTCAATCAATCGTTTATTGATATTTCAAACGCCAGTAGAATTCACGTCCATTAACGGTTTAGACACTGTGGAGATCTGTTACGAAACATGGTATTGCAATATGTGAGTGACTGTCTGAACAGGACATACATGGCCATACTTCCTGTTCCTTGGTTCAGCCAATAGCATAAGAGTTGTAACCAAGGATTCTCCACAGAAAAAGGAAACGAAGACAAATATGGTCTGGATGTGCTCATCAAGACCGTCAGAGGAATCACTAAAGGTCCACAATGCCAACGACTAAGAAAAAACAGGATTCGAGGATTACATGAATCACAGAGCGATGAAATTATCACAACTACTATTGTTACCCTTCTGCCCACGGGAACGCAAAAATGTTGTAGTTAAAGATACTGTACAACACCTCTAAATGACATTAATTATTGTTTATCATTTTTATTCAAAACATTATAATGGTGATGGGTGTTAGGGGCTGTTAATATGCTATTCAGATATAACAAGTAGTTATTAAATTAACTGTATATACAAAAGAAAGTATGTATTTTATATATAGACTATTTTAAAAGTCAACCAAACAACAACATGGGACTAGGACTGCCTCCTTTTGCTACCATTTGTCTCCTTTGCTATGAATGTCAGTGAGGTGCATTGCTGGACTTAGCAATACACAACATGTGCTTATGATATGCATACTCATGCATATGCATACTGTTTTCTATACAATAAATTGTTCTCTCCCAATAAATATCTAATTCATTTTGAATGGCTGACTTTGAGTTTAAAAGTTTTAAACATGAATATGTATAAGGCAGCCAAAGCTCTTTCTGGTGTAATGAAGAAATGGTGCTTTGCTGATGTATAACAGAGGAGTAAAAATACATGATATATGTTTTAGACAGAAGAGTAATTTTTTCAGGAGTGTTAAATTTTGTGTGTGCCTGTCCGTGTGCATGCATGTGTGAGTGTGTTTTTGTGAGGGCATGCTCATGTGGTTATGTATAATTCAGTATTACAGTTAGCAGTTGTGGTTCCTGAATATCTGTGTACTGTTTTACAATACATACACACATACATATTGTATTTAAATTTTTAAATGGTATATTTTCCATCTTGTAGATATATTTTTGTTAAATGTTTTATGCTGTTTGTATAGGTACATTTTAAGAAGTATAAAGTTCCTGGTACCAGAAATGTCACCTGTCTATTTTCACTGGTACAATGAGTCTGTGGATGTAAGTCTTTCACAGTGCTGACAACATGAAGGTGCATATCCATTTTCTGTGTCTGTGGACAGATCAATGGCTCTTATTGTAATTACAGTAGTGACTTATCCTGTCATAGCATTCTGAAAATTGTCCCCAGGGACTCCCCAGCTCCCAGAGATATTCAGGGTAAAATCATGAAACTACCCCTCAGTGGCCTTCAGTAATATCCTTGCCCACTGTGATCTTTGTCTGCCATAATAATAGGCACCAAATTTAACATAAAGTAATAATACATTCACGGGTACATGGCTTGAACAGCATTGTGGACATTTAATTAACTTAATCTCAAAATTAAGGCTGCTAATTAGAAGTCATTTCTCTTTGCCAGGGAAACTTCAGAATACTTTAACCTTTAGTCAATGTTTAAAATGTACAGCACTTTTTCCACATTGAATTCTCTCCAGCAATACATCTATTTTCAACTTTTGGAAATCCTAGACATCTTTTCAATCATCTTAAGCTTCTTTTAAACATAATATTTTAGAAAAATACCTCTTGGAGAGGACCTTTCACATGTGATAAGAATAACAACTCTGCTGAGGCAAACAGAATATGCCCGATCGAGGGATTAAATCAAAATTTCATCATAATTTTGCTCAAGATTCAAATAAAAGAAATGAAATAAGACTGATACTTGAATGTATGTTCTTAAGGTACAAATTAAAATATTAAAATGAAATTCTTCACATTAGTACCTGATCACTATTCTCTGCATATCTTTAACTGCTAGATGTGGTGAGGAATCACAATTTACCTTTGTGTACTTGACAAGGTGCACTTTGAAATACACCATATTGAACCTCTTTTGCATGGTCATCTTATCCATTGCAAGTGTTCCTGATGCTTGCACATAACTTACACATGTTAAGCAAGCAAGGTTGGCAGTGGACTAATTAAAGTCCTATACTTTGCTCTCAGATAAAATATCAGTGTACACCTGGGAAGCAGTCTCAATCCAAAAGTTTTCCTTTGCTCTTGCCATCACTTAAGTCTGCCCATAGGGTAGCCTGCGGGAATATTTTCAGAACCTGATCAATTCTGTGAATACCCACTGCTGTTGGAGATTTGTGGTTCAGATGGTTTATGGTTAAGAATTATGTGCCATAGCATTAGCATTTCCGTAAAACATGACATTGTTACACTGTAGCAGTTGCCAATTGTCACTGTATGTGCCACCAAGTCAGGCAAATTTTGGTTCAATCTCTGACACAATTCTTGTCTGACAACATTGACACCCCATTGGTGGAATGGAGCAGAATGGGGAGAAGGAGAGGGGGCAGAAATGGCAGTGTGACAAGAACAATTTGACTGCTGTGTGAATTAGGAAACCAGCCACACCAATCAGGGAGATTATATACTGGTTACAGCCTAATCGCCCTGCGTTTCATCCGCCCACACTTCGTACACCCACCACTTCCTCTGCTCTACAGCAGGAGAGTCACTTTCATCCCCTCTCTCCGCTTTCCCAATCTCAGGGAGCATTTACAGACCCTCCTCTTACCTCTTCCCCAGAGTGCATAGATTAGCGTCTTAATACTGCAACCGTCTCCTCTGTGATCTTGCCCAATCTCAAAGTCTCTTTCTGCATGTCAATTTCAGTCATATTCCATTTATCTGCGTTTAGAAGCAATCACAAATGTGTTATATAACTGGCTAAAGATATGAACCATGGGTTTCCGTGAATGTTTCTTAAACCCATTAACTGACTGCTGTGTAGATGCTTAAAAGGAATTTTCATCACAAGGCTAAATTTCCTTGCCAAAGACATATTTTGGTTTGGAACATCGTGTTTAAATATTCAATTCTGAATAAAAAGCACAGTCCATTCATACAACCCGCAATGAAAGGATGGCTCATTTATTCTACAAGAAGGAGAACACACAAGTGAAGTTTAGCTGCTTAAAGCATTGAATAATGCTTAAGCAATACATTTCATTCTCAATACTCTGAAAGATTATCACGTTACATGATTTGTGCTTTCGGGATCATTGAATTAGCTGGTAACATTTTTACTAAAGATGGATGGAAAGATGTGTGTGCATATATATATATATATATACACACACACACACACACACACACACAGACACATATGTATGGATATATGTACATAAAAAGGGAGGCCGTTGGGAGAGGCCCTATCAATTGTTAAACATGTACCCATCACCATCATTCCCCATGGCAGAGTCCCTGTTAAAGTCCTACCCCACCAGGTCCTTTGGGGCATTTTCTGTATGAACTAGATGTCCTGCTCATCTCCTCTGCTGACAACAGGAGCCCATTTACTCACAAACCAAGCAACCTGCTTGACCTTGGGCAGCAATGTAGTGCAGTGGTAAGGAGCAGGGCTCATAACTGAAAGGCTACTGGTTGAATTCCCCACTGCAGCACTGCTGCTGTACCCTTAGGCAAGGTACTTAACCCACAATTGCCTTGGTAAATGTCCAGCTGCATAAATGGCTAAAGTTGTAAGTCGCTCTGGACAAGAGTATCTGCTAAATGACAGTAATGTAATGACCTTATTTTTTATAGCCACAGAGTTACCCTCCTTCATCTTTCTGATCACTATTTCCTCTTTTTTACTCTCCCCTTTCTTCAACACTCCTGCAACCTGAGCCCTCCCGCTCAGTCACTTGTCTCTGTAATCTAAACAATCGCTATCCTTCTGCCCTTTCCACTGTGGTCACTTCATCACTCCCATGTATGCAATTTTTCTCAGATATGTCACCTGACTCTGCTGTATCCTTTCTCCTGTTCTCCCTCTCATCTGCTTAGGCTTCTTATTTCACAACAAAATTCAGGAGTCACCCACTAACCCCCACAAATTGCTCCCCACCTTTTCTTCCATTCACCCCTCGCCTCCTTCTTACATCACATTGGACTTTGGACTTTAGACATTGAACCCTTCTCCTACCCAAAACTATGGCCCTGTCTCCCTTCCCCCTTTCCTCTCAAAACCCTGGAATGTAGCCTTACACTTTCACACTTTCTCAAGCAGAATGACCTTGATCCAAAGCAATCTGGCTTTAAGGCTGGCTATTCTGCTGAAACGGTGCTTCTTTCTGTTACAAATATTCTTCACTCTGCAAGGGTCGCCTGCCACTTTGCTGCCCTGATACTTCTAGACCTTTCTGCAGCCTTTGACACAATAAGTCACCATGTCCTCTTTTCTTCCTCAGTGGTGACGGGTGTCTTGGGCACTGTTCTCACCTGGATTTCCTCTCACTTCCCAGGGTGCACCTATCAGGTGTCCTGGAGTGATGCTGTATCAACCCCCTGGAGCTTCTTTAAAGGAGACCCTCAGAGTTTAGTCCATGTCCCCCTTCTGTTCTTCTGGTATACAAGAGCATATGGTTTTGTCATTTCTTCTCATGGCTTCTCATACCACTGTTATCCTGATGATACCCAACTCTTCCTCTCTCTTCCCCTAGTTGATACCCCGGTTTCATCATGTATCATGTTTTGCCTAGCTGATGTCTCATTATGGATATCTGATCACCTGAGACTCACTTTGGCCAAGACTGAGCTTCTGTATATTCCAGCCAAGTCCTTTTCTTTCATCACTAGGGAAAACATCAGAGCATCAGCCTTCTGGACTGTCAAGATCCTTGGAGTGACACGTGACAGTAAGTTGACATACACGGACCGCATAGCAGCAGTCAGTAGAATCTTCCCCTTGTCCACTCCTTGTCCATGCCTTGGTTCTCTCCTCGCCTACACTATTGTAACTTGCTACTTGATGCCTTCCATGCATGTGCAGTCAAACCCCTACAGTTCATTCAGAATGTTAAGAAATTCTCCCATGTCTAACCCATCCTGATCTTCCTCCACTGGCTACCAGTAATGGTTTACATGCGTCTCAAAATTCTGGTGTTAACCTACCAAGCAATCCGGAGAGTGGCTCGCTTTTGTCTTCAATTGATTATCAGTACCCAGACACCAACCAGGCCACAGTGCTCAGCTTCCACAGGGCGCTTGGCTGTACACCCCTCTTGTAACCTCACATCCCGGTCATGTCCTCTGTCTGTCTTGGCCCCTATGTGCTGGAACCAGTTTCCTGTTGAGTCAGAAGAGCAGAAATGCTGGCCATCTTCTGTGGCAGACTGAAGACTACATTAGCATTGTATTTGGAATGGTATCATCCCTCTGTTGTGTATACTGCATTGCATTTACATGTTGATCAAGGCACATTGATCTTTCCATGCCACTTTATTAGATGCTCTTTGTAAGTCATTCTGGATATAAGCATCTGCTATGACAGTAATGTAATGTAATCATTCCATTACTTCTCTACATCAATTTTTGTACATGCCTGACACGTGATTTCACTTTGTTCACTATTGCCAGCAAGCTCTAATTCTAGTTAACCTAGTAGCATTGAAATCTCATGCAATTAGTATAGGAGTGTATTATTGCAATAATCAGTTTAAATTTGTTACTTTGAGGAAATCAAGCGTTTAATGACAGGTAATTAGCTGCATCAATAACTTAATGAATGAAATTTCTCTGTGTGCAAGAATGTGCACTGTTCCATTGCATTCAGCTGCATGTGTATATAAACTCAAACAGGCATTGCAGGCTTTGCACTAATATACCAATAGAATTGTTGCCTGGAAATGTGTATTTATGGAAAGATGTATAAATATTTATTACCACAAAGGCACTCAACCCATAAGTCATCCACAAAATCTGAAGTTGTCCTATTATGAACCAGGCATTACATACATGTCAGCGCAAGGCTATGAGTGAAACAACTCCACACTCTATATGTGTGTATTATAGGACCTAAACATGGACTTAATCACTGTAATACTGACATAATATTAATCAATTATGTCTGTAGTTATCAAAAAGACAGGACTTACGTTGGTGGCAAAACACTCCTTTAAGTGGAGAGAATGAGTAGAAATGGCTTGTTTGACAGTTCAGCTGGAATGAAAACCAGTATATACAGTGCCCCCTATATACCACAATCTCACCTATCAAAGATGTACATTTTTGCTTGCAGAAGCTTGATGGCATTTCAAATGTTTGTTGTACCATGGTAAGAAAGCAGGTTGTTTCTCATATCTTAGTCTTCTTTTTCTGGATATTTCCAGCCTAACCCACACATTCCTGCTGATTATGACTAGCCATGATATGCGTTCTGTTCTGATCACAGCAGGAAAGGATGATTTCAGAGCTGGTCATGTCCTCTGCCTGTGACAGTCACGCCAATTAACGCCACTTCCTTTAATGATAACTTTAAAACTGTCAGCGAAATGACACTTTAAATTGGATGAATTCTGTACTTGTGGAGGGGCTACAGTTCACAAGTTTTATTAAATGCACTCCTCACAGAGCAGTTACACTTTGTCCCCTTCACTGTACACAGCACAGCAGGTATTAACATGTATTTAAATAGGAAAGTCACACTGACTCCGAAGCTGTGTGAAGTCTTGGTGTTAAGCACAGTCCAAAGAGGAACAACATCAGCCTCTTCAACCCTGCGTCACTCCGGCACCTCCTCGCTGCCCTCAAATGTCAGGTGGCGTGTTAGCAGCTCGTGCGGTGAGCGTGGAGCCGGATAAGCGATTGAATCGACGCTGCCTGTTGCTAGGAGTGAAAGAAAAGGAGGATCACGGATGGCCGCGGATGAGGTGTGCTGATCTAGGTGGTGGTGGTGGTGGGAGGAGGAGGAGGAGGAGGAGGAAGAGGCAGGCTGATCTCATCCCAGCGACTGCCGTGTGACTCACCTCCACAGACGAAGGCAGCAGGGAGGCGTGAGCGAGCGGAGTGACTCGCTTTCTATTCGGCCAGAGGATGAGGCAGATTCTTCGATGGATGAGACGGTCCAGGCCAATTCTGAAAAACGGAGGCTTACGCAGGAGTAGGCAGAAGTGCAGTGGCTGCTCTGTAGACTGTACAGAACTTGGCCATTGAAAACCCCATTGTTAGTTTTTGTGACCAATTACTTCTAAGACAAGCGTACAAAGAAAAAAAATGATTACCTTTCGCTATTAATGCCAGTGATTGCCAGTGTTAGTGCAGTTGAGATTAGCCCAGCCTTAAGAATGAGCTGCTGATTAATATGTTTATTATACACTAAAACACTCCTATATTTTGACGCTATAGGGAGACATGTACCACTGTCTCTCTGGTTTGTGCGTGGTTAGTCCTAGTGAAAAAGATTAATGGTTTGATTAATGGAGGTTTTGCGAATAAGAACACAAACACTGAACATAACAAATAAAAATGCCTGAAACTAAATTTTACTTTTTTATTGTTACACTGTAAAACTTAGTATGAAATTTCTATTCTATAAAAATTATGATTCCAATTATTATGGGAAAACTTGCTATAGAACAAAACACAGTAAAGATAATGGTGTCAGATGTGTAGTACCTTCACAATGAATACTGTTCATCTGAGGAGTCCTCTCAACACTGTTTGTGTTTTATATAGGTCTTAATGGTCTACCACGGACATACTGTACAGGTGTACTTTTTTGTCTTGACATATTTCCAGGCTGTTTGTTCAACCAAATGCAGTATAACACAAAACCAATCACAATCATATTTATTGGTATTGATTGCATTACATTATTGTCATTTAGTAGAAGCTCTTAACCAGAGTGACTTACATAGGTTATGTGTTATCCATTTATACAGCTGGGTATTTACTAAGGGAACCTAGGAGTGCCTTGCCCAAGGGTACAGCAGCAGTGCCCCAGTGGGGGATCAAACCAGCAACCTTTTGGTTATGAGCCCTGCTCCTTACCACTATGCTACACTATCCCATCTTTTTTTTCTGTCCCCCCCCCAACCCCCGTCCAAAACAAAGCAGACCCAATCGTGCTCAGGAATCAGTGCCACATTCAGAAGTGTGCTATTATACCAAACCAACACATCCAAAGAATACTGCTTGGATTGAATTCCTTCAATTATTTATTTACAGAGGAGTTTATTATTTATAGCAGAAGCCTCTGTCCTGTGTCTGGCTGAGATCTTTCTTCTTGCTGATACTGGCTCCCGAATTTACATCCTCCTCTCTGCCTCCTCGTGCCTCTCCCTCCTCTGTCCTCTTTGACAGGCACGATTTGAGCGAGTGATGCCCCCTCCCCTAGGCGGGGGAGTGGGAAGCACAGTCTCTTGCCAAGGAGACATACTGTGCAGACAGCACTGCAGCAGTCTCACCGTGTTCCCTCTCCTCCCAGCTGCAGCCCACTCACATGTCTGTGAGTGTGACTGCATCCACACAGCCCGTGGGTGCTGCCTGTGTGTGTGTGTGTGTGTGTGTGCGTGAGCATGGCATAGCTGCACTGAATCGAGGAGAGAGAGGGAGAGAGAGAGAGACAGAGAGAGACAGTGGGGGAGACAGAGAGAGAGAGCACTAACAGAGAGGAGGGGGGAGGCAGACAGTGAGATAGAGAAGGGGGAGACAGAGGCAGAGAGAGATTGGAGAGACAGATGGAGGAAGCGAGGGGGGTAGACAGACAGAGGTAGAGATGGAAAGGGAGAAAGATACTGGTGAAAGATTCAGGGTCCAGTTAGGCTTTTTTCTCATGCTTTAAGGAGGACAGTCAAGCCAGTGCAATGCCTACAAGGACAGTGACTGCAATACCGATAGATGAATGGCAATCATTGGATTTACACAGGAACAGTGACCATGGTAACCTGACAAGTGATACATTGCATCTTTGCAGACACCCTCCCCCTCTCACTAGTTGCCAGGGTACAGTTAGCTGTTAACTGACACAAATAATTGTCAAGACATGATGTCCTTCAAACACAACTTGATGTCCTCACATTCTCCTTCTTCAGTTTTTTTTGATGTACTTAATTCCCCTTATGCCTTTTTTTCCCAGGATGCGTGTGAGAATTGAAGATCACCATGCAAAAATAGCCTGGAGAGGAGAATGCCGTGACAGACACCGCTCGGGGAACAGTGCTCTCATGAAAGTAGCGTCAGAGTCACAGGAGATCATCCTCCAATTATTTCATTCAGTATTACAGACAAGTGTCCCGATGTGAACATTACGTAAGCCACTTCATTCAAGTAGTTGCAAGCAATTATCACTGTCAGTAAACTATCAGCTATAAGGCCGGTTTGGGAGGATGAGTAAAGAATAGGTGTTACCCACCAGTTGTACAGTTTTAATCGATTTATTTTCTTGGTGGGAATCATTGTTCACATGTATAAACACACGTTTACATATGCTTACACAATTAGCAGTATGTGTGCGAGGCTTTGTTCTAGATACAATATTTACTAAGGGACCCTAATCTTTGTTTTCTAAGTATGTCGACTGAGCCTAACCTCAGACTAGCCAAACCCCTAAGAAAGATTAACATTTTTCTGTTCTCTTTGTAGTTTTGACAGATCAAAGCACAGATCGGCTAGAGAAGGGGCACAGAGAGACTCCCTGGAACTGTCTGATTCTGAACTGGAGCAGCTCGCACCAAATTGCCTGGTCATCCCATTCCAACCTTTCCTCTCATTTTGTAAGCTTTGATGGGAAATGTTTAGTCCCATTTGTCATGTTGACAGACAGAAAAAACTTTAACATGATTTATAGAGAATGTCCCCAAAACTGTTTTACATTGGTCCTCTTTTCAAATTCACCTTTTTGTTTAAGTCAAAGCAACCATTTACAGTTATAGAACAGCACCTGCGAGCTAGGGTTGCCTCAAAGCCTCTGTCTACATATCTACAGTTAACAATGTCATGTATGTATTATTAACTGCGCAGCACTGACTAACAGGGTATGGAGGAAACTGACTCGATCATCTTAAAACAGCCTTGCATTCTTTGTCAATGGTCCTGTGACAGATTCAACAGGCAGATTAAATACATTAATTGCAAATTTTCTCACTTAAGTACATGTTCGGCAAATGATGCTCAGAACCGCATGCACTTCAAGAGAAAAATCAGGTCCCTTAATTATAAGTTGAACATATGACAAGCTGGTCTGGCTGTTATATATGAGTCTTTAGTGTGTGAAATACTCATGCAATTGTATACATGCCCAGACAAGAGTGAAACATTTCACTAGTACAAACATTGGCTGCATCCCACTATTTTACAGATGTGTCCTCACGTCTCCTCTTCGCATCTCTTCCTTAATTCCTTGGTGGCATCCATCAAGGAGATAAGGAAAGGAAAAAAAATCATCAGGTAACTAATGCGCTGAGGGAAATGGAGTGTCCTTGCTCGACTGAGCTTCATGAATTTGGCATGACTTTTAGTAGGAATCCCTTCCCTCTTCACAGCAGATGTGTTATTTTAACATGAAATGCATGGTTAATTTGACTATTTTGCAAGCAAGATGTTAGATCCATAAAATGGTGTTTTGCATAAAAAAACTTACATGAACTCCTTATGGATAAAGTCACTTCATTGATACATTAGACCCCTTGATAAGATGATGTATTTGGCATCAGTTCATCAGTAATGTCTTTGTTTAGGTGATTTTCTAAATAACTACTGCTAAGACAATCTTTGCATGTAACTGGACATTCTAGAAAAAAGTTTTGGTTCATTCTCTTTATTACAATTTTACAGCATATGACACATTGTAGAGAGCACACATGATCCTTCAAAACAGATGTAACAGCACTACCCTGTGCAAAGGGGTGGAGTCACTGCAATATATGTGAGTTTAAACAAATGCATAGTCAACACCATTCAGAAACAAGCTTGGCTAATTTAAATGGTCACAGTGGTCCAGTTCCATTCAGTCATGTAACACTTTAAAATTCTCAGTGTTCAACCCACATGTGGATAGAAATGCTAAAATGTAATGATGTAAAAGGGTGCTTTGTTTAAGTGCTTGACCCTTTTGCTTCCTAACACTTCTGCTCTGAAAGGCTCAATGCTGATTTAAACCCTGAGATTGACCTGAGAACATGTAGAAGGATGACTCATCTGACCCTCAGTAGACCACTGCCACCTGTGTTGTTTGTACTACCTAACTCAAAAACTTGCATTTTTAGGTGTGAAAAGGGGTTATGCACTGGGACCTGACTATAGTGTCCCCCTCTGTGAAGTTCTCAGCAGGCTCCTCTTGATGAAACTGCCAGTTCATGCCGTAGATTGATATTTATAGTCAACTGATTCAAAGCTGCTTGTCTGTTTTGCCTTGCATCTTGAACCAATGCGTGGACATCACGGTTGAGGAGTATGTGCTTTTCACCACAACTGCCTGTAACCAGTATGTAGTGGGCCTTTTCCCTCACACTTCCAAGCCTTACATCACCTTAGCCACTGTTCCTTGTGAAACATTAGCAAGTTGAGCTGTACTGAAACTCCTGCCACACTTGCCCCAACAATCACTCCTCTCTCACTGAGATTTCTTTGTCTAGCTATAGTGACTAAAATAATGGGCAACTGGGTCTGCCCAGTGTTTTTATACATGACCATAAGCATATTGACATGTTAATTGTTCAATTAACTCAGGAACCACACCTGTGTCGAAGCACCTGATTTCAATGTACTTTGTGTCTCTCATTTATTCAACTGTTTCCTTTATTTTGGTAGTTGCCTGTGGCTCCTAGTCTCTATCTGGTATGCATGGCTGAATCATGCTTTTCAAAACTGGGCCCATGGATTATCCACACTCTCATTGTGATCTAGTGAATTGTCTTTGTTATCTAGCTTAATCTCTGGTGACTTTGGAAGGACAAGCAGTGCTTGGGCCCTGAGGACATTTGCGGTGAGCTGAGGTCACGAATCTCATAGCTGCATCTGCTGGAAATTCAGCAGAGTGCAGCAGTTCTGCAACCAACAAGAACACTGTGCCACTCCAGACAGCCCTGCACTCACCTGGAATACAAATGAGTCTCCCCCATCCCGAGGCCACAGAACGCCACGTGCTGGAAAACACGAGGCACAGCCTCACATGGGCTCCAGCCCAAAATAGGATTCCTGCATTTTCATTCAGAGGCTGATTACAGTTCAGGCTTCAGAGAGATGGGCAGAATTCCAATTAAATTATGTTTTCTTTGCATTTATTAGCTCCAAAGATGTTTTTCCCAAAGTGAATGTTGTCACACTGAGATGACATATTAAATCACACAGCCCATGAGGGGTGATCCCATTAAACTTGTATGATGAAAAGCTCCATATCAAATTCAGATGGGTAAATCCATAAACAGAAACACAAATCCATGAAAAGAAAACAGTCCTTTGGACATTAAATATTTCCTACAATGATTCTAAGTCACAACCATCGCCCTATTCATCAAAGGTAAACATATAACTTATAAAGCAATCCGTAATATAGAATCTACATAAAGATATTATTCATTTTGAAGAAAAGAGGTGCACTTTAATGTGAGATTAAAGCAGTAAGTCAGAGAAAGCCGTATTCCTATTACAAGCATTTTCCTTCATTCCAATGACTGAATATTTTTAATATTATGTGTTCATTAAAATGAGGGCGTTGCATTTGTGAAGGATATGAATGTTACAACAACAGAGTTCTAAAGCACTTCACAGAGCCACATGCTCTCCTCTCTAGCCAGTGCTGTCCATCTTCAGTATGTCGAACTCCTCAATGACTCCTGGGAATTCTTGCCATTTCTTCAGCACCAGTTTCCGCTGGGTGCGACTGTTGACAAACACAAAGCCGTCTGTCTTGAGGAGGGGCAGCTCAGTGAAGCACAGGTATGAGCCCATTATTCCCCAGTCAGTGTTGCATTTAATGCAGGAGATCTTGTTCTTCATGTCAATGTCGTCATATTTCTTCGGTTTCGGGTGCGGTGTAACGTTGCAGAGTGAGATGAAATTTTTGTTGATAACAACCCGATGAGATTTCTGCAAAAGAGACAGTCACTCCTTAAAAGAAATCGTCACATGGCTTCCTGTACCAGTCTCACTATTGATGCCTGTTGTGATGACAGTACTATCCAGCTCAAATAAGTTTAAAACATAAAAGATTAAAATTTCACCTTAATGACTCTAAGATCACTGGACTTGCAAGTTAACTTATTGCATTTTCCACACAGCAGTAGGAAGACATCAGTTTCCTGCTTCTTCTTAGCTTCCATCATTTTCTCCATGTCCTGCTTTTTCTTCATAATTGTCTGCATTTTCTTCACCTTAATCAACAATTGAAAAAAACAACAACATTAAATTCAGGAATCCAATCAACTCCATAAATTCCACTCCCCCCACACCATAAATGGCAATTTTATCATTTCCATAACAGTGTAAATTATATATTCATGATATATTTCTTTTGTCTCCATATGGAATATCCTATTTAGTCTCTGAATTCTTGCATCTATATCTCATAAACTCAGGCCTGTTACAAGACACAAAAATCAAGTTCATTAAGAGGAAAAAAGCCCTCTTCGTAGTGCTCTCTCCCTTTGAAGAGCTTTTCCACTATAGTTACATCCTCATTACGCCAGATAAGCACAGCTGTTTCAGATGGAATAGGCAGTGTAAGAAGTTTAAAATTTTAAATTCAAATTTTAGGCTTTAGTTTTCCTGCATTCATCTCCATAGTCTCAATAATTAGCTGTGTGTCGCCTGTGCAGGACACTACAAACATAATTTTGTATTTGTTTATTCTGAAAATCACAATATCTGCTGTAATAGCCTCCTCTTCACTTCAACGTGAACTGTGATTTACCCTGGCCAAGAACTGGTCGTGTTTGATGCTCTGTATGTTGTTGATGGCATCGTACATCATCTTCTCATGCAGGATATTGATCTGCTCCTTGGTGGCGCTCTCCGAGCTGCTGGTGATCAGGAGGCAGAGGCTGTCCTTGGCTCTGCCACGGCCTGGGACACACAGCACGCTGTCAGTGCTCACATACCGCGTCTGTTTTCTGTTCTGACCGCTGAGAGGGGACACTGTAACGGGCAAGGTAAAACTGTGACATGATTTCCCAGGAGCGCCGTCGTACCTCTAGTTTGCACCATTTTGATGACATTGCCCACATATTCGTAGAGCAGCACAAGGTTACAGGTGGCGATGTCAATCCCCTCATCTGCCACAGAGGTAGCAATCAGCAGCTTGCTGCCTCCCTCCTGAAAGGCATCCAGGGCAGCTTTCTGTTTGGACAGGGTCATCCCTGGGACACACATAGGGACAGCTCAAAACATACAGTTCTGCAATTCCTTAACACCTGTACTTGTCCTAGTGTGCTGCTCAAGGTGCATTACTCCACAAGGACATGTGTGTCAACATTTGTACACATACACTGCTGGTGCAGCACTTCCCTGCAGTAGAACTGATGGTGGTGTATTCGAGGGAAAGCTCCACCCCAGCTGAAAAGATGAGAGGTTTTGTGAACAGTATGCGCAATGATCACAGTTCATCAGTGGCTACCACAGTTCTGCTGGGAGAATATGACTTGGTTATTTTAAGAGAAATTTGTGATAGAAGTGGGCCCACACACCTGTCCCCTAGTAGATGTGGAGTAGTGCACTTGCAGATGCAGCAACACAAGGTAGTATGTCAGTAGTATTTAATGAGCATTATATGTAATATATCTGCATTGAGTATGTAGTGGGCCTTTTATATCCCTGATCACAGCATCTCAGGAAAGCTGAATTCTGCTGTTTTGGCTCCAGATTTACTTTCATGCTTTTTATTCTCTGCATACGAGAGGTCATAGGGGGTCATCAGTTCAAAAAGGACTGTTGTCCCTAGAGTCAATAAAAAACAAACATTACCTTCAACAATATCAGTTTTCCTACGACCAATCAGAACTCGCGGTTTGAGGTGAGCCAGAACAGGTGTCTCCAAGACCCATTCTTTCATGGCCTGTAAAAAGAAAAGAAGAGGTAAGAATTACTTACATAATGAAATTGATCATCCCCCCTTGTTCATAAACAGTAGGCTTTCTTTAAGTGTCTGTTGCATTCTTAAACAGACAAAGTGTAAGACTAATTTGGGGGGATCCACACTGTAGGTCTGAGCTAAGATTATGAAATATACTAAAGTCACTGGGTGGCACTGAAGGCAGATGCTGTACATTGATGGCACATCCAGCTTGGAAACACAACAGAGCTCCACTCCTATTGTCATTACTGATGGTCGCAAGCCAGACCCAAGTTCTGTTGCCCCTTTGTGTAAATGAAAATGAAAGCCTGTCTGAATAACAAACATTACTCTGTCTCAAATCAACCCCTCAGTCATTAAAAATGCCCTCACAATGGGGCCCCTTGCAGCCCAAATGACAAAAGAGATTTTGAAGCATAATGGGAATGACAAAAAGAGTATTTTGATGGTAAAAAACTCAATTTTTTTATAGTCTGTGTGCAGCACACTGGGTACAGAGAAGGGAAGAAACAAAATGAAAACAGGTCAGGACTCCAGTAAGAACAAAATGGATGTGAGCAATGGGCTGAAAGGGTCAGTGGTTTGATATGTGTTTCCTTTAATCTCTGTTTGGGCAGAAACCTCTCTCTCATACCTTACCTCTGCTAGTGCTCTGGTCCTGACAAACAGGATGGTACGGGTCTCCGGCTTAAATCTGTACTGCTCCTGGAAGACCAGCTGCAAGTCGGACAGTTTGGGATTGTCTGTGATGCTGTCATTCGCAAACTCCTGCAACATCACCTTCTTTTCTGTAAAAAACAATGGCAAATGAGCCTTTTCACTGGTACATGTGGGCTGCAGTTTACTCTGCTCCGTCTAAGAGTGAATCAACTTCAAATTGTGAAAGACAGATGTATCACGTGAAGCTGTAAGGCCAATGTTTAACCCCAAGAGTCACCTTGGAAATAGCTGACCAGTTCTGCATCTGTCTCATCAAAGAAGGCCGGGTCCATGTTGTTAAAATAGTCTAACAGGTATTTAAAGGCATCTTTCATACGAGCATCCTCTGCTATGATGAGGGAATCGTTGTATTTCTGAAATGGTAGAAAAACACACAATGTGAAATTAAAGTTTCATTCCTTTTCCATGTTTAGGATCCTGGGATTGTCCAGGTTAGGCATCACTTTGCAGGGGTTCTGGTGTAGACATACCCTCAGGTGCTCTGCACAAGTGACCAGTTTTCTGCAGACCTTTTGCTCTTCTTCCTCATTTTCCAGCCTCAGGACCTTGCAGTTTCTCTGCACCTCCACAATCCACTGCTCATAGCTCTGGCTGCCACGAGTGTTCCGGGGGATCTTGGACAGGGTGTCTAATAGACCAAGCAGGCAGCACAGATTATCATATACAGGGAACCAAAAATGACAGTACTATTAGTCCCTAGCTGCTAAGGTGAATACACAGATTCACTCAGCCAGAATTCTATGTCTGTGGACATGGACCTTAGATTCCATCTTAATAACTTCAAGTTATTTAACTATAGTTATTTGATTGAATTAGTATCAGTGTACCATGAAATCAACTGCAGGTAGGCATGAAAAACATAATCAGTCTTATAAAAGTGGAGAGGTCACGTAGACGAAAACAAAGTGGTTTTTGATCAGCTTCTCACCAATATTGTAGGTCTTCATAGCGATGAATTCCACCCGTGCCATCAGTTCCACCACTGTGTCCATGAAAGGGCTGGAGGCACGGCATTTTACCACTCTGGTATCTAGCAGGGAACACGGGTGTTAAACACTCTCTCACACTCAAACCATCATCCACACACTGGAAAGAAAAGTACTGATGAGCCAAGACAACACTGTCAGGGTGAGCATGGGTGTTGAAATACAGGCAAGGCACCTTTACCAACTTGGCACAGGCTACAGCTCTGACATTGGGCTGAACTGTAGCCCAATCTCTATTTAAATAACAGCAGCTACACCTACAAATGTGAATGTTGTCACTGGACAGGACACCAAGATATTCAAAATGATGGCTTTCACTATCAAGCTAAGAGCCAGGCAATGAGTTCCATTTTTGAAATACTCTGACATTATTTGAATGGGATTCAAAATATTCTCATAGGGGAAGAGACATTTTCACCAAAAGGCCAGCAAAGTTAATAAAAACTGAATATGATGGACAACCTGAAAGAACAGGAAAGAGCGGGAAACGGAGTAGGAGTGGGAAATACTGCACCTTTGTTCGGTACAAAGACATGGTTGCGGAGCTCTTCCACATGTTGGCTGACAGTGGAGATAGTTTCAGTGTCCAGATTGGCACACAGCTGGTAGATGTGCTCTCTGGCGTCCTGCTCATTCTTAGACTTGCCCACCCCTACTGATGCTGTGAGACCCACGATCTGGAGAGGTATGTATAAGTATTTCACTGTAGACTGGGTCACATGGGGCCAACTTCCTACTCACACATAATTTTTTCCTCACAGTGCTTAAATAGTTAAAGTTAGGTGTTAACACTTAGATGTTACTACAGTGTTAATAAATTGAAAGTGCTTGTGCTGCTTACTGAAGACTTAAGATTCTTTTATGATTCTTTAAGATTCTTATATTTCATCAAAATACTTCATCATTGCTTTTCAGCATAGTTGGAGCATGAAATATACTCTTGTGGTATCTTAAATCAAGGGTACACTAAGTCAGACATATTACCTGTGGGAGTGCAGCTGGTTCTGGGCCCAGCTTGAGGTCCATGTACATTTTCATGATTGCACTGTAGGAGTGGTTCTTCATGGTATGGTGGCATTCATCAAAGAAGATAAGGGTAAACGTCGAGAGTCCAGGGATGTTGCCATCTTCTAGGTTCAGCTCTAAAATCTTTGGTGTCATAATGATGATGTCATAGTTCTCCACTGCAAACATGGCAGCCATTGGGCTGGCACTTTCCCCAAACTGGCCGGTTACCTCAAACCTGCAATGCCACACAGTCAAATTGCACACTTTGACAGCCTGACCCACTTTCATACACCACAGAATCAGTCGCGCTCATTGAAGTTTATGTTGTGCATGCCTGCCACCTGCTGGATATACAGAAAACAGAAAGAACCTTGCATCTGATGTACTGTATAGAGTGGGTTGATCATGATCACATGTTCACACAGACATGGCTCATATTACAAATCAACATGACTCACAGGAGGGTTCTGTGGGATATAGTAGCTGAAATGGAAGAGGCCTTACTCTGTGTTCTCAAAGTACTTGCGAAACATTTCCATCTGCTGCTGGCACAGTGGGATAGTGTTGGCTAGGAACACTACTTTCTTCTTTTTCTCCTCTGTACCCTGCTCCAAGTGATGTCTGCAGATCTCCATGGCAACCATCGTCTTCCCCGAGCCTGGGCCAAGACAGCGTGTTCTTAGTCTCAGAAGCCAGACAAAGTGACAGACTGAGTTCTCACGATCGTCTGGAAATCTGTATTGGGAACATACCGGCTTAACCACACTTCCACATGGACTCTGCCTTTGATTTTTAGCCCACGTTATATGCTTTAATATTTGGAGCATTGTCTTAAAAATATGATTTGTGATAGCTGCAATGATGAATGAGAAACTTGTATTTTTCTTACCGTCTCATGCACCTCTCAAGAATAATAAAATCTTTTATCATAGCAAAATCCCACCTGTTGGGGCACATATGATGGTGTTTTTGCCCATCAGAGCTGGTTCAGCTAATTCTCGCTGATAGTCTCGCAGTTTCACAACAGAAGGACCATTCTCAGAGTTCACTGTTGGTTGTTCTCCATCTGCTGGAGTGTCTGACACAAAGAAAAACACAAACAATGCACAAGTGTAACACTGTTCACAATTCAAATGTCATGCTCATTGACATGAAGTATTTTACTTGCATAAAATATCTGGTAAAATATAACAAAGAATACCTGCATTGGCAGAAAGATTAGTGTGAGCTGCTTCTTCACTGTAAGAAAATTCCATTTCCTCCACTTCCATTTCCCCACTCTCAGCACCTGAATTGAGATTCAGAAAAAAATGGAATTTTTACCTAGGATTCAGCATGCAGAAACTGAAAACAATTGGTATCTCTTTACAATGATTACTGGTGACTCCATTGGTGATTCCAACAATGTGTGAATTTACTGGTATAGATTTACCACTCTGCTTTGCTGGATTGTCATCTGGATTATCCAGAACTTCCACCAGGTGGCGATATCCACCCAGTCCCAGTGCATTCAGGAAAATTTTGTACCAGTTGGGATTATCTGTCCTAAGCAAGAAGTCCACCAATTTGTGAATCCCATGTGTGCTTCCTTTCATCTCAGTCTCCTGATAAATATGACAGGGTCATGACATGTTCATAAATACAGTAAATACAGCTGTGACTGCACATTGTCTTTGGCTTTGTGTAAGCAAGTGAAACTCACTCACCTGCTCCACTGTCTCCTTCTGGTTCTGCAGTAGGCAATCAGTCATGTGTATAAGAATGTCTGAAGGCTTCACGTCCTTCAACATTGGCTTGAGTCTCCGAATCTCATCCTTGTGAAGCTGTGCCTTTTCTATCACAGCAAAATTGTTCAAATCAATGGCGTCTGCAAGGGTGTGGTAACCTGAAAATAGATAAAGTGAACATCATATACGTTACAGCACTGGCAGGCAAATGTCAGTGAGCGCTTTCACAGGTTTGGGTGGACCAGTGATTGTTTCCTTGAAAGAGCTTGGCAAAAACAAAACTCTCTTAAACATTCTCTCTTAAAACGTAATAGGATATTGAAAAATAAATGGTGAATACAAGTGGTCCGGCTATAAGGGTCTCTCTGGCAGTGCTAGCTTTTTATACTCCAGTGCAAGAAAAACAGGGGAGTTATTGACGGTTTTAAATGAAATAAACAACAGGCAAAGTGAATCTGCTCCACTAGGACAGATAATAGAATGAATAATTTCATTTTTAACCAATGTGAATCTGCTATTCTTATATATATATATATATCTTCAAAACCAATTGAATTCTAGAAGACATCATATTCAGAAATGGCTAGAATACTCTGTATTATCTGACAGTACTTGGGTGAGTACTTGGGTACTTTACCTGCATTACTGAAGCCATCTAGGAGCATGCGAAACCAGCCTGGAGTCTCTGGGAGGGTGTAGATAAACTCCATCATCATGGTGGCTGCCTCAGTGAGGCCTTTTTGGGTCTCTGCAGTGCAGATTTGCTCCTCATGTTCTACCAAGAGAAATTATTATGTTAAAATTATCGCAAATGATTAGTTTAATTCAATTACTGAGGGTGAGAGTATGATTATATACGTACTTGTATATGCTCTGACCTTTTTTCTACACACAAAAGAAGAAATGCATATACAGTGTAACAACAGCAACTATTCCCAATAAATTAATCAAATATTCAGAAATTCTCTCTAAGCATCCACTGCCCTAGAAACAGTTGCTAGAACAGGTTAAACTGATTCAAACACCCAGGACTATTACCAGTCAAGAGAGGTGCTAACGCTACTGGGTAGAAAAAAAGCACCATTCTGAAAATGGCAATGCATTCTGAAGGTGGGGCCTATCTGTGGAATGTATGTGGATTAGCTGAGTATAATATCTTACATACCTCCAAACCAGGAATGTGGATACACTACCACTGTCCCTCTGCTATGTTCTTCTTTGAGCTGTGCAAGTTTTACGTCAGTCTGACGGTTAGATCTACTGCTATGCATGCTATGCTATGACAGTCAACTAACCCTGTGAGGGAAATCCAAATCTAGAAATCTTGAGGTCTGGGGTCATTAAGGGCAGTTTGTGATAATGTCATTTTCACATTTGTTTGATGGAGTGATCCACTACCCAAGCACTTCTTATTTAGTTATTACTGATAAAATAACATTATTCATCAATAAATAGATCCATGGAAGGTGTAAGAGATCCAGCGCTCCAGGTAAATGTGTTCTCGAAAGCGCCGTTGTCTTGACAGGAAGGGTTACATTTTTTTTTTTTTGTGATGGCCACAAATATGTATCACTGATGTAACTTCTTTGTCAAAAAGTTAAAGACTCTTGCCGTTGTCTTTTTGGCATTTACAAACAGAAGTCAGTTTACTATCAGAGAGATCTTCCACCTAAATAATAGCGTTTTCTACATGTCAGCATGAGTTACCCCTAGTGTAACTATTGTTTTTTAGGTGGTAGCTTACTTTTTGTTTTTTTAGGTGGTAGCTTAAATTTTATCATGTACAGTTCATTCTGAGAGTGTAGCCAATTTTGTCAAAATGGTCTGACCGCACCGAGTACTGGCATGCCGAGTAGCCCGAGGAAGCTCCGAATTTTAGAACACAGTCCCTCTTCAAGTTTTACAATTCGTAGCTTCCTCGTCAGGATTGGCTACTCGGTATGTCAGTAAAAATCGGAATTCTAAAATTGGAACAGATTAAGCTATTTAGTCGCTGTGACTTACCTTTTAAAAAGTCAACCAGGGGCAATATGCAGGATGGTTGAATTATCTGTGTGATGTAAGTCTGATAAAGTCGTAGAACGTCCTTCTCGTTCGAGGTCATCTTTCACGAACTGGTGCAGGAGTCTCTTCGCTCTCCCCTCCTTGTCTGGTCAGTTTCGTTTCGTTTTCCTTTTCCACAACGAGTCGCCAACTTTCGTTTTTGCAGAATTGGAAGTATACCAAGAATCCCGAGATCTAAACAATCATAAGTGAGTGGAGAATAGAAACCTTTAATCTCACTTAACTTGGACCAAAAGTACAACTGTATGGGAAAAGATTGGGTTTTATATTACTTTTCTTCATAAATTATGCGTTCTGTGGAGATCTGTGTTAGGAATGCGTCAGTTAGCCCAGATAAACCTTTACAAGCAGATTTCTTTATTCTTCTAAGTATGTGCCTTTTGCCTCGGCTGTGGGGTAAAAACTGAACATTTGCATGAGGTGAATTTAGTCATATGGCTTAATATTACCATTTTCCCACACGCGTTGTAACAAAACACGTTACATGTTAAATGTCGTAATACCATTTTTAAGTAACGGATCTTTAATTCGACAATTTAACGTTAAACTGCTTCAAATACCTTGTAGTGCTTCAATACCTCTAACAACCACTGAACCAAATAGAACACACCTTAGACCTTTGTATATCAACATATTGCAGAGGTGTTGAAACAAGCAAAACCAGTATAATTCAAACCAATTCAATAGCAACAGCTCGTGATATCAGCTACTCAATATGCAACTAGTCCAGCGTGAATTATTCAAAAATGACTCAGTTTAACACAAACCCAGTGGCACATTTTACCCCACTGCCACCATTTTTTTTTTTTGGAAAACTGCCATAAAAATATAGTATTAAAATATGATGCCATATACCTACTGCCATGAACTATCCTTGGCAAAAAATCTATTCTGCATACCACCGCACTTCATGCAACCTCTGAACCCAGGGTGGCAGTGTGCCATTGTGGTAAGGAGCAGGGCTCATAACCAAAAGTTTGCTGGTTCATTTCCCTGCTGGGCACTGTTGCTGTGCCTTTGGGCCAGGTACATAACCCAGAATTCCCTCAGTAAATATCCAGCTGTATAAACATATAACATGTGAACATTGTAACCTATATACTGTAAGTCACTCTGGATAAGAGTGTCTGCTAAATGCCAGTAATGTAATGTAATGTAACCTTTTCATATGAACTAATGATAAATGAAAGGGTTGACATGTATTGCAAGTTGTTAGAGTTGTAAAAACCAGCTAATGTCAAGAGTATCAGTTTTTCTCAAATATAAAGCAAAGTTTTGTCTACCATTCAATGAGAATGGTGTTGCTGGACTTTTCAGTTGTTCTCAAAAGCAATCTGCCTGACTACAGATATATATATATTTTTTAACAGGAAGTCACATTGTGAAGGAGAGCCTTCACCTGTTCTCCAAAGTTGTTTCTTTGTTGTGTAGTCATTTAAATACACATGTTTATAAATTAATCTTTGTCTTCCAATGTGCCACTTTCAATAACTGAGCTCCTGTGAATCAGTTGCCTTCAAACCAGGTAACCGTTAAATTGTAATTGTCTGTTTCTACTTGAGTCATTGTCTGATTAACTGAAGTAGGCCAGTCATTGGTTTTTAAAGATGTAAGTTTTGTTGCTTCTGCTGTGGGAAGTGTCAGCCAGCTTCTTTACACACCTGAATTGCATCTAAAGTGCAATAAACAGAGGAAGAATCATTCATGTATGTTTTTTACTAATTTCTACTGTAAGCGCTGTAATTCAAGTCTCCATAGGTTGAGAGAAAGATACTTGAACTACAGTGGGCACTGGGTAACCAACAACTGAAAAAGCTCATTTAGAAATACTTTTCTTTTACAATCATGCACTACCCTCAGCATATTATGTAGTAGGTGGAAAAGGACACGGCAGGGAGCAGACAAACTGTGTGAAACATGACAGGGGAATGATACTTGCTCTTTACCATCGCAGAAGCCATGAATGGAATATCTGGCAGTAATGAAGAAATTATTCTGATTTGAGATGATATCAGCGATACAGGTTTCCCTTTCTACACAGATTGACAAATGACAATAAAGCTGGTTTCTTTCAACCCCAAAGTGATTACAAGAATATCATCTTGCAAAACATGATATGTTGAGACCTGCCACCTACATGAGGCTCTGCACACAAGCTAGAAAGTGCATACTTGTAAGATGGGCAAGACAATGTCTCAGAGTTATTATCCAGGACTGCAGACAGCGCTGTCTCCCCATCTGACACAAGGTGCAACTGAACACCTCTTGAGCCGGATGACACGTGGAGCGAAACGCAGGGCCTGTCTGTTTGCCAGGCCCAGAGAGGCACTTAAGGTGCCTGAGCCATGATTGGACCCCCAAATTTTCTGATGGATGGTGTCCACAACCATTGATTTTGGATCCCCTTTCTCCAACGTTGATGGCCTGCTAATGCAGAATGCATTTAGTTTTCCAACTAATATATCAAACAGGCAGATATTGGATTGACTTCTTACACATTAAAAAGCTTAGCAGATGATTGTGTTACTAATGTACATGTGGTATACAATATTGAGTGAACTGTTGCATGCACTAATGTACACTTAAAAATGGCATGTCTTTATGCAAGGATTTTCATTTCAATCCTAAGCACAAAATAGTGGCCTGGTATAATAAGTAATTACATATTTGCTCAGCCTAAGTGAATGAATGAAGATGTTGAGAACCTTAGAAATATTAAGTGTTAGCTGAGTCAAATTAAGAAACACATGAAGTATTTCCCACACGGTGTTACTTTGGACATAGAAAGATATTTGTGGAAAAAATGATGCCAGGTCAAGAATGAAAAAGAATACATTCAATCAATCTTTCACCTTAGTTCACAATGACTTAGTGAAATTGATAATGTTTCTGAAACCACCAGAATAACTAGACTTCTTTCACAGTGGCACTAAAAATGATGTGGAAATGCTCATCAGTTATATATATATACACACAGACGGGTGACAAATTAAAGAAAAACCCTGAATAAATGAGTGGAGAAACATAATGAATGCAGATGCTTCCACACAGGTGTACTGCATGGTACAATTAAGCAATTAACATCCAATCATGCTCTGTGGCATGTATGTAAATGCTGAGCAGGCCCAGTTGATCTCGATTTTGGATCAAGATGGCAAGAGGAAAAGATCTAAGTGACTTTGAAAGAGGGTTCGTTGTTGGAGCATGGATTGCAGGAGCTTCAGTCACAAAGACTGCTCAGCTGGCTAGTGTTTCAATAGGAACAGTGACTAAAGTGATATCTGCATTTAGATCTATGGGAAAGACATCAGTAAATAGGGTCGGAAATTGTGGTCGACAGCGCACATTTGATGACCGTGATGCTCGTGCATTAGTGCGATATGTAAGGAAAAACAGAAGAACAACTCTTCCTCAGGTGACTGAGAATGTCAATGCAGGACGTGGTCAGAGTGTGTCAACAAGAGCAGTCCATCGACAGTTACATAGAGAGGGATATTATAGTAGGGTTGCAGTGCATAAACCCCTCATTACAAAGATGACTGCACATTTGAGAGTTCAGTGGTGCAAAAACCATAGGCACTGGTCTACAGAAATGTGGAAAAAAGTGATATGGTCAGATGAGTCATTCTTCACCACATTCTCGACAAGTAGGCGAGTGCATGTGTGGCATACACCAAGAGAACGGTACAGGCCTGAATGCTTGACCCCTACAGTGAGGGGGTCCGATGGCTCTGTTATGCTGTGGGGGCATTTTGCTGGCATGGTTTGGGTCCACTTGTCCCCTTAGAGGGAAGGGTCACTGCAAATCAATACAAAGTTGTTCTGAGTGATCACCTTTACCCTATGATGAAACATTTCTATGCTGATGGGAGTGGTCTCTTCCAGCATGACAATGCCCCCATCCATTGGGCACGAGGGGTCCCTGAAAGGTTTGATGAGTATGAAAATAATGTGAATCATATGCTATGACCTTCGCAGTCACCAGATCTCAACCTAATTGAACACCTATGGGAGATTTTGGACTGATGTGTTAGACAGCCCTCTGCACCACCATCATCAAAATACCTGATGAGGGAATATATTTTGGAAGAATGGTGTTCGATCCCTCCAGTAGAGTTTCAGAGACTTGTAGAATCTATACGAAGGCGCATTGAAGCTGTTCTGGCGGCTTGTGGTGCCCCAACACCTTACTAACACACTTTATGTTGGTTTTTTCCTTAGAATATATATATGATGAGCATTTTCATATATAAGCCTGAACTGTACTGAAATGTTATTGAAGCTGCTCAGGTCTTAGTCTTTAGTGCTCTTTAAAATACTACAGTCTGGAAATGTTTCAGTCAGTCTTTTAGTTCACTTTTAGTTCAGTTAATTTATTTTATATGCACAATTTCAGTTGTTCAGTTTAATTCAGTTATTTGTTAAGCATCATGCAAAGTGTTTTTTTATGTACAAATCAAAGTCTGCATGGATTTTTAAAACACATTATCCTATTTATATCCATCCTCAGTTAATGTTCCACAGTTCTTCAGCTAATTAAACATTAACTTGCAATGCATCTTACCAAATGCTGATTTTTGACAAAATCTACAACATGGATGTGATTACCAGCAAATTATCTTGGATCCATTATTCAAGTTTTTAACAAACATTATGTATAGATGAGGTATCATGGACCACTTAATTTACTAGCAAATTTACTAGCAGGATGGTCAGCTTTGTTTATTTTAGGCTGCATGCTATATTTCATGCTGAAACACACTGGCCAGAACTGTTTCCAGTTCCATGAGAATGCCTCTCCATCCATTGCCAAGGTGAAAAATCAGTGCAAAGGGTCAGGAAGTCTGATAAAAAAGTTTCAGTTGCTGTTTCAGGGTAGGGCAAGTAGTGTGCATTCCACTCTGAAGGTAGATTGAGAAACAGGTTCAGCTCTGTGTAGATGGATTTTACAGTCACAGTAAGGCTCTTTTCTGGTGTTATAAACAGTTAATTAGTGTTTTATGGTCAAACCTGACAGCTTTCATACGGACATTTGGGAAAAAATACTTAAAAAACATTTTTAAGCCGAGATATTCACCCAGATGAAATTCCTTACTAGTTATTTAAAGTAACTACTCCTGCATGTTTTTGTCTCAGGGGTGCTGACCAGCAACACTACCTTTCTACAAAAAGAGGGGCAGCAGTATATTGTAAGTGGTAAAGGAGCAGGGCTTGAAACTGAAAGGATGTTGGTTCAGTTCCCTGTTGGGGCACTGCTGTTGTACTCCTGAGTAAGGTATCCAACTTACAATTGTGTCAATATATGTTGAGCTGTATGAATGGACAAAATTGTTGGATATGAGTGTCTGTTAAATGGCAATAATGTAATGAAATGTCCTAGCTTGGCTCAAAATGCAGTGCAGTTGTAGTTTTATTAATAAATATTTTTATTTGAAACTTGTAATGTTCTGTTGTCACATTTCACTCTACATATGAAGTGTTAAAATTATTTTAAATTGTGTCCTTAAGACAGCCTCACTGAATCCAGTGTGAAACATGTTTACATATCAAATTATAAATTATATATGTCTGGGTCAGAAAATGTGACACTTCCAGGATATGTGTTTAGTCATAATGGACAATTTATAAATTGTCAATGTTTCAAAAAATTGAGAAGACTTTTTGAGAACAAATAAGTGGAATGGAGCAAAAAGATTAGAAAGTAGGCACAAAACAGCTGGAAATTTATTTTGTACATTTTGTGGTTCTGGGTGGAAATATGAGCTTATTATTTTTGGCCTTGTATATATTTTGTTTATGGTTAGTCCAAAAAGCACAGAATCTTTATGATTGGCAAGTTGTCTGAAATGACTACTTTTTACATACAGAAAAAATGGGACCCATCACAAACAAAATATTCATCTTCATACTGAATGAACAGCCTCATGTGCATGCTCTGCTATGAGTCAGTTGTGAAGCAGATGTTGTGTATTTGCTGCATTTGACTCCTGAGCTGACCTTTGACATGGGGAGTGCTCTTAAGGCCCTTGCTCATGTGTCCTGCTACATAATGTTCACTTGAGCTGGGAATGATGAAAGGAATAATGGCTCTTACTACTGAATGTCACTCATTCAGTAGTGAGAGCCTCAGGATAATAAGCTGATGAAAGGAATAATGCTGTTGGTCTGCTTTATTTAACCTGGCAAGTGTCTGTGACATTTCACTTCATGGGTTGAGAGTCAGACATGAGGCCTCTGCTTGCCACTGAAATCTTCCCAGGATTGCTAGTGTTAACAGGTGCCTCAGGCTCCATCAAGATCTCACAATATCTCCTCCAAAATATGTAAAATAGAGAGGGCATCATTCTTGTGAAAACAAACATCTAAAAACATGATGCATGAATTAAGAATTATGAATTAGGTTTTCCAGTTCCCGTTCAAGAACTGGAGCTGGAAGAGACTGAAATGTTCTGCCTTCAATTGAATCGGTCCAATCCAAAAAGAAGGGCTGGACTTACAGTTGGATTTACAATATGAGCAATACCATACTCAAGGACTGTACAAATAATGAAGATTTTAATTTCAGTGATGTAGCCATTGCTGATTTTGGTTTGCAGGTAGATGAAGGGTTGCTTTGAGAACTTTCTCAATGGTCTCTCTCATATGTGCTTGCTGTAAATAAAGGGCTAGTAATTATGGGGCTAGAACTTTCCTCTGCCAGGTGCTTCTTATGCGGTATGCAGAAATGTTTATAGTGTTTGCAGAGTCTGCCATGACCACCTCCTGAATTACTGAAGTCAAGAGAGACTGTCCAGTCCTGAAACTCTTTGTGTGGGATCCATTAAAATACCTGCTTTGATGTGACAAGGTGCCAAATCTGCATATTTACCACTGCGTAATGTTTTCATAGCACCTTATTACTTCTAGAAAGTATTCTATAAAATGACCTGCCAAATGCTATTGCCATCATACTGAACTCTAAAACAATTCCTGAAAAATGAAAACATGGAAAGAATTTAATAAAGATATACTGTGTGATCAAATAATCCAACATCACTAAAAAACTATTTTAAGTGCAAAATAACCTGGGGGGGTGTAAAGGTACTATATGATTTCTCAATTACTATAACACATCTGCAGTAATGAGGAATACACAGAGGAGTCATTCAGCAGTCTAAGGCAAGAGACTCCAGCATGCCCTAAATAAATTTAGGTAGTTATTTTATGGAGCACTTTACATGTAGGAACTGCTTATGTGTTGTGCTCAAGTCCAAGAACAACCTGTCAATCCCAAAATGATGATCTGGCTGGAAGGTGTGGCCAATATGCAACAGAGTCCCATCGTTCATGGGGTTCTGGGAAATGGAAAGCCTGACTAATGCCTCAGTGTACTGCAAGGGACAGCCATCTCACAAAGAACTCTGTTTAGAAGCAAGCTGTAGAGTCTTTAAACAGTATTAATACAGCCCATTCCCAACACAGTGGCTCGGAGATCATGATTGATTCATTTCATTGGGGTGGTTTTATGGCTGATTTGTTCCATATTATCAGCAAGGACCAGAGAAACATGAAGGATGTGAGGGCCTGCTGAAAATATGTGACCACAGGGTGTCACTGGTGTGCTACACAAAGTAAACATCTTGGCATGATGTGGTTAACCCATGAAAGTACAGTTCAGAAAGGATTTGTTCTTCTGTAGGCTGTTATTACCAGTCTGTGCTCTGAATAAAAGACAAATCTTGTCTGTGAGCATTTTTTCATTTTTTACTGAACACATACATGACACTTGTTTTGTTCATTGAAATGCTTCAAATCTGTGGCATAAGGGATCATAAGTAGGACTGGAGGGTAACTGCTCTGCTGTTTATGTAAAGAAAGGGCAGAGGCCCAGAGTGCTACTTTCTTAGTTACTGTTGACTCTTGTCAGAATCTGCAATGGTAAATGTGTGAGTCATGTCACAAGCTTCTCTTTGCTCTCTGCATGAAGGGCTCCGATTTCCATCCGCTTAGCCAGATGTAACAACACACCTCTCTGGGCACAGGGTGAGATCAGCAGGCTTTATGCAGTGTAACTGCAGCTCATCTGTGGCGAGCAGGCAACTGTGAAGACCTGGAGGAGGGCTGGTCACCTGATCCTGCGTGAACCCCACATCCAGGCCATGACCTAGCTGAGTCTTTTTCATGAATGCAGCAGATGTGGAAAAGCACAGTCCTGGGACTAACTGTGGATGTCTCAAGATTTCAGCTAAATCCTGTGAGCACTGCCCTCACGCTTGATGTCAGCCTGGAAGTTCCCAAGAAATGTAGAACCTGGAACAAAAAGAGGTCTCTTTGTGAGTCTGGATTTTGCTGCACATTGCTACCTAACTTAGAGCCTGCACATTTCCTCTTTTGCATCATACTTGTTCAATTTTGGCTACAGTATTTAGTGCAGGATTGACTGCTGCTATGAGCAGTTATTTGTGCTTGTTTCACAGTTTGAGAGAAATGATTGAACTACGGTGCATCTAAAGATAGCTGTTAAATTATTTAATCAATCAAGAGGAATTACATCAATGATTCACATAACGTTGAATGAGCAGGCTGATCAGTTTTGGCTTGACCGGTATTGGACATTTAAAAGTTCATTTACAAGTTTGACACACAATTGTGTAAAAGCTATTTATTGAGTTTTATGGTCAATGTGTGCTGGGAGGAAACCGGGGGCAAATGATATGTCACAAAGTATTTCTTTTATTGAAACACTGATCACCAGATCTGGATTAAAAAATCCACTAAAAAAGAAAACCATTCTCAATTATTTGTTGAAACACAATTTAGTGTTTAATCATTTCTGGATTGTCCAAAAGATTGTAGTGGCAGGATAAGATGCAACATATTTGGACTACATCCCAGGCCATCCATGATTCTGTTTTGTTTCACAGATTCAAATAATAATAATAAAAAAAAAAAAAAAACTCATGAGGAAGTACACTGTGCTGTTTGGCATTGTTATGGTATTCAAAAGCTATTAACTGTATTTTATCTACTCCTCAAAGCTCCTCTTGCCTTCTCATGGTAGCTTTTTCCCTTTCATACTGCCAACCTCAACGTAATGTGCCAATAATTTACTTGTGTCTTTACCTTTATTGTGAGTTTCCCAGTTCCTGGGAAGTATGTAGAGGTTGTGTTAAGTACAAGGGAAACTTTGGCATCATGAAGTAAAGTACAGGGGAGCAAGGGAAGGAACTAAAGTCTGCTGTCTCTTGAAAAACAGAAATAAAAAGCAACATTTTTCATTTTCAATTTTCAAGCAACAGCATTTATCAGTGGTGAGTGTAATGGCAATCTTTAAACAGATTTGGGTCCCAAGCATATGAATTCAGGCTGCACTGGCATTTGACCACCCAAATGTCTTACTCTTCCTGCACTCAAGTTGCTAAACCATATGTTCCTCTGATCATCTTCAGGTTTAGAGATTATATTTTAAACAAGTATTTTACCACACACAGTCAAATAACAGTTTTTCAAATGTGTCAAATTTCCAACAACATATTTATAGAACCAGTTGAAATTTCTGGGGGTTGATCTGTCATAATTTGATTATTTTATAAAATAATGTTCACTTTCAAATTAAGCATAACTTAAAATAGCAGTGTTTGCTTTTAAAATGTACATTGCTTCCAAATTTCCTTTAATAAACCTTTGCAAGGTGATATTTTGCAATAATTTTCTCATTACAAAGTCTATATTGTCTCTGTAAAAAGTCAAAAGAAGAACACAGAACATCGTGCTAACAATTCATTCTAACAACTTCCTAAAGAAATCATGAAGCTTTACACCAAAGTGAAACTGTTTGCATATTTTATTAAAGTGCAGATGAGCAGCATTAGAAAAGAACATGCTGCTGTATTCTCTCCCACTGCATGGGTTGAGAAAGCAAAACCTTTCCCCTGGATTTACACATCTCTGCTGTGACAGGTTTCATTATCTCCTTACCTCAGTTTATACCCTGCTGTACAAAAGGAGACTTTCAGACTCCATCTACTGTTGACAAGCATTACATATATTATTGTCCTGGGCTTTGCTTTTAATGGATATGTTACAGATAGAGCAGGCTGACCGCTGACATGATGTTTTGTGATACCGTAGGTGGTTACAAAGCGAAAGCCATTTAGCGGGGGGGGGGAGAGAGCAGAGTCAATGCTCAAATGAAAAGACAAGATGTCTGTGCTCTGTAATGACAGAAACAGCAAGTCAGAAAATGATTTAAGATGCATCAAACTCTTGTGCGGACCTTAAAACTGCACAGTTTGGCCTTGACCTTTTGTCAAGAATCAAAAGGTGGCCAAGACCAAGCAGTGCTGTAAAAATGAATATTGCCTGAAGACAGGATGGTTCTTCTGGGACACAGCAGGACTGTGTGTGTGTGCATGGGAAATCATCCATATCGTATGCCTGTGGTGCTGGTACAATCCTTTGTCCATTCACATCTGTGGGCACCTAGATGGACCATCAAAATAACAACGGAACAAAGCAAAATCACAACAACCGTCAGCATCAGCTTCTTTAAGGACAGCACATTTTTGAAATTTGGAGGTTGATTGGTGGCACTCTGAGGGACAAGGACATTCCCTGCCCCTGGTTAAGGTTGGTAACTATGGTTAGGTATCTCACCATCCACTCACCATGTTAACCAACATCAATTCAGTCAAGTCAGGTTTATCTGTTACAGGTCATTTTTACAATTCAGATTCAATCACAAAATGCTTTTCAAATAGCATAGTGGATTTTCCAAGGCCTGGACAAGTTGCTAACACTTCTCACAAAAATAAACAGAAACAGCAAAACTCAGCAAAAAAATCAGCAAAAATAAGAACCTGCCTGAGCATGCAGCTACAGCCAAAACATTCACATGTGTTGCTCTTCCAGCCACACACTTGTTTTTGACTACTTCCAGGTAAGGCAGGTGTGGCTCATTACTCAATAGCTGGCCTCAAATTATTTGACAGCCACTTTAGGCAATTACAGATAACATATTTGCAATGAAATTGTTAGCATAGATCTGCTATTGACAAGTTAGGAGGTGTTTTAAACAAGGGATCCCATGAACATTTACACAAACAATTTAATTATACAATTAACACACTAAAACCATTTTCAGTTTTGGGGGGTATAGGTGAAGGTTATCCTTCAAAAGGGGGAAAAAACAGAATAAATCCCAGGCCAAGTTGGAAAAAATGGATAAATATTCCCTGACCCTGGGAAAAGACAGTTGAGAGACTCCTGGAAAATAGTGTTAAACCTAACATAGGGATACATATTACAGGCATCAAGACATCGACATGCCCCTGGTTTCCAGCCATATTGTTTGCCACTGTTGAGCACCTACAAAATGACCCACCCTCCCTCCTTCTCCAGTCTCCCTCTCAGAGCAGAGAATGTTGGAAAACCAGGAGTAACTTCCAAATTTTGAAATATCTTTTATGTTTATGGTTTCTAACTTGCTGTATTGTTAGTAGCTGTGTTTGTATTTTAATGAGTTTATCACTTATTTCTCTCACCTTCTAAAATATAATACAGTTTCAGTTTATAAGACCTTTAAGACATATATAAATCCACACATTTTGATTTAAGGGACCATTTTAATCAGATGACCTAAATTCAGTAACTCAAGCCATGCATCAGGAGAATGTGGCAGAATGGCAGGCAGAGGTGATCCTGGACCTCCCACCCTCAAACAACAGACAGACTAAATGTTGACATCATTAACTAATTACCCTGCCATCTCTCTCACATTTAGGGTGAGGCAAGGGAGGAGGCCCATGGATCCATTAGTTCACCCACTCTGGGGATCATTCTGTGCTAGTACAGCAGTTTTCCCCTCACTGGCAGCTGGGCAACTGTGATGTAAGGTGCACCTGCTGTAGGCCACAGAAACACAAGCCAGAGACTCCCACTCACAGGGCTAACAGAGCAACTGAATGTTGAGAGGAGTCAGCAGGGTAGAGAGGGTGCAGAGAAGCATGGGAAATCAATTCCTCATTAGATACAAACTTAATTTAATCTTTGCTCATCAAACCTTTCCTACTGTGCACAGGAAACAAAACTTGGTTCAAATCATATAGTGCTTTTGTATTTAAGGTGCAAATTTGTCACAAAGCAGCTTCACAGAGCTCCCACTACCTAACCCCCAAGAGCAAACCAGTGGCAATGAAAAACTGACATGCAAAAAGGAACAAAACCTTGAGTGGAACCATAAGGAGAAAGCCATCTGTGTCTGGTGGGAACCAGGTAGTATAATAATAAAATATAAAACTCTCTTTTGAATTATAGTTGACAGTCTATTATGAGGCTTTAAATATTGTTGACCCCCTGAAATGTTTAATCACCAGGATAACACTCAATGTATATTTTACTTTTATCATAAAAGAGGATTTAGTATTCGTTATATGGTATAAAATATATCTGAACGGCATATAATTAACATAATTATGGCTGTGGCACAAAGCCAGACCTGAACTGCATCTGTTGTGTAGGTCAACAGAACACATGTAATCACAGAAATATGAAGCTTGTGCAGCACATGCTAAATCACATAGTACCTCTCCACTGAGTGTGAAATCAGTCTCAGGACTACAACAGAGAATGTTTTGGCTACAAACCTGAACATGAGGTGGGAAAAAAACACACAACGCACCTGAAATATGTAGTGTTTGCCCAGATTTCTCTCCACCTGGGGATATTTAAAAGCAGTACATCCTGCCAGCCTTTGAGCTGTTATCCTAATGAGATTAAGAGAGCTGCCTTTCAAAGACAATGTGCTGATGAGGAAAAAGGTCACTTCACTTCTTACTATCCAATTACTGTTTAATAATAGCGGCTATAAGTCGTGATCTGTTGTCTCTCATCTGGTGATGGAAAACCATTTAATTTTCATAAGCATGTTGTTATAACAAAAAAGAAAACCACGGAGACAACGTTTTTTGCATTATTAGTATGTCTGCTGCACTCCGCAATGGCGTCAAGTCATTATCTCACTGTCAAGTGAGTGCACTTTCCTGGCAAGAACTATTTATTGCTCAGCTCCCTCTATGAATATCAGATTCCTTTTTGCTGGCCTTGCCCAGACAATTGGGAGGTTTTACTGTCAGAATTATACGTGAGGAGCCAAAGAAACGGGAAGAGGGTGGTCTGAAATGTTGGAGGCAGCCCAGCTTTGCGGGCCATCCCGCTGGTGATGGACTGATGGGTTTCATTACACCTGCCATGTGGGAGTCATAAAGCTGCACGTTGCCAAACAACACACAGTAAATATGGTCTACAGCATATTGAAACGGCAACACAATTCAAAAACAAGAGAGGACACTTGGCCAAGCCAAGTCATTTTTGTTAGCGTGGATTATTGGAGTATTTCAAAGAAACCACTTCTGGGCCTTGGACCAAGGTTTTATTTTATTTTCTTTCTTTTGCTGCCTTTCCAGTTTTCTCTATGCAAAATACCGTTGGTGGAAAGCAGGGAACACAAATGACTAATCAACAAAACAATCAATATTTTCTCCATTTTGGTCTTGGTGGTATGCAGCTGTTGCCAAAGTTATATACTACTGGGAGTGATCAATTTTTTTACTGGATGGCTCAATCTCCTCCTTAGTAGGTCACAGTCAAACACTAAATACCAGTGGAGGGTTACCTGGAGGGTGTTTTTTAGGTTGGACTTGCCAGGGGGCATAGCATCAGATGTTATTCAGACAACATTAAGCATTTTTGTACTCTCTCACACAATATGTCAATAACTTTTAGAAATGAATTAGACTATAAAACCCGGTTATGGATATAACACTAATATTAATGATGGATCCAACTGAAGTAACAAATAAAACAGATTTTTGTTCCACATTACAATTGTTCCACAAAAAAATAATGAAATAAGATATTACCATAATACATTAAGTCAAATCAAGAGTCATAAAAACTTTGGAAATTGCTCATATTTTAAATCAATTTGATAATACTGCCATAAAAACCAAATTAATTTCACTGGTGTGATGGCTTAATTAAGTAATGACATAACCATGTATGCAGTAGATGTATACTGTGAAAGGGATGGCTGCACTAGTGCCTTGAGAGATCAGGCAGACTATGCTATACCACTGCAGCCACAAGCCCTCCCCACCCTTCTGGACACAGGGACCTTTCTGAGGGAGCTGAGCTGACAGGTCTAGCATATCCCAGCCATCAGAATGAGCAATTTTGTCTGATGTACAAAGCGGCATCATTTTCATTTCATTACCTCTTATTAACAATATATGACAACATATCATTTACGTGATACGCTGGGTTTCCCCTACACCGCAGAAGCTCAGGTGGACATCAAAAAGGAGTTTTAAGTCCTGAGTTGACTGTGACAGGAGCAATCGACTGTTTGTTACCTGCATGTTTGTGAACTCATATGGTAACACTGTGTGAAAAATTATCACTCCATTAACATCCAGCTCATTTGTAGTGCCAATATGACACTATTAAACATGGCTTCCTGATAGCCTGGATCTGCTCATGACTCCTTTATTTTAAGGAACAACAGCATGGGGCATTATCTGGAGCAAGGGCTCTGAGAAACAGCTTGCTCCTTGGATTGCGATAGAGACACTTGTGTTTTAATGTATTTTAGTTCATTTAAATAAAATGAAACATATATTGTCTCATCATCAAGATATATGATCTTGCCTCCACCTCACTGTTGGAAAGGTTCCACTTCTTTGCAGGCAAGAATTTTTTTGCCATGTTCATTTTATTTGCTATTTTTATGATTTCAGTATAAAAAATGGCTCAAGTTGCCACCATATAAGGAGAATTGAAGGTGTTCACTGGGTGAAGTTGTAAAGAAGCATGCACATCTGTGATTTATCCAACTTTATTCACACATACACACATTTGGTAAGAAATGAGTGTGAACTTCTCTGGAAAACATCATACATTCAAATGTAGTGTAACATCCATGCAAATCCTAATAAATGAGGTCCCTGGTTACTTTGCACAGTGTCTTTGCACTTACAAAAGGTGCTTTATAAGTGTCATATACTTTATTACTATTCTTATTATCAAAGAGGACAGGCAGCAACACTGGTATATTTATATGAAAAGTGAAAAATGTATTTTTAAATGGCTGATATGGGTAGCTGAAGAACAACTTAGTTAAGAAACTAAGCACAGTGGCAGCACATGAACCTTTGATTTCAGTTGTTAAAATCTCAGACCTGGCTAACAGCCATGGACTTCCCGCCAATACGTCTTGGTAAAAACAAATTCAAGATGACAGCAAGTGCAATGAGATGCTTCAGCCCCAGCCCGACCATGAAATCTTTTCTTTCTTCCCTTACTCTCTGTAGGACTGGTGAGCTCATTTCCCAGCCTGCCATCCCTCTAGAGAGGTCAAGCAAACATCCGCCAGGAAGACACAGAGGACGGATAAAAACAGAGAAATATAACATCAGACTCTCTGTTGTGAATTCTTTTGTCAGACTGCTGATGGCATTTCCATGCTCCCGGTCTGCACAGGTGATCAGTGACTGATGTGAGGTCCCTCGACCTCAGCGCAATCCAGAAGATATTACGATGAGGGCTCGTTATTTTAAGTATTACTATTACTATTTTAAGTAGACATCCTTTGGCTGAATACAGCAGAACTATTGGCACGTCTATGGAAAGTACCATTGGATTATTTAGGCCAACTTGAGTTGGTGTTCATAGAGAACAAGCTCAGCTGCATTGGGTGGTTTGCCCATTAGGTTGTAATGGTGCCAAGACCAGTTTGCACATACCTTTCCAGAAAACACAGCACGGTATGGAAAAGTTCAAGGACTACTTTTCAAGATTATAGTTGAAGTTCATTTTTCACAGTGTCCTACTCATCTCTTGTAACATTCCTTAAAATGATGAATCAGAACAAAAGTGGTTTATTTCATCAGAGGTCTGTAATTTGAAACCCATGTCTCATTCCCTCCTCAAACAACAATTTACTCTAACCTAAACAGTATGTATGAAATGTACAAAACATGTGCATCCAGGACTGAAAGGGGTCATGTCTGGCATACTGTCAATTTTCCTAATAACTGTCAAGCATTTGGGGATCTGACAATAATTGGTACAATACCGGTTATAACAGTGCTCCCACTCTGTACAGGTGATCAGTGATTGATGTCAGGTCCCCTCAATCTTTTCACTCATTCAGTTGCATGGTTCTTTGATTATTACATCAATGCTATTATCTTTGAACTAGTCTGAATAACCATTTTAGTTGCTTTTGCATATATGAAGGAAATGTAAAGTCCAAAAAGTTTCATCCATGCAATTTTGATGTAATCAAAACACCTTCAACGGCCCTTCAAAGTTATTGTTAGAGCAAAGCCAGTTAGTATCGCAAGCGTTAATACTTTTGATGGTATTCTTGATAACTAGAAGAAGAATAAGAAGAAGAAGAAGAAGCATTTTTCAAAAACAGCACTATCAAATTATTGGTGCTTCATATCCCTTTATGGTCATTTCAGGTTTCTTTGATGATTAACAATAAAACACGGGCGCATGGGCGCACAGGTAAATACTAAATGTCCACAGTATACCAATTCCGCCTTCCCAAAACTGATATTTGAAAACAAACGCTACCATGGATACTCTTGCTTGACGTTTGAAACAAACTGCTTAAAAAAATTATTACATTTCAGATACGCACAAGTTCTCACTCTCTTCTGGCAGTGAACGAGCTTGTCCCTCTGGCTTTCCAGATGTCTGGGCGGTGCCTGAGAACATGTGGGGCGGGTATTCCGGTCAAGCGAAGGCTAGGGTTTGGTTGAGTTCGCAGTTGATCATTTCGAACAACAGGGAGGTTTGAATTTTACTAGCGAGTTGTGTGGCGTGCCTGTCTTGGGCCACAGCGGAGCAGAGATTGATCGCAGCAGAAGGAAGAGGAGCTGTCGACACCATCTCGCAGTTGACCAATTCTCTCAAAACTATGCCGCTCCACGCGGGTACTCAGACCAGGCGGGATATTTACTAAGTTTACAGCACTTTTTGGTCCATGGCCATATATTTATCAATCAATTTGTCATCGCTGTTTTAAAGCTTTGCGTGTCCAAGGCCGTGGGACTGCAAGGAAGAGAGCGGAGGCCTGATTTCCTGGCATTGCCGCAAGTCAACCTCTGTTCGTCCTGTCCGGCTGACTAACTGAGTGCATCACTACAGCGATCTGGATGGATGGGAATGGGAAAAAGAGGATTTTACTACCTCGGGGCTGATCGCCCCATGCAGCCATCTCCTCTTCTGTCTCTCGTGGTGCTGATTGCTTTGACCTCCACAACACAAATAGGTAACTTCTCTGTTGATAGTATTCGAGGTTGTTCGCTATAGGGCAGCTTTTCAAGTACCCTTTAACTTTATGTAAAGGATTAAGGTGTACAATAAAAAAAAACGGTTGCATGTGTAGTTAATATGTCAGCTATAATAATAATATAATAATAATAATAATAATAATATTGATGCGCGTGCGTGTATTTGCTATGTGGTGTAACAGACTTCCATGTTCCCCTTCCTCAGTGTAGTTTCCGTACGCAGAACTCATTAGGTAGTCTGTATCTGTACAGGTTACCAGAACATGTATAACTTCACATAATTTCCACTCTGTTTATGAACACAATAATGCCATATTTTTAGTATGACTACCAATGCAAAATATTTTTTGGGGGAAAAACATTGCATGGCGTGGAAATACCGCTTGTTATCGTCTTGGTTGAAAATGAGATCAACTGTGATTCATGTATGTTCTCACTATTCCTCAGTTTATAACAACTAGCTATAGTAAAGTTACTCTGGTGTATTCGTTACCAGCATTGGTCGTGAAGCATCTTAAGTGAAGTAGGTTTATGGACAAACACCTGTCAGTTAAAAAACGACTGTACTCTGAAATCGTTTTATATGAGCCATCGTTTTAAATTAGCTGAAAATACAAGAATACTAGCGTCCCATCACTTATGTAGAATCTCAGTTTTATTGAACAACAAATTATGTATGATCAGGTTTAATGGAATTTAAAATGTCGTATTCTTGTTGGAGTTGTGAGAAACTGAATATCAGTAGAGAGAAAAACAGAAGAAGTTATCCGTTTTCTTATTGTGTGCACACATCTAATTAGTCACGTTACCTGCAGTTACAGTGATCACATGAGAGATAGGGGCTGTTAGGTGAAATCCTGATTTTTTAAAATCATGATCTACCTTGACATGCTACCTGGACAATGAAGTGTGTGTGTGTGTGTGTGTGTGTGTGTGTGTGTGTGTGTGTGTGTGTGTGTGTGTGTGTGTGTGTGTGTATTCTTTTAAAGTAGAATAGAAATGTCTCTATACATAGACAGAATCCTGTGTTTCTGTTGAGTGAGCCTGAGATATTCTGTTAAAATGACAACAGGGTCTGAATTGTACACTTGTGACAAGGTAATTGCCATTATTAGTTCAGTGCTGCCAGTCATTTTAGCGATGTGAACAATCATGTTCAGACATCCTGCTGCATTTTAATTCCCACCCTCACAGATGATTTTTCTCCTTGTCCTCTATGTCCACTGGCATTTTACACCACCTCTTGCAGGAATTCACACATTGTTGTACATCTCTCAGTGTTTTATTTCCAAACTGCCATCAAGTGAACAAACTGCAGCTGTTACAGTATCTGTTACAGAGCTTAAGGGGTCCTATTGTTACAGAGCACACATTAAAACTAATGAAAGTGTAGTTGGTGTAGGAGGGAAAACACTTTTCTGAAGTGTAAATATACCCACCATGTGATAAAACTACACTCATCCTAAAAAACTCACTGATGGACACGTTATCCCTCCGTTTTAATGTGGTTCCTGCTAAAGAAATAGAAAAGTTCTGGCTAGGGCACACGGCAAACCCTTAAAGCAACAAAGTTGTTGAAGATATTTGAACAGGGTACTCCTTTGAGTCTGCCTTCCCTCCAGTCTAAAGAGGCCCCAGTCAGTGTGCCAGTGAAGTTTCAAGATGTGGAATTTGGCCAGGGTAGAAAGGTCAACGAAGCCGGTGCTTTCTCAGGGAGCGAATTTTAACGATCACATAGCAGGCGGGGTGCGGGTTTTTTACAAGCCTTGATTGTCTGAAACACATCTCCAGCCCCTCAGTGGGTGCTAATCAGAAAACAGTTTATAGGCTAAATAGGGTCTCTGACTGGACTCTGTAGTTCTACACTGTTTGGAGAGGTGTCAGATGGATGTGAGTTCTGATGATTCTGCTGTACTAACCTATTATATAGCTTCTGGCAGTTGCTTCCATATTCTCTTGTGATTCTTAGTGAGGGTCTTTTCCTGCCAATAAACAATGTCTTATCTTTATTTCATTCTTCTTGAAACTGTCTGTACTAACAGCCTGGTTGTAGAACCAGATATGGGCACCGTTAAACACGTGAATTTTTAATGCACAAAAAATGAATGCCATTTTTTTATCATCCTAATTTCTATGGCTCTGTATGGCTTCTTGGGATCTAATGAGGAATGCATTGTAGTTTAAATTCAGATTCATGTAGCTATTTCTTACTTATATAGCTAAACGTATGTATAGCTTACTGGCTGTTAATGGCTAGCATCACCAAATATCAGATTATTCTGCCAAATCACTGACAATCTTTTGCCGCAGACTGAAAACTCATCTCTTCAAGCTGTATTTTGGTTCAACTAACACTGAAGTCTAAGCATTCATGCTATATCCTCAAACACATTTGCTATATCCTCAGACTTCCTCTTTCACCTACTATGGCACTTAACTGAATATGGCTATATAATGACTCCTGCTATTGGATTGTGACACTTATGATTTAGTATCATCTCTGCCCTTAGCCTAACCATCTTGTATGCACTTTTTTTAGTCGTTCTGGACAAAAGCATCTGCAGAAGGACTAAATGAAATGTAATGTAAGTTACTGTGCAGTCAGCAAACAGAGCATTCCTCTCTGAAATTGCTGTAAATTCAATATAGTGAAGTAGGATGAGGAAGAAGCCCTCTGGTTGGAGAAGTAGTCTTAGGAGCACAAGAGAGATGATACTCCTCTATGATGTTGCATCCTGGTGATATGCCTTTCTCTGAAAAGATTGTGTTACAGTGGTATGTTTGACAGTCATATATATTGCCACTCCTGTTGTAGTAATCTTTTTTCCCATAGCAAAACACCCTTGTAGATTTTTCATACATAATTGATTCCATGTTTTAACAGTACCTCTTTTTAGCAGAACAATAACATGACTTGTTTCTTTCCAAAATGTATCACTCTTTCAGATGTTAACCACAAAAAATAGTCAGTATGTGACAGTTTGTGGAAACTCTGTGCTGTTATTCATCTCTCTTATTGCCTGAGAATTTAAATGAATTTAAATGTCTTCCACAATTTTCTGGCAGTACGCGTGATAGATGCCTCAAGATTACAACAATGGGAAGCAGTATGGTGTAATACTAAGGAGCAGGACTTGTAAGCAAGGTTGCTGGTTCAATTCCCAGGTTGGGCACTGCTGTGGTACAGTTGAACAAGGTACTTAAATCAGATTGCTTCTGAAAATCCAACTGTATAAAAGGATGATACGTATGTGAGTATGCGATTTGCTCTGGATAAGAGTGTCTGCCAAGCAATGTAATGTAATGGTGAGATGACAGAACTGTACAGGGTGGATAGGATGAGAATCACTGACTCTGTCATGCATAACAGCTTGCATCAGTACTTTTGGACACTAGCATGACATAGGTCAGTACTTATTCTTTTCAAAAGATGTATTTTGACTGTGTGCATTGAAAGCATGTGTTAATGTTGATTTTTAAACAGGCTGGTGCATTTCCCTGTGGCCAGTATCAGCTGCAAGTCTATTCCTTTATTGTTTGTCATTTGTGATTCAGGGTATTTCTATGCACTTATTGTTTAATGGTCCGCTAATGGCTATATCAGTTAGTGTAAGACCATATTACTGATTTCTGAAGTAAATGAATTGTGCCATGTTTTTCGCATAATGTTAAGGCTCTTCCTACTCACAGGTGGGTTGCATCATTATTGTAGAGAAGCAGATGTGACTGTGTCACCAGATGCGTTTCTAGCTATTGAAAAGATCAGGGGCTAAGTCAAGTTTGCCTGGGGCTTGTCTTTTTTTTTTTTTTTAAGGGAGATCGGCATCGGTAGGTTGGGGAGGTTATATCTACCTTTATAATAAATAAATATTATCACGCCTTCGGACGCTGCAAATCAAGTTCTGCTCTGTTACACAGTCTGCCTGTTGTTTTGCTATAAACGCCTCCTTTTTCAGGGCGAAAATATTCGGGGCTAGGCTATAGCCCCGAATGATCGGATGTAACGACGCCACTATGTGTCACTTTGCTGTGTCAACTTCAATCCACTATGGTATTTTACGTGATGTCTGTATCTGTTGGTAGTATTTCTGATTTATGAATGTGAGATGCAGTAGTCGTGTTAATGGTTTAGGTGATAGCCCTTTGGTGACAGGCAACATTGAATTTCTCAGTAGCATTGCAATACATGGACATTGAAATAAAACAACATGTTTATGGCTAGGATACAGTGGGTAATTCTCCTTTTGTTTTGGTTTAACAGTTAAGGTTGAATTCCAGCCACTGCAGTTTGCTAATATTATCATCAGGTTTCATTACATTTTATCAAAACTATAACTTATTATGAGCTGACAGAGGATTTTTGCCTTTTTTAATTTATTCCTGTGCATGAAACAGCTATTGCTACTAACAAGTACAAGTTGCACAAAGAAAGTAAGTCTTCCAAATCTTTATGTAAACCATGGCAGTGTTGCTGATGTTACTCTTTGTCACCATCTACTTTCCAGGGCAGTGCCAGCTGCAGCTCAGTCAGTGCCACATCCAGAAGTGCACGACAGACTTCGTCTCACTCACCGCCCACCTCAGCCCCTCCCTGGAGGGCTTCAGTGGTGAGTTCTGCAAAGCGCTTCGGGCCTACTTGGCCTGCACGCAGCGCACGGCCAAGAGCTGCCGCGGCAACCTGGTCTTCCATTCGGCCACGCTCGGCATCAGCGACCTCATGAGCCAGCGCAACTGCTCCAAGGAGGGGCCCACCTCGTCCACCCGCCCCGAGGCCCCCGCTGAGCCCTGCGCCCGCTGGCGCGACCCCCAAGGGGGTGAGGGCGCACACCCCGCCCACCTTTTCTGCGGTCTGTTTGGGGATCCCCACCTCAGGACTTTCAGGGACCGCTTCCAGACCTGCAAGGTCAAGGGGGCGTGGCCTCTCATCGACAACAACTTCCTGTCAGTGCAGGTCACAAACGTTCCTGTGGTCCCTGGGTCCCTCGCTACGGCAACCATAAAGGTGAACCATTCCCTTAAATGCTTGTGACTTATCATCGTTTGTTAGTGGTGGATGTTATATTAATGCCCAACTGCCAGACTAATACTGTTCATCTTCTTGAACTGAAGCAGTACTGAAGCAGTGTGTAATTTGCTCACATGGTACCACTTACAAGTGGAATTACTGAACAGAAGAACAACATTATGCCCGTCATGACTTTGGCCCCTTGTGCCAGTGAACGGATCCATTGCTTGTTTCTAAGTATGTGTCTTTGAGTCTCATTACACGTTGTGATCCCCCTTCAAGTTAATTGTTGCTAGTATAACAACAGCATGATTTCTATACAACCTCAACACGGTCAGTGACTAAACTTTATATTAAAACAACAATACTCTGTGGAGGGTGTACAACTGTGTGGAGATCTGTCTCATGTTCCTCTTTAATGCAATGCAGTATTATTAATTCCATTGAGGAACTTGCTCAGACTTTGTATCCATTGTTATTCTGAGTGGAAAGCCTGGAGTCACTCAGGTGAATCCTTTGTAATGTACGGTCAAGGCACACTGAAGAGCCCATTGACTCCAGATTTACATTAAATGGCTTGCTGTGGTGAGCTGATTGTAGCGACAGGGAAGATTCTGAAAGGGAATGCAGTTTTATTCATATGTGAATGTAATGGAGGAACAATGGCTAATATTTATGCATTATATCTGAGGGCTTGGACTAATTTTACCACTGTGTACCACATTGCTAATGCTATACAACTCAAATGGTACACGACCAAACCAAAGGCAAAAGAGAATACGTGTAGGCCCACTGAATTTCACCATTTCAGAGTGATTATACATTGTTGTCATTTCTGCACCAATAAGGTGAGCTGTTTGTATGTAGGTGCTATGTGCTAGAATCTAAAGTTCAAGTTTATTAACCATCAAATTTACAATTAAAACATGCAATTAAACAAGACCACAGAGTGTCCCACTGAGTGACATGTAAGATTTCATATACAACCGTGAAATGGACCTTTCAGTGTGGCTTAGTACTGTACACCACTATTGCATAGGACCTTTGAACTTTGTTCCATGGGACAAATGGAGTTGTCATGTGGAGGTTGGAGTTAAAAAGATCAGATTAAAAATGGGATTAATAATGTTAAGTGAAACCTCAAAATTTTGGTAATTGTTGGCTAATTGAAACCATGGGTTTTCATTGCTGCATATGAAAAAATGCTGCCTCAACATAGAAGCTCATTATTATTTGTTTATTTCCAGATTACAATGATCTTTAAACCGTACCAGGACTGCACAGACCAGAAGGTGTACCAGGCGGTGACGGACGACCTGCCCGCGGCCTTCATGGATGGGACAGTGAGCGGGAGCGGAGGCGGCAGCGGCCGCAGCCTCTGGGTCGCGGAGAGGTCCCCGGGGCGGCACGTGGAGATCCGCGCCGACTACATCGGCGTCACCATCATCGTTCGGCAGCTGGGCCGCTACCTGACGCTGGCGGCACGCGTGCCGCGGGAGGTGGCCATGGCCTACGACGACACGCAGGACCTGCAGCTCTGCATGGACGGCTGCCCCGCGGGAGAGCGCATCGATCTGGAGGGCTGGCTCCCCCCGCTGGCGCCGGGCTCACCCCATCACAGGCCTTGGCATCAGCATCGGCAGCAGGGTCCCGGGGCCAGCCTGGGCCACCCGGGCCCGTGGAGCGGCTTCACCCTGGAGAGTGCTATGACTGCGTGCCAGGAGCTCCTGGAAGTCAGGGACATCTACTTCCACTCCTGCGTGTTTGACCTCCTCACCACCGGGGATGCCAACTTCACATCCGCCGCCTACAATGCCCTGAAAGACATGGAGACGCTCCACCCAGTGAGGGAACACTGGCGTATTTTCCCCCGGTCAGAGTCCCCAGCACCTCACCCCCTCCACCTCAAACTGTGCCTGCTTTGCTCTCTTATACTTGTGTTTCTCTTGGACTTCTGCTGATGAACTTCAAGAAAAGTAATTATATCATAATATATTTAAGACACAACATGTATGTATGTGTATCTGGAGGGAGAGACGATCCTAAATATTGTTTACATGTTTTTGTTATTGAACCCTTTGTGATTTTTAATACCTCGAGGTTGAGGCTACTGTTCAAACAGAAGCACTTTATTTTTCAAATACATATATGTTCCTGCATGCCAGAGCAGATTCTCACTTGTACTTTTGACAGTTTTTTGTTATTATTTGCTTTTTGCATCAAAAAGCTTTATGTTAAGCTGTGTATGAATATTTTATGAGCTGCGCAGTCTCCAGTCAGTAATAGTTTTTAAGAGGGGGCTTACAAGAGTCAATGAGTCATTGAACACTTGGATATCTCACACAAACCCAGTTTTAAAATCTCATATAATGCATCATTATAGTATTACACCTTTAATATTTATAAACGTCAGTGTTACTACAGTTGAACTACTGTATGGATTTGCAAGTACAGTATCATACTTTGGATACATGGCTACTACAATATTAACCTTGTGGTTCATAAATTAAATGGCTAAGATTAAGATATGACTAAGTGGCATCGTCATGTCCCATTCACAAAAACTAATTGCACAAAACTAATGACAAAATGTAACTGTGAAATGGTTGGCCTTTAGTTTAATCTAGATTCATGAAGGCAGTTTACAATTACAAGTTTACCTGTGGGCAGGACAAAACAGAAGCAAGTGAAGATATTAGGGATTTTTGGGGCCAGTTGCATATTTTGTAATAGTATCATTGGCCAATATCACTGATAACCAAGGTTGTTCTGAAATGACACATATTACCCGGACTTTCTACAAGTGCCAACATCACTTTATTTAAAAGATTATAATTATTATTGTTCTTATTGCTGGGTTATGGGTTACTCTTAACATTTGTAAATGTCATATTTTTCGTCATTATAATGTAATGCGTGTGATTGACGGTGAGATTCCCACCTTTTGTGGCAGTTAACTGACAGTTACGTGCAGATAAAATGGTTTTCATTTAGGCATCATATACCAGGTTGTCCGATATATTTGACTGTTTATAAACATGTAATTGTCAAATTCAAAACACAGAGTCAGAAATGAATAGGTCTATTGTGTGCTGGCAGCGTTTATTAACAAAGTGTATAACCGCCAGTTATGTGGGCTAGTAAGCTAACTAAACAGGAAGACAGCTAATCTACGCAGATCAGGACCCTTAGCTAGTTAGCAAGTTAAAACTAAAATGAGTAACATCATAATACTGTCTGATTATCTGAAAAAAGAACAACAATTCAATGAGAATTTGTTCTAAGGTTCGCAATGTACTCGTTGTCGTACTGTTAACTCCACTAGTATGTAGTAATATTGTGTTTAAAGATGATCAGTCAAAACCTAGGTGAGTTTTTGAAAACTACAAAAATCAATGCTAGCTAATATTTTGACGGATATCCAGGAGTTGCAGTTTCAAACAATGCGATACTTTTAGTAATTTTAGTAATAGCTTTCCTGCTCAACAATAGCCTATTCAGAAATGATCTGCAAACTATTTAACAAGCAAATATGCAAATATAAACACCTTATTATTATTTCTGAGCATACTGTCACAATCTTTTTCTAAAGGTTTCCTCAGCAGTTGTAGCAAAATTGCAGTGCGCTATTGTTATCTATCTAGTACTTGTCAGCATTAAAACGCAATGTGGCTAATTTTTGGGTGCACTTGATAAGTTGTCCTGGCTAAGACCCTCTACTAAATGACTAAATTGAAATTGCAATTATATAGTCATATGTCACAATATTTTAAAATACTTCGAAAAATTCAGAAAAGAACCCCAAAACAAATGTATCACCGGTTTTACAATTAACATAGTCTATGATGGGTAATGTCTGTTAACCTTAGCGAACTTAGTTAGCCTACCTCAAACACCTGAGATAGAATGATAAAAACTGCTTATCATTTGCTCCAACTGTTTTAACTTCTTCATAAAAAAGAGAAATGTATCTTCATCATACTCATATTCTAACGGGAGAATACTGAATGTTTCACCTGTAGTGAACCTCCATTCAGCACTGCACTGATACTAAATAGCAAAGTTAGCGCTGTAATAGTCTCATAGCTCATTGGATGAGCGGAGTGTAGCATGGTCTAGCAACCCCCTTGTGATCAGTTGAAATCGGCCGTTAACAGAAATATATATGGGCTGATAATTATTGGTGGCCGATAGATCGGTGTGTCCCTCGGAGATATTTTCCAAAAAAGCCATACATAAAACTTTCTGATAGAAAATAATGACTTTATGTCATGGGAGCCAATTGAATCGAGCCGTTTTAAATGTTATTTCTGGAAGCTGTTTAGCAAGATTTACTTAGGTAGGTATAAGGGAGATACCAAAACCTTCCGGTTATCATAATCCAAATTCAAACAGCTGTAAAGAATGACAAACTGAGGTCCATGTCCTGGTTCCTGCATTCTTCTGTAACTGACCTTGTAATTTTGGTTTTATAGGGGTGTGGTGAGGTGTGGTAGGCCTATTAAATCCAGCAGACCCCCTTGAATTTACAATATACTCAAGAAACAGATTCCAGCCACTGTATGTTCTTTGGTTGAGTGATGACAATCGTAACATAGCTGCTGGACAATTTTGTGAGGTGCTGTGAAAAATGCACTGAATATACATACACGTGTTAGCTTGCAGACAGCTGATCGACAGGGGGCAGTTTATGGCAGGAGGTGGTTGGCAGAACCATAGAGATCATATGTTCCATTTCATTATGATGTAATGATTTATGGTACGGCAATAGGAAGCATTCATTCTGCATTTACTTTGTTTTTATTATGTGGCATATGAATGTAATATGTGACATGTGACTGCTCAGTATGTACATACTCGAATTAGGCATAAATGAGTACTCTCAGAGGAAATAAATCTCCATACTCTTGCGGTTGGAAAATATTTCAGATGTGACTGTACTGCCACCTAGTGGGTCTTAGTTGTTACTTCAGTGTTTTACTGGCTACAGTGGCTAAGTGTTAGTCTTTTATTTAAAGACTAAGTACCAGAAATGCTTTTAATGCTGTAATTTTCATTAATCACAAATAAAACACTTGATGCATAGCCAGTCAAAGGGTACTTCAAAAATATAATTGTTCATGCAGGTTTGAAGAACAGTGCCACCCTCAGCACAAGAATTAAAACTTCTGAGACTATATATCCATTTATTAGAGAGAATCTCAGTGATTATCTGTCACAGCACAACACTGGGCAACTTTAGTCAAGTTTTATTGCCTGTTATCTACTTACTCAATTCTGTTCACATACAGCCTAAGCAAAAACTGCTAGACAGAGTCCTTTATTTATTGGATGAAGGCACTAGAAAAAAATGCATGTAGATATTGGAAAGCCTAAACGTGCAGACTGTGCAAATTCTGCAACTGAAGCACGTACTTCATAATACAATGTGAAAGTAAGAGATATAAAAATAAGGCTGTATGATCCCAGCTAAATACTCATGTTGTTATGTTGGAAAAGGAACAGACCTCAACATCTGGATAATATCATTAGAATCTAATTTAATAAGAAACATAGTTTATTCAGTGATAATAGCTCTTAATAATATGAGTTTCGTATAATGATCTTTTTAGTATTGTAAATGTAAATCAGGAACCAATTCTGTTTTAATGGCTTTGGTATTAAGTTGCAAATGTATCCCTAAAATGAAGAAAGCAAAACTTTTTAGGATAAGAGGAAGATGTGAATCAATAAATATTTGTGCTTAATTAAAAAGATTTCATGCATATTGTGAAACCAATGGGAATTCCCAGTTCAGTGTGTACTTGATGTTGAGGGTCAGTGGGAAAATGTAGTTGCAGTTGAAAAACAGTTGAAAAATGTTGGTACAAGCTGAGCGAATGAGGCACAGAATACATGAAACATTCTTTAAAGCCAGATTATTAATGAATTCTTTACTCACCTAGAAACTACACTGATGTGTGTGCCCAGAGATAAATACAGCACTAACAGACACCACACCATGTGTTACTTATATCTGCTACTTGGGCTGTGAATTTATGGTCTAAGCACAACAAGTCAACAGGATGATTCTGCTGAGGTACAATCAGGAGCCAGAAAACATTACCAAATCTCTAAAACTCCCATTTGCTGCATTCAAAGTATAAAAATACATCCTAGGAGTTCATCATTGTCCCTTCAGACATGTTTTTTTTATTCTGTAAAATATCATAGCATAATTGTTTTGCGAATTGTTAGCAGTGAGCAAAGAAATTCAAGTTGATTAGAATTAATGATTTCATTTTCCAATTACCTTCATGGAGATGTTGACATGATAATAGTCATTTATTTCAAGGACCTTCAGCATATATGAACTTGATGGAAATGATGAATATCATTGGAATTGTCCTGATTTCCAGAAGATTTCCAGAAAATGTTATATATATATATATATATATATGATAACATTTCAGATGGGTTTTACTCACATGTTGCCGTTTGTGTTTTATATTATGGCTATATGTAATTCTGTATATATGTAATTCTTTCATCTTGTCAGATGAGGGAGCTGTAGCTTTTGTTTTCTTCCCCATTCCCACCATAAAGTCCCACCATATTGGATTATGTAGGAACTGTTTTACTTTAAATTCACCAGTGCAATGGCTTCATGATCTTGTTACTTTTACTCTCAGAATTGAACTTGTTTCATATGGGTTTATATCTGTTTATTCCCAACATCATTAAGATGTAACATCTTTATACTGTGTAAGATATAAAACATTTTCTTGAGGAGTATTATAACAGTATTGTATTTATGATTAAACTACATTTTCAAGGAAATTAGCCAGAGATCAAAGTCCATTGTTTTAGGAGAGTGTGATGGGAATAGCTACTGAAATGTCTTGAAACGACCTGTTACTATTCAGAGTTTTGACTATAACAGAACAGCATTCTGTAAGAACTTAATTTGGTTCAGACAGGGTAATGCCCCATCAACAATAATCCCTGTCCATTCACCCATGGCTTTGACACAAAAATGGTTTACAGTCTCTGACTTGGCCAATCATGCATAAACTTTAATGAAACACATCAGAAATGTTTTTTTATTGTTTTCTCAGTAAAATTTTGTGAAAGTAATATCCCACACGTTGTTATCAGTCAGAGAGCACATGTATTGTCGATAGTGATGTGCTTTGTGTTCCACTTCCCAGTAAGTAAGGCAATGTACATCAATCACATTCTTTTATCTATATATAAGGCTTATTATGGGGGTATAAAAGCACATATTAGGACATACTCCCCTTTATGATGCGTCAGCATGAATATCAACATCATAAAGTCTGGTAAGAAAGCCATGCAACATTTTTCCTACATGTTGTATATATTTACCATGGTTGTGCTGACATGTGGTGCTAGAATCATAGATGTATCCATAATTTATGTTGTCAATAAACATACTATCAAACAAATAATGAGCACAGCTCAAATCCTAAAACTACTATGGCAAACACTGCAAATAATTTCAACCATTACTTTGTTTCTTCTGTTCAATAACTGGCTTCCCATTTCCTTCAGTTCTACAGCATGAAAATCACTTGTCTAATTCTTTTTCCATCTCATAAGTTTTTCAAGAAACATTCCTCTCTCAGAAGCTGACACTCCAGATAAGTATGGCATTATAAATCCAATTCATAAACATTCATATACAGTTTTCTAAGTTTTTTCTTTTCACCGTCTGATTAACATATGCATTCAACAGTCAATTTTTCCTGCTCTGTGGAACCTATCCTAGATAACTCCTATCTTCAAATCTGATGACCTTACTCTTGCATAAAACCATCTGTTTTTATCAACATGTGGCCCAAATCAGAACTGAGAAGATGCAACTTCATGTGCTTTTGCTCACACATACAAGCGAAAAAAAATCAGAAGTAGGCCACTTTTAGATGCAGTCCAAATGTAGCTATTGACACTATGGTGACACCTGAGGTTGACGTGTTAACACTTGAGCTCAAGACATGTATGTGGTGTCATGAAACATCTGATCTGTGAGAAGGAGCAAGGTGAACCCAAATGCAGAGATGACAAGATACAAGAGGTTTGCTTCAAATAAAGTCTCCTTTACTGGAGACTCCAGAGACACACTATATGGCCAAAAGTATGTGGACACCTCTCCTAATTATTAAGTTCACGTGTTTCAGCCACACTGATTGTTAACAGGTGCATAAAATCAAGCACATAGCCATGCAATCTCCATAGACAAACCATGGAAGTAGAATGGGTTGTACTGGAAAGCTCAGTGACTTTAAACGTGGCACTGTCCTAGGATGCCATCTTTGCCACAAGTCAGTTCGCAAAATTTCTGCCCTGCTAGATCTGCTCCGGTCAACTGTAAGTGCTATTATTGTCAAGTGGAAGCATCTAGGAGCAACAACAGCTCAGCCACGAAGTGGTAGACTACGCAAACTTACAGAGCGAGGCCGCCGAGCGCTGAAGCGCATGGCATGTAAAAACCGCCTATCCTCTGTTGAATCACTCACTACAGAGTTCCAAACTGTCTCTGGCTGCAACATCAGCACAAGAGCTTCATGACATGGGTTACCATGGCCGAGCAGCTGCACACAAGCCCAACATCACTATGTGCAATGCCAAGCGACGGCATCTCTGGAGTGATGAATCACGCTTCACTATCTGACAGTCTGATGGACGAACCTGGGTTTGGCAGATGCCAGGAGAGCGCTATCTATCAGAATGCACAGTGCCTACTGTAAAGTTTGGTGGAGGAGGGATAATGGTCTGGGGCTGTTTTTCAGGGTTTGGGCTAGGCCCCTTGGTTCCAGTGAAGGGTAACATTAATGCTACAGCATACAAAGACATTTTAGACAATTGTATGCTTCCAACTTTGTGGCAACAGTTTGGGGAAAGCCCTTTCCTGCTCCAGCATGATTGTGACCCTGTGCAAGAAGCAACTTCGATAAAGACATGGTATGACGAGTTTGGTATGAAGGAACTCCAGTGGCCTGCACAGAGCCCTGACCTCAACCCCATTGAACACCTTTGGGATGAATTAGAACGCCGATTGCGAACCAGGCCTTTTCGTCCAACATCAGTGCCTGACCTCACAAATGCTTTTTTGGCTGAATGGGCACAAATTCCCACAGACACACTCCAAAATCTTGTGGAAAGCCTTCCCAGAAGAGTGGAGGCTGTTATAGCTGCAAAGGGAGTGGGGGGCAACTCCATATTAATGCCCATGGTTTTGGAATGGGATGTCCAATAAGCTCATATAGGTGTGATGGTCAGGTGTCCACATACTTTTGGCCGTATAGTGTATATATATATATATATATACACAATAGATGTGGCGAAAATCGAAAATTTATGCAAGACAAGTATGCACAGACCAAAGGACGAAGCATGACTTGAGAACTTGAGAGACTTGAGAAGCCTTTTAGGGCCAATAAAAGGGATGAGTACTTTGAGCTGCGTTGGTTTCCAAAAAAAGAAGGTTGAAATTCATTGCTGCAGATTATCTGACAAAAACTGTTTGGACACTTTATTAGACAAGTGAGCTCATCGTCAGTGCTCCTGTAAAAAGGGGAGGAACAGGGCAGTATGTACACAGTCTCCTCTATGGGAGCAGCAGGTGAGAGGGGCAGTGCAGTTGGGAAGGAGTCTGTTATTGTGTTGTTTGTTGTTGATATTGAAAATGTTAAGTATGTTTTACTATTTTTGCATCTGTGTTCTCCTGCAGGACACCTCTGTCTGATGTGGATGGCTTCTGCAACACGAGCTGAGGGTGGGGGGTTTCTTACTATGCAGCTTGCAGGCGTATCACCTTGCCATGTAAAATAATGTATATAACTGAAACCCACTGTGTTTGTCTTATGTGAAGATAGAGATGAACATGATGCTTATGAACAACAAAAAACAGACTAAAATGTTTTTTTTTCATAAAATAGTAAATCTTATTAATATCTTTAATATTTCATTATAATCTCTCTATTTTCTTTATATCTTTTACTTAATAAAATTACATTTGGAAAATTGGATTTATTTAAGGTTTACATTAAGTCATTTTCTAAACGCTGTTGTCCACACTTACAGAAGGGCAATCAATAGGGTAATTAGCTGTATATAAATGTACTGGCATTGTGGGAAACATTGCCACAATGGGATTAAGTGCTGTCAAAGGACATACATGCTTAAACTGTTACTGTACAACATTAAGCTTAGACCATGCAACCTTAAATGCCAGGTTCGTATGTTCACAAAACGTTTCCAAACTGAGCTTATGCTGCTGCAGAAGGTTGAAGTGCCACCAGGCTTTTATCTTTTAGGTCTAAATCACCATCAGTACTAGACTGTATTAGTGTTAGGAGGTGGAAATATCAGTATACAGAGAGCCCAGATTCTGAATAGGTGGGTTTTTAGTCTGTGACAGTCAGCAATCCTGCAGTTAAGACAGTAGTAGGGAACTCACTGCATCACTTGGGGGCAAGGGTAGAGAAGAGTCACCCAACACGTTAACATGATGACCCTTCCACGAAAGGACTACTGGATGCGAGCCAGGCCGTCTTGTCCAACATCAGTGCTTGACCTCACAAATGCTATTTTGGCTGAATGGGCACAAATTCCCACAGACACACTCCAAAATCTTGTGGAAAGCCTTCTCAGAAGAGTGGAGGCTGTCATAGCTGCAAGGGGGGGCAACTCCATATTAATGCCCATGGTTTTGGAGTGGGATGTCCAATAAGCTCATATAGGTGTGATGGTCAGGTGTCCATATACTTTTGGCCATATAGTGTATGAAACAGGCCTATTGCAAGAGTACACACACAAGGCATGGCAACTCAAGGGTGAGCAAAGACATGAAAAAAGGCAGGGCTTACATGTCAGGAAACACAGGTGTAAACAATAACTAATCAACACAGGTGAAAGACATTAACTAAATGAGATATAGAACACAGGAAATTATGTGGTCATCTGGTGGCCAACCCAGGAAGCAACAGTTACATTCCTGACACAATCTTGCAGCTAGTCTACTGCTGACACTGTAGTGGGACTGGAAGTTAAAAGTATGATGACACAGTCAAGGTTTGTTTCTGAGGAATCAGAAGGTCAACAGTGTCATGAGATGACTCTAACTATAGTTGTACAAGTACAAGTTGCTTTATGGTGGATAACCTTAAAGATCAGTAGAAATAATCACACAAAATAAAAAAGGAGAAGAAAAAAATTCTTTAGTTCATTTTTTGATTTATTGCAATAAACATGGGAGCAGCAGAATAAAAATGTTTTGGCTGTAAAGCCTTTGTTAATGTGCAAAGTCTTTTCTGTTCTAAATAGTCAGCAACTGTGTGCTGTTCCTTGGTTCAGGGTGACAACTCAACACTGTGTAATCGTGAATTAGCACTTCAACCTAAAAGGTATATAATTGATAATTAACAAAAAAACCCCAATAAGTACCAATACGTCCACCACCTTAGAAAACAGAGGTATGCATTGTAAAAGATGCCTGTCTAATCAGGCGGGAAGGAAAAAACAAACAACCACCAACAATAGGCAACCATGAAAAAATGAAATGGAATAAATTAGCTTTCTTAAAGGAAGTCAAAGGATGCTGCAGTTGAAACCGTGCATTAGCCTTAACGACCGACTCAACGCCACTGATGCAATTGTACATAAGGATTGAGCTGGTAGGAAAAAGGCAATCTGTGCACTTCTTTGTAAAAAGATTGGATCTAGGCATGGTACGGACTTTATCCGATTTAAGGTTTTAAAACTTAACCTACTGTGTAACCGTTGTTGTTTTTGCGGTTCATCACCCCCAACACACACTACATACATGTACACCTCGTGACCATAGTTATATACATTCAAGATAACCAGAAAAAGTCAGCCAAAACAAAACAGTTTGCAGCCTGTGATTGCTGTTTATCCAGGCATAAACTCCCAATGAAGCCTTTACATTACATCATAATATGCAAAATCATTACTAAAGTTTTTACCCTGAGTTTCAGGCAACTGCCATCTGACTTCATGTATCATTTTGCACATCTCTGAATTAAGAATGCAAAATGCATAGTTAGTCTTATTGCATGTATCATAGTATTCATAAAAGCTTCCTAAAAATATTATTGTACATGATTTTAGAAGTGGATATGAATAGAGGGTGAAGGTGTATTTTTCAAAATTATGATGTAATTGTCTTTGTTGTCTTTTTATCAACATAAATGACAGTATGTAAGGCTGTACACATGATCAAGTGTCAAAGGTAAATTTTGAATTCAGCCTTTCAGTCTCTAGATGAATCTCGTTATCTTTGACTTTCACCTCAGTGAACTCCTTTTCAGTTCCTTCCATTTTCAGGCTCTGGCTTTTCATCCGCAGTTAATTCAGCCATATTTATAACTGTTTCGTTATTGTTTAAATGTTGATTTACCAACTTCTTTTTCTCAGTTTCCGTCAGTAGCTCTTCCTCCCTTTCCGCCTGCTGTATGTCTTGTTTGTGCTTTTGTAGCTTTCCTGCCTTCTCTGCTTTTGACATTTTCCAGAAATATTTAAGATTTTTCTCAGGGTATGTAACCTTTGCAAGAGGTAGTTTATGTATATTTTTGGTTTCTGTGGTGATCAACAAGAAGGTGAGAGCGGACAGGCAGAAGGGCCAGGTACAGGCAGGCAAGCCAAACTGTAAAAAGATAAAGAATGAAGTCATCCAGGAGCTCATATGTAACCCATATATTTAAAGAACAAAAATGCCAACTTATCATCATTTCCTCTATTCCAGAAAGTAGGTTGGATAGCTGAGAAAATTAAAATAGCTTGTCTTAAATATTTTTTTATGAAAAACAATCTACAGTAATCAGTAAAAAGAGGAAAAGAGCTGTGAAATATTCAACGCTGGCTTTAATTTACTTACTGTGGAAATTACATTTGTGATTGCAGAGCTCAGGTATGCACAGAAAAATGCTGCAGAGAAAATATGAGAGGAAATTTGGAATAACAGGCATCCATATACATTTTAGAGAAATGCTTACTGTACAGTTACAAGGTTTACTGCTGGTATTGAGGAGACTCACCACAGGCAATGGCCAGAAGATGAGACTGCCAGGTCAGCACATAAAACATCCCTCCAATTGCAATACAAGCCAAAACACAGTTATAGCCCCATAAGCCAAAGTAGATATTCTCAAAAGGTGAGGCCAGTGCAAGACCTGAAAGACCAATCAATATGATGTAAATTATTCATGGTAAACCTGATATAAAAAGTAAGCAAAATACATTAAAAACATTGTAGTTGCCTGCAAGTTCCATGCTGTTCTGTGAAGACTGTGTAGTAATATTGTAAGGGTGGTTCTGTCTTGCTACATCCCTGCTATTTCTGGTATAGAGAATGTATGAAAGTGCAGTTTCCTTTCCACATTTGAAGAACCCCAAATGTAGTTTATCATCAGACCTCGATAGTGCAAATGCCCCTGCAGCCCTGCCCACATCCACATGTCTTTGCAAGCCAAGCATTTAGGTCTCAATGTGAAAAGTTTTTTTTTATTTGAAGGTGGGTCACACAATTATTTGAAGCGCTTGCCTGACACCATGCCAATGGTTGAACCAATAATCGCATGTAAGCAAGTGATTGGGGAGGAAATGAACAAGGCAGCGATGAAAATCCCTCCTGTCCACGGGTTGTCACATCCATACACTTGTCCGATACCAACTGGTACTGCTTGAAAAAGCTGAAAAAGGACAAGAGACAGAAAGAAATCAATAACATCTTCAGTGAAATTTCAGTTGATTTACAAAAGGGCACAGTTCTCATCATGTTTTGAAGAGACAGCATAACACGGATTGACTCAACGTACATAAGCGGCCAGTTGTCATCTCTCCTCCTCTGTTTACCACTTATGTAATCAATGTTATCCTTCATTATAAAATGTGGCATTTCCAGTTCAGATGAATTGTACAAAGACAGCATCAGTGTCAGACTGCACTCATTTGTATGTGCAAGGCCAGTGTTTCTCAACCCATGCTACTGGAAGCATATCCTTTGAACTGGTTTTGACACCAGCTGAGCTCCCAATCTATGAAGCTTGATTGAGCTGTTATTGAATAATAGTTGTTATTTAATTTCACCTAACAATTATCTGCTGTCCCTTATTTAAGATATGAGCTATTGGAGGTTTTTGTTCTGTCACAGGATTGCGAGCAAAGTTTTTCTGCCAAGGATCTATTCAGTTATGCTCCTTAAACAGACAGGCATTCAGCTTTACTGACTACGAGTTACTTCTGTTTCCAACAGCACACAGCTTTCACAAAAAATATTCATTAACAAAACTACTTTCCCAGACCCAAATTAAGGGTACTATTAATCTACCTACAATTTTGAGTGGAGATTTTGAATGGCTTAATTTTGATGTGGAAAACTAGCCCAGTGTTTTCTGTGCAGTGACTTAAGCAGTTACTTACTAGAAAGTAACAATTCATATAATTGGTACATTTTATATAGCAACTAAGTTCTAACTACATATAGTAACAAAATACTTACATGGGCATTTCCTTTATTTCTCAGAGGACTACATGTTTTGCTGTTTGAGATAAAGTTTGAGTAATTTTAAGTAATCTGTCCAGTGGTGAGTATATGTTATGTGAAGTAACCCAATATAGCTAAAATATCACAACTTGTATTAAATCAGTATGCTGCAAAGCCTTGGCATTGGCTAAGTTTAATGCATTTGTTGCTTTTGCCAGCATTAAACTCGAATGTGACAGCAATTTTTTATTAATGAATGTCAGATTTTTCTACTGTGACAATGATTTTGACCTTAAAATAACAATGTTAACAACCTTTTGCTGGTCAGCTGTTATTTTCAAACCGAGCAGCCACCCCTTATCCTACGTTGCAGTGAAGTGTACACCATGTGCGTTGTTGAGAGCAGGGGATAACATGACAATGGATTGACACATCGTCATCAAGCGATTGGTTTTACTTTGCCATAATTAATCTTGCAATGGAGAGATGAGCACCATGAGCTCAGGAAACTAACTTTATCATAGGATACATGCCAATGATTTAGCACGTCAACCATGCATCATAATTAACCCTGCATGATTGTGCAGCTCAGTTGGAATGGGAACCAGCAGGCACAGGACCAGGGTTGGGATACACTGTAGTGGGCTCATCTGGAAAATTCAGTCACATTCCCTTTACCACTAACCTTGGCTATGTCCACCTCTGACCAGGTTATGTTTGGGAGGGATGACCTCGGCTGAATAAGGACCTGGGGGAAGTGATGGTTATAGTGGCCAGTGGCCACCATGTGCAAGCAGACTAGGATGTTGAAAGGAAGGGTGAAGACTGGAAGATCCCATCTGCTGTTGATTGATGCCAAGGCACTGGAAACTATTGGGCTTGGAAATGTAGAAAGCAACTGTATTGGTAAATCATCTATTGCAGTTAGAGACAAACACTTTATACAGAAACATTAATGATCAGAGTTTAATAATTAATAATTCAATGAAAGTCAGTGACTACATCAAGTGTTAGCACTAGCTCAGTGCTAGTGTTACTGAGCACTTGTAATATAGACTTGAAATACAGTCACTCACCATGCCATTGACATGACGATATTTGGAAGTAAAAGCCACCAATACCAGTCCCCCTTATCAGAGAAAACTGCCATCAGAAGGCCGACCAGGATGCCATTGTAGCCATACAAACCAGCAGCTATGGCTTCCCTAAAAAACATTTTGTTCCAAGTTGCAAACTGCTTAAAGGAACAATTCTGACAAAAGAACCAATTTTATAATTATCAAATTATATCAACTATTGTCAGTCATAATTATAGGGTGAACAATTTTTTCCAATCTGTATGATCACAATCAATCGTCTATCATATTATGTGTTAGACATTGGCACAGTTATTTTGATAAGAATTGCTTTGACAACTTGCAGTTCATCCTGCTATGATTCAAAATGGTTATTCATTTGGCCTTAAAAGGTGTCACCTAATTATGACTGGTTAAACAGTAAAACAGTGTAAATCCATAAAGAAACCATACTAAAGCCCACCAGCTGCAGGAAATGCCTCTATTTGTGTCAATACATATTTATAATATATTTCTGTATGTATGTACAGGTAGTCACTCCCAATTAGACATTAATATCCCCGAAGAGACAGAAGCTGGTAAAGTACCTGCTTTGTCTGAGAATGAGGGCTGATACGGTGGCAAACAGGGTTCCCACAAAGCCATTAACAGCCCACCACCGGTTCTGCAGTATTAATCCACCAAATATGATCATCCCACTCAAGGGGTTGTTGACAAATACGACCTGAGCTGCTCCTCGAAGCACCCAGTCTAGAAGCTGCAAAAGGAAGAACTGCCCTAGATATTAAAGAAAGAGGAAAAGCTCATTATAAACATGTAACAATGTTACATGGACTGTGGTGTGATCAGTGCACTTCCACAACACTGAATGAAGACTGCTGCAGTGTTAATTAAGTGTGGTGAGCTTTTAATCAACAGAAAAGGACCTGAACATGAGATGCTCTAACAATATGAAGGTCTACTTTCAGAGGCTAGCGATAATGATAATCACATAGGGGCTTATCCAGACTTGAGATACACACCTGGAAACCCCATTCTATAGAGGGGTTGAGTGGTTCCACGGAGAATTGAACAGCTCTGTCACTACTTTGTTTCAACTACTGCTGCAAATTCAGACATGGCCCGTCCCATAAGGGAGAAGCATGTTTGGGGAAATTTTTGCCCAGGATGAGGGCATTTTGCTTGAAATCATGATGTGTCTCATTATTTTCCAAGATACAGACATTCTGACCCAACAGTGTTTGCTCTCCCTGACTCTTACACACACGAAAAGGGTGAATAAATTGTGCGCCACAGAAGTGACAGTGTATAAACAATGCTTTGGTAATTAGACAGGTAAAGCGTAGTTAAAATACAAATGGCAGTTTCTGTTTTCCATCTATCACATTCTCACGCATTTTATAGAATTATTCATAAAATTGTGAATATTTACTTTAGAAAACACATAATATTCTCTCTGAGGTCTGAAATGTGGAGCCCCAGAAGGCAAATTGAATTCATTGGTCACATATGTAAAAAGCTAGAAAAAAGATTTTATCCATGTATAATAATCATGCTAGAGTTTTGGACAATAACAGTGCTCCACAAACATCTAGCGGTAAAATCAGCTGAGAAAATGTCTACCTCTCTTTATTTTTTGCAACACAAATATAAAAAGTCTGTCTGCAGTACATTGCACAGATGTATTAAAAACATATGTTACCCATTCAAATACATGAACCACATCAACCAGAATGAAAATTTTCATAATCATTTTTATAGGCACACTGAGATTAGTTCTATGTTCATTTGTTTTTTAAGGATGTCTTTCAATGTATCAAACTAAATTGCTTGTAAGATTTAGCATGACAAGCGCTGTGATTGTAGTTTGCATCAGTAAAATCAGAAAGCCACTCTTCTTGTTCTACTCCAGAACATGCCAATGCCTGTCAGTAAAGTCTTTAGTCTCTAGTTGAAGGTTACTGTGAGCAAGCTCTCACTTTTCATCCATTCTCCAAAGACCTCCATGTCCCCAGAGATGTAGGAGACCATTCTGAATATCGTAGCCTTGGCCCTCTGAAATGTGGAGGGGACTTCTGCCTGTTGGTTCTCTGTCTTCTCCAGTGCCTTGGGGTATGGTGATGTCTCAGGAATAGGGTTTGCCATTAGAGGTTCCAACTCCTGCAAGATATCTAGGTTCAATTAATTCACACTGGATTCAAACCTATTTGATGCTGTCTATGCATTCTAAAACTAACCAACCTAGCCTTCTTTTCCCTTTATTACCACTCTAACCACTCCACAAAAGATTTTAAAATTACACTAAATGGTTGATATTTAACTGTATATGAAGGAAAGCAGTCATCTTACCTTAAAGTTTTTGGCAGATGAATATTCAGAAGCTGATATTTTGTAATCTCTGTTGTAACTGATGAAGCTTGCGATCCTCTTATGAGTATCCTAAAGAATACAGATAACAAGCATAAGAAACAGAAATGCATTTTTGTTTTTTATTAAGATATATCACATAACATAATTTTTTTTACCTTAAGGCTTGTGGAACTTCCAGCATGTATGCATTTTATGCATGGATACTGGTTGTAGTGCTGTCCAGGCATAGTTCATTACACATTATTGACAGTTTTAACTACCTTGTGTTGCAGCATAATTCGAAGATGGGTGCCCCTCTGCCTCCATCTGGGGGCATGAATATGACAATACCCTCGGATTCCATACACTTCCAAGTGTCTCACATACTCTAACAGGATTCGCACTACGAACCAATACCTGTGGTCACTGTACATACTGTTTGCAAAGCTACCTTTTCCTTCTTTGCTACAACCAGCTATCTATTACAAACCACAACTCCGTGAACAAAATAGGAACGATAGCAAGTAAGATTAGTGAGGAACAGTTTGAACAGTGAGAACTGTACATGGATAGGGTCAGAAAGACCGGGGAGAAAATCTCTACAAACCACAGTCCTCTAAACATTGAATGTTCACTTATGTTATTAGACTGCAGTTCTAGAACACCAGTCTACAACACAACTAAAGTCCACAGTACTTTTTCCCCATGAGCAGTAAATACATCAAACAAAGCTAACATTATTAAGACTGATGTGGGCCTCACATCCTCCCATTTGCTGCTAATCTGTACTTCTGTGTGATTCTGTATCATCCTATTTATGTGTGTTTGTATGGCCATGCTTGATCTTTGTGGGATGCAAGACAAATTTCCTCAGTAGGCATGACAATAAACAACCAAACAATGCCTTCATTTCTCTGGAAGAAATCACCCTGTTTTGATTTCTGCCACCTCAATGTTGTGCAGAGACTTATTGTGCTGTGTTGCACCGGTGCCACCACCAGTCTAAAGAGTCCTTTCGCTTCTCATTTTTATGGACAAAAATACAGGCTACTTCATGAAGAATATCCTTAGCTATATAATATCAAGATCAACCCAATCTGGCTATTATGCTACCCTACCACCCAGCTATATTAGGTCAGCTAATTTGGCAAGCAAGCATAGCTAAATGCAACAGCCCGATTTGCAGACTAACCTTGCAAACTTGAGATTTGAGCATTTAATGACCATTTAAAAGTGCAATGTAGATCCATTTCGTAAATGCAACAATACATTCAATGGTGTGCATTATCTTGATTTTTTGCACTCTGTGATGCTGGGCAAAGTTGGGTAAATAATTGCAGTAATGCATACCCTCTAATTTATTAATACTTCAATAATTCAGCAACAAACTAGAAAGTGAGCAAATTAGCTAGCAAGCTAACTTTAGTTGCATCACCAGGATTTTCTCCCCTTGTCCCACCTCCCTGGCTCCTCTTTTGTGTTTTATGCTGTTTCCATCACCCACCCAACTGCACTGTCCATCATCACTGTCCTCTACCTCCCACCAGGTCCTTTGGGAAGCTTTCTGGAAGAGCTGGATGTCCTGATCAGCTCCATTGCTGACAGTGGGATCCCGCTTATTTTTCTGATTGACTTCAACATTCCACCTAAGAACTTCCAGACTTCCAGCCTCCTCTTCCTGCTCCAGTCATTTCACCTTTACCTTCAGCCATCACCTGTCACTTGTGAAGCAGGAGACCAGCTTGACCTTATTTTTCTAAGGAGCTGTACCACCTCATGGACACCCTGCTGCATCTTTCCAATCAGTATTCCTGTCCTTTATTCTCACCCTTGCTGCAAAGCCCCTGCAAACTGGACCTTCCCTTTCAGTCACCTGTCACTGTAACTTTAACAGTCTATCCCCATCTGCCCTATCCTCTGGGATGACCTCATCACTCCCATGAATAGAAACTTTCTCAGTTATGTCACCTGACTCTGCTGCATCCTCTCTCTCTTGCCCTCCCTCTCATCTGCTCTCGTCTGTTTTCAGGACTGTTTCCAGCATTCCCCCCAGTCCATGGGTGTCACTACCTACTCAACCCAACTCCTGGTACAAGCCCTGGTTCCCTCCTGCCTAGACTAGTGCAACTCCCTCCTTGCTGCTCGCCCTACATGTGCGATCATACCCCTGCAGCAACTTTTGCCAGTGAAAGGTTAACTGTCATGTTTAGATATTCTCACTAGTCATTTATAGCCAGAGGTCCGACATGATTCTGAACACTTCTAAGTTAATTTGTGTTCTCAGACCCCACAACTACTGACAAGCACTGTTTGAATTTTGTTGTGCAGGTGGCTTCCAGCATGATTTATACTCACAACTGTGTTAGCTGAATGTTCTGAAGATCTTCTGAATCTCATACTATGCCATTGTGCTCAGCAAGAAGCCAAGCCTAGCTGACTAGCTAGTGACATTTACAGAAACACGTTCACATCACATCAGCTATGCTAGTTAGCTAGGAAGCTGCTATTAAATACTTATTAATATTAGTGTCTGATAAGCTAAACTGATAGCAAGCTTTTGAAATTAAATATTACCTATGCTAATATGGTTCCAATTTCAAATTTGCATCTGATCACTGAAAGAAAATAAATTATTGGTAGCTACAGTATGTAGGTGCCTAACAGTTGAAAAAACACAACAAATTAACTTTGAGAATTAACTTGACCTGTTAGTTAGCAACATTAGCTTGAAGATTAGCAGGATGTTTCACTACACTCCTGATTTGTTTATATATGCTTCTGCTTCTTTTTGGAATTTAGTTTTTAAATGCATCAATCTAAAAGACAAATTAAAGCATGTGACCATGCCATTTATGCAATATGCATAAATGCAGTCTATGCAATAAAACAGAAAAGTTAATAAACATTTTTTATTATTATTAAATTATATAAATTAAATAAAAGATTCAAATACATACAGTAATTTATGTGGAACGCAGAAAAGCATGAATGGATGCATACATTCATACATACACAAATTGATTAACAGTAAAAAGTCATAGTTACCTACCCTAGGCAAGAACCAACGCACCAATGTGTCGTTGTCTGTGAGGAATGTTCCATAAGTCAGTTATCCTGAAGAAGGTTAACCTTCCTTAGTTCTCAACCCATCGATTTATAACCCACCATATTGCTCCTCCCCTCTTCCGCCTCTCTTCAGAAATGATGGGTTGCATCACACACATGCTTATGTAAGGAATACAACATACACAGCCCATTATTTGCAGACTCCACAGACTTGTCTCTTGGTTTTTCCAAAACTGTGTTCTCAAAAATGTCATGTTGTTGAATTTGGCTGTAATCAATCAGGATCATGTTGGCTTAAACAGAACTCTTTGTTGAGTCATTGCTGTCACTCAATATACACAGAAAGGCATAGAAACTAGTGGTCACCTCTGTTTTAAAATTAAGCTGGCCATGATAAACCCGTGCTACTGCATAGCCATGAGCAAGCTGTCTGTGCAGGAATCTGTATCCTGTGTTATTTTTGGTTGAGACACACACAAAGTCAAAGGGATACTGAAAGCGTTTACTTATGTAAAGGAAAAATTTATTTGCCAAGTTGTCTTTAGCCAGGACATTTGTAATTGTCAGAATGCAAAGTGTAAGGATTCCTGCTTGCTAAATAACCTTTGAATGACTCTTTATGCAATATTGGTGGTACTGTGAAGATAGACCATTTTTCATCAAGAGTAACTAATGATAATAAGGATTTTGAAACCTGTCATGGCAGGCAGGATGTAATGTGGAACATCTACAGAAACAGCAGGATGTCAGCAGCAGCAGAAAACAGCAGAAAAATTTAAAGAAAAGACCATTTCTAATATTCTTTCATGAAAACTGAGGTGGGAAACAAATGATTTTTGAATTCAACATTCCTGAATTCAAAAGTCTGCTGTCTTTGGGGTTATGTCATGACAGCAAGACATTAACTGGGCTTTAAAAATTCATGCTGGATTGGCCTTTATTAGAAAATCAGAACCATTTACAGGATTCCAAGCATTAAGTGCATACAATGGTCTGGAAGGTGTTCCTACATATTCTGAACTTATGCAGACTGTCATGGTTGAAAGAAATTGTCATCTATTCAGCAACAAAAAGATGGGCAACCGAGTGACTAATGAACGATTAGTGTATTAATTGAAATTGGGCTTTGTTTCCCTGTGGGAGGGGAAGAATATGATGCAGAAAACTCACCAAGATACAGCATTATGCGGTTAATGAAGTGAAGTGTGACATTTCATTCAGGAGTATGTGAATAAAAACAATCACGTTTTGTTCAGATTTGCAGAGGAATGTCCCTTTTGTAAATATGTTTAAGCTAATATTCATTGTATTTATGACTAGCTATAATTACAACAGCAACAAAGGCAGTGCATGTTTGATGCTGTCCACAGCTTGAAAGTCCCTTTTCTCTCTGCAGGATATTGGTTTACACTCCTGCTGTAATTGCTTTGCAGACCCCCTCCTTCACATGTCGTTCCAATATTTCTGTTCAGCAATTAGTCTGGTCGTGTTTTCCAACATCAATAAACAAATGACGGAAATTTTTCTGTAATATCATTACCCAGCAGCCCTACAGTTGAACTTCCTCCATTTGTTGATATATATGGGAAAAGCCTTTGTAACAGATTCTTTCATGGTCAAACAATAAAAACAAACCCCAGTACAATCAATCGGTCCTCAGATGCACATGTATTGCAAATGCTATTATTGTGCCAAATGTAATCATTTAACAGCAGCAAAAGATTCACATTTACAATTTAAAGGGTCCATTACATTACATATCATACAAGGATGGCAGGTGTACTCAGAAACAGGAATAGGCTAGCTACAGTTGCTGGTAACATTAAATGTCTATTGACACTACACCCGGACAGTGCTGTCCACAGCACTGTATCTCCTCAGACAGGCTCAACTGCAGCACCTTTTGCAGGGGCTCTCAAAGTTTGTAGTACTAGACCACTGAAATTCTGGACTGCAATGTTCATTCTTAAGAGAATGAACTGTTTATTCAAGATAGATATTTGCTTAAAAATATAAACTACAGTTCAGTCAGAGATGTTTGGCATATTCATCACACATGAGTTGTTGGGTCACAAAACATGACCTTTGTATTGCATATTAAAGAACAGTACATTGCTGATAGGGCCTACATATGCATCAGATATTTTTTCATTGACCTAGGTCACACGCCTTGCCAAAGATAGCTTCCAAACATGCCTTTCATCCATGTGCATAACTTCTCACAGCATTGATTCAGCCCTTTCATGTCTGGTGCAAGTTAGGGATTGCTTCTAGATGTAAGCTTTTCGTAGTTCTTGGTCGCTGACCATGCACAAATCACTAAACAGTATTTACATAGTAACATTTGACAGAATTAATTGATTCCTCTCATATTTATTCATTGCATGTTTTTCAGGCATGGTCCCTAGATGTGTTTTTGATCGTAGATCAAAGTCCCCTGCAATTCAAGCTGAAAGCCTTGCAGCAGCCTCTAGCACTGAAACACTTTAAATATTTTAACATAACTGTGTGTTATGTGTTAGATATGGACAAGGGGAGAAGAAAGATTTCACACTCATTCCATGTCAAAGGATCTAAGGAGAAGAGTTTTCAACACCACCAACCAGAACTTGCTGGATCAGATGGTACAAAGCCATGAAAGAGGTGACCCCTGACCATTTGTTTGTTTCAGGTACAGGAAACATCAGTAACAAATATAACTGACTTGGACAAAATTAATTTACTTTTATTCATGCAACCATTAAAATTTTTCACACACACACACACACACACACACACACACACACACACACACACACACACACACACACACACTAGGGATGCAACGGTACAGTGGGCCCACGGTTCGATATGTATCGTGGTTTTGGGGCCACAGTAACGGTACGGTTTTGGTATCTTTATATTTAAGAAAAAAATAAAAACACGTCAATTCGTGTGAACGAATTACAGTTCACAGCCCATCTTTTCTTAAGATATAGAGGAGGCTCCCTGCATATACAACAAAACTGGGAAAGAGTTTCTGAGAAACTGGATGATCACTGTTCATGCCTGCAGACCTCATCTTCCCATCTTTGACTACACTGAAAACCACTGCAAATGAGACAACCTCATTACATAATTAATGAGCTGAATTGCTTTCAAAGTCCCTTCCTCTGTTAACTTACAAATTCCTTCACAGCCAAGAGACAGATGAGGTAACTTTTAAGCACATAGTCAAGCAGGTCACTGCTCTACAGCATCAGATTTTTTTTCTTTAAAACAAGTAAACATAAATCATTCATTCAGCCAGAATTTTAATATTAGGGAGTCATGAAGAAGAATGTACTCACCACTCGGTCCAGCCTTTGACATAAAAATTCCAACTGCGGGTTCTCGGTATAAATCCAATCATTAACTATTGGTGTCCTTCCTTTACAAGTGCTGAAGGAGTTGTGGTATGCCTGCTGTGTCATTACAGTACCACAATACTACCTATGAATAATTATAACCTCTCATGTAACTCTGCTATGCAACTTTCTAACTAATATCGATGACACATATTATACAGTACAGGTATAATACTACAGAGCGCACTAACTTACCAGTGGCCAATGTTGAGTTTAACTTAAGTATATAACAGACATGAAGGAAACACCCCCTACCCTGCCCTGCACCCATTGCCTGCTTGCATTTTCCTCCTATGAAATGCCTCCGTTTTGCTCCCTGTCCCTGAAACTGTGGTTTTGCAGCAGTGCACAGCAGTGTGCCACCTTTTCTCTGCCTGGAGGATTACAGGCTTTGGAAAAAGATTATGTCAGGAGGTCTGTTACTTTGGGGAAAAAATAGCCTTGCCTTTGGGTATTTTTGAAGCATTTGTGAAAACAACACCTTTGAAAACAAATGTGATAACAATTCCTCCATGTTATTCTCTCTCCCTCTCACACACTCACATTAGCTTTCTCCAGCCCCCTCTCTCACTCACTCACTCAAACACTCACACACACACACACACACACACACACACACACACACACACACACACACTCACACACACGCTTGCACTCATCACAAGTTCATGTGACCTTGAAGGTTTCATTAAATCTCCAATGCAGATCTTATTCTGAATAATGCTATAATGCTAAAATTGGTCAGTCAGAACACTCACAGGGGACATTATAATCAAATGGCTGTGTCATTTCTTCTTGTTTATGAGTAATTTGCAGCAGATTACTAAACAAACAGATGGGATACAGCTCATCATGGACTTGAAGGAGGTTCCATATAGTGCACTCAAGAAATTAGAATTGAGTCCGCAAGTACTGATATCATATACTGGCTGTGTAACCATAAAAATGAAGACGCTGAAACCAACTTAATTTCTACCTGCTAGCTTGTGGAAATGGAGTAATTTGTAAGCCTTTTATCTGCAGGAGCCAAATGTTCAGGTAACTTTAAAGGTGCCAGATATGTGGAGGAATTCATTTTTCTCCTGAGAACTTTGCGAAAAGTGTCCCTACTATTTTAATATTAACAAACAACATTGAGTAAGGCAAGCCCTAAAGAGCTCTGCAAAGATAAAGGTCCAAAGATAACTTTTTCTTTTCTATGCTTTTCCCCCTTTATGTAACCCTGTCTTTTTGGAGTTAGCAATTGTATATTACACACATTTCAGCACAACTTCTGCACACATTCAGGAGCACTGAAGCTTGACGTGTGCAATTATCCGTATACAGTCACACACAGGAAATAGTTATTTTTCGCAATACTGGTTACAAAATGCACTACAGTGACCTGAGTACCAACTTCAGAGCCTCTCCCCCACTGACATTGTCTGAGCAAACTAGCAGTCACCTGGTAACTTGCAGGATGTTTAGCCAACCTATATACCCATATCCCTGAAGGAACAAAGCCAATTTGTTCCAATGCTGTGGGTTTCGGTCACTGTTGGCAGATGACATGGTGGATTTCAAAGTCCAGCCTGCACTCAAAATGAGCACCTTTCTGACTGAGCCACCAGGTTATTCTTTACAATTGTCATTAATTTAGAAATTTTGTATTGATACAGGAATTGCTGAACTGCCCTTGTGAAATGTGTAAATTCATTCACCTGAAAATTGCGTGTGAATTCGCTGCAAAGGTCCTCATATTGCAGGAGAGGTTGTTACAGTTGATTTTTAGTTCTTTACTTTTACCTTCTTTGATTTGTATGTGTATAAGCACTCTGGTTACATCATCTGTCATGCTAATGAGTAGGCGGAGTTGTTAGTGGCAGAGTCGCAAGAGACAGTGCTGTACATGGTTACCTGTTAATTGCCAATGGTTTCTTTCTCCTATCAACTGATCAGTAATACAGCTTATGTCCTTTCTTCTATTCTTGTATAAGGGAAAAGCTGTGAAACGTAACCTTATATGGTCTATTAATGCTAAGTAACAAATACTAATATTAAGAGAACTTACATTTCTCTGTGTGATTTCCTTTACTTTGTAGAGGTAATTTGCCGTCTTTTAATGTTTTTTTATACATTAATCACAGTCATTATCATATTAATCATGATTATTGTTATGTTAACCACACTTATTGACATTAACTGAAGTTATTGATATATCATGCATGTGGAGGTCTGGAAGTGTATAAGAGAACCAGACAATACAATATGTTATCCTTAAACAAACAATATAAATCTTATTATACTTTGTATACATGTGAGCAGAAACTAAAAAAGAAGGGTCAGCAGCGTACAGGAGACTGTGGAAAGGTATGCAGCTGTGAGATGTCTTAAAGTAGAACTGAGAGGGAGTAGAGAATAGAACAATTCTACATGTGTGCCATAAGTTACAAAGTAAGCCCTGTTGTTGGGGAGGAAAATGGGAGTTAGACACTGTCTGGACACTGCCCAGAAGATGGACCTTGAGTGTAAGATAAAAAAAAATTGGACTCTGTGAGGAGGGGGTTGCAAACATTGGGGCTCTTTGTTTGTTCAGTGCTATACAAAAGACTGTTTAGTGCCTTATGCTTTTTGAGATAATCTTCCTGATGCTGCTGAGTGTGGATCTATGAGACTGTCTCCTGCAGATCTGCAATAAAGAAGTTGGACTCTGTCATTATTGTGTAGTGTTGTGTTCCTTCTGCCTAATTTTTGAATCCATTGTGATTTATTTATTGGCATTGATTTTATAGGTGAAGTTGGAGAGGGGGGACGAGAAAAAAATTTCTCCTACAACTTTCGTTGTACACGGCAGGGAACATCCAGTCAACACCTACAAAACACAACATTGCAAGGTCAACCACCAGATCCGTTATGTCCTGCCAAGTGTTTGGAATTCATATGATACTGTCAGAGTGGAGGACAGCAATTAAGTTTACTGGCATTGGAAAACCCACGGTAAGGACCACACCAATGCTGCCAGCAAAGTTGTAATGGCAGTCTGTTCAACAGGATGACAGTCATGCATTCCAGGTTCAAGACAAGATTATCTGTTGTCCCAACACTCATCTGGAGCCTGAGTACCCCACAGCAATCACATGCCTTTAAAGTACAGGAAGTGAATTCATAATCAGATCACCAAGCACTGCAAAGCACATCCATCAATAATTGTTTTCCTTTGTTGTCCCACTTTTAATTGTGTGCATGTGTGCTTTTGCAATATAATTGTATGAAACGCTTGTACAGATCTGAAATTGTAATGGAATGGGGGGAGGTACCGTAATGTGGACATGTGTAATAATTTGTTTTATCAATATAAGTGAGTTATCTTCAAACTCAAAACTGTGAGTGTTATATAGCCCTAAAAGATGGGCTGTTAACTGTAATGCCTGTTCCATTTGTGTAAATCTGAACAACATGTTGGTATATTCCATGATATTTAGACTTTTGCGAAGCTAAGCACTCACATTTTTCTTGCACAGATCACCTGTGTGATACAAGACAGAGATGCAAGTGAAAAGCACATTTGTAATTTTGTACAATAATTCAAACATATTTCTAAACACTGTAAGGGCCTCTAACATCATACTGTCATTATAGTTTGATGTCGATGGTAGGTTAAATGTCAGATCAATCTTGAAAAAGTACAGTAAACTTGAATCTTTGTAAAACAAGAGTGCATCCATATAGGAGAATTTAAAAGAATTGATTAGTTTTGTCCTGGATTGTGCACTGATATAGCTGCATGGATTAAATCCTGTAGAGCACTATAATTCCCTATGTCGTCACATGGCTAACTGTTGTGATCCGAGTAAAGGTAACAAATTCAAGACACACCCTGTAAAAGGCAAACATGGAGTTGAGAATGGTATACTGCTGAATTTTTCCATGAGGAGTTGTGCAGGGGTAATCACCACTAGTTCTATATTCAGATCAGGTGCTGCATATGATTTGATGCATATCCTATGATTAGTACACATACGACTTACATTGTTCTACTTCAAATATATGCCCAAAAATCCATCACAGACTACTAAGAGAAAAGTCATATTTTCATAAAGGCATTCATTTCTGCCGATGAGGTGGCAAGTACAGTTCCTTGGAGAATGGTTCATTTAAAGTGAACCCTGTGGCACTGAGGATCTTATTACAAGGCTTAGTAGGTCATTAGGGAGTGGTCTAACTAGACAGCTAGAGCTGGACCAGTGGTGGATTGAAAATCCCACATATGTGTTTTTAAGGTCCTGCCAAAGTTGATCAGTTTTAATACTTCATGACTCCACATTTACATTTACATTTATTCATTTGGCAGACGCTTTTATCCAAAGCGACGTACAGAAGTGCAAATAGTGAGCAAACAACAGGCACAAGAGCAAGATGTGTACAGGAGAGCAAGATGTGTACACATCTTGCTCTCCTGTCCCACATAATGGGAAGGCAGGGAACTTTTTAGTTGGGAAAATCTGGTAATGAGATTTCCATATGATTCAGTCACATTAATTGCTTAGCAGATGTTTTTATCTCTCCATAGGTTGGATATTTACTGAGGCAATTCTGGGTTAAGCCCCTATGGTACAGCAGCAGTGTCCCAGTAAGGAACTGAAAACACACCCTTGTGATTACCTTACTCCATACCACTACACCACACGGCTGTCCCATGATGGCCCAGAGGGCATTTTCACGGTTTCATAGGTGTGATAGTCATATAAAGCTTTGCATGGAGAGCAAAGCCTTACCAACAATGAGTGGGCTTAAAAACACACACACACACACACACACACACAACAAATCAATATAGATAGCTGATATATGAATACAGATATTTTAATGATCTTCGTTCACTCTCCTCATTCCCTCTCTTTTCACAGTATTACAATTACATCAGGAAAATGCTTACAACATATTAAAAATACAAGCAAATACTTACATTGAAAGCAGCTGAGGAGCGTATTTTGAAAAAGTTGGCGTGGTCAGAGAGGGGTAATGGTGACTCCAGGTGCTGCAGGGGGATGTGCTAGAGGTGCTGCATACACATGGGTTGCATTGGGACTGAGAGAAGGTGTGGATGGTTTCAGAGTTGTTGTCAATGTCTTGCATAATCAAATCAAAGAATCAAAGGGCACAGCAATTTAGACTATAACAATCGGGAAACGCTGAGGGCAGAGTTTGTGTTCACTTTACATCTGATCGCTTGGAAGATTTACTTGATTATCACTACAGGGTGATATCTAGGTCTAGAAATGTTTTTTTTTTTCATTTGAATAGCCCACAAGCCTTAGGCATTACTCCGTCATATTCCAGGTGATTTGGGAAATGGGCACTCAAGATACTACTGACAGCTTGGGAGTATCAAACAGATATTTAGTAAACTGAATAGGGGCGAAGGTAATTCCTGAAAAAGTAAATACCCACCAATCCATATGCTTGTTTTTAAACATTTTTCCCCTTTGTGCACACTTATTTTAGAATCCACAGTTGCATACCATAATAAGCTGGTCTCACTGCGACAACTTCTGCTCTCGTGCAGGAGTTCTGAGGCAAGACATATGTGTCTGTTTTTCACACTGGAAGTCACACAGCCCACTACAGTGGAGTGGGCACTCATTAGATAATAGATGCAACTTGCAGTCACACACAGAAAACAGCACCTGACAATTTGTAGGTGCTTCAGAACGCTGAGACATGCCAGCCCTGGTAACATATCAACCCATTTCCCTCGGGGCTGTAGGCTCCCGGTTATCGCCGATGACACAGCTGGGATCAAACCCAGGCCGCAGAACTCATTTCACACTCAAGGCAAGCGCCTTAACCATTGAGGTACTCAGGAGCCCCATATACGTGTTAAGGGGAAAGAATGCCTCCATTGTAACTGTCATAAAGGGACACAATACTGCATGTATATGAGTACATTAGTTCAACAGAATGGGAACCTTATGTTGAGAACCTTGTAGAGAAAGGGTCTCTACTCAATGATTTTATGAAAAATTAGAATAAAAGATTCAAGCATTTCAGCACAGTGTACTACCTACATCTTTGAAATTATATTATTCTGTTGATAATGTTAATATACTGAACATAAAACTACAGAAACTTTACAGAAACTTCTCAATTTTGCCAAATGGAGCTGTAAACATTGCTTCTTTTCTCGTTCAATAAATTTGACTTTACAGAAATGCAGGCCTTGTGTTAATCTTTTACTACACGTACCCTATCTACACAAAGGTCTGGTTGTTGGCCCTGTTACTTCATCTTAATCACACTCTGTATGTGTTTATATTATAATATTATCCTCAAGGGGGTGGGGCCTCCACGCTGACATAGTGAAGGGAGGTCATGAGCCTTCACCCTGATCTATGAGGGCACCCAGCACAAATAAATAATTAGGACTGTAAAATCAATCAAAATTGTCACCACAGAGAAGCCACCACAAACCTACTAGAGCTACTTTTCCTGTATGCTTCAGATTTTCAAACAGAATCCTGCCAAACACCTTTTTCAACACAAAGCTGCATGTAGAAAAATTGATTGCTTTCTTCTCAGTTCAGACCTCTGTTTCTTGCCATGCTTTTAAAAACTTTTGATTCATTTTTAAAGCAGTTTCCACTGATTTCTTTGATTGAAGGATCCTATGGCCTCTTTTGTTTAAAAAATGAACAAATCACAATGGCCCAATCCTTATGAAAATACATGAATGGATACATTGTAGCTGTCTTAATGATTATTACAGTGCCCTTGTAGAGAAGCCATTGGTACAAGACATGGAGGGTACAATGTGATTTAAAACTGACTCTCCAGAAGTTCAATGCTGAGTGTTCCCCTTCCATTCTATATAAAGGAGGGCTTGTTCATTGATGCTGCAAGTGCAGAACTGCAAATTCAAATTTATTGAAATAAATAAATAAATAAAAACCCACCTGATTTTGGTGGTGGGCCTGCAACAGGTGGAAGACAGGAAGAGTGTAGAATGTAGCTCTGGGGATGTAGTTTTTTGGGGAATGGGAATGGGTGAGTAGAGTCAACATGCAGCAGCTTAGATGCCTCCAGGTGAAAATCTCTGCATGTTCACTTTCTTGTAGACTAACTTAACTCCTTTCCTTTTTAAATACAGTGGTGTGGTATCCAAAAGTTATCCCTGTAAGAAACAATGTCTATGGGGAGCAGCAATTACAAATAATGTCAGATGATTCAAATAAGGAAGCAAGCTCAGTCTCTTGCATTTCTTCCTGGGTATTCCGAGATTCTTTTTCATCCCGATACTTTTCTCATTTGCATTTACGTCAATGAAAAGGCTTCTGAGAACACAGAACGCTATGTCACAGTCGTTCTCTGCATAGATTATTTATTTGTTCCAAAGCATGTTTCTTTCTTTTGTAAAAATGTTCTTGACACATTCTTGCTGCTGATTAACTTTGTGTTTTCAAAATTTCAATGGATCACATGCACAATGAGATTCTTTTAGTCTTCATTACAAGTAAAATGGCAAGCACTGTGATGAAAACTGAGCTCTCACATGTATTGAAAATAATGTAGTCTCCTGTGAGGTGTTTTCAATATGTTGGCAGTAAAGAATCTACTGAGACATTTCAACCCCAAGCAGTTTGTTACAGTCCTCTGTTGACTTCATTCTGTTTCCATGCAAATCTCATTAAAATGGCCACTAGGGGCCTGGTGATGTGACTTTATGAATCATTAAACAAATCTTGACAATAGCTGCCATTCCCCCAACAGTCAGCTACATTAGAGAAAGAAATTTTAACTTCTGTTTAATCTTACAGTTTGGTGTAGAACAAATTGTGCGGGACATAAAATATCATATGTTAACCACAAGATCATCCTAATTTTGTTGGCTTGATCATAACAGTTGTCATAATTGTCAAATCATATTAATGATTAATTATTACCCCAACCAGTATGAAGGAAAGACAAAGGACAAAAAACAAACAGTATATTTCATGAGTACGCTATAAATGAATTCAAGCATGGAGGATGAAAGCTGATTTGTTTAAAAAATCAATCAATAAATAACCATTTGGAATAACTGCACAAATAAATAAATAAATGTTGAGAAGAAATGTATACATAAATAAACATTGTTAATTTATTTCTGCATTGTTGTTCTGTATTTCTATATTTCTACATTAATTTCTGTGTCCAATATGTTCATGTGGTGGGCCAGTCTAACCTGATTTTAATGCACCATTGGTCCAAGGACCTGAAGGATGGAGAAGATGGTATGTGCATGCCAACAAATTTAAATTAAGATCTCACCAGCATAAGTGAATCAGGGATATATACCCAGCTTCACTCATCCTGCTGTTATTGTTCAAGAGAGTTTAGATGTTATTTTACAAGTCTGATAACTGGAAATTTTATAGCACTTCTAATTGCTTGCTTCAGGGCCTGAGGGGGCAGCCAAAGAGCCGCATGCCACTCCAGAGCTGGCCATTGACTTAGCCTGTTCATTTTCTTTGCAGCAGAAGAGACCTTAAACTTAGTAAGATATACTAAGATAAACTTAGTATGATAGCATCCAGAAACCTAGGGAATGGTAGCTTCTTTAGCAACAGCAGACTACTTGAGTGGCAAAAACGAAGGCTTTGGAATAGTTTAGAATAGAAAAAACTTTGTCAGAACACATTTCAATGATTGAGTCATGTCCAGCCATGTCATTGGCCGGCCAGCTAAAGATCATTCTATTAGGTGACGCTTGACAAAGATAGCACTTACTTTTTGCAGTCTCTGTGGTTATCGTACTTTACCCCAACCACTTGAGTCTCAACTGTCCTAAATCTTCCATGAAACCCTCCATGTGAAATAGGACATTGACGCTGGATACATGGTTGTCCACTTCCATCCCTAATGACCACAAGTCTCTTGTGATTTCTTGCACAACACACAGCTTGGCTAATTGTCACTCCAAAGCAAGTCCAGAGTAATCGAGCAGACTCTTGAGTGTACAATGAACTAATTGCATATAAAACCAACCTGATTATGATATCAAAGGCAGAAATACACAAATAAATGTAAAAATAAATGACATTTATTTTTTCTTCATTTAATTATATAGTTATTCTCAACATTTATTTATTCATTTATTTGTTTATGCATTTATTCACAACATTATTTTTAAATAAGTATCTTTTTTGAAGGTGTAATTAGTTGTACATGAATAAATAATTGCCTAATAGAAAATACAGTTACGAGGATGGTGAATCGCTTATGAGAAATAAAGTCTATGAAACTGCATTCCATAGATTTACCAGGGCCATAGCAAGGAGTAAGAATACTTGAGCAAATCTGCTGAGGTTTGTGCTTGCCAAAAAATGTGTGTGCATTGCAGATGAAGCATATATTTTCCTCTTGTGACTGACAACAGTTTTTTTTAATGTGTGGCCTATGAATCTCAGCGCTTGAATAGCACATGAACACTGCATAATAAAGCTCTAGTGGAAATTGCTGCTGAGATTTTGGCATTGTGTTGTGAGGCAGTTATGATAACAGTATATAGTAAGCCTCATTACTTCTATTTTATATGCAGATTAAAACCAATCACAGGAAACTATGTAAATATCATCAGTGTCTGTGGCACGAAGATAGCACCGAGGGGGCCTTGAAAGCTAATTTGAAAATTATTCAAGGACATCTTTGTTCATTGTACTAAAAATATGTTTAATAATACATTTAACCTTGTTATTGTTCTTTGTTGAGCTACTATGGGTAATAAAAAAGGCCAACTGAGCTTATCAGATGGAAGCTTCACAGCTGTTTTAGCGAACCCCCCATAATTACTTTAACCAGTTTGCAATAATGAGATGCCACTAGATGGCAGAAATAAGAATGTGTGCTCTTATTGTACTAGCAGATAACTGAATAATCAAGGCAACTACCACCAAGCACTTATCTCACTCTGTGCAGTATATTGGTTATGAATTTAGTTGCCACATGTTGCAGCTTATTTACATAATGTGTCATGTTTGTCCTAATGTCAGGGTATCTTAATGTTCTGATGCATTTCTGGAGCCCTTACTGTGATTGCCCTAAGGGAATAAATAAAGTTTGTATCATAGAAATGTATTGTATCATATCACATAGTGACTCGTGACTCGTATCAGACAGTATTAGTATTGTCTTACAAAGGTATTAGGAAGTGCGTATTGTGAATAAGAGCATTATAGTTCTCTGTGATGAATGTAACCACTAATTTATTGCCATGTAAATCACTACTGTGCATTTGCCCTTGAGAGGCATTCTTGACATGATTAAGGCAGGATCAGGTTGCAAGTGGGATCAGGATGTAGAGCTCTTACTCAAGTCTGCCAATTAATGAAATGTTTTTTTTTTATCCACAAACAACACAAGTTGTATATGTGTGAGCCACTGTAGCAAATGAGATTACACTTAAACTTTGACCAACAACAAATACAGAAATACAAACTATTATACTAAACTATTATACTTTTTACCTGTAGAATGGTTACTCTAGCAGCATATTTGTCAATGTTGCAAAACCCAGAATAACTTTTTTTGATATCATTTCTAAAAGTGATTGCTGGAGCTTGTTAACTGTTACATCTACCATATGGAAATGTTGCATAGGTTCTCCACACTTAAGCTGTGAGTATTTTAACTGTGAAATGAGCTCAGTTCAATGCAGTCTGATGATGATGATAATGTCAGTTTGTAAATATATCCATCTCACTGCAACAGAATGATAGGTGTGTGAGTACAGCCCTGGACCCTAAACTCTTAACAAGGTTTATGGCTTCTGGCAGGCATTTTCTAACAGCATATACCATACCTAATCTTTCTTAACATAACAGTATCGGCAATATCCTATCCTTACCTGAACTTTTCTGTAAAAAAGCATATGTAATTTCACACTGTTCAGGAAGCAGGAGCACTTGTGTTGCATAACCCTCAGGTTAGGCAGGGCCAAGTCTCAGCATACTGCATGAGCGTCATCATAACTGCACCCTAATCGAGATTTAATGACCTGTGAAGCTGGACTGGTGGCAACAGCAGCACTGTTTCCGTGCAAAGATCTGATCTCAGAGGAGGGAAGACAGAAGACAGCTAGTATAATGCGAACCTATGTGACCACTGTTGTGTTTTGGCACATAATCAGCCATTTCATACTGCTGCTTGATGTTGAAGGTTCTATGAGCCATTTCCCCAACCTTTTTCTACTCCACCACCCAAGAAAAAAAGTACTCTCCTCCCACATAAAGAGGTTTGAAATCATGAGCAAACAAAATGTTCAAACGTCAGGCTGACTGAATATTCATGACTCAACAACAAGATAATGATGCATCAAAAACCAGTAGTACAAACAAGGAGTGAATATAATTCTGTGTGGCAGGAATGGAGCTGAATCATTAAGGACTGTCCAGTTATGTGTGGCAAGGCTGGTACCACAATGATATAACCATACACAAATCTTATTTCAAGCCCTGCATTAAATTTAACTTCTTGGTGAGCGTGAAATCCAGTTAAAAGCAAGAGTTTGACGTACAGGATGTAGTCAAAGATCTAAATTTCAATTCCTGTTCTTTGAAGCCAAGATGTCAAATATACACTTGTGAGATCCATGTTTATTGCTTAATTTTTGACAGAGGAGTAATGCTGCATAGAATCTGTCATCAGTGTTGAGCGTGTGTAATAGTGAGCTTTAAGGCTACATACATTATGAATTTTGCCTGATTTAAATAGCTGCTAATAGCTGCTACAAGCCAACATTCAATTGGAAATGTAGAGTTGGTGAAACACTAAGACCTGGTGATGTACAGTAAGTGGAAAAGAAAAAAACAGTATGTAATAGTATTCACTACCCATGAATGTCTGCTCAAAAGAATTTCCAAGTTGGCTGCAATGATGAGCTCTGCGAAACACAACTCTTTTCTCTGCATGCTAGGTGATCAGCTCACCTTGGTTTCAGCACCCAGTTTTATAATGTTCATATTTTACTGGATCCCAGTTCTCTAAAAGAGGACCAACTAAAGAAAACAAGAGCTGACACATGTTCAGTTTGAAGTTGTGTACATAAGGATGTTATCGTGTTCTTAATCTCTTACAAACCTCTCACAATCTGCACTAACTGACTGTTTTGTCCTGTGGTGCTGCTGTTCTAGGCTTTGATTGTTTTTACAAAAAGAAAAGATTTTAGGAGTGAAAAGCCTTTACATTAACCCAATGCCTCCAAAAACATTGTTTTGTTCTATACCTACAGCTTTCACTCCTCTCAGAATGACATATGAGAGGGCAAGCTGACACAATAACCACTCATTCTAGGGGTATTTAATTCTACAGTGCTACATTACACAGACATCAGTGCAGACATCTCATAGCTGACAGAATATAGTGACTTGACAGAACAAACAGATTGTAAAGAGTGGAAGATGGGGTGGATTTTCATTAATAGTTGTTATACTGCCATTCTAAATCACGCATAAATCAATTACTTAACCAACTAAAGGTGCCAGAATGAAGCTCTGGCGAGTTCCAGCCCAATTTAAACCCTCTGTACAAGGAATCTATGACCTACCGTATGAGAACCTATGAGCTACATGTCAGTTTCTAGCCTGCTAAATTTTTTATATGAATCCCACTCAGTGTCTGATTTCACAAGCTGTGAGGGCCTGCCAACAGCCAGTGAAAAACAGGCATTCAGTAATGTTCTGTGCCAATAATTGGCAGCTGCTTTCTCTGAACTGTTTCCTGTGAAACCACAGCAAGAAGCAGTGAGCGAGCTTTGGCACGAGAAAGAAATAATTGCCAAATCATAAATTGACAATAGACAGAGGCAAGAGATGAGGAACCGATTTGGCTGAAGGGAGAGCATGACTGTTTGTCTCATCCATCCACAGACACCTGCCAGAAGTAAGAATAATGCAAAACCCATACAGGTCTCACTAATATGTAAACTCAGGTGGTGCATCGGCCCCAACTCCACCAATTCATTTATGGCCCCCTTTGTAATGACGATGATGCACACAACCTCTCGGTACACCTCTTTGTGATTTTCAAAAATCATTGTCTGTGCTGGGTTTAAGCAATCCCACATTACATAATGGTTTGCAAAACAGAGCCTATTATTTACATCAGAGTCCCCATTAACTTTATTTTCAGTTCTACATTGTAAACAGTGCCTGTGGACACGCTGTTGTTTTCACATTATAGATACGGTATGTGATGGGCAAGGGCAGACTCCTGACTCTTGATCATTCATAAATCAAATGTAGTTTGGATGTCAAGAAGGATGCCTACTTACAACAATGCTATCCATTGGCAATGTGATATATTGGTACCAAATATCAATTGTCATTACTGGACATTGAAAGGCTACAGGGTTTGTTGAGCAGCAGTTTCAGTGCTCTGTACTGAAGTAATGAATTGCTTTCTACTGCTTTTTTAATGCATCAAAATTCTTTTTTATGTTACCTCTCAAAGAACGGGAACTAAATCAAGAATACAAGTACATTGGAAGAATAAACACTTCAATCTCACTGCCAGCCATATTCTATTTCCAGGGCTATAAATCTGTAGGTGTTCTTGTTTTGACTGGCAAGTGTCATTAGGAGGAAAAACTAGAGGGGAGATCACAATTCAGACATGCAGACTGCAGGGTGATATATTTTCACATAGTACTTTGCAAGTGATTACACTTTTACTCTAGGCTTTAGGCTGAGTTTAAGAAACAAGCTGAAATACAGATTGTAGTGTTCATCTCTCCACTGCTATCCAATGCTATGCAGCCAGATTTGAGGACATTAAGTTTGGATATGAAACATAAATTGTTTTTTTCTATGGCTTCACATGAAAAAATAATTGGATGAAAAAAATGACATTCCTCCTCAAACAGTGAGTCAAACCATTATAAGTGTATTTATTTTGGACATCGTGACAAAGCAGTTCATTCACTGTCTGCGAATCCCGCCTTCTCCCCTCTCTTCACCTTTTGTTCCTCTCCTCCTACCTGCAGGTGTCTGTCTGGGGCAGGGTTCAAGGGTCTTCTGCCTGGCTTTGACCCTCTCCCCAGTTGGATCCAGAGCTCTGCTGTCCTTGCTGTTCAGCCAGGATCAGCCCCTTCTGTTCCAGAAGATCCAAATGGGGAGCCTCTCAGTACCATCCTACGGCCGCACTAATGGGCTTGCCTCCTTTTAGGACTGGACTCCAAGACAAGCCCAAGATTCCAGTAAACCTGCTTTCCATTCATTTTGTGCTGGACCCTTTCATTAATAAATAACCTTACTGTCATTTCAGTCACCTTGAAATTTTTTGTCATAGTGAAATGATGTATAATATAAATAGTGCTAGGGTTCTGAGCACACATTTGTTCAGGTTATATGGTACTGACTCACCATGGAAGAGTCCAAATGATAAAATGATAAAAGAATCAATCTATAGATAATATTCAATATTGTTTTACAACAGAATTGTCACAAATCACTGGGAAAACCACAAAACAGAAAAGTGATGGTGACAAATTAAATATAACACATATTCATAGAGTGTGTTTTTGAGAATGTTTTCTCTTGACTGGATAAAAATAGTGTACAACTCAGCCAAAAGCACAGTAGTATTATTTGTTTGTGTTTGCAGTTGATGAGAGATGTTTTCTGTGAAAACACTGCAAAACACATATACCAAATCATGATAACAGCCTGTGATAATAATAACTTACATTCCAACAACTTGAAAATGACAGGAACACATATTCACATTGCACATCTCAAATAAATGTGCACACCAAAATGAGACATAAAAAGTGAATGAGGTAAAAAAAAAAAAAAGAGAACACCCCAGAATACTGTTATTCATTCTCTCAGCACAGGCCAGGTGCTGTCAGGGCAAGAGTCTTCCTGCTTTGCATGATCTCATGCCTGTTTACTTCAAAGCCCTTGAAAGCTCAGAACATTCATGAAAAGAGACACTCATAATTAATGCTACACCTTTAATTAATCACAGAAAATCTGCTTTATATCCTCTCACTGACAACCAGCTCCAGGTGAATAGCCCTGATGCTGACATAGACCAGATGGTGGCAATCCTTCTCAGTTTGTTTGAAATGAAGTCAGGGCAAACAGCCAGCAAACTGTGTCACATCCACTATGGAATTGTAACAATACAGCAGTGTGGCTAGGGGTTGTGCATATCAGAAAACCAAATAAGCTGAGCAAAAAATGGTCCCTTCTGATTTCATTGTGGATAAAAGTCCTCAGCACATAGGAGCAGCAAAAAGACTTTTTCCATTTTGGGGCATTGCTGTTAGTACTTACATATGTTCCCCATCCAAGTGCTGCTGCATGTGCCAGCATACTTAACAATATGGGTTTGTGTGTGAAGAAATAGAACTAGTATATAATCCTTTTGGTGTATGAGGTCACAAACTGAAAAATGTACAGACAAAACCTAACAATCAGTCACATGGAAGGGAAACATGCAGTAATGATTAACAGAGGTTTAGATCAGAAATTTGCATCACCACTTGTTTCAGTTTGAGAATTAAAGAACCAACTCTGCATGGTTAGACATGGGATGTACCTTAAATCTCACATTACAGAATGCAATAATAATAATATTGCATATTGTTATAATTGCATATTATTCCAAAATGCAACAGTCATGCTGTCTTATGTGGCTACCCATATCGACCAGCAGGGGTCACTATTTAGCTATGAGACAAGACCCCTATATGCCGGCTGAAATGAGCCAGCTGGGATCATAGCTGGACCAGGAACACACATTTCCGGGCTATAGTGCTCAACCTTGCTCTTACAATAGCAAGCACACTTGTTGAGCCACCCAAGAGCTCGAACACTATACCATCTAAATGAGGCTGGGGATTCATTCGTGCCTCACTCTCACACTCTGCAAGCAGTATCCCAATCGCCTCCACCACCATTGCCATGGCCGGACTGGAGGTTGTAATATTTTGCTCCCTGTACTAGCTAGCTTAGATAGCTAGCTGGCAAAGCGATCAGAGACACTTTCCAACTGTGCCAGCCTTTTCATAGCAGGCCTACTGTGCCCTGCCTAGTGCTACCTACTGTTCTGAGGTAACGTCATTACCAAATAGACATCTTCATCATACCCATTTTCCCTTTCAAAGACAGTGCTAAAGTAGCCTGTAATCTGTTATAAAATTGTCTCCTTTTGTATTTGCTAGCTTGCTAGTTATTGCTTTCAGAGAAAACCTGAGATATTTCCACCAATTTACCGCTGGAATATAAGAGTGCATAGTAAAGAACACCATTTGGCAGGGGACACGACTTGCGGGTATATGTGTGCATGCATGTATGACCAATGAGCAAGGTAAGGAAGCCAAATTCATTGATCACACTGGCTGAATTAATTATCGAACGTAGTGTATCTCCATGATGCATTCCTTTTGCCTTCTATACCTCCACATTTCAGACATCACAGAGAATATTAAGCAATTCTTGATGAAAGTAAATGTTCATTTTCATTGACAATTCTATGATATGTGATAAAATGCAATATTTATAAAATATAAAATGAGATTTCTATATGTATTTTCCCTGCACTTTACCTGTCTAGTTACCAACAATGTTACACACGACTGCCACTGCGGCGCATGGCTTATTCAACCTTTTCCAGTGCGGCAAGGTTGTGATGAGAAAACAGACTTAAATGTTAGAGTAAGCATAACTTGGCAAATAATGAGGCACGCCCTCATTTTGAGCTAAACACATTAATCTTGGGTAGACTCCACCCCGAACCCGCAACTGTCACATAGGAGCTTAAGCGGTCCAAGTCTAATTTGCTTAGTAGTAAAAGACTCATACAAGTCTCCACAGAAGCACTTAAGTGGGGTTTACATGCACATATCTCGAGTCTGAATCAGCCCCTAATTTAGTACATATGTTCGATCACATTGGCTGCAAATTGGTGAATGACAGCCACCGCAGTAAACAACAATGTAATCTAATGGCATTTCATTTTATTAACTCATTTACACTGTATACCAGTTTCAGCTGTGGCACTCTGCTCTTCTTCAATGGCCACATCTGGCTTTGCTTGCCCTTTTATCCCTCTGATCATCATCTCAGCTTCAGGCTAACCCATATTATGAATCAGTGGTCTAATAAAGTGAACATAACAAATGTAATTCAGTCAGTGGGACATGTCAAAGAAGCACAAGCAATGCATTTCATAGAATGCAAGACTTGTATATCATGCATGTGGCCTATGACCTTGTTGAAATGAAATTCCGCTTGCTCTTGTAGATGGAATTATCCATGATTAGAAGCAGCTTCACCCATTAGAAATATAATGAAATGGCCTTTTTCAGCTTGTAGCTTGAAGCAAGCAAGCAAACTGTGGTCAGAATATCACATGGTAGGTAGGATTCTTCACTCATCAAGAACTGTTTAGTGTTGAGTGGTTGTGTCCTGAGAGCAGTTTCTTTAATTTACAGTTTGAGCTCATTGGTTGAGATGTATGCCACACCATTCCATTTCCCTATGGCATTTTTAAAACCACATTGAGCATTTAGACTCTGCTTGAGGACTGCACAATAGACTAACTGCACTGATTGCACTTATTGACTGTTTTGGTCACTATTCTGGTTTCCATTCAACTGCATTTTGTATTGCAGACAGCTCAACTATCAAGTTTTCTTCTTTCAAGACATCAAATATTGATTTATTGTGATATCTCCATGCTATAGATGTATGTTTAAAATCCAATTTAAAAAAGACTTTTTGAGTTTTGTGATTTGAAAGCAAATTCCTGAATCTTACAATTAACAAATATAATATGTTCTTGAAAAAGCTAACCAAACAGAATTGGTTGTTAAGTTACCCAGCTATTTAAGTTATTAGTTATTTCCTATACATTTAGTCAGTTACTGAAGCTATTAGTTATTACTAGGACCCTCAGTTTTTCTCCACTTGTATTCTTACAATACAGCCTTTTTTCAAGCAAGTTGTTTAACAGTTATCCGATTACACTCCCCAGTCGTCTAAGATGATTTACATTTACATTTATTAATTTGGCAGACGCTTTTATCCAAAGTGACTTACATAGGTTACAGTTCTTTTTACAATGTTATCTATTTATACAGCTGGAGTCCTGCTCCTTAACCACTATGCTACACTGCCGCCCTACACTACACTGATGAATTAATACCCAATAATTACACAGAAATGAAATCAGTGCTTAACTCTGACACTGTCCCTTGTTGAATTCAGGCCAACTATTTAGAACCATCAACAATGCGGACATGTACGTGCAGTTGACAACAGGTGTTGGATGTCACTATATGCTTTTAATGTGACATAAATGCAGTCATACAATAAAATTGACATTTCTTGGTGCCATCTGCAACTAAAGTGTTATTCACAGTGGTAAGGTACACAATGTCAGCAAGGAAGACTTTCAAATTGTCAGTGATGGATTTTCCTTGCAGAGAAGATACAATATATAAAACACAATGGCATTTCCCATCTGTTGATTTGTCCATGTCTGTAGATATTCAGTCAGATGTTTTTATCTGTTCTTTTAATTTGTTATTTACATAAGTCAGAGGATGTCCACAGAAGATAAGTCTGCCGAAGCTGCCTGGCTGATAGAATTGCCCTGCCGTTTTTTGCAAGCTTGTTCAAAATATGAGCTCAGAAAGCTGTTCTGTGACTAAATGGTTACTGTGACATAACAAACAAAAGGGTGAACTTGAACACAGGACCAACATGAATCCTTTTAAGGAGTGGAGCACTATAAATCACTTGTGCAGGGCTTTTTATCCATCAAAATGACAAATGGGATTTCACAAATAAAAATTTCCTGTCCAAGCCTACAAAATTCAGTAAATGAGTGGAAATAGTCAGTTAAAGGAAACCACGGGGAATATATGCATTTACAAATACTGTCAAATCATAAATGGCAGCAGATACTATTGCACTCCTTTGCTCAAAAATACGATCTTTGTTTTTGACACTTTTGACATTCCTTCCATGACTCCTTTCCGTTCCACCCCTCCGCAGGCCAATACATGGTTGAACATCACAATTAACTGTGTAATTAGTCAGGTTACTGTGCAACACTATTGACAATTGATTGCCTACAGTGAAGCTGGGGAATAGTGATTGAAATGCAGGGTTAAATCCCTGAAGGTCACAGGGTCAAGAAAAACTGAGGGAAGTAATTATTAGCTAGTTATGTTATTTAGGTTATTTGTCACTACCTAGCTATGTTAGCCAGTTATTTACCTACCTGGCCTTGTAAAATTACCTCAGCCAGATACATATTTTCATAGGAATTAGATAAGACTGTTAGACCTTTCTGTTAAAAAAACCTGTCAAGACTTTTTTTTCTGTATTTTATATTGTAGTATACATTTGATTTGCTTCGCCTGGCAATCTCTGAAGGCAAACTGCAATTACTACGGCAATGGGTGAAACTGCAACTCCAATGGGAACAGCCATTATTTTCTGCTGGAGTGCAGTTGTTTGTGTCTTAATAATAAATAATAATAATAATAATAATAATAATAATATCGCCATCATGTTCGTTGTTGTTGTCATCATTGTCATCATCATCATCATCAGCATCATCATCAGCAGCAGCAGCTGCTAATCAAGTTGGAACAATGCTAGCAAACATTCAGAAGTAATTGCATTGTTCTTATCTGAGCCTGCTGGGTAATATCTTAATTTGAATTGGACAATTACAGAAATCTTAGCAGGGGTTTCAACCTCAGATTTAGAAGACTAGATTAATGCACTTTATGGATCTTATTTCCCTTAAGTGTAGTTTGGGAGACACTGACTGCATGTTGTACTTTCTTTACAGTAATACTGTACTTACCGTTTGGAACCAGTTTTCCCAAAATTTGGATAATTGAACACATCACTTTATTTTATCACTTTTATTATTCAGAACAATAAATTTAATTGCTGACTGTATTAACACACATGTGTTGGATTTGCAAAAAATCCTTAGTCTGGATTCATTCAGAATTGGATGAGGTTGGATGAACTATTCTTGATTGAAGAACTGGTTGCGCATTCTTCTCACATTGCATTCACCCTGATTTGGAACATCCTTTTCCCTTGCATAAATAATTTCAGCATACTTTGAGTCAGTGAGGCCCCTAGGACATTTCCTAGACAAGTTTGACCACCTCTGAAATCTTCACCAGAGTCCCCCGAACAGGCAGCCTTTTACCCCATGATAATATGACCTTCTGGGATGGAGGTAGTGGGTTCTGAGTATGTGAACCTCATAGTTAATTGAGGCCCATCCACTCTGAATGGGATTCACAGAGAAATCATTTCAATACAAAGTTTTACAGACATTGAGACCAAATTTAACAGACTTACTTATATACACAATAAATTATAATTATAAAAATTATAATTCATGGATACAGTGAACTGACCTAGGGGGCCCCACTGAGCCCAAATATAACCAAAACTATGACAAAAATCCCATTTTCCATATATATTTCCATTGTATTAGTCAGTAAATGTATAGGCAAGAAGAAGATAACACATATGTTTGTTACTGTACTTAGTTTAGGACTCTAGATTGTTACCCAATTAATGTTTGATCAAGCAGGGATAACATCTATTAACAGATGATGTCAAAATACCTCTTGTTAGCTGGTCTGCTAGGACAATAGTTATCAGTGAGAAAACATGTATTATATGGAATGAATACATTCTGAAAATAATAGTAGAACCATTTATCTTTTAGTTCTCAGTGGAAGTATTGTGTGAGCAGTTATGAGCAGGGGAATATATTTGATTGCTGTTGAGTTCTACTTATATGCATAAGAGATTGTGAAAGTGAATTATTCACACTAACATTTCTCATCTATCATTTGTTGATGATGTTCTATGTCCTTTTGCTCATTAACTTGGGGATATTACCCCAACTTACATATTTAAAAGTACATATTCAAAGATGTTTTGATCCTGATAAATACCTCTTTGATCATATACTTGGCAAAATTTATTATAGTTGGAATATAAGCATGGTTTACAAGACTACAGATTCTGGTAAGATACATAAAATAATAAATAAATGAATAAATAAATAAATAAAAATAGGCTGATTTAAGGTCTTGACACTGCTATGATGAGGAAGTGGAAACTACTGTCTCCATGGCAACTGGCACAGTGTGCTAGTACGTGTGATGGATCTCACTTGTCCTTTTTTGTTTTTGCAAAGAGGAAGTCAAGACATATGCACTTGACTATTTCAGGAAACTCTTTAGGTGAATACATTGGACTGATGCCTTATGTGTTATGCCAATGTTATCTTTTCTATTATTTTCCAGGAATCTCTTGGCCACCTTTTCTCAGGGTCAGGGAATAATCTTTCAGTTTTTTCCCCCAATTGGCCTGGGTTTTTTGTTGTTTTTTTTTTTTTTTTTTTGCAGTGCTTTGTGACAGTCTTAATTGTAAAAGTGCACTATAACAAATAAAATTTGATTGATTGATAGATCAATACCTGGAAATTGATAGGAAAATGAAATCCTTCTAGACACTGGAGGGCTTCTCTACACTGTATATGCACTTTGTCATCAAAGTGAGTGACAGCACATGTAATAACATCACCCCCACATTCACAGTGAGTAATGCAATGATAATTGCTGAAGGGGATTAATGAGAAAATGTCTGCTAAACAAAATAGACATACTAACTTTGTTATATAGATTGTGGGTTGTACTTTTCCTGTACTGCAATTATTTGTGCATTATTTATGTCCAGACCTTTGATAGTATATTCAACCACATCACACACAATTTAAAAAATTTACAACACATGCAATATCACAAAGATAATCAGTGTCATAGAGATTTGGAAATCACAGTTTTGAGAAGTAAAATGTTTCCGTTTGTCTAATGCAGTTTGTTAGATGTTTTATTTATGATTCAGGGATGCAAATTTTGACATTCATCAAGAAAATCACATATATAAGCCATCTCAGTAATGCCCTGTATTAGCAGATATTGCCCTTTTGCAGCTGGCTACTGTAGCAAGCTAACCAACTCTCAGGACATATTTTGTTGTCTATGTACTCTTCCTTTTACCTGCTGTAAACTTATTTCAAATTTGTTTTGTATGACTGTAAACTGTAAACAATGAGTCAGATTGTTTCAGTCAGGAGTCTTCAGGCAGCAGCTCAGTCGTCTGCTGCAGATACACCAATTTTAATGGCAAGTACAGTTCCTCTGTCTTTTCCATCATTCGTATTATTTAATGCATCAATCAATATACTAAGCTTAGCATCTGAAAAAAAGAGGTTTGGTGTGGATTTAGAGTAAGTGTTTGAGTTTTACAGTTGATGAAAGGAATATAGTTAGGGATTGTGTTTGGTGATAGGGAAGTGTTTGGTCAGATACATGCAAATCACAAACTTTTGTTCCACAGCTCTGAAGCAAGACATGTGACTACATTAAAAATAATGTATAAGACTGTCCATATAAGACTTAGGCAGAAGTTAGAGTACAGTGCAGAAAACAAGTTTCTTGGCCTGACCCATCTATAAGGCATGTGCAATTATTAATTTCAGACTTCACTGCAGAATGAGTTGGCATATTTTAGTTGTGATTTAAGATGGGTTATATGTATTATCAGGTGATACCACTGGAAGAAGGAAGGAACATGTATGTTCCAGTGCAGTGAGTGGAAGAGGGCAGCATGACATCAGAAGTGAGAGCAGTGAGCACTGAGATCTAGTGGGGGTAAAAACAGAGACTACAGGGACACATAAGAACATTAAGACATAATTATCCCCTTTGTACCATTCAAATGTCACAGAATGTCATACAGGTCTAATGAAAGCTTTTCTGGAGAGTCAAATTAAATCTTGCTGGACTTTCTAAATGTCCACGCAGACTGCCAGCAGGCAAAAGGGTCAGCTACCACTAGCAGGGGCTACAACTTCAGTATCTTGACATTTATCACTATCTACTACTATTGCATAATGTAACATTCTTGATGAATAAATGAAAAGGAACAAGGCTTTAACATTCACAATATACATTCAATAAACATATTTTCAATAGCAAAAGCACTTTATTGTTATACTATATGTATATTATTAACAAAGGATCCATAGCAAGGCTGTTGGGTATATTGGATTTTAAAACACAATTAAAACAAATCAATATATTCTCATGAGTGTTACAGCTGATTTGTGTAAAACATATTCTCTTTACACTTATGAACATCTAAATTGATCTAAAATACATCTTTTTTAAATACTGAGAAATGACACTCAAAAAATATCTTCTCATGAAATATTCTTCAGATTGACATGAAACTTAGTACGTAGGATCATTTTGGCATGCTATATCTATGCAAAGGAAAAGTTATGTTTCATAGGAGCTACCTGCCAATCAGTTTGAAAAGCTGGGAAAATAAGTGTTTCTATTGCCCACTATTGAGCAGCTTTTCAAACGAGTAGAAATTCAACAGTTGCTCAAAATCCCCTAAAACAATATCTCCTAGAACCCTATAGGATGTTATTTCAGCATGATTTGGCCACATGTTGGATCTTGTGACACATTTTCAATGTGTGATTATTACCAAATAAAATGGGAAGACCTGAAACTTCATAGGTACCTTTCTCTCTTTCACTGCAGCAAGTATAATAAGGATGAATGGCAGAGGTCACATGACTGGTGGCCATCTTGAATTAGCTGTTAAATGCATAAATGTCAACTCCTGACGAACCGTCAGACCGACTGGCACACAATTCCGTTTGTACAGTCCTTGTACTAAGCTCTATCTCAAGAAAAGTTACTACATGAAAAGACACAGCTGCTTCAAGCTAATGAATCTGTGACATTTCTAATAAATGTGGAGATGAACTAATGTCATTCACCACTGGGTCAATTGTAATTACATATTTTGTGCACTCTATTGTCAAACTCACTTCCTGGGCCAGGCCACATGGCCATAGCTGACCTAACAAGCCAAATTATTGTTAATAAGCATAACTCCTTGAATATTATTCTACTCATTCACATAAACAAATACTGACTTCCCTTTGAATAATCGATTATTTCAATATTCGTGCCCATCCCGACCCGGTATTGCTGCTTGCAGCTATATTGATACTTTCAACTATACTGCAAACTGTGTACATGAAGGTATCCAAATGGAAACTTAGACAATGTTAGAAATAAAATAGCATTAGGATGTTCACAGGGAGACCTTGTGGAAAAAATAGCTTCTCAGATGTCTTCACACTCTTAATATCTGAAATGATGCCAACTCCCTGGCACCAACAGAGGCAATTAATTGAAGAACAACCTGAAAGTTCTAAAGCAGAATGTTGTGAGTTTCTTGGTGCCACAGGCATGCTGTCCAAATGGGAAGCTGCTTAATGTTTAACCACAAGGAGTTCAGAACAATGGAATATAATGCCATGTGTTTTTTTCTTTAAATTTCAATTGCAGTTTTTTAATGTTGAGTAGTTGGAGTTTTGCGGAAATAACATTTACAGATGTTTACCACAATAAAACAAATCCTGCCAAGTTGTCATAGCAAACTTCGTGCAATTTTGAAAACATTATTTATGGTTAGTTACATAAAACCCTTTTTAAGATTATTTTTTTGCTTACTTGTTACCTGGAATTTCCTCAGTGCAGCTCAGAGGGTTCTGTGGAGAAAATATCTCCCTGGGAAGACACAGACAAAAATATGCCAGAAAAGGAAGAGTATTTTGGCACTTACACTTTAAAAAGTCTGGCTTGTAAATGTTCAGAATGTGCGTGAGCATGACTTCATTCCATTGCCAGATACACTGCAAGGGGAGATGGCATAACAAAACTGTTAAACATAAGCCTTGCTGCAGGAGCACTGCCACCATTAATACAGTCTGTAAAGACATTAATAGACAGTATGATACTCTGAAGATAAAACCATGTGCAACAATTGACCATCATGAAACATTATCAAATTGTTAAATGGAATGAGAGGGCAAAAAGGCCTTCAACATGTGTTTTCTGCTAGTAATTCCCAGCTTTAGTGTGATAGAACCTTATATTGTCATGCTTGTCACACATATCATGGATGTCACACATTATTTGGAAGTTTACTGTGATAGCATCAGATTGTAGCATAGCTGGATAATTCTAATGAGTGTAGCTTAGAATTTGCAAATAAACAAAACAAAACATGCAGTCTTGTAATCGCAAAGCCTTTAGCTAAAAAATAAAAGGTCAAGGCAGCTTGACAATTTGTGGTTTTACTTAAAGTAAAATATTTATACAGCACTGTCTAAAAACTGGCATTAGCCAGTGCACCATGTTAAACACTCCTCTTGTCTAAATATCAAATGAAAAACAAGGTACTACAGGACAGTACTAATTCATCAACTTCTAGCTTTTGGCGGCATTCCTCGGCAGGAAAGGAAATTTATGCCGTGCAAGAAAACTTGGAGGTTTTCTTCTTGACTTTTTGCACAAATTGCTTTATTTTCTTTGGAAGCAGCTAACACATACAGTAGATCATCATCATCCCCATCATGTCTGAGTCATCTCCAGGTCAGATGGGGCCATCAGTGTACTCCCATCTACAGCTCACCACCCAGGCTGGCTTATGCCTCAACCAGCAAAGACAATGTGGAAAAGTAAATCATGCAAACCCTTACAGCACTGACGGTTATGCATTTCATTTGGGTTTAATTCCAGACCATACCAGGCTCTTATTTACAATTATGTAAAAAAGCTAAATTGCAGATAAATAAATAACTAAAATTCATGTACACAGATCTATTCAAAATATTTAAATTCATAACATGCAAACTTCATAAATCAGCAAAATAAATTAATTAATAAAAAAAGCTTAGATGTGTAAAAAGTTGCAATGTATTTCGGATGTTTTCAAGAAGGACACTGATTCTAAGACTTTTATTCTTGGAAAGTAAGAGGTTGTTTTGCATATAAATATTTATTTATTGCACTTGTGTCTGGTTACTTCATCTTAAGTAGTAGATGTGGCCTTTGCCAGTAAGCTGTGCCAGACATTCACATTTAATGCAGTGCAGCAGCATTCAATATAGGATTTCTGTGCGTGGAAGTTGTTTTAATACATGTGATCCTTATAGCTTACTACCAGAACAAATGTTACTGTTGCTATTCACTTTTGCAATGCGCTATTGTATGCATGTAGGATGTATGGACATCCATGGCATGGTTCCAGGATCTACAGAGTTAATATGCAAGGGAAGACTACAATTGCAATGAACATGAACACAAGCGGCTAAACAATAGTCCCACAAAAGAATCTGTCGAATTTGTAGAATTTATAAAGCAATAATATCTTTCCCAAATAGAGAATGTAAGTTCATAGGTTACAATCTTGAATCTTTTCAGAATAAGGACAGGAGGTAATCCTACTAGTTCCAATCTTTATCAGATTTAAACTCCTACATTAAAAACACTTGAAAAGCTAGTCAGATTCTAAATATCCCTTGTTTGGTTCACAAGCAGTCACTTAAAACATTCTCATAGCCAGTTATTCTGGGCAAGGTTTTTTCTCCCATGTCAAATTTATAGGTACAATTGAGCTGGTACAAGAAAACTTTCCAGTGTACGGTATCAATGGAATTTTCATACAATAATCCACTGAGCAATCTAAGGTGTATACAGACAGATGTTAGTGAAATAATAATAAGAAGAATTGTAATGTTATTTGAAAATAACAGAATTGATCAGTCTAGGTCTTAATGTTTCTTGGTTGAGTCCTCACTAACATGAAAACCTTCCCTGTCTGAGTTGAATCTTCATAAAGCACCACAGGATGTAGCACCACAGTGTGTACAGGAAACCTTTGTCAGACCATACTGTAGACCCAGTGAAGAGCTCTGGCAATCCTGTATGAATTTCATATCTTCACTTGCTATTTTTGTTTACTTTATTTAATATTTTGAAAATCTGCAGGGGCGTGAAACAAGTTGTCTGCCCCTGCTTTAATGTGTTGATAAGCTGGTGCTGTCATCAAAACCCACCACAATACCACAATTCTGGACTGTGCTGATTGTTTGCTGGTTTGTTGGCTGTTCAGATCATCAGCTGATATTTCCCTTGTGGTTATGCATCTCCACATTGCTTAGGAAAGTAACCCTTTGTCACTGGGGATTGTTTGAGATACATTGTTAGATATAACAGCTAGAGTGAGTGTTTGACCATTTATAAGCTGAAATTTAGGGCTTTAATCTTTAAAATCTTTCATACTGATCAAAGTTAAAAATAGACTGAACATTATCAAGGATGTTTAACAGGACATCTGTTGCACTCTTGGGCAGAGACTCTCATGGTTGTCAGCCTGTGATTGCTATAAACTGCCTGTTAGAACTGACAATAGTCTGGTGTACTTAAGGCCTGGTACTACCTGAATATTTCTCCGATGTGTGTTGAATATCTCAGCTGCATCTGTGGAGGCAATACATTAATATGATGACTGCACACAAAGACAATGTAGGAAATTTCTGACATTGTCATTTTAAATTGTTTGTTGCTTTTTCATTTTATTTTTTAAAATTCAAAATTTTTTTCAATCCATTTAGGACCTGCAGTGCAGCAGTGGTAGCTGTCTGTATGACTGGTGCTGCATGTTAAAAACAAATATACAGGTTACTGGGTTACTTTGTGACATCAGTAGTTTCTAAAATAAAAAAACAACACAATGCCATTAACTCTGTAAACAATACTGAAAAAATGCTATTTCAATGTGTTTTTATTCCTACTGTCTTTTCCCCCAAGAGTGATTCTGCTCTTTTGTTAATGCTAACTGGCTTGCACAATGAACATGGACCCATTCCACTACAGAGTTAACATGATCACTTCAGATGGGTTTGTCACTGCCCTTATATTCTCAGGGGAAGTGCTTTGGTCCCCCAAGTACATTATCTATCTGATGGCCAGAACTAAGAAAAAAAAACTAAATCAAAAGGCGTGGTTGAGAGAATTAGCATATAATTAATCTTAACAACAACCTGCAACCAAATATTTCTAAGTGTGCAACCAATAAGAATGTTCATGCAATATCAGGGCAATAATAATGAACAATAAATAAATAATTTATTTAATAATAAATAGACAGCCAACCATTTTTCTGTGCATGACAGTTAGCAAGGTAGCCAATTTCACAAGTGTTTTTACTGACTTAAGGAGAATGTCTGTTTTGTAGATACACTGGTGCATGTGCTTTATACATTTTACATGTGAGTGGTTGATGTTCTCAGGCAATGAAAGCTTTTTTTGAGGAAAACATGATGAGCCAATTACAATGCCCTTCGCAAGAATTAAAACCATAGCTCTGCAATCTATTAGGACTGGAACAGGTATTCATAAATGAGACAGCCGTTCAAGGCCTCACAGAGTGCAGTGGTGTAGTGGTCTAAACCTTTATGAAAGTGTTATGGATGCAACATAAAGAGTGCTAATTTGAGATTTTTGCTGTTAGTAAAACGTAACACAACGACTACTACTACTACTAATAATAATAACCATCATCATCCTTTATTATGTTTAAACACCCATCTCTCTAGCCAGTGCTTTATCTGCATAATTCCCTGGAATAGATTAATTAAAAGTGTTTCAAGCAATGTATGGCATTCTTTTTCCATTCCTCTTAAAGCAGGGAATAATGGATTGTGTCGAGGCAGGCCATGAGAAAATAGGCTTTTAATTGAACAGTAGGATTCAACGGTTTCTTTTGTTAGAAGCACTGTATCCATTTTCCATGTCAGGTGCAGATTTTAATGGAATTACAGTGATACTCTTTGCCGTGCCAAAAAGAATAAATGCCTGACATATCAGATGTGAGGTAATTCAATACAATAAAATCAGCTGTTTGTACATTGACCTTGTTGAGTGTAGAGAAAGAAAAAAGGCTACCTTGAAATATGATTAGCTCCAAAAAATCCTAAGAGAGGTTCTAGACATACAGATATGATGTAAAGAAAAATAAAAAAGATGGTATAATGAAATTCAAAATGAAGTGATCAAGGAGATATGACTGTAGGTTTTGAATTGTTGAGGTACTCAGTTGCTTACAGATTATGTCATCAACTTATGGCTCCATTACAACTCCGGGTTGTGAATACATTTGCTACAATGTGACTGTTAACTAGATAATTTGCAATCTACATATGTTCTGTCTGTGTCTGTTATATAGCTACAAATCAAGTCAGGCTTTTAACTTCCAAGCTTTTTGGAGTCTCATTTGGGAATATTGCATGTTTAAGGCCTCTTGGGAGCTGAATGGATGCTCTCTTAATTCTTCACGGCAGTGATTTCAAGAAGTAAAATGTAATAGGTTATTCACAGGTCACTATCCACCAGCCAATTGATAAGCCTTCTAGTTAATACTTCCCCAGTTGATGGATGTCATAATGGTGGCTCATATATCTCCCCATACAGAAAGTATCCTGAATAGAAACTGAGGGAAGTGATACATTTTATTATGGTAAATACACAAATGGAGATAAGACAAAAATGTTAATTGTGTGGGAAGTGTTTTTTTAAGAACAGAATAATACAAATTCTATTGGAAAGATGTAAAAAAATAATAAAAACAGTTATATGTATGGAAAGTGTGTCTGACACTTTGGAGTTGCATCCTTGTTTGATTTCTTGTTTGATCTACAGATTTACAGCCTGCCTTTGATGTAAGATGATGAAGACTCTTCCTTATTGGAGTAGATGAACTATGTCTGCATAGCTCAGCATGAAATGATACATTTCTCCAAATGCCTCGAAACAAAATTTTCTGCTCCCTCTGACAGCAGATATGTGCAATCATACTCTCCTCCGTGGAAAAAAAAAAAAAAAAAGATTTGCCACTCGCCTGTAAGCAAGGATGTGGTGTCTGCAGAGCCACTGCTCAGGAGCATATTGGCAATTCAATCAGCAACCATGGCAACAAGATTCTACACAGGGGCATCAGCCTATGGTGAACAGCCTTCTGCTAAGCTCCCTCCAATCAGACCCTGGGAATTGGTCCCATCTATTCATTAAAGCTCTGCAATATCACACTGGTGAGTGAGCACGTAAGAAATGGAGGTGTCAATGAGCATAGATTCACTTACATTTACATTTATTTACATTTATTCATTTGGCGGATGCTTTTATCCAAAGCGACGTACAAAAGTGCAAATAGTGAGCAAACAACAGTTCATTTCATTACATACTGTTGCTATGAAGATGTGAAGCATCCAGCGGATGCAATTATTTTGTGTTTTCTGGTGTTGTTTACATTTGATATATATTTCCAAACATATATCTGCAACATGGTTATAAGTCCTCCAGATAAGATTCAGGTCAGATGTCCAAATACTCATTCTGCCAATTCTGCTAAATGTTTTAAACCCTGGCCTGGGTTGAGCCAGCCCATGATTTTAGCACTGAGAATTAGACATAATTCAGACATAATTTTGGCATGATTTCTAGATAATAATAATTATTTCTGCTCATTTTATAGCACTTGAGTAATGCTAATTAACCAGCTAGCTTTAGCACCATTGATGTAGAAGCGTTAGCATTAAGTTCCAATGTGAAGTAGATATATACATTTGTTATATATTCCACATGATCATATTCATGTTTGTCTGTAAATAATGTTTTTATTATTTCAGGTTTATGAACAGTAACAGCTAATTTAACTGGCAAAAAAGAAACAAAACAGATGTTGGCAACTTTCAATAAACCCATTTATTATTTTCACACAATGAACAAGATCAGCTTTATTTTAAGTGCTCTATACTGCAAACCAGGAAATGGCAGCAAAAAGATGAGCTTTTCTTTAAGAAAAAGGTAAATTAAACAAAAACAACAACTAGATCATGAACAAACATGACCAAAAGCATGCCAGCATATATAAATATATACCTATGTATATGCCAAATATTTGTCTTAATATCCATATAATGTACAAAAATGCTTCATGAATTAAAAATCATTACAAAAAACATATCAAACAATATACAAGTGTTCCTCAAGATTTAAGTAAGGAAAATACAAATAACGCTTTTGAAAAAATGTATACATACCGTCAACAAACATGCAAATTAAGAAAGCATACACTCCATTAAGAGGTTAAAACACTATTTATACAAACTTAAATATGCCAGCATGGTTTAGAACTCACACTGAGCTCTTGTAATATACATCATTACATTTATTTATTTTTCTCTGAACTTTGTTTGACCTTTCTTTTTGAAACACAAATACTGTCTAAAAACTTAAAGAAGATTTTGAAGATGATGAAATTTCTGTCAAAGCTAAGGAAATAAATATTCTTTTGCTTCTAATCTTTATTTTTTCTTCACAGTCAGGGTTGATCGCAGTTTTATGTAATGCCAATTGACTCTGTAATACTAGTTCAGTGCCATTCACAAACATAGTCCAGCTCACATCAAATAGACCTCACTGTGCCTTGCTGACGTTTAAGGACCAGATAAAGATAACACAATTCAGCTTTAGAAGGCATTGCTATACTGGCTGTTAGAGTAAACATTTCTAGCATTTTATATTTCAGCATAACTTTAAACAACCAGATTACAAGAAATGTGTTTCTGAACTGGCTGTACACTTTCCCACCCATACACTTTGTCCGCATGAAGTTAAGAGCGTAAGCAGCGATAAATAATGGTATATTATGTCTGAGATTTGGACAGTTTGTTTAAGAATGGGACATAAAAATGAAGTTGCTCTTAAACTTATCTTCAGCTGGCTCAGGATTTAATACTTTTGTCATGGTTTTATCACAGGCATAATTCTTTTTTTGGCAAGAAAACTGCATTTAGAATCAGTCCAATGTCACATGGTTTACAAGCTTTGTTTCTCTACTAATAACTGATGGGAGTAACAGCTAGCCAAATGTTACTTATTTTAAATGGCTGCGAAACAATACAAGGCAACCTCAGACCTGATAATATTCAGCTATTAAAAATATTTCAGGTCGAGTCCTGACAGGGCTTTGACATAAACCAATAAACAGTGTAATGTTTGATTTAAATACAATTTGCCTCCATGCAGTCAGGTTTAATTTACTTACAGTATTTACAATAGACTTTTAGGTTCATTACAATATTAATTTAGATTAAGGCTCCACTTTGCTAATACCTGGCAGTAGAATTTCTACAATGATAGTCACTTTTAGCACAATTCACAACCTTATTAACATTATTTGCTTTTATTACTGTTACATAAGTTTTTTATATCCTCTTAACTAAGTCCACCTGCTAACTCAACCAAACCCAAATAAAACACACTTTAGTCTAACCAACAGCATATATAAGACAGATGAACTTTTTCCTAAATTATGGAACATTGTCTGAGACCAAGCTGAAGTAAATCAAAAACACAACAATGTAACACCTCATCATCTTATTTTCTGGAAAGTGGTGTTAAATGACTTTTTTTGCTGTTGTTATTAATGGACAGACTCAAAACAGAACGACATCTTATATATTCATCCTATAGGCCTCAGAGTATACTGACCTGCCAATGACAAAGTGGGAGGCCACTATGCCCACAGCAAAAAATGCATACAGCCTTTCGATCTCCCTGAATATTTAATGTTATTATTTGCTACTCTGGACCAGTTTACCGTACTGCCTTCCTCTGACAGACGTGAATACTCCATTACATCCAAAGGGATTGTAGTTTTGCCTGCCTATATTCATGATTTTCTTTTTTAAAATGACACCTCTGATTACATGGTACATTACAGTACATCTCCAACAGTATTGTAAAGTCATAATAAAGAAGCTGGGGGAAGAATCACACCATAAGATTTGATTTTTAAAGTAGCTTTGAGCCTGCACAGTGAGAAGGCACAGTGACAAACTGAAAGACGGTAAGACTAACTCTTAGCTTACTTTCTTTAAATCTCCACCAGACATGTCATGCATCTGGAAACAAACATAAGGCACAGTCAGAAATTTAAAACAATGGATTAGTTTCTCATAGATGGAGCCAACCACATGACACACCCACTGGATATTCCAAACTGGGAAAAAATGTCAGCTGATTGATTCTATCCATGCATGATTCCAATAAAAACGAACAAAATACTGACTCTGAACAGCATGAAAATTTCACAAGCCTTGCTGACGGATGGGAGAAGTATTATGGATCCAGTACAACATTGTGCTGTTTCAGCACTTCTCCAATAAAACGATTCTGTCTGAATGAAACATGGAGAATATTGCTGTGGTTCCTTCGGCTATTATTGCCATTTTTCCATAGTGAAATGATTAACCAGCTCATTTTGTTGCATACAGGATTACACAAGAATCTGAAGGTCAAGATCTTTTGATAAAAAAACAGTCATCTATAAACCTTACGTTACAGGGGTTTAAGAACTTGACCACGTGGGATATCTGTACTTCCATAAAGCAATTTCTCTGATAACAAAGGGCACATAATCTCAATATACAGTCATCTACTGTATAAAGATCATGGTAAAGTGAGGCCAAAATAGGAAAAGAGCAAATTAAACAAGGAAGAAAATACTTACAACAATTGCCTAAAGTCTTAGTTCAACATTGAAATGCATGGTGATTTTTACTTAAAAACATCACAATTCTACAATCCACACAGCTTAAATTCACATTTAACTGGGCAAAGGAAATATTTCCAGTTAGCGTGTTGAGCAGTATTATCTGACTGGCTTTCAAATAATGGATGCAAAATTGCCTCATAGGGCTACACTGCTGCTGGGCCCTCATTTGTAAGAGACATATTAGTGTTTGTCTCAATGCTCCTACTCAGTGTCATACTATTCCTAACATTTATTCCGTAATCAGTGATGTGGTACATGATGAAGTCCGCATGAATTCAAATTAAATTCAAATTAAATTCCACAATGAATCCATTTTTAAGCTTATTTTTCCACCTGTGAAACAATGCACATTCATTTGGAAACACATTAATAACAAGTTAATGGCATGTCCTAACAAAAATTCATAACCAAGACATTTCCTCTAGTAACAATCCCTTATTCAGTTGTTATAAGCATAAACAACCACAAATGCTTCAGCAAAATATGTTATATGGCACTTTGTAAGTAACACAGCAGAGTTATTAATCACTATGGGCAAAATTAATCAGATATGCAGTCTTCCACCTTTATGACCAAAGACTCTAATACATTGTTACAGCACACAAACATGTTATTAGTGTGTTTCTTAGGCCAGTGAAAAAATACTTTTATACAACAACCATCTTCTTGTCATATGTTCAAACATTGAATTGATATGGTAAAATTATATTGTATAAGGCTACAATACAAAGGGTGTTGTGTGAGGTACAATTAAAAATCGTAACTTTTTTTGACAGTCTCAGTTTTGCCATTAAAACAACGCCACACAAACAATGCTGTATGCTTGAAATGAAACATTAAGTGCTGCAGTGACACATCAGCACAGTTTTGGAAATGTGTAACTACAACTGTGATAGACCTCCAAAACATTCTTACATCTCCTCACAGCCAATTGGGCAAAGGGATTACAAATGATTTCTGATCAGTGATCTATGTACCATACAAGGGGTGCAAAAGAGCTCCTCAAACAACTGTGAGCACACAGTATGACCTTCTGAACAGAGCATGGACTATATTCTTGTTAGCAGTGAATTCCTAAACATACGATGATAGTTTTACTGCCTATTATTATATCTATTACTTGTAAGTGTGCTCAGGGTAACATTTAGCCCATCTCAGAAGAAAAAAAAACATTTATAATATGTAAATGTAAGTGAAATATTTCATTATCTGAACCTCAAAATGTTGGAAAATCCCCTCATCTCACCACACAAAAAATGGACGACACACTACCTGTGGTGCAAAAAATACTTAAACATTGAAAACACACTTATCCACATTTCACATGGGCTGCAGAGCGGGCCTTCTGACCACAAGAGCCACAAAGTAAAATCTTTAGCTCACTGAGAGCCAGAAGGCAATTTGTTGCTGTCACATTTGTGTATTTATGCCAAAGCTGTACAATAGACTTTACTGTAAACATTCACTATGATCATGTATTATTTGAAAATAAAATACAGTGTATTCGTCACAAATGTCAAGGAATGTCAAACCGTAACATAATTGTGACAGAGGCCAGCTTTTGAAACACAGTGGGCCAACAGCACTCAATATTTTCTAAAGATTTTTAGAGAAGCCTTGATGCAGAAAGCTACAGAAACAACAGCTCTTCCACTGGAGCCTTAAAACTGGACTGGTTGTTTGATATCTTGACTTTATCTGTGTGCTGAAGGCTTAAATACAATCAAATTTTTATCTTTACATATTTCCTCCCAAACTGAGAATGATAAACTTAAATAACAAGAGGAAAAGCTGACAACATGTAATATTAATTTGGCATTTCAAATGTCTTCCTCATTTGTATTTTTATTAGCATTTTGCTGAAATAACTCAGTCAATGTAATTACAATGAGTGAGACTCAAAACCTCACTAGTGGAGTGGAAAAAAAAACAATTAAGGCAATGATTAAATATGTAAGTGCTGAAATTGGTTAAATACATAGAATTTGTTTAAAAATTAAGTGTAGGAAATATTTCTTAACATGTACAAGTACCTTTGCATTATATGCCACATCAAAAGCAAGAAGAGATATTTTTGGATACCTTCCTATTAATAAGCATGATACTTACATATGTGCAGAATACCCCAAAACATGGGTCCTTCCCTTCAACACAAACTTGCCTGGAGTCACTACTCAACCACCAGAGTCATAGGAATCTCATTTTTTGGTTAAAAACAATACCCAAGTTTAAGGGTACAACAATTCGTCACTTCATAATCCAATATGACAAAAAATACTGTCAGAAACTCTGTACAAAGTCATGTCCCACAAGAAGAGAAGTTTTCTATATACATTTATACCTCTTGTGTCGGAAGCTCCTGTGGGTTTTCATCTACAATATTGCGAACCGCTATAAGAGCTATTACCAATCTGAAAAAAGGGGTGGAGTCACTGGCATAAAGTAATAATGTACGTCAATGTGTGGAAATCATCACCATACAGAATGTAATGTACTTTGACGATATAAAAAAATCAAAGGCAAGAGCTGCACAGTATATGCAAATAGATCAGTGAAAAAATATATACTTTTTTTTTTTGCTGGTAAAGGTATGGCAGGGCCACAGTTGTCAGGTGTTGAGAATTAAGATGCTCTGCTAGCTTAACAAAGTCATATCTGTCACGAGGGAACATGTCAGAAAGGTGCAATGTATTTCTTTCTCTTTCTCTTCTTTAATTAGAAGCTGAAGCAAAAAAAAAAGTACCGTGCTCTCGCCCTGAATCCTCCGTAACATTGAAAGGCTAAAGTGCAGGGAGGATTCACAGTGCTGAATGCACTGACAGGTAGCTGGCTGCCAAAAGGCCAGAGCTGCTTTGCTTTCTTGCGGTCACGGCGACCTCTTCCTGCATGTCCCCCCGGCACCTCCGCGGCCTCTTGGGCCGGGTGTCCTCAGAGGTCGTGTGCCAGCGTTTGCCGCCGCGCACAGGCTGGGGCTCGGGCTGCCCACGGGCCATGTGCACCACCGACTCAATGGCGTCCATGATGGAGTCCTGGTTGGAGAACTCCAGAGGTTCAGGTGCCAGGGTGGGACAGGAACTCTTCCTGCCCGGGAGGTCCACGCACCTCTCCAGAACGGGCATCTGGCCCACACCCTCGTCCTCCGGAGACAAAGGCTGCTTCCTGGGCCTTCCTCGCCTCTTCTTCACGATGTTGTTGCCCGTCTTGGCCTGCCTCTGGAGTCTCTTTGCCTTCAGGATCTTGTTGACGTGACCCAGGTTCTTCTTGGTGGAGAGGATCTTGGAGAAGGCGCACATCTTGTGCACCTCGCACTGAATCTCCTCGATCTCAGCCCGCTTGAACCTCTTCAACGAATGACTGTGTTCTGTAGTGGAGAGAAAAGGGAATTTATGTTTCATATGACCTTTCATGCATTTAAGAAACATGTGTAAGAATTTCTACATTTTTGTTGTTCTGACAGTAATCATGATGGTATAACTTAAACATGCCCCCTTTGCCACAGCACTGTATATATTAAGACATAGGTCAATGAAAAACAGGGATTAACTTGACACTGAAAAATACATTTGTGTTCTAACATTAACTTATATATACAGACCTTCTTTCAAAACACAGTGGAGACAAGACTTGATTGCATTTTGCATGAAGAAGCTTGAAAAATTATCCTAAAATAATAGGAAATTCACAAAAAAGTCTCCCATGTCATTGCTGCAGCCACTTATCCCCACACATCTGGGACACAGGCAGACACCATTTATTTTGCAAACAGGAAGGCCCATCGCATTATAGATTGATTCAGAAGTGGCTGAGCAGATGCAAATGGAGCCATATTGTTCCTTTCATGCCTGTGAAATTGGAGCAAGCCCAGGCCACAGTGCCCCATCTCACAGGACTGGCAGGGCATGAGAGCAGACCGAGGTCTCCTCAGCAACAAAGGTTTAAGGATGAGTGACGGGGAATCATTTTGATTCAGGCAGATTAAACCATATAGCCCTGACTTTGTCTGCCAGCACTGAAATGTCAAACACTGAACGTGAAACGGATTTGCTCCTGAATTTCAGGACAGCTTGTGATTACATTTCAAAATAACCAAATTGATGGTTTGGGTACATTATCTTATTTTCCTTTCAAACCAGCCAGTGATGTTGAATGTGAGACTGATTTAAAACCATAATCAAGGACTGCAAGTTCTTTCAATATAAACACCCTCACTTAAGAAAGACAAACGTGCTTTTTGCAGATAAACACATTCTTCAATGATGACCCATGAGAATGGAGCATTACAGAGCACTGAGACAAAGGATTTTTTTTATACTCAACATCTGGAAAACAACGACGTCCGCACACATAATTAGCAAACGAGCAAGCATCTGTCTCACTGGCTCCCATCTGAATATCATCAGTGTTCTCTTCAATGTTTTGTACATAAGCCTCTGTAAATTCAAGCCATAAATTGAAGGGTCTACGATGCAAAGGTGATTAATTTACTGCCTTTCCACTTCACTTCAGAGTCTTGGATGGTAGCCCAGACAAGAGGAGAAGTTATCCTTCTGCGGGTCTCATGTGGAATGAGTTCAGGCAGCCTAAAGCTGCCCAAGAAAAGCTGCTGGTGAATGTGTATTCCACTTCAGAGATCTCTAAGCCTCACCTATCCTTGGAGAATTCTCTCTTCGGCTGTGCGTCATTCCATCTGGGCAGCTGTCCCAGAAAACAAACACAGCCAGAACTACAGAGAATTTAATAGGCAAATGTGGGGAAGGAAAGACACCAGACAAAACCAGCACCAGATTACAGGCTTTGAGATGGTGTGTTGGAAACGCATCGATTCTAACAATGGAGGTTTACGCAAGCACCAACAGGAGATAATAGCAGGGTGCTACACCGACTTACTTACAGTCTGGCTTGCAATGAAGAAAAAAAATATGCTATTCATACCTTTGGTGCCCTAACCTTGAAGAGTCAGTATATGATTAGGATACAAGTTACTCAAAACTGACCACAAATGACAGCCAGTGTCAGTGAAATTTCCTGTTCATTTGACAAGCAGTTAAACTTCAAACACAGCAGTGGGAATGGGGATACTATGGATCAGTGACGGGCAAAACTCAGTCAGCTGGCACCTCATTCATCAGGGTTTCTATTCTGTATCTTATATTCCATAAAGGGAATTGCTGCTGGACCAAGACAGGTCCATACCAGACACTTAATTTGATCATGACCACACAGCACAGTATGTTACCACATTCATTGAGAAATGCATTTGACCCCAGCAGGAGTAAGTTTCTATAAGCTATGTCAGTGTTTCCCTCACCATAATCTTTAGTGGTCAAGCTGCCTGTCAGACATAAATGGCCACCCATTAATGGCACCCCCGGCCCCCAACAGTTCTACCAGAGGAAAGTGAAAGTAAAATTGCGCCGCTCACCCCCCCGCATACTCTCTCACCCCTTTGCTTGTCTAAGAGCACCCCCTACCATGTTCTGTACTCCTACTATATATTCTTACAAATACTATTAAAACATTACTATTACTATCAAAATGTTATTTACTATAACTTAATACTTTTGTACAACATGCCATTTGAGTGTCTTCATCCTTTTAGCACCATGGACAATGATCGAAAGATTATACTCTGTTCTCATGGTTTCAGATGCTGACTCACCTTTACTTTCAGTCAACAACAAACTATTGACTTGCAGCTGTAAAACTTTTCTGCTTTTCACTTTCCTTGAAGAACTAATGTGCGTTGAAAATGCGAAGCAAATGCGATAGCTGTATTTTCAATGTTCAGCCTACATCCAACATGCATGTCAAAACAATGCAAGCCATGAGGTTCCTGCATGATCTAAGTGTGTCTTTTAGCTCTTTTGGGAGTTATGTATGTTCAGTTGTATTTTCAGATGTGTCTTTTTGTATGCAAGTGTTTTTTGCCTTAAAACAACAAAAAGAAAAGTTAGAAGCTACACGATACCTGATGCCTGATGTCTTCCAAACACTGTATGTATTATTATTACATAGAAGTCCTGTGGTAGCATGCTAACTCTGTGGAATCAGGCAAAAATGTTGTCTCTGTTCTGACAAGTTTGGTTCACTAATAAAATGTCAAAATGGAGTTGATAAAAATACATCTAAACTTGTGTCAGTCAGAATTAGAACTAGGAAAAGAAAATAAAATATGGACAATGTGATGAGCCAAAATGTCACAAAACATGGAGTGGAGTGACTTAATCAAATACAATGTGTACACTAATAAAGGTGGTTCTCACCTACAGGTTTGGCACTTTCTGGATATGGCAGCCATCACTGCATTTGTATTGTAGGGACTATTCACAGGGAAGGAAATATGGAGGACTGACTTCATCCTGAAGCCAGCCACAGAACTCCACAAAGACCAACAACTGCAAACTGGCCAGCATCTGATCCTATCCCTGTCTCTGTTGTGGAGAGCAAGATGACGTAATGACAGGTACATAAATGCTACAAAACAGAACCCAGATATAAATGCAGTTATATATGAATGTAGAAAATGAATTGTAAATTTTGAGAAGCTTATCACCGACACTGATTACGTACAGTTAAAAAAAGATCACCTTCGCCTTTGTTTACAATCCTCTCTTCTTCTCTGGTTTTGAAAGTTGATCACAAATGTTTAACCACGTGTTTGTTTATAATGTATATACTGTAAAGAGAAGCATTTGCATAGCTTGATCTATATTCATGTGTAAATTGCTGCCACTCAAAAGAATTTTATTTTTAGTTTACAGTCATGTTTGAAACTTTGCCTGGAACCACATGGTGTTGCTGGGATGTGAAACCATAACTGGTCCATGATCAACTCCATCAGACAAAACTGCACAGCCAAAAAAAAAAAAAAAAAACCAAAACCAGAAGACCAACACTGTATTGGAAATTGAAATACTGAAATTTTGAAATACAAATGAGGGAGAGGCCCCAGTGAGAAATTAAATGAATGAGCTAGAATAATATGTATAATATTGTGTATTATATTATATGTATAGAATAAGATAATGTCATATCTTTGTCATTGTGGTGAACAAGTAATGAAATCTGGTCAAGGTGAAAAAACATGCACCCCAGCCACATCCATACACATTTGCAGGTAGGCTATATTGTAAATGCCAGCAATTCACTTCTGCATGAAATGCAGGACAAACATGCTTAGTATAAAGTAATTGGCCATCAAGTAATCATTTCACTGTAGCAGGTGTTTTTCCCCCTTGAGTTTATTTTGTTGCAGCAATCTCCAATTGCTGCATATTTATCAAACTACTGCACTGCTTTAGTTTACTTTTATTGCATCTTTGACCACGTGCTTTACTTTTAAGTCTGTTGTTTGTTCAGTTTTTTGTATTAACCATATAGACATATTTGTTCCTGTATTGGGGTTGTCTTGTTTATCTTATTGCTGCATCAAAACAATTCCTCTGTGTTAGTGATTACATATATTCATGTTTTTAAGTAAAGCGCTATTGCTTTAAATTGGGTCAGATTAGCCATGATTTTATTCTGTTGATCACTAATACGTACCTCTAACTGGCACTGTGTACATGTTTAGTTTGTCAGTGCATCTTTTATTTATTTTGCATTATGCTGTGCCCAAATAAGAAGTGGCAAAATGCAAGAAACCATGTCAAGCCAGAAAAAGCAACGCCAAACTGTGTCTTCCCCTCGTTCAACCTGCTTTTTTCTCTTTTTACATCCTTTTATGTTCCGCATTTACTTCCCACCATACTCTTGGACAGCCCTGTACCAACATCCTGGATTTTGGAGGAATGAGGTCCACAGCACCCCTGCCCTAAGGCTGCTGATGAATGTCCCTCCAGTGGCTTCTTGCATCTCAATTAGCCCCATGGACTGTACTGTATTTAGCAACCTCTTCTGTAATATACTGACAAATGCCTCTGTCTCAGAAACGATTGCTTTGTATATTGCTGTGAGGATATGGCGCCCATGAGGAAAAACACATATTAGCAATTCTACAGACATTTTGATAAACGTAGCCTTTTTATATACGTCTCCTTATATGCGTGTTATGAACCAACAAAGCTACTTAACCATTCCAAAATGCATGAAACCTTCCCATTTTCAAGACTACTTATGGTTATTCTACACAATGCTCAAAGGCACTGAACCTTGCTTAACAAGGCATTACATTTAAAAATAGTACAAATAGTACAAATAAAGTAAATAATATCAAGAGGATATCCTTAACTTGCTCAAAATTAAATCCCTGAACTTTTTTTTTCAGGCATTCAGTGTTCAGGGTTGAAAATATTATAGATATACTATGACAGACCTCACACGGATTGACTGTAAAATGTTTGGATTGTGCACCCAAACACTTTCCTTTCAGGTGATTTTATCAGATGACAATCCTGGGAGCCCTTAAATTCAGCCCAACACCACCTCCTCAATTTTTGTGGTGAAAATGTACCAAGTGGGTCATGGTGGGAGAAGGAAATATTTGACAGGTAGGTCATCTACAACATTTCTGATGGGCTGTGTAAATATTTACCTCAACAAAGATAAACAGCAATTTACGCTAAAGGTGGACTTGCCAAATTTAACATAAAGCATGCCAACCAACCACTTTTCAATACACTTTCAGGAAACCAGTCAGTGCTTCAATTACAAATCAGACATTCATGAATAGCCTTTCAGTTTAGAGGCCAACTGAACTGAAGGGAAAAAAAGAACTTTTCTTACAAATTCAGATTTACTTTTCAGCTGTAAACGTCTGACTGTACAAATAGATATGTCAGCATAATTAGGCTGTACAGCTGAAAAAGCACGACTGAAACAGACTGCCTCTGCAGGGAAAGGTGTTTACAGAATATATGTTCAATATATTATAGATATCTCCCTCACAGTTCCTTGAGCCTTATTAAAAGGTTTCCAGAATATTTTTTTTCTTTCACAGGAAACCCTTTTAAGGAACTAATTTACATACTTTGCACAACTGTAATTCCCTGACACATATTTTACAGATATATACATTGGCCTATCCCAATCCTAAATCCAAGAATCATGTTTTCAATGCAGTAACACGTTACTTTATGGAATGATCCCTAGCTGCACTATAGGGGAGAGGGATGTAGAGAAGCCGGTCAAGGAGATTAACTGGCTTCATTTTACCGAAAAAATAATTAAAATTAAATCAGTATCAAAGCTCAAAATTACACAATTACGGCCCTCATGAATTAATTCTGTGAAGGCTGTCCTTGAGATGAATGTGTCTTACATTAAAAAGCCAGGCAGAGCAATGTACCTTTTAAGTTGCTCATTTAAAAATCACCTCATTCTGCCACTGAAAACAGACACAAGTCTGTGCTACGAAGTGGCAAGCAAGGATTTCCCAGAGGAAAACAGTGCCAGATGAAGAGAGACAGAGACAACACACCTATACTGGTTAGGCATTTCCCAATGAACAACAAAAGTCAATGGTGGTGACATTTTAAGAAACCCTTCCACTCCGTTGGGAGCTCAGCCAAAGCACTCTGCCACATACATCCTCCTGCTCCATAAGTACCCCCTCAGGTGAAATTCACATACTCATTAAATACAAGAAAAACTCTGCATGTAGCCACCTCATTTTATTCACAAGGTGATCTTGTGGGAAACCGCTCACAACTGCCATGTGTGCAGGAGTGAAGCCTGTGAGGAAAACATATTTGAATCATTAATTAGATCCCAGAAATATGCACAGGGGAGAAGGCTGGGCTCATTGGCTAAATTCCTCATTTGGTTTTAATCAAAGAATCGTCTTTCCCCCCTCAGATCCCAAGCGATCCTCTCCGCTCCCTGGCCTCTTTAATCGCTGAGAGCCTCGTGCAGCCTTCCTGAGAGCCAACAAATCATGTGGAAGAGACATTAATTTTCAAAGGGACCGTCACAAGCCATTTATCCCCTGAAATCTCTACCTGCATCCTGCACACCATGTTTTCATTAGAGGCACATAGTCATGGACTAGCCTCTACCCTCTCCCTCTCGCTCCCCTCTTGCCTGCAGAGGCCTACTTCCTACTGTCACGGAAACCAGAGTCTGGAGTTAAAGGTTAAACTATTCCCTGAAACTACTGGGTGTCAAAACACAGATTTTAGCTGTGTCATGTACTGACACATAAACGGCACAAAAAGGTCAGAGGTGAGTACTCAACTGCTCTCAGTTTTAAAGTCTGGCCAACAATTTCTATTTCAAAGGGTTTATCAGATGATAGGGGGCATTGTTAGTGAATTTCCAATCCTCGGAGTGCAGACCGGATAAACAAGCTTGAACTCTCACCTCCTTTTCTGTAGCTATAGCTCAAGAATTTGTTATTTTTCACTCCCTGGGAACACTGCTGATCATATGACAGATATGAGAGCCTGGCCCACGATAACTGGTCCTTATTCAAAAGCCAGTCAGAGAACAAGTGGGCACCATCATGTGAGAATGCGATCTTTTGAAGTCTTGTACCTGTGTGATACATCATGTAGGTTCACCCTGATTTACAATAGGTTTAATGTTTGAACAGGTAAAGTACAATAACAGTGATAAGCATTGTTTGATTTAATAAACTGCATTTATATAGTGTCTTTCAAGGCTGTCATTTTTGCATCAGCCCACATTTGTTGAGGTCTTTGCAAGACCCCCATGGATTTTTTTTTTTTTGAGAATTACAGTGGGCCATGCTCTCTGTTCAGTGGTAAAGGCAAAAGGCTCATACAAAAATCCAGCTCACTACACTAGGGCATAGTTTAGATTTTTCTGAATAATCCAAATTAAAGACTGTCTCCTGCTCGCCCACAGACAGTACATTCAGTAGCAACCAGATTTTCTCTAGAGGTCTCTCCTTCAAACACTAACCAATCTCAGCTATTTGGTAAGAGACAGCTAAAGGTTGTCAGCCTCCATCCCCAAACACTAATAACTGCTGGCCTCCTTCTCACCTGATAAATATAAACTGCCCCTGAATTTTACAGCTAAAACCTCACTCCTCACATTTTTAGAACAATGTAAGCAATACCTTTATACAGTATAACCATTAATATTGGATATTAGCCATACATAACATTACACTTAAGTGCCCTGTGACAACGGTACAAGAATATAAGCAACACATTCCATAATTCTTTTGCCCTACTGACTAACATTAACAGATTTGTTTTTTTTTAAGTTATGTTGAAATGTTGATCAACCCCCTTTGTCCAATTCCTCGGGACCAATTCTTAGAAAGGATAGTGCTTATTTTAAATACACTGTGCACATGCACCCTGTATGACATCTCCCTGGGGTTCATCATCAAACTCAATGGGACCTTTTAAATGAAATGTTGCTGTTATATAATAATTGTAAGTTAAACTATATATACTTTCCCAGAGAACACCACTGGGTGTCCTGGTGCCTGGCTGCATGGGGGACAGGGAATGTCACAATGGGTACAGTCTACATCATACAGCTCCTGTTAAAGTACCTTACAAGGAATGGGCAAGGAGGAGCCTGATGTCCTGACCCTAATGTATACCTCTCTGTTCACACAAAAAAGCACTAAGACATAGCACAGTCTTCCCAAACATTGCTTATATAGGTGATAGGCTAGGAATGAAACTGTTGAGCTGAAATGGCAAAAGATGGAGAAGCAACTACAACTAAATAAGGTGATATGTTATAAAAAATGTTTTAATCATTCTAATGCTGTAAAAATTGCTTCAGTCATTCTAATGATGTCAACAGGTCAGACCTTCAGGCTGTAACTGTCATTTTTACATTTTCAAAATAGGAACAATTAGCATGTGTTCTGAATCACATACTTACACATGCACACACACACATGCACAGACACACACACACCAACACACGCACACAGACACACACACACACACAGACATCAATAGTTTGGACTGTAAAACTCCTATCTTATTGCAGCTGCTGCAGTGAGTGAACAAGGAGTTGAGGGTCAAGAAGGTCTCAGGGTGTAGAGTGAGTACAAGAACTGCAACAGACAGCAATTCTCAGAGGTTTCAAAATGCACTGTGTAGGCCTCACATTTAGTGTACTGCCAGCTTTCAAATCAATACCACATGTCCATTTTCTGTGATGTACAGCAAAGAGCTCAAGTTCACAACTCATCAAAGAGCAGCACAACTGACCTCATGAAACACTTAATATCCCCTCAACGACACAGCTGTGCTTCAGGTATTGACTTGAATCACTCACTCTCTGGCAGATTGTCATTACACTGTATTGTACTTAAAACTACTGTGCTGTATCACTCCTATTAAAATCCAATATACCACTCAAAAGTTCACCACACATTTATGCCACATCACATAAAACACAGAGGTCTTGGAATGCACATCTGCTATTCTGTTGCAAGACTCATTGAGGTCAACTAACTTACAGAAAGTTAGAGATGTAAAGAGGTGACTATTTAGTTTTATACCTAGCTCATCATTATAATTTAGCTGGTTTATACTTGTGTATTAATGTTAGCTTGCAGGTTAACTTTGTAATATGTATCTGAAATAATATAACTATTGTGCCAGCAAATGTAACCTTCATCGCTAACCTTAGCCAGGTGCCAATAGGCTAAATTAGTTCTCTGCTAGCTAGCTCATTTTACCTTAGCTAAGTAGCCTGCTAGTTATCCAGCCAGCTAGCTATAGTTGCTAATATGATGTTTCCTCTTGGAAAGGGCAAATTTTATACCATGTGTGTATTTCTTGCATCTGCTGAAGCAGTGAGATGCAGGAAAAACAGGCAGTGACAACAGCTCAGCATGGACTCTGACGCATGACTACAAGGTCTCCAATTTGGAACCAGACACCCCTTTGCTCACATCTCATCAGCTGTGAGAGGATGGGGTGAGTGGATTGACAATTGTTTAGCTGCCTTTTAAAGGAAATTATACAATAACATTAATTGTATTGAATAGTGTAGAACAGTACAGAAAATGTAGCCCTAGATAGCCACAACAGCCCTGGGCAAGGTCAAATGGGTCTCTGCATGGGGAGATCACAAAGCAAACACACAGCTGGTCAAAGTTATGACAACATTCATTTGTATGTGCTTCATATCACAGTTAAACCATGCCACATTGGGGCAAGTAAAAAGTTTATTCGTACAGATTTAGTTTGGGCAAGTAGATTTCTGACCCACTTGCCCAACGGGGCAAGAGAGAAAAAAACCTTAATGTTGAACCCTTGTGATATGTGAAAATAACAGATGGTAAACTGTAAATTTGTGAGAGGAGGGGCAAAAATATCTTGATGAAAATATTGTTAGGGATCACAAATATTGGAATATAAGATAATATTGGATATCGACAAAAGGCTACTTTTCTTTCATGCTTATGATGTTTCATAATCAGGTTGAGTGACACAATGTTAAGGAGGTATGTCTTACTTCCTGCTGCAATTCACTGTTTTTCAGAAACCTTTAGTGATAATCTTTTTTCTTAGTATTGCTGCTAAACAGTCCCACTTGCCAAAATGGAGCACTTTACAAACAATGCAGCTTTTTGAAATAGGCATTCACTTGGACAGTGTGAGCCATAGTGCTACCAGCTCCAACCTCTCTAAATGTGACTGCATTTAGCTAAATCACATTTTAACCACAGTAATAATTTCCATTTAAAAAGGCATGGTTTTATGAAGGTTTAACACAAAGGTTTCACACAGGGATACTGAAATGTATACTACAGTAGAATTTTAGCACTGACAGGAAATAATTATGTATAATACATTTTTATTGAAAATGCAACTTCATTATTTCAAGATGCTTTAAGAATGGCAATGAATTTATGAGATTATGTATAAAATATACTTCAAATGTTTGTGCCCATTTTAATTGTGGCAAGACAGGTCTGTCAAGCGTAACAGCATGACAGTAAGTCAGGGATCTGGATGGTGATTAGGCAGAATGAGTCCTCCCCTATTTCTCTGGGGAGTAGGAATGCAATCTAACAGAGCCCAGGGCTTCCAATTCCCCTCCATTGGAACAGGCCAGATTCATTAGACTTCTGGCTCCTGCCCAGGTTTCTTAGCACAGGAAGAGAGATGTGCAGGTCCATATTAAAAAACAATTCAAATGGGTAAATGCAGGCCTCTTCATCTATGTGTATCGTATATCTTTGCATATTGTACTTGTTTCAATACTTTGTATTTCTCTCTCTCTCTCTCGCTTTCCCTTTTTCAGGTTGATCATAAGTCTATGGCATAACTTTACAGTAGGCCTCATATAAAGTGACTAAAAAATTATTATTGTCATAAGTTTGATCACCTGTGTGTCTGCTTCACTATTTATTCTCTCCATGGGGACCCACTGGACCTGTCTTTGAAGTCTCATCAGGGTCCAGTTAGAAACTGAATTTAGGTGCCTCACTGAAAAGAGTCTCTGAGCTCAGATTCTGAATGTACTTACATTTAAGTCATTAAAATTTTTCTCAATGAAACTCATCTGCTGTGATATGCTATAAAATAACTTGCTAGTTAGCCATAATACACAGCTAGTGAGCTGACTAGCTATTTAAAAAACTGCCCATCAATTTAATACTTAGCTAGGTAGTTAGCTCACTATAACAACCAGCTGAGCTAACTAAGTTATAACAAGGATGATACAATAAGAAGGTAGCTATAAAACTAACAAGGTTACATCTAAAAATTACTTAAAGTCAATCGACGTGGTCATTATTGGTCAAGAGGTAAGGTATGATTGGACACAGGACCCATGTGATCTGCCTCCTTCCTTTTCTACACGAAACACATACACAGAAATCGGAGATTTTGAGAACTGAAACGCTGAAATTCATTTGAATTGTCACCTGCCCGGAGAAAAATGATCATTTCTTCAAAAATTTACTTTTTGGTCCAGATGAAAAGTCACCAGCCAATTGTATTTTTCAACACAAAAAATTATTTATTGTATATCAGTCTAAATCTTAACTTCATTCTGCGAGACACAGATCTATATTGGTAGCAACATCGCATACTAAACATACTAGTTAAAACAGTTAGTGAGCAACATAACATTAAAGCTAAAGCTGAATCAAAGTAATGTTTAGCAGCTAGTTAGCTAGCCAGACGTTACCTAAGTACGTAAAGAATCAATGCAGTTGGAATCAAACTTACTTGCACAGCTACTCAAAATGGGAGAGAGGTCTGTCCTGTTTGTCTATGGCATGTACATTTTGGAATATGGTCTTCATTTGCCTGTCTTTTATTCACTCAGTTAACTTCACATCTCCAAAATTTTAAATCGATAGTACAACCAGCTATCAAAATATGTAATGTGACACATGTGGTAAAGGGTAACTATCTCTCAGACCAAAACTAGCTAGTCAGTTGTCAAATCAAGCCAAATCTCCCCACAGTACATGAATTTGCATTGCACCGTCATGTGTAGCTTGTGATTGGACACAGAATTTCACAGCTGAAAAATTAATACTGACTTAAAGAAAAAAAAAAACAATAGGAACCGGCCTGAATGGTGCATGTTTTGGGGCACACTGCATTTTATAAGGATTCTGTGACTTACATAAAAAGCTGTAGTAAACTCAATTTTTATGCAAAAGCCTGTAACTCTAACTCAACAGGATAAGTGAAAACCATGGATATGTCAAGGTCCCCTAATTACGCTCAGCAATGTCTGAAATGAAAACTTAAAAGAGATCTTACCTTCCAATGATGGACTGAGGCACTGGAATGTGTTCTGCACCTTCTCCCCCCTGCTGTTTCTGAACGGCATCATGTTTTGCTCTCTGAACACCCCAAAGGTCTCCAAGCTCTGCCTCACATTTCTGATTCCAGACTGGAGTTCCTGAGAAGATTGCACCCTTCTTAACAGGTCAGACGGCACATCCTTGGCATTCCGAATTCCCTTGGTGCACCGGCTGGAGCAGGCAGCATGGAAATCATGTACTGCTTCCCCTCGCTCTTGTGCGCACTTCCACTGCTGCGAGTCAGACAGAGACAAAGTGGTGCGAGTGTCCATCTCAAAGATGTTCCTGGAGCTTCTTAGCAGTGTGTCTGTGCTTTGCTGGTTCCATTGCTTATCTTTTCGCTTTGGCAATGTGGGCCCTTTGTTTGAACTTCCCAGCTCTTCACTTAGAACAGTTAGGACACAAGGGTTCTTTGTTCCACTGAAGAGCCCACCCAGGTCTTCCCTCTCAGACCTGGACTGATCCTCACTATGTTTGTGCTTGTGTTTGTGTTTGCGTTTGTGAAGCCGGACACTACTTAAGTTTTTGCTGCCACCTTTGGGAGCCTCTGACAATGAATGATTATTGTCCATTCCAGCGGGGGGCTTCGGTTGAGAACTGAGTTTGATCTTGTGTTTGGCAGCAGCAGTTAACTTTACATGGGCACTAGAATGGAACTGGGATGGTGTAGTTGCTGGCCTTAGGAAAGAGGAGGGTGCTGCTCCAAGAGTGTGAGACAAGAACAAAGGCGCTGGATACTGACCATAATAACCCAGGTTCATACCGGTGGCAACAGGCATTGATGTATAAGGCATTGCATAAGGTACATAGTAATTGCCACTGGGAAATGGGTAGCCAAATCCTGGGATGAAAGGCATTTTCGACATTGGTGCATTGTCTTTGGCTGGCCTACCACGCCGCTTTTTAGACTTCATTTCTGAATTCCTGCGAAAATAATACAGAGGATCAAAAGGTATGTACGGCAGTGGGTAGTAATGGTCAAAGTTCATACGAAAGATGCTGGGATACGAATTCTCGTGATATATTCTGTAGCTACGGTGGGAGATACGGAAGACCTGGAACTTGCCAATAAGTTCCTCAAGGTCGGCCAGAAACTGAAGGTCGTCCCGGCGCTGAAAACCCTTCCGCTTGCGCCGGTGCTTCTGCTTCTTCAGGCTTTCTTGGGAGAGGAAAGTCCCTACTGTAACCGTGGTGACATGCTTTGAACAGTGCCCTCTTTTAGCTCTGCTGGTGGTATCTAACGCAGCAGCTTCAGAGGGCTCGAGGCTGCAGAAGTCAAAAGAGTACCTCCTTCGAGACATTGGGCCTTTCTCAGCTTGGTCAGATGTGCTGTTGTTGTCAGTGCCGATCCCGCTGTCGCTTGGGATTGTCTCCTCGCTGTGGGATTCGCTGACAGGAGACAAGGTAACTTCTTTGAGAGAGGCCACCTCAGAGAGATGGGAAGGCGAGTTGGTCATGAGTTGAGGGGGAGACAGCTTCCAGTTACCACTGTGGTAGCCTCTAGGAGCTCTTGTGGGCAGTGCACTGACAGGCTGCAGGTGTGGCATAGTCTTTGACTCTTGCAAAATAATTTCTGTGTTGACAGGGCATAATATCCCACCAGCTCCAGTGCCCTGGGCAGAGGCTGACTGGACAGTCCTGGGAGAAGCTATCCCAGCTGTGGACTGTGGATTAAAAGGCACTGCTGGATTCTCAAACTGGCTAGAGGCAGAGTACTTATCACTCACTTTGTACTGATCTTGCCGCACCTGTACCTGAACCTCAGCTTTGGGCTTCCTACCCCTCTTTTTGCCAATGTAAATAGTCCCTCGCTTACTTATATTGATCTGCTTGCCCAGACGCGCTTCAATTTTTGATGCCACAGTTGAAACGGTATTTGACACAGGAGTCTTGAATTTTGAGACCAAATTGCTATTGGCAGAACACAACAAAATTTCATTTAAGATGTGCTTCATCTTCATCATTTTTATCTTCTTGTTGTTCTCGTCTCGAACGCCCACTTGGCCTGTATTTTTATTATGCTTCACCTGATTACCAGGAGGTGCTTTTACCTCGAACAGTTTGGGACAATTATACTTATTCTTTCTTTTCTTCAAAGTCCCATGTGGTTCCTGGGCAATGGGGCTTACAGGACCGTTAGAGGTTCCCTCATGAATGGTTTCTACTGTTAGCAGAGGTTGCTTTTTCGGCCGCCCGCGCTTCTTTTTAAGAGGGGTGATAACAGTCAAGCTGTCAGTGTTAGTATAGAGTGGGCTAGAGGGTGTGATGGGATAAGCTGAGGGAGGCTCTGAGACATTCACTGTTAGACCAGTGCTATTTTCCTGGTGAGTGGAGTTTTTGGACTTCAGATATGACCACCTTTCCTTGCCTTTTGGGTTTAGAAGTTTAATATCAGTTTGATCACTTGAATCGGTTGGCGGATCCAGCTTCCTCGCAGGGTTTTTTCGCAGTCTATTCTTAAATATGTCAATCATTTCAGTCACAGCAACTTCAGTCACTGCCTCAGGCTGATCATCCTCCACCTGCTTTGCTGTCTTTGGCTCAATCTTATTTGGAGGTTTTGGTTCTGACAAACCCCTGCCAGTTTTTCTGTTTAACTCAGAGGTTTCTTCTGTTAAATCTTCCAAGGTGGCGGCATGTTTCAAAGACTCTCCATATTGTCGCTTTCTCCAAGAATGCACTATGGACTCACTGCTCTTCTGTGGAACAGTCACTGTAAGAAGCTCACTTTCCTTCTCTGCTTTCTGCCTTGTAGACTCTGTCTCTCCAGAAGTAAGCTCAGCAGTTTTCTCCAACAGGTTTATTTGCCTCTCTTTAGTTTTATCTTGAGTGTCAGTGTCTAGGTTCTTTTCTGCATTCTTCCCCTGCTGAAACTCTAAAGAATAGGCTACCATATTTCTAATTGAATCTTTTCGGCCATACTTCCTCTTGATGTTCCCAAATACCAGCTCAGTAACCTCCTGCAAACCTTTGTCTTTGTTTGAAGTAGTAAGCATCATTTGATTGCTGTTTGTCTGTGTAGCTGGTGGCATATTTGCAGCAGAAGGTGGCTTCATTTGGGAACCAGGGATTTGGCTTGCCATTCCTGAACTGAAGAGACTTGAAGATAGGTTTCCTGTTGCTTTTCTTTGCAGCGACTTGGTGATGGTGTTTGACAAATCTGGGAAAGAGTTCTTGTTAAATACTGTTGGTACGCTTTTCGATTCAGAATCGATCATATCTCCTTCAGGTGAGCCCCCTCGTGCTGGTGGCTGTGTCCACTCTATCTGATGCTGAAGATGGCTCCTGGGCTGCTGCTTTGGCTTTATGGATTCTGCGAGGAGCTCTTCCACAGGATCACTCTGATTTTGTTCAGTAGGTGTACAAGGGGTATCACAGATCTGGTAAACAGAAACAAAAAAAAAAAAAAAAAAAAACAGTGAAAATTCTGCAGAAATTGCACTTTCAAAAGGCTCTACAGCACGTTGAATAGTTTTCCCTGCCTATGTACAGGCCAGGAACCAGAGAGATTCCTAAAAGCTTAAAACACTCTCTCTGGGCTGGTAAACCAAACGCTATGACAATCTTGTTATATAATTTACAATATAACTGAGTGAATTTGGGGGAGAGAGGTGGGACATGTTGAATATAGTCACAGGCTGCAACTCTTTTGACCCAATCAACACCTCAGAGAGACTCATTGCCCCTTTACCACAAACCACAGGGGGACGATACACAGTAGGGAGAACACCTTGGGGAGAAGGTGGATATCTAACCTTGTGCTTATTCTTGTGGTTTTCCAAAAATGTTGCACGTCAGTATAACTGTCATTGCTCAGAATGCCCAGTATGCTGCGAGTTAACCTTCTTACAGCACACTGTAGAGATATATAAGCCAAAAACAACATATAATTGAGGTTCAAAGACAACATATCAAACAAATGTAGAGGATGCCCTTACCACGCAAGTTATTTGTGGAGTTTTAGTGTAAATCCAGCTTCAATAAATGCATTATGAATAACAGAACGACCACTTGACTCTAATTTGCAGTGCACTTGCTGCCTTTTATTATAACTAAATACTTGTTAAAGTAAATGTGTTAAATGTTATGTGTTCCTTCATCAAGTTGGTATCTGCACATATTGCATGTAGAAATAAAGCTCTGGAAAACAATAATAAAAATAAAATGATTTTTAATTAAATGATTTTTAAAGGTAACATCAGCTAAAACCGCAGCTAGTCTTGTAGAGTAGATAGCCAACTGGCTACACAATGAACTTTATGATTTTGTCACAGTGATCACAGACCATCTGAAATTAATAGATGCCTTGAAAATTCTAAATATCAGCATAGATGTTGAGCAGGAAAAATAATATCTGATAAGCAATAAAAATGTAAATAGAAAAAAAAGGCAAAAGTATTCTGAATAGGGCTGTGCGATATGACGTATCGTATGACAACAGAAAAACGTCTATCGTTTCATATTATGATCTATCGTTAATTTCGTTGTGTTGCAAATCACACACTTTAAGGCAATATTATTTGGACGACGCTCTGCGTTCTTCCACACAGTGCGGATGTAGGCAGGAAATTTGCATGAAGGCAACACAAACAAACATGGAGGAGAGTGAGCGTGACACAGAACTATAATTGAAAAGTGTTTTCTGTTTACCTTTTTATATTTTATCTATTAATATTTTATATTTTGTTACATGCTTAACCCTTTTGCACGTAACTTATTTTTATGCTATGTACGTTGCATGGTTCGTTATGTTTTCATTAGCATTATCAAGCTTCTCATAATATTCACTTAGCATGTGCTATATTTTTTCCACATTAAATCGCTGTTTCCTCAAAGCTAAAATTAGCTAGAATTTTTCCAATCTAGTGTTTTAATCGCACCGGTTTTAGCATACGCGCTAAACGGCTAATCACACCGGTGTGACCGTCAGGGGCATTGCTAGACATAAAGCTCTACTGGGGCCAGGCCCCCCCATTACTCAAATCACACAATTTGAATGCCTTGAATGCCTGCTGCATGTATGAAATGTACCATACAATGTGCTATATGAACTTCCCTTGCTTAGCCCACTATTACTGCCACTGCCATACTGCTGCTGCTGAAACTGAAACAACTACTGGTGAAGGTAAAAATGGAGAGATAATATTTATGAAAATGTTTATTTCAACATACATTATGAACATTCTCAACATGTTTTTAGGCATAAAAGTCATAAGATCATCGGTATTATTTAAAAGCTTACTTTAGTCCGGTCGTGTTATCATTCCTCAGTCCTGATCCTTGTTTCGCGGCCGCTACACGGATTGCTCCTCCCGCGCCGCGGTGTACGGACCCGGACCGCAAGGTGTGCGCCTTAGCTTGCATTTTGGGTTAAACTGCGTTGCTTTGACATTGTGGATTAGGAAAAAAATCCATTCTTTTCCCGTTATTATCAATCTAAATTAATCCACTGCCAAATATAGGAGCTTGTTAAAACTCGAACGTGAGATTTTACTGGGGCACAGCAGATCAATACTGGGGCATGTGCCCCAGGAAAAGGAGTCTAGCAACGCCCATGGTGACCGTATGCGCGAAAGGGTTAATTGAAAATTTGCACAAAGGTTCTAAATAAAAGGAGAAAAATAATCAAATATGAGTAAGTACCTTTTATTTGTCGAGTATATAATTCAAAATGTAATAAGAAATAGGCCTTTCCATGTGGTCATTTTATATAAACTATTTATTCATTGAATTTACAGAAAATGTGCTATATCGTGATATGTATCGTTATCGGAATATGAGATTTTGGTCATATCGCACAGCCCTAATTCTGAAGATACACAGGTGCACAAATGTAGCTGATTGGATGAAGGACACCAAGCAACATGCACTGCTGGCAACATGTGTGATGTTCTTTCCACATGGTTCATTTCATATTTTTAGAAGTTCAATCCTGTTGGAGCTAACTATTGCAAATGAGGAAGTGTCATCTCAACTCAAGATGTGTAGCTCATTTGTTGCATGTTGCATGCAAACATGCACAGGTCTTTGTGTTCACAAAGAATGTTTTTCAAACAATAATCGCTACGTTTATTCACACTGAGAGTGACCTGATTTTTAGTTTCAGTTCATTTAGATAATTTTAGTTTGCTTCTGAACCAAACTGCAATGATTAAACCACCCTCCAAACAAACTACACAATGCTTATTTCAAAAATTAATTAATAAAATAAATGTGAATACGCTATGAATGTATATATATCCATGCTAAGGTATTTCTTGTATGCGTTTATGTAACTTACATATTTAATGTCATCTCTCCACATTATTAAGTAATAAGCACAACATTTATCTCAACAAAGATGCACTTCCTTCAGGACTAGGCTGAAAACTTGTTTTCACCGATGTAAGTTACACAAAAGAACCCATGTATTCTAGAAGTATTAACATCCACCGAGACTCACTGAAGCATTACAAACTGTAGTCAATATATCTGACAACTGTCAAACACTCCATATTTATCACGAGTGAAGGAAATCCTAAATTATGTTGTACTGCTGTAGAGTACTTGTATAAGTCTGAGGATTTCCTTATGTATGCCTTTTCCTAACCCTGGCTGTCAATACTTCTAGACCAATCCTTATACTAAGATATTTTAGTGAGACTCACCATTCGGTAAAACCACGCAGCATCTGTTGCAGATGCAACACATTTTCTTGCTGGCAACAGTTAGTTAGGTATAGGATGTTTTCAGTCATACATAAAATCTCTGCACCGTGTCATTGTATGACATATGTATATGATTACATTGCAATCTCAGGCAGAAAGTACAAACCAATCTTATGCTTTTGCTGCAAGGTAATTAACCATGAATTACAAGATGGGGACTTGATCTGATGGCACGCTCGCTAAAGCCATGCTGTTTTCAAAGCCAACAGCTACGGGCGGTCCCGATGGCTAACCACAATTTTTTTTTTCTGAGCACAGGTTTGCTTCCGTTTTGCTGCTTTGCAACTGATACCAAAGCATGAAAGCTGTTTTGAAGCTTTAATTTCTGTTCCGCGGTTCCAGTTCAGCCTTCAGAGTGCACCTTTTCATGGTGCTAGGGTCCAACATGCCTCTGAAATTGACTGCATTTACAAAACAAATCACACAAGCCTCTCTCTCTCTCTGTCAGCTACTGTCTCCTCAAAGCTCAGTCTGCTGCTTCTTTTACTTTTAATTGTATAGCTCAGTGTTACTTTAAACAAGCAAATGGAATATTGATGAAACACCAAGTGCTTTGCAAAAAAAATTTAAAAAGTATTCGTTAATGGACATCGCAAATTTGCCAAGGACTAAATGAGTAATTAGGCCTATTTTCTGTTATCTGAAAAAAAGAGTACTTCTAACTAGATTAAAACCTTATTGTGTGCACTGCTCCTCACACTCTCAGTGATCATCTATTTAAAATGCGCAATGTTGCCATTTTATAGCAGGTCATGCGCAGAGGAACGTATTTTAGATGCACTTGTGGGGTGGCACACCCACTTCCAGTTTCTGCATTTGAGTATTTGTATGAATTTTCCCATACTCACCACAAACAGCGTTATGACTATGATTAATGCTTCCTTTATACACCTCTACTGTTTACCATTGAGTTTCAAAACTGAAACTGGGTATCATTTTGTTGTGGTATATTGCTTTACTTTAATTGTATTGAATGACAAAATCTGTGCTAACAAAATCTAGTGACAAAAGGATTAATACAAAACAGAATGTCACAAATCTGATTACAAATAGTGACACCTGGACAATTGGAAAAATTTCTGTAATATTTGAGAAAGGTCTACAGTGGCACTTTGAGAGGCAGCTTCTTAAACCATTTATCAGCATACAAACCGAACAGAAGCAACTGGGATAAAATTATTCGTGAGACCAATTTAAAAAATGATGAGTGCCTTCAAGACAACTCAACACATCCTCATCAGTGATGGACCTGTTGGTGTCTGGCATGCGATTCACACCATTGGTAGTATATGTGCAACAGCTTTTCAGCTTTCAAATGTAACTAGGCTGTGCCAACCATTTGCACTCCTGACTGCATAATACAAGCAATATAAAATCTACATTTGTATGTTATACACCAAAAAATGTGATGAAGATGGCAGTTGATAATTAATAAAGTGTGTGCATGTGAAAATATTTGTTGGAGTAGAGTAGGGCTGGATAATTAATCAAGTTCGATACAAATGCTGGGGTTGGCAGTATTTTTTGGGGGATGGTCGACTACTCATCCCTTAGCCTAATAAAATGAAACACAGGGCATTGAGCATGAACAGAGAAACACAGCTATACTTCTATCTGTGCACACAAGGAAAGGAAAACGTAGGAAACACTCCACCAATGTAGATACGGTTGAATAAAAGAGGTCAACACAAGCAGACTTCAAATTTCAAGCTTGGCTTGAGGATGCCATTAGAATGATGAAAGATGACAGCTCTACGAAATTCTGGCGCCAGGAAAGCGCAGTGTTTTTTTCCTAATAACTAAAAATGTAAACAAGCGAGAGACAAATATAAAATGATATGCCAACCATTACAACATGCATATGCTGCTCAAACACATCTGGCTCCCTTTTAACATTTTAATTAAAATACTTCTTATTTTCCCAAACAAGTGGAAAGATTTCATCAATACACAACCAGTGTGCAGACTAATCAGGCAGAACTTACATCCCCCTAAAATAAATCCAAAAGAATGAGTCCTCTGTGCTCTTAGGCTCTTCTCTCAGAAGTAACTGCTAGGTGACTGGTCTCTCTCTCCCTCTACCCTTTCATGCTTGCTCCCTTCCTCCCTCTCTCCCTCTCTCTCTCTCGCTTTCACTCATTCTCTCACTCCTCATTAGGCTACCCCCTTGGTGCACACAGCAGCGGGACATACACAGTCTCTGCAGTCACGCTTTGCTATAACATTCCCAGCATGCTCAGGGTGGAGTGCAGGAGAGCTGGTGGATGCCCACTGGAAGAAAGCGTTTGCATCTGCGGCAGAGCTGTTTGGGAGTCCGGCCCATTCCAAATCCTCTGCCATATCTTTCTGTCAGTGGCTTTTAATTAAGAGTAGCACAGTTGGGAGATGCTTTAACGGGAGGTCGCCCCTCTGCTTGGCCATGCTCTTTTATTTCCAGTCTCCAAGAAACTGCATCACCCTTCAGATTCTTAATCCTGTAATCCTTTGTGGAATTTGTGGTCTCCTCCAGCCTGCAGAATACAGTCTCAGAAGGCTTCCTGTGGCTGTTTAATTTAGCTAAATGGTTTAAAAGCTCCCCTTCTCTCCTTCAACAATGTCACAGCTATTCCATCATATTTTCTTTGAAAGTGATAATCAGTAAGAACTCGTCAGATTTTCCAGGTGACCACTTGGTAATTTAGTGCCAAGAGCAGCAAACCCCCTGTCTACTCCACATAAATGATTTCAGGAGATTATGTGAAATACATATTATTATATGTGAAAATGTCAAAATTATCAGTCAGTATCTAATCTGCAGCATTCTTCCTAATTGGCATACTGTTTTTCAGAATATCTTGTTATTTTTACTGTTGCAACAGAAAAAACAATTATGATCCAAACAGAAGACTTACCTATACCCTGGAGCAATTTCTAGTCCTTCATCCTCCTGTTCAACAGAAGCCTCAGATATATAAAGTCAATTCCAGTTCTTATGCTATGACCCATTGGGCTCAAATAAAAGCATATTCAATGGCAGCTATTTAGTTTATGATGAGAATGGAGTGCTCTGCATTCTCGGGTCACCTTTGAAAACAGCGGTGTGGCAAAAATCTGTACAGAACGGTAATAAATTACTGATTTCCCCTTAATGATGACTGCACCTTGGCAGCGTTACTAAGCAGCTGTCTCAGAGAGGCCACAGATCCAGCTGGCAGGGTCAAATCTCCTCGAAGTCCAGATATGGCAGCAATCTGCCAGCGGAGATACTGTAAATTCAAAAATAAGCCATAGAGATTGCAGGAACGATCTGCTCGAGATAAGCAAGGGTTTTTCCAGTGCTTGCAATGAGCATAAATTCCTCCGTCTCTTTCTCCACTTTCCCTCTTTGCCTTGGCTCATTCCGGATACAATAAGTGACAGCTTGTGTCATGCTGCTCTGCCGTGTGTGTGTGTGTGTTCTGTAACCAAGGGTTACCACGGGTTACAGCTGCCACAAACAGCCAATGGTACATTCCGCCAACCTTCCCTCTCCCTGCCTGCTTGCCTGCCTGTCTGTTTGCCCCTGAACAGTGTGCACTGTAATACCCCTGTGTATCGAACGCTCCCCGACGTGGCCACACTACACTACTTTTCTAATTAAGTGGCCCAGAGGGTTACGTTTCAGCCCTGGCATACCTTAAGGTCAAACATCGCTCAAAGTCATCCTTACGAGTCAGATCACTCACGTACATAAGCCAGCAGCACTACCACAGATGACATCATGCTTTGCAAATCACCGCATACGGGCACACAGAATCTCCTCTTGGCCCGAGTGTTCTGAGAACACAAAGGACAGAAATCGAAGGTGACGGCAGACTGGGAACGAGGCTCGCTGCAGGAAGGTCAGACAGATCTGCCTCTACCGTTTTCCAACCCCTTCCTGACTTGGCCGTTTTTTATGATGAACTGTCAGAGGGTTTGTTTGCAAAAGTCTCCGCCGGTTATTTATGGCCCCACTGCAGATGGCCCAGTGATTCAGAGACAGGGGCAGTGAAGAGATTCCAAATCTCCAGCATAATTATTTCCAAGAAACCAAAACGTAGCTGAAAATAAAAAAAAAAACTATATTCAACTGCTCAAAGCCTCACGTGTATTATTAGGAAAGTAATGCAATAAAACAAACCAAATGACCTCAGGAATACTCATCACACCAGCGGCTGACTGTTCACTTAAGGAACAAAAAACATAATTGTTCTCTGCTGTGGGATTAAGTGCAAGCAGCTATTCCATCTTGTAACCCTCTGGAGTAATCTGCAGGCATGGTGTTAAGCACGGCGTGATCAGTCCTTGGACAAAAGACCTCTAAGGAAAACCAGCTTGCCAGGGGGGCCCTACTCCCTCTGGATGTAAAAACATGTATCTCCACATAGTTCTTTCAATCTGGCTGTCTAACCATTCTCCAGTTTTCAAGGCTGGATGATTCCCTTGTCTTTTCACTTCATCTGATGTGTGAGGTGACACCTGGTGCAAAATGGCTGTGGCGCATCACCAAGACGTGTGCACCAACAAAGTGGTGTCAGACAATGGCAGTTACACCCTCACTGTTAAGCACTTTGAGATCCTTTCATGAAAAGGTGCTAAAAATGCACAGCCATATTGTCACTTCCTACACATGCCAAAGAGGATGATAATTTTATAGTACACAAATATAAGAGAGAAACACAACAGAAGGTCATAAATATCAGTGGAGGGGGAAAAGAGAACACTGGTAAAGCATGCATGACCACGGGTACTGTTCTGTGTAACCACAATACTAATTGCTCAAATTACAGCATTTGTAAGTCAGTCTCTGGTAACAATTAAAGAATACTGCAGGTGAGTGGGACAGCTGGCTTGTCTGATTACCCTTGAGATGGTGCAACCTGAAATCATGGGACATACGAGTAGTGGCACACCCAGCTGGATCATGTGTCAATCACCTGACACAGACACGCTTTCTTAAGTTACCTTCGGCACTGTCTCAGGACTGTATTAGATACACAAAAGAGAGAAAAAACAAACTAAAGGTATGCTGAACTAAACAAAAATGCATATGAAAGCTACTGTATACTTTTAAGAGAGCTGGAGCAGACGGGAATGAGCTAAAAAGATGAAAATCACCTGTTTTTGAAGGTGAGTCTTGATACACTTGCTGGCGGCCAATGCCTATTTTTCACAGTTTCACTGTTCAAGTCCCACAGAGCATCACAATCCGCGATGGTTAACTGTGATAATTATAACCATGGTTCACGGTTAAACTTCCTGGGAGGAGGAGGGTGGAGCAGTGTTTATTTTTTCCTCTTAACCCAATATGATGCCATTATAAATGTCACCAACTGAGGGAGTGTGTACAGTGGATCTTGAGTGCTGTTTTAGAGTCTGCTGATTGATGGTCATTGCTACTGGCATTGAACAAGAATGGCTAAGTCACAGCAATAGTTGGTATATACTTACACTTACTTAACACTGCAATGATCGATCAGAGTTAAATTATACAGAACTTTCACCCCATTGGTTGATCAGTTGTGATGAAAATTGTTTAGAATGCCCTTGTCCTGTAAATAGCTGTGAAACTAAATCCGATGTGTTCCTTTCGGTGCTGTTGACAGCAGCATTGCATTACAGTAAAACTGAAGACCAGGAGTTGCGGTGAAAATTAGCAGCTGTATTGCCCAAACCATGACACCAAGTTAACTTTACTAATGTTACCTAACTAAACAACACTACTGTTCATCTGTATTAATAAATCAATCAATTACATTAATCCTTCAAACAATAATTGGCAGAATGATTTCCTATCCTTAAGTTAGTATTATAATTGAACAAGATTTAGCTTTATCATCACAATTTCATTGTTGCTTGACAAGGGTGTATGCCTTTTTGGGGCATCAGTGTCCAAATTTTAAGGTGAGCAACAATAAAACATTAGTAGTAGTGCAGCAATTTCAGTTGAGCGACCATCAATCGGCAGACTCTAAATAGCTAGCACTTGTAGTATATGTATTAGCAGACTCACACAATAGAGAGACTCACACTATAGACACACTCCCTATAGCAGAGAACCGGCAAACTTAAAGGAGACACTATGAGAGAACGAGAGCTCAATCCAAGATAGACTATGTATAACCTGGCAACTAAACTGTGAAGACATTTTATTTTGACCATGGTCCAGTGTCAGTTACCATGTCAGCCTTAGCCATTCTCCAGCAGCACATCCTGAATTCTGCCACTGCTGATTCCCTAGCTGTGGGCTAATGACATAGTCTGGACTCAGACATGCACTATCCTGGGCTACAGGGCTCAGCCTGCACTTGAATTGACCACCTTTACCAAATGAGCCTCCAAGGAGCCCTCACACAATATTTTGGTTGGCTGGAGAATGGGTCAGTATGTTGTTTACCAAGAAAATGGAGACTGCGTGGACCTGAGGGAATATAACCTGGAGACAAAACATTCTTGCCTAGAAGGCACTGAGCCTGAGTTAGAGGGTGACCATCCAGGAACAGCCCTGTTCACAGAGATCTGTGACAACATTAAAGAATATAAAGGATAAGGGATGACCAATTTAAAGTCATATTAAGAGACAGACTATAGTTCAACATGGCAATGCATGTGAAGTAGTGCAAAGAGGGTATTCTTGTGCGGTAACATCAAATTGCATCCCTCTGTTTAGTACAGCCCAGCTGTAATTTCTTTTATCTGATAAACTTTAAGCATGACCACTGCTTTAGTTCCTCCATCTGTGTGAAGAGCTGCAATCGATTAGCTCGAAACGCTTGACTGAGTTCTAGTTTCCCGGGCGGCCCGGCCACAGTACTTCCAGGCCCAACATGTGTAAGCAGTTAAAACATCCTTAAGTGGCTCTTGAAAGTTAAATTACTGTGAGGGGATTGTTCAGTTCTTCATCACTTTTCGTAGGGATCACTTCACAGATCAGTGTTCCGTCTCAAATGATCGGCCACGCTGAAGTCGTTAGGGATGAGGTAATCGCGTAATCACATAATAAACTCAAGAACTAGAACAAGCTGGTACTGTCCTCCTGATACGATTCACAGATGTGGAAAGGCATGGCGACCAGAGCTGACACAATATGCTTATGCAGAGATAAATGGTTGGCAGCACATCCCCGAGAGATTTCTGACACAAATGCCCTCCTGTGTTGATTATGAAGTGCAAACCTCATGGGCCAATTTTACAATAGTTAAAGATCAAAATGGAAACTGAAATACTGATAATTAAATGCAAACATCTAATTTGGATGTAATTACTACCCTTGATAATTACTGCAATACTGTAGGTACTGAGCACCTTACAGTAAGCTGTACATTTGCTGTAGTTATGAGTCATTAACAGAGATGAGCTCCAAGAGACCTGTTACTCATCCAGCCGAAAGGGGTGATTAACAGTCTACAATGGGACTGTTCTTGAAATCCACTATTGACAGCACCAGTGTGTGGGCTGAAATGACATACTTTATGCTGGGTGGTCAGGGCTCAGAATACAAGCATTTTTCCTGCAGTCTGAGGTAAAAAAAAAAAAAAAAGGAATTGAAGTGAAACATTTGATAAAGCCTTTCGATGTTGTGTTATGTTGCAACACACAGCAGTCTCTTAACCTCGCTTAGCTGAATACACAGTGCAATGACAAACTGTACAACCTCAGGCCATCTCTTCTTTCTGATGCCACTTTGCCTTTGCTTAAAATGACAAGTGTGGATATATTGCTTATCCGCGGGAGTTCCAGGACACCGTGTTCTATCACCTTCCAGCATGATGTAAACATGCAAGAACTGTCTCACACTACAGTGAAGATTAATATGGCAAAATCAAACTTCCCCGTGAAGCAGCTGGGAATTATGGTGAATTTGTTCAGCCCTGAAAATGCAAGCTTACCACTGATTTTTACCTGTGATTTTACCGTTAATCCAGCGTACAATGAAATCCGTAGCCTTGAAATACTAGAGGCCGAGACAATGATGATGATGACAGAGAGTGGAGGTAAAGGCTGAGCAGCAGAGAGGTGTAGTGCAGCAGTTTGGCACAGGGCTCATAACCCAAAAGTTGCTGGATCAAATCCCATGTGGGATTAGCACCTTCATCAGAATAGCTTTTACTAATGTAAAATCACTTGTCAGCTGACTTCTGGTTAAACAAGCAAAATGTAAGATGTGAATTCTCAATTATGTTTCCAAAACTCCAGACAGCGCATGAGGAGGAAATATTCCTACAACTACCGAGGAGTGTTTTTAAGTAGGGCTGTTCCTCACCAAGACTGATCAATGTAAAAGATCATGAGTAGAACCTAAGCCACTGTAATGTGATGAGAAAGAAGAAGATGTGCAGTTGAATAATGGACCATGAAGAAAGTGGTTCACAGGAGAAAGAAAAAAAAAAGCTGATCAGATTGAAGTTTTATTCTACACTCCATTTCACTGAGCAACTAAGGATGTTCTTCCCAAATATCAAAGACTTGGGGAGCAATTTGAAGAAAATGAAAACAATAATGACAACTTAGACCAATAACAACCAAGCTGAAGTGTTTGCTCTCTGTATCGGGGAAGTGTGAGTACACCTTGTGAATAATGCAGTCCAGTAACAGTGGATCTGCACCCTCTCTGCTAGAAGAAAAGATGAGGGAAGCATACAGGAGGAGGTAGTGAACATTAGGCACCTGAAGGACAACAGAATACCAGTGCCACAGTTTGCTGTTCTAAAACCACTGGACAAAGGTGACTTAGAAGTTTCCTGGAGTGAATATTGACCTTGTTATACCATGCATGGTGCATGCAAGTGTCGACATGGGATTCATGACAGCAGTGGCTACTAGCCTAGAGAAATAATTCAGGTGCACTTTGTGTGGTCCACACAGCCTCAAATTGGTTTTTAAGGAGTATACATGCAGTGCACTTGGGTAGTACTTGAGTTCAGGACTTGGACTCGAGTCTGACAGAAGTCAGTTTTCATGACTCGTGACTTGACTTGGACTTCACCGTTAGTGAATTGGACTTGACTTGAGGCTAAGGACTTGGACTTGCAGCTATTTCTTATAAATCATATTGGACCTTGGAAGAGAGCAAGTGTAACATGTTCTGGACTTCTGCAATTAAAATCATCAGTAGATTTGTGTCCAAGGACACACACACATACCCTACTCATACTGTGCTACCTGATTCAAAATTTTAAAAAAAGAGAAAAAAATATTTAATTTGGATTAAATGACTGTCTCTCCTTTCAGAATTTCAGATTTGACTTTTTCATCTTTTTTAGTGTAAGCTGTGAAATTAGATATTTTTCTTAAATTAATCACTTCTGGACTTGAATTTGAGTACTGGTGACTTGGACTACTTAGGATTACTGTTGGCTTTAGACTTGATTAGGACTCAATGTAAAATGTCTTGACTACACCACTGCTCTTCAGTGCAGGATAAGCATGCACCTTGACAGTTTTCACCATTAAAGTTTAAATAAATGTATACCTTTGTTTTCTCAATAACATTTTGATGTACAACATTAAGTTAGCTTTATGAGTTAGGGCGAAGGACTTTAACATCTTTAGAGTGTTCCACAGCAAGAGGATGTGATAATAGTGTACAATTTATCTTTTCAGGCATTGCAGGAAAATGTTTTAAATTGCAGGAAAATATTTCAGTTGCCTGCCAATTTTGCAGGTGGCAAAAAAGCATTTCTTTCCCCGACTGCAAAGCTGAGATAACCAGCACTACCTCACAACACACCTACTTGATTTAATCAACCCACTGACATGTTGAGGCTCCCGGACTTTCTTAGGGCTGGCTGTGTCCTGCATGACATCTGGGCTCACACTGGGATGACACAATGAGAACATTTGGGATCTCATCTGGAAACCTAGTCTCCTGAACATCTGGGCTTACGTTAAGATCACACAGTGAGCACATTTGGGATCTAACATGGAAACTTTGTCTGCTGAATCCCACAGAAAATCCAAAAAGCTGATTAAAAGGATAAACCCTAACATCAAAAAAAAACAATGTGAAATTGTGTTTAACTTCCTTGCAGCCGCTTACTGGAGTGTGTGGACTGACAACACTCTGGTAAGGGCGGCAGTGTAGTGTTGTGAAAAGGTTCAGGGCTTGTAACCAAAAGGTTGCTGGTTTGATTCCCTGCTGGGGCACTGCTGCTGTACCCTTGGGCAAGATACTTAACCCACAATTGCCTCAGCAAATATGCAGCTGTATAATTGGATAACGTGTAACAGTATGTAACATATGCAAGTTGCTCTGGATATGAGCGTTTGCTAAATGACAATGATGTCATGTAACACCAGCCTATGCTCACCCTTGAAATTAAGTGTACAAGAAAAGAGAAGCACTTGATTCAGATGAGCACTACGACAGAATGCTAATAAACAAACAGGGCAGGCACAGTACTCAGAAACACTGACAGCAGCAAAGGAAACGGAAACCGTAAAACTGACATTTTTCCCTGTGGGCACACACAATCAAGGACACATTTTAGACAAGTGTGGGGAGGATAAGGAATTTCTTAATGCTTGTCACGTCCCCTCCGCACACACTGCAAATATTCATGTGACTGTAGTCTCACCTGTCTTTCTGCGGCAGTTGATTTCTGGCACTGGTTCAGCTTTTTTTCTGCCTCTCTGCTCCCCTGCCACCCTCTTTCTTGCACTGATCACAATCAAACATCCAAAATAAAAGGAGGGAGAGGAAAAATACACCCAGCTACACAAGAGGGTGAATTCAAGCCTTTACTGTGTCCCTTTCCTTCTTCCATTGATGTGTACCTTTCATAACAGAACCACAACTATATTCTTGCTTTGGTCTACATGCAAATCAATACAAATGTACAGTTATAGGTATGTTTTGACAACAACCTTCAGTGGTTTATGATGGTGAATCATATTCTGGTTTATTTACCATTTTGAAAATAGTACCTATAATTTAAGATCTGTCCTCGAGGTCTGAGAGAGAAAAAACAAAGGGCACAAGAAAGATTGGGAAAGAGAAAAATGGAATGTAAATGAGGGAAACACACAATATCAGCCTCAATTAAAGGACTGAGTCAGCAGGCAATCAGATGCCTATGAAAGTGTTTCCTGCTAATCCCAATCTCTGGCAATCTATAAACCTGGCACTCAAAACATCCCCTGTCAGTAATAGAACACACCTCAAACCTGTACTGTCAAATGGAGAGAATATTAACCATGATCTTTGGCAGACAGATCAAGGATATGGTTGTATGAAGAGATAAGTTGCACCCGTACAATGCAGGTGTTGCAAAAATAAAAAGAACCTATTCAACTGAAGTGCAAAAATAAAGTAAAAAAAAAATCAAGCGCAAACAAGTAATCAAAAACCCATCATCCCTGACAAAGCATGGAAACTTATCCAACCTCACACATGAGAATCAACAGACCATAACAAAAATCCTGTGATTACAGATACAATAACTACCCAAGTCTTGAATTCTGAAGATCAGTTACCAGACTTAAGTCATAATCTGACCATTACGGACAACCCTCCTGTATGACCATATACTGTTCAGTAAATCTACTACTTGTCTGTGCATGAGCACACAAAAGGTACATCCACTCACTATCATCAGAGAGCACTGCATACAGGACAAAGTTGTTTTCTGACATGGACACCACCATTTAACATGTGAGTAAGTAAGTAAGTAAGCCTCTATTTGTACATGTAATTTCCTGTCCAAGATTAACTAAACTACCCAAAACAGACACATGGTTGTTGTGATTCATCTTGTCACTGCAATATGCTTTACTTCCCTCACCAGACTGTACACCATACAACACTCCCTCAGTTAGCAAAGCATCACTACCTGTCAGTTATCATCAGGTACATTAAATGGATTTCAATCATTCTATATGCAATTAACGTCACTGGCTATGGAAGGTTTGGAATCCTGGTAAAGCACATATCAGCATCCAGAACAAAACAACACGTATTTCATTCATTATGTCAGTCATCCATCTGTCTCTGTTGATGGGGAAGACTGTCCATTTGCAGTTCCAGGTCTGAGCTGTTTGCAATTTGATGCCATATCCTTCCAAAATTCTCTGCATTAATTAGCACAGGCACCAGGTGTCATTAGGCGTAGTTACAATAATACAGGGAAGTGGGAAACTTGTCTGATTGCTTGTTGAATTATGAATTACACATTATTGTCAGTATTTGATTAGCTTCTTATCAAAGGCCCGCAATTTTAAATGACTGGCAATTAAGTGTAATGAAACACAGGCATCTCTCATTGTGTATGGAAGGCCTTGTGTGATCAGGAGATGTGAGCATGTTAATTGCCCCCTTCAAGTGCTTGATACAGCTGTGAAAGTGTATAAATCTGCATTTCTAAAAACCAAAGGCAAAGACAACATTCACAACCTAAATAAAATCAACTGAATGTTAAAGAATGTGTTTTAGTTACGTTCCAACGTACAAGAAATTATTGAACCTATAGGAGTTAAAGAAGGTATGTCAAAGTGGATTCAAAACTGGATTCAGTGTGGAATGCAAAGGCTAATGATAAGAGTAATTCCACCTGAACTGGGTACTGTGGGAAGTTAAGCCCCCAAGGAATTATGTGCTGACTATGACACATAAATCAAAATACCTATGTATTCTGGAATTTAAAATGCAGAGTAAAACAATATGAACATAACATAAATCTAAGAATTGCTGAGAGCTGTCCTCTTATTTCACTGAGATGTAATGTTTCTCTAAGACTCCAAAAACAAACATTTCAGAACTGTCATGCCTTCAGTGTTCCTCTGCACAACATCATTATGGGCATTCATTTTTGCGTCTTTGGCTTACATAAATCCATAGTCTTCAAATACGCAATGGCAATCTCTCGGGAAAGGATTTATGTCTTTCACTGTAATATCAAATTCAATTTTAATGCAATAAAATGGTCTTTTTTTTTTTTTACAATCCTCACACCCTTGCTGTTGAGGTAAGTAAGGGAAAAAATTACCTCAGTGTCCCAAGACCTGTCAGTCAGCCAAATGTCATTGTATGTAAAACCTTGGATGGCCTTCCCCTAGAACAGATTTCCATTATTCTTGAAAGGCTTGACTTCCAAGGCTGCACTAAGGAAAGTTAAAAGTGACCTTTTCACTGGCGCTCTTGATATTTTGAGCTCCAAGAGGTGACCAATCAGCCACACTTTCCCTCTTGACCGTCTTGAGCAAACACGGGCTGACCTTTTGTTTTATACAATTTGTGCCCTTGCTGTTTGTCGCCCTCTGCATTATGCAACAACTGACTGGAAAACAGACAAAACCATTTTCCAAGCAGGGAGGGAAAACCTTTCATCAGCAATAGGTACAGATACAGCCATACTGTATTCTTTTAGTTACTACTGAGGCTGTTAAACTCACACTGCGCTTCATTCAAGATGAAAGCTTGATCATTAATCGCTAAACAACCCTGCTGGACTAGGTTAGCCTCTAAATCAACACATTTAACAATAACCTTTCGCTGGACTTTGCCAGCGATGCATCATGCTTGTCATCTTGTAAAAGGTAAGGCAAGTAAACAATTAGATGAGATGCCAACATTTCACAAGAACATCAAACAAAAATAATGGAATTCTACACTGCCTGTCTACTCCATAGACTCCCTCCGAAACTGTAAACCTAAGAGTGGATCAGATAGAAAGGTAAATAAAGCAGGACGGAGACCACGCTGGTAGTAGCCCCAGCTGTGCTGTGGTGACCCAAGGCCTCACTTTCGCCTCACTTTCGAGTCAACTCGGCTCAGACAGAAGATACAAGCGGCAGACTCACTACACTCACCTGTAGACAACACATTGGCCCAAGGGGAGATGGGTGGGGGTGGTGGGGGGAAACTTTTAAGCCTCATTGTGTTCAACACACTAGCTCTGGAAACTGATCCTACATCCTAGTACCCACTGCATACTTGCAGTGCCCAACACAGCTGCTGGTGCTATGGAGGTCAGCACCCACAGGAGGAATATGCTCAGTAATAATTTAAAGACTGTACTGCTTATTTCCCAGACATCCCTACAATATTAAATATGTATTTTTATTAGGTATAATTTACTTATCTGATATCTTCATCCACGGTAGCTTATTAGTGGATACAAGTGCAAGGCAGAAACACAAATCTTTTACTGACATACAGTGGATAAATTTATAATTTCCAGTTGCCAAAGCAGATTACATGTGACCTTTGACACTATATGGTGACTAAGAGAGTACAGACATGGAAAATATGAAGTCAAATTTCCGAAACACAAGCACTAAATAGGAAATAGTTTCACAATTAAAAATCGCTGAAAAGGTCAACGCTCTACAATCACTACCAATCAGTGTACCAAAAAAATGCACAATAAAAGCATTTTAGGTATACCATGTCATCAGCTCTACGAAAACATTGGTTTCTGCTTTCCTATATCAAATGAAAAGATATAGTGATGTATTTGCGAACAGCTGAGCAAAACAGCATTGGATAAATGGCAAGGTATTCAGTATAAATATTGTTATGAGTTCATCCTTCTAAAAGGGAAAGAGCTGACTTGGATTTCACACCTAAGCCACAGATGGCACATCTTCTGCTGAAAAAGTACTGATGGACACTGTGCTGGAGGAGGTTCTGTCTTTTCAAGTAGACAGGGAAAAGGCATCTTGAACTTGTAATGACCACAAAAACCAATATATCCCTGTGTCTCTGCATCTTCAAAATTAACTGCCTTACAAAAACGTCACTGTTCAGATGTTCAATACGTTTTGCTTGATCCCACCTATTTGTTATTGTCATGAGAACTTTAGAGAAATATTAAACAATACAATAACTCTCACAGCACATATTTTAGATGCAACATCTGATTTTTTAATGAATCTCAGTCTGGACTGGTCAGTGAGAGTCGAAAACCTAAATTTAAACGAGCACCCTATACCCCCCACCCTTACACAGATGCACAAAGTGCTTTTTTGTAATCCGTTTTGGCAGTGTTTCCAGTGGCTGGGACTGGGCAGATATCCAGAGGACTCTCTATACAAAGGAGAGAGGGCGGGGAGCCACCCCCTTCCTTAACTATGTTTCCCTCCAAAAAGCAAGTGATTGATATGATCCTCACACAGTTCTCTTGGCTTTGAAACAACACTGCCCCCCAACCCCCCTTCACTCCCTCACCGTCTCCTTCCCCCGGGCCCCTCTCCCCCCTCTCTTTCCTCCTTTCCCTTTCTGCAGAAGACCACCCCACCCTGTGGGAACCAAACCGCCGGGACCCTCTTGAGTTGCACTGAGTGCTAGGCTCTTCTCTGATCTCTCCCAGCTTTGTGCGACTGACTGACAGGTCCAGAGCAAACAAACAAAATGAATACTAACACGCCTCTGTGTCCACTGTCCAACAAGGAGCACTTAAGAGGAGATCAGGGGTATGGAGGGTGGGTGAGGGGGCTAAAGAAAGAGAAAGTAGAGGTGGGGTGGTGGAGTGGGGGTGGTGAGAAAATGGGAACTCTGATCCCCCACTCTACACATTATTACACAGACACAAACAGACAGACACACACACATTTTCCTCACCAGCTCTCCCGGGAATAAAGACACCTATTCATTCCACTTTTGACACAGCGGGGTGGGGGTGTGTTTCTCTGAAGGTGTGGCTGGACCGATGTTCCACTTCATTCTGAGGCTTGTGCAAAAACACTGTCTGTCTAGGAGAAGAACGTCAACTGATCTGAGATAGGATGTTCTCTCTCGCTTTTTTTTTTTTTTTTTTTTTTACAAGAGACCACTGTCACAGTTCTGCAGTCTCTTTCGAATGTCAGCACTGTTCTTGAGAACTCAGTTTAAGAGCCAGATCTTTACACATAAAAACTGCCATTGCCATTTTGTTTGCCTTGGTTTGGCATTTATAATTGCAGGTATATTGTCCATGTAGGTTCTTATAAGCTGTAATAAATGTAGACCTATTCTCAATTTATGTTTGAGTCTCACATGCCTAACATACCTTACAGCAAACGCATACAAGAAGTTGGCCTAAATTCTATTTTGGGAGATAAAGTAATTTAAAGATGGGACAATTATCTCAATTATTTCATCCTGGAACTGTGTTATATTTTATCAATATGCTAGTTAGAAAGTAAACCATAAGACCTTCCAAAATTACACCTTTTAGCATGCGTATTTGACCAGCATATACTTTTGGGAGGTTGTACTATTAACTTCCAACTCCACATGAAGCGCTTTTACAATGTCAACTGATCCATGACTTACTCATATAAATATGATTGATAAGTGGTGTATTGGTAGGGAGCAGAGTTAATAAACAAAAGGTTTCTGGTCTGATTCCTCACTGGGGCACTGCTGTTATACCCTTAGGGAAGGTACTTAACCCACAATTTCCTCAGCTGTATAAAGTGTATGTTCAAACCATCCTCAACACAGGCAGCATGATGAACAGCTTCTCACATGATTTTACAATACCTAAATTGCTCTAGTGAGACAAGATAATGGGAAAGATTTAACAAGCTGGTACATCTGGGCGATAGACTTGGTGCTATGGATGCTAGCATTTGGTGCTATGGTATATTTAATCAGAATAAGAAACATTTGCAAACATTTAACATGCAAATACACCATTACCATTACTACAACACTCAAAAAATTTGAACTCCACTTTAGGCACGTTCAGATGTAGGCTTAAGACATTGGACTGTCCAATGAACCCCAACTGGAGTGTCTTACGAGTGGACACATATGAGGACTGAACTGTGTCATGTAACTATGTTATGAAGAGGTTTTATTTGACAGTGTTACATGAAATCTATTGGAAAATGTTGGTCTTTCTCTTGAGAAATTACTGAAATCAGATTTTTGTTGAATAATTAAGAATTTCCTATGCCACATACAATGGACAGTCCTCAAAATATTTATTTTTGCTGTCAGGCTTCCCTCGGTTCTCGACACATAGAAACAATGCATCATGTCTGCTGGCAACCCAGGCTTCCTGGCAAATGTAACACGGCTGGCTTTTGAGACATTTGGGAAAAGGAAATGACTCCAGGTTTTAAAGATTTGGGGCTATTTCTGACTGTGGAAATGCCTGAGGCAATGCAATTTTAGGCAGTAAAAAAAGAAAAAACACAATGCATAAAAGATGTGTCCATCCCCACAAGTCATCATTTTTGCACAATTAACAGTCTGATTCCTGAAGTACTACAGGAAACAATTTATGTCAATGTGTTGTGATATCCCAAAGAGGTAATTCTTGTTAGATTTCAGACCGCTCCCCCCACTCTTCCCCAGCAGAGGAGATTTCAATGCAAACAAGTATAAGTAAATTGTTTACAAAGTTAAATATTAGCTTCAAATTCAACAAAGATCTCATTCAATCCTAAGTTAAAACTTCAGTTAAATTAGGTATTTATATAGTGAATGCTTAGCAGTTCAGGAAAACTGTCTCATTGATAGTGTAACATTTTTTATGCTTGGCCTACTTTCAGTGGGTTGAAGTGTAGGACATTTTGTACCCTTCCATTGTATTTTCTCTAACACTTCTGCTATTGCTCTAATTAGCTGCAGGCAAACCATGAAGACACTGAACCATAAAGTACATCCCTCAGTGCTCATAGAGATAGTTTAAAACCAGGGAGCAGCAGGTGAAAATTAAGACATTACCAATGACAATGACATTATGACTGAAACCATAAAAATCTTTCAGCATTTAAGACCCTTTCAGCTACCTATCCAAGGGAGTGTGGTATCACTGAAATCATGTTGCCACCTCAGTGGGTGAGCAAATCTCCAGGGAAGACAGTGCTGCACCTACTGAAGGAGCTGCCAGAAGCAGGAAATTGATGACTTGAAAAAATTCAATTTACCTACTTAGCTTTACAACATAAGGAATTCTTATTCTTAATATCCTCAATGTGCTGTGCTGTGCTGATTCCCTCATCTTTACATGATCTGGCTGGCTTATCTCATGCTCTGTTCTTGCTTTCATCCTATCCATCTGACATTAGGATCAGCAGATCTTAGCAGGTTCTACAGAGGCCTTGTCTTCATATGGCAACACCAATTCTCTAGAGCACCCTTCCTGCTTCCATGCTTCTGAGTTTCAGCACTATCTCACTCACTTTAGGTCTACACAGCTCCTGTTAAACTGTACAAAAGGATGGAGCGCTGTCTGAACACTGTGACCCAGGGAGAGACCATGCCTTCAGTTTGTTCCCTCACTACTTAAAATTAGCTCATGAGCAAACACAGTCCATATTACGAACTCAATAAACTGAAACGCCTGTTGTGGAACCAAGTGTTGTGTTTTACAAGGAAAAAATGACCAGCAAAAGGAACATAGTAAGGAATCTCTAAATACAAGCAACATGTGAAACATGTAAAATGAAACCGTTAAAACTCATAAAATATCTTGATTTTATGAAACTGAACAGTGATGCTTCCGTTAGTGTGAACGGCGCTAAAACTCAAAGAAACGTGTATATGACGCACAGTTTATGCCATAAGGCAAAAACGACTGGCTGCTGGACGAAGATGTCTCTGATGCTTTGGAACAGAGAACTGCAGACACCCGATCACAGCTTTCACCGCTTTGCAGTACGGTGAAGCAACAGCAGACTCACCTTGCTTTGTCATGACCTCTGGCTCATATCTAATGTGCCTGAGGGTGGGTGATGACTCATCACCCATCCCCCCTGAATGTTTCCGTCCACATTTGCCCTGACACAGACTACGGTGTCAGCTGACAAACACGGCTGCCCTTAAGGTCACAGCGGTGAGAGGGGATGTGACCTCACATTGCAAACCCACTGTCCTTACATACCCCATGTATTGCACATTGAAATCTGTTTGCAGAAGACTAGTTTACTTTGTGTCTATATGTGGACCTTAATACATTGAACATTACATGTATTACAATACATGAGAAAAAAGTACTCTGTGACATCCCCAGTGCAACAATTGTACTGTATGCTGCATTATTATGCTTTCTCCGTTTTTACGTCATTTTAAGCACCAAAATGTAAGATGTGGCCTAACAAGGTGTTAGTTTTCAGAACCATAAATTGACTATGACTTTACTTTATACTGGAGAGGACTGGCACAGAAAAATATTGAAGTTCATTCAAAGTTTTGTCCTCACGCAAAGATTCAAAAAATGGAAAGTGGAGTGACAAACATATAGGCTGCTTTTGATCTCATGACAAAAAGACATTGAAATTAGAAGATTGTGGAGAACCTGCTGACTGAGCACAATGGTTGGCATTTCCTTCTTAAATGTTGAGTAATTTTACCTTTCAAGCCCCTGGTATGATGATATAAAGGGTACATGATATGAAAATGTGATACAAAGAAATGGCACAAATGTGATACAAGGAAATGGCACAAAATCTGTGCCATTCAGTGTAAGGGCTTGAAAAGGTTTTATATCTATGTTTTCAACACACAGGCTATGGCATATTGTAGGCAACAGCAACTACAATGTCACCTGGCATGGCACGGCACAAAATGACAGTCTTTTTTTTTTTTTTTTTACTAATTCTGTAACATTTGTCTTACCACTGAACACAAAGCCGTGCATGCCATCTGCCCTTTCACAAAGCTCAACTTTTCCCTCAGCATACCGACCTTCATGGGTCATCTATCGGTCACGCTAAATGAGGATCCAAGAGAAGGAATGGACCAGAACTTCATTTTGCTTTGAGTTATGACTGAATGCTTTTTGAAGAAGGAAAGACTATTTTTAAAAACCTTTCTTAGCATATTTGTCAAGTGACTGCAAATGTCTTGCTCCTTTATGTGAACACAAGATTTTGTTTTCAATAATGCCCTTGCGTCTTGAGCAGAGTAAAATGGTGTCCATTGAGTTTCAGAGTGTATATGTACAAAAATGCAAATTTCTTCTTACTAACTGCAACACAAATTTTATATTGAGTAATTACCTTATTTTACAGCCTTTGAAGGTTAACTTGACACTGACTTTGACAGAGCTAATATATTGATCCCTGAATTTGACTTTTGAGTGACACCACAAATAATCAAAATCAACATTTTGCAAGATTAATCCAAATGTGCAAATAATGAAGTAAATTTGCCTACTCCGGTTTCAAAGTTCTTAAAAGAACATATAATGGCAATATAAATAAACATAAAGATATAAATTAAATAAATACATTACTTCATGTGTATCATTCACTTTTCAGGCTCTAGTTAGATATCCACAGTATTCCAATTAACTGAAAATCATTCAAAGCAGAAAGCCCTTATTCAAATATTCACATCTGCCATGAATTACAGTTTATCACAATGACCTGATGTGGACATTATGATAAATACAACTTTTACAAAAAACAAACATAGTTTTATAACACCTCTAAACTGTAATACTACTCACCATATCTAGCCCATATATAGATAAATAAACATTCACAACAGTAACTGCACATCCTGGCTTCATAGCTTATGACCCGTATACTTAGGACAGAGGTTTTGCCTGCTTGGAAACATGATAGCATGACAGCATAATGCACAGACTGTCTCCAACAGCTCCCTGTCCTGCTCTGGCCAGCTGAACCCACCACATGTGAGCATGTGGTCCCTAACAACACTGGCCCTCCAGGCTGACACTACAGTGTGGGAGCACAGCTGCTCAACCTGTAGAGATTAATAGCCATGGGGGAAATTACTGGGGGGAACAATTAAAGGAACTGCAGTCAGGCCGAGAGGATATCCATTGCAGCGCTGCTCGCAACAGATTCAGAAGATCTTGTTTTGAATGGCCTGTGTCTAATTCTTGTGTAGACATTCCGGCTGCAAAACATGACATTTCATTTGTTCAGTGGGACCTGTGTTTTAGCATTTCAGAGAGTTGTTTCACCTCAGCTAACATGGAAACATTCACAGGGCTACATTTATAAACTTTCAACAGTTATTGATGAAACATCTCTGCAGTGTTAACAATGCACCGTGGAGATATAATGGTTGTAGTATATACAGAAAGTCCTCTTTTACACTCAGCCAAAATCAAGCAGAGATATCCTGTGCTGGAGTGTGCAGACAGTGGGTAATTCTCCATGCCAAACGGGAGCGCACAGGCTGCTCAGCACTAATGTTCAGAGGTTGTGGTTACCATGACATCAATACATCAGCCAGCCACAGGCCAGGGAAGGTCAAATTTGAGCAGAGACTTGGAGAGCTGGGATGGTTTTGTCTTTCACCGTCTATCCTAAGAGCCACTGTGTTGAGGTATGTTCACAGGTAGGGAGGCTGCTGTTCGGATGACAAGGTGAGAACATCACCAATGTCCAGGGACAATTCCAGGGCAGACAGATCCGCCACACAGCTGACAAAAGAGATACTGCTCACGGCAATGGGGGGGTTACGTGACATAATCCTCACCACAGTCTTGGCTGCTGACCTACAGGTCCAACTGTAGTGGCTTTTATACCTCTGATGACTGCCCTGACTGCAACAGCAGTGCCACTATCCATTCAGGGAAGGGCCTTTAATGTGGAGACTGATTCACAGTCTGACACTGAAAGATTACAGGGTTCAAGAGGGGATCAGGAAAGATGAGGAGGGTCTTAAGTCCCCAGCATTACAGTGTGTGGGCAGCACACAATGTACTGTGGCTTTGTAAATTTACAAAGTAAATTCACTCAGGGTCTCTTGTACAGTGGCTGTCCAAACACTATTATGCTTGGAAGACAGTACAAACCAGGTGGTGATACAGCACAAATTCGCTCAGAGTGTGATTCAAACTTGAAATGCGTGCATGTAAACCCCACTTAAGTGCTTCCATTGAGACTTGCACACCTTTGCGTATTGAGATATGGGCCACTTAAGCTCCTCTGTGGGAGATACGTGAGATACATAACAAGGCAGGCAAAGTGCAAGTAAAATAAACATAGAAAATCAAGTTTCTGTTTGACAAACATTGCATTTTATCACATTTGATGAAACTGGTAATAAAACTGTGCACATTTAATTTCTCTGAAAGTTGTCTAATCTTTACCCTGCGGTGTGAAATGTCGGGGCACAGAAGGAAGATGGAATGCATCATCAAAATACACTCCAAAAATCTGATAATTAACTCAACCAGTGTGACAAAATGATGTGCCTACCCGTAACATACTCATTGGTCACAAATTCAATAACACACCAGCAAATAATGTCATATGGTGTTCCGTAAGAATAAATTTCCATGTGGCCCATACTATGCACTTTTATATTCCTGAGGTGAGTTTCTCGGTAAAAAATACCTAGCTACCTTGCAAATTCAAAAAGAAATAATCTTATATCAAATTGTATATTAACACTGTCAATTGTATCAACAACTGTCAATAACACTGTGAAAGGAGTTATGGTAGATGCCTCTGGACAGGGCACAGTACTGTGAAATAGCTGGCACAACTGAAACAGTCAGAAAGCATCTCTAACCACATTGTCCGTTAACTTCCTAACTAGCTTTTGTTGTATTATTCATCTAATGCTACCCAATAAATAATGTGAGAAATAAAACCTGAAGTACCCCGTGGTGTTTTTCCTTTGAAAATAAAAATACTTGATATTGAAACTTTTAACTTTAATTAATCTCAAACTACTTTTCTCTGATTTTTTTCTGAAGTATCTGCTGGAGGTATGGATTCATTCATTCATCTCATGGTGATTTTAGACATTAAAATGCTACATAGCTAATGTTTTATGGTTTTCATAACATTTTTCCCTTAAAAATGTTTTTTCCTTCTTAACAATATGAATTTTGATCCCTCTTTCATATACACTTTAAAGAAAAATAGAAATGTCTGGCTTTACAGTTATGTTTAATGTTGCTCACAAGTAGTTAGCAAGGAATGCCCTGTAAGAGACAAATGTTGTGTTCTGTCTTCAGTAACATCTTTTGAACAATAAACTACAGCTTAAGCGTTTTGTTTATTCTTCAGGTTGGCCCTTGAGTTATCTCTACAATGTTATAATTCAAACAAATACTTCAAAGCCATTGGAAAAAAAACGGTTGTGCTTCAGCTACATACATGACCCTGAAAAATCTGTTTTCCATTATTCAATGAAATATTTTATTTTTAAACTTTACAATGAACAGTTTCTCATATTTTAGGTAAGGGGATTGAGCCATAAAACATTCATTTCATTACATTTTAAAATAATAAAGACTGTTAGTAGAGCAACAGCTTTGTAACAAACTAAATACTTCTTTCACTGGCAGTGTTGTTACTAATACAATTAAACTCTGTCTTTCTCATTATCTTATGTAACTACTATTTATCTGTTTTATAAAAGCTACAGCACTCAAGCCTGAGAGATATCATGTGTACTACTGAATATTGGCACGGCTAGGGTTTTGATACAAATAAAAGTAAAAGAAACCTGTTCAATCATGTTATATTTGTGTTTCCCCATCAGCATCATTTCTTGCAGGAATATTGTTTTGTAATAATTTTGTATCATGAATTCCGTTCTATGAAACATATCATATTTGGAGTTGAATGTATCGTATCATGCCTAGTCAGTGATAATGTGAGAGACAAAATAAACAGCCACAGGATTGTACAGCTTTGGTGAAAATATCGGTGGGTGGCACACAGGAATTAACAACTGACTCAGTGGATTTCCCATCCTTCAACCCGGCCCTCCTGACACACCCATTAAGAGAAGCTTCAGATGCTGAACCCACCCACATTCCTCAAGCCATTTCATTTTGGCACTAAAATTGTAATCTGACATCTTGGCAGTGTTGCCTGGGACTCTGAGAAAACAGCACCGAAGCTTTAGGTTGCATAGGTGAAACACAAACAAAGTAACAATGTTTACCATCCATTTAACTGCAAAGCCTTTCAGAACTCTTGGCAGCTAGGAGATAGCTGTAAGAGATAAAGTGTGCTCGGATGCCAAACTGCAAGTGTTTCCAGACTTTCTCACTCCAAACTGAATTCTAATTATTTTGCATGTGACTGAGCACACCTGGATTGTGCAAAAACTGTAAACAGCTTCACTACATACACAGTATTATTGCATACAAAGCATTAAATTAATGTATTTGGTGTAGTTCCCCTTGATAGAAATGAAGCTTTCACAGACTAAAATAAGAATAACAAGTTCTACTGACTAAGAATTTGTGAGATTATCTACGTACTTTGGAGATGTTGAAAACGTGGTTCGATAAACACTTCACAAGGAGCATGTCAGAAGGAACTGTTGGGCACAGTAAGATTTGTTCTTTTTTAAAGATGTGCTATTCATTGTTTCCCAAGTAGCATGCCAAAGAAAATACTCTCTGCATGTTTGCTGAAGACCAGGGGGACACAAGTTTTGGAATCCACACCTTAATGTAACAACAAACAAATGTTCATCTGTATGTAAAGCATTGGGTGACAGGTAAAACAAAAATTGAACAGCATCAATAAGATACTAATCTTGGAACTGAAATTATTTTGGCACTTCTGATTTCTGACTGCAAATGATTCCTCATGCTCCTAAAAATGGTAGGCTGTTGTCTTCAAGTTCAAGCATCTCAGGTCGACAGTAAAGGACATAGTAAAATGATTCATTACTTACCAAATTTTTAAAAAAGTATGTAACTTCATGAAAATGCTAAGATCACAACCAAACCTGTCACCTCTGCACTTTGACCTCTGTGAATCACATACCTACAGTGTGGGCAAGTGGGTATCTTAAATACTAGGGGCTAGACAATGGGCAGTCTATGGTATGCAATGGGCATAATGTAGGCCTCCTACAAGTTAGGAGAACTTTAGCTGCCCGATCTGACGACACAGTTGTCAAAGGCTACAAGATTAACAACTTCATACGAGGAACAAGAAACTGCTAAAAAAAGCTAAATCTGAGGCCTTTTGATATGAAACGAGAAGCCAATCCAAAATGTGCTGTGGGAAACAGAGAGGAAGACAAAAAAAGATAAAGGGCTCCAACACTACACTGGACCACTTGGCTAAGTGGGTTTTTATTACTAGCATCCACATAGAGAATTAACCAGATACAAAGCAAAAATGGTGAGCTATGGAAAACAAAGAAGGCATAAAAACAACCTGCAATTTCTTTACTTTGGTACGTGACAATATGATGAGAAGGCATTGATCTGTCTTTATACATACAATGTATTTTTGCTATAAAACATTACCTGGTGATAAAGAGAGTGAGTTGCCTTTGTCCTGTGACCTGCACTGATTCCTGTGTGAGACCAATGGCATCAGCTGCTTGATTATGGTCAGTTAGTGAGGTGCTGGCCTGAGCGAAACAGATACAGGGGGACAGCTGCTGTTTTGGTGGTGGTAAATCACACTGAAATGAGCCCTGCACACCCCCCCCCCAAAAAAAAACCCCAACCACCCTCCTCCCCCTTGCTCCACCAATAATTCCCACAAAAAAGCCCTTCCGGCTGAGTCGTACACACTACAAAGACAAGCACAGCTTGCAGCCAGCCAGTGTCTCAGAGACAGAAACGAGTTGGCTTCATTGAGGCCCAGCAAACACAGTGAGGAAAAAAAACACACAGCTTACTGCTGCGCTGGCAATATGGTGCAAATACTGAAACATGATGAGAAATGGATCCCAAAATGCCCTTTTTGTCTCTATGTTTTAAAGGACACCTCTAGCACATGCTATGTCAAACTGCAGAGAAAATATAACTTTGATAATTACGCATGGGAAAGCATGTTCGGATGAATTAATGGCCAACAGAGAGTGTGTGGTAGCAGTGTGCATTTGAATAATTTGAATTTTGAATGTTTTATGGCTGCCAACGTTGAATATTCATGTATTCAATATCAAGGCAGTCAATATAAAAACTGACAACATCTTCATTTGTATTTACTCCTGACACTTATATTTTACTGCTGTTAAAAAGGGGAACTTTGCACTTTATTACAACATATTACAATGTCCTAACCAAAGGAAATGTAATATCACAATGAAATCTCAAGGCTGAGACAGAAGATTGAGCATGACAATGGATGCACACATGGAATAGGAACAGAAAGGTTGGAACATAAACTGAAAGTTTCAGGATCATGAACTTCTCCAAAACTAATATGTGTAGAACTCTATGAATGAGTTATATGAGATGCAGCTGTAATGGGTTTAATGGGTTTTGTCAAAGCATATCAAATTCATATTCCATACTAATCCTCCAACATTAAGCTGGTTGTTGCCATTACAGTGCTATGGGCTATGTGAAGGCTTACAAAAACCAGCTGCAGTTACTGAAGGCATTTCTGATCACTAACACAAAATCATTTGTAAAGAACATCCAACTAAATATTGTAGTTGCAACTTAAGCCCATACAATGCAAAAGCTTTCAATACTATAAATCAGTGAATGTATCCTTTGGTTTCATCATAGCATGGTAGCCAATATGCTATATATATTCTATATATATCTTAATTCTAATGGGCGGACCTCCTCTGTATACTTAACCAATTTAAACTATATACAGTTTAAAAGGGTTTTTGTCAGTTACTTGTCAATGAGCAATCTCAGATGGCCTACTTCAGAATATGTATTGTGGACATGAAAGACACCTGTTGTTGGCACAAAAATGCCCAAGGCAAATCCTTAAGAGCCAGTACTATAAATTATTGTGTGGTTTTTATGTCACTGCAACTGAACCTTTACTGTCAGAGGTTGTTAGAATGGCTGCTTGCCACCATGACTATGACCATTTCCTGAAAAATATTCAGAATGAAACAATGCCACCACAATATATTGGAAGAGATTATGAATGACTTTCCTGAATAGGGGAGTCTTTTGTTTTTCTAAAATTCACTAGCACCTTCCTTTGGAATCCTATACATGTAATAACAACGTAAGCTCAAAGGCACACCACCAAAATGACTAGAAAATGAATACAACTGTAAAGTGTTCCTTCATGCAGACAACTAAAAATAAGATGATAAACACACGTCACAATATGATATTTCAGAAAATGGAGTTCAAGGTGCAAAATTATTACAAAACAGTATTCCCCGATGAATAATGCTGATAGGAAAGCAAAAACACAACTGAAGTTTTCTTTTTCTTTCCTTTATTCATATATCAAATGAACTGAGTAGTGGCAGCATACTTTCTCATAATAAAGTGCTTGATAAAAAAGTACAGCTAACAGCTGCATCACATGGTGCTGATATTAGTAAGAAGAGATTCAAATGGCTACCAAAATGAAAACAGCATTCAAGAGGAGTAATGGACAAAACAAATAAAGCAGCTAAAAATTCCATTGATACGAATAAGGGTCCCACGGTAATTTGATTTCACAACGTGTTCGTAGGACCATGAAAGATGTTGTCATTTTCTGATTTTGTGAAATTTCATATCATGATATTTTGTCTCATGCCTGAAGACAGATCCTTTACAGGTTTAGATATGATCCATCATATAATTAATCACACATTCTGAGTTCAATTTTCACATAGAAAGAGCTTAAAATCAATAATACATTTCTACTGAAAATAAGTTGCTTTATAATGGCAAGGGTCAAGGCACGACAGCAATTTCACATGACAACACTTACCATATCATACTTCAAGTACTGTATATATGCACTTTGTACCACTCAAATCAGTACTTCCATTTGGTACAAATGCCATGCCATTTTCTGTTAAACCTTGAATGGTTGCACTTGTTTTGACTTTCTGGAAAACACTGAGCATTTGTTCATCACAGCAGACATCACTTTACACGTTCTGTGTTGAAGTCAAGTGCTTTTCTTAATTTAGTCCCATTGTGCCTCACAGTATCCCCAACCCCCGCCCCTGTGTGGGTTCTGTTTTAAACAGGCTCCCCATATGCCGAACTCACTTGTTGGCCTTTCCTCTTTGCCACCATCTGGCCTATTAGTTCAGCCAAACTGGAAAAAAGAGAGACCCAGACACAATGAGACATAGAGCCAGTCCATCTGCTCTGTGCCAGACTCCCCAATCATTACAGCACAACAGCAGCATTTAACCCAAACACAGTTCCTCACTTAGTCAACTCCCAGTACAAATAAAAAAGGACTGTATGGCACAAAGGAAACCAGTATTCCGACAAAGATCTTCATCAGAAGGGACTTACTGGTCTGACTGTCACAATCAAGTATCATATGACTGAAGAGTAATAATCTGTGGATTCTGAAGATTAACCATACAGGTACATTTGTTCAGATATCCCCCAATGTGAATCAAGACTCTGGACTTTTCATTCTTGTCACACCACAGGAGAAATGGCAAAAAATATTAATTTATTATCAGTCATTCCTTGAAACATATTTATTGCAAATATTTGGACTTCTGGCTATAATATAACAGTGTATATAGTAAGTAAGTAAGTAAAAAATGTATTCTACATATTGAAACAATACAAGCCAGAACTCACCGTTACAAAGTAGTTTAATTCCACATGACACTTTGATGATTTTATAGGAATAGCAAAATAAAGGATGAGAGCACACGGTTTCACCCCCTGGACTGGCTTTTACTGTCCATTGACAATGTTTCCTCTAACGCAGGTGCACAATTTCTTCATCATGTGTCATCATGTTTGTCAAAAACCTTTCCATTTCACCTGCTCATCTCCACTAAGTCCAAACTGTCTAGTATCCAGAGCTTATTCAGAGTTACACAGAGGAGATTTTTGTGATCAAAATACTGGTATCATGACTGTATTCTGACCAGCTGTCACAGTCTCAGTGGTTGCTCTAAGCTGTATTCTCAGCAAGCCCTGGCTAGTTTCATTTAGCCTGCACCCACCTGATTTCTGTGGTTCCTATTCCAGAAAAACAAGAGAGACTCAAGTCAAACCTTCAGTTTTTGATATCTGCACTCAAACTTACAGACACCAAACTGAAAAATTAAAATAAATTCATAATACTTGCAAACATAAAAAACCTGTTGAAATCAGCCTTTTTCAATTATTGGTTATTCTCTCTGGATATCAGTTTTGAAGGCCCCTGGAAAATTCGCAAACACACAACATCATTAGTATGCATATGCATATAAATTACTACATCACGTCCCATCACAAAACACATCTCCACCTTCCTGCTGCACTCGTTACAAGAATAAATTTGAGCTCAGTGCCAGTGATAAAATATAATAATAAGACTAGTAGTAGAACACTACCTAAAATCTTATTAGCAAAAGATTACAGTTTCTACATTACAACCCTTTGGAGAAGACATGATTCTGAACCAAACGTGGGTGTGCAGCCACATGCATATGTCACATGAAATTTATCAGCATGATGATTTTTAATCTTCACATTACACTGTATATATGGAAATGTTTTCACTGACATTTTATTTAAGTCAGCATCCTCCAAAAAGGGAAAAAATCATGGAAGGAATTATTTATGCACCAGTTTTTCCCCTTCTTTATTGCAGGGCCATGTTAAGACAATCCTCACATGCATCATTTATAAGACATACAGAGAGTGCAAGAAATGCAGAAGCGATTTGGGCCTGCATGTTGCTGGAAATGTTTGCCTCTGCACAGAGGAAGAAAGATGCAGCACCCATGGTGATAAAGTTTCTGTTGGAATGCACAGAATTACATAAGAGCGTAAAAAAATATTTCATGAGTGTAGCACTGTAAAGTAAAGCTACGTGTTGATTGCAAGGCAGTTTCTTCAGCTTTTATTTTTACTATGCTAGGATTTGATTATATCCCGTATAACAACCCAAGTTTATATTTATTTGCTCATATATTGCAGACGAAAGGTTCACATCTTCAGTAAGTTATGCTCAAACATTTATTTTCCAGGAGGTTATATGTGCTCTGTTGTCATACATTTAAATCTGACTCATGGTACAATTCATTTAAAATGCAAGGCAAGGGTTGTTGTGACCTGATTCTATGCAGGAGACAACTCCAATATTATGAGGGCTACCACTGTCTCCAGCCTACATTATGCATGGGCAGCAGGCAGATGTAGCAGTCCAGATTTGTTGCCTGTCCAAATGATATGACATTCTTTGTGAAAAACTGCTTTCCCAGACAATAATGAGGAGAAATAACTGTGGAATGGCAGGGAAAGCAGGGGGTTTATCACAGGTGCATACTTGTGAGGAAAGCAGTCCATTTGTATTTGGTTAGAATTTTCTCTGGCTTCACAGTGAAAGTAACAGAGAAAGTCCATTTGGCCTGCCCTGACCCATTTTAGTACTCAAAGCATCTCTGAAGAAAAGGTTATGGGTAACTGGCTTTCACAGAACAACACCACACTAACACACCAAGACTGGCATAAGGAGAAAACCTGAACTTACTCTCATGTGATCCCTTTTTGTCCTTTGCTATTTTTGTACCTGGAAAACACATTGGTTAAAAGCTAAACTGCTAAGTGTTGCCGGGGGGCAAAAAGAATGAATTTGAGACCTCTGCTTTTTTCTGAAAGTTGCTGCCCCTGGCATTTAAACGTTACTTCTGCAAGCCAGCATTTTCTTCGTAATTATATTAAATTACAGGGTCAGGATGTGGTGCCATGATCCTGTCCCTTCATTTTCTCACAGAATTCACTCTTTTCACTCACAAGAAAAATGAAAAAGAGAGAACATCTGTTGGGGAATCTGTATGTACTGTGCTGTTCTCAACACATGGTCACAGAACCTGAGAACGACAGTGAAGTTTCTGTACTAAATAACTCTGGTGCTGTTGAAATTTATAGACAAAGGGAACCAGGTCTTTCAATATGACAAACTCTTTTCAGAAGCTTGATCATTTGAATCAGAGCTTCAGACGAATGAAGGATACCTTTGATATTGTAAGGCTGCAGGATGGCATAGATTGTAATAGACCCACACGTTTTCTCTATTATGATGGCAGACATACATCCATTAGAGTCCAACTATAAATGACTGAACTGCTTCAATACCTCAGCACTGAGCTCTCCAAATCTCCAATGCATGAGCAATGAATGGGTTCTTGATTTTTAACTTGGAGAACTGCATGTGCATTCTGCCTCAATATGTTCAAGGGGGCTGTGTTTAAAAGTTGACATTCCTTAATTTAGCTGAAACCTTGTGCACTACGTCCCGCTTCATTTCTGTCTGGCTCTAGTGAAGCTTGGCATGTACTTTCTGCATTGTAATGTCAGGCCAGCGCACTGCTAAAATGGACAAATTCATATTCATACAAGACACAAACCATCTTACCATGCAAAGGGCAGCTCAGCTGAGCATTTGGAGTCTATTTACGCATTTAAGTGCTCATGAAATTTTATGTTTTGTTTTCTTAAGAATGAGTAACAACAATGCAATTTCCAAATGTAATTTACTACAGTCTACACAAAGAAGTGCATCTAGCTATGCATTATGGATTACCAAAACCACAAAAGGATTTCAGGCATTCTTTTGTTCTTATTCACAACATATGAACAAAATATAACATATTCATAATACCTACTGACCTACTGACATTAAAGAGATTGAGAGATTTCCTATTCCAATTCCTGGACAGAGACCTCATTCCTTTCAGTCAATGGCCATTCAAGTCAAAACAAGCCAATACACACTTTGTTGCTGAATTGTAGGAGTGCATTTAATCCATACTGAGTGGATGTACTTAAGAATGTTTACCTTCTTTCTAGGAATGGCACTCTCCTCCTCCTGGTCCCCAAGGCTGCACCTGACCAGCTTGGTTGGTTTCTGCTCACCGGGCTGTTTGATGGTGATGCGGATCTCTGGAGGGCAGATGTAGTTCTCCAGGATCTTGGGGGGCTTCTTGGTCCGCTTAGTGGTCTGGATCTTCAGCTTAAGGCTGCCCTGAGCAAAGCTGGCCTCCTTGATGGAGAACTCCTGCTCCTCCAGCCCGTCACCCTGTGCCCACTTCTCGCTGTCCGGGTTCGAGATGGAGTATTCATCCTCACCCATAGTGAGGTCATCTTCCTGTTCAGGCTCAACTCGCCCCCCCAACTCAGGGAGACCCTCCTCTGGGACAGGCAGCGAGCCCCTCACCCTCTCCGGCAGGGTACAATGGTCAGACATGCTGTCACTGACACCAAACTCGGCCCCAAGTTCTCTTTGCTCCATTGATGGTCCCAACACTTGGTTCAGAGGGCAGGTAATGTGAGCAACGTGAGTGGTAGAGCAATCCTAGCAGTGACGGCTATTTTATCCGACTTTGTTATTGCTCCAGGAATCCAATTAATCCCATGGGAATACAAATCTGCCAAGGTGCAACTGGAGAGAGAAAAGGGAGTCAGACATATATTCGGCTGAGAAAGACTATCCAACAGTGAATTAATTCAATTGTTATTTCACTCATTCAGTTAGTCTCAATTTCAAAAAACAGGTTTCAGAAAATGACTACTGTTCCCAGAAAGGTAATGGTGCCACTTGTAAATAGGACCATCTACATTCTTTTAGGAAATCAGAAATTATGGTGGAATTTAAAGTAAGAACATTTAACAAAACCACAGTCATTAGGAACGGCATTTTCTTCTTCTTTTCCATATAGCTTACAAAATCATACCCTATTGTCCAATAGTTTCAAGAGGCAACAAGAGCGCTTAAGAAAAGAGCAGATTTAAACTAATCTGCTTTCAACCAAAACCACAGGAACAAAAGGACAACCTCCATGTTTCAGCGTGAAATCTATTACTTGTATAACCTGTGCCATTTGGCTGGAATTTAAAGCATACTGCCAGTTGCCAGGCAAGACCATAATTACATTATCAGGCACCTCATTTCCCTAGTGCTCTGAAGACTGATCCCAGACTTACCGTGAAAAGAGCAAACCGCGCGTCAATGCCTTTTCCAAACACGAGTTAAAAGCTATGAGCGACGTAGACCCCCAGATTCAGAAAGGCTAATTAGGCCCTATACGCATTGCATATGCCGTGGGCGGCTCAGCTCTAAACAATCAGCGTAAGAACTCAAACATGGCATGTCAGCAGCTGCCAGCTTCAAACTCCGAAAACGAACAACCACTCATTCCAGCAGAGGGATTTCGGAACTTGGCACCTTGCCCCCTGTAGAACCATCTTTCGAGAATACAACAAATCAAAGTGTGGTATGCTTGGAACAACATCAGATGTTTTTTAAAAAGTGATTAGGGTAACTCCAGTGTATTTTCATAAGAAGTGGGTCACCCCCTAGTAAAAGGACTGTGGCCAGTCAGAAGTATTCATATTCTCAGGTACTTCAAAGAGAACAGGTGCTCTTAATGCTACCTGACTGTCTTTGATTGTTTTGGTCCAGAAACTAAAATAAAACCTAAAATAAAGAACCTAAAATAAAAATTCTTTCCTCATATTCAAAAAGACATTAATTTAATTGCTCAAGCACGACATCATTCAAAAGATGCACTGCAATGTGACACTTTGATACCTGTACCTATTGGTCCATGATGGCATCCGTCTGCAATGACTTTCTTACAGTTTACATTTTTTACCATGATACCACTGGCTGTATGGTTGGCAAAAAGTAATATTTTTGGAGATTTAACTCTTTTTTAGTATTCAAGTACTCTCAATTCTTTATTGCAGAGTACTCAAGCACAATAAATGCCTAAAATGTCCATCCCTTAAAAGGTCCTTTCATTCTCTACAATAAGCAGAAAGAACAGACAAAATGTTCTTTTCAAGGGCTTTTTTCTACAGCGCAGAATTAATCAGAGTGCCTGAACACCTCTGAATTGTGTCACAACAGCAAGACTGCATTCAGCATGGTTCTTTTTTTTCTCCACACCACAGGATTTCATTTTTTCCCCACTCATGGGGCTGTCTCCCTCTGTAATGTCCCTCCATGATTGTGCTGGTAGAGAAAGCATAACATTTTTTGGAGTGCAGTTCCTGCACAATACCCATTGAGAGAATAATTGTACAATGGAAACTCTGTTTTTGTTGATAAAACAGTAATGAGGCAAAGCATGCTGACTTTGAAACAGCCAGTTCAATTTAAGATCCAGAACAGGACAGTTAACAGCAACTGCAAGCTGGAGGTTTTCTAATTTGTTGCTTGAGAATGAAGCAATTCATTTGTTATGCTGACACTGTAGACAAAACCACTCAGAAGGAACATGACACATTTATTATGTTTAAATTGAGTGGACTTGTAGAGCTTCTGTAAACCACTCTACATATCATCATACATCTTGTCTCTGAATTCAAAAGGTCTCTTTTTGACTGAATTCTGTATTAAATGGCAATTAATATTAACAAAACGCAAGAGCAAATCAGCCAGCTGAAGGGTAAATAGTTGGAGGGTAAATATAAATGTCAGCACAGTTCTATCTCCAAATCTGGTGTCTGGCCTTTGTTTATCAAAGTAACCACATGGACTGAACAAGCACAGAAATGTCTGACTCCATCAGACCGTGAACTATGAAGCTCATCTACTGGTTTAACCACAGATGTACTTGTGAACAGCAAACATATTGCACAAATAAAACAAATATTACATGTTGTACATTTCACACCTCGCAGTGGAAATCCAGCTCTTCCTCTAAGATTGTCCTATGGGTCAGAATTAAGCAATGTAACCTTAAGAGAGTGGCAGGACCGGAATTTCGGATTATCTTCACACAAATACCCAAGAGTCACATAACACCTCTACAACTGACAAAAGAAAGGCCTGTTGTGCAACACAAGGCAAAAGTTTTCTTTGTTATATCATCAAGCAAAAAAAAAAAAAGGAAGAAAAACAAAGGCAACAAGAAGCAGACATCTCCCTACATTTCAGGATACACAATGCATGAAGTATTCATGGTCAGATTGTCCTCTGCCTTCATGCATCTTTTTCTGACATGTAGGGTGACACTATAATCAGAGATTTCTGGGAGAGAGGAAAAGAGTGGGCAAAAAATGTTTGATCTTCTCACATCAAAAACAAAGAGCAGTTTGAAATTTTAAAAATTCAACATGGTTGGAATAAACAACTCCAGAATTACCCACCTGCCAACAGAGTCTAATCTCTTACTTTCTCCAAATAGACTGAATTCAGACCATAATATAGACTGCATATTTACAATAACATGTCACCTAAATCAATATTCAGGAAGTTTATCCTTAATTTGTTTTGCAAATAACATAACAGCTAATTGAAAAAATATTGCTGGAACACTATTGTAAACTATGATAGATTTCAAATACTCCTACCATACACTGATCAACCACAATCCTACTGTAAACCAACTGCATAACCCACCTTTAGTACAGGCAAGGCTAGCATATATATTGCTACAGAGTAGGAAGGCCAATGACAGGTAAGATGACCTAATACTGGTGCATGACTGACAATTTCATCAGGATCTGTCCCTTTGTTATCTTGACAAACTAATTCCAGGACCACTGCTCAGTTATTACCTTCATGCTCCCAATTTGCAAGACAGGATGAAATGAGGAATGGCACATTGGAAATGTATCAAAGAGGATGACAATTAAGTCATATTACCAGCATGCTGACACAGCCTCTGGAACTGAGAGGGGTTTGGGTCACACAATTACATATCACATAATTCCCAATAGCAGGGGACTAACCCTGGCAAGAGAAGTGGGCTACAACTACTACGCTGTTTTGAATTCTCAACAAATCTATGTGTCAACAAAACCAATAGCTTGAGAACAAATACCACTTGAGGTGTCAATTAAAAATGAATTATCACTTGAGAAATTCAACCAAAGCCAAGCATTACAAAACTCTTTCATAATACTACATCAGCTTGAACTAACTGTGCTCTAACTAACAATAGCAAATCTCTTTTCAGTCCTGAACTCTACTCCAAGATACATTTTGTTGCAATTTTACAAGGGTAATATAAGGTTCATCCTGACAATATGTCGATGATTGATTGTGGACACCTACAAAAACAATCAATGTATGACAGTGCACATATCTAACCAAGTTATCAATATTCACCACTTTTCTAAGGTGAAAACCCATGAGGTTGAATTTGAAAGCAGAAGATAACAGTTCTGAAACATCAAATCCAAAAAAAAACCTGCAAAATTCCAAAGCCATAATCCAATCACAATAACAAAGCATCTGTACAGTTAAACATCCCAGATATTTTCCCTTTGCTCAGTCAACACATCTATCCTCTGCAATATTGAAACTGTCTGAAGAATTATGGCAGTCACATAAAAAAAGAACTTTTATAAAAGGGCAGTGGTTGAACCAAAACATATCATTTTCTTAGATGTCTCTGCCCTTTTTGGTCTTTGGTACCCACTGAACTCTTGAGATACTCTTCTACCACAGAACATATAACCTTAATTGTAATTCATAGACAAGTATTTCTAGAGTCATGAATCTTTCAGATTAGGGAAGAGTTTGGAATGCTGAAGATTTTTTTGTATCACAAGTAAAACAGGGTCAAACCAGGCAGTTATTCCTTTTAAATCCAATCAAACATCATAGAGTGCTGGCATCTGAAATCCTTTTTTGTCCAATAATAATCATGTAAGAACTGTTCATTTTAGGAACTTCTTGCAATTTTCCTGCCTTTCCTTATTGGCCTGTACTGACTTGCACACAAATCTGTTGCTGTGCTCAGTGACCTTCTTCATTGCTTCTCCCATGTAAATGTTGTTGACCTAAACCTAGCATTCTACAGTTATTATTTCTGGTTCCGACTGACAGATGAGCAAAACACTTCAGCTTCACCACTGCTTAAAACTGCTAAAACCACCCAATTCTCAGATATCCACATTATGACCTTCGGCTCACTCCAACTTTTGTCTTCTGTGCTTCCATCAAGCTTCTTTGACACAGGGGGCTTCTACTGATGTCCACTGTATCATTTTAAGCTAGGGTTAGGGTTAAGGTTAGTCAGAGATTTTAAGGGCCAGCTTCCAATTATATCCGTCAATTCCAATATGACACCAATATTTCAGGAAACTTGTTCCTTATGCAAGTACAGAGTAATTTTACATTCTTAGCGGTGCCTTATATTCTTAACACAGTCACCTCAGTGATCAGTTCAAGAAAGCATGCCGCCCCGCTTACTGTTTGGCCTTAACGTGTGTATAGTACACTGTACTGGGATACATTGTAGCTATTGTATACGTACACATTGTTACATACAGCATTATTAAGCCTTTCTGTAGCTTGTGCAATTAGTCTAGACTTTAACAACCACAGTGTGCATGTACACAGTACAGGTATGCAGTAGAACATATGTAGGTAGCGTATAAGTACATGTACCTAATGTAAAGTGTGACCCAAGAAATATATCATGGAGATATGACACAGTACCACTTAGCAAATTAAGTAACAATGTAACCTCCCTTCAGATAACATTACTGACAAAGAAACAGGAAAATACTGTCAATTCATAAAACACAATCACTGAGAAAAAAAAAAACAGCTATAATGTTTTACAAAGTTTCCAAGAATCCTGACATTGTATTGTACTCAGTATGCAAAGAAAGCCTGAACACACAGAAGCTGGTGCTTTGGCATCTAACCTTCCAGGCATGAATCCCCTGAAAATCACAGTGTATTGTCCTAACATATATGGCCTTTGAAACAACGGTTAAATCATGTGGCAAAATATTTTAATAATGAATAACCAAAAGAATATGCTGTGTGTTCTGTCTGTTTTGACAAATCATATTTCAAGTGCCCTTGACGACACCACCATAATGAGCAGTGCAATGTGTGCTAAAAATAATCTGATTTAATGCAACATGGCAACCAGCTACACTCAACAACAAAGCATGCTTTACAATGCTCAGAATAACCCTGTATTGTTTTAACTGAGCCTATAAAGCTCACTGAAGCAAACTATATAAGGATGTGCAAACCATGTTGGGTCATGCAGGCCTCCCATCAGTAAGCTCATGAAAGTCCATATTCAGTCCATAATTAGGTCTATCGTAAGCCTCCCATATGTCAGGGAATACATCTGTGCCAATGCCCACTGCGTTGTCATGAACCAAGCTGTAACTTAAAAGCTATAAAATCAGTCTTGTAAAAAACATGTAACTGAGTTACCAGGCATCCATGTCAGACAAATTAACCAATAATAGCTAGCAAGCTAGTTAGTACAGCAGAACTGAGTAATGGACTAATCGGTCCTCAAGTTAATTAACAATTGCACAAGTAAACATATTAGAATATTATTAGTACAAGTATTAACGTGAAAATATTTTTGGAAAAAGTATATAAAAAAAATGATTTCTCTTCATCATTCCCTTAATCATGCTCCATTACTTGCTCTCTGCTTTTTCATGTTTCCACTTTGTTGCTGCCTTGCTGAAACAAAAACGTCTCTGTGGAATTGTATTATTATTATTAGCTGGCGCTGTCCCTTCATTGACTGTATAGTGTACATCATGAGGAAAACGTAAATCCAACAATGACTATGTGTGGCAAATATTCAAAGGTCCTGCAGCTCTGTTTTCTTAATTTTCTCAATATTTGGCCAAGCTCCAGCAGTTGTTTTGTTTAATGTTAGACAGCTAGGAAGTCATGATTTTTCCAAAAATGAAAAGACAATCTACTGAATACTGGCCTGGTTCTAGCCAGCACGCTGTCAGGTTCCCAACTGAAAATGGTACCTGTGATGTGAGCACTGTCCTTCAAGAGAATGGTATCCTCTACCACCCACCAGGGTACATAACTAGGCTTGGCCCCACATAAGGATGTCTGTGCTACCTCTGATGAGCGCAAGGCTTAGGTTAAGTTCCCTATATCAATGACTTGGTTTTAAGGCATGGTGGGCTTCACACTACTCTATGGCTACATCACAAAGGATGCCTGGAATCAGTTATCTGTTTTCTAACATGTAGTAAATTAAAAAGATTTTAAAACAGAATGAAGAGGATACCATTTGAATCATTCCACTAACAATACCACTAACAGTTCCAAAGACTTAACACCTACACTTCTGCTTACAGTTGAGTCGTTCAAATCTGTCAGTCCATATGTATGGTGGGGTCAGGCAATAATGCATGCCAAGAGCGCCAATATTGTGACCACTTCTTCTCAGGTTGTGCTGGAAAAATTCCCAGAGGGGATATAAGGCCAGCTGAGTTCAGAAATTATTTTGTAACAGAAAATCCCTTCAGGCTGACCTGGCAAAGGTCAACCACAAGTGAAAAAATGGCCTGACAAGAAAGAATTGCACTGACCTCAGTTTAAATGATACCATCATCTTGCCCAACTCGTAATGACCCAGGTTTTTGGAAAAAAATGTATGGAGTCTCCTTTCTCAGATTTGTAAGGTTGTCATTAGGGCTGCCCCCTGAAAGTCGACTGAGATTCTTCAAGTCGAGCAGTGTTTTTTTTTTTTTTTGTCAGTCAGTGTGCATTACAATAACAGGATAAAACAGACAGAAGCTTTCAAAAATGCAAAGGGATAACATTTCAATGAGGAATTATAAATAAGGAAATTATGAATATATTTTTATGTTCTAGCAGGGCTAACTGGCATGCTTGCTAAAAAAATCCACGGGGCAATAACTCTATGTACTGTACAAGGCTAATTTAACCCTTTCGCACGTAGCATAACTTATTTTTTATGCTATGTAGCGCACATGTTACGGTACATGGTTTGTTATGTTTTCATTAGCATTATTAAGCTTCTCATAGTTTTCAGTTAGCATTTGCTATATTTTTTTAATGTTAAAAACGCTGTTTCCTCAAAGCTAAAATTAGCTAGAATTTCTCCATTTTAGTGGTATAATCGCACCGGTTTTAGCATACGCGCTAAACGGCTAATCACACCGGTGTGAAAGTACATGCGAAAGGGTTAAATGCTTAAAAATATGTTCCAATGACTCTGTTGCATTTGACTATCTTAATGTGGTCGAAATCATCACTGAAACTCATGAAAATGGATTTTCTGATTGCCAGATGGTCTATATGAAAAAAAAAGAAACGAACAGTCGAATCTTCATATTGAACAGCCAAATCTGATTCGACTGACAAAATTCTGAGTGGGGTACAGCCCTAGTTGTCATGCAGGGGGCAAGTATTAGGTTTTCTTCCCACTTACTATGGGTAATGTGGCCTGTCTTCCAACCGTTGCCAGATACTTAGTTTCAATCCCCCTAAATGGTTCTCAACCCCATCTGAATTCAGAAATCTTGATTTTTTTGACAGTTTTGGGGACAATACAACCCGGGAAACTTGGCTCCAAACAAATCCAAGCAAAATTCATCTGAGCAGTACAAATGAGCTTTAAACACATTGAATCAAAAGAAATAACATATGCTAATTTGGGACATTTAGTAGTTTTAACAGTTGAAGTTGCATGTATATGTTTTTAAGCATGCTAGCAGAGCTGACTGAAATTTTCCCCTTCCTGTTTGTAACCTATCGAAATTCAATTGACAGACATGTTTGCTAACAATACCATTTGATTGGTTGAAAGAATAAACTAAACCAATCAAATAGTTTCCCCTGAAGGCTGGGCAATGGCATCATGCTCAATGCCTAATGCTTTTGCCCCAATTTTCTCCCCAGCTATGACACATACTATTAGTCAGTGGGGTGTGAGACTAACACTCACTCTCTTCTGCAAGTTGTTCTGTTTAATGCCTCTACCCAGGCAGACCAGCAGGGGTAACTATTTAGCTACAAGGGTAGGCTGATCTACCCTCTCAGATATCCCTGGCAGAACAAACCAATTTGTTCTATGCTATGGGTTCCCTGTAATCATTTGTTGATGACACAGCTGGGATTGAACCCAGGCCTGGAGAGCCCCCTTACTCCTGCACATTTATATATGGCATTCTCACTCAACAAAGTGCTGTAGCCAGTACTGTTTGATGTTGTGAATTAAATGTTTGATAATTTACTTCTTCTGATACACACAGACATATCACAATTAAAGACAATTACAAAAAGTACACTTTCACAAACTGCACTTACTACTTGACTTAACTTGTTTGAAACTGAACATATTGATCTAACTCAGACTTGGTTCTTACAACCTGAGACATCCTTGGGACTCAGAAGAATGTAACTCACTTACACCTCTGGTGGCTATCCACAAAGTGTACTTGAGCAATAACAAAGATTTCAATGCACTCCTGTAGCAGGTAGGCCTATCGAATGTTAAGTTTTGAAAAGCTGCCAGAAATCTGGTTTGTCCTTGGTCGTCTCTCCTTCTTTTCTTTACCTCCTCTCAGGTTTTGGCCAGTTTCCTGGAAAACCAAGCCGTAAACGCACACTATTTAAAGATATCACCTTCACCATATTTGTTAAGTGAATAGAAATGCTATGCTTAGATCAATATAATGCCTTACCTTTAAACAATCATGATCATCTACTGACACCAATAGTGTCATTACTGTCAATAACTTTAAATGAAATCACATTTCAGTATGTTATTCATTACCTGTAATAATAAATAAATAAAAGTACTTTAACTAGTTTCACAGTGTATAAGGGGAAAGAAGACAATCAAATAGCTTATAGCTATCTACAGTTAGATAGTAGTAAAGCTAAAAGGCCATTGCTATTTACAGCCAGCTGTAGGAGGTATGTGGCTGAAAGTATGTTATCCAGGTACAGTTAGTTACCTAGTACTCCACGTTGCCAAGGAGTGGTCACATTATATTTAGAAGCAGGTGTGTTTATGGAACCAATGAAGGAAAACTCTTGGCAGCTGGCTTCCATTGACCCTCCTAATGACTGAGATGATCCTGCACACCCTCATGCAGCAAACATGTGCTACATCAAAACAGCTACTTACAAGTGTTGTATACAATACATTACTGAAGAATAACAATGGCTTTAAAATGTAAATATTTTAAAGTTCAGGTAATATATAATAATATATGTCCTTACACTGTAATGGAAAATGTTCAAAAAATATGTTTTATTATTTCTTTTTAGCAGAATTAGGAGATGGATATTTTGCTTTATGTTTAGTCTCTAGATCCATGTGTTTCCTGACATTTTGGCACCTGGTAAAAAAGGAAAGAATGATCACCAAAATTTCAGATAAAGTTAATGTAGATTTATCTGACTGGACTGAGATGGAATGACCACAACATGATCAGCTATAGGTCAAATGAAAGTAAACAGAAAATAAGCAATAGCCTATTTTCAAATGTGTTCCAATTGACTGTGGAAAATAAAATAATGGTGTCACATAAATTTAGATAAATCTGGGGACATGAGTGTTTTAAACACTTTATGAAAAAAGAACGCATTTAAATAAAGGATAGCTACCATCCCTAAGTAAGATGTCCTTTTTGGTAGTGACTGCCCCCTCTAAGTGCACAGTTGGTTAACAATTTGCTACAGATCCAGTTCCAAAGGCTTTGCCCAGGTCTCCCTTGCAAAAGAGATCTCCTCATCTCAATGGGACTTCCCAGAGAAACAAAGGTTGAGAACTGTGCTTTAACCTGTCATTCCTACCAAAGGTCTTCTAACCCTGACACACAAACCAGGACACTGTACTGACTGCCCTCTGCTGTTCCCCATCAGTGGATGACTACCAAGGTGGTCTTCACCTGCTCAGCCCAGTCAGAACACTGCATATTTATTCTAAATAAACACAAAACCTTCAGGGTGAAGGTCTGCACAGGCCAGAAACTGGAACCTGAGCCCAGCCCAACCCACACACTTTAACACCCACACCAAACTAGGCCAAAACTTCAACTCATCCCAGTCCAAACCCAACCTAACTTTGGGGGCTTGCTCATGAGAAAATTACCAAACTAGCTGGCTAATAAAAAAATAACAGAATTATACCAAAATCACACTCAGAGAATTACATATACCAAAGCCTCTACTTTTCGGTACAATAAAGCACACTCTGTGAATAAAGGTCAGTACAAAAAAATTAAATTAATACCACAGTTTGTAAGATTTAGTTGGCACAACAGATGAACACAGTATAGTCCATCCATACAGTCCATGCTGGGAAAACAGAGCACTGCAGTGAATAAAGGCTGTACAAGTAAACAAATACAAATGAGAAGATTCAGTTTAATAGGTTCAACAGAACCAAGAGCCCTTTACACGGAATCAGAGGGCACATATGCAAAAATAACTTCTTCCTGTCTAAGTATAAAGTATATTAATTAATCCTCCATTCAATTCCATGTTTGGTAGCCCTAAAAACATTGATTCCCTTTGTATTTCATTTATTCAAAATGAAATCTTAACCCAAATTTTATACAGCAGTCCATTCAAACCCTGACATCCAGAAACACTGAGCCTGACCTGACCCAACCCCAAATGCGATAATGCAATTATAGGCCCAAACCAGCCATAACCCAGCATGTTTCATCATGTTCCATCAAGTTCAAGTCAGGTTGCAAGGCTTTACTGGAGAGTACAGACCATTTTTTGTGTATTACGGCCCCCCACTAGTACACAGTGAGGCCCTTTCTAAACAAACATTACCATTTTGGATTGTGGATGCAATATTGATAGCATACAGCTGTGAGGGTGTCCAGCACCAGTACAGGTAGTGGCAAACTCCACTAGGAGTCTTGGGCAATGACCAATGGAGAGACAGATGACCACTGGACATCAAACAGCACCTTTGCAGGGTGCTGCCATATCCACGCCTGTAATGGGACTGCCAGTCCAGAGTGTGGGATAACCTCCTTCTGGGGATTAGAACTACTCATCCAGAGATAATTATTGCTGCAGATGAACCACCAATCTTTTCTTGTATTCAGTAACCTGTGTAAGACTGCCTTCTTGAAACTGAACATTTCCTGTGTGCTCTTCAGGGAATCCCCTTTGATTTGAAAGCTGTGGTAGCCATGGTTTCAGTTGGTTAAATACTTGATTTGTACCATTTAAATGAGAAAAGAGGCAGAGTCTTGAACAGCGCATCTCTGTTATGATAGTACTTGTAGGTCAGGAGTGATGCAAACGACAATCCTTGGATAATGTTTAATTACTGATGTCATTATTTTTAACTATTCGTTAGGAACGTCTGATGTATTGTTTTCGCGTGTTTGTTTTCGTTTCCAAAACGTACATGCAAGTATACTGAAATTGCATCATGTGAGGACACGATAAAGGCTACAAATGAGTGCCAGTGGTATTTCATATATCGATTCAGTTCGAAACCTCAATAGAAATTACTGGGAAATTAGCAATCCGCTAGTTTGTTTTCAGATGCTGTAACGGGGTATGTCAGTATGGGAATATCCTGCACATTTCCATCCACTGCTTGCTAGGTTTTTCTCGTATTTTCCCCACAACGTGACCTGGTGATTTGTCTGCCGTTTAGCTTGCCGTGTGTGTGTGTGCGCGCGTATATATATATATATATATATATATATATATATATATATATATATATATATATATATATATATATATATATCAAGATAATGGATAGACAGATTGATAGACGGATACAGGGAGCATTGAGAAACATAACATTATATCACACTTGCTCAGAAAAAAAATAGGTGAAGATGAGTACCAAAAAAAAAAAAAATTCAAGGGCATCCAGTCATATGTCCAGCTAGTTATGCGTTTTCCTTAAAGAAGTTCCACACGCGTGTGATGACTAAATGTGGGCAATGAAGCTTTCACAGGGCAAATGATAACGTTAACTGGCTCGCCAGGTAGACGTGCCAAGTTAGCCAGCTAGCCACATTATCAAATTCACTTTCTTTTGCCCTGGTTTTACAGAACGTTTGCATTGCTTGGATGCAACTATATTGTTAGCTAGACAGCATGTTACAGAAAAGTTAGTTAGCAAGCTAGTTGGCTACATAAACAGCTAGCTAAAAGACAGTTGCATTGCTGAATTAAGTAGCTAGCTAGTACGTTACTTGCATTTGCACCTTGTCATTGCTAACTGGCCAATGACGGGTAAAACTACTTAGCAAAATCAACATTCGTTTCACATTGTAACTTCTAGCTAGATAGCAGTGTTCCAAACTACCATAGCCAGGCAACAACAGAAAGTCAAAGTTATTCAGAGATACTTGCCCATATCCAGTGCTGTGATATTCTCTCGATCCGTCTGCGCGTTACAAGTAGTTCTTATTCAAATCCATGTAGATATCCAGCTCATCTAGTTAGCTAGCCAATGTCGGTCACTACTCGCTGTCTACACTAGCAAGATCACCAGCTGCAATGACATCCTCCTGGTGATGTGTCAAATCGAACGACGCTTTAAACGAAATAAAAGATACGAAAATGGCGTCTGCTGAAGGGAGAGTTAAATTAAAATGCACAAGTAGCAAATGATAAACTATAATCCAACATGATCGCTGAAATTCTGGAATATAAACAGATTCATTTCACAGTTTCCTGATGAAAACCGACGCTTGCCTTGTTGCAAAAACTATCCCACATGCCTTGTTGCTGGTCAATTACAGACCTCCATAGCTAATTTCCCTCTCAAATCCCAGAGCTCGAGAGAGGGGAAAAACACGCAGCTTTTTCCCAATTTGAAAAGTTACTGCAGCGGAATACAACGAAAAAAAATTGTATCCGTTTTGAATCCGAAATCGCACTTCACCGATACTGACGCTTTTACACTACGCGAGATGCTACTGTTAGTGATCAGTAAAAGAGCGTGTGCCTTTCTGACTTGTCCTGCAGCAGTTTTAGATAATGATCTCACACAGAGAGAGCGAACACTGCTTGGAGCTGTAGTAACTGCACACGGGGCTCACTGTCGCCCCTCAACTGTCAACCAGCGAGAAACACTTCGTCCCTCGGCGCGTTGTAGGCTAATACACCCCTTTTCTGCGTCCACATTAGCTACTGTACAATGTGTTTTCGGCCAACATTCTCCCTAGCGATCAGATACAAGAAAAAGTTACTCGCTTAATCGAGATATGCATGGAAGGGATATTCTTTTAAGAACACTTTTTGCTGGCCCCTAAATTAACAACGTGATCAAATTCTATGTCTCTATTTATTTGAAACTTTATAACACATGCGAATACAAACAGCATTTGCGTAGGATTACGTGTAAGACAAGGAAACACCCTCAAAATATCTGTATATTTTATAACAAAAAAGTGAACCAAATTATTTTATTATTCCTATAGGAATATATATGAGTACACCGTAGTAAAAGGCAAGTGTAGTATCAGCGCTTTATCAATATCAGCAATATTGTGTGTAGGAATAAGAGCATCCCCTGATGGAAGAGCTGTGTACTACACAGTTCTTATCCACAGCTAACCTTGTCGGGGTACAGTAGCCACAGTCAATGTACTCCATGTTGGGAACATGCAGCAGTGCTCAGCTGCCTTCAAGGGTAGTGGGGTTCTTTAGTGGGTTGCCGTTTCAACTAGCTTGTCCTTCTGTTTGCTTGACTGAATCAACTCAACCTCTACTCTCAGCTTCTAGCAATGTATAGTGAGCTTAGAAGCAGACAAGGCTGCACCTCTGGATCAGGGTTGAGTGTCTCTGCCATAGATGTTATTGCACATGGGAACACATCATTCTCTTGCTTGATATGGAAATCAGTGACCAGAAAAGTCAGAAAAGCCGATTTAAATCCTATTTCACATTGTAAGTCGCTGACTCTCTTTACGTTTTCCTCCCTTCGAGAAACATTAGGTGTGATTCTTTACAAACGCAGGACATTTGGAATGGAATCCTCTCTGTCAACCTAAAGGACTACCTTGTTCCCACACAAAAGCTGTAACTGTCAGCTTCTCAGACTTCAATACTGCTGATTTTACTTATCTCTCTGTGGCAGGAATAGCTATATCTGTATTATAAAGACTGATTGATTTATTTGAGAGAAATAATAGAAAATCCATGTACTTCATGTCAGAAAAGCTATTCAGTTGTTGGTTTATCATCAGCCTGCAAGAATTAAATAATTATGCATGGAGGCCTTCAGTGAGGGGAGTTATTCATGAGACTACATCAATATTAGAATTGCAGCCATAATTGATTTAAAATCCAGCTAGATGATATATATATGCTACAAGCAGAGGTAGTGCTGAAAGTGCACTTTCATTTATTTGACAGCAGAATAGATACAGCATTACATAATCACAGTCTTTCTTAATAGGACCGTTATCATTGTACTCTACACATAATAAAGCTGAAGTCCAGGAAACATGTTGAAATCACAAACTTCAAAAAGAGCTCAATTTAAACAGCGCCTGACAACAGTTGACAACAGAGTTCGCAAAAGCCACATGTGGACAAAACTGTACACAGTTATGCTCAATAAACTTTTATGCAGCTGTTTATTATAAAATAACAAAATAATCTTTCACTTTTTTATCCATTAACATGCATTTTTCTATGTAATCTTATGGTTTATCTGATTGCATGAATGAACAAGTCATATGAATTAGCACAACACCAGCACAACACAGGATCTTACCACCTCAGTCAGAATACACAGTCTGTTTCTTCCTGACACCCCCTTATTTTTCATTGGCATGACTATTTGTGACGTCTTGTAACTGCTGGCTGCAGTGGACTTACTGAAGCTTTTTCAATATCATTTTTACACCTGATGCTAGAACAACCTTTCACTCCAGTTCAAATTCAACATGGTCTCTAAATGGATTTTTCACATACTGTAACATCATAGTGAAAATATAATAGTATGGATGTCATTTTTTTTAAAGATGTACAAATATGTTCTTTTCACTGACACTGTCTCAAAGATAAAATAGTGTTTAAATCACATTTTGTATGTTAATTGTTTGCATCTTCACACAGAATTCGTGAACAGTGTGTTTTTTGTTAAAAAGAAAAAACAGTCAAGCTGTACATGACATGATAGCCTCAGGTGTTCATACTGTAGGTTCCAGGATCAGACCTCTGTCTGCTGACCTTGCTGATATTTTGATAAGGCTGGTTGCCATGCGCAACTCCTACAAAGAGTTAGGGTTTTTAATGCTGGTGGGAGATCTACAACTGGGTATTGGCAGCACGCTCCACTGAAAGTGCTTATCACATTAAATACTTTTGCACCGTCGGGATTAACTTGGTAAATTATTGATGGCTGCTGTGAAGTGTGCGGTTTCAAAACCAAATGGCCAATGGAGAAAAGAAGGATTTACATTTTGCAAAGTTCAAAGTTCAGGTAGTATGCACACAGCAAAGGCCAGACTGTTTAAAAAAAAGGAAGGACTCAGCCCCACTGATGTCTTGCAAAGTGCTTTTTGAATCTTTACTTCAAATCAAGAAAAAAGTGAAGCCATTTCACTTTGCATTCAGAAAACTGGCATACTTAGCCACTAATGAATTGTGGTAATTTGAATTTGTTAAATTAATAATGCTACAGTGTAATAATTTCGATGACTTCAAATGGTAGTAATGTATCATTTTGTAAGTTTGATGATGTCATTAGCTTTTATTGTGATATTTGTGATGTGTGATATTTGGATATACAAAGCTACAAAGCATTGGTGTGCATTTGTTTCTCACTGGTGATTCACTCTGAACCTTGAATAAAGATGTGTACCCCCAAAAGTGACTTAGCATTCTGAATGTATTCTCTGATTGAAATTTCAGGAGGTCAGTAATACTCACAAAAGTACACTGTAAGTTCTGACAGGGAATTCTCACATGCCATACTTAAATGCTGCAAGCATCACCCTTGTTTTTGCTTGTCTTGTTACGTTTTTGCTGGCAAGTGTTGTAGCACCTGATATTGAATGGTGGTCCTATCTTTTTCAGGAGGCTTTCTACAGATGTGCTGAAGTGTGGTTAATAAATTCATAAATTAATAATAAATTAATAGTGCATTTAAAGTCATTCCACTTGTAGGATTCAGACTGTTCTATTTCCAATAGGTTTTAATAGTGTGCACAATTTACAAAGTAATAATAACTTCCTTAAATATAACATTAATGTGATATGTAGTCAGGTAATACAGTGCAGATATTACAAGACAGTACTCTGAATATTTATAGCACAGTGATGTGCCTCAAGTGCTTTTGCCATTCAAGGTGACTTCTGAGACCCTCATCTAGTGACTTGCTATTTGAGAGCACATTTCAGTTCAGTAGCAGTTAGGAAAGGGGTTAGAGAGCAAAGCCACAAGTGTGTTTATCAAAGTCACAGGAAGTGGGTGTTCTTGTGAGAACAGAACCTGAGCTAACCACTTCCTGTTGAAGTGGGAAACATTTGATGCTATAGCATGATGTACAGTAAACAAGAGAATGGAGAAAAAAGCACAATCCAGTCTTTTTTAACAAAGTCATGTGTGATGAAACAAAGTATCAAATTTCCTCAGTTCTTTTCAATATTTTTGCATGAATGCAAAACACGCATGGATTGTTCCATGGAATCTAATAAGCTATAACCAAACAGACAATTATTTGCTTAGTAATGTTTAGTTTACAGTTGTAGCTGTATTCAACAAATTAAGGTAAAGAGTCAGTGTATAGTCTAATATCCACAAAACATACAAGGGGTGACAAAATAATGGCAACACCCAAAGAACAAGCACTCATATTGTGAGGTAACTAAATCACAATTGAAAAGGAGTCTACACTTGTTTCATATTAATGTCAATATATTTACCACTATATTTCTGCTATTAAATACAAAGTCAGCGCTTTAATATATGAATTTCTAAAGCAACCTGAGAAATCTAACAGATTATGGAAGACAACAAGTGGTTGCTGGCCAAATTGCTGGAGCATCAATAACTGAAATGTCAACATTATTTAATGTGTCGAGAGGAACAGGGTGAAAAATTATGACAACATACACCAAACAAGGAAAAGTTGCATCAGGAACACATCCCTGTATGTGTGCATACACAGAAATGGCAGGAATCTTAACATGTAAAGGAATCTGGTACAGGAGTATGATCTATGAGTGTCACTCATAGGTTCAAGCTTGCTTTACTCCCTCTTGTTCTGTTAGTTCAGTCAGGTCCCACCTTAGGTTTGTGAAAGAAGCAAGATAAGACAAGAGATGTATCCTGCAAATGGATTGTTACCAAGGTCCCACCTTAGGTTTGTGAAAGAAGCAAGATAAGACAAGAGATGTATCCTGCAAATGGATTGTTACCAAGGTTGCAAATGCAGAAAATGTGTCTTCAGAGCTGTTCTTCAAGGAAAAGCTTGTTTACTTATTAGTTTAGGGTAGTTTTGCAAAACTGTTCTATGATCCCCTCCTCTCCTCCCACTCAGCCTCTGAAGGCCAACACCCACCTTCTACCCATCCACTCATCCCCCTGAGGGGTTCCCAAATATAGTGGACCAGCCAGGACACCCCAACCTTCCTTTCTAATTGGTTTATCAGCCAGGACACCTTGCCCCTCTCCTCAAACGAGAGGACAAGCCAGGACACCCCCCCCACTTACGAACCCCCTTAACCCTCTCCCCTTTACCTTGTTTTACACAATATTCAAAGGAGCCCTCATTTGCATAAATCCATAATCTGGCTGTTAGGTAGCAAGCAAAGTTGAAACATAACTTTTTTTACAGACATTAAACATGACTTTTCTTGCAGACATTAAAAGGACACAAGTATTTTCACCAGGCTTCTCCAGTTCTGTATCATCTTATCTCTTTAAATTCCTAAGTTTAATGACTCATCCTCATCTGATATCTTTCTTGCAGTGCCATTCTTGAATAGAAAGGTTTTACAAACTGTGAGTAAGTTAGGTATTTTTAGCACGCCTGAAATCATGGAATAAGCAGGAGCTTAACATACCTTTTTTTCTTTTAGATACAGAGGTGATGCAAAACCTCCTACTGCCTCTCTATGCTCATGATCAATACAGATTTTTCAGTCTGAAGCTTTAATGGAAAAATGGCTGAGATGTGACACTTGTAATACGTTCATTCTACTACTGGATGGACATGGCTATAACTTTTAAATTTCTTTTTTATAGTTCTTTTTCTTTTCTTTCTTTTTTTTGATTAAAGCTCTGTCACAACATCAGTGCAGACATGTATGTTGTGCCAGATGGTGTATGTTGAAGGTTATGTACACCTATCTGTCATAAGATTTTTTGGAACTCATATGTAAAATCATATATTTTTCTACTTCTGTTCATAAAATAGCCGCTTAATTATTATTGTTATTGTTTGTATGTGGAAACCAGCGGTCATACTTCTACATTCAAAGCAAGGCAGAAAAATATCTGCAATTTACAACACTTAGGGGAAGCAAAGGAAAGATCAGGAACCATAGCAACATTAATTATTTCCCTTCAGATGACAGTGTGTTGAACTCAGACTGCTTCCTTTTCCTGTGAGTACCTTGTGAACCAAAAGGCAGATTAATGTAAGGTGTTGCACCGTTGCACTGATGTTGCATCTGTCTGTAGAAAATTGAGTGCAGGCAATGATCTCACTGTGCCTCATACTGTTTCTGTCCACCAGATGGAGACCTTTTTTCAAATTATGTTGCCAGGCACTTTATGATATCTAAATAGGAAAAATGTGTTCATATGAAAGATGATAGATAGAATAAAAAAAAATTAAGGTCTGGGCAAGATAGACTGCAGAAGAGCCTCATTTTCCCCAGTGCACCAGGACAAACAACCCATGAAGGTGGACTTTTGGACTGACCTCCAGAAACTATATGGTCGGAATATTGGAATATACTGTATACGACATGATATATGACATGGACCAGGGTTCCATAATGGCTTGGTGGGTTAATGCTGGGGCTACCACCCAGCAATGATGGGTCCAGTTCTCACACACGGTGTGCATTGGTGTGGTCTTTGTCTTATTTGCACATAATTATGTCATTTTTGACCGACTGTTGAGAGCTCTGGTGTGGCTCACAGAGTTAATGCTGGTGTTACCCCCAGTGACTCATGGGTTTGATCCCCACACATGGCGTGATCTCTCTGTGGAGCTGGTGCAGAGGCTAGGGGTCAGGCCAGATGTCTTGGAGTTGGAGAGGAGGAGCAAGCCATCAGGTAAGTGGAACGGGGGTCCCTCTGGGGGGATTGGGAAAGGAGGAAGGAAGAGGGGGAGGGAGGGGGTGCTGGATCAGAGTGGGAGGAACTAAGGGTTTATTAGATTGGAGGGGGGGGTGGAAATGGGGGATACGGGGGTGGAGTTGCAGGGTTCTGTGGCTCCACCACACCAACTGTTCATCCATCCTAGTTAAGGCTACAATCTGATAGGTCAATTGCAAAAGATCCATTTGAAAAACCAAGGAGCTCAGACTGTCAAGGAAAGGAACAAACCCCTAACATTTACCCACTTAGCTGTGGCTCCAGTTATTCATATATCATACTTTAAATCTGAAAAGCCAAGCAAAAAAAGATTTAGTTACAATAGGTGTACTAGGATTGAACTCACATATTGCTGGGGGGTAGCAACAGTACTAATCCACTGAACTACACCAGACTACTTAATTTCTTCTGCAATCAGAAACAAAAATTGTTCAGACATGTACTTATTATGCAACCAAAGAAGGGTCTTGTGCTCCAGTCTCTCCACTGGAGGGCAGATCTCTTAGTACAATGCTCTGTCTTCACTAGTGCAAAGTGCTTGCCTGTCATATTTAAACATTGATTTCCAAACATGGGAAAAAGTGGGAAAAACTTTAAATCTGCAGTCTAAAAAGCTTTCAAAAGTGAAATAGAAGTCAGGAAGCGAGAGATAGTGAACTCATCTTTGTTGCTTTATTCAATGATATAATGATTAAGAAAATGAGGAAATACAGTATTCCTAGGGTAATATGAATTTAATGGTGTTTCCAACTGGAAAACCTGTGGATAGAAGGCCAGACACACACAGACATATACACACACGCACATATCCATTTCCAAAAATCAAAGGAAACAATAAAGAGTCATATGATGTTTATATTGCGTTTTGTCGCTTAGCAGACAATCTTATCCAGAATGACATACACGATATGTACATTTAACAGTATATTTACATTGTTGACATCAGACGCTCTCATCTAGGGTGGCTCCAGAACAAAGGGCAACCAGCAAAACAACACAAAACTTCACACGAACCAGGAGATCCACGCATCCACACACCAACAAGAGGCAAAGTCAAACACACACAAGGGTGACCGCAAATGGCACCCGCCCAACACACAAGTGCAACCTAAAAAGAGTAGCCTAACAAATAATAAACAATAACAAATACGCGATTGGCTGCAGTGCTAAGCCACACGCTGTTAAACGCAACACAGTTTAAGCATTAAAGTGGTACTTAGCTAGTCCAAGCGAGACAACCAAGTTCTCTTTATCCAAACTAAACCCACACTAAACTAATAACCCTCACTCACGGTCTGTAATCAGCCAGTTGAGAGGGGAAAAGAAAAGTACTGATGAAACTACCGAATTAGCACTGAAACGTACCCTGGATAATATTTCCATATTAAAAATATTAGAAAGGAAAACAGCAATGGATCAACCGGCTTCACTGCTTACTTTTATCTATGGCTCAAGCAAAGGCTATCAGAGGTTTTGACAGTCAGGGGTTTCATACAATTAGATAAGTATGAGGGCTTTTATATTCAGGCTTGACCAGTTTTTATTATAGCCAGTCGGCGATAGAACAGGTATTGCCAGAACATTGACGTAGCCTCTAAGTCTAAATATAAATCAGCACGATTTTGTGTTTTATTCAGGTTTACCTGATATTTCAATATACAACTCTTTAAATGTATATTAATGTATTCATGTATCCCCGACATGAGAAGTGAGCATCCCACCTTTTCACTTAAAATACAGTTTGCAAGTGGAAATCTAGAACGGTGTTCAGAAAAGAATTAATCAACGAGATAACTGGCTGGCTATTGCTATGTTCTCCTATATAACAAAATGATCGTGCGGAAGATAAAATATTAGGTCTACTAGTAAAACATTGGCTCTTTAACGTTTTCAAACATTTTACAATAGTTTTCCCGAAGATAGTAAAATTTGAAAAATGGAAATTACTGAACGTGTCTGTGACGTCACTGAAGGAATTTATTAGAATTCGATTTTTAAAATTGGACAATATAGCCTTGTGACGTCTTAAACGCTATTAGCAATTTCTCTATAAGAGTCGATAATCTGGAGTGCTGTTCAGTCTTATGGTCCAGACCTTCGACTACAGAGAACGACGAGCCAGAGAGGTTACAGAGCTACGGAATTCAGCATTCAGCAACCATGGGCCAGAATGGGGTTGACCCTGAGGTCACCCCAAAACTGGCCCGAGGAAAAGACGTCAAGGGTGGTAATAAGAAAAACAAGAAGAAAGGTAGGAAGTTTTTCTCATGGTTCAGCTGCCTGAAGGGCAACGAAGAAGAGCCATGCAATGAGACTTCTAATGATATTCCGGCGTCGAAAGGTAAGAACCACACACCTGCTCAACAGGGAGCAAAAACATTCCTTTAATACCTTCTTTAAAATTTCTGATTAGACCACAGCATCGCCCGGTATGTCAGCTCACAATTGTGAGCAGATTAAAAGGTAAAATCCCCGATGTAGATTTGCTCATCCCAACGAGCGGCAATGTATGATCTCTGTGTTAAATAGCGTCAATACCAGCCTGCCAGCTAGTTTTTGAGAAAGATCATTTTGATGAAGATCGTTAGGTCATTAGGTAGGTAGCTAACTAAGGCACTAACTACCTTGTAAGCAATTTGGAGGCTTCAGAGAGCTAGTTACCTTAAGTTATTTTTAATTTTCCGCTGCTTGTTAGCTAGCTAATAAAGAGATCTTTATTACCATAGTACTAGGATACTAGCTAACAGGCTAAGTAGTATCATAGTAATACGTTAGCAGAGTAAGAATGTAGCTAAAATTATTCATGTAACTTGGCTTCATTTTGTACTTCGTAAATGTAGGTAACTTGGGAGTTTTGTATACTGAATTTTATTTTTGTGGCGATGCTTACATGTGTTGGTGAGTATACTATATACTGAACTGCATACAGTAAAAGTACCGTATCTCAAGTTGATGACATAAACCAGGCTTTTTCTACCAGCCATGAAGTAAGGAAGTTTTGGATGAGAGGGCTTGCTCATACATTTTTCAATTGCAGATTGCGTTAACCCTGCAATTGAGAGCTGGTTAGAGGCGAAGCATTTGTTTTATTAGCTTTGACATTAACTTACATTTACATTTATTAATGCTTATCCAGAGCGATTTACAAACTTAAAAGTTTTCTCAAATATGCGTAAAGATTAAACGACACAAGCAACTGCGACATTGAAGGGCCATCGAATACATTTCCATCAAATCCATAATCCTGTCATAGCCCCTGATCATAAAGATGTCGTTAGATGGATTGCAAAGGTAATTTCCCTTAATTTCAATGTAGATGCTGCTCCCAAGCCCTTCACTGGTGATGGGGTCACTGATAGAAAGAAGCCGCTAGATATATGTGGAAAAGGAACTGAGATACCTGCTCCTACCAATGATGTTTTCACCCAGATAGTGGACCCCATCCTTCTGGTGGGTATTTCTGATAAGAATTAGGTTTGCAATGTTGTATGTGCATGTTCATGTTTTGTGTCAAGGTCTTTATGTGACATTTGTTCCTATTTGATAATTGTGTGCAGCTCATTTAGTGGCCTGTAATCATCACATATGCACTTTAGATAATACCAGACTCATCAAATGCTGTAATTGATTGATTTATTCCATGTCATCTAACAGATTGCATTTCACTTTCATAAGTGAATATGAAGTAACCACTGACAGGGTGATAGTATTTATGATAGGTATGATTGAGGAAGTCCATCGAGGAATTATAAAAGGCTTCATATAAACTACCATGTCAGCCATGAAAAATATTTTGTGGTCTCACTTGCCATAAAATGGATTCCTTCAAAGCGAGAATTAAAGTTGATTGTATATTTCTGTTTGAATCATTCTTTCTCATTATTGTTTTGTATTTCAACACCTTGTTACTGCAGATCGGCAGCCTGCAGAAGGAGATTGCTGCCCAGGGTAAGAAGAGGGACAAACTGCAGGAAGAGGTGCAGAAGTTGAAGACGGAGACTGAGTCCCTTCACATGGAGAACCAGGTGAGGTGAAATCACAGGTTGGCTCCAGCAAGTCTCATGGAACAACCTATGAAACCTGTTTCTGAAAACCGCAAACTAAGTAAGTTGTCTGATAAGTTGTTATTCTTGCTTGTCCTCTGCAGATTCTCAATTCACAGAAGATGATGATGGAGATAGACCATCGGATTTCGATGGCAGACGTTATGGAGAAGCACTCCAAAGAGCTGACACAGGTGGGTATCAGGGTGCATTGGGGTAGACGCACAGGGCAAGTACAGGCATGGCAAGAAGGCAGCCATTCTGTGCCGCTGAATAAAAATAAGTGGACCGTTTTATTGTTTCAGCTTCAAACACATCCTCTCACACAAAATAGAAGAAAAGTAACTTTTCTGCCTGCAAAAGGCTTTGATCTTGAAAAAATTGAAACAATAGTTCAAAGTGAGATGATCTTCTAATTTTATCTTTCTTCTCTCCCTTCTGTGTCCTCTCTACACCAGAGTAAAGATACTTCCCAACATCTGGAGTGTGAGTTGGAGAAGATGAGGAGGCTTTTTGAGAGCCTGGAAAAAGAAATGTGCAATGTGCACAAGCGATATGAGATGGCTCTCACAGAAGAGAGGAGCACCGGATCGCATCTGAAGGCAGAAATGGACATTTTGAGGAAAGAGGTAAACAAGAACAGCCTACCTGCACATGACTGAGTACCACATCATTTGCTCAGAAGGGTTGTCTGGGGTTTTCTGAGCTACTGATAGATTAAGAAGATAACATGTAGATACAGATTGGTAGCACTTACGATGGAAATGACTGAGGATATCCACTGGGCTGCACATGCACTAACAGCTAGTCACATCATTATTTGTACTCCCTCTACTCTACTCTCCCTCTACTCTGTTCTGTCTCTACCACTACTTTGTGATTTACCTCTTTTCCTGGAAAAGAATATGAAGGACATCAAGAAGTTGGTGCTGTTCTTCTGTTTGAATCATTCATCTCTTTTCATCTGAACATCTTGTCACTGTAGGTGAGCCGCCAGCAAAAGGCTAATGAGATCCAAGAGCAGGAAATGCAGAGACTGCAGGAGGATCTGCAGAAAAGGAACAATGTCATTGATTGCCTGGAGAAGGACAAGCTGGATTTGGCACAGAAGATCGAGGAAAGGGACAAGACCATCGAGGAGAAGGTGTGTCAGTACTAGACATACTGGGGTACAGTGCTTCCTCTCTAGATTGAAGCACTGCATGCTAGATTCCTGAATGACCACTGAGTGCCTCAAGAACAGTGTAGCTCCAAGGGCTATGTAATGAATATATAGTAATAAACTCACACTGGGGAATATACATTTTCTGAAAGTCAACCCTTTAATATATTGTATTTCCATTGCCCTTGGGTCATGCACAATTCAGTTTGTCATATTGTCGTTTCCATTTTCCTTGTCTCTTTACCAACTTCCAACTTAGCAAAATTTCATAGACGAAATGAATCGGAAGAACCTGACGTGCAATGAAACCTTCATCGACATGCTGGAGAAGCTGACTCAGGAAAATGAGTGTCTGCGAACGGAGTGCCAGGTGAGCTGAAATGACATGTTGGCTCTAATGCGCCTTATGTAAGACACCCCTGTTTCAGAGCGCCACAAACAATGTGAGTCAAGAATCTCTTGCTGGCTGGATAATCTTGCCATCGCCTTTCCCTTGCAGGTTCTTAAAAGCGAAAAAGAGAAGCAGGAGATGGAGCATTGGGAATCAATGGCAAACCTGATGGAGAAGCACTCCAAGGAGCTGCAGGATTTAGGTACACTCTAGTCACTAGTAAAGATATAAAAAACATAACTGCGGCTGAACCTCAGTATAGTTGAACAGTTCTCTAACATCCTCCTCAACCTCCTCCCTCCCACAGCCGACTCCACCAATGATGGTAAGGTGGTGCTGGAGCCGGAAATTTACCAGGAGATGGACCTCATGTTGGAGGAATTGCAGGAGGAGTATGAACGGCAGGTAAAACACGCAGGGGAGATCAAGGAGCAGGCAGGTGAAGAGCTCACCCAGCACTGTGAGGCAGAGCTGCAGGAGATCCTCGCTGTGCGGACACAGGTGGGCATTGGGGTGCAGGGCGGTGGGCCCACAGGGCAGACATGCGCAGGCCAGGAAGTGGGAGGGTAATAGGGCGGCCACCTTCTTTTGCTGATTAAAAATTAATTCATCCCTTTATGAAAAGAACAAAATTTTTATAGTATTTTTTTAAAGTATTTTGCACTCCCATATGTCTTGGATTTCCTTTAAAGGAACAACAAAAGTTGACTCTATGCTTCAACCTTTTATGATAAAAAATTATTGTTACTCCATTGTATGCCGGCACCTTACCCCCACAGATCAGCAGCCTGCAGAAGGAGGTCGCTGCCCCAGATGAGCTGATGCAGAACCTGCTGAAGCAAGAGGCTGCTGTCAGGTCCCAGGAGAAGGACATCCTGGAGGTGCAGGACAAGGCCATGGAGGACGAGGTGCGTCTGTGCTGGACACAATGGGAAGCAGGGCTTCCTCCATACATACACACACTGCATGATGGACTACTCAGCTTTTTACCCATTTACTGTGAAAAACAACACACATTAGTAAAGTGCAAAAAAATTCATAACAACAAAATTTATACAAGAAATTTAGATGGACACATGGGGTTGTTGGGCTCATCTTTGCATGATTCAATTCCTGGAAGTTCGGAAAGGACTTGCAGACTGGTGGCTCTGGCTTCGTACCAGTTCTTTACAATATGGCTGCAGCGTGCTTACGACAAACACAACACAACACAACTGCTTCGTGTCTCGAAGCAGTTGTTATGGTGATTGTAAGCATGAGTGGTCTCATGTAAAGAGGTTGTAAGGCAGGATATGCCTGTACTCCGGTAGCTACATATTCATTGTTTTTAAGCAGTGCTTTGTGGGCAATCTGTAATTCAGTGTTTTTGTTGTTGTCAGGAATGGAATAGAATTCCCAGTGACTGCCGTTCAGTGCAGGCCCAGGGTTCTCCAGACAACAATGGGGCCGGGCTTGCCTCAGTGCAGGTTACAGAACCAAGCATCAGAGACAGAGAACTGTATGAGGAGCAGCTGAAGGCCCTCCTGGAGTCCAGAGACTTTCGAATGCGCCTTCGAGGAATTGGGCAGCTGGTCACTGATTCGAAGCAGCGACCAGACATGGTCCTGGCGTGCAAATTCCAGGTGAGTCAGCTCAGTAGAGCAGTTTAATGGTTTGAGTTTGGACTCAAGTGATCAGAGGAGTACGGCTCTGACAGGGCAGGCGTGACTAACCATTAGCCAGGAATCTTATGCGTTCCAAACTGAATTGATAGTAATGTTCGAATGATGCTGATCTAAGACTTGCTTGATATTAAAAAGGGTTTGAGTAAATAGATACACTAAACTAGTTAAATCTAGCCATTTGTGTTGTTATCAGAGGTCAGGCTCTTCTCATTGTATTCTCTCTTTGGCAAGGTTTTTGATGCCTTGGCCGAAAGACTTGTTGAGCGGAACAACAGGGTCAATCTGGCCACTCTGGAGGCCATCCAAGAAATGATTCCCCAGCTGAAGGATGGTGTGGGAGAGGTGGTAAAGGTCCTGCTCTGCCGCATTGTGGACAACCACCTCAACACTAAGAGAAAGGCCATCTACAATGCTGCCATCAACGCGGTCAACGCATTCATCACCAATATAGGTAAAGTTTACTGCATTCCTAAAGTGTAATCAGGTCTCTGTTGGAGCCCTGGGGAGTCTTACAAAACTGATCATGACAGTCTGTGATGTGAACTGTTTGTTTTCTCTGCTGTTGCAGACAATGCCTTGCTTGTAGATGTGCTTTGCAGCAGGGCCCAACACCTGCCTGGAAAGGCCAAGGCAGTCATCATTGAGAAGCTGGCAGGTAAGCGCCTCACAGCTCATTCGCATGTAAACCCTACATTATATAAAATTTATTATGAGTTGTACATTTGACTGAACACTGATCCTGTGTCTGTTCTGTCTTTAAGCAATGGTTGAGGAGCTGTACCCCAGGACGCCCCAGACAGTTGAGAGGAAAATTCTGCCTCTGTTGTGGCCTCTCCTGAACTCCACCTGCCACAAGAAGGCCACTGAGAGCCTGCTGCGGGCACTGCACACCCAGATGGGATCCAGGCTGAGGGACTTCGCAGCCTCTCAATCCAGCCGCATCAATAAGAGGCTGAATGTGCTGCTCAGGGTCTTCTCATGCCATTAAATAAAAGGCAGAAAATTTCAGTTCAGTGGTTATGATCCGTATAATCAAAGTGTGCAGGTTGTGTTTAATGTAGCATCATAATAAGGAAAAGGAAGGGAGAGGTGGGGTGGTAGAGGGATGCTGTGAACAGCCAACTTGAAAAGGAAGTGGTACATACATCTTTTTGGAACTTCAGTTTATTTGTTGGGAATTTCAGTTCATTAAATGTGAACAGCCATACCATCAGTGCGTGAAAGTTGTTATGGTTATAGCGGTAGTTTAAAAGTATAAAAGGGTTCATGATAGGGGTTGACCAATTATCGGCCTGGCTGATTATCGGATCCGATATTCAGCATTTTTACGATTATCGGAATCGTTATTTTGTTTTTATCTGATTGCCAATAAAATAAATTAATTTAAAAATGCGCTACAACAATGTGCAATGACAATAAAGGCATTCTTCATCTTCTTCTTCTAGCATGAAGAAACCTTCAGGAATCAGGATCGCTAGAAGTAGATGACTTGTTTTATCTGAAATCTGAACATTTTTTCTTCTCTCAGCACAAAGGTCTTCTGAATTTGAATGTTATAATGTGTTCATTAGACAGTTAGCACGTAATGTTTGTATATATTTACACTGACTACTTTCAAAAAGTGTTTAATGTGCTGAGCAATGATCAGCTTGGTCACAATCTCAAAAAAACAGCCTACTTAAAAATTTTAGCAGTAGAAAAACTACTGGAAATTATTAGAAAATCTTCATTTCATTTAATTACACAGCATCTGTGTGTTCTTTGAGAATTTGCTTTGAGAATTCAGTGTTTTATATAACTTTGTTACCTGTAACCCCTTTACTGAAAATCGACAAGTTTTTCTTTTGAAAAAAGTATCCATCTTACAAACTGGGTAATGTCTATCAGTAAGCATATTAGTGCATAGTTTAGTATACAATAAAGATTTTTTAAATATGATGGACACTGAGCATCTAAGTAGCCTTTTCATTTCTTATAACTCTGTTACCAGAAGCAGATGAGTTATAGATGTTCTTGATATACAAATGTGGATAGGTAGTATTGGGCTGTGTGGCCTTCATGCTGTATATCTGTGTTTTGATCTCGCCTTCAGGATGTTAGTTAGGAATCCTTCAAGCTGTTTGTCTGTCATCTCAAGATACTGCTTCAAGTTTACAGAGACACAGTGACAACTGATAGCTGAATACACAAACAAATATTTCTATTAGATACTGACATTTTGATTCGTCTTTACATACAGGCACATTCATTCACTGTAATATTTAATACTGAGTAATTAAATAGTGAGTGAAAATCTCCCAAAATTGATTTAAGCTGTATAGCTAATTCAGCAGTATTGATTAAAATACTGAATATTCAGGATTTCTTACAAACAATCTCATTGTTATTATTATTTCATTATTATAATTTTTGGCTCTTACATGGTTCTACAACACCTATTTAATCTTGCAGTTTTACGGCCAACCACACAATAAAACCCAGCACGTTGTTGCAACGCAACCAGTATTTATTACATCATTTAAAGGTTGTGGATAACCATAACCAAGGACAAACAGAACCAGACCAAAGAAAAAAGAAAAAAAAGCCGTAACCCTGGCAGGGAGGTAAAGGGGTTCCTCGCACCTACCCACAGTGCGACCCCAGGGCTGTGGACGGCAGGAGCACCCCACTGTTCCTGATGGGCGGCTGCGCGTTCAAAGAGCGCCAGGTCCCATTCCATACCATAAAGAAAATAAAAACATACCACTACACTTATGAATAACTGAAACAACAAAGGGGGAAAAAAGAACACCCAAAAGAAATAACAAAACAAAACACTGGAGCTAGAGTGGTGCGTCCGCCTCAACAGAGATAAGACAGCTCTCTGCCGCGATCATTTAAACTTTTGGCTCCGCCCACCTTGCTGCATCCACTTGTCACCTAGCGTCTGCAAAACGGAGGAGACAGGAGCAAGGGGAGCGGTGTGTAACATGCAGTTGGTTTCAGTTATTACAGAAATGAAAATCCAGGGGTCACTTTATTTAAATATGCTACTCTGCACATTAGTAACTTAATTAGCATGTAAGCACTTTACCTTGTAACCCCATCTAACATCTCTTTGGATCACCAGTATTTTCATGAAATAATGTACTTGGTAATGTACCAATGATACTTGGTAAAACATTATTATATTATTAGATAATATTTCAACTTACTGGTTTGTCACAAATGAACTACATGTTGTTGTGTTTACACAAAACCGCATAACAAAAGAACTACACATTTTGCAGTTTTGTGTAAACACCCCCAAAATAGATGTTAACTGTCTATAACTGTTATCAAGTACTAATCAGAGATTTTTTTGCAGGAAAGCTATATTTGTCATCACCATTACATGAAAGCACTAACAAATAGCTAGAAACACATGTATAGTATTTAGATTTGTCTCTGCTTGTAAAAAAGGATATGGCCATTTTTATAGTGGGAGTTTAAATCGATTATCATTTGGCCTTGCACCTTTTTTTTTCTTTTCATGGCATGCCCTGGATTTTTCACTAGAGGGCACACTTTAGTTTTCCCACTTCACAAACAGTAAGCTACAGTGACATGTACACTCCCTGTTCCTACAGTCCTCCACCTTCCACCACTGAGGGACAAGTACAGACAGGGATCGTGTCTGAAAGGAGCGACCCCATTGGGATAGGACAGTCAGTTGCCCCATAGTTGCAGAGTATAGTAATGTTGACAGAATATAGGGTTTGAAAACCAATTGTAGGTATAAGGGGGCTGTCCCATATACTGTCCTGTATGCCAGCACCAAGGTTTTGAACTTGATGCAAGTGACAATAGGAAATCAATGAAGTGAGGTAAGGATGGGAGTAACTTGGCTACATTTAGGGTGATTGTAGACACGTCTTGCAGCTGCAATCTGGATTAGTTGTCTAAAAATAGACCATTCTCTGTAGTTTATAATAGTGCTGATATGTTTACAACACTGATATAACTAACAACAATGCAAATAAATGCACATGCAGTTTTGCTTTGTCTTTAAGTAATGCTATATTCTGTTTAATATCTAAGACAGTGGATAGATGAGCTTATTGATTTATAGATCACAGCACTTTGGTTGACCTCCTAATTTCCTCTTGTAATTTGTTCATTTTTTACCTCTTGGGTTTACTGTGGTCCTTGTCCATTGCCTTATATTTCTCAATGGCTCTACCATATGACACATACAGTAGGCTCACAGACATTTGCATCTTCTCGATGGATTCACTGTAACGAACTGTAACGTTGTCACCTATTGTAAGGGGTGTGGGCAATTTCCTGCCCAGTCCGAGCTTTCATATTAGTGGCAATATGTGTACTGACTACAAAATGCTTTGCAAAGTGCATTCAGTGCACATTTTTATGAGCTTCCAGATTGAGACAGTGATCTGCAAAATTCCAATCTGCATGAAAGGAAGCTGTGTATCTGCAGCCCTGTTCTGTTTGGTCTGCAACTGGCTGTCTGAAATGAACATTGTATTGATGGACCCCAGCAGAAGTAGGAGGCCAGGCCCTTCGGTCCTTGGATGGCAGAGGAGGCTACACCCTAGGTTTGCCAAAAGTATATTAAGCTAAGCCAGTGGTATAGAGTGGAAATGAAATGTCAGGCACCGAGACTGGCTTGTGAAAGCAAAACAGATGAGCCTTTAACACTACATGCAGCCTTGGAAACTGGGGTCCAAGGGACCTTTTGACTTTGGCAAGGGGATATGGGAAAATATGCACGTTGTGCACCTGGGCCTATGAAAGGACACCAAGAGTGGACTGCTGCTTGGGCACCTCTGTAATGACTGCTGGATATGGTTCTTCATGCTGTATCATTTGATGACTACATCTTAGTACCCACAGTGGGAGAGAAAAAACTCAAATTCAACACCATTTAAGGAAAAAAATATCCCTTATTGATGCATTAAAAGCTGAAATGAAAAATATCCATTTAGAAGACCAATCTACTCCACTTACCATTGTTATTGTCTTTCCCTAAAGTGTTACTTAGAATTCATAGATGGACAACTTATAAATTGGACAACTTATATTTTTCCACAATAAAATAAATTTTATAGATTTGATTACATGCCTTGGTACTTGTAATTATTTGGAAAAATGTCAGCTTTTTTCCTCATTGACCACAGGAATACATTTGTATTAATCAGACTGTTGTTTCTTTCATTTTAAATACTTGAATTTTTCAGGTCATCATTTTAAAACATCATATGGACATAAACATCTTTGAACACACAGGTCTCTGCAGGCATCTCGGCAGGATATTTCACAGTGGATGGTGGACCACCGCCTAAAGCTTAACCTGGCTAAGACTGAAATGCTTTACATCCCATCCAGGTCCTCCCCATTCCATGGCCTCTCCCTCAGCCTAGATTCTATAAGCCTTTTCACCAATAGCACTACTACTGCATTGGTGTAATGCTCCATATTCATCTGTCCTTCTCCTCTCAGGTTGCAGCGGTGAGTCAGGTGTGCAGATTCTTTTTGTACAACAACCAAAAGACCTGCCCCTACCTCACTTTGTATTCTACGCAGCTCCTAGTTTAGGCCCTGGTCCTCTCATGTCTGGAACACAGTAACTCCCTCCTTGCTTGTTTTCCTACCTGTGCCAAGAAAACCCCTGCAACTAATCCAGAATGCAGCTGCACGACTTGTCTACAACCTCCCTAAACATAGTAAGTCACACCCCTCCTCACTTCACTTCATTGGCTTCCTGTTATCACTTGCATCAAGTTCAGGACCTTGGTTCTGGCATACAGGACAGCGCATGGACAGCCCCCTCATACCTACAATTGGTCTTAAAACCATACTGTATGTACCACTCAGATCACTATGCTCTGCTACCATGGGGAAACTGACTGTCCCATCCTGACAGGGTCGCTCCTCTCAGACACGATCCCTGTCTGTACTGGACCCTCAGTGGTGGAATGGACTTCCCATGGGGGTCAGGACAGTGGAATCACTGGCTATCTTCTAGGGCAGACTGAAGACCAACCTCTTTAGACTGCATATCAGTTCCACCTCAATCCCCACCCCCTAACACTTGCTAATACTTCTTGTATTACCTGCTGTTTATTTTACGTGTAGTATCACAGTCTGTTTTGGATTCCGTGATCTAGTGACTGGGATGTATGGTAGTATACTTGGCTTCCCTAAGATTCTAGGCTGTCTAGTCAGGTTGTATAAATTAACCTGTGGTAGGGCTTGAATAGTGTTATGCTTACACCGTCTGATCTGGGAGTGTTGTTAGCCTGGTCTGACAGTGTTGCTCATTCAACTTGAATGAGTATACTTCTGTTCTTTTGTGCTGGAAGTTGCTCTGGATAAGAGTGTCTGTTAAATTAATGTAATGTACTATATAATGAACATTGGTATTAAAAACAAATAAAACATATATTGCAAAGAATGAAAGAACACTTGCAAGTCTTCTTCATCCTCTTCCTTTCATTTCTCCCATTCTCCAGAAGTAAGCCTGAACAACTCTGATGTCTTATCCACCTTCTGAAAAGCCTTGGATGAGAGACAAATCAGCAGCTAACAGAGTAGAAGCCACAGAGCAGTGGTCTCACAGATGGGATATGCAAGGTGAGAAATAAGGTCAAGAATCAGGCCTCAAAGCATCTCGAACACTGCGGCTTTGAAGCAACCAGGGTTTCAACAGGGATTGGTCTAGGGCCCATGGAGAAAGTAGCTGGAGTGTGAGTCCCACTATGGGTAGAGTAGGCACTGGCATTAACAACTTACTCCATCAACAAACAACAACCCAACAACAAACTCCATCAAAAAATGATGCTTCAGAGGCAATTCTCACTTCTGCAGCATTGTTGCACCAAAGCAGCTTGGATATAGTTTTTAATATTACCTGTTAAAGCTACTTGATTTATAAAACTTGGGGCAGTTATACACAGTTCACAGTGGCAGAATGGCCATGGTATATGTCAGCAGATAGCAGACAGACATGGGGTGAAAGCACAGGCAGCACATGGCTTCTGTTGGCTTCTGCTGATCTCTTCTGTCTTTGTTCCAATAAACCCTTGATTGCCCCAATGAAAAGGAAAATGTAATATATTGAGAATACATTTAAAATACTGTAATGCAAGGCAAAAAATATTGCAACATACCAAAAGGGCAATAATTTACATCTATTCAATATAGTGATTGACCTAAAAGTATCCTCTAAAATGTATTCTCAATATATCATTTTTTATATGCGTGAGCTGTCCTGTTGGCGCAATTCAAAGATTTCCTACCAAATTACCATGCAACTTGTTGAAGAGAGAGCATATGAACAAACTCACCGTTAGACCTTTACCTTGCGATATTTTTCTTCTTGATTGATTCAGCGTATTAGTTTCACTTTCTATGCTGCCTAACACAGCTGGAAGTGACGAGTAGCTTAGCCAAATAACGCGACGATATAGCTGCGAAACAAACCACGGAGACATATTTATCTCATACCGGTTCAAAAAAAAAACAAGTTTGTCGAGTGCTTGCCGCAGTTCTAGTGCCGTTGACTTCATCAGAGGGCACTTAATTTTTAGTTAGTGAGTTTATATAATATATATTTTGAATGGCGGTGAATGTAAGCTTACGATTATTGATAAGGACCCTATTAGTAGCTACCCAGTTTGCATAAAATATCAACGAAACTTGTCTGTTATCGTTCCAGTTTAATCATTTCATCACGAAGCCGTTATACCAGCCTAAAGTTACTGCAACGAAAGTCTTCTAACTTGACCTACATTGCTTATAAAGCTAATTTAAACTTTTCAGTAGACTAAAGTACATCGGTAGCCTACATGGATATGGCCAAGAGACTATCTCTATCGCCATAACGAACTAGTCTACTTCACCGTTTTCCATTCTTTGTATGGAATAAAACATTCGATTGTTGAGAACGGTGTGGGGAAAATTATATTGCCCAGCTTTGAAAACTGAGTGCAGTGAATAACTGATGGATACGTTGTCCGATTCAAGTGTTTCACATGCATTTTCCGTTGTCAAAGTCCAGCAAATGACAGACGACTACTTGTCTCTCAAACAAAAACTGTGCAGCCCCTTGCATCCCCTTTCCCACTGGGAAGATCCCGAGCAGGCGTATCTCCAGCTTGGAGTTCTACGCCATCACTACGTCCTCCAGGCAGAAACCACAGTGTCTATTCTGACAAACACGGACACAGTACCTAGGGGCGTGTGGCCAATGGTGAATCTAATGAGGAAGGCGAGGATCTTTTCCTTCCGAAACTGGAAAGAGTTGCCTTGGAAATTGTCGTGACCGATTTGCCAGGCTCAAAATGTGCACCGGGTGTTGTATGTCTCAGGTAAGTAGCTGAAGTGTTTCCTTCTTGTTCGTGTTAGACAGTATTATGCACGTAGCAACATTGTCCTGATTTAAACGGCGCTATTCGGATCTCCCAAGTTTATGTAGCATGTCATTTTTTGGCGTTTCAAATCTCAGACAAAGCCATACACTAGCTAATCCCACGGACCTTTTAAGTGCAGCAGTTTTGCATTGTTTGTAGTTTAGTTTCGTATATTTCAATTCGGACATTTCGTTAGCTGTTGTCTGGGACCGAGACTGCGAGCCAGTCATAAGGGGGATAATGAACTAAGGTGTACCATATGGAACTCTGTTTTTACCGTTGCTTGTTTATCAAAACTAATCGACTATTTGAAGAACCGCACGTCGTTGGTCATAAATAAAGTAGCCTAACTTTAGTGGAAAATAGTATTCACGTAATTATTTTCTTCGTCAGCGATTTTACGAGACCTGGCACACTAAGTACCGTTCTGTGTATGGTCCAACCCACTTTTCCTATTGCATTGCCATAAGGCTTGCAGGGGCGAGTATATCATACATAAAACCGTTCAGTTCCTTCCCTCTGTTCGCTCACAACCTGGGTTAATGTTGTCTATCCAGAGACGTGGCAGCTGTAGTAATGGTTTTAAACGGATTATTTCCGTCATATTCAGAGACTGTGCCACATTCCATATACACGTGCCTTCCTAACTTGTAAACTAAAGTTCAGGAATTGTACAAGACTGGAAAACTGCCACTCTTGACATTATGCAACAAACAAACAAATAAATAAATAACGCAAAATGGAAAATGTCCTGACCTACCAAGTGCAAAACAGCTCGTTGGCAGTATCTTAACTCACAATTCACCCATATATCCCTCTGGTAAATTTTAACTTGAGGCCATTTTGCAGTATGTGGTCGACAGTTTAACCATGCTTAAATAACAGTCAATACTGTGTACTGATTCAGAAAGAAATCACCCAGGTAATTAAATTTTCAACATTGTTGTTGTCAGGACCAATCCAGGTACCCCATAATTTAATAATACCCCACAAGGATGCATAAGGATACACTGGCCTCAATTATTAGAGAACCACAAGGCTGTGAGAGCCATAGTCAAGAAATAGTCACAGATTTCTATCAAAATGATATGGATTTAATGTTGTAGGGAGCTAGTCACTTAAGTCAGCTGAAAGACCTGTCAGACTGAAGCAGTAATCAGACTTTAGATTTCGCCCACCCAGGCTTTCTTCAATCTGTTTGTTTTTAAAGACATAATATTACTACTACTTTAAAGTCATACTAAAATATAGCCTCACAATAGTGGTTTTTGGGGTCCTTTAAAATGTATGTATATTAATTTTTCATCCCAACATAATGAAGAATGTTGTGCAGCCACAGAGAGCTACTGTAGATGTTCTTTATCTTGGACATTCACATTAAAGCAGAGCCATCACCAGGAGGCTCTTCGCTTTATATGTCTTTCCTAATGTGAGTAAATTCTATAATGTTGAGGCTTATAACTTACTGCTAGTACCCACTATGTTGATTTCACAAAGCATGGCTTGCTAGCTAGCGTGGCATGTAAGTAGAGCCCTCTGTTTTTCTTGACTTGTTTTCTTGAATGACCTTCAGTTCTCTGGCACCAAGAGGTCAACAGAGCCTTTTTAAGCCACTTGTAAAACAATTATCTGAGTGCACCTCCCTAATCATCTAAGTTAATGAATTAATTATCACTGATAAAGCACAAATGACAGCAGTGTTTAGATCCAACACTTGCCACTTGTTGAATTCAATCTGATTATTTAGAACCATGGACAATGTGGATGCGTGTGAAATGTGCAGAGGTATGTTGGCAGCAAGCCATGAAGGATGTCATTATATTCCTTTGGCATATGGGTGTCATTGTCAAACACAAATGCACTCACATTATTAAAATCAACCTCAAAACTGTGTAAGCATTTCTTGATGCCATGTACAACTAAGGAGTAATTCATGGAAGTACGGTGGACTTTGTCAGCTCTTATTTCGTCATGAGCCATGGAGCTGAAATGATGACAGCGAACTGTGTCTCAAATAAATCTGCTTCCAAATTATATTCTGCACAAATTCAAATTGTGTATGTATATGTATCCATTTGTAGTTATCAACCAGCATAGTATAGAAAGTATAAAACTTACAGAAGCACATGTCATGGAAATACATGGGGTGATTTGCATCTTTGCTGTCAAAATCAAAATTATAATCTTTAGATATGCATTTCCATGGCACATGTTTCTGTAAGTCTTATACTTTCTATACTGTTTAGGTTAATACTTACAAATAGGAACTTGCATTGTACAAATCACTAACTTAAGTACAGTAGAAATGTAACTAAGACTAACCACTACTCACTTATTTGCCGTATTGTTTTTCTACTACATACATCATCGACAAGGGAATTTTTACTGACAATGCAATTCACATCATAGCTGGCTAGATATATAGCAGTCATTGACATGAAATTTCAGGCAAGGAAAATGTGTGTATTTCAGTGCTGTTTTCATATCAGTTGAGGGTGTAACAGCAGTTTGGTTGTGTACGTATTCTGTTGTTTGCAAATTAACAGCTTGTGGCTTTTGAAAACGATCTCAAGTACTTTTGTAAATGCTGGTGTGTTTTGGTCAAATGAAGAAAATAAAATATGCTATGCTATGCTTTGCTATGCAGTTTTATGTAAAATGTAATGTAACTATTTATTATGAGCACTTAAGTCCACAGAACAATGGAAGCTAATGTGTTCCTGTACATTCCAGTGGGTTAATGCTTTTTTGTGTGGCTTCTGGTAAGTTTATTGCATCCATATGTGTTCAGCTGATGTGGTTACTTGCTGTCTTTGTCATTCATGTGGATGAATGCTGGCAACCAGGGAACAACCATTGCACCAATCAAGTTATAGGCTTTTTCTGAAAAAGTTAGTTTGATTTTTATCAGTTGTAAAGACACAGAGAACATAGCATTTTCATTTAACCTGTAGGTTTTACAGCAGAAACAGAAAACACTTTACTGTGCACCATTGAAATTAGCCAAATCCTTGCAGCATGTTTCTTTATCAGTCATCATATCTTATTTATTCGAAATGTATCACTGCCATATGTAGACATATTGTTTTTAATAAGTTTCCTCCAGGGGTGACCCTCTCATCACAATATCCATTCCTTAATACGTAATAAATCATTACATGGTCTTAAGGGGATAAAATTAAACCATCATAAGGCCACATCATGTTGAGAGATAGGATTGCCCTCCAAGAAGTGTAAGCCATTAAGAGTTTGTTTCTCAAATGTCTCCTTCAAGATCTGTATCTACTTGCTCATTTCTCCTGTGGGAGCCAAGAGGCGCATCATTTTCTTTGAGTGATGGGGCTAAATTTGCTGTAAAGGTGTGGAGGAAACTGCTCTGAGCAAATATTGACTATTACATATTCAGTGAAACTGTATTTGTGCTCCTACTGTGTCTTAGTGTTCAAAATGCAACCCCTACAAAATTCATCCTCTATATTTAATTTGCAATGACTGTGAGTGAGGTAATGCCTCAAAAAGATAAAAAAATTTTCAAACAAGTGTAGGCTAATCCTCTGTATTATAAAGTAAGAAAGCATCATGTCTTTTCCTGGGCTATGGAGAAAATCAGTATTTTTTCTTTTATGAATGTTTTTTGATATCCCTGTTCTCTGTTTTCAAAAATAGGCTACTCATTGAGGAGCATTTTGACCTTGGTGAAATTATCACAAATTATTGGCTGCTATGTATGTATTTTTGAGTTAATGAAGGCCTTTTAGATTTAAGTCAAGCGCTGTCTTCATTGTGTTCTCAAGCTATGAATTGAACTCCTAAGGTGAAAATGCAGCCAAATGCTTTGCACTTATCTCAACCTCTGCCATCACACATTCCTGAAATAGACACTGAACATGCTGGGCCAAAAGGCCCACGTCCCTGGCAAGAGAGACTAAATGATATTGATCAGTCCCTGTCCATTATGAGGTCATAATACCATATATTACACTCAGTGCTGCAGGGTTTTATCTCTATGTCTGGTGGCCTTTCAAGGAGTTTGGCCTAAATGGTCTAAATTTTCCTTAGACCCCATAATTCAGTCATCGTGTTGAATGTGTATATATGTTATATATATGGAGTGTGACTGTTACAGGAATTGATACTGTTGACCTAAGTTTGGAGTGACAGGTAGTTTTAAAAACACAGCTCTTATTTTAGAAACCCAGTCAAGGGAATTTCATTGAAACATGCTCGCTGCAAAGGGAAGATTGATTTGTGCTTTTAATGGGTAGACAAGACAGGCCCAACGTTCAGACTAGGACATAGAATGGCTATTCCAGCATTTTGTGCAGTTGCATTATCCACCCTTTTGTTAAGTAGTAATACAGTTTTGTGGTTTTAAGTACATTGACTGTGATTCCAAGAAGTTTGTTTATGTTTTTAATTTGATTCCTTATCTTGGGGTCTGGCTGCCCTGTGCCTCAGTTCAGTTTCAGTTTTAGTCTTTTCAGAATTTATTTTGCCACCGCAAGACAATTGGTCAGAAAGCTCATCAATCAGGATTGCATCATAGTGGCTCATTGTGATGTTGAACTGCAATAAAATGATGTGTACACACATGCATGCGCATGCACAAATGCTTCAAATTAATTCAACTACTGGATGAAAACTCACAGTTGCTTCTGTTGTTTGCTCTTTTTACTATTAGAGATGACACTACCATTCCAGTGGATCAATTGAATGAGATAATGAGAGCTGTGCAATAAGTGCAAGTACTAGTTGTTATTTCTTCAGCAGTGTACATAAATGATCAGTTTACTGTTCAAATGGGTGTTTGTGAGAAAAAAGACTACATTTTCAGCCCAGTTTTTTTAAAGACCAGCAGAGAGAGTCCTCTTTAAAACCTGCTTTTTCAATGCTGCTAAGAGTGTTAAACTCATTTTAGAGGGACGGTGGAAGAAATCATCTGAATGTCCTACCAACCACAAGGCTGATGGGAAGAATTACAGTGTTGCCAAAGCCCCTTTATGTGATTGAAGTAGTTAGAACTGAAAAGTGTGAAAAGCTTGAATTTTAAACATGTTTTGTTTGTTTGTTTGTGTGTGTGTGAATGAGAGTGAGCCCCTGAGTCTATTTAACAAAACTGACAAGAATATGTTTTTAGATTTCTAAATAGATTAGTAGAAGGGGGCTGGTAATATCACCATTTTTCTTGGAAAAAAATGAGAACATAAAGGGAATGAAGGAATACTCGTTTAGCTGGGGGCCGGGTTCTTTACCTCAGCAAGCTAATCAAGTGTACTACATGGGTTCAATGGTAGCAGTTTGAAAAAATGCAGAAGAGCTTTATTAATCTGACATGCCCTCCCCATGGAGGCCTCACCACCTGGACCTTTTCAAAACCTCTGGAAGACCCTGGCATAAGTCATAAATCTGACCAAAATGGCTGAGAGCAACAGCTAGGAACCAAGGTGTTTTTCTCACCAAAAAGCATCTGAGGAAAGAACAGAATATGCTTTCTCTGACATCAGTATAGGATATTTTGTGGGTGTGAGATTTATCAGTGCTTCACTAGTTGGTGCTGTGGGGTATAATGTGCTCTGTTTCCCTGTACCCCATCACTACATCTGCTGTGGCATCTACTTAAGTATGGTATTTGCAGTAGTAAGTGCCACCATTCTTGCTCCTTTCACCAGGAGAACAATGGATGTGATTGTAAAAATCAGTTATGTCACTGTCAGTAGGGGGTGAGGGGGGTGGAGGGCTGTCAGTGGGGGAACTCAAATGTTTGGCGTTGCCTGGGTCTCCATTTACACTGTTCAGAGAAGCTGCCTCTCTCTCCATTAAACTGAAACATTGAATGGTTACATTTTTGCATGAACTGTAGAATTTCCTGGCGACCATGTCAATATAAAACAGAATACACAAAACAGAGCTTTGTAGAGTAAAATGTCAGAAACCTACATATAAAGCCTCAGCTCATGTACTGGTCTCACTGATACTGAAAGTATTCAAAAAAGATAGGAGAGAGAAAGGGTCTCTGGTCTGGGGCACTAAATTCATGGCTACTCAGAGTTTAGTTTTTCTGAATGATAATTAGACAAGAGTCTTTCCTTGTTGAATAATTGGTTGGTATTGATAAATGTACAGGGCATGTTACTCTCCTGTTGGTATGGTCTCGTGTATTTTTTCTGGTATACAACATGACCTATTTGACTATGCTCGTGTGTAGCATTAAAATACATTACTGACCTTTTGGTGAGTTAAGAATCATGTGGAAGCTGAAAATTTAATCAAATGACTGGCGACCACCGAGATGAACTACTTTCTCATGAGACATGAGCCGCAGAGAAGTGTAATCCTCACAGTCGTATTCATGTCTCAAATGTCATCCAGGGAAATGGTTTTAAAAGGAGGAGTACAGAATGACCAGACGCTTCCCCAAAACTCCCATACAGAAAAATGAATCCCACAGTGATTCTGGGTTGCACAGAGAAACACGAGAATCTCAAGGCCAGGCTTTGCTGGGACAATGGCCGGCTTATTGCCTTGAAGTGGACGTGTCTTTGTGCCACGCAGGGCCTGCCCCTTTCAGACAGGGCTGCAAGGCCAGCTGCAGGGCATAAAAGGCAGAGAGAGATCCCATTGTGGAGCCTTCACTGCAGTGCATGGGGTGGGCAGAGGTGCTGACCCGGCCAGTGTCATTTGGTTTGAAATCCTATCCTATTCCACCGTGACCCTCTCAGATGTTAGTGTTCAGTTGAGGTGACCAGTGAGTTTGTAGTTTGTTTAGGCTGTATGGTTGTTTTTGTCTGAAACATGACCAAGCGGTGACTTTTTTACCTCCTCAGGGTTCATTTAAAACTTTATATGTCTTGATCCACATAGACACAATCTTGGCGTCATATTCAAAAGCTACATTGTATTGGTGGCCTACGATGTTTTCTGAGAATATATGTAGGATATTTTTTCCAAATTTGAAAAAAGTACTAATATTACACACATGCCTTTTCTGCTTTAGTATATGTTTTGCATATTTTTTAAAAGATATACTAGGACCACTAAATGAGCTTGTGTTTCAGAGTGGGATCTCTTGTAGTTGTAGAGACATGAGATATTGTTGGACTGTGCATATATACTTTAAGGCAAAGAAGTGCATTGTGGTGCTGGAACACTACAAATGTTTCACACTCTTTTTTGACATGTTACTGAGATTCTTTTACATGACACATTGCAAGGATTTCCATTACACTGATTACTATTTTGGCTATTTGTTTCACTGTGTTAGTGGTGATCTTGAAATGCAAATTTCCTGGCAGTGTGAGGCTCTTGGTCCTGTTCTGTTGATTGAGGGAGATGAGTATTATCTGTTTTTCTTGGCTGCAGTGGGGACTGGCATAATTAGTTATTTTTTCCAGTGCTGGTGAATGGTGTGATCTGTGATTTTTAAAAAATTATTTTCCTATGATTATGAGTGTTGTAATTAGCAGTGAGCATCTGTTTTGCAATGCTGGAGAATGGTGTAATTATCAGAGAATTTTTTCCCTGTGATTGTGACTGGTGTAATTCAGGGTGAGTTTCTTTTTTCCTGTGCTGGCAATTGGTGTAATTAGAAGCGAGCTTTTTCCAGTGGTGGAGACTGACCTAATTATCAGAGTTTTTTTTTGTTTTCCTGTGATTGTGATTTGCATAATTAGCAGTGAAATTCTTTTTCCTCTGTTGGCGATTGGTGTAATTAGCAGTGAATGTTCTGTTGGCAGTACGCTCGTGTCCTGTAATGTGCAAAGCGCTATTGTGAGGTCTTCCGTGTGTCGTTGCAGTTGGCCTGCTGCTGCGGCCCTAAGGCCTGCTCTCTGTGCTGCGATGTCTGCCCCAAGATCAAGCAGTCCACAGGCACGCGCTTCATGTACGCCCTCTACTTCCTGCTGGTCACCGTCATCTGCGTCGTTATGATGTCGCCCGTGCAGGAGCACGTGAGTACAATGTCCGTCGTGACCTCGTGTGAAGTGCGCAAGGCGAGTCAATCTGCAAAAGTGTGTGATACTCCTTTAACAGCAGTCAAACGGTCTCAAAAAAATGTTTCACAATTAGTTGGAATGTTCTCCTTTTTTATTTTGTTAAAGAGACCTCGATGAAAAGACCAGAGACTCTCTGTGGGTGTTCATAGTTTCCCACTTTATTCCTTAAGGTTAAGCATAGCAGACTTTAGGTTTGTTTTAAATTAAATAAAATGTTCCTTGGAATTTCACCAGTTGTGACTGATGGCTAAAAAACAAAACTGTAACTAAACATTCCGGAATCTGGAAACACTTCTCTTTCTTCACACTTTCATTAATTTCTTTCTTAAGCCCTCATGCTTTTTCCCCCATCTGAAAAAAACTGAGTATCTATGGTGGAAATAAACAGAGCAGCTAGTAGTATTACATTCCTGTACCTCAATGCAAAGGTTCCCAGATACATAGTTCAGGGCCCCCCTTAATAATTTTCCATGTGGCTTAGGCTTCCAGTTATTACATGACAAAGCAGACATGTGCTGTATACACTATTGAAAGAACGTTGATGTTTCAGGAACACTTGTATCAGTGTACTTGTATTAACACAAGAGATATGCAAAGGAGGCATATTCAATACAGAGGTGTTGCTATATTTGTAATTAAGGTTTTATTTTGTTTTTATATAACTGCTGACTGTAATTGACTCCCACAATAATGTACCACTTATCTGTGCGCAACTGTAAAGGGTCTAATTTATGTCCCCTGCTGTGCTGTATATAAATAAACTGTGCTAGATAAAAATTGCCATATTCAATATTTTGGGGAAAGTTATTAGATGATGTTTTTCAATTTGCTTATTCAAGTTTCCATTTGTGACACAAAGTGTGTCTCTTTGGAGCTTTTAAACAATACTTTTACCATCTTACTTAAATACAGTTGCTTTAACAGTTCAAGTAGATGCTCTTATCCAGAGCAACTTGCATAGCTTACAGTTTTTACGTGTATATTTATACAGTTGGTTATTTACTGAGGCAGTTCAGGGTAAGTACCTTGTTCTTCCTACTACCATACTACTGCCCATCATTCTGTCAGTAGATGAAAGAAGATGCTGAGAAAGCATCAAAAGAACAAAAATAAGATGGAGTATGCAGTGAAAAGTGAAAAAAATGGAAATAATCATTTGGCAGCAATCTTACTGTTGAAACATTGTGGTGTAATGGAACCTGCTGGTACACATGGATAAGATAGGGATTGTGGTGTTGATTTCTTGAGCTCCCTCACATTGGCGGTGTCCTTCATAAATGGTCAGCAGATGAAGACATGCTTTTTTGTGTGTTCTGTGTTCGAGGCTGCCTGCTTTGTTTCTCTCCATTGACTGGTTCTGTCCTCCAAACAAAAGAGTGGTTTGTTGAAACCCTTTATTCATCCGCCTCTTTGCTGCAGCCCCTGAAAGTGAGGCTTTTTCTGACGGCCCCTGTGAAAGGATCAGTGGGTGTTGTATGCTGCTGGTTTCTCATCTTATTTGGGACTTTAAATGTTTCTGTTGGTACAAATTGTTCATTTCTTGTAAGTGAGGGCAAACAATGTGAAAAAGGGGTGGACCTTGCTCCCTGTTTTCCTGCAAAATCTAAAAAGTTCATTGACCTGGCATGGTGTCAATGCCATGTCGGCCTGTTCCTTTGCACCGTAAACAGATGCTTGACACAGCCTCCACAATGTCACAAATACAGAGGAAGGAAAACACACACACAGTGTAAGGACAGAGGATTACTCAGTGTAAGAGGGCATTGTTTTAGTGCAATGCATGGTAAATGCGTGCAGTCTCTGGTATTTGCGTGTTAACCTTGTCTGCATTTTTAAGGTGAACTTGCAATCCTGTGCTGATGTTACAGTTACACTGCTGCAGTTTGAACAATGAATCTCTGACATGGAAATAACAGAACTACTTATGATCTGAGCAATACAAATAGTTAATATTCAGAATGCAGCTGTGTTCAATCCGATTTACACTCACAACTTTTTTTTCTCATTTTTTCAGATTCCATTCTATAAGGAAATGTGTGTTAAGCTCAATGCTGGTGAGAACTGCAAGATCCTGGTGGGATACTCTGCGGTGTACAAGGTGTGCTTTGGCACAGCCTGCTTCTTCTTCATCTTTGCAGTCTTCACCTTCAGAGTGCGCTCCAGCGCCGGATGCCGGGCGGCCGTCCATAATGGGTTCGTGACACAGCGCCAAAACCATACCGTCTTCCCCTTGAGTGCTTGGTTCATGTCTTTTTGGGCTCGGAATTCAGACCAGCATTCCTTGTGATACTCAATTACAAAAGTACCGCAGAACCCCAGATTTGGTCATCTCCCTGAGTCAGTTTATCACTGAAGAAAACAACATGAGATCCTTACTGACTTGGCTAAGGAGTTTCATCTGTTTTTTAAACTTTTGAAATGAGGTGGCCGACATTCAATGCAGCAATGCGTGTTGCTTTCCCAGAAGTGAGTCCCCTCCCATAGGATGTGATTTGGCTGTGCAGATCACTCTGTTTCTCACCAAAGTCCCATATTCTCAGCCTACACTATATTCACAGAATGAATTTACATATCTTTCAGAAGGAAATTGTTCCTTGGTTAGCTATTCTGTTCCTAATGAATGAAACCATTATCCAGTGTGAGAGGATATAATTGTAATAAATCGTTGTGTGTAATAATGTGTAATAAACCTTTATGCAAATGAGCGATTTAGATTGCAAGTATATGGTCAGTAGGTCAGAACATTGTTTTCACCCTCACCTGGGGGTATCACATTTGGCTCTTACTGTCTGTGTGTCTGCATCAAAGAAGCACACCAGGGTTATTCACTGGATTCCAAGGAGTGCAGTCTGTGATAGCACCATATTTGGAAGGCCTAAAATATGCATTTGTTCAGCAGTTACAGTGTGAGTTAGGTTGATCCTCACCTCATGACATACTTACAATTACGTATACATTTTCATAGAAGATTTTTACAGAGATTTTTATTGAAATAATACACTTAAATGTGTATGGTGTCTCTTTTTATGTGCCATGTTTACTCTTTTAAGGTGCTTAATACTGTGTCCTTGCTGTGTGTGTTTTGTACAGTTTCTGGTTCTTCAAATTCCTGGCCTTGGTGGGTTGCTGTGCAGGAGGATTCTTCCTTCCAGATCAGGATACATTCCTTGAAGGTGTTGTCTCCTTTTATGTTTCCCCACATGGATGCAAACACACACACACTCTATTAAATGTATGCAAAGAGAGAATGGTGTTTACAGTGGTTTTCCCTGACTTTGTTATGGTTCGATATTGTGTACTTTTGTTGAGAACACTGCTCTCTTACAGTGAGTGCTTGTGTGATTTTGACTATTTACAAACAGTAAAGCTTACCCTCTGTGTGTGTTGGATATATTTTGAAGTGTTTATGGAAAGTTTGGAAATGAAGAAGTATATTCCCTAAGGAGTGGTAAATTAATTGAGCTGAAGACAAAGCTGGATCAGGGACTCTGAAATGAGCTTACATAAGAAGCAGTATGACACTTTCTTTCATTTATCTTGTCTACACATATAAGTGCATACACAAGTCCACCTACAGCTCATTTGTCCTTTGATACTACCGCTTTGTGTAGTCCTAAAACAAGTCCCAAATGCAAGCTCAGTTATTATGTTCATGTCTTCCTGTTCATCTTCTTCAAAATATTGTAATTTCATATGAATGGGAAGCAGCCTTGGCCCACCTCTGCCCTCTGTTCCCTCTCCCGGTGTTCAGGATTTAGCCCTGCTGTGCTAAATTCTTCTGGTCTCTTAAAGGTTCACCCAGACAAAGCTAAAACATTTCCCGCAAATTGGAGAGGTCCCTCCCTCCCTTCTCTGGCAGTCCAGAGTGATTTATTTGAAGTGCTTGTGTTCAGTAGTCTGGGCTCTCCGGGGAGACAGGGTAATCCAGCAGCTTTGATCAAGTCTTTAAAGGAAGACACGGGCTATTTATGGAGCCTGTGAGTAGGCTGTTTGCATTGAATCATATAATAGTTAATTCCGTTTTTTCCTTTGTGTTAATGAAATGTCTTCCAAACAAAAATGTATTGGAATAATGACCATTGAAATGTATAATGCTTTCACTTGTGTTTTGGTGTGAATGAAAAGTCTTGCAATGGAAATATAAAACACACAGAGGAGCATTCCTATTTTCATTTCTTGAATATATCGCAAACTTATTTGAATATGCCAGGAAAAAACTGGGGAAATCAAGAGTTTAATTTCAGGTAATCTAAAAATTACTAGAAGCATGACAAACTCTTGGGTGTCAGTAACTGACATTTGAATCCACAGACCCTCTTAGGATGATGAATAGCGAAAAAACACAGACAGCAGACATGCTGATTCATTAAAATGAAAGAGCCATTCAGAGAGCTTGACAGAGAGCACAATTTGTATAATATTCCACAACTTTTATGATGTGTTACAGATTTTATGAGCTTGGCTCAAAGAACAAGAGTGACTATTTTAGTTGAAAAGCATTAGTCTTTTCCTATAATCATTTGTGCCATTTGCTCTAAAACTTGGATTTACAAGTGCAGATATATATGTATAAATATATTAGAAAAATACTGATTCCTTCAGGATTGAAAATTTGACTGCAGGACAATTAAGCCAGTATTTGTGTCATTTACAGTCATCATACATAACACTAAAAGTATGCTGCCCTGTTACAGTTGTATGTCAGAGGTTATTTTGAAATGCCCACTACCTTCCTGACTCTGACGTGCTAAAGCATAACTTCATAATATAAGTGTAAATATATAATATAAAATATTGTTCAAGATATCTAAGTTGCGGGGGATCCTGAGTAGCTTAAGCTATAGCCCAGTTTCAGTCCCAGCCAGGAGCTCACAGCTGGGGAACACATTGGCTTCATTCTGCCAGGGATAGGGGTCAGTAGGGGTTACCCTTCTCACCACCCCCAAGCACCCTGCAATTCTTCAGGTGCCTACCGGTTACTCAGATGATGTCAGCAGAGTAGGGCTTTATCTTCCAGTGAGTGCCCACTTCACTGCGATGCTCTGTGTGGCTTGTAGCGCAATAAAAAGCCTTTGACTGTGTGCAAGTGCGTCACATGACTGCACTCGTCTCGCCTCGCTGCTCCTGTGGGAGTGCAGTGGTTGTCAGGGTAAGAGTAGCCTAGTGTACAGTTGGTGATTCCAAAATAAGGTTGCATAAAAAGGGAAAAAAGTCATGGAAAAAAATGTGGGTTGGTTATTCATCCAAGCTCTGTTGCTGTTGAAGATCACGTCTCTTTTCCTGTCTGCAGTCTGGGATCCCTTCCAATATGTTTGCATTTCCAGTATAGTTAACTGTTGCAGGAGGTGTATGGACATACTAATTGAATGACCATCAAGATTTACATAGGCATAGAATTTACCAACCTAACAAACCTAATGTATTTATTTTATTTAGTTAGAAACACATCACTGCACTCTGTATTCCTTGGTAAGCTGGCCATTTTACACACCCTGGGTAAAAGACATTGGTGCATGCTCATTTACAAACACCTGCTTGGCCTAACTCCCCTTTACTGAACAAACTTACTACTTATCTCAGCTGCTTCCTATAACATCAGATCCGCCCATCACATCCATCTAAAGTTTCCTAGAGTCTAAACCTACACTGGCTACTCCTTGTTCCAGACCGCTGCTGCCAGAGACTGGAATGAATTGCAAAAGACTCTGAAACTGGACAATGTTATCTCTATTTCTGCTTTCAAGGACTCAATCACATACATTCTTTCAGACACTTGCAGTTGCTTCCCTACCCATTAACAGCACCAACAGTCCTATATCCTGCTGCTTCTATGTTTCAGTTTGTTCTTAACTGTGCACTGACTGTTTGCTGTCCTTGTGGTGATGTCTGTTGTTACCCATTCATAACCTGCCTCAAATGTTCAATGTAACGATACTTCCGACTGTTATGTTTTTGCCCCATATTTGTTCCTGCTCTGCTGCTGTCTGTTTTGTTACTGTTGCCTGCTGCTTTTGTTGTATATTGCCTTGTGTGTTGCTTTTTCTGTTCTGTGTTCCTTAATCCCCTCCCTGTACTCCCTTGAGAGGCCTTTTGCCTCTTGCCAGGCTGTCATTGTAAGTAAGAACTTAAGAATTTGTAATAAAGGTTAAATGAAAAAAATATATAAATAAAAAAAACAAACCTTGGCTGCAGTGAACTTTCACCCATAGTCAATTACTTGTAATGTTTTTCCAGTTTCAATTAAATGTGTTACTGTAGTGTACTGTAGAGGCCTGTTCATTAATAACACTGGTGTGTATGTGGGAGTAGACACTACACAGTATGAGTATGAATTAGGGCTTTAATATTGCAGCTACTGGGTGAAACATCTTTATGAATGAACTGTTTTAATTAAATGTGTTACTGTAGTTTACTGTAGAGGCCTGTGTATTAATAATACCAATGTTTATACTGGAGTAGACACTACACAGTGAGTATGAATTAGGGCTTTAATTACTCTGTGTAACCTTCTCTTGGATTTGTTCCTTTGTTTAATATCTGGAGTCTTTTACCATGTTGAAGGGCATACAGACAGACATTTTAAATGTGGAATGTAACTGGTATGTTCCCATCTAGTGCAGGTAATTGGGAGGGTTCATGAATGGTCTTTTAACATGACAGCCTGTCTCTTTTGTGTTTCAGTGTGGCGCTACGTGGGTGCTGCTGGAGGTTTTCTGTTCCTATTGATCCAGCTCATGCTCCTGGTTGACTTTGCACACAGATGGAACAAAAACTGGTACGATCTTAGTCTCATCTTATGAGGCTCAAGATTCCTTATGTTGGATTTCTGCAATGCTCTATCGACTGTAAGATTTCTTTCATCAGCTTTTGAAACAGTGAAACAAGGGCTCAGGATTTAGTGGAGTTACAAAAGGAAATGACACCTTTTGATGTTACAAAAGGTGTCATTTCCTTTTTTCCTTTTTTCCTTTCATTCTTTCTTCAGGCACTCAGAAAAATAGGACAGTCCTGCAGCAATCTAGACAACTGTAATTCCTTTAAGATGACAAAGACTTAATGCAGTATTATTTGTCCTGTCAGAAATGTTGTTGCACGGCCAGCAAAGATTGGCTTGGTTGTAAATACTAATCACATGAAGCAAACATTCAGCAGTTCTTAACATCTGGGTACAATTATGAATACAGCATTGCTCCAGTTTTGTTGTAAAAGAAGAGTGCCAGATGTTTTCTGTAGCACAGACACATTGGCTACAAGGAGTTTCTGCATAATGCTAGATTTATAAATGGGCTGCAAACCCACTCAACCCAACTATAACAAGTTTGCTCGGTACTGTGTGTGTACAGGGAATATGTTTACATTATTTACTTATTGCCTTATTACATGACATTACTAATGTGTTTACAGGGGATTTCTGTATGGGTACTAACAATGTTAAGCAGGCACATTCAACAGTCTGTCTTTTCAGCCAAAACTTTGCTGGTACATGTGAGGTGAACAATTTTACTGACATAGACAGCAGTATTCCACCTTTTCCATGGGATACTTCATGAACTTTGTTTCCAGGGAGCAATGCTATACTATTTGACGCTCTCACCATGTAGCAAAAGAAATATTATATTACTTTCTTACTATGGCATTGTGTGAGTTGCCATGGATTATGTTCAGTGCTGTGTGACATGACTGTGGATTTTGTTCATTGTTGTGAACATTTAAAGGCGATACCACTGAAACATGCAAAAGCAAAAATAAACACATAAAAACCTGAACATGAACACTTTTTGAAGGCTGCCCATCTTAAAATGAGAGAGTAAAATCCAGAAATAACATTGACACGTGGTCATGTAGACAAGCAGCACCGAAGACGCAAGCAGAAGAGTTTTGTACCAGCTATGGCCAGAACCAAGCAAGCACAAAGCAAAGACTAGACTAGAAGATACAGAAACACATTTATTAAGCCTTCTTTATCTTCCCTAGAGTTGTGTATGGTTTATGATGAGGGTCAGGATGTCAGAATCGAACAGGGTCAGAATACAATGGGTAATGTCAAGGAACAGAGGGTCAGACCCCCTTGGACCGCACATCATATCTTATTCTCCCAGAATTCCCCACAATTATATGTGAAGATTAATTAGTACAGGAGGCCAGATTAATTAGTACAGGAGGTTTGGCCTTTGAACTTGGTCTACATTAGAGATGAAGATATTACTTCAGCCTGATGGAAGCAATCCAAACAGTGAAATGTTATTCAAGGACAGAGTCCTCGCTTCACTTAGAAATTTATGAGCACTGCATTTTACAAGCACATCAGTGAGAATGTGCAGCTCACGAGCACATTTGGGTTGTGAGAGTATTTTATTGTAAACGCATGTGATTGTGTAGGTCTGTATTTCACTATAATATAAAACACTACAACATGTGAGCTTTATATACAGTGATGTCCGAGCCAACATGCAGAATGAAAACATTAACTGAAATTTGAAAGGGAATTGGTCGTGATTGGTTTAAACAAAAACTTGAAGCATTTGACTGTGCTATGAATTTAAAGGCCTGTAGGACGTGATACAAATCTGCCCGTATCGTACCACCGACAGAGTCCTTCACCACAAATAATTTGCATGTTACCTCTTTGTGTGCTGTGACTTTTGTAATGACTTTTGTAATGACATAAAATCTTAATAAAAGGAGCATGGAAATAATGGTAGGGTCAGGCAGTATCAAACTTTTCATACCATCATACCGTTCTATAAAAATATCAGGGTATAAGGTATTATAATTTTTTTTAAAATTTACATATTTATGTACATAATTAAGAGGTAGCAAGTGGGCTTTTAATACTTCAGTGACAAAGCTACTTTTCACAAGGGGAAAGCAATATTCAACTCACTTTTAATTGAGGTTAATTTAGGGGGAAATAATGAGTAACTGCGAGTTTTATTTATACCTTTTAAATTATTTTTGCCGTTTGAAATTGTGAATTTGACAAAATACTGAACCAATTACATTTTTGAAACAAATTCAAAACAGTTGCTGTCTTGCCAAGTTAGTTTTTTCAGCTTTGAACATTTATTATGCAAGCTTTGAACTGCTTCAGAGTCAAACTTTGTCAGACACAGCCTCAACAACAAATAGCAAATAGAAAATAATACTGAATTACACATTTAACAGTGGGAAAAAATAAATAAATAGCCTAGGTCTATAGAGCAAAAATCACACAAACCTGTCAGAAATGGCAACAGCTGTAGCTTTGCAAGACAGTCACTCTAGGATTAATGATCCATCTTGTCTTCCTGTGGTCAAATAGCCAAAATGTCATGAGCAAGAGTGTCAGTGTGATGAGATCAAATTACTATAGATGCTATATTGCCATTGCCAACTCTCACACTGAAACTAAAGCTCACCCATTTAATTTAACAATGTTATGACACTTGACATTCAAACAGTACCATGTAAAGACCTTTTTTGTCATAATTGTAATTAATGTTTTTTGTATATTAATATTGGGGTGGTGTAATGGTCAAGGCCAGCCCCACCCTAAAGTTATGGCAACCCTTGGGGTGTTGGTGGGGTGAATTACAGCAACTTGATCATGTGCCATGCTCATTCTGCTTTCATAAACATCAACATCACTGGCAAAGATGTGTTCCTGCTTACTGCACATAAGGGAAAAAACCATCAGGTCACTAAACCTTGAACTCAAAATGGCAAACGTGGCAACATAGCAATATTGTGGCAACATAGTATTTCATAGTACTCCAGGTTCCTAGAAAATCATCTCAGACACCAGAGGCCCTATTTTGAAGAAATAATCATTTGTTTTCCTTATAATTCAATGATAGTGAGGTAGGTTTGATCACTGAGGCTGACAGGCTGATTTCGTATTATTAAAAAAAAAAAAAAAAAGTGGTATGGACAGTGATGAAAATATACTGTCGGTAATTACTAATACCCCAATACATGGTATTTCCAGTATATTGCCCAACCCTAATTAATGGACTTGTACATCTTTAGCCTCCTTCGGGTGGAATTGCATCTCAGTCCTGATGGTTTGTGGCTTGGCAGTGAAGCTCCTTGTAATTCCTGTTCAAAATGCTGACTGGCTGACTGGCTTCTTCCTCCTGCAGGACCGCAGGTGCGAAATACAACAAGCTGTGGTACGCCGCGCTGGCCCTGGTCACTCTGGTGCTCCTGACCGTGGCCGTGGGAGTGCTGGTCTTCATGGTCCTCTTCTACACCCACCCCACGGCCTGCTACCTCAACAAGATCTTCCTGGCCGTCAACGGCGGCCTCTGTCTGTTGGTGTCCCTGCTGGCGATCTCACCCTGTATTCAGAGATGTAAGCCAAGGGCAATCTGCCCAAGTGGCCAGGCATGCTCAAATACATCATCCCATCTCTGTGGATCGACATAGATTTATTGCACGAATGCTGTATGAGATGCAGTTGTACCACTTTTCAGTTCTTTCTTAATTTTAAGCTAGCCTACATACAAAGATAAAACAAATAATATGCTGTTTAGAACTTTTTTATACTCTCCCCAAAGCTCATTCTCATTTGTACATTGCATTACTCTGTATAAACTGGAATTAGGGAAAATGTTGTTGCACTGGTTAATACAAAGAAAAAATTCACAGCGCACTACAAACATATATTGGTCTGGGCCCTATATATATATTGACCAAAACAGCACTTGCACAGTCAGAAAAAGTGCTCAAGTGCAAAAACAAAAATTTAAGTGTGCAAACATTTTAGTCTTATTCAGACCTTCATTAGTGCTGACCAGTCTCACAGTCACAAACACTTAAGTAGAGTCACTTGAATACATCAGCGCAGGCTTGAGAACAATCATCTAATAATTAAAAATACCAAACACAGTTGGCATGTACTGTAACATTATTTCATCTATTAAGCCCATAGTAATTGCATGGCTGCCTCTTGTGATTGCCTCTGACCCCACCCTTTGTACGCCTCTCTGCAGTGCAGCCCACGACCGGCCTGCTGCAGTCAGGGGTCATCAGCGTGTACGTCATGTACCTCACCTTCTCTGCATTCTCCAGCAAGCCCATTGAAGGTGAGTGCAAATCAAGTGTTGACCTCCATTTAGTCTAACCACAAGGCACTTTGAATTTAACTTTAGTTTTAAGAAATTTAAGAAAGAGTTTTTAACATTTTTAACACGTTGTACTTCGTTTCTGCAACTTTCAAACTCATCATTTTCTAAAGTCACTTACTTAGATTTATTACTTATGGTTAAGGGAAAAACACATTGCAGATGGATAGAATGCAGGGGCCCTCTGGGGGTCTAGATGGAGTTTTGGCAATGGGCACTGTTATGTTGCAAATAAAAAGAACATAAGTCGACACCCCCACTCCACTCTAAATTTTCCCTCTTTACTTCACATGTGCACAGTGGCCTTCTCTCAGAAATGGAGTGCCTGTAAATTTTGTGGTCAGAGCATTCAGATGGAAATGTTCTTTTCATTTCCCCGTCATTAATTCCACTGTGGTTCTCTTTCAGTGTTGGAAGAAAATGGTGTAAACGTAACTGTCTGCGTCTTCCCCTTCAACTCTGACACAGAGTCAGACAACAAGATAGTGACAGGTGTTGGCACTGTCATTCTGTTTGGCTGTGTGCTGTATTCCTGGTAGGACATATTTGTGTGTATTAAACACCTAAAGCATGTCTTATAAATTCAATTTACACTACATTATGCTCTCATACTTATTAAAACTCTTGATTGCTGCTTCTTACGAAAGGTTGAATAGATTTGGCATAAGCTAATCTATGTTACATCAGTATGCAAAAGAGGAAAAAAAATTTTTTTTTTTCTTTTTTAAAAACTGAAAAAGACATTGGCTACACAGGAGTCAGTCAGCATGATGACTCACAACTGTTTAGACTGCTGGACATTGATGGATCACTTCTGTGAATGTGTGCTCATGCGTGTTCTGTGTGTGTGTGTGTGTGTGTGTGTGTGTGTGTGTGTGTGTGTGTGTGTGTGTGTGTGTGTGTGTGTGTGTGTGCGTATGTGTGCATGCGTGCGTGCGTGTGTGTGTGTGTCTGTGTGTGTGTGTGTGTGTGTGTGTGTGTGTGTGTGTGTGTGTGTGTGTGTGTGTGTGTGTGTGTGTGTGTATATGCATATTCCTTACAGTTTGACCTCAACAACCAGAACTGGATCAGCAGCTCTGCGAGTGTACAGGACCACGGCACCAGAACACGAGGTAATGCACTCCTGATGGGGTGACTTCCTGTGGGGCCACCCGCTGAAACAGCAGAGGGCCCTGTCACACAAAGACATTTGGGTTCAAGTTCAATTTCAAAACAAAATCCCACTCCAGAATATCTTGCATCATGAGCCTCCGATTTATCTGTGGAAAACAAGTAACATTCTTCCCCATATCACAGGAACACTTATGTTAGTATTCATATATTTAGGTTGTCCACGTAACAAATAACAATTTTTTCTACCGTGCTGTTGTGGACGGTGGTAGTGAGGCATAATCATCTTCTATCAACTTGAATCCTGCAAATTATTTGAAGTGAATTTTGCCTTGTGTGAAGGACATGTTCACCTTATACTTACAGAAAGCCCGCTGCTGTTTCTGCTTTGGTCAAGACGATAATGGTGAGTGTTTTGATATTTCTTGTGTTTGATATTTGTTTTCACTGGTTAATATTTTCATCACATTTTATTTTTGTGTTTCCTACTGGTCAGTTCGTTTTTTTATTTGATGCTGTTTATGTAAATGGTTTCTATGTTTTCATTGTAGGAGTTAATTAAATGTTATGATACCTGTTTATTTATGTAACCACACTCAAATATGCAGGAAAATATATGAATTCAGTGGATTTAATTGTCAAGATGTTCTGGTTTTTGAATGTTTAAATGAGAAGATGTTCTGAATGGAATGTGTTTGCTCAGAGTATGTTTGAAAAATCTGGCAAAGCTTGTCTATTAATCTCTTAAATAAAAAGTATATTTATCTGCATATATAGTGCACTTAATAATAAAGTTGCTAGTTTTGCTCTGTGTACAGATACAGACAGTAAACTCTAAAATGTGCACACAAGCTTAAAAACCTGCAATATTTCAATGTAACTCACCAAGTATTCCAAGGCATTATCTCATATGGAAGGCAATCCACTGGCAACAGACAGCCCAAAAAGAGACTGCAAGGCCATTCTGGGCTGTGTTCAATGTCTGCAATCAGTTTCATCTTTAATCCTGGTTTAAAACAACTAGGATGAACTGCAGGGAAGAGGGAAGCTGATTACTAGCGCCCCCTGGTGCCTACAGATGAGCACTAGCCTTGGCATCATGCTCCTAAGCAGTACATTTATGTGACACGTTTTTTCATCAGATTACGAAGAGGAAGAGAAGAAGGGAGGAGGGCAGAATGTCATATATGATGAGAAGGAAGGAACTGTATACAGCTACTCCTACTTTCACTTTGTCTTCTTCCTGGGGTCACTGTATGTCATGATGACAGTCACCAACTGGTTCCAGTAAGTGGCTTTGACACAAGATGCCCTCTCTTGCAGATGTCTTTCTTCTGTCCTCTCTATCACACATCCAGCTATCATGAGGACATCCTAGTCATGCATAAATAAGATCATTATTATTTATGAAGGATTTTCACTATTGATGACATTTATCCTGTTACCAGCAAGAATGCCTCCCTTCCCCCAAACCTAAACCTGTACTTAACAGGGTCCCAAGATGCTATGTAACAAAGCTGAAGATTGTATTTGATGTTCCCTGTAGTTGTGCCACACATTGAAGTGTCCTCAGGTCTTTTTGTGTACAGTACAGATCTGTGACATGATCTGACGATCCTGTTCCATGTCTCCATAGTTACGATAATGCCAGCATCGATAAGCTTCTGGATGGGAGCTGGTCTGTATTCTGGATCAAGATGGCCTCCTGCTGGGTGTGTCTTCTGCTCTACACATGGACCCTGGTGGCCCCCATAGTCTGTCCAAAGAGATTTGAGGCCTAGAAACAAAATAATCTGGAGTTACCATCTGCCTTATGAACAAGTCTGTTTCTTTTTGTATTACAAACAAGTTTTTCAGTTTGTTAGTTTGTTTTTTTAATGATATTCTATCATGACTTATTGTAAAATCAGAAACAAATGTGGACAAGTCTGTCCATTTGAAAAGCGATTTGGTCTTAACTTTCAACATAAAATTTGAAAGTGGAGTTTAAATGCATCTTCCACCATAATTACATCAGCATTTAACAGAGCTTTGCTCACATCTGTGAAAAATAGTTAACTTGATGCTTTGTTTGTCACCAAATCAATGGCTACAGACAAAATCTGAAAATAGTGTAATATCACAGTGCGTGTTGCATTGTGCCAGCACATGAATAGAATTAAAAATGTAGCTTTTTGTGATAATCTGTTGACCTCAAGTGCACAAATTTCAGCTATGCTGTTAGCTACTTAATGCTCAGAGGAATAGTTTTTGTGCTTTCTCCCAAAGTCCTTCCTTGCAGAATTTAATTTGGCAGAAATGAGAGGTGTTTATCTTAAAAAACAATATTTGTTAGAGTAATTAATTGCACACAGAAAAATAGAAACCATAAAATTGTTTGCACAAGACAAAATGGTATCATCAGTGCATCATGCTAGCATCTCAAGGAATGATATGTATCATGGAATGATACAATAGTTTTTTTAGTGTTGACTCATAACAGTAACAAGCCTCTGTAATTATTTATTTGACTGCTTTCAGTAATAAGGGTTTTTGCATAGATGTCATGTATATAGCAAATTAGCAATTAGACTGAACAGATTAATATCAACATGAAAGAGTTTAATTCTGGCATTTTTGAATGAGACAATTGTGTTCTTATTTATCAATGACGTATACTGATGGTTGATAATATGTGAATATTACATCCTAATATTTATTAGAACAGTTACCAATAAAAGTTACTTACATTGTACTTACTTTATTGGGGGTAATAGGCAATAAGTCATTTAGTATGTTTTTTATTTTTCATAGTTTTACAGTAGGTAATAAAAAGTAGTATTGTTTTAAATGTTATTGAAAGTTAAGGCCAAATATCTTTGTGGTGGGATTGACACTCCCCCTTGTACACACCAGCCGGTTTTTAGTACCCTAATACACTATTCTGTCTCTTTGGGTTCTTAGCTGTCCCACAAAGCAAGACACAAGTGGACTGCCCCTTTAGCTTATCACACACTTCTGTTGTTTTGAGGATTATTGTACATTTGTAAACCACCTTTTATTACAAAATCAAACAATGAGGATGTACAAAGCTACTTGCTCACCTTCCAGTTACAGATATCTTAACTGTTGCATTGTATACTTTTTGTAGATATTATATAAGTATTATTACTGTAGGTACTGTGTAATATAAATTATTCTATGCAATTTAACAAGCTGTCATATTTCCCTACTTAAGCCTTTATAGTTATCCTGTGATATTCATTTAAATGTTCACACAATGGATCTCATAGAACATTTTGATATAAATAGCATTTCATTCCATCTTTAGATTTGTGTGTACTCTTATTTGGTTAGGGGGTTGGTTGTTGAAGTTTAGAATTTTTTGTTGGTTACACAACTGTCAGTTAGTAGCAAGCAACACTGGCATTAGAAGAATTTTAGAAACTGTTTGCCAAAGGCTTAAGTCTCATCAGAGGAAATAATCAGATGTGTTTTGTATAGGTCATAAATACATAAATACACCTGTAGGGGTGTGCCAATCTTGCTATAGTTGTGTTTCATCCGTATATTGTATCATCAATGTCCACACTTTGGTTTCTTCTTTTTGGACTAATAACACTTAAAAGCATAAATAGCTAAATAGTATCCACTCATCTCGAGACTGGCTCATCTTAGCTATTAGCCAACATGATTGGAAAAACACAAAATTATCATATGCATGTAAGTTGCAGTTCCTTCTCTGTCTGAGATGTTATTTGACTGTAAATAACCATAAATATGCAATGTTTTGCCAAAACCAAGTTTAATATGAAGGTAGGTAGCTGGCCAGCTAGCTAGCAATAAAACCAAGTTAGCTAGCTAAATAAAATGCATTTGCGTCTGCAGTGTGGGCAGAACCACTAAATAAACTAATTCTCTGCCATCTGTCTCTTCCTCAGACAACAAACTAGGCACATTTTATAGCTAATTAGCTGGCTTGAGTGCCACTGCTAGTAGATTGGTTGAGTTGACAGCACCACAATTCAAGCTTAAAGTTACCAAAAGCAACGGACATGGCACTCTTATGATAAAATAGATTCAATACAGTAAGATATACAGAAAAATTTAAAGGACTTCATGTTCACTTCATGACAGATGAGAGTGATGGTCAGTGGAACAGTATGTCACTGAAGTGTGTGTGTGCGCATGCAAATCAAGAGTGATACAGCTACACCACGCACTGGGGCAGATCGAAGATACACACTCCAATCACAGTGTTCTATATTGATTCCGACTAAAATGGAATTATAGATATGCTGGATCAGTTTTCCAATTTCATTTAAAAGCTGAGCTATTTTTTTCTGAACATGGATTTCTCCAAAAATAGTCAAATGATAGTCATAGTCTGCAGATTGTCCAAAGTTGTAATGATAATTGTTTTTTGCAACGAGTTGGCACACCTCTAATTTCCTGAGCCATACCTTTGAAGGAAAGAGTTGGCGGCCAAGTTGTACAGTGAAAGTTGTACATAGACATGTTATAAAGCTACCTGATTATGATGCCTGGTGCACTATAGACTTCACTATACAACCACCAAAACCACCAGAAATCTTTCTTTTATAAACATAAATAGTTAATACCACTAGTTTCAGTGTATTTTTATCTCTTATCTCACAGTAGTCATATGTCATTTATGTGTTAAATTCCAGTTCAGTAGTTTTACAGTTTCACCCTTTAGAAGATAATTTCAGATCAGGTTGTCAGATGAATTACAAATATCCTGCACATACAGTTCAATTTATCACCTTTGTATCTCTTCAGTATTGTTATTGCATAGTAATAGTAAAGTGCTGCTAGTAAGACTGGGATGTTACAGTTTTTTTACTCCAACCACATATGATAGATACCTGTATTTATGGTTCACTTTGTCAGGCTACTGAAATTCACAATGTTCTACCAGTGATTCAGTTATGAACAAATAGTACATTGCATTGTTTCCTGGCTTGTCTTTACAAGAGAACTTAATGTTAGCTCCCAGTGCTTCTGTGCCACTAATACCATACTTTTTTATATTTGGCTAATTTGCTTATTCTATGTATTTACATTATTATGATAAGGACAATTACTTTTTCTCAACTTGATTTCTTGTGTGGACTTCAGCCTTCCAAAACTTTTTTCAAGCCACTTAACAGCCAAATCACAGACAGTGTGGACATGGTGCGAAATGTTGTGCAGGAGCATGTTGGCAACTTGCCATGGGGGTATCATTATATGCCTTGAAGATATAGGTTGGATTGTCAGATACAAATGAAGTCACATTATTTAAATCAACCTTGTAATCTTGTAAGCATTTTGTGATGCCATCTGCAAATGAGGAGTGATTCATGGCAGTAGGGTATACTGTTTCAGCATGGAGGCTTTTCAAGTGAGTGATGGATTTCCCTGCAGAACAAATAGAATATGTAAAGCATAATGGTCTTACCAACTTGGTGATCAGTCTGACTATGGATATAGTGTCAGGTTCTTTTTTGTTTTTATTCAAATTGAAGGATGACCATAGAAGATAATTCTATCAAAGTTCACTGACTGATGTAATTTCCCCGCTGTTTAGATGCTTGTTCAAAAATGCATGGAATTTGGTATTATCCACTTTTTCAAGAGGAGTTGGTTTCAACTAGAATACATTTTTATCCTCCAAAATGATAGACAGGTGTAAATTTCTGACATTACCAAAATTTGTAATGTGACTCCTTTGCTTTCCTCCTCCCAGTGGATTTTTTTAAGAACGTCACAATTAGCCATTAATTGCTTAATTAGTCAGGTGACTGTTATGATTGTTTAAACACTACTGATAAGTGAATGTCTGCAGTGACAACTAGAGGATAACAATTGAAACACAGGTTTAAATCCCTGCAGGTCACCAGGTCGGGAAAAAAAATGATGGCCCTAAATATGTCCTTCCACCTCAAACGAAATTCACCATTAACAACGTTAAATCCTGAATCACAATTAAATCTGAATCACAACTCTGTGTAATTGTGATGTGTATTATGTATATTGCAAACCAAGGTGTTGGACATTAGGGAAAACTGAAATATTTAGTGTCTTGGCATTTTAGGCATTTATCTTCATTTTTGGATGTTGTTAATGTCAGAAGGGCACATTTTGTGTGTAGGGTGATTTATTACATACATCACAAGCTGGCCAATCATGGCTTGGTTTACAACATGCTGTGCCTGTACATGACCATAATAACAAGGCTTCACATTCATATGACCACATCCTCTTAATCTACAGGTTAATGAACATGTTCCTTGTTCTAGGGTTATTACTGTGCTACACATGGGGACGTATTCATGTTCATACAGTCAGTCTTATGATAAAATAATATTAGACTTCAAATTGTGATTATTGGCTTATTTCCTTTTCATTCTGAATTAGCTCAGAATTAGTGAACCTGTATTGGGAAACACCAAAATGGTATTTACTTGCAGATTTCTGTGCATCAGTATTAACCTGCAGCTAATGATGTTACATTTTCATTGTCATTGGATTTCAGACTTGTCTCCAGTTGTGCATATGTAGCTGTTTTCAAAGTTAGTTTAGTCAAAACAAATTGTGTACCTGTGAATTGATTTAAAATGGTGCTTTCCAGTACATTTGTTTTGTGTACACATTTTCACTGTTGACAGTTTGTGATAAAAATGCATAAAAACTGTTTTTGTTAAAAATGCATCAAATTTTTTTTTCTTTGGGATTTTTTTTTTTTTTGGCTACACTAAGCCATGGAACAGCTTCTCTAGAGGCCAGGGTTGTAACATGCACGCCTCACCCTTACCTGAAATGATCTCAGTTGTATAATTAAAATTCTTTTTAGTGTGATTTTTTTAAATGCTTTTTTCAATCACGATTATGTGCCTTTGGTATACAGTACCACTTCCAGTCTTACACCAGTCTATTGCCTCTATCTTGTACTTGCTGGTCATATTCAGGTACGGGAAGAGAGTTGACTCAGAGCCATTTGGAAATTTCTGCAGGTACATCAGACTAAGAATCCATTCCAGCAGCAACCTCCTGTATGGCATTTAACTGCATTATGCATCTCCAGATCAGTTCTCCATCTGCAGACCCCTGAACACAACAGCCGTAGAAAATCTTAAATTAGCATCTCAACCTTTTATAATAGAGTTTTTGAAGTAAAGTGGTTCCATGCATGCTGACACATTTTGGGAATCATTATTCATTACAATATGTTTCTGGAGTTGTAAAAGTAGCAATTAGCACATACAAATGTATGCAATATGTAAATACCTTGTTAGATATTGTGTTCTTTACCTAAATTTCTTGGATGGCCTCTAGGGGGTGCTGTAATAAATGTGTGCATAATAACCTGCGTTTCAGTTGTTGCTGTAGTCTGGTGTATTACCAGAATTGCTTTCTGGAAATGAAAGCCCCCTTAAACAATATGAAACAATATGAATATAGAATACAGACTGATTGATTGCTGAATGTATCTTCCTGGTTTTCATCTCAAAATGTTTATCTCTTGAATTCCTCCTGATATTTGTTTTGTGTCTTAAGAGATAAGTCCTTACTTATCAAACTCAAACTCTGCCTGTGAACCTCAGTTAGTGCAGGAATGAATTAGTACAACCCCAATGAGAATATTTTAATAGCTATTTTATTTAAATCAAATTCAATAAAAACATTTCAATGATAAGCGAGTCAGTTCTTTAAGCAAAACTGATGTGAAAAAATGTGTGTGCCTGTCTGAATGTTGTTTCAAAGCAAATTCAGATTGAAATGAAGTTTGAAAACTGATTTACAATGTTCTCCCTCATTACTTTTGTTTTTAGGAGATTAATAGTACATTCTCTTCAGGATTTCTTTTGTGTCTCATGTCTCTTAGACATCAATGATTTTTATTGCAGGATTATTTGGGTGACTTATGCCACTTGCTACGTAGCTTATTATACATTTTTCTCTCCCATGTGATCTGGATGTCAGATTTTGGGAGGATTCTCTCTGTACACTGATATCCCCGGAAATGAAACAAGTGTTAGTGTAAAGGGAATCTCTGCAGTACAATAGTACATTAAGATAGCCGGCAATGGAAAATGCCGTTATAGACATTTTTCCGATAGCCGGTTCATTACTTTTATAATTGTAAATGTGAAATGCACAGCATGAATCCTGTACTGTATATAAACAATAGTGGGTGGACTTTCTAACAAAGACTCTAGTAATGAAATGACCATTTCAGGTGGAGTTTGTGATTTCTCCGTGGAGGTCACGTAGTTTGATCATGGCTCACACGTCTCTCTTCCTTTAGAGAGAATCGCCAGTGTGCTGCGCATTGAAAGCTTGGAAGTCCTCAGGGATGGTGTCTATGGAGAGAAATGGAACAGGAGATCATGCCTCAGTTTCGAATCAAGATTCAAATACACAGTACTGTATCTCCCCTGGTCATGAAATTGTAGACCTCCAAGCTTAGACAAAAAGTCTTGAAAATGAACCATTTCTGAAATATTAACAAGTCTACAATCCATATACGAGAGGACAGCAGTGCTGTACATTACCTCCCACAGCAGCACACATATTTCAAATTGCTATTTTTATGGAATGGGATAAAGTTTTCAGTTCTGAAAGGGGAGACATTTAGCGACCGGGCTATAGTTTGAGCAAAGCCCCACGGATGAAATGCTGGGTGACATCTCTTACCATTGCAGCGGTACTTGAGGTTGGACCAGATGATGTTTTCCTGAGAGAAGCAGAACACTCCCAACCGTCCTCCCCTCATGGTGGTGTCAATAGTCACCCCAGAATCAGCCACCAGTTCCGTACCTTCATAGAATCGGGCTCTGTCCAAAACAACACAAACATTTTCAGACAGTATATTGTTGAAAGTCTCTTTTTAAGAGAACTTTGTTTCTACTGACCATTAACCTCAGTCAGAAATATATGCTGGGTCTGGGGGCCCTGCACCCGGAACCTGAACTCTTAAGTCCAAATCAGTCACCTGGTCAGCATATTATGCTGCTTCTTTTTCTGTCCATCTTACCGTATGTATCCGACCTGGGGCCTGTGCTGGAGGTACCACCGGTAGGAGACCTTGTCCTTCCAGCCCACGTTCCTCGGGTCCTTCCACAGCAGCCGCACCTGGTCAGTGGTGTCTCCCGTGTGCCAGAGGGAGTTCCTCAGGTGCTCCCCAGGGCCGGTCTGTGACTTCACTGCCTGCATAGGGCAGAGGCATAAGGAAGAAGGTTGCTTTTATCATATATGATGCATTTTCCCCTCTGATTGCTATGGATGTTACACGCCAGTCACAAGAAGTGCACATTTTGTGATCAGATTAAAGTGACAAGCCCAGATTGATCAATTTTCATTTCCCCCATGAAAATGTAAGTACTGTATGTGTTTTCATTAGCCTTAAAGTGATCTGAGAGTCCAATTTCATAGTACTGAGGACTGTCATGTTCAACAGACCTTTTCAAGATCTGGGTCTAATGTGATTAAAGATCAGTGATCATGATGGACTTTTAAATTTGGGCTGTTAATTATTGGAATTAGATCAACTTACAGACTTGTCATACCCTGGGGAAACTGCAGAGAACAAGCATTGCTGACTCTACTTTCTACTGCCAGCAGCCTGAAGTTGCACTAACTTTTAATAAGCAGGGGACCCAGGGACTGGACTTTACCCTACAGCTGCACTGCCTTTAATAAGCAGGGCCCAGACTGGGCTTTACCTTGAGCTGGATCCCGGGCTCAGCCACGGCTCTGAAGGGTGTGGCCTGCCAGTAGGTCTGCTCCGTCTGCTTCCACATCACCACGTAGAAGCTGGATGAGTCCTGGTAGCCAAAGATGAAGCCGGCGTAGTCGTCGTCTGTCACCGTGTTCACGTGGAAGGTGCCCTCGAAGTCCACCCCGCTGAAGGCCGTGTAACCTGGACACCATCGCAGCGTTTGATCAGATGAGAGCCACCACTCCGGCCACCAACACAGGCAAGAGGGCTGTGATGGTGGTCTAAAAAAGTGGGTTGCCTGGCAGTACCACCCTTATCAAATCTAACAGAAAAGTAACAGAATGTGATGTTGGACCACTCTTACCAACAGCAAGTCCAGGATCGCTGTTCATCGTCTGTACAATCTCCATGCCCTGATGGGAGATACAGATGGAGTGTTACTCACCCAATATCATCTGGCTGGCTAGCATCACAAAATACATTCAGCATGCCTCAAAGTGTCAATTAATATTGGGGTGGCAGTGTAGGATAGCGGTAATGACTAGGGCTTGAAACCAAAAAGTTGCTGGTTTGATTCCCCACTGGGGCACTGCTGCTGTACCCTTAGGCAAGGCACTTAGCACACAATTGCCGCAGTAAATATCCAGCTGTATAAATGGAAAAAATTGTAACCTATGAAAGTGGCTCTTGATAATCTGAAAAATGACAGTAATGTAATGTAATATAATATTGCACAATAGAATTTCCATGTACATTTTCTAGTTAGACTACTGGTATGTCACCTGATTAAGAACCACCCAGTTGGGGTCGATCTGGGCGTCGCCCTCGGGGTCCAGCACCACGGTCTGGTAGGCCCTGAAGTCAGTCAGGGTGATCTCGGCGTTCTCGGGGCAGTTGTCGATTCTGTCAATCACCTTGTCTTGGTCAAAATCTGATTCGCAGATGTCTCCCACTCCGTCACCTGGTCAAAAACAGGTAAGGCCAGACCCGCACAGTGAAACACTGACAGAGGACATGTCAGAGATGCAACACGTGTTAACCCAGAAAATATGTGTTCAAAAATGATAGTTCAGCAGTTAAGTGAGAAATACAGCTCTGCATGCAGCTCTGAAATGTATCTCATTCCAGGCTATTTCCCATTGCATTTGCTGTGTTCGAGAGAAACAGAGAGAGTTTTGTTAGCCTTTATCAGTGAGGACTCTTCTGGCCTTGAGGCCTGTTGATTAGATTACAACCTGATCACTTTATTTCACTTTATTGTTTTCTGTTGACAGACTTGTGAGGGTGAGCCTAAGAAGAAGTTTGTTTTGTTTCAGTCTTTTGGCTGCTGTTCAATAAATGTCAGTCCACAGACTGGAAAGCTTCATTTCCAGCCTCCCATCTGATCACTCCTGAACCAGACCGTGTCTATAGTGTGTGACAGCATGTTAAGAAAGCAAATAGCTGTTAACACTTTATATTATTATTACATTATCATATACAGTAACTTAACATACCGTTTTTAATAGACCAAAAGAACATTTGTATGGCCCAAGGATATGGGTTTTGGTTAATTTTATTCAAATGAACTGGAGCCCATGAACCTGATGGCCTTGTCTACAGAATGTTGGATTAAGGTACAAGTTTATGTGGTTCTGAGATCATCACATCAGATACCATTCTCATCAAGCTGGTCAGGGTTGGGCACCAGCCTGCAGTTGTCTGGTCCAGGTGGGAGGAAGTCTGGGATGTTGTCGTTGTCATCGTCATCATCACATTCATCCCCGATGCCGTCTTTGTCTGTGTCCAGCTGTGAGCTGTTGATGACGTTGGGACAGTTGTCCTTGGAGTCCTGGTGCCCATCACCATCACTGTGACAGACCGAAAAACACAAAAATGATGCAATGATTCCCTGTTAGCTTTGCATTCTGCTTGGTATTTCAGAATGCAGCGTTGATATGAATCCATATTAGTTCCAGTTAGTATTACCTGTCTTGATTTGTGTCACAGGAGTCTCCAACAAGATCATTGTCAATATCTGACTAAAATGGGGAAAGGGAGATTCCAGTCAAAAACACAATTAGGAACATTTGAAACAATTCTGTACTGTAGTTCCGTAGCAGTTTGACATTACACTGCCCAGCAGATGTGTCTTAACACATGACATCATTTAGGTCCACTGCTGCTTCACAAAGTGTGTTATGCAGTTCATACATTAAACGTTGCACAGTGCAGCATCAGCATGGAGGTTTGGGCCATTGAGAAACAGTCTTACCTGGTTGGGGTTGGGAATGTCAGGGCAGCTGTCACAAGCATCCCCGACTCCATCACCGTCTCTGTCCAGCTGGTCACGGTTGGGGACCCTCTGGCAGTTGTCCAGGAAGTTCTTCAGGCCTGAAGGTGGACAGAAATCAGGGTAGTAATTCTGTAGATCCTGCTCAGAACATATCTACTCTCCATGTGGTTAGCTCTTGAATGTGGGTCAGTCAGGTAAGGTTAAAGCCTCCAAGAAAGAAGATATCTCCTTGAAACCAGACCTGTGAATATTGATGCAATGATACTTCACAGAAGAAGTCAGTTATTAAATTGAGATTAAAGCCTTGAATATCTTTTGGTTGAAATATTTAATGAGTCTAATCGAAGTTGTAAGGAAAAACACTGGACTTCACACATCTGAGGCAAAAGTCATTGTGTCTGTGTGCTGTTTTATTACGCTGCCACAGGGTGGCGCTGCTATCCACAATGCCCCTGTGAAACCTTTACATAGAAGTTATTTTTCATTCACTTTTAAACATTTGGCTCCAGCTCATATTAAGAATAAACAGCTGTGAAAAGACAGAGTGGATGCTGACAGATTCACTTATGTGTCTGTAAGGATTATTTTTTTCATGAAAATTCTGCCAAATACAGAAATAATTTAGATTTTTTATATAACAATGATTAACCAAATGGATAATATTATTTATGAATTAGCTGATATGCTCATTCAGAGCAACTTGCAGGACATACTTATTGTCCATTTATACAGCTATATATTTACTGAGGCAATTCAGGGTAATAATCTTGCTTAAAGGTACAATGGTAGTGCTCCTGGCCCACATGAAAATTAAACCTGCATCCTTTTGATGACAGTACACGTGTGTACTGTCATCAAATGTGTTTTGAGCCACTGAAACATTTTGGTTTTCAAAAAATTATTGTTAACGCTTAGTAAGACATCAGTTCAATAAGATCCTATCCAGTTCTTGCAAGTTACGTATTAAAGATTCAAAATGTAAATAATCTAACGTATATGTGCAACTAATTGCCTAACACTATTGACTCCACTGTTGAGTCACTCTGGATAAGAGGTCTGCCGAATAAATAAATATGAATGTAAATGTGAATTCCTTTGAATTAGTTTCAGAAAAATACACATAAATACAGTTAAAAGCTGATGTTCTTCTGAATTTCTAAAAATTGTCGCAGACACTATATGTTCATTGTTTCAAAAAATGGGAGCGTATTCTAGGGCCTTTTTAACTTTGTTGCTTCATATTTCAAGCTTTGGTTTTCACTGTTGGTTTTCCTCTTCAATTTAGTTGGAAAGAGCTCATTTGAAAAATACACAGACTGTTGGAGTGTTTTAAACGGGCTCCACATCATTAATCACCACTACTGAAAACAAATGGAGTCACTCAGAACAGGATGGATACCGTTTTTTAGCCAAAAGGGCTAGGTAATGTAAACTGTGGAGTGGACATATGGCCTTTGAGAGGTTTTCTCTCAGCATGACAGAGTGTTGGAAGAGTCATTTCCTCTAACTGATCCAGGATGAAGTACCACCAAAAGAGACTCAGACTCTAGCATCTGTTATTAAAATCTCTAAAAACCATCTACTGCAGTGGTGCAGCTGAGAACCATTTGTGGGTGTGCTACATTATTCTACTCTTTTTCCTATTATAGACAAAAAGTCTACATTTGCCTGCAACTGTGGCGTTTTTGTCACTTACCCTATTGTGCCTTTGAACAAGGAGCTTAACCTTGTATCCCACAATAAAAATTCAAGTATATAAATAAACCTTTTTTTAAAAAAAAAAAGTAAACTATACAGCTAAATCTTCCTCAATATGTAAACAGTAAACATCTATCAGCAAGTGGGGCTCTTCATTCTGAGAGGAGAAACCACCTTGGTTGCTTGTGCTTTAATGTTAAGAGGTGGTTTTTGGAAGTGTTGACAGGGGAACCCGATTCAGGTGCTGTTTTCAGTGTTCGAGACTCCGTTGAGTTGCTCCTAACCCTGCTGTTCACTGTGTGAGGAGAAGCTGTGGTGTGAAGTTTGTTTCCTCACCATCCCCATCCATGTCATCATCGCAGGCGTCCCCCTTGCCGTCGCCGTCCGTGTCCCGCTGGTCCGGGTTCACCACCATGCGGCAGTTGTCACAGGCGTCCCCGTGGCTGTCCTTGTCACTGTTGGCTTGATCCACGTTTGGCTTGAGCCAGCAGTTGTCCTGTGCAGGGGAGAGGTAGGAACCCGGGTTACAGCACACTGGGTTTGAAATCATTGCTAGCGGGGCAGCTACCTGGGTTGTACCTTTAATAAGTTGTGGGTGGCAGTGTAGCATAGTGATAAGGAGCAGGGCTTGTAACGAAAAGGTTGCTGGTTTGATTCCCTGTCAGGGGGTTGCTATATCCTTGGGCAACTTACTTAACCCACAGCTGCTTCAGTAAATATCCAGCTGTGTCAATGGATAGCATGTAAAAAAATCTGTGAAAGTCCCTCTGGACAAGAGCGTCTGCTAAATGACAGTGATGTAATGTAATACCTGCTCATTCAGAATGCCGTCCCCATCTGCGTCCTCATCACACGCGTCTCCTTTCCCATCCTTGTCCGCGTCTTCTTGCCCCGAATTCGGGACATAGATACAATTGTCCTGAAGGGGGATGGAAAGGTTAGTGCTCTGCGTCAAAAATTCTGAGATCGATCTTCCGTTACACAAGTTACTGATTGAATGCATTTCACACAGTGAAACCACACTTTGTCTGGTTACCCTTTTGCAGTTTGGATCTTTGCATTTGAGTTTCTCGTCGGGATACCCGTCGATGTCTGTGTCCTTGCCACACAGGTAGCCATTTCCTGCCCAGCCGATGCCGCACTGAAACATGGAGACACATTTTACTGAAGTGCCTTCCTACACAATGTGTGATGACAGTGGACAGCATAAAATCTGCTGTTGGGTTAGTTTCTGTTACAGACCTCTTGGTCTTCCAAGAAGATGTCAGTTCCACTCAAATCCAGGTACTTAAAATTCAGCTGAGCAACAAACATTTACTCTCCACGTTTGCCTGAATTAATAAACTGAGCATATGAAAGGGCAGCCTAGCTGCCTGTCCCAGCACAGAATTTAATTGCGTGAGTTGTCAGGCTTGAAGGATAAAATCAAGTAAAGGGGCTCCTGAAAGGGCTCAGCATACAGTAAGCAGGGACCCCCAGGGCAGCGCAATACTTTCTTTATGTGTGGTGCCTCGTTGCAGGCCCTGCGTTGTTGCAGCATGTTCCCTGAGCAGACCCTTACCACGCAGCTGATGCTGCCGTCCCTCTCCACCTTGCACTCCGCATTGACGTCACACGGGTTCAGAAGGCTGTTCCCGCAGCTCCTCTCTGGCTTGCAGCCCTTCACCTGGTCGCCCACGTAGCCCTCCTTGCAGCTGCCACAGTGATACGAGCCCTGGGGAGGTGACACAGTGTGAGAGAAAAACCCAGTCCACCCCTTGTAGTCTTCTAGACCCCAGAAACAATACCGGCTGGACCTTTGACTCTCTCAACCCACCTCTGGTAACCGTGCATCGAGGACAGCCATTAATTAGGCCTCTCAGCTTGATCTCACGCGCACAAACACATAGGAATGGATGTGCAGGCATGCATACAGGCATGCATCCCCCTTTATTTTTCTTGAATTTGGCAAATGGTATTCTCTGCTTGTCTCTGGTTGAACATGTTGTCATGAATCATCTGGATAAAGGGCGATTTTCTTACCACAGAGTTGTGACAGATAGAATTAGACGTGCAGCCTCCATTATCTGGTCTTTTGCACTCATCCACATCATTGCATGCCTGGAGAGAACATGGAGACGAGTGAAAAAAAAAAACTTAGACTCTCAAAGCAATCAAAAACAGCCAGAAATCCAAATAAAACACTTTGAGTGGAGTGGTATATTTCAGCATTTAAAATCCACAATCACATGAAATATAGTTCTTACCTTTACTTTTTATTAAATAAAGTGGCAACTATGCAAATGTATGTTTTATCTACTGCCAAACAACTCAAGCAAGTATTTCTTTCAATGAGATTTGAAAAGTCACTCAACTTAACAGAGAACCATTTCTTTCATTTGGTAAACCATCAACCATTGCAATGAAATGCTGAACATAATATGAAAAGGACTTGGTGCTGTACATACTGTTTGATGGATGGACACTCTAACATGCCACTCACTTACTTACCTGCTTGTGTGTCTGTGCGTAGGTGATGCCCACTCCCTCCAGGATCTGACCAGTGTAGCCAAGCGGGCAGGCTTCACACCGGAAACCAGGGGCCGTGTTGACGCACTGCACTCCGGGGAAGCAGGGGTTAAACTGACACTGAAAGCACAGAGCACCGGCGTGTCACCTCACAGACAACCAGAACAGATGCACAGAGTTCAGGGTGGAATTTTAATCCAAGGAGGATTCCAACTTCCCTGGGTCTCGACATCATAAATTTCAAAAGTTCCTGAACGGACTGTGTGGCATTGCCAAGACAAAGCTGTCTGAGCGCTTTGTATTGTATTACATTACATTACAGTGCTGTAGATGCCACACTCCTGGAAATCCATTTCAATCAACTTTGGACTGAAATCATACAAAATACATACTGTATTTACACAGATTATAAGATTCATTCAGAATTGATGATTATTCACACATCATTTCTTTAGGAGAAACTTATAGTGGCAGACAAGAGGTCCCCAGCATTATTCTTCAGCTTCAATCATCTTCACTTACCATTCACTTACATCACTCATCCCTAAATCACCATAAGTTACACTTTATTCTTTATTCTTGAGTGCTGTTTGAGGACAAGTAACACTGATAAATTAATCTAATTAACAAATCTAGCATATCTTCAACAGAAACACAGTCCTCTGTGTTAACATTAATTCCCAGTTGTTTGCAATAATCCAAATGAACATTAGTCCCTCCAGTACTGACACCTAATCAGTGTGTTTCTCAGGTGACAATTGAGTGATGGAGGGTAGACTTGAGAGCTGATCACAACATTTTTTTTTTTCCAATGAAAATGATCCATTGCCAAAATAAATTTGTCCTTCCACCTCATGGTTCCAGGCTACCTGTGTAGAAGAGAGGCCGCATTGGGCATATTTAGCCCACCTGAATTGTCTGCATTCAACATGCCTTCTCGTGAGATGTTATAATCTCATGGGGTCACTGTGTAACCCCTTAGCTTAAGAAAGTTACATGTTCTGTGTCAGGGTGCCTTGTTTAGCCAAGAGAGAACAGCACGCTAAAAATCTGCCTTCCAATGTCACAGTTGAAATAGTAATATTCCCGGCAAATTCGTTCACACACATGTGTACAACAAACTTGACCATAAATGCTTGAAAACAATTTATATGTTCCCATATTTCATTCAAGCACATACTTTATGTCAACATAAGTACAGAGTGAGCCACAAGTCATTATACATCTTTATATACAGTGGTATGTACAACTTCATTCTTGCCTTAAGATTTTGAACAAGTTGGAGAGTAATACAACGTGTCCGGTTTATGTCTGTAGCCACAAGATATCCTTTTTATGTCGTACTACTTCTTTAAATTTTATTTGTTTAGTCAATGTGTATAATAGCACTGTGACTTTTCAGTCACCCTGCATATGTGGCAAAAATGATGTTTTCAACAGTTCTGTAACTGAGATATAATCTATAATATATGCCATTTGCCAAAAATAATCAAGTCTTTAAACACATACAGTACATAAGCATCATGGTCTAAATTTTCTGAGAACACTTTCTAATTTATCATGCAAAGTATTTCAGTTTATTTTAAATGGGATCATGTTATGTCAACAAACAGCACAAGCCCTGGCATCACAGGATTCATTCAGTGCCCTGACATTCACTAAATGCTGTGGAACTGTCCTGAAAGAGAGGCTGGAAATTAGCTCATAATCAGACGCAGAGTCTGATTGGACCAAGGACGTTACCTCATCCACGTCATCACAGCTGAAGCCATCACCAGTGTACCCATCGGGACAGGGTCCACATTCGACCCCGTCTGCTGTCTCGAAGCACATGTCATCTCGGAAACACACTCCAGGGCCACACCTCGGCTTGACAATCTCTGTGCCGCCCAGTCCTTTGAATACACCAAAATGGTCACACTTTAGGTGTATATCACAAAACTATCATTTCTATGATTAATACGTTAATAAAGATATTACTCAGTTTAGCAAATAATAAATATTTGTAGTAAACACAATGCCCAAGAAAGAGAGAAACCCTATGACATAAAACACATATTGCCCTGTGGAAGGTATCCTGTCACAGATATGGATTAAGTGGTCATGTCAGTGGTGTCATACCCAACATCATAGTCACACACTGTTGTTCCAGGGTGTAAGTACATACTCTCTGCTGGTAAATATCTATGAGGTTATAATTAACATGGCCATCTATTTCAAATATATTTAAAATATATTTAATTCACATCAGTGTTACATTGTTTGAATTAATTGCATAATTATTGAACTGTTTACAAGATAAGCATGACTGACTGGAAAAAATACAGCTAAAATAAAAAAGAACATTGGTTTAAAATGAACAACATAATATAATATACTATATGATAATATGTAATGTATATTTTAATTTAAAAACAAAATTATAATAAAATGTTAAAATCAATAACTGTATCTTACCACAGGCTTGACATTCTGAAATGGTATTTCTCAGGAAAGAAGTCTCTTTGACCTTTAACCAAAACAACACAAGGCATTTACAGATCAAGACCTGAATAAGATTAAAGTCTGCAAGAAATGAGATTACTGAATTCAAATAAAAGGGCTACCTGTTGGGTGAGGACATCTTTCAGTTCTGCAATGACCTTGGTGAGCTCAAGCATTTGATTGGACAGCTGCTTTGTATTGACACCTGTATGGAAATGTCCCATTAGCCAGAATAGGTCTCCCACATCACAGACAATATGAATCTGTTCCTTATCAAGGGAAATAATTTCCGATCAAGGGAAATGAAAAGAATGCACTAGCCTCAAGATTAAGTTTCAAGTCATTTTACTCTTCTAAATTATTTTACGCAAAACACACAACAATGCTGGCAAACCTCAGGTAAAAGTGATCAGGGAACCATATAAAGCATACGTAACCATATGCAACAACCATATATCCATCCAAATCTCTGGCTGCATATTAGGCAAAATATGGTAAAAGTTTTATGTTTTAGAAAGCCTTACCCAAAGCTTGCACTGAGTCACTCTGCTGAAAATAACAGTCTTGCAACGAAGCAACGTTTTCAAATGAATCACCAATTACCAGCTTCAGTTCTTCCAGCTCATCCTGCCAAAACAAGTAAAGGACATATGACTGGTAGAAATATGGATCCTGGAGGCACCATCAATCCAAAGTGTGAAAAGTACACTAATGACTTTCTGTTCCATAATGGCAGCCATGGGGATCTCAATAGAGACAGATCCATTTTGCCTGGATTTACTACTGCTCCTGACTACAGATAAATTATTGTCTCAAATCTCCACATGTTAGTAAGTACTAATAATTCAATACAATTTGCACAACATATGGAAGGTATAAGAATGATATATCGCTTCTCAGAAAATATTGGCTTTTTGGCGAAAATGCAGTTCCTTTGGGGCACAGATTTTGAGTTAATGTAGTGAACAATGATTAAACTGTAATGATTGATGTCTGGATGAATCCATTACTCTGTCCACATTAAGGAGCTCGTTCGGACCTCACGGCCGTGACACCCACCTGCGTTTTCGTCTGCATGGCCTTGAGCTCCACCAAGGGAGGTCCAGTGGGCAGGCCTCGGAAGGCAGCGGGCAGGTCCGCGAGGGTCTCCACGAGCCGGCAGTCCACGTAGAGCTCCACGCCGGCGGGGCCGTGCTGCAGGCCCTTCAGCCGGAACATGACGGTGTGCCGACGCCCGTCCGCCAGCTGCACGTTGCTGAAGGTGACGGTGCTCATCCGCCCGTCGCTCCTCAGGTACCGCAGGGTCGCTGTCCCAAAGAAAGGGGGCTCCGTTAGTTAGTTATCTCCTGTCAGAGGGGTACCGTCTTAAAAATGACTGTCACTACAGACCACCCCGGAACTACCTTTTTTGTGTTAGAGTTCAGACTCTGGCCACCTTAGTGCATGCACCTGTAGTAGAGCTGCTGTGAGTGGACATGAGACACCATGTGTAGAGACCACTGTAGAGCCATAACAAGAGTGCGAATAGTTCCTCTAATTGAGGACCATGGTCTTTTACTAATCAAGCTAATCAAACCTCTTACTCTGAGCAGCAGACAGCAGGGGCCAAGGTTCAAAATCAAGAGTAGCCCCCTTTTGCACAGTTTCTAAGTAATTCCTCATATACTTACCTTAAAGTGAGAAATTAACCTTTTTTATTATGATTGGAAGACAGATCAAAATTTTATGGGTGAATTGAACAGAGGTTGACTTCATGAGTAACTGTAACAGTAACATTGACACCTACATTGATTACCCCGGCAGACAGATTGCTGTTGTGGATGGTAGTAGATCACAGCACTAGGTGAAAGAACGGTACACCTACCTCTGTTGAGCTTTCCCAGCACTGTGAACTCAAAATATTTGCCATTGTCCCTTGGATTATAAAGGCCAAACACAGTGGTGCCAGTCTTGGGCTGGAGTTTGAACGATGTGAGAATAAAAGCTTCATTCACAGACTGGGCCTTGAGTCCTCCCTGTAGCAGGTCTGGCAAACATTCCGGTGATGCAAGGAGATCGTAGACTGCAAGGCAAAAGGTCCAGTGAGCACCAGTTCAAGCAAAGTTATCCAAAGATAAGTTAGTCTGGAGGACAAAGTAGGCAGCTTTCATATTGGAAGGGGTTACCTGGGTTTATCTGATTCTAAACCACTTTAATAACTGGACAATTACTGGATCTCACTAAACTCAAATGACATAATTATTACTTGAAAAACCTGAGAACTGAGAGAGAGATATCTGTGAGACTACAGGAAATGGTTGCCTATTCATGTCTCCACAAAAACTTGCTGACTTTGTGAGTGATTCCTTTAAATTCACTCCAGTTCAAGAATATTAGCTATATATCAATATATGTATATGATGAATAAAAGGAACATGGAAAACAATAGTTATAAATATTGTACATTAGTCTGAAAAAGTATACAAAACAAGAGGATGTAACTGAAATTATCCGTCAAATATTTTTATACTGATATGCACAGCTGACCATCATGAGCACACTTGAAAAACAGGGAAGGTACTCTGCAGTAAATTGGTAGCAAATGCTTCAGGAATTTGCCCTCTGCTGCCAGCTTTATAGTATCTGATCTCTTCCTTTGAATGAGAGGGAAGCATTTTTGCTGTCATGATAAACTCGCAGAGTCTCCCAGCATTGCTCCTTCGGCCCACAATTGTTCCAGCGTGCATGAGAGTGGTATAGAGTGATGGTCTGAATGCTTGCAGTCAAACGTGACCAGGCCTTCAAACAAAGTGCCTCTGTCAAGCTTCCACGCATTCCGTCTTACCTTTCCGAGCACTGAAGGGCAATTTGTTTAAGGTTTTACCGTGGCAATTGTTCCAGCATGCCCGGATGTCGCGTGGAGGGATGCTACTCCAACAGATAGGGCACTGTTTGACAAAACGTGACTTGGCCCAAACACAAGTTCTCTCCCAAAAACACTGTATACACAATCACGCACCCGAAGCTTTGTTTAATTGTCTGGCTTTGACTGTGGTCAGGCAAGCCTGGGTCATTTGCTTTGCTTCTTAAGTCATTACTTGGAAATGTCTCCTTACACCCCCCTCCCCAACAAGATCCCTTTGTTTTGCCTTTTGATGTAGAGAGATGCATAGTTTGTCCAACAAGGAGTATATAACAAGAAATGTACATTGAAAACCTCACATCTAAAGAGACATTTTGGGTCTTTAAAGAGAAATAAAACTCTTAAAATCATGTCCATTTAGCTCACAGAGGAAAAGAAATTGGGGGTCACTCTGGTTTGTTCTGTGATAACATCTGAAACTGGATGATATTCCACTATAAAACTAAAACACTTCATCAGTATGTGCCAGTGCTTACAGTATGTCTGAAGCTCATAACAACAGATGCTGCACCTCAAGCCAATCACCACAGAAAATACCAGCAAAATATACAGAATGGTGATTTATTATCAACAAGGGAAACCAAATAAAAGGCTTGTTCCGATGCTTAACTTGCCGTGCACTCTGTCTGAAAGAAATAGTGGGTGTTTGTTTAGTGTGGAGGCTGCATTATAGCATGCAAGCCACCACAGATTGCTTCCAAGTGTGGGATTTTGCAGTGGCGTTTGAAGAAATCAAACCCAGGTGAAACACAGCGCCAGAGGGGCCACTAAAGTCATGGAAACGATCTGCATGTGCTTTGCCACATGAACTGTAAAAAAACACTCAGATCTGAATGAATCAGTACACCACAGCCCCTAACAATCTATAAATACAGAGTGATAACATTGGTCAAATACGCAGGCATATGTATTCATCTTAGCCAATGTGAGTATGCCATTAGTAAAAGAATCCTTTATTTTTTCATTTATGTTGGATCCAGTACAATTCTTTTCAATATTATCAATCACTGTGTCTGTTATAGCCATCACACACTTTTCTGCTGATGTACTGTAAAAGCAACCTGTGAGACTGAGATGGAGAGGGAACTGAACCAAATGCCAGTGGTAAATCATTTCTTCTGGAGTAAGCACACTTCAGATTGAACCCAACTCCATTTTTATACAAAGAGGCTTGTGTCAGGTCACATAAAAAATTGTGTGCAGGGTTATGATACAGACAGATTCTGGTTTTACACGGCTATACACCATTTTATCAATTCTAATCATGTTATGGCTGAACATGGATTTTGCCTTGAAATATCACATTTTAAGGAAATTCAACCTATTTCATGAATTAAACTGTGACTGTTAAAATAAGGTGAGTGTATGGTAGAATACAATATGTGTGTAAAGCCAATCACAGTTAAAGAATTTACAAGAGAGCGGCAAATTTGCAATTACTCACCTGAGTTCTCTCCTTGTAGACTTAAATGCAACTGTGACAGCACTTGCAAGAGGAAGAGCAGCCTTGTCCAAGGACCCATTGTCTTAACTTTCACTCTTATAGCAACTCTTATAGTCCAAGTATCAGTGCTCCTCTGTGGCACAGCTGTAGTGAATTAAATGCTCCCGGTGTCTGACTGGCTTATAAAAGGCAAGAGCCTAGACGGTCATAGCTTCAGAGTGAGGTGTCTCCTGGGGCGTCTGGGTACCGGACGGTTCAGTTTCCTTGTGAATGAGACCCGGAGTGGTGACGGAGAGAGGGTTTAAGCCATACGGATGGCCTCACACCGAGAAGGTGTGACCAAGCACTGCCAGCCCATTGGCTCCTGGGAGCCATGTGTGGGATCCTACACTTTTTTTCATGTCTTTCCTCTTTCCTTTTGATTGTATAAACCCTGTGAACTGCATATCCACAGCTTGTTCAGTTTTACAGTTACACATAAATCTTTTAATGGCCGACCTATTATGCAGTGTATCATTTTTTTGTATCTTGATATCCAACAGAGTATTCCGGTAGCATTGAGGTCTATGTATTCTGTGTTTAAAAGTAGGTGGCTCAGCACAAATCCTGTAGATTATATTTTACCTTCAAGAGAATGTTAGAATCAGAGAACAATCCATGTGTTGAATATTTCTCTGTTACCATTGCCACTCTTTTGCAAATCCACTGTCCAAAATCAAAAACACTCTTCCACACTACTTGTGACCCAGGCTCCCTTGGGAGATGAGGCTATTAGCTGTGTTTAGACATCTTATTTATCATGCATATAGTAACTTGTGGAAGTCTGATTCCACAAGGAATGTCTGTATAAATAAAAGCACTGGAAAAACAAACATTTATCCAGCCTGTAACTGGATAGAGCAATGAACAATAGGGCCATCAAGGATTTTTTAAATTGCTTTAATCAACTCCCTGTGTAGCTGAAGTGGCAGTACCAGTTCCTGCATTTCAAACTAAGTTAAAACGAACATTTCAGAGGTTTCAGAATGACATTCAGGACTTGCCAAGATTGTTGCGGTGTCAGTCTTGTACATAAATAAGTCAAAGGTAAATGTCTGTTACACATTATTGTGAAGCTTTTGAGGCATTGAATTTGGGCATCATTTTGCTAGTGTGCTTGTGGTAATGTCCAAGAATACATTATGGAACATAATAATTAAGAGTGTGTTTATTATGAAGAAGATGTAATACAAAAGTTGACTGGAGTCAATCTGTATCTAGACGTTATGCTGAAGCCATATAATACAATATAGTAATATAATATAGTTTTCAGAATAAACAGGTTATATTAATGTTATACCATGTCTTTGTCAGGCTACACTATGTTACATTCCAGGGACTATAATACAAGAATGACAAATAAGCTCTCAAAAAAGCACAAAGAAGTGCAACAAGACCATTTCCAGGTAAGAAAAATCCAAGTTATCACAAGGTGTTTAAGTTACCATAATTTGATTTCAATGGCACATAAATGCCCCACAGCTGGAAATCACTGCAAGAAAATTATCAAATGAAATGAAATCAGATCAAATCAAAGTAATTTGTTATAGTGATTTTTTAGAAGTCAGATCGTCATAAAGTTCTTTACAAAGAACATAATGGATTTTCCAGACAGAATCCAAAAAAAAACAAAACAGAAAAAGCCCAGGGCAATTAGGAAAGATATTCCCTGGCCCCAAGAAAAGGTGGACTAAAGACTCCTGGACAATAGTGGAAATGTTAACATAGTGATAACATGTAAAAGGCATCAGTAAAACAAAACAGGTCCATTTTCTGGCCTTTGAGGTGGACAGGAGATGGCATGGTGGCCTTGGGCAGGCTATTAGTGGGGATCCTCCATTTGACAGTAGTGATGGGCCAGTAATCTTGTTCTTTGTGGCAGGTAGATCAGAAAGCGGAGGTGCTGTAGAAGCAATCTGAAACTGCTGTCATTGTGGATGTTTATAGTGTTCAAAGCCAGGCTCATCATACTCTGGATTATTGGCAGAATGATGAGCCTAGATGAACAGAATGGCCTGTTCTTGTCATCAGTCTCTGTATGCTCGTATGTCCAATACTCCAAATACCTGGTTCTCAAATAACTCCCTTTTCAGTGCTGTTCTTGGAAAAGTGACGTGTTGAACATTCTGTCTGGAAGTCAGAGGAAAATAGGTTTCTGGGAAAGTACTGTGACAAATCACATAAAACCTTATGGAATCTTCATGGGAATAACAAATTCAGAGGAAGTGATGCAATGAATGGGACATGGGGAGCATTCCCAAACAAAGACGCTCCTGGCTACATCTGTGCTTACAATTTAGGAATCTTCTTGAATTCTTTTACAGGCACTGCGAGCTACCTGTTTGTTCAGAGTGGTTCTGTCAACCTTGTTCTTTTATATGCCGTGCTATGTGACTGGATCATGGAGACCTGATGAGTCGCGGGGTGAGTGCGAGTGGACAGTCAGACAGAGAAACTGTATGACTAACCCACTCCTACTGCAGTGGACTGAAGCCGATTTGCTCTGCTGCTTCAGTCTCCTGGTCACTGGTGGCTGACGTCATGGCTAGGATGGAACCTGGGCCATAGGATCCTGGGCCTGCACTTGAGACAAACACGTTTCCATCTGAGCAGCTCCGGAGTGCTCACAGGACATGTGAACATGCTTATCTTATTTACTGTAACCCCTTTAAACTATGAATAATATGTGTTAAATTGCCTACAGCTGTCATATGAAACAATATTTTATTTCATTATTATATTTATTTATGTTATTTAAGGACTTTAAGCAAATGAAGAGTTTTACTAAATCAATTGTGAAGCAAAGAGACAGCCAGTGCTGAGATGCCAGTACTGGGGGCAGTATGAGCTGCCATGATTTAACTTTACTCTGGCAGTGTGGAAAACATAGGTAAAAGCATTAACCTAACTGTATTTAAACAAAAATAAAATAACATTGTTGCTTACAAAAACACAGAATTCAACATTTCAGTTTTAAAAGAATTATTTCATGGCAATCCATACTGGGGTATAGCCATATTTCATGTGTGTTTTAAATAAATTTCTCTTGGCAACTGCAACATGGGAAATGTACACCCAGGCACTTCATAAAACATTTCAGATTCAAAAAAATCTTTTTTTAAACATTTTCAACATTTTGAACTTTCAGACCATGGAAACGAAGAACCGGATATTTTATTTTGATAGTCCGGCCCAAATGTTATCCAAAGCATAACAGACATTACCAAGACAAAGATCTCCTCTGAGTCAGTGAGCCGGGGAAATACATGCTATTGAACAGGCTGTCTGGAACAGAACTGGCACAGTAGCTGTGTGATGTTAAATGTCATGGAGGTGCCAATGACAACATACAAGCTACAAGCTGCTGCCGCCAGGGCTTGCCATGTGTTCCAGTTCACCTCCTCATGAAAAACACTAATAATCCCCTCAAATTTGAATCATCATCAAAATGGTTTATAGGAATGCCAGATGGCGTAAGTATATATTTTATTGGTCTGAGAAGGAGGTAACAGCACTTAACCATTATTGCTGAGGGTTTACAATCTTTTGTTAAATTGATTGCAGAATAGCTAACCATAAACAGCTAAACGGCCAACAGCTCAATGCACACTTATCCCTCTAAAAGCCATGCAAAGTATGCATTCAGACAAAGCTATTATCAGTTGCTGAGTGCGTTCATCCCTTTGGCAGGTGTATGTATATGATTATCAAATTGTCTGTATCGATTGGAGACAGAGCCTGTACAGGTCCTGAGCAGATCCACTGACGTTTGCTGTCCGGATGGGCTGGGAGCTAATGGACAGCATGAGATGTTCTTTCCTGTGAGTGAAACAACACATGTATGATGTGATAATTTCACGCTTTACATCTAACCTATATGACTGGAAGAAGTGTACAGCACAAAATACAGTTTTAGTACCATTTGGACTCACAGTACAACTGTCATCATGTTCACTTCACAAAGTACTTTTAGGGGACTTAGAGGAGACTTGTTGGGGGATATCAGGAAAACTCTGTAAGTGACCCTAAGTGTTTTTTTTAATCTGAGCAGCTGGTAAAGCATTCTCCTATCTATAGAGGACAGATAGAGATTCCTGGTTACGGGGTGATCTCACAACGAGGTTCTTGCAGACCACATGATCTCACTGTTCTGGAGTTCTGCGGAAATCACTGGGCTACTAGTGATGTGGTTGATGAGATCATCCAAACCCCAGGATACGCTCACTGCTATTATTAGTTGTTGACTAATGTTGTTCACTCAGGGGTTGACTGAGAAAGGGTCTCCTGACGCAGTGATATGAACTTTATGTACCTCTTGTTTTTGACATGATGTCATTTATGGTCTGCCAATAATGATACCTACAGTCTGCATATGACCAATAGGAGGATCTATGCTCCTGTGACCTTAAGAAGTTTGTCTACACCGCTCCAAATTATGCATGAGGGAGACCCGAATGAGGCAGGGACCAACATACAAAAACCCAACAAAGTATATGGTTCACAAAATTTGGGTTAAGATATCAAGTGCAGATATCAATGGTCATGGACAGTAGCACCAGATGGAGGCACTCCATTTAGTGTATCACTTGAGAGATACTGATTCAGGGGACTCAAAATTTAGATTAATGCAATTATTATCATTAAGACGAATACAGGAATTGCAACAAAAAACCAAAAAGACAAAAACAAAGGGCCTAGAACCCCAGATATATACCTAGCATGGAAACAGAGACCAATCAGCCCTAAAGTAATTCTGAGGTTCTATAGGACACAGGGCCAAGCAGTAGAAGCTGTCATGCCACACTACACTGGCATGAAAGATAACAGAATGAGATATGCTGGAACTGAATGTGGAAGCTGGCTGTGCCCTAGCATACCATGTAATAGTTTTTCACGCTGATGTCAGCAGGTCCTCAAACATGCTGAAAAGTGTTATCACATGCACAGCAATACTCACCTCCTTGTAATTATACTCCTAGATAAGTCAGTTGACAACCCCCGCGTATAACAGAGTACCTTATGGCTTACAGTGATAAAGTAATAATAATAGTAAGAATGCTATATCTTAAGCTGTAAGAAATCATTTTGGTACATCTTTGCCTGAGCTTGCAGCTACCTGCATGGTCCTAAGGTCCTATTTATTACATAAAGATCATTTGATGGATTCGTTATTTAAAACTCTAATGATTATCTTTGGTATTTTGTTGCTATTGCATCATGTGGTTTTATGTGGTGTCTAAATTATCAAACTGTCTGTGCTCTGTCGGTAATGTTTCAGTATATTCCATGGAAGGGCAAGCTTGGACAGAGACATCTGTTCGTGTTGACGTTCACAGAGTTTCACCACAAAGTTGGTATCAGGCTTTTTATGTCGTAATGTGCTGTTTTCAAAGAAGTCAGTTAAGAAGAGTAATATTCTTTAAAACTTTTAAATTAAGTAACCACCATTACCAATGCCCAGTCTGGTGGAGGACGGCCTAAAGTAAAATTACAGCGTTCACATTGAACCTCTGTCATTATATCTGCTATGAAGCCAAATGGTCCCTGCTTCAGCTGCCCCACAGATCGAAGCTATCTCTGTTTTTTTTTCAGGAAATGCATGAGCACAGCTCTAGATTTTGATGTGAGTGTGTGTGTGTGTGTGTGTGTGTGTGTGTGTGTGTGTGTGTGTGTGTGTGTGTGTGTGTGTGTGTGTGTGTGTGTGTGTGTATTGGGGAGGGTTGACTCTCTAGATTAGCATGTACTAAAACAACTGACAAACAGTTACGGGCAACAGCATTACTTCATCCTCACATGTTTACTTAGCAATAAAAATTCTGTCTGCACGGTTAGGTATCTGTTACCTCCAGCCCACTAGAAATATTATACCTAACTCTCATTCTCCTGTTATTTCCCCTGTAGAATCGATTAAAGTGATACTGTCTGATTGCACAAAGTACAGTATATGTTTTCCTCAGAAGAGTAGAACTGTGGGTACTAAGGTATTTTGAGTAGGAGTGCATTTGAAGAGAGGAGTCTTTTGTTCAACAATGAGTTGTGCTTTTATTCGGATGATTAGCCTGCAGGAGCAGATGGAGGTTCCCCTCTACAAATCTGTAAAAAAAAAGTTAATGGCCTTAACATGTCTTCCCTTTATCCTCCCTCAGAGCAGTAGGCACAGATAAACTGAAGGCTTTCCTCTGGGGCTGTACTGTCCCTCTCTAAAAAGCACACTTCCTCAGTGGTCACCTCCCACGGCTCAGCAAACTGTGCCACTGCTGTGAGACCTACTTGGTACAGTGTTTTTGGTAAAGGCTGTGGGAGCACACATTCAATGTGAATGAACCTCTTGAATCTTCAAGAAAACAAAAGCACAAAAGCATACTGTCTTTTCTGATTATTAATCATTTTTACCACAGGGAAAATTCAGTCATACCCAACCATTTCCATTACTTTTCTGAATTATGAAATGAAATCATACACACACAAAAATCCTACAAGCAAAGCAAACCATGGCTTTGTAGGTGTCCTGGAACCACTTTGTGGCCTACTGCTAATTGCCATTAAAAGGAAATGTTTATATGACTCAGCTCAATAAAACACAAATGTTTGATTGATGTAATGCTGTATTGTAGTGTGGTTTTGTATGAGAGTATGTCTTCTGCAATAAACCAAAATGACCTTTAATAATATGACTAAGAAAAGTGTGTTTACAACAGTATTGTGTGCCACTAAAATGATTTTAACATTCACTTGAACTATTGAAAAATGAAATATTAAGGATTAACAATATAGTGGACATCACATTTAGTGATACCCTTCCCATGCCTAACATGTGAGTAACCTGTGGAACAAATTAACCTGACTCAGTTGAAATTCCAGGTACACATGTGTTCAATTGAACCAGCCTGAAACATTAAATACCATGCGATATGTTGATTAAAACAATGTTGGAGTGAATTCCCATGTATGGCAAAGTCTTACACACAGCGGCTCTGTTAAATGCAGCATATGTTGCCCTGTTGGTATTGGTACTGTACATTTCCACAGTAAGAAGTTTATGGTGTTTGTACCACCCCCTGCATCTGCAGATGATGGCCACATTTTCATCAGCTCCCTTTGTCCCTGTTCAAATCTGTGATCAAACAAATCATGCCTGTCTTTACAACAATAGCACCAACAACAATGCAACATTTATTTAATATAGCACATTTTAGAAGGTTTTCACAAAATACTGTATGGAGATTGTCAGAGGGAATCAAAAAAACAGTACAAAACCCAGCTTGGGAAAAACTGAAAATCATTCCCTAACTTGTAACAAAGAGGCACCTCCTGGACAATATTTCAAAAATGTTAAAAATTAGCCTTAATCACCTAAATACATTGTACATTATTGTTCTTCACTACCTACTGCTTCTCAGTAAGGACCCTCACCAAAGATCCCCTTCACAGGCTACACAGTAAAGCACATATAATTCATCTAGTTTCCCGCACAGCACTAAAGCATTCTGAATCACTCAAATTTGACACCTACTACACATTAATGGTTATTCAGTTAAAGCCAAACAGCCTCCTGAAAACGATATCACACTTACTTATCTCAGCTCATAAAGATCTGTTTTTCCAAGAGATTATGCCAATGTGGATTTATATCCCACTTTCTCAGTCAAGGAGAAGGGTAGGGTGAAAAGCAGAAACAATAAATAAACGGGCAGGGGTTACACTTTTGACAGTGCAAACTTGTATTTATAGTCATGACTGAAGGATATTATTCAGTCACGCTTAATTCATCGTAACCATGTTTGATGCAACTGAAATAACTACACTGTTTATTTGTGTTGTGTTATTTTTTAAGTGTTGATCTAACTTACGAAGGGCCTGATATGGACAGAAATGTGATATGTAACTTTTGGGCCACCAAGGCTAAATGATTGAGCAGGTGGCTATATGCACTCGTCAGAATATTATGTCAGACAATTTATGGCTTTTCTGTGGTGTGACCAAGTCCACATCATTGGCAAAAACTGTATCAGAAAGGTATATTGAGTTCAAGTTCAAATTAGAAACTTTAAAATTTGTTTTTAATAATTACATATTGAGCATTTAAGAACCATGTGGCAAAATACATTGAACAAAGCATTTTTATTTATGTCCTTTTGCATTCCTTACTATAAAATTGCATGAATGGACTCTGTGGTACACAGTATTACAGTATATTTGTTTGACTTTAGAGGAAGCTAGATTATGTAATGAGAGTGTCTTTACTTTGACTTGGTAAAAGAATTGACTACAGTTTCTTGCTAATAGTTCTTGGGATATTCAGGACAGTAAGGGAGTGGTAATGTTATAGAGTTGCATGCTTTCAGAATTTCAAGAAGCACTTTATAAAATTATGGAGAGTACAGAATGACAGTTTTTGAGGGAGACAATTCATTAAACTCTAAACATGGATCCATGTCATTTGAGATCTCAGTGGCATAATTTGCCATGGACATTTCAGCCATGTATTTCACAGTCACACAGCATGGATCTGACACCCTGGCTGCTTTGCACTTAATCATTATTCCAGCAGTGTACATATGATAGTCTAACACGTAATTCACCCCCACATAGGTCAGACCAGTGAAATTTATAACATTCATTGTCCATCTGGAAAGGATCAAGAAGAATAAAGCTAGCACACAACTTTTGGTCAGTGGATCTTAGGGTAGATGTTGGCTTTCACCTCTGACATAGAGTATTAATTGCTTATGAAGGATTAACTTTGAAACTACAAAAATGAAAGATGAAGGTACTGCTGAAAGGCAGTTTTTGTCAATATAAAGCCCACAACATCATATTCATAAAGTTTCACAGTAATTTTCATGGATGTCTTCTCATTTCTCTGACAAAGTTATGGAAGCAGTGGGAATTTCACCCACTGACTAATGACAAAATATGAGTAATGAGTTCATTGAGCTGTATCAATCAAAATAATACAATTAGAGTTTATATGGTAAAAGATAATTTAAGAACATGCATCCACATATTAAACAGAATGAGAGATGAATTTAAATGGGTGTTTGTAAAGACAATAAAGACATAAAGATTTTAACAGAGAAAGATGTTACTTTATGTGAAGTGCCAAAACAAAGATATGGACATACAGAGCAAAGAGGATTAGAGCTGTTAGCTCAGGTACTGTTATATTAATGTCATAAGTAAAATATGGAAAATGGCATAGTTAAAGCTTAATTAAAACTACACAACCAATATTTTAATTGGTACAACACATTTGATCTTAAGCAAAATGAGAACAACAAACAAAATATCCTTTTATTTTACTCAAAATGTTCAAACCAGAAACACTGACATTTTATATAGATTTTCTGTTTCTAACCCCTTCACACTGTTCAGAAAACATCATTACACATTTCTTCTGTCAGAGAAAGATTTGGTCATGTCCATACAATAATCAAACAGCACAAATACATTATCCATATACTCTGTACTTTTTTGTAAACATTACCCAATATGAATTATAGACCTGACAATGCTAGGAGTCACTGATTAATGGATTTGTGTTAATAATGTGGTCCCTGGCACAACAGGGTAAAACACGAATCTCTTCCCTCATCTTTGAAAGTATTTGTCCTGCTCAAAAAGCTGCATCCCTTCAGCTGTGATTTACTAAATGAAACAGTAGACAAATACAGCTGTGTCCAGCTGTTTTTGTTAATGTACTGTTAAGTACATAGTCTGGTTTAGGCTTGGTTTAATGCCATCACGTGACTAAATCAATCTCTAGCACATGATCTGATGAAACAATACCACAGAGGAAATGCTCTCATGTTGAGCTAGTGATGGAATCCCTGTAATTATTCCCTGCCCTCTATTCAGTTATCACCAGCTTGCTTTGTGGTAGTGATTACAGAGTGTTGTTTTACCATGTGTTCATTCAAAGCTATGATACCACTCGTCTGAGATCAGGCGTGCATACTAATTGACCCCCCAATCCCCAAAAAACACAGACACAGACACACACACATACACACACACACAAGAATCTTCCCACACCCGATTCAGAAGCTGTGAGTATGAATACATTTGGTACGCAGTTCTTCCCTCTCCCTTAAGGAGTTTTCATTCATAAGGCCTTTATTCATGCATCTCCATTCCCCTTCCCAGCACATGGGATCGCCACAGGCCCCGTGTGTATCCTCTGATTACCTCTCGTTGTGTTTGGATCTCACACAAGATTGGTCAAAATCCAGAAAGAAAACAATGACGTTTTAGGGATTGTAAAAAAATCCTAATATTTTGATATGATCTAAAATGGCTCCCTCCCCATTAATTACTCACTGAAAGCTTTTACAAGGAATTTGAACAAATGCCCAGATAGTTTTCTTTGCTTTGTTTCTTTCTTTGCAGACAGTCTCTGTTTGCAAAATGGAGACATGTCAATAGGATGGGTGAGGTGGATGGTGCTGTGATGTGATCTTACCAGCTACAAATGGGGGTACAGGGGGTCTTAACAAATGGAGGGCGGAGGAGGTAATTTGACCTTATTGGGCTTTATTTTAATATTATTAATGTCTTGGTAGTAAATTACTGTACATAATTTCATTGATCATTCTGTCCAAAACTGTCACCCGTGGAGAGATTTGTGGGCACCATGGAACATCATGCTCTGAAAACCGAGGAGACTCCCAGATGTGTTGGGATTTTGGACTGTCTGGCAAGCCTAGCAGAGCCACCATGCACCACTACTGTCACATAACCTGAGAGCATAGCTCAGAGTGCACAGTGCACTTCCTTGCCAAAACTGAGCACTACTGCCTCTGGTGGGGACAGGTTGCGTGCTGCAGAGATGCCACATGGAAGCCATTACAAAGCTACTTTGTCATCCGATACACGTAGGACCATGTTTGCACACGGTGGTTTGGAATGATGGAAAAAATTGCAGGCAAAACAAATGGATCTAGTTCTCCTTCCTTTCAAAAAAGGATGTTCCATTTAAAATAGAAATTGTACACTAAAGGGAGGAAACATTTAATGGATCTCTGAGCCAGATCCATAAAATGCCACCTCCCCTTGTGTTTATGACAGAGGATGACATATTTCACCTTAAGCAGGCCCTATGCACTCTTACTGTTGAGTCAGACCATGTTAAGCTTGCCATCCTGTTAAATAGACCTTACACACAAAGCCCCAGTTCTCTGGGTGAACATGTATACCATGCCAATAGTATGATGTAATGACTTGAGGGTCTTACAGAATCCTGTATATGAACCATTCACTAACTCATTGCAAACAAACATTTACTGTATATGTTTGTCCTCCTAATCAACACTGTGATTGGACCCTGTCTGAGAGACTGACCGTCTTACCCAATCAAGCCGATTGTTCTTGGTAACAGGCAGTGAGGTTCTCAGAAGATTTTTAAACATATGGAAAAATGAACTTGGGTGTAATCTTGTAAGCATGCAGAATGTTAAGTTGCAGATGATATGCCTGTTTAAATGCATTCCTAGGGTCGACTTGAGCTGTTTGAAACCGAAACCTCCATTTCCTGCCCTGTCTGCACTGCAGGAAAATGGTAATGTTTTTCACAGGGAGGCAGGCCTCCGTTTTTTAAAACACAATGCAGGAAATTTAACAGATTACGGTGGTGCTTGCTATTCTCCGCATGTCTCTGCATTCTCCTCACACAGTGTCCCCTGCCTCTCAGTTGAAAAGGCAGAAGAACACATTCTGAATTAATTTTTCTGGGTCGGAAAACACTGGTCACATTTTTTATCTAACCTTTTAAGGTCTGATTTGAAAATTTTAAATGCATGTTTTGTGGCAAGGTTGATCTACATCAGCAATGGATTGCAAATGATCACTAATTTGCAACTTTCCACAATTAATATTCCTATATTGTAGTCTGTCACACCCACACTCATTCCATCTTCTGTGATGGCATTTTATGGCACCTTTTTGGGTCTTGATACGAGAACCAGGGTGCTCTGGGTAGTTACAAGTTAGGTTCACACCCTGGCTAGAAACACCAATAAGCTTGGACCTGCAAAGGAAGGAAGAAGAAAGGGCTCCAGGTTTTGATTACATCACTTCTGCTGATGTTTTTGTTCTAATGGAAACTCTACAGACTCCTCTGTGTAAGTCAAGAAGTCAAGGTTTTTTATAACACAGATATGTTGTGATGAAATATTGTAATGAAAATCCATTATACCTTTTCACTGTGGCAAAACTATGTTTCCTTTTTGGAAAAAAATGGGGAGTTGAAAATCATTTTGATCTTCATCACCACATAACATTTTTATTTACTGATCTTACCTCATCAGGTTTATTCCTGTCATGCCTGATGTACACTCTTGCTCAATCTGGTCTGACACGGAAGTACACGAGAAAAACAAATCTTATTTTGATGGGTAAAAAAGATGAACTGAGATTTCTTTAGAATTCCCCAACCAAGCAACCTAAAAGTTTAACTCTAGACAGACATTACCTTTGTGAAATAACTGTGTCCTACAGTACTTTTTTCCAAAAGCAACAATGGAAGAAGAGATGAAAGAAACAGCTGTACACAGAGCTCCATGCATGACCATCCTGGCTGCAACACAAAGGACAAGCCTTGGCACTGATGGTAATGAGTCATACAGTATATACTTCCAATGTCAAAACATAACTTCACAAATAAGTGTTTCCATCAACAAAAATACTGCATGTGTATGTGCATGTAACTATGTCATCCATCTGTGTATAATTAATGAAATTTATGTACTCAGTATTTGAATGGGCTCATGAATCATGTTTGGTATTTTATACTTTATGAAATCTCCCCATCAAAACTATCATGAACATTTTATCAAAAATCAGAGGTAGAAGAATTGTGCTCAATTATTAGTATTTTGCATTTCCTTACTTTTTAAATGCTTGCCCTTTAATTCGTATTTTTTCAGCCCAGGTGGAGAAACACTGTCTGAGTATTAAGATCATTCAAGCAGACATGTTGCACTTCAGTGGTTCCAAGTTAATTTGGTTCCTGTTATCTTTGTAGCACTGTAGCTAATGTCTTTTTAAAATGTGTGTGTATTCAGCATGAATAACATTGTGCTATTCTGTTCTGTGGACTTCAGATTTAAATTTATGTTGGCAAATGAATGCACCCTTATCAGGATGCTTAAAAAAACACACACAACTGCTCCATGCCAGAGCGAACCAAAGGCACGCATGATGCATGGCCAATGTGTAGCCAATGCAATTTTCTGAAATGTTGCGTGTAATTGGAAACGGACTCCGCGGACACAACACTGGGGGCAGTCGGGCAGGAGGACGCCATCAATCTAATACAGAGTAGCAACCTACTCCATCATTTCTACCCAAAATACCCACTATCAGTTCCTACTATTAGATTTATGAAACATGAACCGACCCAAGCAGACTCCAGTTAAGAGTCAGTCTGGGGGGGGATGATAATGATATTACGCAACCCTCGTGAAAATGTGACACAGGTAATTTTCCCTTTGCTGCGCAGCGTCGGCTGCTTTATGGAAGCTGCATAGAAGCGGTGCCGTTAGGAGTGGCCCAGCGAACATGCGAATGAAAACCAGGTGTGGCTTTATGTCCGTCTGTGTCCGCACAGTCAGCGCTTCGCATTTGAACAAGTAGCGCTGCCACAGCAGGGCTCTCTGACATCAAAGGCCCCACTAATAGCCCAGCAGCTCATTAGATCCCTCCCGGGCCCTCCAACAAATGGGCCTGTTTACTTTGGTCGTAAAGATGCTTCCGAAGTCGAGGCAGACAGATTTCACAGCGAGTCAAATGGGGAGGCGCATTTTAAACCAGCGGTCTTTTCTTTTCTTTCCTTGAAAGTGTTTGTCCTGGGTGTTTCCATGGGGAAAGTGTCATGTGACTGATGACAAGGGGAAAACAACAGAGCATACGCATAAAGCCGAGGTTCGTTTTAATGGGGGAAACCGCGGCTGAGGCGTAAAGATCGGCCCAGGGGTGCCACAGGACCAAAAGGAGATGAGACACACGTCTGAGGATTACAGTTAACCCTTTCAGTCTGATGTCACATACGATCCCAGGCTGTGACTGTGTTTGAAAGGCACCTGGGGCTGCTTTACATGAAAGCACTACCCAGGGATAGTGTTTGGTTGGGCACACTATTTAACATACTATTTCTGCCTTGTAAGGTTCCATTTATTTGGTGTATATTTGGTTGGGGTTTTTAGAGAAAAGCTGAAGGTATACTGTAAGACTTTATGATTGACCCAATGTTTCTTTCTGTCTTTCAAAACAATATTATGTAAACCAGAACAATGAACAGAGAAGATTCTTTAGTTCTGTTGGTGTTTTGCTCATATCAGAGTCTTTTGCACATATCAACATCTGTCTTTTCAGTGATATCATTTGTTGTTTCAAAGCGTTGATAAACGAGTTCCTTCTGGTGTTGCGCTTCCCTGGTCCCGGGACGACAATCCAGGCAGAATCCAGTCTGCATACATGTGAGCTGACTTCACTTGGCCATCTGACACATAGTGTTGGTCAGCGCGGATACTTGGCAGACCAGGTTGGCTGCCTGTGTTTTTTTGGTGTCTGTCCATTGGGCGGTAGACATAAATTGTGTATAGATATGTCATCATATATTTTGGACGCATTCGATCAAAGAATGCAATACAGCAGCTTTAATGACAGGTACGTGTAAACGTTTTTATATGATGTAATTGATATATCCCACAACAATGTTCATTCTTTCCTTTCTATCCAGAGTGCTGCCATATTGGGCGTTCCACGGCAGTGAGCTTATGGCTTGTTCAGGCTCTGTTAAAATGTCAGGTCTTGGTATTTTCCTCCCACTCTACTGCTGGCATCTGTTTGGGGTCCTTTTTTCTCTTTTGCCCTCAGAGCCCAACGAGTGCAAATGGAAAGTTTGACAGGATCCAAAGGGGCAACATTTGGTTACGTTTTGGTTACACTTTTATACATTTGGAAGATTTGGAGCAGGCTGCTCCAGATGTTCCTCTCCAGCTGATTCCCTGATGGTGTAAAGGCACTTAGGTCAGGAAGTATGTAATTTTGTCTGATTCTGTGTGCCCTCAAGCATTCAAAGATAAGAACATGAGGTTGTTCAAAAGAGGCACATGATTACAGAAAGTACACAGGGACAACTTTGGAGTTTCTCTTTGGCTTCTCCCTGGCAGCCACCATCTGATATGATCGTGCCGTGCAAGGACAGGGAATTGTTTGAGAGAATCAATGGGGTTTGTTGTTTACTTTCACGGAAAAGGTCAGCACGTTTCTCAGGTTTGGTCTATTTTGTGTTTAGAGATTAAGCCGCTGAAGTTAACTGGCTGCCAAGCTCTGTGTCTTCTCTCACATGTTCTGGTGGTGGCTGCAGACTGCTGCTGTTTGTGAATGCACGTTCCTGCAAAAACAAAGTCACAGTCTATTTTACCCACTGTTTTTCCTCACATGTTGCCTTTCTCAGAAACCAAAACATCCAGAACTGGCCAATCCTCTGTGGCCAAGGTGAAGACAGATTCGAGAGGACTGCAGTCTTGTGTCACACTGGTCTCAATGCCCTCTGATATTAGCTTTGTATCTAAAACTCTAAGAGCCAGGAGGGATGTTCTGAGATCTAAGTTCTGTTTTCATGAGAAACATGTGTTTATGTGACTCTCATTGTTTATCAATCACATTTTTAGATGAAGAGGGAAATGAACGCAATGCATTATTTTTCATAATGTGCTGAAACTGTTGTATTTATTGTGTAGGCAATGCAGATTAATAGTGTTATATTTAATATTTTAAATTTATACCATTTATTATTTAAGTATGTATGTAATATATTATACTGTTAAAAACAGCTTCCATCTTTACCTCATTCTCATTTGTAACATCATTCATTTAATAGCAATGAATAATGTCGTATATTAGTTACCTTAAAAGACCCTGGACAGTATTATTATTCACTACACAAAACTATTTGGTTGTTCTGAACTTTTGATTACTTTCCTGATAACTGTCTGACAATGAATAAGCTAAGCTACAGTTCTAACAATGACAGTTACTGTTGCGAGTTCTCGTACTTCAGTAGGCTGAATGGAATCTGAATGAATTGATATAGAGAGACATCTAGTGGTGACATCTAGCTATGCAAGCTACTCCTGCCATGCTGTCAAGGCAACAGTCTTGAGAACATTGTTGTGAACAGGTTGTGAACATTGTTTTTCTTTTGCAACAATGCGCAAAAGTACCTAAAATATTTGTTCAGGCAATACTACATAAAATATCAAAATATAAGAGAAACTGGAAAAAATGGGTTATGAAGGTACAGTATTTCAATCTAGATAAAGTAACTATCAAGTAACAATACAGTGACCATTTTATACACGTTTCACTGAGTCAATATAAAAATGTCTAAATAAACAGAGTAGGCAGTCACACAAAATTCCATTCCATTTATTGTGATTTCCTTTCCTTACAAAGATTAGGTTTAATCTAATACTATTTTATGAAATGCGGATCTGTGAAAATGGTGAATTACAACAGATTACCTCATAATTTTACCACATTTTACTTGACAGGAAAACATTCTTCCAGAAAAGACACAAACTGAATAAATACAAAATTATTATTACTTCCTGTAACATGCTCATCATTCTTGTAACAAACTCAATAGTTCTGCAATAAGCTGCTGTACCACAGAATAAGCTGCTGTACCACCTATTTTCTTTATCGTTTTTATAAATAGCATTAAATAAAAATATCATTAATAGAACTGACTCCTACACATTATATCTAAACATACTGTCTGGGAACCTATGCACCATATTCAAATGCATTACAGATTTGAGATATACAGATTTGAGTATATGTTTTTGCTCCTCACTGAAACAAAGTTTCGGAGTTTGGGTCAGTATTTTCAAGTACTGCAATATGGTGAGTTGTACTGACTAAAACAAGGCACTCACATACATACATCTACCTGAAAAACAAGTAGAGTACAGTGAACAGCTGCCTTATACAAAGGTCCAGACACCTAGACTAGGAGAAGCTTCCCAAATAGTGCTTTGGTCTGCACAAACTGCATAAGATACCCTCAGTATTCCTGTACTGCCACTGAACTTAGTGACCACCATTGTAACAGTAACAAAACAATCTTAATGTAATATATGATTTGCATTTTTTACATTTATGATTCATTTTGATTACTTTAATTCTGATTAGCTGGCTATATTACAGATAGGTGCATGACCTCCTTGGGTATTTTGCCCTGAAACATCTCCCAACTGACACATATGAAAGACTGAAGTATGTAATGTCACACTTAAACACAGGAGTGATCAAAACCCAGATACAGTCATGACAGCAGGACTAGGGAGGACTCTGCTCCCTGCTCTCATCACTGGCAGAGCACAAAATGCACATAACAGGCTCTGATTATTCTTCAAACCCTCCTTCACAAGCTACTCTGCAGTGGCTCACTGCTTCCAAGTGCATCAGTAAGTCCTTTACTCATTGTGTCCTATTTGTGTTGAACAATAACTTCCCTATTGCTTGCTGAGGCTCAAAGACTCATTTGTAATAGAATAGCATTTGTTATTCGTTTTTTTTTTTTTTTTGCTTATGCAGTGCTAAATGACAGCACTCCATAACTTACAGAGCTGATTGAAATTTAAGCTTGAAATGAAGAGCAGTAAATCTAGATGTTTCTTTTTTAACAACAATGCAGCAAATGCTAAGAGATTAGTCATGTAAAATCATGAAACCTACAACTATTATTCTAGCACCCCCAAAATAAATCCTGGCAGACCTCTACATTATTTCATCCAAAGCTTTCACCACCACTGACCTTTCCAGCACGTCCACCAAAAGTGTGATACAGAACATGACAAGTGTTAAACTCTTGCCCTGACAGACGGTATCAGTTTGCCGTGACAAATGAGACCACTGCGGAGAGCTGTGTGCTGTTCTCAGGTCAGTTTTAAACTGTGCTCTGTGCTTCTATTGTATGTCCACAATACTCTTCTGATCTGAGTCAACCTCTTTCACTCTTCCATTTTGTAAATCCAGTGCTAAATTGTTTTTATAGACACAGTATCATGTCAAATAGTTGAAACAAAAACATCAGCGAGAAAATACACCTTTAAGGGACATATCCAAACCTGCAACTAGGGGAAAAAATCCACAAAATCCATAATAAAATATAATTTTGGCCATATTACATCATGTTGCAAATATAATTGCATTGTTTTTTCCATAATATTTACAAAATCACTTAGCAATTGTACACAGCCGTGGGCATATTATAAAGAAAAAAGTACTGTATAGGATATAACTAAGTACTGTTATATACTACATGATGTTCAGCTTTTAAACTCCAGCATTTACACTGTATTCAGAGCAATCATGCAACACTAATAAATCAGCTTTCCTGCAAAAACACGGGGACACTCACTGTTTGCAGTCACATCAACTAAAACATCCAAGGACATAAAAACATGTATCATGCACAAATTCTGTGGTTAAGCCCAAGAACACAGGCACTTGGAATCTTTACCTGACATAGGAATATCAAATGCCCCATGCATTCCTTTGGGGACTCCACTCCCTTTCCTACTGTAGTGTGTGTTCAGACGTGTGAGACCTTGACTGGGAGCAGCATTAGCAGGGCTTGGTGAAGTTGGGTACCTCGGTCACTGCATTCAGTGCCAGGGTGCCAGGTCTCTCCAGCACCAGCATGGGTTGGCATGGCTCTGTGAACCTGTGGGGGAAAGAGCCCAGGAGCTGCCCACTCTGTCCGTTGAAGAAGGACAGCTGCCCGTGCACGCAGTCCAGCAGAGTGCCGATCCTCGTGGCCACCTCTGCGGTAAAAATGTCCGTCTGCGTGCTGTCGTGAAGAAGCTCATAGCGGCGACTAGAGCAAAAGCCAGGGAGAGGAAATCATATTTTTAGAAATATTTCGCCAAAATAAGTCAGTCTGCAGTCCTGTACAGCTTTGGCGGAGTATGTCTTAGGAGGTGCATAGTCAAGCATCAGTATGCAGTGGCTATCAAAACCTAAGGCACTGTTGCCATTAGAAAGAAAATTCCACTGTAATTCCCCATATCTCTTTCATTAATGGTAGAAAAACGTATTGATTAATTCCCAGTAAATGAATTAAGAAGGAGCTCCTTTTTAGCTATGTAAAAATCCCTCTTTCAAAAAACATAGGCCTGCCTTTCACATATCATTGCATGTACAGCACATTTTCATATTAACTGTGGGTGTTATTAATGATAAGTTAGTAGTTTGAAACAAAGTGAAATTCAAGACCAGAGAGCAGGAGTAAACTGCACCATTGGCAGTACCTGGTTGACATGGGAATGCAGTGAATGCACCAGGAGGTGCTGCTCTCCCCCAACTGGCTGTCCTGTGAGGCTGTGTGATAGGCCACACCAATCCGGTAGGCCTCACTGTCCTCCACTGTTACCTCCCAGTAATGGTATCCACGGGGTGGGAGGAGCTCTCCCCGTACCCCTGGAAACCTGGGAAAAGACACTGTCTGTGATAAAAAGTGGCCACTTGCTGGAATCAATCAACATTTCTACAAACTGAAAGGCATAAAGGGACAGCACAGGATTCTCCACCATCTGGAATCAGCGGTATGGGATTTTTGAAGGAGGCATTATGAAGAAAATCTGCTTCTTACTCATTGGGTGAAGCCCTTGCTCTGAAGGTCTCCTCAGGGTAGCGTACCACATTGTCCTCAGACAGCTCCAGTGCTGGACTGGCTGTGTCCTTTATCAGATGGAGTCTGGTGCCTGGTAACGGAGAGATCAAACAATGTAGGTCACCCTACCCCACTACTGTCCACTACCATCACAGAGCTTCTTAAAGACTCAAAGGGACAGAATGACAGGAACCTGCTCCTAGACCCAGACTGTCAGCAGATGGATGGAGAGGAAGAGGGATGGACACAAATACATGGCTAACAGAGGGGGAATGGATGGGATGCTAAATGAACATACTACGATGGTGAGAAGAACAGAAGTCTGATGGCAGAGATTCTCACCCCTGGAGGAGATGAGAGCTGCTTCACTCTGCTCGCTGGCTCCAGCAGAGCTTACAGCTTTGATGTAGAACAGGTAATTCTCATTAGGCTGCAGGAGAACACTCTGCTCACAGTCTCTTATCCCAGAAATGGACCTATGCAAAAGAACGCCATTGTCACTGGTGCACACAGTTAATCAAGTGTGCCACTCCTAACAGCTTTCTTAGCAGTGGCAGATGGTCATACCCTTCATAGTATTCACAGTGGCCCATCTATTTGTCTTGGAAGACTTTAAGTATGACATCATTTTGTAATGAAGTTAACATCACAGCAATATCAACTGAACAGTGAAAAGCTTTTGCCAGTTATCACATTTATTATTCAATGAATACAGAACAGACAAATTATAAAGTAATAATCTGAAACGATTACAAATTAATTTAGAAATATGCTTTTATATCTGTAGTATAATGAGGTGTTTCACAGGAGATCATCATAGATTGCTGTAAATATTATATTAGGCTTCACTATTTTGAATATTTTTTCATTTTGAGTCAGTTGAAGGCTAGAGGTTGCCACTGGGTTTTTTTGGTATCCTTTTTCATACTATTTAGCAATCATCAGAGTCATGCAGTCCATATCAGTTCATGTGATGTGCCGTCATCACATATACACAACTTAATACCCATGAAAAGTAATATGAGTAATCAGGACATGAGAGACTAAATAGGAAATGCATGTGGAGTATGGATATATAGCGTGCAAGTTACAACTGAGGACACTGGGCTTTTACAACAGAGTCTATGCTAGACATATGAGTGAATACCCACCTACCTTGTGAGGCCTCGTTAAGGTATAAGTGTGTACTTTAGAGGTGTGGGTTCACGTAACAAGTCTGAGGGTGCAGTGCAGATATATGGGCTTGTGACATGAGTCTGAGTGTGCAGAGTAATTGTGTGGGATTGTGTGATGGGTCTGAGTGTGTAGAGTTATTATGTGGGCTTGTGTGATGGGTCTGAGTGTGTAAAGTAATTGTGTGGGCTTGTCAGTCAGGTCTGAGTGTGCAGAGTAATTGTGTGGGATTGTGTGATGGGTCTGAGTGTGCAGAGTAATTGTGTGGGCTTGTGTGACGGAGTGCCATCACTACGGGATCAGTGACTGCTCTCTCCCTTCGCTACAGCTTGTCAGTCGGGTCTGAGTGTGCAGAGTAATTGTGTGGGCTTGTCAGTCAAGTCTGAGTGTGTAGAGTAATTGTGTGGGTTTGTATGATGGCTCTGAGTGTGTAACGCGCAGGCGCACAGACCCACCGGAGGCCCTCCCCCTCGCGGGCGTGCTGGCGGCAGTACTCCAGGGTGAAGGACTCCACAGCAGCCGGGCAGGCGGTGCTCCAGCGAATGATGGCAGAGTCCCAGCACACCGTGCACCGCTCTGCACGGATCACTGGGGTAGAGGGAGCTGCAGCAGAGCACCGCGGCTTAGTCCAGGAGCCCCCCCCCATACACGCACACATACACTAAAAAAAGCCTGGATATACCTCTACACGCGCACACACACACACACACACACACACACACACACACACACACACACACACACACCACCACCACCAACCCTCTTCACTTTGTTCTCACTTCACTCATATCATGGTTCAGGTACCAGTACAAAATCACTTATACGTATAATGCTGGATCCATTCCAGATCCAGATTTACCATGCTAATTGTACACACAAAGGCATTTCACAGTTTAGGAATTAAATAGAGCTTTTATTTCTTCCATTTTTTTGTGTGCCATTCTGTCTGTTGATTTGGAGTTAAAGAAATCTGGCGCAGTGGTGTTATGAAACGAGAGGAACAGGCCTGTGAAAATGAACCATCAACTGACCGGTTCTGAAGGACAGCTTGTCGCTGGGCAAACTGCAGCCTGTGCCGTTCACAGCCATCACCCACACCGTGTAACTCCTGTCAGGACTCAGGTTCTCCAGTGTGCAGTAGCTCTCCTTTACTGTCAATCTCAATTCCTCTGGTGTGGCTGGGATGTAAATTCAACACCATTCAAAAGAGATTAAAAAAGCTCAAAACTTTCACAAACATTCACAAAACAGAAAAGGTTTACAGTACACTAAATGTAAGTTCAGACACCTTGATGATTTTGAAATTCCTGAAGAAATCATCCCAATCAACTCTACACTTATGACTATTACATATCTAAAACATTACATGTAGCATCTAGATCAATTACTGAGTTTCATACAAGATGTTTTATTTTGTTGTGTATAACTATAGCTATCTAATCTTCGAAAAAGCAATGTAAACAAAGAAGCTATGTCATGCGTTCACTAGATGTCAAAGTATCACAAATGATATTGAAATATTTCAACAAAAATCACATAGAACTACTTTTTCTTCTAATGCTACTGCTTTGTATTTCTTACAACACAGAAAACAAACCTTTTCTTGTTCAATATGTCATAACCTCATTGTCATAAGGACTTACTGTATGTCAAATCACTTATGCTTACAACATTTCCTGCTATGTGTTTGTACCTGCTTCTGACTCCTCTGAGCAGTAGACCTGGAAGTAGTCGAAGATGTCACCCTCACTGACTCTCCAGTAGATGGTGACAGAGGTGGAGGTGGCAGAGTTGGCCTCCTGTGCCAGCAGAAGTGGCTTTTGAGGAACTGCACAGAAACACAAGGGCACTCAGGACTGTCATGGAAGTGTATGCTATCTGGAACCACTGAACACAAATATACATCCAGACCCGATGTTGATCAATTTAAATAAACACTATGACTTTCTTTGTTATACACAAATTTTATCTCGTTTTGGCTGGAAATTAAGGGAAAATGTCATGTAACTTCTTGAATATAGTAACAATACCTTAAATTCAAAATCAAATTTAAATTTCAATATTTGTTTTCAAATTAAATTACTCCACTACTAAGGCAAAGTTGTACTTAGACATTTCAAAATCAAAGTCAGAATCATGACAGTGCATTGCAAGTTGATAGGTATTGGTGATGATGAATAAAAAAACAATCTGAAAAATATGCCATGCCTTATTCAACAGTCAGCTATGCCTGACGGTTGTCAACTTTCAGCTTTAAAAAGCTCTTCGCTCACCTCATGCTTGTTCACACTGGCATTTCAATGCATCTCTATAGCTGAAAACATCATTTACCCGAGATGTCTTTCAATGCCATGTGCCCACTCCCTTCGATGCTCTTGGTGTCGTTCTCAAGCACCGGCTCCAGAGACAAGGTGCACTCCAGCGCCGTGTTCAGGCTGTCAACACAGTCAGCTGCGTCAACACCCCCACATACACGCAGCCCACACAACTGTGAACAAGACACACTCCATCCACTCACTCAAAGCTGGCTGCTAGACCATTTTACTTTTACTAGAAAAGCAGCAATGCATTCATATTTTAGAATTTGCTTTCTTATCCAGAAATGGTACTGCTCAAGTGTTGTGCATTCAAAGTTTAGGTGGCAAAACATATCTGCAATAAGTAGCAATAAAGCAATTAATAACGTATTAAAAAATAATTTTTGAAAATGGCAATTACAGGGATTTGTGTGAATGATTGCATGCAAATTCTGACAGAATGTTGTGACAGTGTCATGCCAAATGAACCAATAATCAGACATTTTGCCTTTTAAATGGGGATCTTGAACATTTTATGTACTAAAATATCAGGATTTAGTAATTAGCTGCTCCTGAGGGTCACCATGGTCATAATGGTACACAATTATTAGAGGACTACAATGACAATGTGTCTTACAAGGCAATAAAGATACAGTATTTCTAGCGCTCACAGCAGTTAGACTATGCAGTGTATGTACCAATGGAATGGTTAATGAACTAATAAAACTCAGGTCGATTTGTATTTCCTACTTTTCCAACAGTTATGAGCATTCACCTGTAAACAACAACCAAAATATAAATTTTCTCCCCAAGCAACACGTGCAGTTTAGCTCATGCTCTCACAATTGCAATGATTGTGTAGGCAATGAAGCAAACCTTTTCCAGGTACCTTTTGTTAATGTCATTGGAGGACTTGGGGAAGGAGAGATGAGGAGAGGGTTGGGTTAAGGCATTGTGGTCATTGATGGAGGAGAATACACACAATTCATGCATTATCAAACTGACGGCATAGGTCTGGTTATAATGGATCAGATGTATTATAGAAGTAGTTAATGGTCTTGTATACAATGAGAATGGATAAGTACAACTGACTGGAGCCTGCATGAAATTCTTTTTCTCACAGGTCAGTCACATTTTCATTTCGCAAAAGAACACCTGCTCTCTAGTACAATTGACAAGATCATTTAATAACCTGAAATGAAAGGCTGAGATTCATAAACTGTTGCTGTCACAATGCTGGCATTTGGGCTGGGTGCACACTTTCTTCAGTTTCAAAATTGATGATGTGTTCCACTTTGATGATGTGTTGCACTTTTGCACTTTGTTCCACAATGCAGACACTGTGCCTACAGTTACCACTACAGATGTTCAAGAAGCAAACCAAGTAGCATTCTTATGGATATGAATAAATGAATGAACATTTTCACAGATTATTTCAGCTTTGATGATTTAAAGCCTTCCTGCTCTTTTACAAAGAGTGAATGGTATGGCAGACAATTATCTGAGGCCTTTGCATTTTGTTGATGGCAGACAAAATACATTGTTATTGACTCACCAGTATGAATGCAAGTTGATCTAACTCCTCCATCTCCCTTGTCTTCTTCTCCAGAGTTTCCCTGGCAAACTCTGTACGCTCTTGGAAGGTTCCAATCTGGCCGTACAGCTTCTCCAGCCGTGACTTCTTCCTCCCCCCCATGATCCGGCACATCTCGTTGTACTGGTCCACCACCTTCCTCACCACCTCCTCGTTCTCTTCATCCAGACACCGTGCATTGTTTTTACAGTTCTCCTGCAGGTACAAGGCACATAGATTGAGCACATAGTAAGAAAGTGATGTTTTGCCAAATACTGAGGAGCATGACCCATAACAGCAAGATGTGTAGTTCAACTGGGCAGGACATTTTAGGCCTGTTACCTCCACCGAGTTGTATGCCAGCTCCAGTTCTGACACCAGGTCTTCAATCTTTTCTGATTTTCCTTGTAACGCAGATAACTGCTTGCTCAGTTTGCTCTGAAAGCAGGAAGCACATAAGACCATATAATCATTCTGCTACACAATGAATTAAACACTTAAGAAAGATTTATCTGTATATTTCTTCATCAAAAGACCTCCACTGAAGATTGTAAGAGTGTACAGAATATGTGACTTACAAGCAGTAAAACTCTGCTGTGGCCAATGTCTATGCAACCGTTTACCAATACTGACAAGCACAATTCACAAGGAAAGGAAGGATGAAGGCAATAGGGAGTGCTTCATAAAATTGGACATTCAGCGGGATGGTGGTAGGGAAGGCTGGAAAAGGCCTGCATCACATTTCACTGTTATATTTCTATCCCAAATAGAGAGGAAAAAAATATCCCTAAAGGCCAACACCAAAATGTATTCACAATGGTACATTTCAACAGTGTCACAAGCTATGGGAATCTGCACTGTTCAGATGAGTGTGCAGAAACTCAAAGACCAGCCATCTGAGGGCACGGAGGAATCAACAGCAAGCCCACCAGGCCTCTGAGAGTCTTTAGTGTGCAGGGCCAGACTGGTTATTTATACTCATTTGGAGTTGAGGGCACCAGTTGTTTTTTCGCTCTACAGCGAGCTAGGCCAGCGAAGAGCTGGAACGCGTCACTGATGCTGCAGTGCTGGACGTGCTGTCTATTTTTAACCCTTAAGTGATTGGATTATGCTAGGACAGTAAGTTTGGACGGGTGTCTGACACACCTGTTAAAATGAGCTCCACTGTATGCTGGGAATGTGCACCTTAATTTTTTGATGATGCTGTTCCACAACTGATTTCCCCATTACTTATCTACTTATATCTCCCTGCTTACTGCTGCTTATATGATCAGAGCTTATTATCTTGTTATCTGAAGTGAGCACAATCTCTAAGTGCTTCTGTTTCATGTTTTGCTTTGCTTGAGTTATTCCTCTGGTACCTATAAAAAAGGTATTTTGATATATTGAGCAACTTAAATGAAGGCCTAATGTAATCAAAATTAAATCTGAGTTGTTGTTACACTCATTAGTTTACTGTTCATATTGGGAATTTGTAAGATTGTTGCTTAATTTATCAAAATGAACCATGGTAATATCATTTGTATTGCAAAATGTATTTTACATGATTAAATCAAATACAATCAATACAGAGATAAACAGCAAAAACAGAGGGGATCCATATGCAGAGAAGGTAAAGTTATATGACTGATGACACTGGGAACTAACACTGCACTGACAACAGAGGCAGATTGGGTGTCAGTCTAGGCCATGGAATGATACCACTAAATACCTTACCCACAGATCAAAGCAGAGCATGACAGCATAGAGCCCACAGAATGTTTGAATGTGTTGACAAGAAGCAGTGGGAAGTTGGAAGCAGTGGTTAGGTCACTAGATGCCAGATTCAACGGTAATTATTAAGAAATAATTCCAGACGTAAAATGCATGGTGCTCCATGAAATCAGTTGCAAACAGTATGTTTTCCTATATTCTTTCTATTTTCTCTAGCCTTATAAATAAATAAATAAATAAATTCTGATAGTATAATTAACACATTCATGTTAGTACTTCAAAAATATTTCATGCTAGAACTGGGTTCAAATAGGGTTCAGATTAGAGATATGTATGCACATGCATAACACAAATATTTAACTATAAGTGGTTCAGTCTGTGAGATTTTAAAAATGCTTTCATCATAATCATTGAGTATCCACACAGTGAAAATAAGTTTAGTTGACACCAAAATAAATAAATAAATAAATAAATAAAATATCTAAAAAATTTTCAAGTGTTCTGATTTAAAATTCTCTTTTGTGCCTAAGAGGATGCAGTAACAACACTTACCTTCATGTCATAATATGCCTTATCCAATGTCGACACTTTGTGGTCTTTATGGTCACTAAAAGGTGTACTGGAAGACGAAATTACACAGTGGCATACCACACAGAAGTTAAATCTTGATTTCTTGGAATCCTTTTGTTCTTGTTCCATTTCTGCTGTGGACTTTGCATCTGGATTTTCAACAACCTCAAAGTCTGCCTCCGCTGCCTCCTGGGATGGCAAATCTTGGTTTGGCGCTTCCACAACGTCAAAGCCTTGATCAGGGAGTTCCGCTGTTTCATTGTCTTCGGCTGACCCAGTCCCTGCAGCTTGGTCATCCGTAACCTCTGGCTGACTGACCATCTCATAGTCTAAGGCCTCTGCAGTTTCCACATCTTGAATTACATCTTGACACAACTCAGGCTCTGAAACATATGCTTCCTTGCCATAATCTAGCAGATGCTCCAGAAGAGACGCTGGGCTATTCTCTGGGATTGATGAATCTTCTTCTACCTTCTGATCTTCTTCCTGTACCTCTTCCGCTGGAGTCAAAGGTGACAAGCTAAGTATGGTCGTCTCTCTTTTTGAAACAACGTTGCAAGGTGCATTGGCTTGATGAACCTCCCTGTGGATTACATTTTCCTCTTTCAGTCTGTACATCTCACCAGTCACCGGTTCAGATTTTGATAAATGATCATCTTTTAGCATTATGTTCATAATGATTTCCTCAGTGTCAAAATGTGACATCTCCCTTTCATGAATTATTTCTGTTGTATGAATTTCTTGATCTACCACTTTTTCCTCAGGTTTATCTTTGGATATTTCATTATCAGCAGAGGCTTCATGATGTACATTTTCACAGATATGATGTGTTTGTTGTTTTACAGCACTCTGAGTCTTGTCCCCTTTTTGTGTTTCACCCTCCTCTACCTGTGGTAGAAACACATCATCCTCTAAGTCTGGGCTCTCTGATGTCACAATAATTTCTTCCATTTCTTCTTCACATGGGGCCAAAAAATTCTCAATTACTTCCTCTGTCTTGTCATCTTCTTTCTGAACCTCTTCCTGTGCACGCGACAGGAAGCCCATGAGTTCCAGCGTGCTTTGGGGCCACATTCTTACTCCTTCCACTTTGTAGTCTTCTTCAACGGGTTCATCTGCGACTGCTGGGGATTCATCTTTCAAAATGAACTTTTCAAAATACCCCTGAGCGTCATCCGTATCAGACAGCCTTCTCTGCATGGACCTCTCAGAGACAGTGCTCTCTACATCCGAGAACTCCTCACCCTTCTTTCTCTCCCCCACTGCTTCCTCATAGAGATCAGTGTAGAGAAATGACATTGCTCTCGGTTCATCAAGCAGGGCAGGATCAATGATTTTTGGAGGCCCTGGGGAGAGGAAAATTGGTGTGAGAATTGTCTCTTGACTCCCGAACAAAGCCGAGCCACTCTCCTTAAGGGGAGATTTCAACGGCTCTCCCTCGTTTGCCACTTGGTTTTCCCCTTCTATGAGGGTCTTATTAGCAGATGAATCATCTAGCTCATCACCGCAGCCACCACCGTAAAATACCTCATCTAGATGATCACTTGATATTTCATCATCACCGGCAGCAGCAAAAGCCTCTGACTCTTCTGAGGCTGGTGCGCCATCTTTGGACTGCTCTTGATTTTCGGATGTCTGTTCTCCCTCACTGGATTTCACGGGCATGTCCTCCTCCACCCCACCTGAACACTGGTCACCTGGCATGTGCTCATACAACAATGTGAACTTCTCAAAATAGTCAGTGTCACTGGTTCCATCCCTTCGCGCTGGTTTGCTAACTGGACTCTGAAGATAGAGGGGGGAATCTGGGTTGACAAGTTCTTTTGGTTTTAAGTTTTGCTCATCCTCTTCTACCTTAGCTTCACCTAATATATTTATCTCAGGACTGACTGTCACCATCACTGCTTCCTCGTTTGTTGGGTTTGGTTTGATCATTTGGGATTCCTCTAGATAAGACAGGTTGTCTGTCATTTCAGCACTTTCCTCCTCATCCACTGTTGGGAGCTTCGGGGGAACTATAATGTTCAGTATCTCATAGCCTTCAGAGACAATGTTAAATAAGCTTTGCTCCTTGTCCTCTTTAGGGTTTGTCGAATCTTCATTTTCACCTGTGTTTTCAGGTTTAATATTCGGCACAGAAACCTCTGCCATCACCGGCCTTTCATCCCCACCCTCGCAGTATTCGGCAATTGCAGGCACTGAAGCGGGTTTTTTCTCTCCCCGCTTGCTCTTACGGCTTGATTTTTTCCTCCTGCGGATTTTGTCCTCATCCATGATGAAGATGATCCTGCCAGCTACGCCAGAGCCCGCAGGGCCGTAGGCCTCCGAGATGGTGCTGACCTCAGAAGCCCAGGGAGAGGAGCACCTGGTGGAGGCTGTTTCCCAGATGATTCCGCTCTCCTCACTCTGTATCGTCACCATGGAGAAGGAAGGGTCCATCATGACACACTGCAACTTGGGCTTTACAGCTCGGTCCTGCACAATGTCTTTCAAACTGCAAATTTAACAATAAACAAAGAAATTAAAAAAACAGGAAGAAGAACAAGTTAAAGGCTGCTTTTGGAGTTCATTGTCATAGTAACTTTGTGTAATAATTACAAATAAAGAAAAACTGTTAACACTCAACTCAATAAAGACAGCAAAGACAGCTATGTCGCGAAGAAATTAATAAGATTTGAAACTCAAAAAAAAAAAATCCTTATGAATGATACAGTAAAAGTTGCATAATTCTAAAAATTGAGATAGCCCTTCTCTCAACATATATCCATTGAGGATGCTCTGACTTAATGTGACACAGAGATTGAAATCCACACTTCACAATGAATTTGGCATTACCCGTAATTTTCTTTTCTTTGAACATAAAATGTATTCCTTTTTAGGAAAGGATCGTCAATAACTGCAGCTGCAGTCAACGGGTATAGGCTAGTTGATGATTGTAATGACATTTCACCATGACAATGTCTTTAACCATCAAGATAAGGAAAATCTACTTGAATTGCAAGCAATCTGATTCCAAATGTGGATGTCAAAACGCATTGAAAACAAATACAGAATACTGATATCATGTGGTGTGACTGGAGTGTTTTATCCTGTTGCGCTCCACTTGGATTTAAATAATATTTTTATATATTTCAAAAATGACAAACAAACCTAAGAAGTGGGTATCTACACAAAAGCCTGCATACGTTTGACATACAATGATATTCATTTCTGATCAACGACTTTTAAAAATCTGTATAGGCTTGTTATTATTTTATTTCAGTAGGTCGGTTGAGGACGAGATTTCGTACACAACAATATCGACCACAGCAAACAGCAAGAGTAAAGTTGCAATAAATTCAGACAAAAGGGTTCGTCGATAGCAATAAAAGCTGCAAAATCTTAAAATAAGGTGCAAATCACTTCGTAAATTCCTGTCTCTGGTACTTCCCGCTTTCCATTGCACACAAACATTGCAATCAACTCATTTGTTACAAACGTACATGTTGCTACACCCAGTGGTGTTACACTGAAATGTTTTGCCTTCAAGAAAAATGGATGGCCAGTCAAAGATAAATTGAGGATGGGGCGAGTTGATTTACTACGCCCCCCTAACATTTACTGTTCTAAAACCTTAAATCGTTGCATTGGCTGACAGACAGCTACCTGTTCCGAAGCGCCTCAACGTCATCGTCACCCTCGACAATCCCTACCCCAACCGCTTCGTCCTCCAGCACCGCTAACGACATATCGAGGTCAATTCTGTCAGATTCTTCCGGTGTGTAATCCATTGTTGCCGTTTGTGTATAGCTTTTAAAGCAGCCGTTTGAGTCCACCAGAGAGCGGGTCGTGCGTTATTCCAAGATCGAGAAATTTGTCTGACTCAGCGTGCTCTCTAAATAGAAAGCAAGGCGTCCCGTGTTCCCCCCGCACGGACGCAGTTTGTCACCACCAACATCTTGAAAGTATTTTGAACTGTCGTCCCTCTTAAATGCATAAACAGTCAGCTAAGGTCTTTCTGGCGAATGCCTGTCGCATTTAGTTCCTTCTGAGCCTTGAGGTGTACGTTGACGTCTCAAGGTACTATCGGTGTCACAAGCATACCGCGCAATTGCGCTTTAATTTCGGGTTACCTTGCCAGTGCTAAATATACAGCACTGACGCCACACCAGCCTTAATGTACTAACAGTATTTGAGGACAGAAAATGATTCATTTAGGTGGATTAAAACAGAGATGAATGTCACAAATCTGAATAGCCAGAAAGTCATTGAAATGCGGTATTATGTTAAGATGTTCGACCAAGCCGTACCTATCTAGGAAAAGAAAAAAGTAGTAATTATTGGTAACATTTGTTTTGCAGTGGATGAGACAGTCTGTCATCCAAAATACACATTCAATGGTTCCATGGATTATAATTGATACTGACGAAATGATACATCAGTGTTGGATAAAAAATAACCTGCTTGATTTGACAAATCATTTCAGTGAGATTTCCACCACTTTCACAAGATAACTGTCCTCCTACAAAACAATCAACTGGAGGTCCTCTATAAGTAGTTAATGGTAAAGATAATGAGTTCTAAAATGCTGTAATTTCTACACAAGTAAAGTTTGTTCAAACATAAAAATTCCAGTTTGTAAAAGTTATGTTAAGTATAAATATCTTACAATAAAACAAATGCTAGTGAAGTTCCTTACTTGCACAGAAGTCTACCCAGATATGTATACAAGTCTTATCACCTTGAAAATACACCGGTTACAAAGGTTTCAAAAATTTTATTAAACAAATGACAAAAGAGTTTAATGCTTTGTCTTTAATCCAATCCACAATGAAGTTCATCCCAATGTATTCTCTTAACCATTTGCACACTCTGAAAAGTATGTTCAGGCTTAACTTTGGTTTCTCATCCCTAAACCCAAGCCCTTCCTTACAGAAGACCAGACACGAAATACAGATGCATTAAATTGTGCACAACCTGACACCAACATCAATATATAAATAATAAAAATGTTTCAGACTAGACCAAATTCAAGCAGAAACAGTATGTACTCTGCACAGTGAGGGAGAGTGAAAATAAGATACATAAAAAGTGAAAGAACAACCTAAGAGGTTTATTTTCATATTTGTACAACACTCAAATACCATAAATGTGAGAAGAAAAAAATGGCACTTAAGTTTTCAGAAGTTTACTATCACTTAGATAAAGTAACATCTAAATAAAAGGGTAGAGAACATACAAAAGCAACAAAACAAACATATAAATTGCTACAACCACATACTGACATTAAAAGGCAAACCTGCCAATATGTAAGACACAAGCAGCCCGGATAGATAAGGACTGCAGCATTCTGATCCATGTGTCAACCTATGAGACTGAAGGGCATACTCAGGTTTTACAAATATAGCAGTAACTCTTACAAAGACCAGTTCTGCATTGTCAACAGCGTCATCTCATCATCTCCAATGACCTCTAAATCACCCCTGAAAGTCTGAGTTTGATGACCTCAGACGACCTTGCGGCTAAGAAGAAAGAGACAGGACACAATTTCTGCAACAAAGTGACAACATATGTCCTTTACTGAAGCCACACCCCTCTTTACAGGGCTCCACTGAAGGAGTAAAGGAGTATCTACAGCACTACGACATTGTCAGTTCCCAAATCACGTTGATTGAATGCTTCCCAACCCCTGCTGTTAAAGCTTCTGTCCTTGGAGGGGGTAAATACTCTGTAAAGGTTTATAAAAAATACCTAATGCTGCACCCAAGCCTCTGATGGCCATTGGATTCTCCAGGAACAAACAGTATCATACATATATATATTTTTACTCTTTCCCATTTTCTTTAAAAGACGCTCATCAAATGGATGGAAGCCACTGAAGATTGCCTCTGCAAACAACTCTTAACAAACTTTCAAAAAAAAAAAAAAAAAAAAAAGCTGAGACCACAAAATCAGCTTTCTAACTTTTCATGCAAGAGGATGTGGGGGAAAAAAAACAGAAAAGTAAAAAAAACCCTCTAAAAACCTCCAGGACCACACTATAAATAACCTTTCAATAATTCTTCAGCAATCAGGGCAAGACTTTGAGGTACATATCAAGTGAGAGGCATGATGATTAAAAAAGAAAGCAGTCTTGACACTGAATCTAAGACTTCATCTGAAACAGCAGCAATGCCACGTTTACTTAAATTAGGAAACTGATAAGGTGACAATTCAACTCTATGATCAGTGCAATAATATCCATCTTTTTTAAATTATGGCCTAGACATATTGAACACACAAACATTATAGTGGGGCCTTTTTGACACAGAACTGGGGAAACGGTTTATTCTTAAGCCCCACCCAAATCCCTGAACTGTGAACCAATTCATGTCCATTGTGAGCTGGTACTGCAGGTTCTTTAAAACCAGGATATGATGGAGCCATTATCTCTTCTGTATTGTTGCCCTCACTGGCAGGATGAAGTTCAAGTCCTTCTTCATGTGAAGCATCTGCCAAGACTATAAAGAAGCCAAATGTGAGTTTTTATTTTGCCTTTTAATTTCTGGTGCAGAGAAATGTTTGACACTCCAACAGTAAATAATTAATGTGCCAAAAGTTATTGAATTTATTCTAACACAAAGCGGCACTGAATAATAACTCTGACCAACTACTAGTAACACAGTCTAAACTTGAAGAGAAAAGTACCTTCATGAACTCAGCTTTTATGGCATCAAATTTAATCTTTTCATGGACTGCTCTGGCTGTGTTTGTTCTGTCAAAGGGCTCTGAAACAAATGAAGATCAAATTAGTCAATCAGTCATACAGTGTCTCAGGCTGTATTATACTGGTCATAGATCAGCAGGTATACCCAGGAACAGTATCTCTTAATGCTCCATGTGGAATTTTGAAAATATTCTTTTTGAGGAATATCTGGTTTGCAAATGGTCCAGAAATTTGACAAACCTCTCATATTTCTCCCTCTAGCAAAAAGGTCTCTGACGAAAAGCTGTGATTGAATATTTGTCAAGTATATAAGTATATGGTTCAGCTAGAGACATCAGCCATTTCCCATTATGCTGTTAATGCAAATCTGGCTGGAGCTACAGATATGCAAGATGTGTCAACAACAGGTGGAGACTTGGCCATATATCACATAGGCCTCTATTACATATGACACATAAATTATGGTCTGCCACCAGATTATTCCATTAACACAATGACTGAAAACATCCACTCATCCTGAATCACACCTACTTGAAGGAAGAATATAAATTACCTTCCACACAAATGAACTTGTCCCTCCATTCTCTTGAGCTGGGTCTGGGGAAGGCTGCAGCTTCTCGAACTGAAATCACAAATTTGTCCCAACTGAAAGAAAGGAGTGCTGGTGAGAGCGGAAAGGACAGACGAGTTTAATTCATGAAAATATAACCTGGGTTACCGCTACCCCCGCGAGGCTGCAAAGTATAATGAAACATGTAATATACATTAATATATTATATCAGGGTTGATTATCATTTTTAAAAAATAAAATTAAACAGAAAAACGTATTTCCAAATCTCAGATTGTGATGCCTATGACTGACGTCAGAAGGAACCACCACGCTGCATAGTTTTGTCAGCTTTCACTACCATCCCACAACATGCTCAGACTTCCCCAGTCTGACGAGGCTTAGGCAAAGGGCCAGCGAACGGAGGGAACCAATTAGACCAAATCCAGATGCTTATAATCACATCCAAGGTTCATTTACAATAAGGTCTTAGCATATAAACAGGTCATCCCTCAAAGGAACCCTCCTGCCAGAGTGTCACCTGCTACCATTCGTCACCTTAGCGATGTGAAACGAGAGCCAGGGAAGGCACGCGGGACTCAGGGATAGCATACGCAACACCAGTTTCGATTCTTAGCTGCATATCAACATCCCCTTATGGTGTCATGAGCACTCTGGGGCCCAGGTCAAGGTTAATCGGGCGGCAGTGTACCACAGTGGTAAGGAACAGTACTTGTAACTGAAAGGTTGCCGGTTCGATTCCCAGCTGGGGCGCTGTTGTTATATCCTTAGGCAAGGTACTTAACCCCATTGCCTCAGTAAATATCCAGCTGTCTAAATAGGTAAAATGTAAAAAATTATAACCTATACAAGTTACTCTGCATAGGAACATAGCAATGGCAATAATGTTAATGTAATGGATAATGAGTGATTAATGTAATGTACTGAGCAATGCTTTACAAATAAATGCAAAAATCTGTTCTCCTTTCACATAGTTCAATGAGTCAAGGCACTAAAATGACCAAATAGAAAAAATAGTAAAAGTCTTGCTGGAATGAAAGTCATCCCAGGCATCAGGTGTACACACAAACACAGCACAGGCGGATTAGATCCGAGGTTACTCTGCAGATACAGTTAAGTGGTTGTATCGTAAGTACCTCTCAGTGGAGTCATTTAGGCCAGGTAAAAGCGCAAAGTTAGGAAAAGTGCTAGAAGCCATTCTGCACCAAATCAACGTGCTTGAAGTCATGGACTTCAGACTTCAGGCAGGGGGGGAAGAGGACTGGCACTGTGTCTCTTGCTGACAGCGTAGTTGTCTTGGTCATCCATGTGGCAGCCTTCTGCTAATAATAACCTTTCATGTAAGAAAATATAGCCTCATAACATATCTACTCCCCACTGCAGCTTAATTAAAATACAAGGGAGCTTTTACTTAAAGTAAAAATACTGAGAGCAAGATTCTGCCTGGGTTCTCTCTAAGTTTAGATTTACTTTATAAAGTGGACAGCGGCCATACAAGAAAAGATTTAATAGGGTTATCGTTAGTGCATGCTTACTTGGATTACAGACAACGCTTAACTACTGCAGAGAAACAGACAGAGCAAAAGCAATGAAACTGGCTGCATCAAAACACAGCGCATGCAACAGGGATATGATATCTCTGAAGACAGTTCTAAAACAGATATTCTATTCCACACACACACTGTGGAAACCTCAGCTGCAGTCTCTTTATAGGACACCTGACCTCATGTTTACATGCTGCTCATTGGCTGCTTGAACCATGAAATAAAGGAGACTAGCGTGAAGCACTGACACACTGGTCTCCTTGCAGAGCATAACTTGTTTCCAGAAATAATGTTACAGCGATTCCAATCTGCAGTATTGAGTAGTGGTAAGGGATGTAGACAGTCACCAGTTCAAATCCAGGGCACAACACTGCTATTATATCCTGGAGAAAGCCACTTAACTTGAATTGCTTCAGCAAATATCAAGCTCCATGAACAGATACATAAACAGGTTGCCCTGGACAAGGAGATCTACTATACAGGTGGTGATACCAAATTATAACACAAATAAGTTCACCAAAGATGTCAGCTTATTCCCCTATAATAGGAAATGTTAAAATTTTGACAGAGAACCTTTTCAGCAAACCACTCTAATCAGTCAGTCCTTTTTTTAATTAGGCCTTGAGTGCCATATAACTCTTCAGGGCAGATTCTGTAATGCAGCAGAAGCTCCCAGTAATTCTTCACTTAAAAGCTGTTATCAGTGCCCAGACATTTTATGCTCAAGGCCCCCAGATTTTTTCAATGGTTCATTCGTCTACAACCCACTGGATTGTTGCTCCAATTAGTGGTAATAACCATATTAATGTTCTCGTTGGACCATGCCTGTTACAGTAAAAGGCCCCCACCCCACACGGTTTCACAAAGCTCAGGTGACCTCTGATGGTGGGCTTTTTGACGGCAATTTTTCTTACTTGAAAACAGTGGCATAGTATTTCAGGAAGCCAAGGAACAGGTCTCCCAGTGTGGACTGATTTCTGGAGGTGTAGGGAGGAATGTCTCTCGGTCCTTCAGGTACAAGGTGGATATCCATGGATGGGTTGAAACATTCCTGGCCGCGGCACATTTAATAAGATGAGACTTCTCACCCCAATCAGATCGAAACAACTTACAGTTTTAGTCAACAAGCAGTTAATTCAATCTAAATAAATTTGCTGTGCTTCATATATCATCTCTCACTTCTGGAAAACTCAATAGTTACAGAATGCAGAAGATGGGAGACTTACAGGGTATTCCTTCTGAAGGCAGGGAATGACAGGCTCAGGCAAGGCTGCAAAGACACAAAGCCATGAAACATAATGAACTACAAATACAGTTCCATACTGAGCTATTTATACAGGGTTAGAAGGACCACTTCTCTCATTTAGCACTTGTGCGGCACGTGGGATGCAAATGAAACATATGTTTTTTATTTTGTGAAAGTACTCAAAAAAGGAAACTTTGCTGAAAGTTCTACACTTACTCTGAAGGTAATGTAAGACCATCAGTACCAGTGAGTAGCTGCTCAGAGTCCCACGGCTTGCATCATTGATTCCATGGTGTCTGGCCCACTTTTTTATGACAAGAATAATGGGTCGAACTCTGCTTTCGACTGGAAAAGAACAAAGAATTAAATGATAATTATAAAATAAAACATTCTGTTTAAGGGACATTTCCCCTGTTTTCTGAGCAGTGTTGAGAACTACTGCACCTGTAGCCCTTTATAAAGTCCTTACACATTTCAGGAGGACACTCAAGAAAATGATGTTGCTCTGTGTGGTGTTTATTACATAAAAACTATTTAAGCATTTAAGCAATACAACAGTGCCTGCCTACTTGCCTTGTTCCTCTGAAGTCATAATTTCAAATTTACCAAGGCAATGAATGTGAAGGTCATTTATATATCTACTTGGTGAGAGTGCTTCATACATAGCTTTCCTTTCCCTTCATTCATAGCAGTTTCCATAACAGGCTTGATTAACTGATTAGGTATTAAATGTGTTAATAATTTTCAATAAATGTGATAATTATCATAAATAACCATAAGAAAGGTGTTGACAATGCTGGTGAAATTACACTTACTGTATGCATAGGTTCGGAGAAGGAATGTGTTTCGTATTCCAACAATGTTGTTTACATTCAAGTCAAACTCCACTCCGCTGCAGGAACATAGAGATGGGGAAAATAAAAATACAGAGGTTTCAATTTTATTTCATTTAACACAATCTAAAACATCAAATTAATAGCTCTCTGGAGAAAACAAAAAGTTATGCTGTTAAAAAGTTATTCCAACTTTAGTCTGTGACTAAAGATGGAATATTCTATTCGCTCAAGAAATGCATTCTACTGAATGCTGAAAGTAACAGCTTTCAAACCCAGGAGTCACTTCAATCAAAAATCCCAGATTCAATCTAACAGCAATTTACTTAATAAAGTGTTGTTTTATTCCTGTTGCTTACATATTTTTCATTAATTTCTGTGACATCTGAATTCATAATGATGTACAATGAAATAAATTCCAAAATATTTAAATAGCTCAGCTTTTAGTCTTATTTTAGTAATGCACAACAGCTCTGACTAGAATTGCCAAGCAACCAGTATCCTACTGGTTTATTACGGAGAAGTACAATGGCTACAGTGGTAGAACTACTCAATTGTCACAAACACACTGTACATATATGTGTATACACACACACACGTGTGCATGCACGCACGCATGCACACGCAAAACTGAATGCATACTGCATCACTGAATGAACCCTACCTGACTTTATCCCTGAATTTCAGTATCGGCACTTTTGCTCGGATAAGCTGAGGTCTCTCAATATAAGCTGCAAACACAAAGCCAACATTTTCATGTAACAGTAAAGTACATTTTAATATAGCAAAAAAAACATATTTTTTACATATTTGTACATACATATTTTCAAAGACAAATCAAACAGTTCAAATATTAAGCTTCAGCTTGACAATAGTTCCCTCTAGAGGCTATACAAGAAAGCTACATAAGGAAAAAAATTCATCCCATTTTGGACATCTACTCCGAACACCATGCGTGACATTCAATATCAGAGTAAGTATGACTGAATCAACCCAAACAAACTTGCTCCCGACAGAATACAGCACCCCATAATACCAGTTATTATTTGTAGTCTTAAGGACACAAAATTATGGAAACATAATGAACACCCTGGTAATACGCCCTCACTCATGTGTATCCATAGCCTTTCACATTCATTGCTGATTCCATGATGACAGAATCTGCATATACAGCAACAGGCTCTATTTTAAAATGCTTCCACTTTGCTACGTGGCTTGTGTTTTTGTTAAATCTGATGTCTGGAGGTGCTTAAAGAAAACCATACCAATTTGCTAGACTTCAGGTGAATGAGGGGGGTCAGTAAAGATGCATACACAATATAACTACACAATGTAGATAAAATAACATTTTAACAACATTTTGGAACAGAATAGTCCCACAGGACAATCCTGTAAACACATATCAGGAACCAAGTCACAAAATTTTGAGTCAGAAAAATGCAAGACATGATGGGTCTCACATCTACACATGGACAGACAGACTATAAAATAATTTCCAAGCAAATTTGTAGCAGACGTGGTACTCACATAGCCTGTAAAACAACTTCTGTACAAGACTGAGTATATACACAGCATCTGTTTTCTGGTTCAGCTGAAAAAGTCCATCCACAAACACACAAAAGACAAAAAGTTATTGTCACAATTAGTGATGATGTGCATATGCATATGATGAAAAGTATATAACTTAGATAACTGCCAAAATAATGTAAACACCAATATAAAGTGTTTTAATAGGGTGTTGGGCCACCATGTACCTCCAGACCAGCTTCAGTGCACCTCGGCATAAATTCTGCAAGTGTCTGGAATTCTATTAGAGGGATGCGATGCAATTCTTCCTTGAAAAATTCCATCAATTGGTGTTTTGTTGATGATGGTGGAAAATGCTGTCTCAGGCACCACTCAAGAATTTCCCATAATCATTCAGTTGGGCTGAGATCTGGTGCCTGAGACTGCCATGGCATATGATTGGTGTCGTTTCCATGCTCATCATACCATGCAGTGAGCACTTATGCCCTGTGGATGGGGGTATTGTCATCCTGAAAGAGACCACTCCTACCAGGATAGGTCCCATCAGTGTAGCATAGTGGGAAGCAGCAGGGCTTGTAACCAAAAGGCTGCTGGTTCAATTCCCTGCTGTGGCGCTGCTGTTGCCCACTTGGGCAAGGTACTTAACTCACAACTGCCTCAGTATATATCCAGCTGTATAAATGGATGAAATTGTAACCTGTGACGTACGTTACTCTGGATAAGAACATCTTCTAAACGATAATAAGCCACCAGAACCCCCCATCATAGGAAATGCCTGTGGATGTGTGTAGATTTGGCATATACAACACATGCACTCGTACGCCTGTCGACAACAGGATGAAGGATGACTCATCTAATCATATGACTTTCTTCCAAAGCTCAGTCGACCACTGCCTGTGCTCTTTGCACTACTTTACTCACAAACATGCATTTTTAGGTACAATAAGGACTTATGTCCTGCAACCCAACCATAGTATCCTTGTCTGTGAAGTACCTGATGGAATATCAATGCTCCAACAATCACCTCTGTCTTAAAGTCATTAAGCCATCTCATTGATGGTTGCCAGAATAATGGTCAACTGGGCCTACCCAGGACTTTTATACATGACCCTAAGCATTTTCTCCTTTATTTTGCCAGTTACATGTACATGTTTTGACACAGAAAGATGTGCAAACGCTTTCTTTTTGCAATGCTTGTAATGAACTTACTGGTCCCTCTTGGACAACTAGGCACAGATCCGCATCACTGCTTCGGCTCCCAAAGCCATTGAGGGAGGATCCTGCCAAGTACACTCGTGAATCTAAAAGGAGACATGATACACACACTGAGCTCTCACAAGTGAATCCAACTACTTAATTGAGCTCAATAGGTTGGTCATTCTGTGGAGGTGAGCCCCTCAGATTTTTCTCTCAGAGAAATCAGTTGAGGGTGGTTTCGCCAGCACACATACTTGGAAAGAGCCACTGGATTTCCCTTTGGAGCTGTGCTCTGCACACTTCCTTTTTCTCCAGATCATCACCCTGTTGCTTGCAGGCTTGAAACAGGTCCAGAATCTGCTGACTTAGCTGAGAGCACAACAACTCACAGTTTTTGCATGCATAGCACAGTTCAGTAGCATCTAGCACTTGGTAACTACTAAAACAAGCAGAGGTGAGCAACAAAGCAGGCAATGGTAGGTAATATGACACCCCAGAATCGGGATGGGCAATATCAATCAAAAAGGGTGATAGTTCAACAGACTTTAAACCTACCCTAATCCAAACCCAGGACACCAACTTGTAGATATTCCCTGATCATTTCAATTATACAAATAAGTGTTGCATCGTGTTGCTTGCCTGTCCTAGCCTCTGCAACAGAAAACCACGTGTACACTACAACACATTCAGCCCTGCACTGGGGCATTTCTCTAGGGCGTCTGCGTTTTTAACACAATAACGTAAACTTGCCCTCTGTCTCTGCAGCCCAAGGCCTTCCCTAGCACACAGGCAGTGTGACATTCACCTTGTCCTTGGCAGGCGGCAGTGGCATGTCAGCGACGCTCCGCTGGGGCTCGCCCCTGAGTGGCGGCATGCAGCCGGTGGGTTTCGGGGTGCGAGGCGAGAGGGCGGGGCTGCTGCCCCCGCTCCGCAGGTGCGGTGGAGCCCCGTGGGCCGCCGACGGGGAGGACGCAGCCTCAGACACGCCCACGCCGCGGGCCGGGGAGCTGAAGCGCTGCCGCTCCAGGTCGTACTGACTGTGCTCCTCGCTCCTCCTCCTGGAACACACAGCACAGTACACACCGTGGCATCACTTCCTGACACAGACAGATTACGCTGTTAAACAGGAGAGGATTCAGTCCAAAGTGATCACTCCTGTCACTGTGTTACCCGAGGCAACACGAGTCATGCATCATACACCCCAAATAAATTCAACTTCCAATTGCTCTTCACGCACTGTAGCTAAGGAGAGCCGACAAAAGAGCCCTATTAGTCAGAAATACACTTCAGTATAATACCATGTATGCCACAAAAATCTGAGATTGTGCAGCTGACACAGTGTTAGAATGTACTGAAAATTATCTCACTTCCTGCCCTGTGTCACTGCTGGAACACTGGGTCCATGTGGAGGCGTGCAATGTCCCGGCATCCAGTCATTAGGGGGAGTCGCAGGGTAGCGGGCAATGGGAAAGCCGTGGAAGCTGGAGAAATCAGTGCAGGACAAAATCACTGAAAACAGCCTCATCAGCATCTACACATCATATAAGGGGTGAGTGCTGCTCATGTTTTATTAATTGAATAAATACGGTAACAGAAAGTGACCTTTGTGTGCACAACACAACCATGGAGCCATTCTGTTTCCTACAGCGTAACAACATTTCCTACTTGGTACTTACTTAGTATTCCTCATGTTGAACTGTGAATCAATCATTTGCTGTTGGGAGAACATGACTGGTACAGGGAGCTGCATGCTGAAGCCGTTAGCTTGCCCACGTTTGAGTGGGAAAGGTGGGCGCCCCAAAATCGAAGAGTTGGGGAACATTTTCTTCTTGCGAGGGCGCACATTTATTCTTCTACCTACAGGGAATCAAGACGAATGTTTCAATGCTGTTCGCGTTTCCTCTCTTTCATCAGCGTGACTACAAAATCATTTCATTCTTCCTGATGGCGAAACGTATCTGATAAAGTAAATGAATGCTTTCCAATGTTCGTTCATTCATTTACCTAGGGAAAAAGATGTAGCCAACTATTGTACGGAGCTGTTTTGTAACAGTGACAGCAGAATGCCAGCCATCTAAAGTCTTATTTTAACCCAGTTAGCTAGCCTTCAAGCTAGCTAGCTATCGGACTTATCATAGCTAGTTGGCTACTAACTCTAGCCAGATATCTAGATAGGTCTTGATAGCATGGCTAGCTATCAAGTACAAAACTTCGAATATCAGCGTGTCCCCATAAAGCACCTGCGACTGACTGCCTGCTTGTTTCTCTAGCTAACAGTTAGATCACTGACTAGCTACCAGCGCAAGCAATCAAAGTTAGCTAGCTACTGCCCACAAAGTTGCTCGTCTGCCTCGAATTCCTCCACGGTGCAAAAACAACCACCGAAGCCTTACCCAAATCAGGGCAGAAAATGCCTCGTAATGACTTCCAGCTTTAATAAACAGTAGTTTACATCATATTCTTCCTGAAATGTTATAATTTGACTCCAAAACCTGTTTGTCAATTGACAAACAACAAATTCACAACACTTCCTGGTGACATTTGAGCGAACTGTTTCTTGTTCCGGGTCGTACATCCTAAAGGGTTTACCGTACACCCACGAAGGTGCACGCAGCACTCTCAGGCATATGGGAATCTAGACGTCACAAGATATATTTTATATACCGCACAGAGTCTCCGTGTACGAAAGGAAATGAGTCAAACCCATTAAAACTGTGCAGATTCACAGATGTTTAAATCATCTGAATTGTTCTTTTAATTAGAGACATTTTTCAAACAGCAGCCCCAGATGACCTTTGAGGCAGATAAAGGGAATTGCCCAAGCATTTGAGTGGGTTTTGCACTCAGGTTCGAGCAGAGTCCAGGTTGTAGTAGCTACAGTGTTTCTCAGGAAAATGAATGTTTTGGCTTTTTCCCAGGACGAATAACTGGCGGTTCAACTAATTCATCCTCTCAGGCCTGGCAGTGGCTACTGCAGGGTGTTCAGTGGGCATGAGTTTGGGATATCAGTGATTCTGTTAAATCAGTTTAAATTCTTATGGTATATTTTTTTCCTCAGTCTGCAGTTTTTTTAGCTTCACAGACAGATACTTCAAGAGTCATAGGCAGTAACGGAATGATTTGGGTCATAAAATTGCAGAAATGGATAATATGCATAACAGTGTCTGGAAGATGCAGTTGTGTGGTACTCAAAAATTTTCACCACACTGCACACCCACCTCTGGTCTTCTAACTATCAGACAAACAGGGTATGTCAATATGAAAATGATTTTTATATCTGTTTGCTTAATGGACAAAAATTTAAACACATACAGATTTCATTAGAAAGGACAAGGGTTTCAACAAGGAGAGGACAATTTCTGATGTGTAATATCATATTGATGTCACATCAATAACCATGTAATAATACCAACACAGGGCTGTTTTGTTCTTTTCTTTGTTCCTGTGACGCTTTAGGGAGTTTTATACTATATTTAACATGCCAGAATTATGTTAAATGTGCATGAAACTTTTCTTGTTGAGGCACTTGTACAAGCAGCTGTGCCATGTTTGCCTATGTTTGCCAAGCTGAAAATCAGTCAGGGGTTTTGAACACCATCCATCTTCAGCATGTAAACAAGTCCTTCTAGAGTTATTATTGGATCATATCATCATATAATAAAGCTCCCCAATAAAGCTCCCCATAACATGGCACAAACTATAATCGTATTTGCTCTAATCTTATCTGCCATTTCAACCATTCTGAGCATGAAAGCCAAATTTGTATTTGTGTACTGTAGAATTAAATCATTGAAATGCTTTTTATGACTACAGCCTTACATAAAACATAGTTAGTTAGTGATAGGACTTTTAGGAGTCATTCTGGACATTTGTCAATGGGAATATTTTAACAGCAGTATCCTTATACCTGTCCAGTATGATTATTCAACACTGGAAAATCAGGGTTTAATGACAAGTCTTCAGCAGGTCTCAGTCTTTTGCATGAAAATGATCACCTTAGTTAGAAGAATCAGATTCCTTAGCACATTTGGAACTACAACACCATGGCAGTACAACAGCTCTCAGCATGTCTAAGCACAGAGTGGGAGCTGTATGCAGCTCACATGACATTGGTTTGCACTTTGCCTTCTTTTGAGCAGGAGGCGATCATTTTTCCTGGATACTTCCAGTCTCACAAGTTCATCTAGTTGTAGATCTGCTCATTTTAGGATTGCAGCAACAAGCTGTTTGTTGCAAGTTTAAACTCCTATCCCAGTCACTTATCATATGTAAACATTACAGTGGGCATTGGGGTATCAGCTACAGCTGTGTCATTTTTACATAACTCACATTATGTATGAGGCCAAAAGTGAGACTGAAAGATCAACGTGAATATGACAACCTAGGACATTAAAATGTGTCAATACAAGCATACATTCATTTAACATTTTAAAACATTTGTATGCCTGTTGTAAGGTTTGAGACACCCCATACAGGGTCTCCTCCATTATCCCACAGACACAGAGGTGTTGACACCCTCGGTGCCGACACATTTACACACAAATGCTGCCATGAAAGACCCCATACAGGGTCTCTGCCATTATTCCACAGAGGCAGAGGTGCCGACACCCTAGGTGCCAGTACACTCACACACACACACACGCACACACACACAAAGGACTGTTACCTGGCTAGGCTTCTGGTGGAGGGCTGAGGGTCAGACCCCCTGCAGACCAGCAGAAAGCAGGTAACAGTGGTGATTGTCAAAGTTAAGAATGCCGGACGCAAGGAATACACATTTCTGTTTCCCGCCTCTGAGGACAAAGAACTCAGAGAAGGTATTTAAAGCGCCTCAATGTATCAACCAGTGTTCAATTACTCCGCGAACCCGAAGAGACTGTTTTTCTGTGACGCTTTGCCGATCATTGTAAAATTTTCTCGTTGCAACTGCTCGAACGCCAATAAAACAACCCCGACTTCCAAACTACATCGGACCCGCGCCTCTTTAATTCTTCTACTGTATTTCTTTAAAGTGCATATAAATTTAGAATATTCTGTATCTGGATACTATGTAACAGGATCTCAAAAAAATCTGTTTAAAATCTTATTTTGAGAACATTTTCAAATTAACAATAACCACAGCAGCAATACTTGTGTAGATAATGATGGTTATGATGAAAAATATGACATCAAGCAGGAATTAACTGGGGCCAAACAATATGCCTTTAAAATTTGCCCTAGGCTATGTGGTTGATGGGATACTCTTATGTCAACATATACACAACTAAAACAAACCTAAAGCTGTGTCTTCACAGCTAAACCCAGACTGGCTGCAATGACATGCGGCATGCAACTTTCAAATCTTGGATACTGTATATGTGCCATGGGACAAATTCCTCCTGTTTGTGATTTACAATTGAAACGTTTTTAAAATTTGAAAATCTGAGAGGTATAAATGGTACCCGATTATAGTACCGCTTCCTGGAGTAATTGTACGTCACCTTCGTGACGGTAAATACGTCAGTCCCTGGAGCATGCAGTGACGTCAGTGCGGAGGGTGGCGTGGTGACGCTGATCCATTTAATACTGTCAGTGAATATGGGATGGGGACAGAGATATTGAATGGGATGGAAATAGACGTAAGAATATACATGGACGTGTGAAAAAAGCCTTTCGACAAGGACGGGACAGTAAAAACGATTTGCATTTTAACAAATTTTAATATTCTTTGCTTGGTCTATTTTCCCTCGCATTGAAGAAGACGGTGCACATTCATCTGATCCTGTAGAACACAAGGGTTTATGGAGACGTGAGAATTTACCGGGGGTTTTAGCGAAACAGATAAGCCTGAAAACAAAAGACCTTTGGACGAATAAATATTCAAATTGGGTTTGTATTTGTTAAGCACCTTTTTGTTTGCTTGGTTTTGGTTTTCCGTTTGTCCATGTCACAGTGCGGTTTGCTCTGGAGGAATTTTGACGGCACTGATGAGATGAGAGAACTGCAATAGGCTACGAATGAATGAAGAATGGCAACATAGTATGCTAACTTATAGCGGGAACAGGAATGAAGGTTCAGCATTTTTCTTGCCCGAGGATAACTGTATGCGGTGCAGCTGGTTACATTCTGGGAGAGGTGTCAGATTTGGAAAGTAAATATCAGAGGGTGTTAAGAAAGAACGCGGAGTTGTAATACGCTGTGTTTTAGACCGGGTGGATACTGAAGGGTCATTTGGAGATCAGAGAAGCCGGAGACGCTTACAACCCTCTGTGTATCCTTCCAACAAACACCAGCGGACTCTGTTCTTTTACGAGGCGAAGCATACTTCATGTGCCTTGTGCGCACAATCGGAATTAAAAGCGGACTGGTAATCTTGTATCCTCTTGCAAAGTAGCTGCTTTGCTCTAGCATTTGTGACGAATTCACAGTTACGAATGATAACTGGAAATGCATTTTATTTGACGTTTACGTAATGCTTGCTGCCGAGCACCGATACGTTTCTATGGATTTGATTTAAAATTGACAACGAAGATCTGGATTGAAAGTCATGCTGTACTAAGAGGAACAGTATCTCCAAAACCTCAATAAACCCAGAGTTGCCATCAAGGATATCAACAGCGACGTAGCGGGGGAGATACAGTAAGAACCATAGTGGGGTCATTCAGTTTCGCTGTCAGGACCATTCGATCAACAAATCAAGCAAAATGGGGTAAGTAGGCTACAACATCAAAGTGCAATATTGAAACATATATTTTTATACATTGTCTCTTTCAATTTAGACTGCATTTGCAGGTTGTTTATAGAGTTTTAAGGCGAAGAAAACATTAGCGATATATGCGCATGGCTTACCTGTCTTCGTTTATCGTGGTGTGGGGTTTGCTAGCATGTCGCCTGACAACTGTACATAGCAGGGCACACATCTGTGCAGTAATAAACATTGTCAACAAATAACATGATTTTAATGCAAGCACATTCTACATAATATAATCGTTAGCATTTTAATAAGAGAGTAATTCGCCTATTCATGAGTCAGCCGTCTCCATAATACGGTTCATCACATTAAATTGTAATTGAACCGATGAATTTTACCATATATATTACCGCATCTCTTGTAACCAATACAGTGTGTTCAGACAAATAATTTGAAAATAACTGTAGTGGAAATGGGCAGATAATAATTCGTTTAACAGCACAATATGAGCCGTCCATTTGGTCTAGTTATATAAACCCTTGATTGAAAAGTTAGGTTTTGAAACATTTTTAGTCATTGCCATGCCATTCATGTATGTTCTATTTAAACGCAAGTCTCTTAAACACACAGTTTTAGACTAAAACAGAAACCAGTAATGTATGGTTAAATATCTGATCGGGGTTGTACATGCCGGAGATTTCTAGAATCTTTTAGGATGAGGCATTACTGTTGTTAAGTGGTCAGAGACAGAGCAGCTTCTTCGAATAATGTATCTTAGGATAGGGAAGGCATTAACATTTAATTTCAAGGGTTGTGTCTTTCAGTGTAATGTTGCCAAATGTGCCGGCTTTACTGCTTCATACCATTCTATTGAAAAATTCGTTTTCTAACATAGTTGTTTAAATGTCTACTAACAAGTAAAATAATAGGCAGACAGCACACAAATTGCCCCCAATTTACTTTGTATCAGGTCTGTTTGTTATCGAAAAGGATGCTCAAGAATTTATAGTAACTATGTAGGGATGTAGAGGCATGAGGGAGTTGCAGTTGCACCCACCAAACCTCCACCCAACCCCACACTCCAACTCACTATATAATTCTGTGATGGCTCCGTACATCTGTAAACCTCTGGAATGCTTTAACTTTACTTGCGGTGGAAATTGAGTAGCATAAGAAGGGGTACTGTTTTTGGGGGTTGTGTTAAAGTTTTCTCTTCCCTGGCATCTTTATTGTTTTCACTGCACGTATAAAAAATTAAACATGCCATTGGGTAAATGTAAAAGGGTTCACAATCCATTTGTCTAGAGACCTAAATAGTTGCACCTATGTAGAGTATCCTCATGAAGTTTCATAGAATATTATACAGCGTCTTAACTTAAATTACAGGGGACGTCTTTACACATATCATAGTGTGTAAAGATGTATTTTGATTTTTAAATTTTCTATATATAAAACTAAACTAAAAGGCACCAAGGGTGGTACAGAGTGACAGTATTACCCAGGTAATGTATTTGATTTGATATACCAAGTATGGCGGCATCAGTGTCAAGAGCTACTTAACAAACTAATGACAGTCTAGTTTTAATGTCTTAATGGGCAATCACTGTGAAAGGGAAGTCAGAGTTAGTTTTAGCAGCATTAGTGTGGTGAGTTTATGGATTGCGTAAAGAAGACATAAACTCAGCTGTCAAACAAAGCTGTCAAGCCCGAATCCAGTGCCTCTGTTTTTCCAGTACATGTGGCTCTCAGATATATTTTAAAAAAACCTGTGAAACCACAGCGGTGCTTTCCACTTCCTGAGATGGTCATTGTCACTTTGGATGGAGATAACTGTGGTTGACAAGCATGCCTTCAATTTTCTCACAGTAAACAAAGCCACAGGAATGACGTGCGTGACGAGATGACTGTGGCACTGTGTGAGAAAGTTGCATTATCCAAATGTCAGGACAGTGAACTACTGTGGGCTGTCTAAAACCAGTCTCAGCTGGATGATGTTTGGACGTTTTTAGGTATTGTAAATTATAGCCCACATGCGTTAGGGGCAGGTTAGTGTGTCCCTGACGGAGTGGATTCCCTGCCTTCTGCCTGTGGCCAGGACTGTAACTTACCCCGTGTTATAGACAGGAAGGCCGCTTCACTGTAACTCAATAGCTGTTTAGCTGGCCTGCTACATACTGCATACTGTAACAAGCTGAGGTGGCAGAACAAGCTCAATGGGGGCTTGGTTTCTGTTACATTTTCTATTACCTGAATACAGTAGCTTCTTCATGGTCCCTTATGGTGAATCACTGGAATAATGTTTTGACTCTTTTTTGATGGGCTTGCGCAGCAGACTTTGACCTGAATGAATTGAGGAGGCAAACTAATGGCACTGTAGCCCCTTCCATGTGATTTTGCTGAGCTGACGCTTGCAGTGTTCAGTGGTTATGTTTTAGATCTTCGCGATTTTCTCTATTTTTTGAGCTTGAAGTGAGTAAATTTTCGTCTTTAAATGCCCTTCTTTTTTTATTGACCAGACTCACTTACAGAATACTTTCAAATTTTTTTAAAATACTGAACCAACTTGTTAACAGGAGTGAACTGTGATTGACAAATTAAGACAATTTGAAAGCTGAAGCAGAATCTGTTGAAGAATAATTGGGAAATTTATCAAGTGATGTCTTGCAAAGATGTACACTAAATAATAAGCTAATCTTTCTTCTCAATTCTAATTCTGAGGACAGCGCCTAGAGCTAGGTTGTCTTCAAAATCCTCTTCAGTCACAACATGAATAAACCAATATAGTAATCCAAAAATGCATTTGATGCTTGAAAAATTCAGGTATTAAAAATCAGGTGAACTATATTTTTGCATTGTTTGACGCTCATGCCATTTTCTATGGGTTGCCTGCAGATTTCATTTTTCACTCTTTATCACTCTTTCCTCTTGAGCAGTGTTATCCTGATGTTGAACAGTTCTTTAATAACACAGTATTGTCCATCACCAAGTCCCGTCTCAGATTATTTTGTATTGCAAATTGACCTTTAACTGTCTGTGTGCATATTTTCTGGGTATTATCCCTTGTAATGCATATTCAAGTAGGTATTTGTCTGAAAAGGAACATGCCTGAACGAACGTTAAGACCTATAATTAATTGACCAGATTGAATACCTTCATTGATTTGCATACCCTCAGGTTGATTGTTTTAAGGAGAAATCTGCTTTAGTCCCGTTCCTCTTACAAAGAGATTATTCTTTTTTGTGTCTGAATCTGCATGCATATGCAGTTCCTTGTGGGAGGTTAGTCCTGTCTGCTGGGTACTGTCTTCAAGTGTCTTACATCCCCTGGAATTTTTTCTTTTTTTATGTTTTGGATGTCTGCTACCTCTTGGCAGACTCATCAAAATGGAATGGTTCTGATAAGGACACGATGACCCCCTCACCCCCACAGGAAAATGCTGCAGATTAGGCTCTTGCACTTGAGATCAGAACACAGTTTGGACTGGGTTTGAACTGTACATACGCTCGTCTTGGTCCTATTGGTCATACTGGACATTTATGCAGAAACTGGCATGGGATCATTACAGATGCTGATATCATTGCTTGTGATATCCTCTGGACATTGGTCATTTCTGAAATTATTTTTAAACTTATGTCTTCCTGCTCTAAATAACAAGTGAATGAGTGAATAATTGAGCTGTGACTTTGTGTTGATTATGGCAAGGTCAGCAATTATTATTGATTACTATACTGACTCTTTGAACTGAGGTTTTTTGTTGTTTTAATGGGGTACATCAATGAATTGCAAACACTTGAAGAGCTACAAACAAAAAAGCAACATAAATTAAACCAAAGTAATATTTATGATGTTTGTTGTATTTTTAACATCAGCAAAGATAGGAATTGACAAACATCATCAGTATTGGATGGGTCAATTTGTGATTGATTCCATAGTGCCTTGTTGCTATATATGGGTGCTTTATCCAGGCCTTTGGCATGTTACCATAGCATGAAGACAAACCGAGATTATGGTATGGTAATACATTTTCTGCTCGTTTGTGAGGGAAAATAAACAGTCATGGTAAGGTACTGATTTTATGTGCATTGTTACCTCAGATGCCTTCAGGTTGCTCTTTATAATGCTCTTCCGTTTGGTAGTTTGCCCTCGTTAATGGGTGTGCCATTCTATAAAGGAAAGCATGGATAGGTTGTGTGAGCTTGTTCTAGCATGGTATTAGGTCAACCAGCTGAGGCCTCACAGGGATGAAGTGTGCGCAGCAGGAAGTCAGTGTGAGCACACATACAGCACTGGAAACAGCATAAAGCGGTAGATGTTAAATACAGCAACAATCAAAATCACATTTTTTGCATTGTTAACGACAGCTTTTTTATTCTTTCATTGAGTTTGTCTCCAGAGTTGAGTAAGAGTCTCATGTGATCACACTGTGGTGTGAGGCTATATGGCATGCTTAGGGGGCAGGACTGGTATTAGTTGTCATCAAGTCACTAAGAAGCAAATACCAACGCATTGAGATGACATGATATTTCCAATTACCCAGTGCAGCAGACATGGAATACTGAGCTAAATGAAAGTACTGCTGTCTGTGTTTACTGAAAGGCATGGCTCTTGGGCAGCAGTGGGGAGAAATGGTAAAAAAACACTGGATGTGTACAGTATCCACAAGCATGTGAGGCTTTGTTCCTGGAAAAATGCTCAAATGGCAGTGGACTCAGCAACTTAAGTTGGTCCAATCAAAACCCAGCTACTCTATGAAGGTGCAGTGAAGCAGTTTTAAACACCCTTGCTGTCTTAAGTGCACATTAATAATGTGGCTGTAATAAAATCAGTGTCAGTAGTTTTCTGCATGTTGAGCTGACTGGCTGTTAGTGTCTCTCCATGCAGTGCAAGTCTGTGGGCTGACCCTCATCACTGGGATCGGCTAAGATCTGAAGGGACCCAGCCACGGGAACTCTGGGTCCTCTTTGGGTTTTGAGGTTGAGTAAAGGGATAGTTCACTAAATTGTCACAGCCCCCTTGTTGTCAATGACCTGAAGTGATCTGGGTTGTGAGTTGTCACAGAGCAGATCTGGGACAGGCCCTGCTCTTTAACAGGTTCTGTTTGGCACGTTTGTGGCAAATCTGTGTGGCATAAAAGTGGATGTGGGAAAAAGAGGAAACTGGAGGATACTCACTGTCTGAACGTCACATGTTTGTTGCCATGGCGAGGAGGCAGTTGAATTGGCTGAAGTGGTTTTGGAGTAACTCCATCAAATACAGCCGTTTCAGTGAGACTTTTTTTAATGTAGCCTAGCGGACGGCCACCATGATAGCTTGGTAGAAAAATTCTGCATGAAAGCAAACCAAAAAGCAACATGTTTTTGTATATAAATCCATTGCATAAAGAATTTTAGCTCCCCCTGAAGAAAATCATTATTGTTTAGAACAGTGTTCCCCAACCCTACTCCTGGCGGCACACTGTCCTGCATATCATCTATCTATCCTTGCTCTACCTATCTGACTGAATTCATCAGTGGCACGTTTGATTAGCTGAGCACACCTAATTTAATCAAGCAGCAAGGATAGATAGAAGATATGCAGGAGAATGTGCCTCCAGGAGTAGGGTTGGGAAACACTGGTTTAGAAAACCGTGTGAATAGTACTTTATGTTCTAACATTTGTAAAATAAGTGGAAACACGTAACCCAGATGTAAAATGTGAAAAGTAACTGCATAATCTGTTCAGCTGTGTAGGTGTGCAGTTTGAAGTGATGTTCAAGGGCACTGCTGTGGCATTCATGAGGATGGTGCTTCACCTCTGAGACAAATATATCCACATATACGCAGCATCGCCAGAACCTCATAATCATGTGATCTTATGGCTTAACTGTAAGCCATATTTGTAAGTGTACAAGAACAGTTGTGAGAACAGTTCCCACAATACCACAATTATGGTATGTTGACACTACAAAGGATACATGGCCAATTAAATCAGTGTTTACAATGAAAGTGCCATAGGGCACATATGAAGAATTGTATTTCATATGATTTTATTCATTTCATTTCATTATCTGTGTATTCTTATGAATTTATAAAGACCTTTCATTCTCTTGAAGGGTTTCATAACAGTGTTTGTTATCTGATGAATATGGACCATCTCTTGGAATTTCACAGCACACTATTAAAAGGGAAAAAAGAAAACAACTACAGGATAATTATTAAAATGTATATAGTCATTGTAGATAGAGGTAATTATTGCAAACAATTAACTAGAGAGCAAGCCAAATTCATACTGTGTATCAGGGTGTATAACAACATAGAGAGAAGCTATCATCCAGCTTGCTAGGGTTGGGAAAGGACATGTTAGTGTAACCACTATATTTAAATGGCACTAGATGTAGCAGGCGGGTTCTTTCTTTGACATTAAACCATAACAATTTTCCAGTTTCTAGCTTTATTGTCTGTCCTCTAAAATTCATAAAAATCCCACTCAACAGCCTGTAGTGACAGTTAAGTTTCTGTACTGTGGTGGAAGCTACCTACCTGACGCCAATGAAGACAGGCAGACACTGGCGATGGTTCAAACAGATGATCTGATTTATTGGTCAGTCAACAACCACTTTGGGTCTATGAGGGATACAATGTTCAGTAATACCAAAAATAGCATTGAAGTAAAAAAAAATCATTGGAACAGGAGTGTAAGTCATATTAAAAATATTGAAAATATTAAAATAACTCTAAATCCATTTTTCATTAGACAGCAGTATAGCATGCAAGTTCATAGCAAGTGCTAATGTAACAGTGCTACATGCATCTGTTACAATAGTAATGTTATACATATTAGAAGTGTTCTTGGAATCTGTTTTCTTGGTTGTTCCAGCTTGCTGGTCTCATTGATTGGTCTCATGCACTGAAGAGTGCGTGTGTACCGTGTTAACCTGGCAATGACTGAAACAAATATCTACTTACATGCTGGGAGCTGTATATGAACAGTTGTCACTCTGTACTAAAACATCCAATCCAATGTGCTACTGTACTGAAACCTTGCCTCTGTTGTTTTTTTCTTAATGAAAAATGTCATGGTAATCCAATTCTGGTAACAGAATTATCATGATAAAGGAAAATGTTTCCGGTTTGATAACCATCAAATGTGTTATCCTGGCTTACCATGACATCCCTAGTAACACCCTGGAGCACTGCCATGGAGTGTTTTACCATTATCACTCATTTGCGTTATTACATATTCATGTCCTTTAATGTTCTGCAGACTCCTCTACAGCACTTGTCATGGAATTGTGTACAGGACAAAGCGGGCATTGTCAGCGGGATTACAGTGCTTGACTAACAATTGGTGGCAGACGTTTAACCACTGGCACTGATAAAACAGTAAAGTTCACTTTAAGCAAATGTTGGTCGGAGAAGAAGCGATAGCTGGGGACACGGCTGCCAGTCAGTCTGTGGGTGTCATGGTGATAACAATGCACTCTTCACATCTGCACTGTCATGCTTATTTGCATATTTTTTCGAGACTCCTTCCTCCATCAAATTGTGTTAATTATGCTGTGAGTTCGTGGATATATTGGCTTCCTTCTGCAGTGTGGTGGGTTGTACCATAAGTGCTCTACATCTCCATGAGTTCACCATCTCAGTATTCCATACCTCACATTTAACTTTTCCCCATGCTCTTATCACATTTGGTCAGATTTTTTTTTTACTATATTGCAAAATATTTTTGTCCTGCTGTGGGTATAACTTCAGTCTTAAATGTGAGACTTTTCTCTCACTTAGGTCCAGTTTATTTAAGGAACATTATCACTTCTCTTTGATTAATCGCTCTGGCCCTTAAAATAACAGCTGTCAAGTTCCCCTTGTTTTAAATTAATTAACACTTCAGAGCTGAAGACAATTCCCACGGAGGGTTGGAGTGTTCTTGCGTGGAGTGCAATTGCATTGTCCCAGAAATCACCCCTTCCACCGGTTAATGAACTGAGCTTGGTGCAATTAAATCTGTCACAGCCCAAACACTGTGCAGTATTCATCTTGTACAGAAATCTCCATGAAATTACCTCTGTATAAGTTAATGTACAGTGTTGTTTTTTTATTGCTGAGCTCAGTGCAGTTAAAGTCAGCATTTATCTTTTGGAATGTGAAATCCATTAACCTTATGTCAGCTGTCAAAGGGGTGGGTGACAAAGTCCTCATATAAAGAGAATAATGTTCCAGAATTAGGCCTGAGCCCAGAATGTTCTTTTCCAGCCTAAAGTGACTCCCCAGTGTTCTGAGACCCTGGGATTATCAAGGGGACCTTTGGTTATTAAAAACAATTTTTGCTGAAATGTATTGAAAGAAAGTGATGGGTTGGGGGTGGTGGGGTGGTGGGGGTGTATAGAGACAGACTTTGGAGATAATGCAGAATGGCCCGGTTTGCGCTCTATACCCGACAAGGAAAAGGAAGTGATTCCATTTGCATTGTGATATTGTAAGTTTGTGTCAAAGGGCACATTCACACTTGCATGTATGAATACATTCCGCTGAAATGAAAGTCATTAATTTAATTAAAGTAACTCAAACTGGTCCGGAATGCCTCCTAAGTGCCACCTGTCTTGAAGAATGCAGAAAAGCTACAGGGGGGAAGGTTCATAATAACAGTACCTGAGACAAAAATAACAAAGCACAGGATCTAGAAGACACGTATATTAGCTGTCTGCAAGAATGTCAGTCATCAAGTTGGAATGGCAGGGTTCAACATTAAGGTTTTTCTCTCTCTTGCCCGGTCTGGCAAGTGGGTCAGGAATCTGCATGCCCAACCTAAATTTCTGCTTGCCCAGTTATCTTATAGTAATGTAACAGGTGTGGAAAATCCATCTTCACAGTTGTATGTCATGGGAATTTTGCACCCTGAATGATGAGTTGGTTTATCACTTCATTATGTAGTAAGACTAACATTGTTGAAGCTGTCTAGCTGATAGTCAGCTACATAGCTAAACTTTCTAGTTTCTCTGGCCAAGGTCTCTACACACAGTATGTTTTCTATTGGCAAGTTGTGGCACCTTTCACACTACACATTCCTGTATATGAATATGTATATTTTTCATAGTACCATTTACACTGCATGATCAGGGGTTTCACATGACATGATTGCTCTTTGGTTGTCATGGTGACAGAGGAGTTTGTGGTGCAATTGAGACAACATCTATGAAGAGGGGTTCTTCTGCACTGTTGAAGGTACAGTGTAGCCTAGTAATAAAACTTTGTCTAGGTCTATTCATGCAGCTAGCTGAATGGGGGTTTTTTGTAACCTGTCGTGGATGCCAGAATGATTCTGGTAATTAGCTCTCCATTGCGTAGCTTCGTTGCACATTCAGACTTACATCAATACCTCATAGCTGTGAATGAAATATGCTAATGATCTGTGCTCTGGAGATCTGTGTCATTTATTCATTAACCTTTTCCTGTAATATTTAAATCCATGCTTAATTTATAGCAAGTGAGTTTTGATTACTTTTTATTTACAGTGACAGTAGTGGCTTCCCCTACGAGATGAGACAATGGTTTTGATTACCTTAGTTCAAAACAGGCTTTTGAAAAACATGATGATGGCTGCAGTCTGGCATAAGTTGTTTTGTTGAATCTTTGCTGCAGGATTTCCACCCTTTATCCAGTGGGCATCGGTTTCACACAACGTTGCCACAACATTGTTTGGCTCCTGCTCTGGCACAGTGAAACACAATAACAGTGTTATTTGCTGGTGGAAGCACGTTTTTCTTTGTTGCTACTGGGGGAGCTGTTCAAATCCAGTGTTCTTCAAAACAAGTGCAGGTCATTATTGTCAAAGGTATGTCAGAATTACTGTAACTTTGGCAGTCTTGCTTATTAAGCATGCATATCAAAGTACTTAGGTTAATTTGTTGCCCACTTTTAAAGCTGGTATTTTATTCGGCTTATAATTTATTGGACTGATCAGGCGATACAAATTGTATTGGTAACATCTGACTCTCAATTCAACGTATTGATCCATTGGGTACAAGTCCAGTGGCCAATTTACTACAATAAAAGTTCCTGCTTGCTTTTATCTGAAACCCGGTACTTCAGCTACAGATGTTTTGGAGATGCATGGAGCCGATATTAAGCTACATATGAAAGTTTTGTCTATGCTTTTTCTTAACCTATAACAGCTGTGATTGCTTTAAGGTACATAGACAAATGTAGAACATCCTTAGCTACCATAGCAATGCAGACGGCACCAGAAACTGCTGTTACCAACCAGAACCATATAATACTGAGGAGGAAAGGAATGCAGGAGCAGAATGTCTGATCATAATATTAATCTTCTTCAGCTGTCTACAAGGAATGAAATTGCTCATTTTCAAGAATTCCATTCTGTTTCCAGTTTAATTTGGTGAAAAGAACCAATAATAAGATCTCTTTGGAAAGCACAGCAAGAGTCCAAACTCTTAAAATCCTGTTCATCCATAGGCTGAATAGTGCAGATTGTTGTCCAGATTGTTGAAGGCTTTTAATCCAGTTGTGTAGTCAACAGAGTTTTAGACGAAGGAGTCAATGACAGTCACTTTCGATACAGATTAATCTGTGTGACTCAGCTAAGTTACAGTGGCACCATAACACTGTAGAGCCATTATCCAGTATTAAAGGAGACAGTCAACATCATTTTAATAAGATTGTTATTATCAGTCTCTCTAATGTGAAGTGATGCCTTGATCTTGTGAAGCAATTATTTATGATACTGACCCTTATTTTGCCAGCCTTGTCTTCAGGACACATTCAAATGAATGCAGAATATCAGCAAGTAGTGTCCACAGTTAAACATGTGCTTTTACTGCTGTCTTGTGTCTGTTTATATATGTCATAAATAGATTGTCACAAACACAAGCCTCTTTGGTGACATTTTTATCATCGGTATGAGTGTATATTTTCTCTACGGCTGACCTCTTCAACTTTATTTAGTTATTTACCCCTATAATAAGCAAAAGCGATTAATTGAATATGTCCAAAATAAATACATCTGTTCTGATTGGTTCCTGAGGCTTGTCTTTATTCGTGTCATTTCATAAAAGGCTTGTGAACTGAAATATCCAGTTTTGCTGTGGAGTTTTATAGTAGAATAGGCCTGTTTTCAGATGTTATTGAGAAAAAAAAATAGATGTTAGCATTAGGAATGCATGAAAATATTAAATAAAGGTATCAAAGGAGACTCTCTGTCTATATTTAGCCTGCTATGTGAGTGAAGAGATATGTGAAGACCATTACGACATCATATGCCAGGTTTGCATGTTGTAGGTATTCATGATTAAATACAACAGAAAAAATCTACTGTCCACATGGCAATGAATTATACAAGGCTTAAAGCCTGGACTGTAAAATATAAAGCACCTTACAAAAGTGTTCAGACCGTTGCCCAATTCTCACATTTTACTGAATTACAAATGATACATTGAAATTTCGCTCTGTGTGGTGTGTGGTATTAAAAAAAAAACAACTTTACTCAGGAGTATTTATAGATGGCATTTGTTAGAAAATATTTTTAGAAGAATAAAAAAGTGAAACATACTGTTTGACAAGTATTCACCCCCCACACATTAATATTTGGTAGATCCACCTTTTGTTGAAAATAACAGCTTTAAGTTTTGGGCTAAGTATCTGCCAGATATTTACACTGTTTGGGAGTGATTTTGCCCTTTCATTTTGGCAGATTTGCTTCAGGTTGTTCAGTTTGGTCGGATGATGCTTGTGGACCACAATTTTGAAATTGTTCAACAGATTCCCAACGGGATTGAGATGAGGACTTTGACTGGGCCTTTGTACAACATTAATCTTTTTGTTCTTGAGCCACACCGTTGTTTCTTTGGCCTTGTGTTTGGGATCAAGCTGAAAGGTGAACTTTCTCTCTAGGTGAAGTTGTTAGTGGACTGAGGCAGTTTTTTTGTAGTATTTCCCTGCATTTCGCTTTATCAATTCTTTGTTCAGTTTTAGCAAGATGCCCAGTCCCTGCTGATGAAAAGTCCCCACAGTATGATGCTGCTTTTGTTTCTAGAGGTACGTGCAGTGTTCAGTTTGTGCCGTACATAGCGCTCTGAATTTTGGCCAAACAGCTCTGGCTTGGTCTCATCTGGGTCACTCTCATACTTTCTGGCAAACTCCAGGCATGCTTTGAGATGGTTCCTTTTGAATTATGGTTTCTTTCTTCCCACCCTCCCATACAGGGCAGTTTTACGCTGAGCTCTTGATATTGTTGACTGGTACTCCTTTACTCCACTCTTAGCTACTGAATCTGTAGCTCCCTCAGAGTGATTGTTGGCCTCTCCGTGGCTTCTCTCACAAGTCTCCTTCTTGCTTGGATGCTGAGTTTTGAGGGATGGCATTTTTTAGGTATTGCCTGGATGGTGTGAAGCAGCTTCCACATCCTGATTATTGATCCAGCAGTGCTCACTGGGATATCCATACATGTAGATATTATTTTTTGCCCTTTTCTTAATTTATGTATTTGTATCTCTAACTCATACCTTTTCTTCAGATTCACAGCATGACAAATGATCCTTAAACAGAGTGGGGTTTTTATCCAGAAAATGTGACAGTTACTTTAATGGTTCACAGGTTGAGGTGTGTTTGTAAGGACAATTTTTTTCATCTGTGTAAACTTGGAGCTTCCTGAGCGCAGGGCTTTTATTTTTTGTGAAAATAACCTTTGCAAGGCACTGTAACTTCATTTTAATATATTTACATACATGCACATATGGGGACAGCCTTGTTTTCATGGTTCAGGCAATGTGATTTGAGTGGACTTTGATGTATGGTTTCCGGATAGGAAACCCTCTGGTACTACGCCTCAAATATAATTTATATGTGTTTACATGTTGGTGACACTCATACCAAGCACAAGAAACAGACCTAAATGCTGTTTTTCTTGCTGCCTCCCTTGATCTGCCTGTCTTTTTTGTTCAAGGTTTATTCTTAAACACAGATATACTGCAGGTTCCTAGAGTGAAATTTTGGTGCTGTTGTCTTGTGTCCATGCAGATAAATAAGCCTGTCCTTTGACCCTCCTTGTGCCTCTTTAGATTGTGGTTTGCATGCAAGAGCAGGTTAAATGCAACAATAGAGTGTTCTGAGGCCTGTTTCATTTTTAAATCCTTACATTGTTTGACATTATTTTTTAATATATTATTACAAACTCATTCAGAAACTTTATTGCAAACAATACCCCCTTCAACCCCCCATGTGCCCTGCTGCCGCAGGGGTAAAGAATAGAAAATCTAGAGCGCTTTTTATCTTGTCAAGTCTTCAGTTGGGTTCTTTACTCATAGTAAATCCTATTATTCCAAAGCAAAACACATTCTGAGCTTTCAGAGTTGCCTAAAATGATTGGAGATTTTGCATTGAACTTGCATCCATTACATTACATTTTACATTACATTTAGGTCATTTGGCAGATGCTTTTATCCAAAGCGACTTACAAGTGAGGAACAGCAAGCAAGCTACAGTAGTGTAGAAGACCTTAGCGTAAGCTTTAAGTGCAAACTAAAACAACTAAACTCAACTAAGTACGGAATGCATCCAGCACATCAAACATAAAATGCATGTATGTGAATGGCAGGTTAAGATACAAAAACTTTTTTGATCTAGTTCTTGATATATTGTGTATTAGGTGAGGTACAGTGAGTGTTTCATCGAGATAATCTCACTGCAATTTTGTGAATGGCTTTTTAGTGACAGAAGGTGACAATTGATATTGGTGTACACCCAACCGTTACAATGACAAGAATTGACAGCCAAAGCTTTTTTAAACGACAAGTGTCCATCTTTGTTTTAACTGCACTGAGACATTACAGTTTTGTTGAAAACACCATCCTTCAAGGATGTCTCATTCTTTTGTTATGAAGATATTAATGTATAAACAGCCTACACTACCCTTGTTCTAAAATGGTTGTACTTTTGCTGGATTCCTGTATCAATTGCAGTTATTGACACAGAGGGTAACAAAAGAAATCAATTGTAAAATGGTTTGTGATGTTGAAACTGGCAAGAAGAATATAGTGAAATGGTTTCCACTTTAGAGGGGCAATGTGCTGCAGTGATAAAATATATCCCATAAAATGTAACATGAGACACATATTAAGTGTTATCTTCTTTAGAATAGACCCAATTATGGTCCATTTTCTCTCTTTAATCCTGAGCTATGGCTAAGATGCTGATGTGGTCAGCCATATAAAAAGCTGAACTCCTGTAATGTACCGTCAAGTATCTACTCAGCAATTATATTCATTTATAGATTGTTATTTTAAGACACAATTTCAATAAGTGAAGTGGATTTTATGCTTTTATGTATTAAAAGATATCCTATGAGCTTGTAATACTGGGATTAAGGGTTCAATATCCGTATTATTAATGAAACAATTGTTTTATGTATTAATTAATCAGTCATGCATTTATTCCACATAGGAGTTCAGACTCAACAGTCATTACAGAAAAAAAAGAAGGCATTGTTTTACTGTACCTAAAATTTGAGCTAATTGGTCCCATGAATCTCCATTAAAGTGCTCCCTATATCTATTCATCTTCATAACCACATCAAAACATTTCAGCATAATTACAAAAGAATGGGTTCTTTCCAGTGTAACCCTTGCACAAACTAACCCCTCACTATACAACCACTTCATAGAACCTAAGACAATTTTTTATGCTGTTGCTGAACGTGATTTTTTTTTTGGTGGCATGTAGAGAGGGGATCAAACAGAATATCTAGAGGCCCTGAATGTTTCTGCAGACTGTGAATTACAGCAGAGACCAATCAACAAAGCTGAACGAAGCTCAGTCTCCTCTGCATAGTTCTTTCCATCACTCTTTCCCTTCTTCCCTCTCTCCTGGAAATGAAGCACTTTAATGGTAATAATAAATCATCCATTATTTAGTTGTAGCATTTTTTGTCAGATCTCTTAAGAAGGAGAAGGAACCTCTCTTCAACCTCTGCAGACATGTCAGACTGATTTTAATTAAATTGGGGGTGTGAATAGGTGGCCAGATTGTGTGCAGCACAAGCTCAGTGGAAGGTGTCATCAGGAATATGGCACATTCTACATCAGACTGGTTTCATTACTGAAGCACCAGGGCCCAGCTGGTCCAGACTGAGGGTTGCCCCCTACCGGTCCTCCAACACAGTGGCGGCTCAGAGGAAGCAAGGGAAGACAAGCCTCCTGTAAAAATTCATCAAAAGGTTTTTGTTTTTTTTTTTTTAATTTGTATTGCCACTTTTTTATTGTGACATAATTTAATACATGCACTGCTGCATGAATATATAGCAGCACTGCATGCACTTACAACTTGACTTTTTGACATTTTGACTTGAAATCCCTTCTTGTCCAGTTCAAGTCAGCCTATAATGGATTTGAACTGAGGTCAACAAGATGCTTTGTCTGGCTCTGAGTGGACAATAACAACATTATTATAATAAGAATTTAGCCCTGCCCGGAAGCCCAACTTCATGCCTGTTTATCATGCAGGGGCGTTAACACAGGACCTTATGATGACCTGTAGATCATTACATTAGTGTGATTTAACAGATGCTCTTATCCAGAGCAATTTTACATGTTTATTTACATGTTATACATTTATACGGATATGTACTGAGGTAGACATTAAGTATGTTGCCCAAGAGAACAGCAGCAGTGCAGTGGGGAATCAAATCAGCAACTTTCTGGTTACAAGCTGTGCTCTTTACCACCCACCACACTGCTACCCATATTGTATCCCAGGTTCAGGAGCCTTATAGACAGCCAGTTATACCTTTTGATGAACACTACCTCCATTACTTAACCCCCAGTGCCTTGTACATGCATAGTGAATTGAGATGAACAGTGTAATTCGGTATATGACAATAATTTATCTTGGAAGTGACGTTTAAGTCATTGTATTTTTCTTGTTAAATTGGTGTATGCTGCCTAGGGTTTTTTACAATTACAGTTGTATTTAGCTAGCAAAGTTGACTGCTGGCTTTGCTTATTTCCACCTAGCTGGCTATTTTATCTCGCAGACTAACACATGGCTGTAAATGGAGAACATCATGGATCAAACTTTATATGACTTTTTTTAATCCATTACTTGCAAAGAAAATGTAATTAAATCAGCATAGATAATACATGACAATAATGATGAAAAGCTGCTAATTATTTGATTCAAAGGTCAAGATGTAGAAATTAGGTCTTCATAATCCTTCTGGTGTAAGTATGTAGAGTGGCTTACAAGTAGCATGGTCACCAAGTGAAAGTACCACTGGTCCAGTCTGCTAACTTGGTCAAGAACGGGATTTGATTATCTCCATAAATATAAAAACACTTTCAAAAGGCAGGGGTATCCAAATAAGCATATCAATGGATGTGCTTGAGTAAGTCTGCCGGGCAAAATATGGGTTGAGTATGCAGTAGAGTATGCAGCGCTCATCTCCAAGTGGCAAAGCATCATGAAACAGTAAGGAACAATAGGGTAGTTCTGAAATGTTTGATTAGTGCATCCTCCTTGCTGGTGCAACTGGCATTGGCTGGTATTTGAGAATTTAGAGAGTATGACGAGGGTGAAGATTCTGACTGTAAGGGCAAGTAAATGGACTTAGTCAGGTATGGTTGAGTCCTGGCTGGGCATTTTGAATCCTCAGCTGTGTTTTATAGTATGTCAGAAACAACCCAGAACAATCTAATTGCCTCCTTTTTACTACGGTGCCAGAGAGACAGAAGTTATCGGAACTCCTTTTTTGCATAGCAGGTGGATGAATCTTGACATTGTCTGTCACGTCCAGCTCTCCGTTGTCCTGTGTTAAGTAGATGTTATGGAAATCATTCATGAACGTCTCGCTGATTCTTGATGTGTCAGACAGTCGTGATACTTGGTCAGTATTTGCTTTTGTGGATGCATTATTTGCAGTGAGAGGACAGCTATTGTTTCAGGAGAGACACAATGCACAGGAGCATGAGACAGTTACTTCATATACAGAGCAGGACATAAGGAACGCTAGAACGTGGCACTGTCCTCAAAAGATAAATACTTTTAATGCTTATCTTTAATCCTTGATGTAAGGGTGTTTTTACCTGCCATTGTGACTTGTCTGCATGGATATTAACCATTTCATGATGTATGGGAAAATGTTTACATAAATTAGTTATACTTGGTTTGAATTGTAAGCAGTGGGCTCATATTATATTGCATTTGTTGCCTAATTTTGTTACGGCACAGACGAGGGACCCAAGAGCAGACCACGCACGATCAGGGTTAAGTGCGTATTTATTAAATACAGCAGGCAGAGATTGTGAGCCAGGAACAGGCAGGGTTGGCAACAGAAAAGCAGTCCGTGGGCAAATCCGGGGCGAGGTCAGGAACAGGCGGGGTCGGTAACAGAAAAGCACTCCGAGGGCAATTCCGGGAGCGAAGTCGGGCAGAAGAAGAGTCAGGGACGGGGCAGGCAGGCACACAAGCAGACAGGGCAAAAACAGCAGGCAGATAAACCAGGTCGGGGAACAGGCGAGATCAAAAAGCACAGTAGAGCAACAAGGTAACAAACAGCGGGGACGAAACAGGTCAGGAACAACACTGCTACGAACTAGCAACGAGACAGGAACAGGCAGGGCATAAATAGGGCAGAGCAGACGAGGTGATGGGGAACAGGTGAGCTGGCAGGCAGGTGGCAGCAATGAAGCAACGAGGCAGGCGGGAACAGGGGCGGGGCTAGAACACAAGGAAAACAAAAGCACATGGACAGGGGAAGAAAACAAACACACAGCTAGGGGGCCGGGGCACTGACAAATTTACTGTAGAATTAAGTAATATCCTCCCCAGACATCCTCCCCCAACAGTTTTAGAGTGATTTGCCAAAGGGTCATGGTTTACCCTTAGGAGTCCCTCATCCTAACACTGGCCAAACCCAAACTTGTTAAGTGTCTGCAGTTTATCAAGGGGAGGCAGCAGGTTGGTGTGACTACTGGCCAAGTGGAGCTTAACTGACCTTTATTTAGCTGGAGCCCTCAGAGACTGAGCCTCCATTGAGGCAAGCTATCAGGAACGCTGTTTTGCAGTTTGACTGAAGGAAGAGTTTTATGCTGAGTATGTGCTCTGCTCATTTACCCTGTGTACACTTTTTAAAGGCCACTTTCACAGAAATTGTTTGGTTTAAAGGCTTCCCCAACCTTATGGTATGAGCAATATTAACAAGTTGTAATGTATTTTTTAACGCTACTGCATCAATATTTACCCATAAATCACTTAAAAGTGCCAAGTATCTATGGGCTTTATTGCCTATCAACAATGGATTTCTTTAACAGACATTGAAAGAAAGTCTTTCAGTTTTTCACATTTGACACTAAGACACCCTTGCTGGTATAAGGCTTCTGCAGGCCAGGGCAGCTCATTATTGTTGCCAGGTTCCTGTGTACATTCTGCGCATGTTTTCAGTCCGTATGGGTAATTACACAAGCTGATGGCTCAATCTTTAATTATCTTAAAGAGCCTTAAAGGTGTCTTTGAAAGCCATTTCTTGCTGTCTCAGAGATTCAGGTGTGGAGCTTGGCTAAAACAAATAGCTCTTTTTCATTGCCAGACCTGCTGACCGCTAAGTTTTGTGTCGGGTAATTGGGAAATTACAAGTAATATGTAAAAAGTGGCATTTTTCAAGGTAGGAGCATAATTTAATACTTGTAATGGTTCACCAAGGCACTCATGGAGACTACTTTGTTCAGCTCGGGTCAGCTGGTTCCAGTAGGCATGAATTACAGCCATTATCAGAGAGACTGGAGTGCAATTCCAACTTATTTCAGAACAATAATGTGCTAATTTCTTGTGTAACAGGTACTAATTTCCTTGCTTCTTTTTTCCTTTCAAAGAAAATCTGCTTTATTGGGGGGGATGTAGGTTGCCAGTCTAAATCTGGGCTCATACACATGGTGAAAGTGCTGTTCTGTGCTGGTCACTGTGGTCCAGTCCTGCTCACAGAGGAGATGAAAACATTAAATGCAGGTGGAGATACTGGCAGACTAGAGGGCCAGCACGAGCAACACAGGCTCTGTGTGAAATGGGCTGTTCAGAGGCCTTGCTGGGCACTGATGGAGCACAGCTGGGCCCAGCTGCAGCTAAATCTCTTGCTGTGTCTTTGCTCTGCTGAGTAAATCAGACCTTTACATAGAACCCAGGATGACTAAGGTTGAAGATGGTTCTTATGTTTTTCTTCTACTTATTCTCACATAGGTTGAGGAACCTGTAGCACACAGCCATGTTCTGTACATCACATATTAAGGCGATTCAATTTATCTAAAAAAAGACAGTCTTTCTGGATATATATCCATAGATCTTATGCTCTGCCGTTATATGCTATGGTCATAGGAACATCACTACTGATATGATTAATGACATTTACTTCACTTATGAAACAGGTTTGTGAAACACTTTTTTTTGGAGGATGAAGTTTTTTCTGGTCAGTTTGCATAGAAAATGCCACTGAATTGTTTAAATCTGGGCTTGATTATTACAAAAGGTAATTGTATTGTTCCCTTAAACTGTCTCTTAATTTGAACAAAAATTCAACCAATCCTGCTCTGTAAGCAGGCGGTGAGCTGCTCAGTCATACCTTACAGTCTCTTACACATGATGACTTTGGAATGTGCTATTTTCGTCCATTTGCCAGATTATCAATTTCATCAACCCATGGACCATGGTATTTTACCCCAACTCACCAGAGAAAGTTCCTTCAATTTATAAATATGTTATGACAAGGGCCCTGGGAATTTACTGTAGCGGTTAGTATTCTGCACTGGAGGCTTGGGGAAAAATAATGGCCTCTGTGCATTATGTACCATGTTTCATCATGAGATTGTGAAAATTCAGCCTCTTTCTTCTCTTATCTGAAAGATTCTTTGAGGCTTTGATCCCCAAATTGCACTTTTTTGACATGAATTTTTAAAATAGAAATTCTGAGGACGTCAGAAAATTGCACTAAAGTTGAAAAATGTGTCTTTTTGTGTGGGTTTAACAGCATTGTTCTGTTGCTTTAAACAAAAGTAGAGCACCGAAGTGAAATTTGCATATCTCCCCTCTCTCGTGCTGGTTTGAAATGCAGAATTTCAGCTTTATCTCATCACTCCCACCCACACACAAGGCAGGAAGGTTGAAGTTAGACCAGTTTCTCTTCAACGCATGCTCTCTTTCTCTGTCTCACTCTCACTCACTGTCTCTTTCTCTCTCTCTCTTTCTCTCACCTTGTCTCCCTCCTCTCTCTCTCTGCAAAGCCAGAAACCACTGTCTCTTTTCCTTTTTTTCCAAGCTCTTTATACCAGAGAAGAGATTTAGCCCAGAAGCTACAGACCTTCACTTGCACCACCACGCATTCCCAGGGCCTCTGAGTAGGGAAAGACTTTGGGTAACCCGGTTAGGCCCATTTCAACCAGCTTCTGAGCTGCCTTCTGCTGTAACCTCTCCTGCCTGCAGCGGCATGCGTGTCACTTCTGCATTATTACAGAAGAGGCTTGTGGGATGGAGGGGAATTGATCCCTTTTATATGTGTATGTCCCCCCACTCCCTGAATCATCTCTTCCATGCTGTGGTTGAATTTTGGTAATGTTGTGTTAGCTCCCCTCTAATGTGATTTCGGCGAACCTGTCTGTGAACGGTGTGCGAGGAGCGCCGGTGTTAGTGATTCCTCCGGTAACCGCTGCCCTTTGAAGCTGCTCCGTCGACATAATGAGCGGTGTCAGTATCACTGCAAGGATTGCTGCGAAGTCGACGCCCTCTGTCTCCACAGAGGCAGGCTAGCTCCGCATGAGCTGCAGTCTGCCTCCACAGAGACGAGAGGCATCAACTTCACACATGCTGACAGGTCGAGGCCGAAAGAGAGTGTTCATGCAAGGCTGTTCATTCAGTGTTCAGTCAAGGCTGCCCTGATTTTTTGTTTTCCTCCTAATCGGTAACGTGTCAAAAATTCTAGCAGTTAATAAAACAACAGTGCAACATCCCATAACAGAAAAAAACAACATTGCCAATATTGAAGGCAACCATTTGTGAATATAACACATACCTATGAATGCAAATGCTGTCTCACTGGTTATCACTGGTCAGTAGTGTAAGAGGAACATCTGAGTGAAGAGGTTGTGATCAGCTTTGTGGATTTGAATTCTACACTGAACACTACTGGGTCTTAAGCAGGGTATCAGAGCTATTCTAGATCACCTATGTAACCATTCATTTGTGGAAGAATTGTTTATATGGGAAATTATTTACCACCCTATACCACTCAAACGGGTGCATCAGATAAGTGAAAGTATACTCTTCGTGATTTTTTCCAGTACAGGTTCACTCTTGTCTGTGAAATATTAAGATCTTAAACTAACACTGTGCAACAACAAGACCACCACTAGTATACAGACCAACTCTGTTGACTTCAGTCCCTCAGCACGTTTTTCACATTACAAGCTTTTCCTTACATCTTTTCCCATATGATTACAACTTGAGTGTAGAGGTTTGACCGCAGTCAACTTTGAATTCCATAGAATGTTTTTTTTAATCAGTAGGCTGCTCGGCGTAGTTCTGACAAGCATCGACATGTCATCTGAGGCATTTTAAACAGTGCTTTGTGGAAAAAATGACTACTTAAAGGTGTAAACTTTTGGTGGGTTAAAGCACCATTTAATGTCATTTGTTGACCTTGGTTTTGATCCAGCACAGTCTGGGCAGGCATAGAAGGTTTGGCCCAATACTCAGTGTCAACGCAGTGTTCAGTAGATGTTCATAAAATTGTAATTGGAATAGTCAGATCGGTTTTATCACAAGGCAACAAGAGACAAGGAAGGAGGTCATTGGAAAGGATCAGGCTCCATCGGAGTGCCCTGCCTCCTCCCAAAGGCTAGCAAGAATGTCATGTTCTCATCACCCTCTCTCTACTGTAGCCAGAGGACAGAGAGAAGGCACTGCGTTTAGGTTAGCAGATATGCAGATATGCTTGAGCCCTGCAGAGATTTGTGGAAGTTCCTTTACTGCCAGGAGAAGAAGGAAATGAGTGCAGGCAGGTCTATGTATGTGGAAGTGTAAGAATAACAAAGTCAGGTTTTTGTATTGTCTGTCCTTTGACACCAGAGTTATTCAGACTTACATAACAGTTATGTCTCACTGTGGACGCGGATGTGTACGTATTGATAAATGCTGTTGAACATGGATTAAACCTAACTGTTTGCATTTCATTCAGTTTCTGTTGTTTTCATGATTGTTTGTGATAAGAGGATTAGGGTGGATTGCTTTGATACCAAAAAATGTTAAGAAGCAAAGCGCTGGTTTTCCCAAATAGCTTGTAAACATGGTTCTTAACAGAAACCCCTGCAGGGCTGTGAATGTAATCCAGTTTCCCTGGTCACATGCAGTCAGCGCAGAGCACATTTAGATCAAGAGGTTGACAGGGAGTGTGATTACAAGCTGCACATTAGTTTACCGCCCTGTTCACCCACTGAAATGTATACGCACCCCACCCCTGCTCTAAATGTAGTCCATACGTAGAGGAGACTTTACATCTAATGAGCAACCCCATCTGCTGGTCATGGACCAGATTTGCAGGTTTTTGCAGTGAACCTTACTTGCCAAGCGTATTGAGTGCCCTTCTATTGTGTTCTTTTAAATTCTGAATAATAACATGTAAATTGAGGTTTCTAGATAGTGCATTTCCTGTCATTATATACTTCACATTAGTCATCGATCCTGGCTCTGTGCTGTCATTGAACTGTTATTGATTGAGTGGCATCCTCCCAGCATTTGTATAGAAGCTGTTTCAGCAGTGATACACAATGCTTTACATACCCTGTTTTGTTATGTGCTGTGTTAAACATAACTCACCATGTATATTCTCGCTATGTGAGCCGTGTAAAGTGTCACAAAACCTATTATTGCATGTGCAAATATGCCTCTTATCATGATGATTATTTTGATTATTAGGAAGGATTCTGCTTGGCCAAACACATTGTGTTGGCACATTCTTGTCCATATACACAGTACAGCAATCTTTACAAATGATCATGACCAATCCCATTTCTCCTGGACCCTCAAGAGTCTTTTCAGCCATTACATGCAAAACATACATGCCGATTGTAAAAACAATTTGTTGTTACATCTTTTTACTATTACAAGTTCCCCTTGGTTTTTCCTCTTGCATCTTTTCTGTTATGTGGGTTGGGTGGGCAAGTCCACCAGACAGCAAGCTCTGTGAGGAGTAAAATTTGTGTGATTTTCTTTTATTGGTGCCAGTGTAGGATGTACCTCCCTCCCATCACCTGCACTGCATCCTGTCTCTTAACCTGACGGGAACGCCTCCTTGAGTGCTTTGGGTTCCCCACACTTATGAACATTCAGACCGATTTTGAGGAAAGAGAGCTCTGATCATTTTGTTTTTGAGCAGTTCACAGGCATCTCCTTTGTGAGATTGCTTCATTTTAGGCGAAACTATGTGTTTTAGGCTGTGTTCTAGGAACAGCAATATTGTTGTAGTATATCTCATACCATTATGTTACTTCCCCACTAATTGGTGCTAAATATGTATCCTTTATAAATGACATGTTACATATCTCTGTGAATTGTCATTTTATTTTCGGCAGCCATTTCAGTTCTGATGGAAGTGGTGAGACAGTGTCCAGGTTATTAGTTAAAGGTAGCTGCATTTTCAGCCTTGGTGTTGAAATCATTCAGGTTAGGGTTAGGGTTCTGTATGTCTTTGTCCCCTCCTTTACCGCAGAACCACAGTCTACCCTCCTGTCAGTGCTCTGTGCTCACTTTAGGCGGATTTCATCCTCCTGCTTTTAAGCGGTGCTTCTTTTGGAGCCTTGTTTCCCTGTAAAGCCCTGAAATAACTACAGTGCTAAAAGTGGCATGGGAGATGTTTAACTCCTCATAGGCATTTTCTGCATTACGTGGCTGCTTGGTAGCTGGTGGAGACACTTTAATTATTCATGCAGGGTGAATGGAGTGGGGGTTGGTTCTTTGACCTGCTGGAGAAGCGTGGACTCAAACGCTGAACACTGACATTTTTAATGGCTTCTGACACTGAAAAGGGAGATGCGGCTTTTCAGCTTTCACAATTATATTTTGACTAAAGTCTGGGGAAAAAATACAATGGAAATTGTATCATTTTCCTTGCCAGCTGGTGCTTGTAATTCAATATAAGACATCTCAAGGTTAATGGACCAAGGGATCGGTCTTTGGTTGGCTGTGTGAAGCAGTAGAGACGCCGTACAACATCCAACACCGTATCCAACAGCATGTTAAGTGCACATATCACTGTCTCTGGAAGGTGACATTTTGGCCAGGTTCTAGTCACCCGAGCCATTCTAGGAGACTAGGAAAAAGACAACCAGGTGAATCGCACTCTCCGTCTCTGTCTCTGCCTCTGCTGTGTTAATATTCACCTTTTGTCACCATACCCCGTTACACCTCCTTCTCTGCATACCAGATCGCCTCATCTCCCCCCATCCAAGCCATTGTTAAGCGCTAACCTCATCAGTCAGGACGACAAGGCTTTCGCACAAGGTATTGGGCTCATAAATCCCAGCCCCGGTGCCATAAACCTGTGCCAGTTTACGGTGTCAGCATGGGTCAGCTTCTTTGAGCCGAGCTCATCTGGCCCTCTCGTTCCAAACAATAGCGCCGTTGTGTTTAATGAATGTTGCAGGTCAGCGCTCGAGGGCAACTTTACTGCTGCAGTTATGACCCTGGATGAGCAGTGACGGCAGCTGGCGGTGTCGGGCCAAACAGTGATACTGTGTACACAGGAGACTTTCTGACAGGCTTGAGTCAAGGGTCAGGTCATATTATTGCTCCTTTAAGGAAAACGATCCCAGCGCATTGTGAAGCCCCCTGTGTACCGGGTGCAGAGGGGACATACAGGCTGCAACCAGGCTCTTTCTGATATTTATGGTAGTGCTGCACTTTCTCTAGCTGCACTTCTGTATTGCAGGTTGGAATTGCGTAACGGCTTACCTCTCCCGGCCATTTTAGTGAGGGACGAGAAATTCCAGCTCTTATGTAAGGGGGCCCGTTCAGTCAGATGCACTCAGTCTGAAGTGGTGCAAAAAATAGCCCCTCTGTGCAAATGGCCATTTTATTTATGCCACCATTTATTCTCCCGCCGCATACCGGCTATTCCGTGCGGCGCGTAACCCGAGTTTCGCGTTTGGACGCCTTGCCGGCGCCTTTAAAATCTCATCAGACAGATTATTTCAGTGTCAGTGGAATGGATGTTTTTCGGGGATAACTGATGTAACGATGCCTCCGTAATGCAGTTAAGCTCGCCCAAATGGAATGTGCCTAATGCACCTTGACAATCGCGGCACGCAACGTTCCCGCCGCGATGGTGACCTTAACGGTTGGAGGTACAAACCAGAGGAAATTGGGATGCTGATACTTAGCGGCGTCCTTGGCGAGTGTCCGGGGGAGTTGGGAGTCACGGTCTGTGTTATAGCGGGGCTGTAAATTCAATGGGAGGAGTAACGAAGTGGAACTTATGAAGCCAACAGGCTCTGCCTGCAGTCATCGTGAGTATGGTAGAGGGCACTTGTACAGTACCAGTCAAAAGTCTGGACACACTTTTCTTTCTTTATTTTCACTATTTTCCACATTTTGGAATAATAGTAAAGATATCAAAACTATGAAATAACGCTAATGGAATTATGCAGTGACCAAAAAAGTGTTATAAAGAAATCAATATATTATATTCATTATATAAACCAATATCTTATATTTAGATTCTTCAAAATAGCCAAAAAATGTTTTTTTTTTTTTAATTAAAAAGATTTTTGGAAAGAAATTCATACATAACTTCATGATTTATATTTTTCTATGGTACAAATTTCAAGAATTTAAGCCTAAGTCTTTAGATCTAAATGTCTTTGAATGCATGTTTCGCATTATCTTAATCAGGTGTGTCCAAACATTTGACTGGTACTGTACATGCTGAGTCTCTCTGAGCAATAGGATTAAGTGACATCAGAAAACTAAGCTTAGGCCCCTCCCATGTACACTGCCATTTCAGTGGTGGACGTGGTTCACTTTAAAAGGAACCATTTACCATTACTTGGGTGCTGCAGTGGTGGATTCAGGACACGACTGAATGTCCACATCCTGAGGTGTCAGAGACTGTCAGAGGCATGAAGCAGCTCTGGTGATGTGTTCTTGTTCATTATAAAATGGCAGAGAGTTTCCTCACAGAGCTGCCTTCGTTAGTGTGCCGGATTTTTAAAGTTATTCCATCAAGCGCTACAGCTATCGGCCAACCCCTGCCCTGACAGCCAGAGCAGACACTCAAATCCAGCATCTCAGCAGTGGAAAGGGAAATCTGCCCTGTTATTCCCAGTAAATCCAAGCAACCTGCAGGGAGAAAAGTCAGGCTGTAGGTGTATGGGCCAAAACATTTCTCAGTGGAAGTGATGCTGATCTCGCATCGGGTGCCTGTTTGACAGGGACTTCTGTGTAGCAATGGGTCACTCAGAGAAGGCTGCTTGAGTCCCTTTGTTGAGAATATGAATGTTATAGAATAGCTCTTTGTGAGGGTCTTTAATTCCTACACCCTAAATTGTAGTTTACAAGTACGAAGAATAAATAAGTTGTGTAAAGCAACCCCTTGTCAATATGTCAAGTTACCATTTATGTACTTGTATTTACTGTTAGCCATTGATTTCAGATTCAAATGTGCTTTATTTTATTTTTGAATTCATGTTCCCTTGAACACCTCCTGCACTTCTGAGGATATACATCTGAGGAAACGGTTCCGTGCAAAGCAATTGGAAGTGCAAATGTAGCACACAATACAAAAGCCTCACCAGCCATTTAGTGTGTACTGATAAGAATACAGAAAGCTTCCTTCATTTTTCTACTTTTCCATTCAGTGGCTCAGATGTGGTGACAAAACCGTTAGTTTTGGCATAGTCTTCATTCTTATTAGTGGTCATGACCGAGTTCTGATGAGAGCTGGTTCCAGTTAAATAAATACCTGTATTTATAGCACTAACACACACTGCACAAAGAACACTTTTGTAGAGATTGCATGATTCTCAGGCAGTCGTGCCTCAGTATTGGTGGTGTGTCAGCTCTTTTGCTGCTGCGATCCATTTGTGGCAGATCTAGGTGATAACCTCCCCGGATAAGAGATGACCTCAGTCTCAATGAGAGGAGCCTGTTGCTCTCATGTCAGTGCAGCATGTGTGTCATGTTATCAGCTTGTTGATACCGGTTCTTACTAAATGGTGTTTAATCAGCAAAACCACGATGAAAGGTTTTGATACCTCAGAGCTTGTGAGGAGCCATGGCTGCTCAGAAAACGAACCAGATTAAATGTCAGATTTCACCCACACACTGATCATGAAGCACTGCTTCAACATGGAATCGGAATGTCATTGTAGTGCATGAGAAACAGACATCACAGAAGTAAGAAATCTGCTTTTAGCACAGGGATTTGTGTTTAGTGATGCATGGATTACTGAGGTTGACAATTGGATGAGGGCATGGGTGTAATTTATGGTAGGAACGGTGGGGATATGTCCCTACCACTTTTCTGATTACCTAAAATGCTGTGATTGTGCTGATAATTTCTCACCTTTTATTGTGTTCAAGAAAGTACTATATAGTCATAGTATATTGTGTAAAATTTCAGGAAATGCAATGAAAAATTCTTAAATTTTCTGGGGTAGGATCCCCAGACTCCCTGCCAAATTTATGTCCCCACCACTTTCCAAATCAAACCTACACCCTTGGATGAGGGTATGTATGGACATATGGTTTTGTGTCTTTAACATCATGCAGTGGCTGAAGGTTGTGTGCGGGGTGTTTATTTTATACATTAGACCAGTTGGTTCTGAGTTTTAGGCTCTGTTTTGACAGTGCTAATGTAACTTGAACTTTTCCCAGTTGGCCCAGTAAAACCTTTGTAATTTACCCAAAGCACAAGTGGATACCTATTCTACCTGGATACCTGGGTGAATTGCAGTGCTTATGTATGAGCATTTATACAAAATACTCATATATATTGGAATTATATTTTGAAAACCTATGTCCTTGTTTCAAACATACTGTCTTGTTTCATTCTTATTCATCAGAAAACTGAAAGACACATGACAATTTGTCAATATGTTTTACCTGCCCCTTTAAAATCAATATCCCACTGATTGAAACTGTTTAAATGAAGCCCACCCATGTCTGTATTTATCAGCTTCACTCAGAAGCTTCCACCTCATTATTGTGGAGTTTCATTAATGTCTCTAACATTAATGAATGTGCTACAAGCATATGTCACAACTGTGCTTTGTGCTGTGTAGGTTTTACATTTGCATTGTTGTCATTTAGCAGATGCTCTTATCCAGCGATTTACGTAGGTTACAGTTTTTACGTTACCCATTTATATTGCTGGATATTTTACTGAGGCAATTCTGGGTTAAGTACCTTGCCCAAGGGTATTCCCCTCTAGCAGGGAATCGAATCAGCAACCTTTCAGTTACCAGCCCTGCTCCTTACCACTACGTCACACAGGTTTTGTATAAATGGGCCTAGCATGTATGTCGTGAATTCTGTAATATTGTGCATTATCACTGAAATAAAACTGTTTGAATATCGTGATATTTTATCACATGATGTTGAACTTGAGGGGATGACCACAGACTTCCCCACTCCGCTGCTCCATCTGCAGATTCAGGCCCACTTTCTCTCATTGCGAACGTTGTTTTGCTTGAGCGCGGTGAACACTTATGAATGCTAATTTCGATTAATGCGGAGAGCCTTTGATGTTGTTCAAAGAGCCTGAGAGACCAGCGCAGCATAAGCACTGCTCTATCTGCGCGTGCCACGCTCTGCTAGCCTTCTCCTCCCCACAATCCCCTGCTCCTCTCCCGCCAGCCCCATCCATCAGGGTGATGGCGGCTGATTAGGCCTCCGGCAATGGAAGGGAGTATGCTAATAGGCGAACCCTGGGAATAACAGCAGAGAACCAGATCCTGTCACACCCCTCTACGCATTTCTCTCTCTCAATGTTATGATGTCCTACAGGCGCCCTCACGCTGTCTTCAACACGGTCAAGAATGCCCCTGTTTCAGAGCTGAGTTCCAATAGGTGATGCCTGTCATTCCGATCCTCTGTTTTGGGTGGGGTCACGGCAGCACCCTCCAGCAAAGCCAGGGGTTTTCACAGACAGCTGTGTCCAGGATTTTTTAATACCATACACAACCTTCACGATGGAATAACTGGCACTCCCGTTTGAGAACTCAGAGGACAATCACAACTGTAAAGCTCTGTGAAGTAGTGTGTCTGTGTGCGTGTGTTTGTCTGTCTGTCTGTCTGTCTGTCTATGTGAGAGCATCTATGTGTGTATGTGCACAAAAAGGGGTTTGAGGTGCTTTGAGGCGGTCGGCCTGTAAGCTTTAAGTCCAGGGTTTGGTTTAGTGGCACTGCAGGTGGAGCTATAGGTCAATACGATTTTCATGGAGGGGGATTTTGGCAGCCATAGTGCTGCAGCACAGAGACATTCATGTGTTCCTCTTCTGTCTCATCAGGGAGCAGCCGATCTACAGCACCCGCGCCCACGTCTTCCAGATTGACCCCAACACCAAAAAGAACTGGGTCCCCACCAGCAAGCATGCCGTCACCGTCTCCTACTTCTACGACAGCACAAGGAATGTCTACAGAATCATCAGTCTTGATGGCTCTAAGGTAAGGCTGGCACCTCTGCCCTTTATTGATAATTTTGCACCTACTGTCCCAGTGGAGTGGACAGTGTAGCTTAGTCTGACGATCCTCAAGCGTCTTTCTCTTTAACACCACAATGTACATGACTTTAAGACTGGGGCTATAAGCAGGTCTGAATCGCCTTTAAAAAAGTTGCACTGAAGATCATATATGTGATCAATACATTTTCCGTCACCCATACCCAATGTCCACACCTCTGGCAGAACAACTGGAAGTGCCAAATTATCTGTCCTGAGTGACCACATCAGATCAGCTGACCCGTGAGCACCCCTGCTGTTCCTACCTGAAAGGGAGCTTGACAGAATGCATTTGAAATGTTGAAGACGGATAGCCACAGTGCAGCTGTGCCATTTCGCCTGATTATATTTGCTCTGTCTGGAAACAAAAACCCATCTTTCCAAATATGCTTGTAATTGTTCATCAAGAGAAATGCCATTGTACATTTCTGTTGCAAGGTCTTTTAGGCTAGGCTTTCATCTCTTCAGATGATTTTTGATCCCTGATATTTTTACTGAAAATGGGCCTAGTCACTAACATTTAAAGGATTAATATAATCTTACAATATTGGAATAGCATGAGCGTTACGTAAACCTGGATGACCATACCTTGAATGACAGACCAAACACCAAACAGTTTTATTTGCCACAGTACCTCTTTTAAAAATGGTCCACTCACACATTGAGATTCATATAAATCTGGTATGTAAAATACTAGACTCCTAATAAGTAATACTGTTGACACTTTATTTTTTACAGAGTCTTAATACAACTCTGTTATAGCAGATACACTTTGAGCTTCAGGTGATGACATGATAGGTTTAAAGTTAAACATATATGGATTAATGATTTGCCAGGTTTCCCTTCAGTAGCTTGAATGCACACAAAGATTTCCCCAGAATGCAGGCATCTCAGACCGCTGTGTTACTTCAGCTACTTTTCATGCAGCTCCGAATTTCAGCCCCCAGATGACAAACTTACTGAGTCACTGCTCATGCGAAAAGACAGAGATAATGGGCGAGGATCCTGGCTCTGTAAGCACAGGGCCTCCATCTTTCTGTGTAAAATAACGGCACCCCGGCTCAGTAGGCGTGCATTCGGGGGTGCGGGGAAGGCACAGTACCGGGAAACGGCTCAGAGAGAATGCTGCGTTCTCTGCAACAGCGCGCCCTTTTTTTATGAATGGAACTCCAAACCTAGCCCAGGGCTGTGGGTGAATTGTCGGGGTGGCAGAAATGTGGTGAATGATTTCCCTAATCCCCCCCAGTACACCGAGCCCGGCGGCATTACACTAATCCAGCCTCGCTCCGCCGAATCGCTGCCGGTGCCTGATCACGCTCTCCGCACGCACACTCGCGCGCACAGGACGCCGCTCCCCCAGCCCCCGGATTCCCCCCACTGCGAGGGCGTCGCGCTCCCGCGCGGCCGTCCGAAACTCAGGCCCGGGCTGGAGTTGCCCACGGATCTCATTTAGATGAAAACCCGAAGATTGATCGCATCACATTCGTGCTCCCAAATTCTCCTTCGTAGGTGCCGGTGAATCATCTGTGGCGCGTTTGTCACGCTAACGATCAGGGGCTTATGATGGATTCTTTGTGACCGGTGCATGCCAATATGGTCGCTGCTTCGTTTCAATGACTATTGTCATTAATCCTATCATTTTCAAGCCTCCTGGTTTCTCCCTGGGCAGCGTCGGTGTAGAGCATACAGAGGCTTACTACAGTGCGAGTTGTTTTGGCTCATGGCAGTCAAAAGCATGTAATGTTGAAAGCGGTAGTGTTCGAAAGCATGCCATGAGCTGTTTCCTGTGACGTCTCAGTTGCACTTCACGCTGCAGTAATTCATTCATGAATGTGAAGAGCATCCATCTCGCCTTTCGTAAAGAGGCCGCCCCCCTCTCGGCCCTGGGGTTTTGTGTCCTCTCACCCATCCTCCTTGTTGTGAGTTTCCTGCTGACTCTACCCTATGAAATGCGCAGAGTGAGGATTCCCCACAGCATTCTCCGTGAGTACGCAGCCCCTGCGCTGCAGCTGGCCCCGGGGACACAAATCTGCGCAGCAGTGATAGCAAGCTTTAACCGCCTGGGTTCGGCCGCTCGCTCATGCAGATTTCTGCACCCGTGCTGCATCTGAACAGGGCGGTGTAAGTGAGGCACGTGGCTGAATCAGAAACGTGTCACAGCCCTTGGCTGCAGATGGTGTTCCCCTTGCCACTGTGTGCCACATGCAGTGCACCAAACAGCCGGGCCATGCCCAGCGTCTGTATTACCACGATGAGGCCGATTCCTTTCCCAGCAGCAGAGAATGGGGGAAGGAGGCTGGAACAGGCAGTCTGCTGTCTTTATCTCTGTTTCTTTATCTCTGTCTCTGCCTGTAGTGGAAACAGAGGCAGTGGAAATATGGCTGATTAATATCACAGAGATATTTCAGATGGCTCAGATGATAGTGACAGCATCTGGGTATTTCCTAATTCCCCCTTTCCTAAAAAATGTGTGGAACAGGATCGCACAAGCCTCTGACACTATCACGTCTCATGATCCTGATGAATGAGGACAGTTTTTTTTATGCACTTCCCCCCTAGGTAGTTACTCGTAGAATGTTGTGATAAAAGTCAGCCAGCTATCCTGATTGTTTGAATGCATTCATTGATGTATGGATTATTACAATGTACACACACACACACACACACACACACACATATCCACATATATTGGCACACATACACTTACCACAGTAATGGTTTTGTACAGGTCAATGTATAGTATAGACATCAAACTGTAAGCAACTGCATTTGAATGCACTTATTGATGTATGGATAGTTACAATGTACACACGTACGCACACACACACACACACACACACACACACTTTTTCAGAGTTATTAACAGAATGGCTGGTGAGTGATGTGATTGGCTTGAGGTTGTTGTTATTTTTCATATGAGGGGTCTGTGATATGAGTCATTTTGTTGCATAATGTACATTGCCCAGTCTGCTGTCACTGCTGAAATTGACCCGTGGATTAGGGCAGACACGTGGGCCAGATGATTCAGCAGTTTGAATCTGGAATGCCTCGGAGCTCCCTGACAATTTTGTCCTAATGAGACAAACATATTCCAGCAGCCCAGCACCTTGACAGTTCCCTGTCTGTGTTCAGGCTGGCCCTGACCGAACCTCAGTGCGTGGCGTCTCCTGTTCTCAGTGTCTCTCTAGCTGCCTGGAGTGATGTATCTGCAGCGAGGTCCAGAACGCCCACTCATGCCCCCCCATCCAATCGATGTGTGACGTAATTGGCCTCCCAGGGACCCAGGCTGCATTGATCGTTTGCTGGTTTGCAGATCGATGGGTACATGGCCCCAGCCGTCAAACTCCTCCTCCTCCTCCTCCTCCTCCTCCTCTCCCCCTGCCAACCATCCCCACACCCCACACCTCTGCGCCCCTCCAGGGGGAACAACGCAAGTCTGTGTGGTGCATTGAATCTGTGGCTGTGACCAGCTCCTGAGCTTTTCCCATGAGGCCCACCTCTTCTAGTGTGGGGGCAGAGCCGTGAAGGAGGAGAAGTGTGGGAGTTCAGGGGGGCTGAGGGCCGAGGGTGTAGTGGGAGAAGATCAAAGGCTGACTGACTGTGATGAAGCATGCAACCAGGCACTGGGTCAGCAACCGTTGGGGGAGATCCAGTTCTCCCTCATTGCTGTGGAGTTGTGGCCAGCCCAAGGGGCTTCCTTATGACAGTCACTCCTCAGGACCGACCCCGTCTCCAGTGGCCCTCCCTCCCATCAGTGTAGAGACTAGCATCTCCCTTAACCTCCTGTAGGGGGCAGGTCCTCCCGCGAGTTTCTGTGGTTGGGGATTTTGTCTCACCCTGCCAAGTGAGACTGGAGGTAGACACCTTCAAACTTCAAGTCAGTGTGTGACGTGGAACCCCTTGCGACCATTTGATCTGGGTGTGCATGTGCCTGCAGAATCGTGTGCGTGTCTTTGCACTCACACATGGCTGTGAGGTGCGGTGGACGGTCTGGCCTTGTTCTGTCACTCACAGCGGGGCTTCATGTCACCCTCACACGCACGTTTGACAGGCACGCCAGCCCCTTCGCTGCTGCTTTGACCTCCTAAGTGGCAAAGGGTTCACAATTCTGCCAGGTATGAAAGGATTCCCTGTCAGCAGATGACAGCATATTGCTTTTCAATATTTATTCATTGTTCAGAATCATGATTTGGAAAATGTATGGCTTCCAAGCACTCCCTTTCTGCCCTATATGTACCGTGCTTCCCTGAGTAGTCTACAAGATAGGGTGTTGTTACGTGTCAGGTTGCTCTCTTTGAGTTGTGCCTCAACCTCATCGCTTCATGACTGCAAATCAGAAGGATAAAGGTCCTTTTTTAACGGGGCTGGCACATGGTCACATTGGGTCAGCTTTTAGGGAAGTGCATTTGAAGATGATTTCACCTGAGAAGTGCCTTGAGGCTGAGACATAGTACTTCCGTAATAGGTGTCAGATTGTCTCCTGCTGTGGTGTTGGAACTGTGAAGCGTTGTGTTGAGCGTTTTGTTGGTAAGAAGAAATCCGTTTCATAACCACGCATATACATATCAGAATACTCTGCTGGAGAAAAACAAAAACCCCAAATTGAGAGTTCTTTTTCTGGATCTTTAAATGAGGTAAAACAAACAAATTTAAATTCATGGTTTCAGCAAATATTGTCCAGTGATAAATTCAGCACCCCTCTGTAAAGTGTAAGCTATGATTACAGTTAAGCACAGGCATAAGATGCATTGTAAATCTTTTTTTCTGGTTGCTCTTGTAATATTGTGATACATTACTGCAAATGTGTAAAATTTTAAAGTAATGTGACTGTGTTTAAATGTGACCATGCATGTGTGATGGTGATTGTTCCTCTTTAAAATATGTTCCTTTTTGAATGTGAGTGTCCCTGTTTGAATGTAACTGCGTCTTTTTCAATCCAACTCTGTCTGCTTGAATCCACAGGCAATAATAAACAGCACCATCACGCCCAACATGACTTTCACCAAGACGTCACAGAAGTTCGGGCAGTGGGCGGACAGCCGGGCCAACACAGTGTACGGGCTAGGCTTTTCCTCAGAGAATCATCTGGTGAAGGTGGGTGTTCTCTGTCTCTCTGGTGAGCTGGGGGAACTCCTACACTCCCTCTCTTAATGAGCGTTCGGGTCCTGTACGTCACTATGTAGGAGGCTTTGTCTACATGGTGCTCTCTCTTCCCCTGCATTATGATTCACCGCTGTCATGAACGGGGGCGACTAGCTGCAGCCTCACTTTCTAAAGGGATAGAATTTATGCAAGAGCACACACACACACACACACACACACACACACACACACACACACACACATCCATGCACACACACATACGCATAAACTCAGGCGTGCACACACATACACATGTACATATATTACACATGCACACATGTGAACACAGGCAAAAAAACACTCACACACACACACATACACACACATGGAGACACAAACACACTCACACAACCATACACACATGCACATCCATCACATACTGATACACACACAGAGTCTCTGTCTCCCTCTCTCTTTCTCTCTCTGATGCCCAGGTACATGCTCATAGCAGAGCATGGCCCATTATCAGAGTGGAACATGTTTCATTTGCATACTGAGCATAGTCTCAAATCTAGATTCTAGACTTTCAGCCACAGTGAGCATATTTGTAAATGTATTATTAGAGAAGTTAATACTCTGTCGCTTTCTTGTTCAGTGTATTTCAGGGAACTACTGCACCTTCAAGCACTAACAAGATCAACTTGGATATTATATTACTTTACATTTTTATTTGTTCAACAGAGCAACATGCCAATCTGTGTGACATGCATTGTTTAATTTTTTTTTGTAACCCAATTACACATATGAATTGCAGCATGTATGCAACTGTGTTCAGGGCTAACTTATTATTTTTATCCTGTTTCTGAGTATAACAATGACTCAGTAGTCAAAACATTATGAAATCCAGGAATGCAGGTCTTACACTTGATTTAACCCGCACAACCAGCCTATCACTGGTGAGAGCACTAAACCAGAGCAGAATGCCTGCAACACCGCCCCAGTTGAGGGTGCGAATGATCACACAAGCTGTGTGTGCCGTGAGTACATGCATATGCCGCTCTCTATCCGAAGGAACTGGATTATTTTGGGGTTTTTTTGGTTTGTTTGTTTTTTCACTCCCTCTCATATCAGAGTCAGACTTTCCTCTCTGTTTAATAAGCTTGTACCCTTCACAAAGCTCCATGTATGAGTTGCCCAGCAGCCCAGATGGTGGTAATTAAACTTGCGTGATACACAGACAGGTGGCAGAGCCAGCGTTAAACCATTTAAAGGGAAAACCCTTCTTTTTTGGTCAAACTCCCACTGAGCTCATTCCTGTGGAAACTTCTCCAAGTTTGAGTGTTACACCAAGCACCTTCCTCTTTCCTCTTTTGGAGCAATTCAAAAATCCCCTTTTGGCACTGACTTTCTGCATAGAGGTACCCCTGTACATTTTAACCATAAATCATGTGATACATCATATATGCTCATTTTGTAGCTGAATCGTTTGGTTGTGTGTCGTGAATTCACGTTGAAACTGTGACTGGCTGTGATTATTGCTGTCCTGTTCCCAGTTTGCAGAGAAGTTTGCTGAGTTCAAGGAGGCGGCTCGGTTAGCCAAGGAGAAGTCGCAGGAGAAGATGGAGCTGACCAGCACTCCCTCTCAGGTAGAGTCCCTTCAACCAGATCTGTAGTCAGTCAGACAAGACCTCTAAAAACTCTGCAGCAATAGTGAAATTACAGTGAAAAAAATGCCTTGCTTAAAAAATGTATTTAAAGTCCAATTCTTGAAAATGCACCCCATTTTTAGTTCCTTTTCCAGTTGAGTTTATTAAGAAGTATTTGTTTTGTTAAAATTGCTGTATGTATTTTTTCCAGTAACATGGTAGCAATATCATGCATGCAGTGGAATGCAGTGAATTACGATGGATGTTTTTCTTTAAGAGACTGTGCTCCATGATGTCACATATTATTATGAGAAGACATTAGCAAAAATTTTCAAAAATCTTTCAATCAGCAACTGGAACAGCATCTGAGTTCATGTCCTGTCCAAAAGTGACTTTGATTAAACTTGGGTAAAAGCGTGGGTAGTATGTAACATGCATTGTAGGTCAATGATGCTGTAGAAATGTCCCATCCCTTCACTAACTAATGAGACGAGAGTGATGTACCTATTCAATCCATATGTTCAACTGCAAACACTGCTCTGTGTTCTCGCTTGCTGCAGTGTACCTTTTTCTGTGAAACATTCTCAGATAAAGCAATGCAAGACTTGAAAGCTTACCCTCCAGAAATAATCCCATCCAGGAAGTTCAGACAAAATAACGAAAAACATTTTGGCAGTGATTATTATTGTCATGCTTTCCTACACTACGTCAGGCTTAAGAGAGGGGGGAATGTGTTTCTCAGCTTCTGCCAAATCCTGTTCCTGAGTCACGTCTTTGTTTTTGCATTTTTTTTTCTTTTTAACAATGGCTTGTTTGTTGTGGAATTAATCAAACGGCCGATAAAGAAGGAATTGTGCTAATCTCACTGCCACAGAGATGAAACGTCCGTGCAGCTCTCGTGGACTGCTGGCTCATTATAGCCCACGGTGGTTCATTACTGGTGTGAAGCTATAACACTGCGCAGAAAAAATTCATCAACCCCTCTTTCACTGAGATAACATTAAGAGGACAAGCATCCCCTGAGCTTTCCTCAGCTGAGGAGGAAACAAACAATTAGGCATTTTTTGCAGTTATCTTTTGAGGGCTGCAAATATTTGTTTTATAAGCAATACCACAGACATTAATGCTTTATTGGAGGTGGAATTGCTGTGTTCTGGAATTGTTGCTCAGAATTTTCATTGCCAGCAGTTGTATTTTGGTTTACCTTGGTGTGTTATAAAAAAAAAATAGATACGTCGAAATATAAGACCAGGCTTATAAGGTCAAATGTGATCATGTCATTTTACACCAGTTGTGTCATCTTGGTTCGTTTTTGACAATATCATAGTAAGAGCCCTCAGTTTTTCTCAACTTGTTTTCTCGTATCTACTTCAGTCCTCCGACACCAAGAGGTCAATACAGCCTTTTTTCCAGCCACTTGAAAAACAATTATCTGATTACTCCTCCCCAATCATCTAAGTCGATGAATTAATTACTAATTAGAAAGCATAAATGACAGAAATGTTTAGATCCACCACTGTTGAATGAGTGTTGAATTTTGATGGCAGAATAAAATGTACTAAAAATGTAAAACATAATGGTCCTTCCCATCTGTTGATTTATATAGATAGATGTACTGTCAGATATTTTGGTCACTTCCTTTAATTCTAATTTCTTTTCATGTCTTAATTGTCTTGTATTGAAGACAAATTAAAGTTTGCAGTAGGATAAATTTGCACTATGATAAGTTTTCATCCACTACAATGAAAGGTAGGATTGATTGTTGGGTTTTTCTTGGGTTTTTCTGTCATTATGAAATTTTGTCCATCGTCATGTTCATAGGTAAGCAATTCAACTCTTCAATAGTACTAAATAATGTATTACCAGAAAGACAACAGTATACAGATATATTTTGCAAACCCTTGGCAATTCCACTTAAATGACATGCTTTAGAATGTGCCTTGCAGTCTGTGCTTCCAAGTTTCATAGAGAATATTATGTCATGTTTACAGAAAGTAAGCGTTCAGCATTTCATTAATAGACCACTTATGCAGGGTTATTGAACGGGGTGAATTAATTCAAATGCCTTGTGTTTTAACCTGCGTGTTCGATTTTTGACCTGGCATTGTTTGTGCTGTCATGGAAGGAGTCGGGAACCGGGGACATCCAGTCACCTCTCACCCCAGAGAGCATCAACGGCACAGATGATGAGAGGGTCACATCGGAGGTCACTGCAAACTCCGAGCCCCGGGCGGAGCCCTCGCAGAACGCCCTGCCCTTCTCTCACAGGTAACCAGTGCAAGGATCGAATCCAGGGACTGGATTAGTGTGGGAACCCCAGACAGAGGGTACCAGGCTGGACTCTATAGTAGCTCTCTTGGCCCTTGATCTCTAAGGCCTCTAACTGGATTTTCATCCTTTAATAGCGAAAAAAAATAAACACCAAGGTAGAGAGAAACCTCTCAGAAGGATAGAGGTTTACCATTCTCCTGTTACCTGATCATTCTGGGTTCTCACACTGAACGCAGCACTTTGGAGGGCATTGTCTAAAGTGCCATCTGTCATTGGTAAAGGAGGCCTCAGAGGTTTAGCTAATTGCTTATTGTCCACAAGAAGGTTCAAACACATTGATTTACTGTTTCCACCCATCAAGCCTTCACAACACTGCATGATTCTTTGTAAAATATGCTACAGCATTTCTGCTCTGAAATTGGCCATGATTTTTCTACTGCTGTCCTTATATGTGGTCTTTGAGTTCACTTGCTTTTAAAACATGTAGGTAAATCAAGTAATGTAAGACTCACTTAGCAGCGTGTAGTTTCAGCGTTTCCTCCAAAGAGATGATTTAAAAAGAAATTGGCACGGCACTAAATGGTTTGTGGTTGTCAGTTCATTCATTCATTTTTAAAACCATCCCAGAGCTCCTCGAAACACAAAAGCATTAGATTAAAATGCTGCGTGCGGCTTATATCAAATATGAATCTTAAGATGAATGGGAGCGCGTGATGTCGAGTTTTCAGTGTTTCAATTTGCCACCGTGAACCTCGCTCCGGAAATAGCTTCACTAAATCTTTCATATTTATCCCAAATGCCACATTAAGAGAGCACTTCAAGACCAATCATGCACAAATCTTTTTTTCGTTAGCAAGGCTTTGAATGCACTTATTTACGCAAATGGCTGAGGGGAGAGAGCCGTTCTTTTCTTCACGGAGTCTGTTGGAAAGTGGCGCACATAGCACACTTGAAAGGCTTGTCCCCATAAAAAACAGGGCATCTGACATGTTAATTCCCTTATTGAAAGTGAATGCCAGTTTGTTGTAGGGACTTTATTGGTGAGAGGCTTTCAAAGAGTAATCACCACAGACGACCGTGTCTTTCCATGTATGTACCGCATATGTATCTCTAACTGATACCATGTTTTGATGATTTTTTTTTTGAGGTAATATTGGATGTAGTTGTGAGGTCATTAGACTAATGACCAGAAAATCCTGTGTTCAAACCATTGGGATATGGCTGCTGTATCCTTTCCCAAGGTCATACCCAGAACAGGGGCAGCCTCTAGTCTAGTAGATATTCTTTTTTGTCTTCATCTTACTGTTGATATTTGATCTGTAATGATCTATAATTGATCTGTTATTATTAGAAGTATCCCCGATAAGAAATTTATTTAGAAATATATAATTTAAAGACATAGAGTAGAAAGTCATCAGTAACATCAAAATCAAGCCTGACTTTCACTACAGTGTAAAAGATGTACAAAGGCCCACAAAAAACAGCAAAGTCTCTGGCCTTAACTGCCAAGCCAGGTAAGCTTTAGTTTTCCTACTGAGAAACTGACAGCATCAATTAATCGTCAGCTGCTTTATATAATGGATTTATATAATGGATGTGGGTAGCATCAATACCACACCTGCATGGAAGAAATGAATGAAGATTCTCTGAGCGATTGGGTAAGCAGTTGCTGGAGTACAGGCAGGGCAGCAAGAGATGGGACAAGTGTGTTGGTGGTTCTGTCCAGATAAAAACTGCATACTTGTTAATAAATTACTACATCAGTGTGATTGAAACATGTTTTTTATAGCATCTCCCCCAAACAAGTGATTCATGAATGAGCTAAATGTCCATATGATACAGGAGACATTGCTGTGAGATTCATAGGATTTTTCTGAAATATTACTTAATATTTAAGTAATAATAGTGCATTTTGATGTATACATTTTCTGTCATTATGACAGATTCATCTTGCTGTGTTCTGTGTTTAAGTAAATGCTGAGTTTGTTAAGTTTCGCCATGGTAGGTGAAGATTGGTACTAGCTGTTGATCAGGCTCTGTTTACTCTCTGGGTGCTCGCCTGTGTTAACTCAATTATTTTCATGGGTCTGATTGACTGCAAAGATGACAATCCTGTTCTCTCTGAGAGTGGCAGCTGGTGTGTCACCTGAGATCATCAAAAACAGTAATGACAGAAGAGAGACTTACTGAGTGCAAGGCAACTTGTGATATAGACTCTTTGTGCAGTGGGTGATATTGACTGAGGTTTGTGCAGACTGTAGAACACGGTAGAACAAGCGAGAGGAAACTGTCAGACCTTGACCTGAAATGGATCAGATGTTTGTATCTTTGTCTCATTCAGACTGTAGATATTTTCCATGTTCCTGTTCTGATATAGCCCTCACTGTATGGGCCATAAAGCCAGTGTTGTATTTAATTCCTGGTTCCAGATGATTCCAGCATTGTATATGTAGCTTAGCATGACCAGTATTGTCTAGTTTTCATGCTTTTTAATGTAGTTGTGCGTGGCATTGTACTATATTCTCGGTGCCCTTTCCCCAAGTAGCTGTTCATTATGTTGGTCAGTTGTGCGACAATTAAAGAGGCTGGACAGTGCAATTTTTTTGCTGGACATTATATCATTGTCTCCACAGTCTGTTGGTTACTCTGGAATACTCTGATACGTGTGTACTTGAGGGGTATTGAATTGCAGCTTAGTTTCTCTGGAAGTTGTGTCAGGGGGCACACTGGAGTGTCACATGAAGTGTCTGTTCACGCTGTGAGGAATTTAACAAAAACAGCAGGAAAGGCCGACTCAATTCTTTTGCATTTTCATGTCTTATTTCAGACAAAATTGAGGGGCTAATGGACTGTTCCATTTTAGGTTAGATAAAACACAGAGAGCAGGGCCATGAACCTCTTCCCAGTTATCAGTTATCCAGGGTGTCCTCTGCTGGAGGAGGGGAGAGAGATGGGAAAGGAGCGGAAGGAAGGGAAGAAGAAGGAGAGGAGGAGGGAGAGCCCCGGGAGGCGGCGGGGTTCGGGGCTCGGCTCCGGGAGAGAGGGGGAGGGGGGTTTCCGCGGGCGAGGGGGGGGCGTGGCGGGGAGGACGACGGGGGGGTGAGTCGGAGTGGGCGAGGGAGATGATCTGAGCGTCTAGGGAGGGCGGGAGAGGAGAAGGAGGAGGCAGGGTGTCGGAGTGGAGGGGAGGAGTAGGAGGCTGTGTAAGAACGTGCAGCGGGGACTCAGCTGGGAGCGCGGGATGGAGGTGGACAGGCAGGGTGAACGGGCTCAGGTGGATATCGGACCAGCACCTCCTCATCAGGCTGGGGTGGGGCACGGCCCTCTCCTGCTGCTCCTGTGGCTGTCCGCCGTCCTCCTGAGGCACGGCGCCGGCGCTCTCCTCTTCCCTCCGGCGGTCATGTTGCTCCTGCTGCAGGGCAGGCGCTGTGTCTGCCTGCGCTATGGAGTCCTCCTGCCGACCCAGCACAGAGGCAGCGGAACTGCTACTCCCCGGCCGCCGCTTTCCAGAAGAGGCTTTGTCTTGCTCTTTGGTGGGTGTCTTAGCGCGGGGCAGCCTGGGGCTCGATGCAGATTTCCGGCCACAGCTGTGGCACAGGTCCTTCTTGTCTTTTCCGACAACAGATTTGTCAGAGACCTCCCCCTCTGTAGGGAGACATAGAGAAGCCTTTAAGAATGTATGTGTAACATCTTTTCATTACCGCTCTGGCATGGAGAGAGAACAGTAAATAGAGGGAGACCGTATTTTCTCTATCTGCCTAGAGCCAAAAAAGTATTGTTCGTAAGAATGTAGCCTTCATGAATATTCAAAAGCACCTGCCTACCCTGTACCATATTTCCTTCATCAAAGACTAAGAGTATGTTTTGTAAAGCACATGGCTGTATCTGCACACATATTGCAGCATCTCTACATTGGGTGAAAGCTCTGTTGAGTGTGTGTCATGCTGTCCTATACATTTTGTGTCCTGAATGGACACACACCAGGTACAGTGTTCAAGGGCCTCACTCAAAAGGTATGGGCAAAAAACATTTGCTTAAGGGGACGGCGATATTAGAACCCATTTCATTTGCCTCCCGAAATGGAAAAAGGCTTCAAGGGAGGTACTACAGGCTTTTTGACTTTGATTGGCCATTGTATTCCAGGACAGTAACATGTTATTTATCTTTTTGAGAAAAGGAATGTTATTTACCTTTTTGAAGAACGGAAGCACAGGCATGTTCCTGGGGTTCAACCATAACGGACACGTCAGCGGAAATTCCCCAAAGGGGGCCGTGCTTTGGGGCTGGGGGGAGGAGGAGTGGCAAAATTCAGTACTGACACCGCTGTCAGCTTTGTCACTGTCAGTGCAGCACCCTGACACAAAGGCAAGACCTGAAGACTTGTAGACATCATGCCAAACGAAGTCATACTGCAACTACGGTGTGTTAAAAAAACACTGGTTTTTGTTCTGGTTGAATTACGTTGGTGGTAAAAATAATACCGTATGCCATCAAGCCTTTTTGTTACTGAAAGGGAAGTACTCATACTGTAGTCGCTGTTCTGTACTCATACTGTTTAGTTCAGGAAGGACAGAGGACTCTTTTCACTGTTTTTTTTTTTCACAGAGATGTGAAGGAAGTGCGTATGCCTGCAGTGTACACTCTTTACCCTGTTGGCTGTGGGACCCTGAGGCAAGGCAAACTGCACATTTCTGGGTCCAAAATGATCCCTGTAGGTCGTTTCAAAGTACCTTGGACCCAGAGGAGCAGTCAGCTATGGGAGGAAGCACATGTTAGCTTAATTAGTGGCTTTATACTCTTATTAACCTACCCAAAGTATCTTGTTTTGTTTATTACGCTTTACTTCCAGCACATTTGTCTCAGGCTAGTCACCTAAAAATAAAGGCAGTTACTCCCAAGAAGGCCTGAATTAGTTTTTCACCTTTCCTTATGGTCACTTTTTTCTTAGTTTTTAATGATAATGACTACTTTTACCTCATTATATTAGCCTTTCGCCAAGAGAGCGTCTTTGAAGCTGATATACAGCCACTAAGAATGACACTGACTCTGAGTTGTGAGCATCCTGTGTAAAGCACAGTGCTGAAAGATGTTTGATGTGTGTAGTACTTTCTTGAGTGGACACATACATTATTGTCCTTAAGTCATGATAGCTTCTGTACTAAGCTTGTGTGTGTGCACATGCATGTGTGCGCATGTTTGCGTTTGCAGACCGCCATACCTGGTGGGACGTGGAGACATCATGTGCCACAGGCTGGCCATACAAGGATCTGGACTGAACCCCGTAGGTCAGACTTTCCCTCCCGAACGAAGTGCTCGGAGTCTGGGAGAAGGAGAGAGGAATTGTGTCTTCAGTAGTGGATAATATCTTAATGATCTGGGTTTAATAGGTATATGGACACCTTGAATGTTTCTGTCACAGAGACATTCAGAGCTTTCCATGTGAAGCACAGTGCTGTATCCACACACAATGTAGAATCTTTGTGTTAGCAGTAAGTGCTATTGGCAGAAAGTATTGTGAGCAATACTGTCCTGTCCAGTACAGTACTCACACATAGTACACAGCTGCCTGATGTCCTACAGTCATAGTAGCATGTGCAATGCCGTTATTTGCTTTGTTTACTTATGAATTTACAGGCATCCGGCTTGCGTTCTGTATGTTCAGCTGTTGTTTTTTGTTTATGAACAGGTACAATTCCAACAATTTGTACCCTGTCCGTCATTCACAAATGTTACTGATTCTTGCCACTTGTAGAGGAATATTTTGTGTGTGGGTATAGGAGTAGGAGTGCACTCCCCTACAATGGCCAGGGGGGTAGCTCAAAGGTGTGGTCTACAGAAAGCAGAATTTAGAAAAGGAAATGAAGAGAGACTTGGCATGAGAAACCTCTTTCTTGACCTTGGGGAGACTTGGAAAAACTGCCTGAGGAGATAGTAACGGATTTCTTTCAGATTATGTTTGGAGTATACATAAGTCTGAATATAAGATTACTTCCTAGTTTTGTATTGCATTGTGTGTTTTTTAGTGACACTCCAGGGCAGGTGTATGTGTGTGTGTGTGTGTGTGTGTGTGTGTGTGTGTGTGTGTGTGTGTGTGTGTGTGTGTGTGTGTAAGAGAGAGAGAGACAGACAGACAGACAGAGAGAGAGAGAAAAAGAGACAGACTCTTTACCTCCTGGGCTGTCAGAGGCTGTAAACTTCTGGCACCAAAGTGATCCGAATAGGTTGTCCGAAATTCCCCTGGGGATGAAGCCCCAGGGTGCTGGTGGAGAAGGGAAGGATACACTAGTTTAACATTGGTAGTCACTGTTTTTATTCTGATTTTTTTTCAACTTTCCAATTATGGAATCAAACGTATCCACTGTTTGGATCCTCAAGCGTTTCCATGATGAAAACTAGGGATGAGAAAATACAGCTCTAATGGTGAGACACCTACTTGAAATCGTATAAAAGACTGCATCCAGACTTGATTATTGTTCTCCCATTTCCAGAATGGATGGTCTCAAGATCACAGCTCTGGACAGAATTTCTTTGATTGATTTATTTGCCCAGCTAATGTGAAAGTTTCTTGTGTGATGTAATAATAAATGCCACTTACTGCTGCTGTCTTGCCAAGACCTGTCCAGGTTCCAAAATCCATCTTGGGTTGTGTAACAATGGGATTAATATAATTGGCTCTGTTGCTATAGCAATGTGGTAGCATTTCTCTTAGAATTCCGGAAGCAACTTGAGGAGCATCATTTGAGTACTTGACATTCTGTGCAGGTCACGAGGTGATTAGGTAAATTTCGCTATGTTTTGTGGTAATATATGTGTATAATATTAGCATTTAGATTTACATTCAAATTTTCATTGTTTAGCCCATGCTCTTATCCAGAGCAATTCAATAAGTGCAAGTACAACAAGCAGTGGTGTGTGCGAGACAGCATGTGTTCACATTGACGTTTGTTTCTGTTAGAGGATTTGCATCAGAAAATGAGTGTTTGTGTCAGTATGTGTGACTGAGTGTTTCAGTGTGCAAGGGAGAATGTGTGAGAAAGTATGTGGACCTGTGCTTAAAATTTGTTTAATTGTTTATTAACATTCCAGAGTTATTAACATTCAAAATTTGTGTTGTCATGGAGAGCTGCAAGTTGTATTCAGAAAGGATATCTCAGAATAACATTGGGTATTATAAAACATGCTTGGCTGTCTGTGTTCTCATTGGCTTTAAGGGGTACTCCCATGTTTTTCCTTTATTCTGATCGAATTGTGGTTTTACTCTGTGTTTTACTAGTTCAGCTATCACTTAGCTAATTATTCTGTTTCACCTTTGTAAGATAGGTTTTAGCAAAAGTCAAGGACAAACACAGAAATAAAATTAAATAGATTCTAGCTACTTGGCTATCAAACATCTCCTGTAAGATTCATTACCATAGTGACAGTTACTTATATGCATTTGGATCACTACGTATTGATAGCTAGCTTGCAGCTTAACTGCAACCTTTTTACATATGGTGTGTTGCCTGGCTTTCCTAAATATAAAAATGTAAGATTAGACTGTTTAAACTTGCAGATTATTTTATGCGATGCAGTCTACATATGATGTAGATACATATGATGTGAATTATCAGATACAGCTTATTTGTATGTTATCCATGAAAACAATTATAGTGACATCGACAGCAATTATCAGTGAACAACAAAATATGCAGAAGGCTCCACTCCACTAATAGTGCAATCACTAATATAAGACATCACAGTAACAAAAGATAACATTTCTGTGCCCTCTGGGTATTTGTACTGGAGTTTAAAAACAGGGTTAAGCTGCAGTTGCCTTCCACTGGTATGCCAAACTAATTAAATTATGTATGATCAAAACAAAGTGATTATTAATTAATTTGAATACTTAAACAGGTATTGTGTTTGTTCTTAGTTTGGGGTTTATTCATAAAACTCACTCTCCATAGTGGTGAGTGGTGCTATATCCATCAGTGTTGTCTCAAGCTCCTTACTTTCACAGACAATCAAACAAAATACAATTGTCCCTTTTTTTCCCCTTACAGTTTTGATCATCGCAATCCAGAAAGATCAATTTCCCCCACACTGCTTAAGTGTCTTTTCAGACGTCACAAAGAGACAGGAAATTCATTGCCCTCAATAACCTGCTTTCTTTCTCCTCTCAGTAAGACGCGGGGACAAAACGTTGTGAAATGTGCCTTTTGAATTCTTGTCCCCAGTTCTCCTATTAAACTGGATCTCATATCTTCTTTTGCAGAGAACTGTTTAAAGTGTGCCGAGTCTACTCCTGTTAGACCTGATCAAAAGCGGACTTGTCGTCATTTGAGGTTTCAGGGCATTGCACCACCTTATTGCGTCCTCAGCTTGACCTCTGTTACCTGCCATATACAGTATATACACATATATTCTGCATACACAGATTTTCCTGCTTTTCCCTCTTTTTTTGTCCTTTCATGATATTCTGGTATTCTTTCCTTCCCCTGTTGATGGTTTATTGCTGCTTGTTTATTTATCCAACACAAAAATGATTGCTGTCTTTTCTTGAAAATCTCTGCATATGAAGGATATCAGAGATGGCGCATATTATGCATTCTCATATTCATTTCTTGGCAATGAAAACATGTAGACTTTGAACTCATATTTTTACCTGTTTTGTAAATGGTCTTTTATAATTTTGGAAATGTTCTGAATGTATATTTTGAACTCTGGAATATCTTGTATGGGTGTTGCTTGATTAATACATTGTACGTTTTTATAAGTGAAAACCTCTGTTTTTTTTTTTTTCCTCTTGCCACAGGATATTAACTTTGGTATTTCAAAAACTAAGCTTAGGAACAGCTTTAAAAAAGATTCAGACATTTTGAGTAGTTTCCTGTAAGCAGTATTGCTTTCTGAACTTTGTTGAATATTTCAGTTGGCTTTTATTTGTGTATACATTTATTAAATATGATGATACTAATACACATTGCAAACAGCTTCAGTTGTCCCTTTTAATTTGACTTTGTTGTGTTGATTTTATGTAATATCTTCTATGATTTTGAATTTGAGAGTCAGAAATGTACTCCATAAAGCACATAACAGTATGATTCAATGCACAATGATAGCACCAAATAAATTCTTCCTTTTAGCCACTGGACAGTCTGATGATAATGAGACCTGAATTAACGTCAGAGAAATAAAAATGAAATGAAACCCATCACTTGATACACGTGAGAATCTGTAATGCGCACTTAAGCACAGAGTGCGTCTGAAGTCCCTAACAGAAACGTGCAGGGGAGCCGAGGTAGAGATCTGAGCTGTGTGTGTCTGTGGGCTGCGGTTACAGTACGGTGATCTGGATTTAGAAACATGTGGGAAGAGCGGTGCTCTCGCCGTGACTGGAGGCGGGTGGTATTTCTGTTGCGCTGGTGGGCGAAGGTGGTGATTTCCCCTCCCGCGCACCCCGTCTCCCACTCCGAGTGGGCAGTCTGAGTGCCGCACGGAGGCCTTGGACACCCACCCGCTCGGTGGAAATGTCACAGTGTGGGAACGCACATTGCACTTACTCCAAAGCAGCTATTTATACATGTTTCTAGCCATCATTTTAAGTAAGACTGATTTGTAAGTAGAGGGCGAAAGGGAATGCAGTTCCTATGAAGAGTTCCTGTCTAGAGTCTTCAAAATTTAAAGATCTCTTACTGATGTGGCTTGTTTAAAATTCCACATTGTTAGTGCTGTACAACAATGAAAATGTATAACTGCAAGACAAAGTCAGGGACAAAATAGTATTAGATAATATTCAGAGAAAAATGAAGGACGTTCTAAATTGTCCTTGAATTTTGACAACTATGTAGGTTTTAGTCAGTACATATTGCCCAAAACTTGTGGTTTACAGGACATAGGTAATGGTGTGAATACTGGCCCATTACTTTGTAGTTTTGTATAGCATTGTGTGTTTTTGTGACACTCCAGGACAGGTGTGTGTGTGTGTGTGTGTGTATGTGTGCGTGCGTGCGTGCATGTGCGTGCATGTGCGTGCGTGCGTGTGCGCGTGTGTGTGCGCGTGTGTGTGCGTGCATATGATGATGTCATTTTGAGATGTTGATATCAGTGCAGTGATTGAAAGCTTTATAGTGCCTAGTGTCTCTGTCTGTCAATGTCCGCTGACAGGATTAGTGCAGATCCACTTTGAATGGAATCACTGTTTGACCTCCGCCTGTTGCTGTAGGGCACACCTGCTGTGCTGTGTCCTGTCCAGTGCTCACTCCCATGTGTAACATCATAGCCTGTGTTTATAGGGTAAATATATGGGGGGTGTGGAACGAATTGCCTCAGATTTTGAACGGCAGCATCTGTCATCATACAGTACTGCAGCATTTAGTTTTCTCTCAGTTTCATAAAGGTACTCACAAAGGTGTCTATGAGACTGTTGAGTGTGGGCAAAGACACCTGATGACTCTGAGCTTTCCAGAGTCTGGCTCTGCAGGCATTCTCTAATGAATCCTTGACAATGAGTGGAGAATAAAGAGGCTCAACAGTGACTTTGATGGGTTTTTTGGTTTTTATTTATTGATTAATGCACCTGCAAGGTCAGAGAGCTCATCATCGTGTATGGCATGGTAAGACAAGCTCTTGTTTTTCATGAAATGTCAATAGCCACCTCCTTGTGTTGGTCAGCTGCTGGTTGTCAGGTTTGCTCCTAGAGATGTGAGATGTGTACGTGAGGGGTTGGAACCTGTCCCAAAGCAGTAGTGTCACATACCAGTGAAAGGGTTGTGGGTTCAAATGCTTAGTGGGGAACTGCTATTGTAGTGTTTAGCAAGCAACCAAATCTAAATTGCTGATGAAAAAGCCCAGCTGTATAAATGGATAGTATGCAGAAAAATTGTATTAGCAGTGCCATGAATAAGGGTGTGTGCTAATAGATAGTGTGTTATCAGAACTCCCCCAGTTCAGATTAATTGAAGGGATTCCAAAGCAGTGTACTTGTGTCCTGTGTGGTATGATTGGAGCTGATGTATTATATCCATAGCTTGCTGTGGGTGATACCATCCCAGGGACACCAGATGGAGGGACCTGTGCTCATCAAGGGTGGAGACGGGCCTGATTTCACATGAATGTTTCACTAAGTGGCTCATTTAGAACAAGAATATCAGTGTATTTCACTTCCCCTCTGCTTAAGAATTTCAATGAAAGAATCTGTTTTTGTGGAAGAACAAAACCCAGGACTGACCCACGTGCAGCATTGACAGAGATACCAAAGCTTGGCAGTTTTGCTGCAGCTTGTGTTAAGCTGGTCAGGAAATAAAAGTGATGTACTTTTCATTTCTTTTTTATAAGAGGAAAAATAGTCATCCTCAGTTTTGAAGATGGACACACTGTAATCAAACACTACAACAAAAGTAGATGGAAGAAAAAGGGAAAAAGTAGATATCTGTTTAAAGGTTTCTCTCATCTACAGTGGTTAATTGAACAATTTTAGATTTTTTTTCATAAATTACAGACTGAAATTCAGAAAATACTGATAAATATTACATGTGAATGTAGCTGATGTGTAGCAACAACAAGGTACCAGTAACCATGCATTGTTGAAGTTTCTCTTTCTGTCCCATGTATCTGTCCCACTGACAAAGGTAAAATAAACCTCATTTTAATTTAATGACTTTTCCCTATATTTTAGTTGCAGGAGTACTGTAAAAATGGTATCACAGAATAATTACTCAGAAAAAATGCATGTACTTACTTTAATATAGTAAAAATACATCAATGATGTGCATAAGTGAAATAATGTGGCATTTTTTAATATTTATGTGATCAGATGCAATGTATAAGATAGGTGAACATTTGGCACAGAATACTGAAAGTGTATAAACCCACATCTTATGTAAAAAATTAAGTATGCAGAAATGTTCACCTATCCTCATTTGTGTCCTCTAGGGAAGGAGACCTCTCTGTTGCCCCAGGTGCCCAAAACAATTATATTTCCCATAATGCTTCATATGATATTTATTTTATTTTTATTTTTGTGAAAACATGGTCAATAATTTAGTATTGTTATGTTGCACCTTTGGCTGGAAACAGTGCACATCAATTCAAGCCCTACAGCTCAGTCAGAAAACAGTGTAAATCACTCCACAGTAGAACAACACTGAAAATGATCCATTATTCAAGATGAGGGGAGCAAAAGTTTACAAATGTAATTAGGATTCACTTACCAAAATGAGATCTCTTGTCCCTCAAGTATTAATGGGACCCCAGCGCCTTCTTGGACGGGTTCCTGAAAAACAGGGGACACAAACGTGATGCGCTCTGTCCTTAATCACCGCGCTTTTAGTCCGAGACGGTCGAGGTAGAAGCCGGCCGAAGCAGTAGGGCTGAGCAGGAGAGAGGAGAGGGTTCAGCCGCGAGCCCCGCTCCTGCACCAGCTCTCTCTCAGACGCCGGGCTTTTTAAACGCGCGCGGTCGCCTTTCGCCCCAGCACCACGTGGGTGCGGGAGAGTGGGAAGAGGTGTTATCACGGGTGCTCCCGTCACGCGGCAGAGGGTTCAGCGAGGGGGTGGGGTGGGGGACCGCGTTGCGTAATTGCTGTGGGTGCTGCGGGAGTGAGAAACAGAAGAGGACTGTCTCCTCTGTCTCGCGGAGCCAGGAGTGGGTGAGCTCTGAGTGCCACGCTCACCGGGGGAAGGTGGCGGGGAAGCTCCTCCATCAGCGCCTGCATCAGTGCTCGGGGGCGGAAAAGCAGGGGAACACTGAGGAGGAAGAGGGGGGGAGGTTTGGGGGATCCAAGAACCCTTTCATGTCTAAATTAACTTACACAACAAGGAGTTTTAATGGTTCTTAGCAAACAAACCGAGAGACTTTAGAAGTTCTAGAAGCTTCTAAAGGGCATCTCCTGTTAAGCCTTGGAAGCTGAGTGTTTACTGCACAACATGCTGATACAGCTGGTATGGTGGCTGCCAACCAGTGCTGAATATCTTCTCTATCTGGTCAGTATTTTACTAAGTGATACATAAATTTATTTTAAATTAATACATTCTCATCATTAATGTTTGCAACTTGTTCCTTTATGTAGCTGAAAGGTTTAGTGGCTGTAACTACTGTAGCTAATTATTGTATCAGATTTTTTTTTCATGTATTCATTGGTTATGAGGGTCAAAAGCAGCTTTGTGCCTCGTGAAATTTCAGCACGTTTTCATTCTCTTTTACAAATGAACAATTACAGTTCCCTCAAAAGGGCACTAATGATTTTTAATAATCAGTGCTTATGTAAATCATAATTAAAGATCCACTCATTCTGTGCCATTCATTTTGCTGAGCATCTCTCTGTTTGACCATTTTTAATGGGCCTTTCCCTCTCTGTGAAGGAGTGAGATGTTACACATTAAGAATACAGTAGGATATTGATGTGGCAGTGTGACTGGGAAAGGACAGACCTGGACTGTATTGTGTGATATAACATGACATGATATGATATGATGTGATATCGTATTGTATCGTATTCAACCCAGTTTGTTATCATGTCAAGAAGAGGTTAGTTGATCAGATCAAGGTTACTACTTTTGCTTTCTCCTGCAGTTGTTGCTGTCCTCCTTTCTCCTGCAATGGACCTGTGTTTGTAGCAGAACAGAGCAACTCAATTCTGGTGCTGCTGAGCTTGCACAAAATTACTGTGTCTTTCAGATGTGCAGAATAAAGCTACATAGATTCAATCAAGGCAGTGTTTGCAAGAATTGGGTGTTAATTAACGCAGCGAATGCCAGCACAACAGTCATGCATACACTTCACAGTACACTGCGGTCTGAGGGGTCAGAATCCCGTAGTTGACAGTCAGGTCCTGCTGCACTGCAGATCTGCTTGGTCTTCATAGCGTTACTGTTACTATTAACATTAGCATTAGTTGCAGTTTGTCTCTAGAACTATTGGTGCAAAGTCACTTATTAGCCTGTTAGCGGTCAGAGGAAATGAACGTGTTTTTGCAATGCCCTCTGAATCACCATGACGGAGGGAAGATTTTCCTTCTCAGTATTCCGTCTGCCATTGGCTTGATCTGATTACTGAAATCACAGACACGACCGAGCGGCGCTGGGTTTAAATCAATCACTGAACCGCCTTCTAATCTCCCTCACAACCCTGGGACTGACAGCTGCTTTCTCTCCCCTCAGTCAGCCCCGGGTCCTTCTTCACAGGGACGTGACAGCAGCGCAGAGACTGTAATTTGTGACTTGCGCTTGGGTCAAAGTGTGGAGTTAATCTGGTCAAGGGCACTTGTAATTTTGTCAGTCTGTAACGGTACAGACTGAGTTTCTACACGTCTGCGTGTCTGTTATTGGGGCTGTCAGACAGATCATGGTGGATTTATATTTAGTTTTAGATATCGGCACCATGATCCGTGAGTGGGTCAGGTAGGATTAACATATGGCTCAGAATGACCAGTATTTCACCATAGTCCATTAACTGAACACATCTCTTTGCTCTTGGGCACATTTGTCTCTCAGTTTTTTTGTCCATCAGAGGCATCCAGGAAGACCTGGGCCAGTATTCTTCAAGCGTCTGAGAATCACTCCTATGATTCCTGCTAAAAGCACTTTTAGGGGTAAAACAAAAAGTTATACCGCAGAGCAGGCAATGGGGGTTATTTTTAGAGGCTTCCTGCTCTCAGCTGGGAACAAGACTGTTTCCTATAAGCACATGTCAGTTGATGTTTACGACATGTGAAGTGTCACAAAGGAACGGTAGTGATGACATTTTTCAGAGTTTGTCCCATATGCTAAGAAAATGCCCAATAAACGCAATCATTGAAAGCAGTAGTGTTGTCATAGCGCTGCAATTTTGTGAACATGATCCAACTATACATGAAATAAATGGCAGCAACTTTGCACAGATGGCATCTATTCTCAGCCAACTTGAAAGCAGCAAATAAAATTTCTTGAAATTGTTTTTGTTACTGATCACATCAATAAAATGTTTAAGACTGTACTGTTCCATTTTTATGTTATTATATTATATTAATATTGCCTTAATTCCCATTTTCCCATATATGCCAGCACGAGTCTGCAGTTTGCAGACATTGTGCAGAATTGCACAAGCTGTTACAAGGCAGCTTTTGTTTGGGCTATTCCTGTATTTATTTGTGGGTCATGTGAAACCTCATTTTTTTACTGCCCACTTATGATCTCTGCAACACTACGCATGATCTTACTACCCCTTAGATGACATAATTGATATGTGAAATATTGTGTCTTTAATTCATACATTAATATATGTTGCCATAAATACCAAAATGTTTGCTAGCTGTTGTGCTTCAGCTGCACCTGCAAGTGATCATGGGAATGCAGTCATTAGCCATGGTTTTTGAAGGTATACCTTACATGCAAGTAGATGACATCCTAGCAGGATGAAATTGTTTTCCCAGTCACTGAGAAACAAAATTTAAATTACTTTTATTAAAGTGGTAAGTGGTGACATTTTTGCACAGAAGGAGTGACAATGTCTCTGACAAAGCCAGTAACAAAAAAACATTTCTGGCTCTAAAGGATCTGTTTCCTACTTTGACACCCTTGATGAATACAAGCCCTGGAGATTTACATCTGATTAAATTTGTCACCAAAATTTAGTGCCAATAAAATCATTACCTCCTGCTGTACCGAGACAATTAATTCCAAGTCTTTCCAAAGTTAAATTGTATTTCATGAGCTTGAGTGAAGTGTGAGTGAAGGTTATTGGTGTTAAAATCTCACTAAACTCACTGTTTATCATCAAACTCTTGTGCTCCCTCTCCTATTTGCCTGGCCCACTGTGGGTCTTTGCATGTTCTGTTGCGTTTGCTCGGCATGGGAACGTAATTGTTCTAAATGTAAATAAATTGTAGAACCCTATTTATGGAACAAAATTTCCCTCTCGCTCACTTTAAGTCCAGTTTTTGCTATGGCTGAAGCCACATACAGAGATCCAGTCTTATTTTTCATTCAGCCAATGGACTCTAGACCAGATGGTGGAAGTTTCCTCTCCACCTTTGAATTGCTCCGGTAGAAATCTAGCTACATGAATGGGATCTGGTAATATACTGGGCAATTTGTAAAGCAAATACCTGTGTGTAATGTAATCCTGTGTGTAATGTAATTCAGTGTGTTGTAATTTAATGCAATGCATTATGCTGATTTTGCCCCCTTCTCATGTCCCATCTCTAGCTCTGCCATCAACAAGCACTGGGAGGCGGAGCTGGCCGCGCTGAAAGGCAACAACGCTAAGCTGACCGCGGCGCTCCTGGAATCCACGGCCAACGTCAAGCAGTGGAAGCAACAGCTGGCAGCCTATCAGGAAGAGGCCGAGAGGCTACACAAACGGGTGAGGGGAGAGAAAGTGGGTACGCTAATAGGTGAACAGAGAGGGGAAAAAGGTACACTAATAGGTGAGGGGGAAAAAGAGAGAGGAATACTACTGCCATAGGGTTCAGAACGAGGGAGCGTGCACTAATGTGTTAGGGTAGAGAGAGAGGTATGAGAGTGTTAAGGCTGAGAGAGGTTATGCTAATGTATTTGGGTTAAGAGAGTTGTGCTAGAGGGTAAGGGTTAGGCACAGGTGAGAGACAACATAGAAAATCTTTCAGTCCCCACATGAGGGCACCAAACACACCAGAAAGGAATATTTTGCAGAAATATTTTCTAAGGATCAAATATTAGTTCATTGTTTCTTTAAATTCAACAAAGCTACCACATAGCTGAGCAGATATTGTCTGAATCCTCAGACAGAAGTAGTCACAAGTAGTGACTGCTGGAGATTTAAAGGGCAGAGTTTCTTGCAAAGGTTTGCAAAGTTTGCAAAGGTAAATGTTTCCTATCATGCAAGTACTGTAGATCAAGGTCATTAATGAAGAGGGGTGAGGCATTACTAATTTAGGGGGCAGGGGGAACACTTACTGAATTGTGATTGTCTGACCAGGTTGGCTACATATACCTCACATGACAGACATTGATCGTATGCTTGTGTTCGTGTTTTCTCAGGTGACAGAACTTGAGTGTGTGAGTGGTCAGACCAATGTGATCAAATCGCACAAGACAGAGCTCAACCAAACAATCGAGGAGCTGGAGTCCACACTGAAAGCAAAGGAAGAGGTAAGGAGTCACATCCAATGACTTCCATTTTGCCTGTGACTGGAGGAAGCACCACTAGAAATGGCTGCATTCCTCATTACCTGGCTGACTGACTGAGGGAGCAGCTCAGGAAAAACAGTAAAGGAACCCATATAATTTGCACAGATTAGAACATAGATCAGATGCTGTTTGCTTGGTGGCTAAATTTCAGTATAAAGTAAGTATGATGGAAGTCTGCCCTGAGTCTTGAACTTACTGGTTCACGAATACAGGAGAATACAGGAGAAATGGTGTGAAATGTGAATTGTGCTGGGTATCACAGATTCAGTCACACAGTGCATGTTGTGAAGGGTCAGTGTTCCCTGTGTCATTTCTGCCATTTTCAGTGTAAGGACCCTCTCTGATCGGTGTTGTTCTGTTGAGTCCCTGCAGGAATTGGAGCGATTGAAAGAAGAGGTGGACAATGCAAACCAGCTGCAGGCTCAGAGAGACTCACTCACTCAGAAACTGCAGGTACAGAGATCATTGTACAATCTACTCAGCCAGTGTTCCAGAACGCGGGTCTCCCTCTTCCCAGCTGTCACCTCTGTCCGCCCAGGCTGGGAAAGCATCTTCACTGCACATGAATGATCTTTTCTGTGAGCTTTAGAAAGACCAACTCACAGTCTTTCACAATATCACATTCTCAGTGTGCTTAAGCAAGCAGAGACACTCTAGCTAAGAATGAGCTAGTTTCTCTCAGATTTCAGTTTTCCCAATAACCAAGGAATGACTGTGTTCATATCCATATACTGTATCATAAACCGTATCAAATTATAAGAGGGTCCTCTTTGCTTTCTGACAAGCAGTTATTGTCAATGTGTCAGTTTGCTAAAAGAAGCAGATGGAAATTGGGGAAAGTAACAATGTGTATCCCCAATGCTTAGATGTGATCCAGCTGCAGTGACCAGTGAATTTTTGTGGTTAAAATGTGTTTGGCGGAGCTCTAGATTGAATGGGTTTGATACCGCAGCAGGGAGACTGACTCAAATGTGTGTTGGGTTAGATGTAGCCTGACAGGCCGCACTCTGTGCACATTTGTCCCTCCCTCCAGGAGACGGAGACAAGGAACAAAGACCTGGAGAGCCAGCTGTCGGAGCTGGAGCAGCGGCTGGAGAGCAGCCAGCTGGAGCAGGAGGCCTTCCGCAACAACCTCAAGACCCTGCTGGAGATCCTGGACGGGAAGATCTTCGAGCTGACGGAGCTGCGCGACAGCCTGGCCAAGCTCATCGAGGGCAGCTAGAGCGGTGCCCCCCACCCTACCTCCGCCCCGGGAAAAAGGAAACAACAACAACGACGACATGCCAACGCAGTGCAGAAACAACGCAACACACACAAACTCAAGGTGCCCGCCAGGGAGTCCTGCCTACCTTCATTTCTCCTCCGCCCGAACCCGGAGGACACTTCTTTCTTTTCAAAACATACGATACAATCCAGTTTATTTTTTTTTTCCTGTTCGTTTGTTTTGGGTATCATTCCATCTTGAGAGATATTAGCTGTAGTCTTTTTCTTTTTTTTGTTTCCTGCCATTTATGAAAAGTGGTACGTCGTGCCCGCCATGTGTCACCTGAAGTTGGCGAGAATCCTTTTTGAATTTATTTATTACAGTGGTACTCTTCTCGGTCAGTTTCGTTTTATTCCTCTCCTAATCGTTTCTACATTGACGGTTGACATTATCACGGCAAAGGTAAGGCAGAGAACGAGGAGGACTGAGACTGCGCACGTGGTGTTGGCCTCTCGGACGCCCCCTTGCCTCGAGGTTGTCGACGGTGTCCGAGGCTTCATCGTCGGTGGTTCTCTGGGGGCTGTGACAGGGTCGGTCGGTGTTGGGGGGAAGCAACCCCGGACGTCGACGGGAATACGGCGCTCCCACAGCCATAAGTTGTAGCCACCCTCAAACGGCCTTCTCCTTCCCCTCGGCGGGACGTGCCTCACGAGGCCCCCTGTCGGAAACCCGAGAGGGGTCACAGCGGAGCAACGTGAGAAACGCGGAAGAATCCCATAAAGGGTTAGTACGCAACCCAGAGGCCAGACACGGAGGACAGCATATTATGAGCAATACAAGAAGGAGCATCCTGAAGTCACTGCAATCTTACAATCAGGTATTCAATTTCTCTGTATGAAAGAGAGCGTGACGGTGAATTCCTCACGCCGCAGAGATGCAGCATGGGTCTTTTTAGCATAGTGACGGGCTGGTCAGCAGTGACTACAAAGCAGTCTTTAATTTCTATATACTTTTTTTATATAACGACTTTATACTCTACTTGTAAAAATCGAATTGTATTAAACTGTTTGGTCGAATCCAAAATTGTTTCTCCTCTTTTTGTTGCTTTTTGAAGTGCAATGGTAGACTTGACTCCCTTAATTTTCTGATTATTTCACAAAATATTATATAATCATGATTATAATCTGAATTATTCATGATACAAAGATGGTTGTATTCTTAAGACCTCAAATGATTTTTGCTTTTTCTTCTTTTCTCTTGTATGGTATGTGGGTATTATGATTGTGGTAAGTGTGGAAAACTGGCAATATTTTTGAACTATTTTAAAAAGACATACTAAAGAAAATGTGAAACAGATCCTTGAGCGGAGTTTAATGAAAGATGAACTTTGAAGTGATGTGATGTTGATTATTCAGATTCTATTGTTTTTTTTTTGCCAAAATATGGTTTCTTGTACAGTGAATTTACTGCTGAAGCTGCCTTTGGTACAGAGATACGTAATGGGTAGCCTACAGTGGTACTGTTTGATGGGTTTATTATTGCCAAAAATCTGTGATTATGTAAAAAATGACAATATATATGTGTACCTGAAGAACACTGTTTAAGGGCTTGTAGTTGGACTGGTTTATTTTGAAGAATTTTATGGGGCTACAAGTTAGCTAGTTATTATGTTATTACCAGATATAAACATTAATACAGATCTTTGAAAAGGGAATAATGTTTGAGTAATACTTTTAAATACTGATTATACCACATGCTTAAACACAATTGTCATTGAAGTTTCTATTAAAATGGGGAAAAATATATCTATATATTTATCAAGGGTTTGATTCCTTGTTGTAGTTTCACCCCCGTAGGTATTTTCTACTGTATGTTACCTGGAGGGGCTTTTGAGCCATGGTTTGTTTCTTGCCTCTGGATATTTGGGGATGCATCCCTTTGGTGCAGGGAAGACACTGTGTCCTTGCAGCCCCCGTTAGACTTCCAGCCGTTTTCCATCCACTGGGCTGGTGTCATGGCGTCGTGTTCCAACAGCTTGATTCAATCAAGGGAGTCTTGTGTACTGAGGGGTATGGGTTGTATTTTTCAATACAGTGATGGCTGGCAAAACTACATGTGTCGCTCTTTATTGCTTTCTCCACTATAAATCATTTCTTGATACAGACAGTGTGTATTCATGCTAATTTTTCATCAGTTCATTGATAAATTATGCATCAGTTTTATTTTTCAGGTTTCTGGTACTGGCTAATTCAGAAAGTTAGCCTGATTTCAACTTTTTGTCTAAATCACAGCCTCACCGCAGAAGTAAGCTGACTGAAGTACTCCAATGTGTGCCAACAACAAAACAGTTGTGACATCACACAAGATGCTAATGAGTATCATCTCTACTTTTTTGGCTTCGAACAACAAAGTCGTCATTTGACGTTTGATTAGTAGGCTCTCTTACAAAGAGTGGCCTGCAAAGAAACAAGAGGCAATATTCGGTACAAGGTTTTATTACCTTGGGAAAAATGCAGATTTGAAAATACAAAGCAGTAATTAGGAATACAATGGTAGGAATAGGCAGAGTAAAAAAAAAAAAAAAACAGTTAAAGCAGTTTTTTACTTCTGAATGGTATTGCTATATAAAGGCTTGATTTGTTTTTAAATATTTTTAATTTTTCTCAATAAATACATAATCTTGTCATTTTAGGCAATCACACAAATGTATTGTGAAGATTCAGCAGAACCTCTTTACAATATAATATACATTACAAAGTATGTTTCTTTTTCAGTTTCCCTATCCTTAATATAATATTGCACATATCTAAAGACTGTCTAATCTTAAACCCATGAGCTGGAATGTGGGAAGCCCTAGCAAGCCACAGATGCTTAAGGTCATAAAATTAAATGGAATTAAATGGTTTTGTGGTAAAACAGAAATATTGGCATGATATAGTACAGAGGCAGAAAACATATAGACCGGAAATGAATAAGCAATATAAAGATTAGGCGGTGGACAATGTTAACAAGCAGAAATGACAAAAATCATTAAATAAACTCTAAGTACAGTACATTTAGAGAGTCAAACAACTAGTTGGTCCATGGCAAGGGTACACGGTATATCAAAGGTAGGTCAGTACTGAAAAGAGGTCAACAGATGTGCTACGCTGTACCATGGAAGAACACTGTGCAATGCGTGACATGATTCACTTTGATTACAATAAATCTACTGACTTCAACATGCTGTTCAATCAACAACCAGCGAGTAAACTGTTTATGCATACACCTGTTGTCGCTTCATTGCAATGCACACTCATAATCGCCTCAAGTGTGGCAAACAAGCAAGTGCTTTTCAACTGGCCAAAAAAAGGCTTAAATACCAGTAAACGAGCAATCTATTTAAATGACCTTCATTACACTTCTCATGTTCAGTGCAACAGTTTCAGACTTTATATAAACTGGTTACATTTCCTACATTAAGTTTGCACTCAAAAATTTAAACTAGACAGACGCAGCAATGTTTTGTATGGAACTGATGACAATATTCTGAGGTGTAAGGAGACATTTCTCTCTATGGGTCAAGGATGAATGCAAGCATGGCTAACTGATCTTTAAACGGTATTACTCACTTTGATCCTCACATGATTTTCAAGCACAGGTCTGTCGCATGTACACAAAATTGAAATGTGCAATGTGATTGGTTGGAGCGGTCCATCTACTAGTCCAGTCCCACTGCCTTTTAGGTCCTGATTCGGAGGACCAGCTCAGCACAAGCCAGCACATCTCCCGTACTGCAAGTCAACATTCATTCTCATTAACTCTCGCACACAAGGAATATATGGAAAGAACACACCAATGCACTCTAACACAGATCCACTAAATGAATGTATACAAAGATCCCACCGATCCCACAGTTCATGTTCTCCTGGCATTCCACAGCAGTACCTCCTGCTGCAGAGTGCTGGGCCAGGTGGAATGCTTTTGATTAGGACACCATTTTACACTTGTGTCTGACAACCAATCTCAGTATGAAGAAATGACATGCAAAAATACAGTGCTATTCCAGCACACTGGCCAACTGTCCCACACAACGGAAACCAGACAATACATTTCCTGCATTAGTAATATGTATAAAAACAGGGACTAAAATAAGTGCTAATAATGTCTGGGTGATCCATGTGTTGACTACCTACACCCAGACCCCTGTGCTTAACCTCTAACAGTCAGACAGCTCCGTTGTGAAAAAGAATGATACTCCACCAACACAGAAGGGCTATTAGTTGCTCAAATGGTTCCCAGCCCTGCATCAAACAAAGCAAAATAGCATCCCATAATCATAAAAAGCACATATTTTGGAAGGGACAAATTGCCTAAGACTTCATCTTGATCTTCAGAGCACTATATATAGAGAAACTAGATATAGTCACCTATCCATAGCATTAGCTAGTGGAAAAAACAGGCAGTCAAATGCAGGGAAAATGTATATTTTGAAGTTAAGCTGACACAAATACCATTACAGTCCCTCTCTAAGAATAGAGTAGACAGTGACACTTTGGATGCATTTCCTATGAAACCAGCCTAATCTGCTGTGATTAGACATATACTTTTCAGTCAGATGAATTTGGTGAAGGGAAACCTTTCAGAAAGTGCCCAGACCACACTGTGCCAGACACGGAAGTGAACCATGAGTGTCTGGTGGAACTGATCAGTCAAGTCAAAACAAGCCAGAACGCAGAAATAATTTTTAAAAAAGCCAAGAAAAGGACAAAGCACTTCACTTAAGTGAAAATAAAACCATGCTTAGGAACAAACACTGTGCATTGGTTGCAAAACACAAATTAATAAAACACACACACACACACACATACACAGAACAATTCCGTGTCATCATTTTGTCAAAAGAAAAAAATATCCATGTCCTGATTTTGACTGACAGATACTAAGCCCATATCAGTGTTGTCACGCCATACATGTCATAAAACTCATACAGTCCTTTACATAGTTTTTTACAGGCAATCCCAATATGACAAGATAAGTGGTGCTGATTTGACTGTTTATGCTGTATGCTTCAGTTAGGAATACTATGTCCTGCTGATTTCAAAGGCCTTAATCAGACATTTGTCTGGCAGATTCCACAACAATATTAAGTGGTTCAGAGGCACTTCCACAAAGCTCTCCCACACTAGGGAATAATGCAGGAGTGGACTGTGACCTTCCATCCGCCCTCCAGTTCAACACAAGGGCAGTGTCCTCTCAGCAGATTATCTGACAGATCCTTTCACCCCAAGACACAGCTACAGTTACAGCTGTGCTCAACACAGCCCTCCTCTTGCTTTGAGGAAACACATCTGAAGACCCGATAACAGGAACTCACCCTTAACACGGCTCCCAAATCAAAGACACTTCATGCACATACCAGAATTGTGTAAGGTAAACAATTTTGCGGTGGGTCTGTGGGTTCATCCATGACTACTGATGGATTTCTATCCAAGGACCAATGCAACAGAAATCCAACTAAGCCAGGGGATTGTATATATTTAGCAGGGAAGAGTCACACTGGGACAGCAGGAGCAGTGTGAAAATCACCACTTACTACGATGGAATCTGTGAAAATCGCCCAGGTGTGTAAGCCATAATATGGGCCGCTGTTTAACAGATAAACCACATCAAACTTCTGGAAAATATGCTCAAACTATGATCCCTGTCAAAGGAAGCAAAGCAAACGGAGATGATTCTTGGACTTAAAACTCTTTGACAATATCAAATGAAATTAGAAGAGAATTAACTAAGGCATTACTGTGCCTTCTTTTTTATTTTTAATTATTAATTTTATTGTGCTTATTATTTACACAACAGCTGCTTATTATGTTAGCTACGATTTTGTTGTTATTGTATTCTGGGAAATGTAATGTGACATTTTGTGTGAGATGTGCTACATGAATAAAACTGACTTTGACTATACTTTTTAAAAACTAGTGTCTTCATCCTCGGTATTGATTTTTGATCCATGATATATATTTAGAAATTTGCAGTGTATTCTTATATCTCTCCTTTTCTTAAAATTATGATCGTGGGATTTAAGAATGTTGAGGTCTCATTCTCTCAAGCAAAGGCCAAGCTGCAAAAATGTTCAAAAGAAGCACTTTTACAAAGTCATTAATTCACCAAACAGGTAAAAATGCCACACAATGCATCTGAGAACTGAACTGTTGCCTCCTTTAACCTTTGAGAGCAAAATCCTCTTTGGCCTTGTTCGTCAGTAGGTGGCACTGCAGCTGAACGTGACAGAGGTGCCGTTTCTTAAGAAGCTGAATGTCTGTCAGGTCGTTGACAGCAAGGAACCCAATGTTATCAGGATTAGATCAGTCAGATAAGAGGCTCTAATCAGTCAGATAAGAGGCCTCAGTCTCAGAGGGACAACATTCGTGGTCATTTGGTGATCAAGCTGATTCTCACTCTCTAACGCTGATAAAAAGGCAAGCACAAAATACACACGCACTGGGCAAATACACAAGTAATGGAGAAATTCAGTTTTTGAACGGTCGAGGCTATTTTAACCAAAGCTGTCTATTAACATTCTGTAGTCATTTCTCATTCAGAGGAACATAAATATGAAACCCAATTCCTTCCTTCCCTCCAAATGGTGGATTATGGTTGAGGGTGGGAACGACCCTCTGCTTACTGTACAAACAGAGAGAGATGATTGGCTGCTGCAGTCTCTGTGAGATCCCTGGGGATTGGGCACACAGTTTGTGCTTCAGTCTCAGCCAGCTGAAAGACTGCCCACGAGCTCGGCTTGCCCTTCACCTCCACCCACAACTAGAAGGAGTATTCAAAGTGCCTTCAAAGACTGTCACCAACACGCCAAAGTGGCCAGTTCAGTCATGACTGGAAGGTACATACAGCGCTATAAAACAGACATTGGGATATTTATATAAGCAAACAATATATCTGAAATAAGTTGCCCAGCAGACATCATGACTGCTGAGCAGTTTTGATGACATGCCATTGTTCATGCCTTTATTGCTTCATTCTATGAAATGCTCAACTGTTACTGTCCAGTCATCCTTACTAAATGTTTATATATCAGTGAGGAATGCTATTGACATGGGTTTGAAGTTTTAAACTTTAATCTAGGCAGTCTGACTGACGGAATCCATTCAAATTTTGTCTGTACCGTTTGATGAAAAAAAGACTATGTACTTCAAACTTGGCCTCTGTTTTGTGTAGACAGGATTTGTGTAGTCTTTTTAATAAATAACCTGAATAGCCTAAATAAGAAATGCCACAGGGGCTTGGCCTGCAAGTAAGTTATATTTGAGAAAGGCTAACCATAAAACATGTATTAGTTTCCTACAGCTTTGAATATAAGAAACTACAGAAGCTGAAACAGTCCATTTACTCATTGCATTGGATGTTCCGTTTCCATCTCCTCAAGTCCAACACAGAGAAAGAGTAAGAGTCGCCCTCAGTGGTGACGCTGATTAAGTCAAGAGGCATGACAGAACAGACATGATTACAGACAGACACTGCAGCAGAAAGGCTTGGCAGCACTGGTTGAGATGGGCTCACGTGTGATTTGAATTCAGACGTGAGTTCAGCAACACCAGACTACAGGTTCAGAAAGTGGAACACCACTCCAGGAATGCACAGATTTAACAGGTAATAAAGAACAGGTGAGCTACCCTTCCAAAGACAAACACAATCAGAGGGAGCTATTGGTTAAGAACTAACTGACCATTTCCTACTGCGCTGTGAATGGGAGTACTTGTATGCAGTCTGATTGTGATCCACAGCCAGACAAAAAAAAACCTCCCAGGCTGTAAAATCTACAGTTAGGGAGGAGCTGTGCTGTATTATTATGGCCTCTTCCCGCTTTACCAAACAAAAACAAATACAAGTGAAAAGAAGCAAATCAAATGGAATGAATGAATCGTCGATGAATGCAGTGTGAGGACGTCAAAGCTACTGTTGCCTAAACAACTTTGGGGAGCGTCCACCCATACCTGCCTGTATAACTCCTGATCCTGGACTTAAATTATGAGACCTCAGAATCAATCAGTGCGGGAGGGGGCGGTATTTGTGTCCCTGCTCTGGGACCCTGTGGAGCCTGTGTCACCCTGTCACTGTCACATTGTGCTTCAGTCCCCTCCACTGTGTCTGCGGCAGTCATCAGAACACTGTGCACTCGGGTTCGGCAAGGGGAAAAGAACGCGGTCAGAGCTCTGTTACGGCTCCCCAAAATAAGAGAGCAGTGGTACAGGGATTCACACGCATGCTCCTCGATGCGACGGATCACGTTCAAAGTAATGCACTGAACGGGAGCCCTAAAAAGGGTCAGGAAGGTTGGGCCTATGTGAGGCTTTAGAATGGAAACAACAACTTCATACCAAAGCCAAGAGAGGCAAACAGAAGGTACAGTGAGTCCGGTAGCGCAAGCTTGCAGGATGTTTTAGGTGTTGTGTAGGGTGGAGGCAGGCGTGCAGTTGTCACTGTGAGGGGGGGGGAGACGGAGACGGGGGGGGGCCTAGCTCTCCCAGTCGGCGCAGGGCAGGCCCTCGTCCTCGTCTTCGGACTCGGGCGAGGCCTCCTTGATGCGGCGCAGCGCCTCGTGGATGCTGCGGGTGAGCGGGTCGGCGGAGTCGCGCAGCTCGCTCAGGGAGTCGCGCAGCTCCTGCTGCTGCACCTTCTTCAGCTTGACGCCCTTGCGGATCTGCGCCAGGATGTTGTTGCTGTCGTCCTGCTGGCCCGGGTCGGGCCGCAGCACCCGCAGCTCGGCTTTGCGCAGGTGGAAGCTGCCGCGCTTGAGGGAGGCCAGCACCTCATCCATCGGCGAGCTCACTACAGGACGAGGGGGGGGAAGGGAGGGGGACCAGTGAGTGGAGGGAACTTTACATTACATTACATTACATTATTGTCATTTACCAGACACTCTTATCCAGAGCAACTTATGTAGGTTATAATTTTTACGTTACCCATTTATACAGCTGGATATTTACTGGGTAAAAGGCAATTCTGGGTTAAGTACCTTGCCAAAAGGTACAGCAACAGTGCCCCAGTGGGATATTGAACCAGAAACCTTTCAATCACGACCCTTTCTCCTTACCACTATGCTACAGTGCCACCCAACTGGAACACCGTCTAGTTGTTCTTGTGCTCAATGCTAAATGGAAACTCAATCTCATTTATAAAATGCAGAGAAATTTTCTTTTCTTTTCTTACGTTTGCACCCTACGGGAGATCTAGTGTAAAAGTGGCAGATGTGGCTTAGCTCTCTGCCGGGTTCCTCTTGTGTGGATGGGCCTACCTCTCCTCCTCTGGGAGGCCTCCAGCGAGGTGGTCTTCCTCAGCTTCTTCCTGGCGTTCACCAGCTGGCTGCTGTCGAAGAAGCGGGCGCAGAAGGGGCCAAGGGGAGGCCCCTGTGAGGCCTCCTTCCCCTCCGCCTTGAGCTGCCGGACGGGACTCTCCGGCTGCCCCGGGCCCTCGGCGGGGGCGTCCTCCAAGGAAGGGGGCGGAGGCGGGGGTGGAGGAGGGGGAGGGGGAGGGGGAGGAGGAGGCGGCGGGGACACAGGGGAGCTGAGCGCTGAGAGATCTCTCTCTGGAGGTAGGGAGGTGGGGGGAGAGGCGGCTGGAGGAGCAGCGGCGGCGCCCCCTGGAGGTAAGGAAACACTTTCAAGTTTGCCGGCGGCGGCGGGACTTCCCAGCAGTGCATGGGCCGCGCCGCTCTCCTCCGACACCAGCGACTGCGGCTGGTCCACGCCCTCACTGAGGGCAGGAACATTCCCGCTTTTCCTTCGGGCGTACGCCAATCGGAGTCTGGTGGACTTGAGGATGACCTGACCCGGGTACCGCTACAGAGGAATAATGCAGAGGAATGGTAAAAAATGGTATGAAAAGGAAGAAAAAAAATCTAATCACTCCATTAGATCCACATTTAAACTAAAACTAAAGCCACACTTCATTTGTGGGAACATCCTTCCCATCTCCTAGTTAATATCTGCTTCATTAATGCAATGGAGGTGACATCTATTTGGACATGTGAGTAATAGAGAGAGGCATTGGTGAGCACCCATGTCCTTTTACCTGCTTGAAGCTGCGCAGTCTGTCCAGAGTTCTCTGACGCTCCTGGCTGACCTGGCTGCTCCTCCGCTCCTCCTCCAGCTTCTGCTGATCTCTTCTCTGAGGAAACGCAAAGGTCAAAGGTCAAAATGGCTGTCCTTACTGCGGGCTTCATTCTCACAGAGGAGGGGGTGACCTACACATCGGCTGGGCTTACTGGACAAACCAGTAAAGGCCTTCTGCAGGGGCAGCTAGGCTAATCAAAAGAAGCCAGAGATGCTTTCATGGTCGCTCTTAGGTAAGGCTGGGAGCACCAATTGCAAAGAATTTGGTTACTTAATTACTTACTTACTAAATCATGGTCCTGACAAAGAGAAACTGTAATTTTGTTTCTATATCTCATATTAGCCACTCTGAAGGGAAGCTTAATACTGCAATGAATTTCTTGATGCTAACAACAGGGACTGACCAAAGCCATTTACAGAACAACATCAAAGCTCTGCAGAATGAGCAGAACATCTGGTTTAGAGCTACAATATAAGCAATGCTCAAAAAAACAGGCCCCTGTTAGGCAATTCCCAGCATGGTTCCTACATTTGCCTCTTCATTACCATTCTAATGTACATACTCAGCTATTTCACAATTTCACATCTGAGAAACTGTATTTCATAGCAGTAAACTCCAGTATGTGAAACAATACCAGTGGACAAAGGACAGAGTGGAGAGACAGTTCCAAGTTTTACATTGTTAAGTCTCCAATTCTGTATGCATAACATCATATTTGGAGAGAAAATTCTGAGACATGTAACAGCAAACCACCTGTAACAGGACAGATTTAATATTTCCATTTTCTCTCTCTCTCTTCCTCTCTCTCCCCCTCTTGGCATTCAGCAGACAGCTCCACTAATGAGCCACCCGCTGAGGTGGAAATGTCACCTCGTCCCTGTATTCAAGACAGCATTTACATCAACACGCATACCTGCTGCAGTGCATGCTGGGATTTGTAGTCCTCTGGACTGCCTTGGCGGTTTTGCATCTTCTCATTGTGATTGACGATACAAATCTCCTAGAAAGAAATGCAACAGCACATGTTACTGCTGATATAAAGGGATGAAAAGGTACATAGACTAACTTGTGATGTGTTGTATAAATAGTGCTGCTTAACCATACTTACAAAGGATATGTGTGTTTTCTATAAAGCAATCATGGGTTTGGATATTGCCAATGCTCAATAACAAAGCATGAAATGTTCCCTGGCCTGGGGTGTTCCTCAGCTATGGGTTAATGGGTGCTCTGTGAGGTATGTTACTCATAAAACACATGTGTACTGTTGATGTTGATGAATCAGCGGAGTTTGAGGAAAAAGGTGGGCACATAAAATGCTGGGAGAATTACTTCAAAAGCAAAATGAAATACCACTGTTCAGCTTGTAGCTTTAAATAAAATACCACTATTCAGCTTGCAACTTTAACATTAGAAGTTCTCATTTTCAGGCATGGTAAACAGGGCTGGGAAGACAAATAAAAACAGTCACAGAAACTGCACTGCACCTGAGATTAGATGTGATAAACACCAAACACAGGCTGTTTCATTTTCCTGCTCAACGTACCACTTTGTCTGTGTGTGTGTTTTAGACACAGAAATCTAGCGCCACACAGTCTGTAAAAGTAAGCTTATTTTGCTGACACCATCTTAACTGATAATTTTCACACCTGAGTGACAAAATATTGTGGTTTATTTGATTTACTTTGATCCTGCAATGATGTACCAGGAATAGTACAGGTTTCTGTCAGCTCCTCATACTGGAAGGTCTATCTGCCTGCCAACACACATTCCTACAAGATTAAGAAGAAATATCCCCAGGGTTCTCATGCTGTGCACCCAAAATGCTATTGTAAGTTAAACTGGTTTACAGACAATGGAACATGATGTCCCAGGAAGGCTCCTTTACAGGTCTACAGGAGTTTCTGTCTACAGGCAACCATTTGGTCCAAAGTCACCACTGTTGTGTTAGGTTTATCAGCCTCTTTGTTCTTGAACTGTGGGTGGACCATCATGGTGGGTCCTGTGAGGTATAAAGACACTCACATTTCTTTGTATTTGCCCTGTCTTGCAGTACCCGGTGTACTTTTACATTGTGATCATAATTTACTCCCTTCAGTAAACCACACTTGATTTGAACCTGTCTGAACTCTCACAAGTAGCAGTTCTTACATAGAGTAATAACTACATATCCTGTACTACATACTTGTCTGCTGGACAGGCTAAGGTACCACCTCTCAAGCTTGACTGACTTTTTCTGAAAAATTCTTCATGTCCTCTCTACCCAGTCGTACAGAGTTGTGAACAGCGCCGCTCTGCTGGCCAGGAGAGGCACAGCCGTGACAGAGGCAGCAGCTCCACCCGCACGCCGCCGGTTGACGCCCCTACCTTTTTGTTTTTGAGGTAGGCTTTCTTGGCGGTGATGCGCCCCCTCCTGGCCTCCAGCTGCCGCGCCCTCTGCTGCAGCTTGGTCAGCTCCTCTCTCCGCGGGTGCGCGGAGGCCGCCACGTCCTCGGTGGCCCGCATGGCGTCCACGCTCTCATAGGTGTCGTAGTACACCACCTCGTCCTGCTGCTCTGTCAAACGGAACGCGCGCACAGACACACGCCGTCACCCAGAGGTCCATGCTGCTGTGCCACAGAACGACAGGTAGGGTGCTCGGCCAATCAGAGGGCTGCAGCAAGTAGCTTCAGCTGGATTACTCCAACAACATACATTAAGTGGGATCCTGAATAAAATTTCAATGTACAAACTTCAAACTCAGAAAACTCAAACTCAAAAAAAAGGGTATCCTCTGAAAAAATTCAGAGAGGTGAGAAGATGTTCAAGTTTAAAGGTTGCCATAAGCAGCACCAATTCAACAATTCAGTATAGGCTGTGTTTGTTGTCATGATTACTATTAGCCATGAAAGACAGGCTGAAAAGGTTTAGGCTGTTAAGCATCTATGAGACAGAAACCTAGCACAATCTTCTCACACAGCTGCAGCTTAAGAGACGAGCTCAGGTCTGACTCATTGCCACATCTAGATTCTTCCTTATCAATTTCACACCAATGAGAGTTCTTGAAGTGTCTAAATTGTTTCTAATTCAAAAAGGAAATATTGAAGAGATTGATACATATTATTTATAGCTAGACAGAGTTACTTTCAGAGTAAAAGAAAATTGTTCTCCAAGGATAGGAGACTGCTGAAGAGGTATACAATGAAGCCCTTTCTGTTCTGACTACAGACACGAGCAGGAAGTACTTGATGATACATCGTCTGGCTGATCTGCTCTACGTGCATCTACATGAGAAATGAGAGCGACACTCTGTACTTGGGTTCAACCACCGGGCAGCTTTTACAAACCTAATTTACTTTCCTCTCTTCCTCATTTGGGAAATTTAGTTCATGACCCTGGAAAAAAAGCTGGAGCAGAAAGAGGTTCTGTTCTCAAACATGAATCTCATCCCCTGGGGCCACTGGGATAGGGCTCTGTGGAGACCACGGTGTGGAGTAGCAGTCAAAGACATGATACCAGAAGGCTAAGGCCTTCAGTTATGCCTGAGAAGCTGCCTGACTACTTCACTCACATATTTCAGCTTTTGATTTTTAATAAATTTGCAAAAATTTCTAAAAAATGCTTTTGCTTTGTCATCATGGGTTATTGTGTGTAGACTGAGAGCCAAAAGAATGCATTTAATCCATTTTAGATTAAGTCTATAGCGCAGCTAAGTGTGCAAAAAGTGAAGGTGATACTTTCAGAATACTTTCTGAAGCCACTGTACACTACGGAGCTTCCCCTACAGAAAATACTTGTCAGAGCTGTGTATAATTTAGCTGATGCTGTGCGTACTTTGGCAGATGGGTGAGAGCCCAGGCTGACATGGGTGAGTGCCCAGGTTGAGATAACTGACTGCACAGGTTGACGATGACATGCTTGTCACACGCTGTGACTCAGCACGGGCCAGGCGTGTCTCCAGGTAAGGTGGTTGCCGTGGATGTGCACATCACTCATCCAGCTGCCTGGGGTGCAACTCACCTGTCACCTGTCTCCTGATGCTCTCCAGCTGCGCAGTCAGCAGCAGCTCCTCGCACTTGAGTATCTCGAACTGGATCTCGTAGAGCTGCAGCTGCAGCTCGTAGTACAGCGCCTCCAGCTGGTCCAGCCGTGTCATGGCCTCTTCTCCTCCCTGTAGGCCTTGCATCTGAGATACAGACACAAACAGACATGGATGCACAGATACACAAATATACAAGGACACAAAGGCACACAGACACACAAAGACACATGGACACAAAGACATGCAGACACAAAAATACAAGGACACATGGACATACAGACACAAAGGATAAATAGAAACAGTGGCAAAGAGCACAAAGCTAGAAAGATAAATCTTAAGGTGTTCCCTAAAGCCTCCAAAATGAAGTCAGTTTTATAAGACTTCTGTGTGATACAGTCACGAATGGAATTTAATAAAGAGAATCTAGCAAACAGTAGCACAGTGTAGTGTTTAGTTAACCTTTGGTATTTTTAGGAGGCAGAGCTGTGAAGCAGGGCATTGTGGGTACCTCCTCTCGCAGCGCGTGCTTCCTCTGCTCCAGGCAGATCTCTTTGGCCCTCATCAGCTGCAGCGTCTCCTTGGATACGGAGTACTGGAGCTTCTCCATGCGCTCCACGGCCACCGCCCACGCCGCCTTGCCGAACTTCTTCTGGTCCGCGCGCATGCGCTCGTACACCACTGCGAGGAGAAGCGACGAGTCTCAAACACACTCGCTCTGACCCCTTTTGGTCACACTCACACACCATCAGGGCACTGCCTTTCACACACATTTACATTAGACTGTTTTGCCTTGCAGACAGCCTTATGCATCTTACATATTCTACATTTTTTATGCGTTATTCATTCATATAACTGAATATTACTAATCCAAGTAACCTGGATTAAATACTATGCTCAAGGGTACAACAGCAATGCCCAACCTTGTGATCGAACCTGCAGCTGCCTGGTAACAAGCCCTGCTTCTTAACACCATGCTACACTGCTGGCCCATGCAACACACATCACACAGCTCATATCAATATACTAGTATACTGTAGTCTCATACACAGAGTGAGTGAGGATGCTTTTGAGTGCTCAAAAAGGAAGCATGTTTAAGCAGAAGTCTATTAACATGGGGAGACAGAGACACCTGGTGGTCTTACAAAGTCACTGCAACAACACTAAAGGAAGTTCTTGGCTAAAGATGCTGCAAGATTTTAACTGAACCTACTGATTCCTGGAATCAGGTTATAGCACTCATCTGGAGCTGGCCTTACTCTTTCTTTGTGAATCAACGCCAAAAATGGAAGCACAGATAGAAATGGAAAAATCAATAGCATGAATCAATGCATCCTTTCAATGGATTCACGGCCTTGTACAGTGTCAGACTCTACAGGAAGTCAACTGATGCGGAGCTGCAGCGAAACGGGTCACAGGTCAGAAACAGACTCGCTCTCTGTTCATACATACTGCTTCTTTATTTTCTTAAGCACTGGCTGGATATAAACGTGAAAACACTTTTTGAGGAAATCTGATTTCATTTCCACTTGCTCTGAGTGAGGCAATCTACAGCACTTACTGATGGCCATGAAACTGGCGTTGGATTAAAGGTACGCTAAGCCCAACAGTAATCATATAGCAGGTATGACAATGGTTAGAGTCAGGGCTGGGATACAGGTGTCTGATGGGTCTAAGGCTAGAGTTAGGGCGCTGGTGAACAAATAAGCATGTTCAGACTCCAGGATTTAAGTTAATTACAGGGTAATTAATTACTGGGTAATACACCTTAATTACTGGGACCAGGCTGTAGGCTGTGTAGGGGGATGCAACAGATGCACAGGTGATGTTGCGGGGCTGCGCCGTTACCTTTCTGCGCCCTGGCGGTGATCTCGAAGTATTTGACGGTGAGGTCCTGGATGGAGAGGACCGCCGCGTGAGCCTTCCTCTGCCAGTCCGCGTCCTCCTTCCGCAGGGCCTCGATCCTGCGCGGGCCCAGGTAGTCGTTTTCCATGGAGATCTGAGGGAGAGAGAGTCACGCCTGAGCCCGGTTCTCTCCCCCCCCCACCGCACTCCCGGGGGAGAACCGCAGGCTTATTTCGGATGTCTGGCCTAGAGGTTCGGATCGGAGCTGGCTGAGCCCGATCAAGCTAACCTTGAACGGTGAATTCCCTGAACTTTGTTTCGTGGGCCTAGAAATTACCACTTGCGTGCCAATAATCAAAGTGCCAACAGATGTTTTCAGGCAAGTCCAGGCACTACCTATGAATGGGCGATGAGCAATGGAGAGCTGACAAACACCAGCGTGCTCGTTTTCAACACAATCTCAATTTTGGGGTCTGTGGTAACCCAGTGCCCCAGTGAGGCTTTGCTGTAATGTCCCCCCCGCTTTCTTGACCACGTGGCACAGGTCAGTTTTACAGCACACCAGACCCTGCATGCTTTGTACAGACTCCTTTCACCAATGCTCAGACATGACTTCACTGGTGAGCTATCCCATCAGGCACTAGGATAAAGAGCTCCAAAATACCGCTGTAGTAGAAAGAGAGGGAAGAAGGCCAATGCTTCTGCCTCTTGTGCAGGAAATGTTCCTTGGGCATTCTGTGCTTATTGCTCAAAGCCTCAGGCTAAAACTGCAGTGGAAACGGACGCAACTTTAAATCTGCAGCTCATGATAAATGCATCAGCGATGGTGCAGTGCCCTTTCTGCCGCTGGAATGCATTTACGGTAATCAAGGCCGTGTGATGAACATCAAAGCCTCCTCGGTGTGTGGAAGTTGCCTATCCTGAGAATAAACACCTAATAATTAACAGACTCAAGCTGTTAAATCTCTTCTGTCACCTTCCGATATACCACCACCCAGGTCCCTGGTTCTTTTAATACCTCTAAAAATAAACATACCGCAGAAGAACTAGCTTTCTCCACAGTCAATTGGGTTGTGGGTTACGTGCCAGTCCTATACAAGGCCATTTAAAACCAGAGTACAAGGGTAAAATGACTTTAGACTTTGATTTTAAATAGACTTTAGGCGTCATGTGGAAAGTGGTTTCACCTTAAAGAGGACTGTGTAGTGCCGCATGCTGGTCAAACATTGTTCTCACATACGAAAAATGGCTGTGACACATTTGACTACATCTAGTTTCCCAAGAGGGACCACTGTAGAAAACAAAAGCCAAATCTCTAACTCAAGCATGAATGATTCAGTGTCTCACCTAGAGCTAGTACCACCTGCCACCTTACCATGGGACTACACTCGGAGGGTAAATACAGACATCCATCATGTCCCTGAGAACTGCATGATGCCAGTGTGATGAGCCTTCTTCACAGAACATATTGAGCTTTCCCTGCCTTTGCTTTTGGGGCTGTCATTACCACTGGGTTAGACTATCCATAAGATCACCCATCTGCGCCAAATGAACAGGCTGCTATGCCTCACTCCAAAGACCCAGAACACCAGCCTGTTTCCTCTTACTGCCATTGACACACAGAGAGGCCACCTGTTCAGCTGGAAGCAGGAAGACATCAATGAATTCTACTGGGACAGAGTGAGAACCTGCTATCCCCCTCCCCCAAAACAAGAGTGGAGTTACAGGGTTTAGTATAGTCCGAAGGGAGAGGGTTAAAAAGCACATAACAGTGCAGTTCATATACATAGAAAATACCAGCAGGATATGTATAAATACTGGAGTGTAAAGACAATGGCCACACATACAAAGGGGAAAGGAGAAATGGCTATGGTGAGATGGACTGGTCATTTAAAATAAGGGTGGTGAAACAGAACTCCAAAGCATGTTACCAAGAACCCAGAGCCACAAGGTGAACACGGTACACTGTTTCCTGTAATGCTTTACCCACAATACCCCTCTCTCCCTCAGTAAGCCCTTCACCCTTCCAGAACGGGGAAATCCAAAGATTGTCAAGAAGTAGTTTAAACAACCCACCAGCAATTACACTCAGTGCAACACCCTGGATCCTTCACTTTGAGACACACTGATGAAAATAATGCGACAGCATCAGCACATGTAATGACAGGCGAGTCTTGGGTCTGATGCAGGATGAGTCACTGTGAGGTCAGAGGTGATAGAGGGATGTGTGGGACAGCTCCAAATCCCCAAAAATATACATATATATGTATATATGCGTGTGATCTGAGGCATGACCAGCCATGTTTGTTCTCCGCACACTGAAAGGTTAATTGGACACGCTAATCGTTTCAGATGACTTCCGGCTGAGTAAGTGCTGGGTGCGGCAGGTTATTTTCACAGAGGGGATTGGCAGGAGGTGAGAAGCCAGGATCAGTACCTCACCGCCTCTAACAGCTCTCACCTTACTGTGAATGCAAATGATATTTGGGGTGGTCTGCACTTCCCTTCAGAGTCTGATGGAGGACACTGAAATGAGGGCTGCACTTTTTAGGCAATTACAATATGTTGACTTTTTATACTGAAAACAGTGCCTTTTATTTTCTCAAAACTGAAGTTGGCTCAGACCACATGCATTATGTGAAAAAGTTGCATTAATATTTTATTCTGTAAGAGATGAACAAGAAATAGAAAATCAATAACATTCTGAATGTAACCAATCATCATTACTGGCCTTTCAATGAATTTAACAGTATGTTTAAAAAGCCCGTAAAAGCTTTTGCGTCATCCGTGATTGCCTTGTGCCATCTCCTCAGTCTGCTCTGACCCTGACGTCTTCCATTTCCCACAAACGCAGAGCAGTTTCCTGTGAGTCCTCCACTTGTCATCTATTCTGGTCTCTGTGCTCTCCGGATCCAGGGGCCGAGCAGAGCGCAGGAGACAGAAACAAAAAAGATCAATCCCAGGCGAGTGCGGACAGGCCACTGCTACATCCTGGGCAGGATGCATCCTTAAAGCGAGGCCCTGACCTGCAGTAACCCCGAGCAAAAGCAAAGCCACTGCCAAGCCCTACTGGCCAAGAACAGCCTGCAGTCCTCCCTCGCAAGGATCACATCCACCAGAAGCTTCTCTAAGCGCTCAACAGTCACACGCGAGGCCTCCACCAGAAGGGGAAGCTGCAGGGCTCAGGATTCCCAGCAGGGGGTGCTGTTGGCTCATTGTGAGTGCAAGAGACTGGTTTAATACGCAAGCACCACACAGGGTCCTCTCCTGTGACTCAGATTGCCTCTGCAGTGACCCCGGGACACTTCAAGGACCGGCTACTGTTTGTCTCATGTTGTAAGGGAGCACCGACTCCAAGCAGCTTTTCTGGTTCATTTATGCTGTTAAGCTTCGATGCCTCCCTTCAGGCTGGTAATAGTCTGTGGCACGATTTCATCCGGGTGATGTCATTAAGAGGCCAGATGTAGGCTGCGGTTATCACACTCCCACCATAGAGGTTAACCAGCTGTCATTCTCTGACTCAGTTCCCATGGCCTCACCTGGTGTTTGTGTCAGACATCCTACCCCCAGCACCTGAATAAAACATGACCAACACTCTTTAAGAGCTGCTGCTGTCATTCACCTTTTCCACTGTCTGATCAATGACAGTGCAGCAGACGAACTGGGCAGGATGTTCCACTTCCCCGATGACAGCACTCTACAGCAGGCAGATCAAATCACAGACCGCTTTCAGCTTGAATACCGCTTTGACAAATCCTTCTGTATGCGAAAATGCAATTATTGCTAATCTGAAAATCAAATGAAAACGATTTACTAAACTGCAGTACCTGTATTTCATAGTGCATTACAGCATTTTCTGGTTACTCAATGTCTTCCTTTCAATGTTTTGCACAAAAACCTGTCAACTTTTCATTTTTTAGTACACCACTGGCTCAAGTGAATTGCTATCCAAATTGTTTGACAACACACAGCTCAGTAGACTAAGTCTAAATGTCGAGTGCGTTGTTTGTAACATGCAGTACAAAGAGGGCTTTTTTGGGATGTGTAGAGAATGAGTCACTGAGCAGACGCCAGTGGGCCTCTGGAAACCGAGCTGGATTGGCCCCGCCGCTGAGAGATGAGACAAGGGGTCAAGGCCTGGAGCAGGGAGCGGGAAAAATGGCGCAGAGAAACTCCCCATGGACTGGGTAAGGCAGCACTTTGCCCCTTCTCAGTGTTCCAGCGAAGTCACTCGACACCGACGCGTGGGCTTCCCGCTCCACCCCTGAGCAGTGTGCCGATCAGAGGCTGCTGGTGTTCCTGCACCCGGGAGTTTAGGACGTGCACGCTTCACCGGAAAGGTTACCTAGTGCGTTTAGCAAACTGCTCCTCATCTCTCGCTAGCCACCTCTAGGCTCCATCTCACTGAATTTACTCTGTGATTTATGGCGCGGGCCCCGACGCCCTGTTTCTGCAGACTGCGTTCGCTCCTGATCTCCACTCTCAGGCGGAGACAGGGTATCTATAGTGCAATACCACAGTCTCACTTTGCAGTGTTTGGTTTAGTCGCGTAGTTAGGTCACGGGTCCATCAATCCGCTCCACATTCCAGCACCACGTTGTGGTGGAGCAGGATCTGCACCTCAGTCTTTCTCGTCTCACTCAGGGTGACAAAACCACACACAAATTTGTTTACATTTTTTCAGCCTGACAGCCCCCTGATGTACTGCAAGGAACAAAGGCTGAAGCTGATCACACTAGCGCTGTTAGCACAGCTGAGTGCGAAGCAGCCACGCGATGGGAAACCACACACCAAAATAGGGATGGAGCCATGTGCAATTTTTATTGCACAGTTGCATTCAAAAGCCTAGTGCACTCAACACGGAATAAAGAAACTGACATACAGCTGGTGCAGCTGCAACTAGAACTGTACCCTAATTGACAAGGCTTTTCAAATCAGTCCCTAAACACGACTCAATTGCCTCTAGCGGACGCCCGATTACCACCCTCTAGAACAGGAAATCCATTCATCACTTCCCTCCACAACTGGACACCAGCCCATTCGGGTTATCGTACATTGTTCATCAATTATTTAATTGCACATTATCAATTTACTTATTCGAGTATTTGATTACAGACGTCCTCATCCGAGCAGATGCACATTGTTTCCATCTCAGATAATATCCACTTATGCGGTCTGGTCGGATTATGGTTACAGCAGCGGTGCTGAGCTCTGTGAGGCCAGCTCTCTGTGCTGCTGCAGTCTGCTGGGCCCATTTACTAATGGGCTGGTTCCGCAACAGAGACCTCAAACTACCAATGAGGCAGCAAGGGGAGACTGTGCCCCCACCACGACACCGTGGGTGACTCCATCAACAAGCAAAAAATAATTAAATAAATAAAAACAGGACATGACTTATTCATGTCTCTCTCAAAGTGCACCAGGAGACCAATTCCACGCCACCCCAGCTCCTGACAGACAATCCCATAATGCTTCAGCCACTTTCTGTGTGGGTAACTCCACTGGTACGTCTCATAATCCCTCACACTGTACACATTCACAGGACCTTACAATGCTGTATGCTGACAGAGTTACTGACTCAAGGAAACACTGAGTTTTCACAGAAGTTTTACTCAGAAAAGTTACAGTCAAAACAGGAAGAGAAAGGCCAGTCTGGGATGATGGAATAGTGGATTCCTCTTCCTGTGTCGTTTTCTGCGGATCTCCATCAGCACTGTAACGGCACTGACCCACAGTGCTGCAGAAAGCTCCCACAGTTAACTGCGCAGGGAAAGGAAACTGAGCCAGGCTCCATGTGAGAACAGGAAATGGCTGGGAAACCACCATCGGTACCTCCTAATCGGTGACCCTGAATATATTGGGAGGTCAAAGGAGAGAATACAGGCATGCACGCACGCGCACGCACACACACATACACACAAACAGACAGATAAGATTCTACAGTATCAGAGTTACTTCTTATACTTACAGTTAGTCTTAGAGTTCCACTCTTGCTACAGTTTCTTTGAATTTCTTGAGAATTTCCCTGAAGTGGCATGTTAGATAATGTGATGTGACACTGATAATCAGAAACATGCATTGGCCTGCCAAAAGAGCAATCAACTACAGTAAATGAATATCAATGCTAACTATATTCACTTAATGTGTAGTATGTAATGATAATGACAATAAAACATAATATTTTCAGGTAAATAACTTCAAAGACTAATCAACCCTCATAAACGCTTGTCAAGCATTCACTTAATGCTTGTTTTGCGCAGCTACCTAGCAATCATGATTATCTTAATGTTAACTTGCCACTTGATGGAATTTATAGTAACAGCGATCATATTAAGTAGGCTGAGGAAAGGAGGCGACTGCAGGGACTCTCGTGGGCTCCGCTGGAGGAAGCCATGCGAGCAGATGTTCTGGATGAACGCAGACACAGCCAGAGCTGCTCTGTATGGTTTATGAAACTCTCAAGGTGATCCCTGGCAATAGCGTAGCACTGAGATTTCAGATCTGCAGCAAGATACTGGATACATTAAGGCACCGCGCACCCAGACGGACTACCAACACAGCAGCTGTCCGTAGAGGGAATCTGGGATAGGACATATTTAACCCTTTCACGGCAGACGCACGGCCTGCTGCCAGAGCTCACTGAGCACAAGCTGTGGATGTTCCATCCTGTATGTTTAAACAGACTGTTACTGTTAGGGCCAACCAGAAATGAGATGCAAAAATTAAAGAAGATGAAATAGCAGATCAAATTTCACTTTGTTACACCTCCCAGAGACGGATACTATGGCTGGGTTGCACTGCGTAAACACCTTATTACACCTAAAAATGCATATTTGCAAGGAAAGTAGTATGAAAAAACTGGCAGTGGTCTACTGAGCAGGCAAAAGACAGCCATATGCTCAGATGAGTCATCCTTCACCCTGTTCTCAACAAGCAGATGAATGCATATATGGCATACGCCAAAAGAAGCCCCAAAAGAAACCCACGGGCCTGAGTACTTGTTTCCCATGGGAAAGGGTTCTGGCTGCTCGTTTATGGTGTGGAGTGCATTCCCTGGCATGGTTTAGGTCCACTCAACCCCTTAGAGGGTAAGGTAAATGCCAATAAATACAAAGCCATTCTGAGTGATCACCTTCATCCTCTGCTGAAGCATTTCTATCCTGATGGAGGTGATGTCTTCTAGGCTGACAGTGCCCCCATCCACAGGGCACGAGTGGTCGCTGAATGGTTTGATGAGCATGAAAACAGTGTAAACTATATGCCATGGCCATCTCAGTCACCAGATCTCACCCTAAATGTACACGCGTGGGAGATTCTGAAGAGGCAACTGAGGAGGTTTGCTCCACCATCAACAAAAAAACCAAATGATGGAATCTTTCATGGAAGAATGATGTTGCATCCCTCCAATATTTTCAGACACTTGTAAAATGTATGCCGAGGCTCATTGAAGCATTTTTGGCAGCTCATAGTGGCCCAAAGCCCTAATTAGACACTTTTTGTTGGTGATTCTAGTATTTTGGCAGTTCTGTATATATTTGCCAAACAAATTCAAAGTACAGCATAAAAGGCCATCAGCGTGAAAGGCCATTAGCTGTCAATCTTAATGATCCAGAGATCACTTGAGGATCACTGTGGAATCTTATACAGAATAGGCATATCTTCATAGAGAAACAGAGGAACCATAGGCAGTTAAATTTGCCTGTGCATTTAAAATCTTTATTGCAGCTTAGCTTAAAGCAGAGCTTTTCACTACAGCAGTTTGACAACAGGATTGTAGTCAAACAGAATACCAATCAGAATATCTGCCTCTTCATTTTGTCTAGTCCAGATGCCCCATATCATCAGTGCTGCCTTGTGGTTAATGGAATAAGCAATTCAAATTGAAATCTGGCTGGCTGCAGTGTATGTGACATTTGAACAGTGTTTTGAATGTTTTCTTTCGTAGTGCTGAGGGGGGTGGCTTGACAGAACCCAGTGTATTCTGTGTATAAAAGAGCATTAACGCCCTATTTACTAGCTTTATTGTACCAAGGGAGGAAAGAGACTTGCAGTCATTCTATTCTTACAGTATGTCTACTGTTATCACATAAAGGTTCATATTAAGTTATCGCTCTGTTTTTTTGATGGCTGGCCAAACTAAAGTATATGTGTGAACTTACATAGCTGCACTACTCTTTCATGTGATTTTAGAAATGATGGAAATATCTAGCCTTACCTTTTTACATTACTGGCATTTAACAGACACTCTTATCCAGAGCAACTTACACAGGTTGCACTTTTTACATGTTATCTGTTTGTACAGACGGATATTTACTGAGGCAATTGTGGGTTAAGTACCTTGCCCAAGAGTACAGCAGTAGTGCCGCAGCAGGGAGTCCTGCTCCTTACCACTATGCTACACTGCCGCCCCCTTTTCTCCATGTTGTTCACTACAGAACACTCCCTTGGGATGTTTAAGAGTCGCAAAACACGTCACATCACCCCAGATCACGGGCCACCAAAGGCCTGCCCCTTTCAGCACATCAGAACACTGTGCTGTAACACCAAAACCCCAAAAACATCAAAAAGCAGAGACACCTATGACAATATCCCCTAATTTCAGAGAGGCCGCGGCCTATTTTGAAGGCTGTGAGAATTTCCTCAGGGCAGCAGTTATTTGTGTGCCACGTCCCGGACATAGCTGCGAGGGCGGTATGCGGACCCACCTGAACAAACCGGCCTTTGAGTGGTGGCTCGGGGGGGAGGGGGACGGGGGCGTGCTGACAGCGCCCCACTGGTCCAGGTCAGAGAGGAGCACTCTCCTCATTCTCCGGCACCTTGCATTCTTCCATGCGCCGTCTCGCAAGGCAAGGTCTCTTTCCCCACAGTACCTCTGGGCTCCTTTAACCCTCCATCCCCTTTCACACCACCGTGTTCCATATTCCCAGGATCGCTGATGTCATAATCCTTCTGCACCGCAACAACCAATGAAGTAGCCCATAGGCAATTTGGGTGGAATCTATCACGCAATGTGCCATGAATTTTTTTTACGTGTACACTGTCCCTGGTAAATAAAACATGAAAATAAATAAATAAATAAAGGCAGGGGGCTCTGGAATGCCCACCTTCCCACCCCCCAAAGTCTTGTGTTTGTACTGTGCTGCTGACTGATTCATATTGGTTGCGGTGCTGTATTTACAGCAACAGTTCCTGGCTCACCCAAACCAAAACTAACCTGCAACTCTGAGACCCGCCATATTCAAGTTGTATGTCCAGTTCAAAAGTAGACACCAACAACCACAGCTCCACAAATGGCCCAATGGGTTTTAGTCCTAGTGGTATAGAGGCAGAAGGAGGAAATTAAACCAAACTGAGTCACGGAAAGGGGAAAACAGGGAAGGTTAGAAACACCACTGACTATAAAAGAAAAACTTTTTTTTCCTAGCAAAAACTCATCCATTGTAAAAGCCTTGTTAGTTGATAACTTGTAATATGATTTTATTCCTTCTTGGCTGGAAAAGCCATCAGTCTGGTAAGTGAGTGACGAAGGGTGGTCAGAGCAAGGTTCATGTTGTGTCATGTAGTATCCCTAGCAGTGTTAGGTGGCTATGTAACATCCAAAAGGAAACCCAGCCCTGTTGAATCACAAATCAAGGCAGGATCTGCAGGAAAAGGCCTACAAACCACAGTGTCGTCCTCGTTTAAACAAAACATCACACCTACAGTTAAAAAAAGCAAAGCAAAGCCACAGGATCTCAACAGCAGTTCCCAGGCTGATTTAACTTAACTTTCTGTACAGTTAGCGGTGATGCGTTACATAGAAATATACCTTGGCCACCACTAATGTGTGCCTTTCTATATTTAAAGCACGTACAGCGCCAGCGTCTGGCCTCCAGGTTAAACACTGCCGGCAGGCTGCACCGTGCGAGGCCAGACCGAAACGGAGCGGGACAACGCCGCATTGTCCTCAGAGCCCAGACCCGCTGAAGAATTGCCCTTTGTGACGGGGCTGTTTTTGTTGGCGGAGCAGGCGGCAGACAGCAGCTCGCCGCGGAGGGAACGCAGCGTCCAGGAGTACAAACACAGTAACTCAGGCCTTCATGTCAGGGGCATGTAACGGATAGGCCTACACATCCCCTAACAGATTAGAAAAAATGACAACCCCGGGGAGGCGACAGTCGAATACAGGACAGCGAGCTTTACTTTTCCAAACGCAGGAGTTTTTGATCTTTGTGACCGAACCTATATTAACTGAAACTAAAAACAGCAATTATCGTGTCACTAAGCGAGATAATCTGTTACATTACAACACAAACCAACAACAGTGCAGAACTGCTGTGGAATCGCAGCACTGTAATAACACGAGCCTAACATTTGATCTGCCCTGTCTGGACCGAAGCCCATTGGTCCTGACGAGCAGGCGTTTCCAGACGCGTGCAACAACAGCCACGCAATTAGCAAGTTAATTTCATCACACAGCGGGCAAGAAAAACAAGACACAGATGAATGAACTGGGCCACTCGTAAAAGGTCAGGGTCCCTTCAAGACTCTGAGCACTCCAGTGCACAAAACAGCAGCAGGCGTGCAATCGATTAGACGGGAACTAAGGAGTGCTGACATTTGACTAATTTATCAGGGGTGTTCCATTAGCAGTCTAATGAAATCCGCAAAGAAAAAGGAGGACCAGGAGCTCAGAGTGGGGGGACTTCCTTTAGAATGAACCAAGCTGTAGAAATGGATGGAAAGATGCTAGCTGTGGGCACTGCTGCCGACGTGACCCAATGGGTGCAGTGCTTTGTGTTTTTAACCCTAACCCAAACCCTAACCCCTGACACACACATAGAAGCACACACACACACATACATGCGGACACACACACACACACGCACACACATACAAGTTCACATCATGTGTTCAAAACTATGAACCAATCTCAAAACTACACTCGAAAAAATTCTCTTTGATCCATATACAATAAAATTATTCAGTAAACTCATCTGAACTGGGATAATCTAGAGTTGTAGTGGTAATAGCACAGCAGATGCCCGTATGGTGGCCAGTTAATACACTATTTTAAAATGGAATATAGTTAATCTGCACAAACTAACATTACTGTGAGGCAATTTTCCAAAGAAAGCTGCTACTTTCAGATCAATACACAACCCTGCAGAATGTGCAGAGACTGCCTTGGTAACAGCAGGACAATAAGAGCCAAGTGCATGAGTTTCTAAAGACCCCATACTGAAGGACTCCCTTTCAGGGCAACTGACAGGTGAAATGAACTACAGGCCCCAGCTCACCCAAGGATCGGAGAGGACAAACATTTTATTTATGTTTTAGAAGTTGCCATGACCAGACAGCCGGGCTTGCAGAGCACTGGCACAAAGCGTTTGGGCGACAGGACATTTATCTGCAGCGGCCCTCTCCAAAACGCACCGCTTCACTACACTGCAAGCATTCTCCCACGTCAGGGCCTTCCACCGAACAAAGAACTCCTGGCGAGGCCTGCAGGGAAGTCAACACTCTGTTGCCAGTAAAGAATGTATCCCTGTCAGGTCTGAGATTAAGTGGTTGTCGCTCCACGCTGCAGACAGCCACTTTGCAGACACAGACCGTGTTTTCTGTTCAGAATAATGTGTTTAATTGTTCAGCTCACTGCATCACCCACCCCCTACCTCATACCCTGAGTCCTTGGGGTTAGAGTGGGCCAGTAAAAAGCAGGAAATCCAGCTAGCATTCCGATAAGACCACTTGAGAGCAGGGCCTGCTTTCATTGCCCACGTCTCATGACTGGTCTGCAAGAGTAAGATGTGTGTTTGATTATAGTGAGAGTGAGGCTTCAGGAACCTCAAAATGAGTTATCGGTGACTCACCGATTTCGACAAAAAAATTCTCCCTTTATATCATGGCTTCCTGTCATGCTGACAGCCAGAGTGTCTCTTACACTGATCTCCAGACTCCCAGACATAACCATCTCTCCCATCTTTCGTAAGAGCAGGATATTTTCGGATTTCCAGGATATTTTTTCCTTCATTTTTCTGTGAGAGCAGGAGTCTGATCTTCTGCGTCTGTCTCTCTGTCCTATGTCTGAATAAACACTTGATGCCTCTCCCTGTCTCTCTCACGCTCTCTCACTTAGAGTTGTACAAAGCGTATATCCGCTCGTTTGTGAGGGATGGGGTGACTTGCAGCCTCTGGCTTCTAAGCTGTGTGAACAGCATAACCTCTGATATGTGACAGACGCACTGGTGTTAAGTGAACTGAGTTTTAGGGTGGAGATTGTTGGGAAATCCCCCCCTCACCTTGATCTGCTGCCGGCGGAGCATGGCCAGCTCCCTCATGTCTCTGAAGGGCTGCAGCAGATACTGGTAGAGCTCGGTGGTGGCCTCCGCCAGCGCCCCGTACGCATCGTCCTCCTCCTGGTAGATCTCCAGCAGCTCCACCATGCTCTCCGTGGCCTTGTGCTTCTCCAGGAGCTGGGGGGGGGGACAAAGTAACACACTGTAAGAGAGGTCATTTGAAGGGTCGCTTTCAGGAGAAGGCAGTGTGGCCCGGTGTGAACACAAATATTGGCATGTAGGAGTTTTACTCTACAGCTCTTAACTTCATTTCAGTGTCATTGTTACTGTGCTCTTCGCTACCTCTTGAAAACGGGCAATTACCAATATTATCATATCATTTCCCCTTTACCCTGACCTGTGAAGTGCAAAACCAATATCATATGAAAATAACATATTTAACAGGTACAGTAATACAGCAAGATAACAGAAGGCATGTACATGTACACAACATATGCAATATAGCAAATAGAAGTGCAAAAGCACTTGTTATGGATCTGAGAACAGCATGTTGAATTTCTCTGGTTTAAATTCCACAAATACTTTCCTCATCCAGTAAGATTTAAATTGCTTATTTGTAAACAGTGCTCTCCCCTGCTCTACGGGTGTTAGCAGGGAACTACAAACAGGGGGCTGAAATGTCTGAGTCAGCTAAGAGGGAGAATGCACATTTTGCATGGCGTCCATTTCCACACGGCGTCCGCTGAAATATCAGTGACACACAGAGACCGGCACTGAGCCCCACCCTACGCTTTGCGGTGTTAAATGGAAGCTGTCCGATTGATTCGGTCTACCCATGCCTGCTAGAAAATTATCATGGATGATTCAACGCAGAGGGTTTTTTCTCATTTTGCAGTGAGCATTTTGCAGACGAACCTCTTCACGCAGCCAGGTCAAGCTGCCGAAACAGGATAGGACGTCAACTTTGTGTGAGGAACGCACCACAGTGCAGCAGGCTTCCCTCCCTGCCCACGTCTCTGTCAGTTCAGACAGGCAGGGGCTGTGATCCTGGAACCGACACTCGCAGAATCGGTGACGGTAAAACCCTCCCACCAAGCGATTCGAGAAGACCAGCGGCGCTTGTTAACATGACAGAACACAGTGGCAGCGTTTTCAAGAGGAAACCTGACCCCTTTCCCTGGAATCCTCCCCGCACACCATGGATGAATGGCTTCACTGCATGTCATTTTCACAGTGGAGAAAAAGGGGGTGTCCATTCAGGATCTACGCTGACCTCAAAGGTTCCCACAAAACTAGCAAACTGTGATGAGTACCACTTATTTTCCCCATTTCTGTATAAAATAATGTTTTTAAATGACTGGACCACAAGTGAAAAATTTCTTTCATGCACTTTTTCCCTTCATTTCTTAACAGCAATAATGTTGTCGCATATCACTATCATATCTTTTTGCTACTGACTAAAGTGCTGTTCCATACAGGCCTGCTTTCAAAAATAAATCTCTCTCAGTCCCATGGATATGAATGGGATCTTTTTTCTCCTTCTACTCCTAATTCAACTGATTTCTTTCATGCTTTCAATTTCGTGGAGAGAAACACTGTGCGATTCAGCCCTAACACTGCAGCCACTGTTTACCTTGGCCATCCCGCCCTGAGGAGAATTTAGGAGAGCCCCCTCTCCGAGCTGGGCCTCAGCAGCTGCGGGCTGCCCCTTTAGGGCCGTCCGATGGCGCAAACGCCAAGGGAGAGTGCCTCATGTCACACGGGGGGACAGGTACCACTGTCTACTGCTGCTAACATCTACCGCTGCTAACCGCATCTGCTCACAGTGACACGGAAATAGCCAGCTTTACTGGCGTTCCAGACATCGTGTGCTGATTTAAGAGTCTGGCATGACATCATTTCCTTTAACCCTCCAGGCCACATGACTGTTGATAAGCTGCAGTGAATGGCATGAAATGTGCGGTTGTTGTGGCAGAGTTTTCTGAGCTGACTGTCTGAAGTGCTTCACAGCCCAACAGGGACCAAAGTTTGGAAGCATGTCCCTTCTGGGGGTGCGGTTGACGCTGGTCAGTGAGTAGACCTGTGTCGAGCCATAAAGCTCAGACATGAGCTCACTACTAGTCCACAGCCAAGATACATGGAGCCAAATTGCACGTTTCCTTCTCTAGAACTGATTCCATGCAGACAGTCATGCAGCATACCTACTTCTTCTTAGAAGGCCCCTTCTTTTCTTCAAAAAGGGCATGACATGTCTATGTCATATATGGATATCTGTTCTTTCATTCATCATGGTTGTTATCACACAGAAAGCTTTACAGGGATTGAAGGTTTGTTGATAACCGTATGGGAAAAATGTAGTTTTCTTTATCTTTAAGCTAAATAAAGACATAATGGCCGGTCTTTTACTCTGTTTTCATCTTAAGGAAAGAACCTGCTTATGTTCAGTTCACCCCCGAAGTCATTCTGCACTCTCAGGAACGGAGACAGAAATTCCAGAAAATCTTGTTTTGGACATTGTCTGGAAGAAACATAAAAGAGTAAACCGGACAGCTTAATGAATTTTCACTGGTGTTTAACATAAACGAACAAGCCCACATCTAATAAACAGCCATTCCGATCAGCCCATTTGAATGTAAGGGCTAATCTTTGTTTGGAGATAATGTTGAGTGCCGGTGTCAGCTCCGAGCATGCTTGCTCTCTCTGTAGTTTTTCACGTTCTCCCATTTAATCTAGCCCTGGACTTCAGGCTGCAATTCGCTGGTCCAATTAACACCCGACTGACGTCAGTCTACGCAGATCACACGTAGGTGTATGCCTACAGTAACTGTAAAGGCCAGGTATCACATAATCTTGTGTCATGCCAAACCCAAAAAGCCCAACATGCGCACACACGTGAAATGATGGATGCGGTTGGATGTTATTGTTTTCTCCCTCACCTTGGATTGTAGAGTGCAACAGTCTCCAAGCAACAGTGACACACAATGCTTCTGAGCAAGGGGGTGATACGATCTGAACAAACATGGAACGGAGTGCTGTTGAGAATGAAGCTCTTCTGCCAGAAAGAGAGCAGAGAAGGCACGCTTTTTTCCATTTAGCAACAGCCCTGCCGTGGCAGTACAGAGGCCATGCTTCAAGTGCTTTACCAACTACTGCATTTCCTCTGTGAAAGAACTCTGCTTTCAGACTTCTCCGGCACAAATGGGAACTGGCTGAGCAGCTGTCATTGTCATGGCTGCCACAGTGATTGCTCTGTAATAGACCTTTGTGGAGCGCCGTCCTTGACAAGCTCATGACAAACCCTCCTGTTTGAGGCATTAGGTGCGGCACATTTTTTAGCTTATTTCTTCACAGGGCAAAGAGCTTTTAGATTCTAAAAGGAATATGCTACTGAAAACCATAAAAACATAGCCTAACCAAATTAGATGCAATTTGCTTTTGAGAATTTATGTCATTTGTATGTCATGAAATGTGACTGTTGGTCACTCTCTGAGTTTACAGTGGCTGCCTTTTTCACAACAGTGCTTAGACATGTGTGAAGTGGCTTAATTAAAGAGACTGATGTGCATCCATGCAGCCAAACTGCACTTGTAAATGACAGGCGTAAGATATTTCTCTGCCAAGGGAGACTATAATGAGCTGGATGCGAAAATGGGGAACATGAGGACGGATGCCCAGGAGCAGTGCAGAGGAAAGTGCAGGAGAGTCAAGCAGGGACAGAATGCAGTATAACAGATCCCGTTTTTTATCAATTTCACTGTCATAATTTCACCTGTGTAAGGCACATAGTTATATTTGTGGTGAGTTTGGGTGCAGTATTTGGTTTATGGTATAAATGCCACAATGAGATGCGTCTCATGTAAAATATGTTGACTACTTATGTATTAATTCATCTGGCAGATGGAATTATCCTCAGCAACTTACAAGGCTAACTTGGCCAGATACATCAAACACATACAACAGGAGCAACAAAATCATAGAACAGGACAACAACTAATGCAATAAACAAGCTAACAAACAGTGCTATAGTGCAAGCATACAGCAGTGACTGTTTCAGCATACAAACAGTACGTAACAATTATCCTGGACACACAGAGACCAATAATGATCCACAGCTGCAATGTGACCTGCATCAGAGTTCACATGGTGACAAGCCATGATGCAAAGTGCAACATTATCTTGCATCATTGTACCATACTCACTGTGACTAACAACAATCTCAGCGACATCACACTTTATCAGACCTCACTAAGGGCTTGGACTGATCAGAATATTACTGCTAGGAATAGGATATGTCCATGTTCTGAGAAGACAAATTAAGTCTTAACAGGTAGAGGTTAGTGCCAGAAAGATTATGAGTGATTCTGCAGCTCTAAAAGTAGCAGGTAGTTTGTTTCGCCACTGGGGGCGCCACTGAGCCAAAATGACTAGAATAGGATGGGCGGCCACAGAGGAAATGAGCTGCAAGACAGCAAAAGGTCACTGACCAGAGGATCGGTGCTAGGGCGTGAGGTCTGTTGATAAACTGAAGGCAGGAATTAGCCAGGCTCTTGACCGCCTGGTGAGTTAGCTACACTGTGAGGCCATGCACCCACTACAGCACGATGTTCTCAGAGGCAATTTCACACATGACTCATCAGTATTCAGATGGTGTTTGTTTACTTTCTGATCTCTGCCGCATGCTTGTCTTTTTTCGCAGCATGTGTACGCAAGCTGTTAAAGGGTGTGTAGCTGAGCGATGCAAACATAAAATTCACAAGTCAAAGACACGAAAACCTAAGGTGTCCGACTCAGGGCGACATTCGAGTGCGATTCACTTTTTTGTCATAAATGCGTATCTAAAATGGCATGCGTGCGGGGGTGAGTCATGGGAAATAAAAGCTGCTTATCTGCTGAGTGGGCTGCAGCTAAAGCAGTAAACACGCTACACGCCACTGTAGAAACAAACCTCCCCGGCTGCTAGCTCGTTAGTCCCGCACATTAGCAGGGGGCAGGCAGGGCTATCTGTAGAACACTAACTTGGCTGTAACTAATGTAACCATGGATCTGCTGGAGGCGGGGGAGGTGAAATCTCTTCTGAAATGTAGGCCCAACTTACTCCAACACACTGTGGGCAAGTGGTTAAAGAGAGCAGTGCTGACCAGGATTACGTCTACAAAGGTACTCCTTGCCTCTCTCTGTAACAGTGCCATTAATGTTTTGTTAATCACTAATGTTTCATCATTAATATTATTATGACAGACACAATCAAAATGCACAAGAAACCTTTTTACAACTCATTCTCTGAATGCTGGCTGTTTTTTTAAAATCCTTTTTCTGTATTTAATATCATTTACAATGATACTGCCTCACAAATCCATGCATAATACTAATAATATGACCCCTGATACACTGATGTAAAGCTTACAGGTTGAGGTAAACATGAAGCACAAGCTAGGCTTCTTGTTATGCATTGCTTTTCCAACATTGGACCTCCTTCCTTTACAATTTTCTGCTGTAGTTCTTAAAAAGTTGTAAATTACTACATATTCAGGGATCTGAGTGGCTGGCTGACTTGCAGATGGAGCATTAACCGGCTTACGCTAAGCTCTTTGAATCCGCAGCACACACCTGCAAAGCATTGTTTTACCATGGGGTTCTGGTACTTTAAGCCAGGGGAAGCAGGACTATGGGGCCTGAATATGCCTGGCTCAGTCCTCACTCTACACAGACAGGAAGTTCACTCAAATAGACTTCAAAGCAGAGGGCGGCCGCAGCAACGCAACCCTGCAAGCTGAAGCAAAAGGCGACTGTGCAGCTACATCGTAACGTTCCACAACTGCAATGTGTAAGAGAGTGGGTGGCCGGCAGGCGGTTGTATCAACAACACTACCCGTTGCTTATGTTCTCCTGCCATCAGCATGATATGGGCAGTTTGTAACACAAACATTTTGTCCTGATAATCCTGAATTCGCCATGGTTCCCAGCTCTTACGCGTAATGATGGAATTCCCAGGCTATGGCAACAGAGAGACAAGCAATGTCTCCTCCTGGATCCGGTGAATCAGTTTTCTGTGAAGCGTCGCTAAAATGGAGGTAACCAGGGTAAATACAGTAACAGTGCACTTTCGTGCACACGGCCCACAGTCTGAGCCATTGTTCACACAGCTGCTGCCCTCCGCCTTCCACATTCCAGGCTTGCACAGCTATATGCATTCGCTTCCTGCCGTTCTGACCTGCCCATTATTTTGATCTGAGGGAAGAGGCTAATTTTGGGGATGAATTATGTTTTTCCTGTGTCTCCGGCTCTTTGCTGCTCTGTCCCGTCAGAGAGCGTAGCTAATATTAGTCTACCTTTTTGGCACATCTGCTGAAAACAGGAAAAGGCAGCAGCGCTCTTAAGCAGCCATAGCTCTGTACTGCGCTGTGCTGTCTGTCTGCACTGCACGCAGTAAGTCAGAATGAAAAAGGTACAGACCATACCAACACCTCTGACTTTCCTCTGCAAGAGAAGCCTGGCAGACGTTCCTCCAAGCATTAAAACACATAGAATTGTGTGGTGGTGTACTCATTTCCTGAACCCGTTTTGCTGAGGCAGACTGGTGGACCATTGCCTTGGGAATGGGAGAGTCACAGAGTTACGAGTTAAGCGGTCAGTAATTTCCTCTTTAAGACCAGTGTTCTCCCAGAGAGAGAAACAGAAGGCCCAGATCACAGCCCTGTCCCCATGCTCATAGCCCACGGCCATGAGGAATGAGTCATTTCCCACAGCACCTACTTTACCACAGTAAATACAGGGGGAGCGAGGAGGAGATTATCTTAAACCTTTCTCTGAAGGTCCACACCCATAAAAGATCATGAAAACTCTAAGATTACATCAAACCTAATATTGTTCACGTCTTCCCGTGTTATCCTAAATATCCATATATGTTTCAACATAAACTCCTTACTGTATCAATTATGCACCTGAAACGCATTAGGGTTGTCGATTTATTCTGCATTTACCTAGCAATGCCTTTTCATGTCTGGAACCTGCACGTAATTACCTCTGGATGTTCTTGTGGAGACACATTGTCTTAAGCAAGGACAAGCAAGAGGACTCAATATACAAAGACCGGCACTGACAGTAAAATCAAATTAATTAAATGGGAGGAACAAAGACAAAAAAAGGCCACTCCCGTCAGAGCTGCTTGCTCAAGGTAACGAAGCAGCCGAGGGCTGGGGCTGACGTTCCTCCAGGATTAGACGAGCAGGCGGCAGATAGCGGAGATCCGGTTACAGCTCCAGACAGGGCCCGGCTACAGTGTCCCTCCTCTCCGCGGTCACGGCAGGAGGACTCGGCAATGTGATCAGCGGCCCACTCACTTCCTCACTGTGCTCGACAGCTCGATTAATATCTCTTACCCTGAAACAGCCAGCAAACAGGCCTGAATGTCCCTTCCTCTGTCGGGAAACTGACTTGAGTCTTTTGTGGTTGGCAAGCCCAGGATTTTAGCCACTCACTACTTGATCCATGTATCAGATAAAATGTTTGGTCATGTGAATGGAATTTACAGACTGGCTGTAATTATACGGCGCTACAAACCACATTTCATTAGTAACCCCTTATGTCAAATATAAACAATTGGCAAAAGGAATATTCAGCTGTAACTCCCACTGACTTGCTCTAAAGATGGTACAACTGACCTCACAACCAGATTGATAAGAGACTCATATTTTAGGGCCTTTTCCTTGTTTAGCTTCAATGGCAGTGATCAGAAGCTGGCATTCGGAGTGATCAGTGAATTGTGGAATGCTTTCCAACATTTTCTGCCAACCATCTTTCTGCTTGCCAACAGCTATGCAAAATGATTGCTGTGATTGCTACACTTCCAATTACAATCTGCAATGGAGAAATGATAATTATCTTGTTAAGTTAAAGTTAGACTCATTTTCCCACTTCTTACGTCTGCTTCTGTGGCACAGCTATCTTGCCATCTCTCGTGATCAAGATTGGACAATAAAGCCAAAAATAGTTTTCAGTGATGAAAGTGGAGCACCGCCATCAGATGCTTCAATGTAAGCTTGAAAGACGTCAAAACGCTTAAAACAAAGGAAGCTATTCCTTTACTACAGCCATAGAGGATGTACAAAAATGTCTCTGACACCGTACAGATACCACAGGCTGATTTCCCCTTCAGGGAGGGGTTTTTAGCGATTTTGCACGTGGGTTACAGCACAGCGCAGGGTTGAATTAGAGGTCTGGCTGCGGGGCAGGGACGGGACGGGGCGAGGTCGCGGTACGAGCCCCTGCGCGGCCAGGGCGGCTCCGGTTAAAAATCAGCGAGGGAAGGCAGAACCGCTGACCGGCATCCTGTGAAAACAAGTCAGGAGGGATCCAGGCAGGGGAGAACGGGCGGCCCGACACCCCCACCCCCGCCGTTGCCGAACGATGGAAAACAATCCCCCGCTCCGCTCCGTCTGAGCTGCACCCAGCAGGGTGACCTGGGGACCTGGCCTCAGCCCCCACAAGAGAAGACTCACCAGCAACGCATACCACCAGCTTCATTTACACAGGCTGAACACCACAGTGGGGATGCATTTTCAGCCACACGCGTTCTGACAGAGAGTGCTGAGACCCAAACCAAGCCCACATCTCTCATTGTATTTCTGGGGCAGCAGTGCAACATTGTCATTTGGGTCTTTTTACCAGAAGGTTATAGGGTCAAGCCCACGTATGGTATAACTGCATCAACTAGAGAAGTCGAATTGCTTAAACAAAATAAAAAATAAAGGATCATTAACTTACATTAGATAAGAATGTATGAAAATCAAACAGCCTTATAATTGTCTGATAAAAAAGACATTTAATAATGAATCATGTTGTATTGTTTTAGCTGCTGCTGATGTTACACTGACAGCATAAAAGTAAAAAGAAACAGAGCCACATAGCAATGCTCTTATGAGCACGCTCACAAAGCTTGGGGGGGGTAACTGTAGCTGTTCACTGCTACATCATAATCACAAATCTTACTAAAGTCCAATAAGACTTTTGTTCACCAAGGTATTGCCAATAAGCCACAGTTCCAGACGAGCATCCATGGTTTACGCCGAGGCAAAGGCAGATCCACAGCCCTTGTCACACACAGAGCAAATTTGGCTTTTGCAAGTAAGCCCCTGCGGAATGTTTCCACACCAACGATCCCCAATGCCCCTGTCTAACCGGCCGGCCGTCCTCCCCACTTTGACCTCCTGCAGACTGGATACGGGTCAGGCCCAGGGTGACTCTCTGCCGTCAGTAACGCAAGACGCAGTATATCACTACAGTCCCCGCAGGGTGGGGGCTCAGCCAAAAACACGACCCGTCTGCTCGTCACGCATTCCAAACCCGGTGGCGTTGGCAATACGGGAGCTGCTGGCAAGCGAGCTTTGCATGGCTATGATTCCGTTTGATTGAGATAAGTAAAAAACATGGTGGCCCATGGCCTTTTTAAAATCTTTTCCTCCATTTAACACCACTGGACACGTGGCAATTCTCTCAATTTTTCTTCCTTCACTCAAACAATGAATTGTATAAGAAAACTTGCAAATGCGATCACCAGGGATCTTCATAAGCTTCTTTTAGTCTTCATAGAAAAACGTAATTTTCCAAACCACAAGATCTTGTGTGGGTAATCTTGTCTTTTCAGGCCTAGTTTCAGGTCTGGTGTGTTCTCATCTCCTTAACTCTTTCTATTACTGAGCAAACACACTGACTGAAAACTGTCTTTGAGCAACAGTACAATGAGCTGCCAGTTGGGAGTAATTGGAGATACTGTAGCTGTACATGGAAGCACTGCCTTTACTGGAAAAAAAACACAAACACTGCTGAAGGCTCTTTCAATGCTATCTGCTGTAAATCCTACTTAATAAACAATTGGTCTGATCGATACAGCACTCCAGAGAAGCATGAATGTGAAGCAACAGCCTATACCATTATTGTTAAGCAGTTTTGTGGACAAATAAGAACTATGCCTTCTAAGGTTGTCTAATTTAGATAACAGATTTTCTCAGCTTACTTAGCAATGCTGTTCAGATGACAGAAGTTGCTGGGAAAGATACTGAGCAAAAAATATAACAAAATATGCTAAAACTAACAATGGTCCTAAAACTATCAATAATTACAAAAACTACAAGTTTAAAAATATCTACATCAGTTATTTCAAAATTTTGTAATGCCAGGCCTGACAGTACGAACAGAACATAACATGGTGGAGCCCAAAGAAAACACATATCTTCTGATTGCATCTTGGCACCCTGAACCAAGACTCCCCTGTCACCTAGCACTAACATCCTTGATTGCTAGGGCACTGTGTGATTCCTATTACAGCACTCCTATAATTGGCTCATTTTGTGTCGTCCTCATCACTATGACCCTTGTACATGACAGCATGCTTCTGTTACACAATGACACTGTTTCAGCTGTGTTATGAACAATTCTTGTTCCTATGCCACTGTTCATTTGCCTTATTCTATACGCTTATCTAAGTCCCTCTTGTTATACTAAGACTCGGTTGTATAAAGACAAGGGGGTAAAACTGCTGGAGTCCATCAATAACAGCCCCTGGAGGAGGCCCTGTCACAACACAATCACATATTGTGATTGTTAAGTGATTTGATTAACTACATGCATTACGCATCCATTACATGCGGAAGTCTTACTTCAGGGTATGTGTTAATGTGTTGAGGTGGCATGGTACAGTCCTTCTGTTGGTTATGTTACGTTGTGCTTGCATGTTGGGCCAGGTGTGCACTTGTGGTCTTGACCCTGTGTTTGGCTTGGTTTTGTGTTTGTTTGTGTGTGGATAGTGGTGTCTCTGTCTGTGTAACATTGTGACATTTGTTGGATGACCTTTGTGCTCGACTTTGGGAGTCACTCTGGATAAGACCATCAGCAAGGATTCAAAAATGTAAATGTAACATTAAATGTACTTTCATCTCGTACTACGCTCTGGATGAGATATGTTGAGTGACAAAAATGTATACGTAATGTTAAATGTACTTACATCTCATACATCATTCTAGATAATAGCATCTGCTAAGTGAGATAAATGTAAAATGCAGATAAGAGTCTTCTAAGGAAATGAATGCAAATGTAAACCTGGATAGAGACTGAGTGGACACTACTTGTCATGTAAACTCCATGTGAACATGGCTGACCTACAAAAGTAGCACCCTTTACTCTCACATACCACAATTGGTCAGGCTTCTTTCACCTGTGAGCCCTTGCCAGTGTTACCATACTACTGAAAAAACGTCATTACATTACATTACGCTATTGTCATTTAGCAGATTCTCTTATCGCGAGCAACTATAGGTCACAATTTTTACATGTTATCCATTTATACAGCTGGATATTTACTGAGATAATTCTGGGTTAAGTAACTTGCCCAAGGGTACAGCAGCAGCACCCCAATGGGGAACTGAAAGAGTAACCTTTCAGTAATGAGCTCTGCTGCTCACCACTACGCTACAGTGCCGTCCCCTCACCTGCTTCACTTCACCTGCAGCTGGGAGTTTTAATAAAGACCAGAACCTCAGTTAACATGTCCAGCCTTCGGCAGAGATGAACTCCTGTCTCCCACTCCTGTCTTTATTCAATTCAGTCAGTCAAACACACCAACAATACATAGGCATGGTGACGCTCTGGTACCGCCTACACAGAAATGTAGCAGTGTCATCCCATCCCCTGCCAAGAGGCCAAAGGCAGTGCGCCGTCTTGGTACCCCATCCTGCACCATGTCTATGGATGTCTGGCCACTCAGACAGGACCTCCCCATTGCTTGTTTCATCACAGTGACATCTATGACATCATAACGGAGCAGGAGTGTCTGCAGAAACAGGGCCCGTCCAGCTGTCCTGGCTGTGATCTGTGATGCTGGGTCAGAGAAGAGACCACCATACGCTCCTGTGGGCAAGGCTCCAAACAAAGCGGTGTCATCGTCCTCCGAAGAAGCGCAGACATATGTTCACTGAATAGTGCTGACGCAGCGCCTGGAAAGGATGCTAATGTGACTTTCCCCGGTGCATTCATTTTACCTTTCACATAACCACCCACGGGACATATGGCTGTGGTTTGTCTTTACTGAAATTTCAAGATTCTTCACAAGTATCAGGGTTTAAATTGCAGTTCAGTAATTGAACACATGAGCTGAATGAAACAACTACATCTGACAACAAAAAAAGGATGAACTGTGATGTGGCACAATACAGAAATGACAACTGCAAAACTAGTGTGAAAATCTGTCATTTCACACACAAGATTCCAGGTTCAGCATTATGTAGTCTTTATTCACAGTGCAATGTGTTGACAATTTGACAAGTTCCTTCCAGGAGACAAAAAAAAGCTCACTTTTAAGACAAAAAACCTTTTGTATCAACAAAGGAGTGTCTTGAGAGGATCCCAGCAAAAAGCCATCACCCTGCATACAGAGCATGACATTGAAGCAATTACAGCAAACCCCTGTCTCACTGAATCTGCAACCACAGAGGAGATCCTAAACCCTGCGTGCTCCATTCTCCCCAGTGAGCGACCTTTTGAAGAAGTGGCCCCTGCAGCACAGATCAGGTTTCTCAGGTTTGCAAAAGCAACAGAGCTAAGTTTAGGAACATCTGGAAACAAAGAGCCGCTGTGGTCAGTGTGCTTGAGTGTTTGGAAAGGAACGTCAGCCACCCATGCCTCTCTGAGGATTGTGCTCAAACGCAGCAAGAGAAAAACACAGACCCTAGGCAAGCCTGTGGTGGCAGCGTCATGGCACAGTGGGAGCTTTTCATAGTTTTCAACAGAGGCAGTCTCAAGATGCCAAATGAATGAGGATGATTCAGCTATTGATGAAAGCTGACTTAAGCAAATTTTCGATATCGACTATAATATACCTGTTAAGGTCCCTGCTGACTCAAAAACAAACGTATGAACACCTCTATATTTAGACTACATATACTGGCACCTCTGTACAGACTGGCCAATTTGTTTTCGTACAAAATGTACAGTAGACGCGCAAACACAACACATGGACGGTGGCTTACCTCGTGCAGTCGCTTCTTGGCTCTCTGCAGAACCTCCTCATATCCCTTCTGTCGCAATTCGCTCAAACTCTCGTAATACTCCTCGGGGTCGTCGCTCTCGGTGAAAAGCACCTGGGAGAGAATCTTCCACCCGCAGGTGTCGAGAGCGTGACCAAGATAGACCTGCAGCTGGTAACACAGGGCATCGATTTCTCTTTGACTGACCTCTGGAGGTCCGAACAACACAGTCCACATTCCCGACGGCTCCTCCGGGAAGGGGGGCAAGCACGGCTCCAGGTCCGAGTTGACGGAGCACAGCTGCAGGTGAACGGCTCTCATGTCCTGGAAGGAGAAAAGCCCGGCCCAGCTGTAGTGCTCTCTGACGTTGCTCTCTAAATCTTCCGAGTCCCCGGGTTCCACATCGGGAGAGCGAGGCTCTCCTCTCATAACAGTTGGATGCAATACTTCGATGTCCATCACTCTAGCAGGCCCTGCACCCCGCGATGCTGCGCTTTTACCGGGACTTAAGAGTCCCGGATCCTTTCCGCGTGTGGGATGTTCTCCTTTAACTGGACTTCTCTTGACCCTTGTCGCGCTGTCACCCACAGTCTTTTCTTTGACAGGACTTTTGGGAGTTTTGGGTTTATTCTCCTCGGTCATTCCGGAGGCGAGCCCTTCAGCCGCCTCGACTGTGGCTTCCCCCCCTACGATTGAATCCCTGGCAGCAGTCCTTCTCTGTACCGTTCTGTTGTGACAAGTGATGGCAAACTTCCCTTCCACCTCGTTCCATGCTACAATAAAAACGAACTTGTGCTTTTCTTTTTCGTCAAAAACATTTGGACGAACGGCAACCCACCCCGACTCTAAAGTGTCCTCCATTGTGAATGACATCTTAAAACAGCGAATATATTTTCACCCCTCCGATGACTACATACAGATCACACTAGCTAGCTTGCTGTCTTGTTGGTTAATGTATCCAGACAGATTTTAAGGCCGATATTAAATCCAAGTCCAGTGGCAAAGCGATATCATGAAATCGCCAGGAAAACGGCCATTTTGCCTCTTAATAGCCTCCCACTAAAAACGGGTATTTTGTACTGGTCCCAAATTTTCCATCAGTCTTCTCCACCTGCTTCCCTCACCTGACACTCGATCGCGGAGACCCCTTTTTGTGCATCCCCCACACAATGCGGACCCGTTCACATCATCACGTGTGAGTATCTGTTTACAACCGGACGGAGTCAGCAGGTAGCCAAAGCAAAAGCAGCCCTTGTGTCAGATCTACCGTTTTTTCTTCAACCCCCTTAATCGCAGTAGCGAGCGACCTCCCTGCTTACTTGGCTGGATTGCTAACTAGCAAAATCTAACAAAATAAAATAACCTGTTTTTACATGACCAAAAACCCTCTTCAACTGGTGTTGTTGTCAGCCAAACGCTGACCTATACGCGTCCCGATTTCATCGCGAAATTTCATCGGTAAAGCCCCTCTCGGTTGCGGACAGCGGTCTACATCTCTCCATAACAATGTTTTCATCTGACGAGCTGCTGCTGACGTAGTCCTGCCACAGGAGCGTAAACATCTACACGTGGGGCACGCAGTGAACGTGGTGACGTATGGACGCGTCTGAAATGAAAAAGCCTTGGGAGTCATGTGGAGCGTCGTTAGCAACTCAGAGTTGCCTGCAGTCGGAAGCGTGCACTTACATGTGCTTTCAAACAGAAAATCTACAAGGTTGTCAGGTACCAATGAAGGCAAGGCTACCGGGACCGACTAGAAATGCATATGTGACTTCACAAAATACCAAAATATGCCTGTACTGAGAGGACCAGACATCTGTTGAGGACGCCAAACACGTCCGTAACTTACATACTGTATTATGGACTTTTTGAAGACATTTTTCAGACTTCTTGCAGGTGTGGTTCGAAGAGGTATTTGTGGATGGCATGGCTCTTATTGGAAGAAAGGAATATAAGGGAGTAAGGAATAGTCCGCCAAATGCCATTGTATAGTAATAATGGTATTATTATTATTATTATTATTATTATTAGGTGATACATAGCCAACGGTACTAATTTTGCGTTGTTTCTGCATAAAATATTATTTAAAAGATTATAACCGCCATTTTTCCTGAAGTACTCATTGAAAAGTCAGAAAGAGGAAGTCATTCACATGTGTGAGAGCGCAGCATGTGGTTTTACATGGTTCATATTAACAGGATATGAAAACCGACAGATGAACTTTCAATTCTCCTTTGGGATGTTCTCATTATGACCACTAGATGGCACACAGTGCCCATGGAATTCGTAACTCCAGCGCGTTGGGATTAGCTGAGAATAACAGAACAATTAAGCACCTTTTAGGATTTTTTCTGCAAACTTTAGGGATATTGATGATATCACATTTTCACCGTTTCTGTAATATCCCGTTTTTATTTGCAATAATATATGATTATTTATGAGGTTTCGTGTAGTTGATTATAAATGCCATGTTGTGAGGTTTCACTCGTAGTAGTAAGAAAAAACACAGAAAGTCTCGCGATAAATGGACACCATGTCTGAAGAGGGAGTAGGCTTTGTCTGGTTATGCATTTTAACCTAGGCCAAGTCTTCTTCAAGCAAATGCTGGACAGTAAAATGGGATGGCTATGGTACCAGGGCCCCTCTCTGTAAGACACCTATTTGCAGTGTTGGGAGGGTTACTTTTGAAATGTAATAGGTTACATATTACCTGTTAAAAATGTAATAAGTTATGTAACTATTTTGATTACTTCATCAAAGTAATGTAACTTATTACATTTGATTACTTTTCTAACAAATGTTTTAAACTGCATGGGCAATAAAGCTGAAAAGTCCTAAAAACATAAATTTAAACCAGGCAGTGTAAACCTCACAACAGTACTCAACACATATTACTGGTTTTAGTGAGAATCTGCCTTGTCTTACTGTCCTTTGTGCACAGGGCAAACTGGCAACAACTACCATTGTGTGCCCAACATAAAGCACAGTATGCATAGTTAGGACTAGTGCTGGGCGGTATACCGGTTCATGCGGTATACCGGTTTTAATTTCCCGTACGGTATGAATTTTTCATATGCCCCCATACTAGGGGTGCAACGGTACAGTGGGCCCACGGCTCGGTATGTATCACGGTTTTTGGGCCACAGTAACGGTATGGTTTCGGTATCTTTATATTTAAGAAAAAAAAATAAAAACACCGTCACCCTTTAAACAACAAACTCTTTATTTAGCCTCATTCAGAAAAATGGCAGCATGACTGACTAGTAGGGCTGCTCGATTATGGCAAAAATCATAATCACAATTATGTTGGTCAATATTGAGATCACGATTATTTAATACGATTACTCATTGACTTTGGAAACATTATGCATTTATTGAACTTTTAACCCTTTAGCATAGTAACTTATTTTTATGCTATGCAACAGCTGTGTTACGTTACATGGTTTATGTTTTCATTAGCGTTATTATGCTTCTCATAGTTTTCAGTTAGCATTTGCTATATTTTTAACGTTAAATCGCTGTTTCCTCAAAGCTAAAATTAGCTAGAATTTTTCCAATCTAGTGTTCTAATCGCACTAGAGATGAAATGGTATGAAAATTTAATATCACCATTATAGGTATTCATGGCCAATCAAGCGCAAAGGGAAGAGTCGAGTCTGTTGTTTTCTAAAAGTCTTGGTATAATATAGGCTAATTTGTAGGTCATTTCAGAATATTATGATGCTGAAGAGGGCAAATTAAATAGCAGTGTTCTCCAATGTGCAGTTCCTCCTGACAGCAAAGTAGGCTAATTGACTCAAGACTTCGTAAGAGTTCAACTATTTACTGAACTTCAAATAAATACAAATAATGCTGTCACATCGTAGTTACGCTGAAAAATCCATACAGATGAAGGAAATAAACTGGTCTAAATCGTGTTCGGTTTCAAGAATATGCAAATACAAACGTACACGGAATTCATTCTTAATAGCAAATTAGTTCTCTCAGAGGGCTGAAATCTCCTGAGCGTTGTCACTGCCTTTGTCACTGTTTTCACTGACACAAAATAAACCCACGTTGCATGCTGCGCCTGCGAGACTGTTGCTAACTTCGGTTGATGCTGGGCAGTATTTAACGTGAGTTTTTCAAAATGCGGCAATCAACCACTGTTTTAATGATAATTAAAATTTGAAACGGTAATACTAACCGTCTGGAATTTTACCGTGGTTTACCGTGAAACCGGTAACCGTTTCATCCCACCGGTTTTAGCATACCCGCTAAACGGCAAATCACACCGATGTGACCGTACTTGAGAATATTTGTTTTTAGTTTCCCCCTCTCTTCTCCAGCTCGTATTTGCATACAGAGCTCTGATAGGCTCAAGGGAAATTCTGACTGGCTCCAGAGATGTTCTGTGGATCTGAATGTACAACCTCCGTGAAGTCTGCAGGGCAATAAGCAAGTTTTGGAAATTATATAAAAATGACAGGCATATCGTATTACCGCGGTTCACGTGTGCGTATTGAACCGTAGGGGGCGTACCGAACGGTACGACAATATACCGTGTACCGTTGCATCCCTACGCCATACCGTAGCATATCTGAAACAACAGCTGTAACGCTTCAGTAGGCAGCAAATTATATAATATTGTTCGCCGCTAGAAGCGCTACGGAGCGCTGTGCAGAGTGTATTGAGAGGGGAGCCTTATTAACTGTGCATACCCTTCTTACTAACGGTTATAACTTTATAACACAACAATTAATTACCCACAACTTACTCTCTTTAACAGGGCAAAACACCATGGCACACAACAATTTGTGACACACAGGGGTGTACTGGGAAAGAAATTCAGCCCTGGACTTATCCGGTAGGATCGGGGCGGGGGCGGTTGTGCTGGAGAATTAAGCCTCCCATACACTAGAGGACTTTGACAAGACTCTGAAAAGACTTTAAAAAGACCAAAGTCTGACACCCTCTCACATCTACCATACACTAGAAGACTTTGATAAGACGCTGAAAAGACTTTTAAAAGACTAAAAGTCTGACACCCTCTCACATCTAAAGACTCACAGACTATGATTTTGCAAAGACTGGGGATCTTGCAGGGTCACTACAATTGACCCACCCACATCGCTGGGGTTAAAAACCACGATGTGGAAAAACCACGTAAAATGATATGTGTGTGTGTGTGTGTATATATATATATATATATATATATATATATATATATATATATATGTGTGTGTGTGTGTGTGTGTGTGTGTGTGTGTGTGTGTGCATTTATGGTATTAAACGATAAAATGCAGTAATATTATACATATATTTTATGCATTTATGACTTACTAAACTTTATTACGTTTTCTTTACTTTTCATCTGCTACGCGCGTCGTCTGCAGTGCTACGCGGTTTCCTGCACAAGGCATCAAAGCTCCCAAAAAAATCACATTTTGTTGCCGACTCACGAAAAATCGAAGCCACGATGTGGGAGGGTCAACTGTATTTGCAAGACTGCAACTAGATTCCTTTTGAGATTATTTCCTGTTTGGTGCTGAGAGAGCTCACCTATTGGTTATTGACAATGTCCACGGCATTATTTGCGTCAGCCAAGACTAAAAACTTACGATAATATTAAACACGGTTGATTTTACAGTAACGGCAAGACAAGAAAAAGACTGACTTAAAACAGCTCCGATTACCACCTTACACCAAACGATCGAGATCACGGGAGGGCGCCTCGACTCTAGCAAAACTCTCAAGATTTTATTCCGACTTTGGAAATTTGTCTGCGACAGTGAAATCGCTTGAAAGTCGTTAGGTGTAAGGCCGGCATTAGATGAGCGTGTTGTTGGTAAGCTTACGCAACTAAATTCTGTTTTTACTGTGTTGCAGTTTGCACAGTAAAAGTTGTTTACATTCTGCAACTGTTTCATGCATACTGATTCCTTCATATATTGTGTCATTTTGTGGGGCCAAGCAAACCCTATAGTAATCAAAGCCTTCATTATATACATGATGAAATTAAAATGTTTTTATATTCTATGTACACCTGACAGTAGAATAAGCCACAAACCTATATAAAGGCCCAGTCATGCACAAAAAAAAAAAAAAAAAAAAAACCGTGATATACCGTGAAACCGCCAGAATCTTAAAAAATACCGTGATACAAATTTTTGGTCATACCGCCCAGCACTAGTTAGGACCATTAATTTAGTCTGTTGATGCCCTGTAGATATTTCACATCCTAATGACCTCTCCAAATTAATATTTAATGAAAACACAATGCTGAATTAAGTTAGTTATTAGATCTCACATAGGCTACCTACATCACTATTCAATTCTGACCATATATAAAGACACAACACCAACTGAAACTTGCATGTGTCATTATATTATTAATATTTTACCAAAATCAAGCACAAATGGAGTTACTAGGTCTTTGACCAGCGAATATCGAGATAGGCCTACGTGTTTTGTCCGTCATTGATTGGAAAGGCCACAACTGAGGCAGTAAGTGCATTGCATTACGTTATCATGAATTTACAGGTTACGAAGTTTAATGTAACTATGTGTGCTCTCAGTTTTTCCTGTCGTTGAATACATTTGGCCAAAATCTCTTGTTATAAAAGATTAAGTGCTATGAACGGGCTATTGAAGACAGTACTGGCTATGACTAGACGGCAAATGCTAGACTAAACTGCAATCCAACCTACCATGGTTTGCCTGCACTCTTCTCCGCTCCCACATGTCTCAGGCCTCAAATACATAAAACATTAGCCTTTATAGACTTAGTGTTTCTTGAGTAAAGATAACACTGTACTTATTCAAACAATCAGTTCTTTATTTAGCCTTGTATTGCAGCTCTTGCATTACAAGCAACCAGACTGTCTCCAAACAACTGCTTACTACTGCTGTGTATTCTTCTACCTTATAGCTAGCTGCTTTACGTCATTTATCATCACCGTTTCAATAATGGACAGAGTTTTAACTGAGTTCTCTAATAAGTATTCCTTTCGATGAAGTAGGGATTGATCTAGCAAGCGAGCGAGAGAAAGGCTATGAATAATTTGATCATTTCTTGTCACATCGCTAGCTAGCTACAGTAGTCTCTTCAGCAAACACTTCCATCTATAATCACAATGTTAACATCAGAGCTAAATTTGATAAACAGGTACACTGCATGATTTTAACTGAGTTTGCAGACTAGGGCTAATTTGAAAACATTTTACTGAGCTATTTGCCTCAGACGAAATCGCCTCCTCACTGTTTACCTTCAGCTCTACTGTGTGCGGCACTTCATTCAAGATGGAGGCGGGGTGGAGCTATGAGGTTTTTCCGACAGTTTGAGGATCCAATGGAGTTACGATATTTAGTCACAAGCTCTTTTTAATACTTTTCATTGGTTAAATATTTGTAAAACCCACAGACAGACGTAAAGGTGACCAATAGTATTGATTTATGGAAAAAATAAAAGTGACGAAATATGGCGGTACGAGGTTTCCGCGCAACAGCGACGGTGTTCTACATATAAGCTTTTTACCCAAAAGAATATATATTCGGATGGAACCCCTTTGTAATCACCAACATTTTGATTAGTAACTGTAATTTAATTGCATATTTTTTCTCAGTAACTGTAACTGATTACAATTAAATTTATTTTGTAATTTAATTAAGTAATGCCATTACATGTAACTAGTTACTCCCCATCACTGCCTATTTGTCATGTGCCAATGAATTTGTGAGCCAGAGGGAGTAGTATTTTGCTTTTTTGCGGTCACAGGGCTTCATTCAAGCAACAGTTTTGTTGTTTGTGTGTCATTTTTGTTAGTTTTGTAAACAGTTGCATACCAATGATGAATTTTAAAATGATGTGGAATAAATTGGTAGTGGTGGTGTATGGAGTTATGCTGAAGACACATAATTAAAATTGTGACAGCGAAAATCAGTTTTTGTGAAAATCAGTTTGAATGGAAATTGTAACAAAGCTATGCCATTGAAAAAAGTTAGTTTATAGTATGTATGTAATTAGGTAGGGTCAATTCAGAAACATTTCTCTTTTACACAGACTACTGGAGGGAGGGGATAACTTGAAGAGGGTGATGAGGGAAATGTTTCATCAAGTAACCTAGGGGATTATGAGATGGATTGAAAGAGCCGGAGTGGGAATTAGCCAGGACACTGGAGAGCCCATACTCTGCAATAAGTGCAATGGAATCTTAAATGACCACAGAGAGTCAGGACCTCTTTTTAATATCCCATCTGCATTTCTTATAGCACAGCCTCCCTATCACTGCACTAGGGCACTGGTTTAATGTAGGTCTGGAGGAAAGACTGCCCCCTCCTGGCCAAGCAGCACCACTTCCAGGCAGGAGAGCTGCAGGGTGGTGTGGCAGCCTGTCTTGATCAGGAACTGAAATCACATCAGTCACTACTACACTTGTACCAACACCATTGCCTTTTTAATGGGGGCCTTTAAACTATCCTGATAAATTGTTGCATGATTTTGCAAACTACCAGCTGATCCCCAGCAAGGACTTTTCTAGTGTGCTACTAAGTGGTTTAAATTGTTTGATTAACTAAGACATTTAGATTTTGTCAGAATTCTGACAAGCAGGCACTGCGTAAGGTCTAAGATTCAGCAGAGGAATTTTAAGACAAACAAATTTAAACACAGAATATGTCTGATTATTGAATTTGTCATGATATACCTTTTTACAGGCTGTCAATCCAACCAATTATTATATTACCTATAGTTGTAGGTAATATATCTTATGTTCACTGTAGGGCATGATATTATATTGATATTATGCTCAACAATTAAGAAAAAGTATCTGTGATCGGTACATCTTGTATTTTTTCTTTTCTTTTGGATCAATGTGTTTGTGAACGCATTAATTACAATTAAGCTAAATCCAATGTATGAAACATACATTCTGACCTAATCCACATAAACAGTTGGTCACCAGTCTTGTACTGTATATTATACCATTCGTTTGAGGCGGTGGTATTGTATTCAAGTGTCTTGAAATTACTGTGGGAGAAGCAAGAGACCCGTGCTCACTGCAATTTGAATTTGCAAGGAATACTTATTTAGTGTGCAGCTACAAACTAACCACGGGATCCTCTTATGTTCATTGCCTGCTTTCAGTTTATTGCAATAGGACCACAATACAGAGCCTCTATGTTTATATCACTGCAATCATCATGTAATTATAAGACTTACGGGATATATTTTTTTTTTTTTTTTGTCATTTTTCCATTTTCTCCCCAATTTGGAATGGCCAATTTCCCGAATTTGGAATGCCCAATTAGTCATCAATGTTCGGTCCCATTGCACAACCCCCACTGTCAATCCGGGAGAGCGTGGACAAGCACGTGCCCTCCTCCGAGACACATGATGTCAGCCGCTGCTGGTCCACAAGCCAAGCTAGCACAGAGATGAGTCGGAGGAAGACATTTCATATGCAGCTTTTGGCACGGGGACCACAGGCGCCCGATCGACCAGCAGGGGTCACTGTTGACCGAAGCCCCTGCCGACATACCCACCCCTATCCCCAGCGGAACGAAGCCAATGTGCTCCGCCTGTGAGCTCCCGGTCACTGTCGGCTAGTGACACGGCCGGGATCGAACCCGGGCCGTAGCGTTCAGTCTACACTCGGAACGAGTGCTTTTACCGACTGAGCCACTCGGGAGGCCACGGGATATATTTCTGTCTAAAATTGTACTGGAAAATACGTTCTGACACCGAAACCACAATAAATAGTGCAGGAGCAGGCTGCCCATAACACAACAATCAAAAGCAAGAGGTCACACTCGAGCTGTTGGTGACAAGAACTCTTTTTATCAAAGTAGGGGTTACATAAAAATGGTCCTAAAAAACGCGTGATCAGCGTAGCGTCATTAGCGGTTTGGAATTGTAAATGAGTGCGAGGCTCCTCGCTCTCCCCTGCTGGAGGTAGCGGGTTCAGTTGTTAGTGCCGGCCTTCTGGAACAGCTGCTTCAGCTGCTCCTGGGTGGTGGCCTCCTTCTGCTGCATCAGGTCGGTGTGTCCTTTTGTCACCCCCCAGCTGTCGGGGGTGGACATAGAAGGACACTTGGGGCGCCCGGACGCCGGTTTCAGTTTCTCCCAGTAGTCACGTCGGGCCCTGGAAAATTACAGAAACAGTTACCTTCATGTACAACTCCCGCAGTAGCAGCTGCCACCTGAGGCACAGACAGGAATGTCACGGTAATGCCAAGTAGGCGTGTTCCCCTGCAGTAAGATTTGTATGCCGATTTAACACTGAAATATGAGCAGATAAACTCAGACCCTTTGTGCTACCTTGGTTCCAATTTTCTGTGCAGACATGGGACATGACTGTGTGAATTAACCCAAACCCAGCGCCAAAGCGGTGCACTTCATCGGATCAAAAACGTGCCACCACACTGTTTGTCCAGCACTTGCACTGATTTCTGGAAAAAGGTAGTTGCGATGCACACCAATCAGGCAGTCCTCACCTGGCTCTGACCCAGGGCTTGGTGTGCATCTCTAGGCCGCTGCCCCAGTTGCCATGCTTCTCAGATGCAGCGGGCAAGAAGCCCCTCTCTGGTGCCAGTTCCTCTGCTATAGCACGGACATGGTAGGGCTCGAACCCGCAGCAGCCCCCAATGTAGCGGATGCCCACTTTGTATGCCTCCCTGGCGTATTTGTGCATGTCCCATCTGGTCAGGATTCTGGGTTCCAAGGCTGCAGAGATGAGCCAAAACCATTGTTAGGTTATTCTTTTACAGTTACTGACTGGATAATTCCAGTGATTTAAAAGTCTTACCGAAGGGGAACTCAGGCAGGTCAATGAAGCCCTGGCAGTTGCAGTCTGGGGTGTGGTACGCCAAGGGCTGGACCATGTAGTGAACCTTGAGTCCAGCACGCTCCACCCCCTCCTTCATGAGCTTCACAGTCTTCACACAGGTCATGGGGTCAAAGTGACAGTTGACCCCAACAATCTGGGCACCTGGAGGAACAAATCATACTTGGCCTTTAAAATCTGACACAATGAGTTGCATGTCCTGCTTTCAAAGTCCTCTTTACCTGCATTTCATCTGACAAATACAGAGTGGATCTGGTTCTGAGGGTCTAAATGTGCCCTGCTCAAAGGTGCAAGTTTCCCCATTTGGGATTTGAAAGTACCACACCCTGGTATCGTCTAATACTGTTCAGGAGCCTTGGCCACAGCACAGCTTTGCTGCCACTTTCTCAGTAGTTTCATGGACAAGCTATCTTGTGTTTAAGACTCTTAAACCTTTCAGCTAATGATAAAATATTAAGTCTATTCTCCTTCCTCAAGATGTCGTGTGTCTCCTGTTATTGCCGTCCAATGCATTTTGTGGGGTTTGACCGGCTCAGTTGCATTCCTTAACCGTGACATGTCTCATTGTCTTTCTGTCTCATAGGGCTCCCGGCCAAAACCACTAAAGAGATTACAGTTTTAGATACAGTTTTACAGTGTGGCCTCTCATTACAGGCTTCAAAATGCCTCCAGAGGTTCTCTGTTTTAACATTCACTAGCACACTTATCCGGAGGGATATTTCCACAAAAAGTCAGGTTCTGGGATCCAAAAGCACCAAAACAAGATGTCAGTCAAATAAATTCCATAGTGGAGCGTACCAGCCTTGACCAGCCTGACTGCGCAGTCTCCTGGACCGACTCCATTCAGATCTCCCTCAGGTCCGATGCACAAGGTAGCTGCGACAGGCTTCCCGCTGGTCTTCAGAACCTGAACGGCCCACTCAGCCTCCTCTACGTGTTCAAAGTACTGCAGGGGACAGGCGCAAGTTTACATACTGTAGGGATACACACCTGAAGCAGCGGTTCAGTGGTCCAAAGTTAATGCTGTTTCAAAAAAGTATGATTACTGTAGAAAAATGTCTGAATATTTGTGTATGCAAAAATGTCAGTCAAATGTAACTTTGTGTATGTTATCATGTGATATACTAGGGTATACACCTTTTAATAGAGTAAGTACTGGACCTGTCAGTCAATTTACCTTCTTCCATACAGATATGATATTTGATACAGATTTGATATATTGTGTTTATGTTTCTGCTTCAAGAATACTTCAGTTTGTGGTTCTGCTTTTTTCAGGATCACACCATTTCACAATTGACAGTTTTGTACCTCAGCAATCAAAAAGTCCACATTCTTCTTGATGAAAACATCAAGCTGCTTCTTGAAGACAGCCTTCACTTCATCCTCACTCTTGCAGCTCAAGTAAGAAGGTGTCTGGGAGACTCCACCTGCAACCAAGGCATCACCCTCATTGGCCACTTCCCTGGCAAGGTCACAAGCGGCCTCGTTGATTTGCTGCCCCTGAAGATAAATGAAATGAAGTGTCTTTAACTTTTGTGTTTGTGTTTAGTGTCTGTGTGAGAATGCAACACATATTCAGAGCTCCTGCATCATCCAAAACCAGCTCAGCTGTCACTGCAATATTTGAAATATTCAGCTTCTGGCAGGTGGACACTGCAAATGACACTGAATCAAACAGTGGTGAAATCTTGTGTGCATGGGTGCACACACACTGTACAGATACACATGAATTAAATCAATGAAGTGAAATGAAATACATATAAAACAGTCTGAAAGTTCTGCCTTTGGTTTTCCAGCAAGTGAAAGCATGCAGACACATTGAGGACAATGCTTTCAGGAGTTCTGCTTTTCAGAAGAACAAAGTCTTTGCTATGGTTACATGGTAAGCAGGATGTATGGCTAGCTAAAAGATAAGAGCAAGATTAACTGTTTTGACTCTAAGGCATAACCTGCACACAAATTAATCCTGTCGTGCCACCATTAACGAGTGGCATGTCTGCATTATGTATTCAGCTTGACAATTCTCACAGTTACATGCAAATATTGTATTGAATCAAGGTGTCAGATGAGCATGTGATTTTCATGTTCATGTCCGTCCAGACGATCGAGGTCTAAAGTAAGCAGTGGTAAATATGATCCTTAAAATTAACATTTTCTTGGTAATACGAGGGTACTGTGTCAAGCTTCCTAGTGTTTTTCAGTTATACAAAATGTGGAGAGTTCTCGCTTTAGATCAGGGGCAATTGAGTAATTCAGCAGAATGAGAAATCATTAAACATTTGTTAAAACGATATTTTCGTATCAGACAACAGGGATGGATCCCACTGAATAACAATGATAATATAATGTAACGCATCGCATGTATTCAGCAGTAGTAGTCATGTGTCATTTTCGTAACAGGTACACTATCCTACTGTAACACATACCGTGAAGCTTAGAGTGTTGCCCCTGTTCTCCAGTTTATCGTCGCTAGCGTAGAACGTGAACGTCTGCATGACATTCGACCCCGCCCTCAGGAATTCCCGGTGCAGCTGTCGAACTGAGGAGCAATTGCAAGATGTTTACAAGCAGCGTTACGGCATTTCTGCGCTCATTCAGGTGCGGCTACATCGAGTCACAGACTTGCATATATCGGTGGAAATGACTGTATGCAAAGCTTACCAGCCTCGGGATGCTCCGCGGCGGCTTCGGGAGTCCAGGGTCCTGCCTTCACGTAACCCCTCTTCTCCAGGGCAAACACAAAGCCCCCATCTCCGATGACAATCTCGCCAGCATCCAGGCGCTCCAGAATACCCTACAACCCCCATATACGATTTTACTTTCTTCACAAACACTCTGATAGCACGGCACCACTGGGTGTTTGTCAGTTCACGAAGGAAATGGCAATCCATGAACTTTCGCAACGTTTCTTTTAATAGATACGGTCATCTCCTGTAGGGCAGCTTCGTGTCTGCGTAACATGCTTTGGAATAGATTAAAACTTTCACAGATTACAATTTATTTGCACTCAGCGCGAATCGGTGTAAGTTTAGCTTTCTCATTACATGCACTGATGTAGAGTATTATGTACAGTATTCCCTATACCTCGGTATATATGTGATTCAAATAAATACGTTGGTTGTGCAATGTTGTAGCATATAATACTGTAATGAGCTGTAGTTTGCATAAATTTGCACTAACCTTCTTTGGTCCAACTGGTGCCATTTTCCTATGTGGAGATGTATGGAGAACTGTTCCCTGCCGTGGCTTGTCTGCACTTGGAGAGAGATGGTGTAGATGTCGCACCTACGTTTATAGCTGCGTGAAGGAGGGGTGTGGTGTGGGGTTTCTGATGTCATTCCAAAGCATGCATTTGGCTGGTAATTTGTATGTTATGCAATCATTAAAAAACAATCGATTTTTTTTTTTTTACTTTTGCTGTGTTCTTTTTGATTGGTCTAGATAAACATTCATCAGTGAACCCATGCAATAAAACCACAATTTTTGTGTTGGAGAAAGAAATGTCAGGAAATTAGACTTAAATCAATAATTGCTTTCATATTTTGTTTTGGATATGTAACTCCTTTATGGGAACATTGTGTTTAATTTTAGATGGATGTTCATGGGGACCTTCTATAAGTAAAGATTCAAAACTAAATCTGTTTAAATACATGTAGATAAGGTTATGGGCGTATCTCTTGGTTATTCATAGAGAGAAGGACTGCTATTGTGTTGAAATTCTTCTACGTTCTGCAAGGCATGGAAGGTCCTGTAATAGTTTTCAGGTTTCATTTGTAGCCCATATTCAGCTCCATCAGCTATAAGCTGCAAAACGACTATGTCAGTCTACTCAAACCAAGGGTATAAACTTAACAAAGAGCTTTAGAAACAAGGCGTTACGAAAGCAGTTGTATGTAAGAGCATATGTTTTAAATTAAACATTTTGCATTTAGTTTATGTCCCTCTGCTCCAATGTGTCTGCACTTTTTTGTGGGCACCTTTGATGTAGGCATAGGCATATATTTACATTTTTCATTATGGCAGCATGTGTGCACTGGAAATGAATAGACAAAAATGTAGACATCAGTTTTGATCATAACCTGCATCCTTGCTGGATTGTGCAATCTAAACATGTGTCACCAGCTTGGTACATACACCTCTCTTAACATGGTATTCTTCCAGTGTCATTTTCTATTTATATTCCCTCTATATATTGCCTTCGATTTGATTTTAAGTCTATAAGTCACTCTATAAAAGCACGCTGGAAACATACTGAAGTAACAGGGTTAACCAAGGCACTTAGACCACACATAACAATCTGAGCAAACAACTGCAGTAATGATGCCTCTGAACACTATTGGCAGCATGAGGAGAGTAAAATGGGCTTTGAGAGTCATTTCAGCTGTGCATGTCCAATTAAGGAGGGGCAATGTGCCACTATGGTGGCATTGTAGAGGAGAGGTGGCAAACCACTACACTAGACCGTTGTGCTAGTCCACTGCTGGGCTCCAGAATGATGGGGTGTAAACCAATAGCACTCCCTATAAACCAATCAGCTAGCAGTGTGATTGGGTGCATGATGTCATCTTAACATGATCACTTTAACCACTGGATTTGAATCCCTATACAGACTATTTCCATTTGGTAGGACAAATTGAACATATTCTGTCACAAATTTTATTGCATATGGGCAAAGGGCTTTATATATGACGCATTGAATGTTTTAGATTTAATGCTCTGTGAATTTCCACTTGCTCATATTTAGTTCCAAGCCATGCAGTTCACAGTTTCACATTGGGGCTAAGTACCTTGTGACAGTAAGCCTCAGAGGCAAACTGTCTGAACACATTCTATTTTCCAGTTCTGCTGTTACAAACTTGAAGACTCTAAATTTCTATTTTAGATTGTGATGACATCAGTTTGATGCACAGGCTGCATTTGCATTTCATGTAGCATGCTATCATACAGATTTTTTCCCTTTGTACCTGACTTTGTCATTGTTCTCTGCCTCACCCAACAAAACTGTATGAGTGTGTACAGTGGAGTAAAGGCTGTTGGATCAGCAATTAGTATGTGCCTTGTAGCCTAGCACACTTTTGATGGGGACTTTTTGTAGTTTTTTCTCATAATTTGCACCTAAGCATGTTGTGAAGCACAGGTTCTTAATAAACATTTAACAGTGTTTCTCCGTGTGGTCAGTAATATGCAGAATCACATAAGATTTGCAGCACACACTGGTCTAACAGTTATAGCTTGAGGAGCACTTTGTGCTAATAGGAATCATGCACTAAATGTGCTCAATGTGCGCCTTCAGTGAAAACTCATCACACAGCAATATGGGCTGTAAGTTTGGTTTATTATGACAGGGTTTTGAGGTAATACTCAGATATTTATTTTAAAGCAAAACCGGCTGTTGCATGCGCTTAATATCTATCAGCTGATATGGGATCAGGCTGGGTGCGTGGCTTGTCTTGCGTCCTTTGCTTGAGTAACAGCAACTAGGTGATCTGGCTCAGATCTGGCACATTGTCCTGAGGCTTTCTCTCTCCCTCTCGCTGTCTCTGCCTCCTGGTGTTAGTCTTGACTTTATATGCTGGCCTTGGCCTTCTTCTGCATTTCCAGGAGGTGTCGGATCTCCTGCTCACTGGTGGCCTCCTTGTGCTGGATCAGGTCGGCGTGTCCCTTGGTCACTCCCCAGCCCTCAGGGGTGGACATCGAGGGGCATGTGGGACGCCCAGATGCAGGCTGAATCTTCTCCCAATACTCACGACGGGACCTTCACAAACAAAAGAAGCACATAAACCCAACATTATCCTGAATTTCTGACTCCGCTATGTCTTAAGTGTGACCTGTGTCTGTAGTCATAGCTAAAATGTCTGTGACACACAGCAGAAACATTCTTAGAGCTTGTCCCAGATAGACACATCAATGCATGTGTCTGTATTCTCAGTGTATTTCACAAAACAGTGTGGAGACACTTTTGACCATTTTGACCATCCCTTACAATAATTACCACTACCCACCTGGCTCTGACCCAGGGCTTGGTGTGCATCTCTAGGCCACTGCCCCACATTCCATGTTTCTCAGATGCAGCAGGCTTAAAACCTCTCTCTGGTGCCAGTTCCTCTGCTATAGCACGGACGTGGTAGGGCTCGAACCCGCAGCAGCCCCCAATGTAGCGGATGCCCACTTTGTATGCCTCCCTGGCGTATTTGTGCATGTCCCATCTGGTCAGGATTCTGGGTTCCAAGGCTGCAAATGGGAGCAATAGCATTCTGAGAATATATGGTTCAGCGTCATTTCTTTACACCCTCTGAAAAAAGCTTGTGGCCTGGCTTACCGAAGGGGAACTCAGGCAGGTCGATGAAGCCCTGGCGGTTGCAGTCTGGGGTGTGGAAAGCTAAGGGCTGGACCATGTAGTGAGCTTTGAGTCCAGCACCCTCCACCCCCTCCTTCATGAGCTTCACGGTCTTCACACAGGTCATGGGGTCAAAGTGACAGTTGACCCCAACAATCTGGGCTCCTGAGAGAGGCAAAGAATGAGATCAAGAATGCTGCCTGGCTGTCTTCTCCAGAAAGTTAATTCATTCCTTCATTCATGTGTTGAATGGACAAGGGCAGGCTTCGCTCAGATTAGATGAGTCCTTCTCTGTGTAACCTCTAATGAGCATAATTTAATGCAAGTAGGTAGCATTTTGTGTAGTATCGAAGTGTATTTTGAATTCTGTGATCCCATGACTGTAATGTATGGTAGTGCATGTACTTGGCTTCACCTTGGGCTGTCTAGTCAGGTTGCACAAGTTAAGTTCTGGTAGGGAAGGAATAGCGTTATGCTCACATTCACTGGGAGTGTTGTTAGTCTGGTCTGACACTGTTGCCCTTTCACCTTGAATGAATACACTTCTGTTCTTTTGTGCTGGAAGTCGCTCTGGATAAGGGCATCTGCTAAATGAATGTAATGTAATGTAAATGACTCTTGGAACATACCAGCCTTGACCAGCCTGACTGCGCAGTCTCCTGGACTGACTCCATTCAGATCTCCCTCAGGTCCGATGCACAAAGAGGCTGCGACAGGCTTCCCGCTGGTCTTCAGAACCTGAACGGCCCACTCAGCCTCCTCTACGTGTTCAAAGTACTGCAGGGGACAGAAATTATGATGTCTTCACTGATGGGGTTTGAAAGATATGATCATCAGAATCTTTAATAGAATATCATGACTAGCAATTAACTGATGAAACATGATGGGACAACAACATCATTTCCAGTGAGGTAAACATATTCATCAATAGCATGTTGATGTAAGCTGAATTTTGTACTGAAATCTTTCAGTACGTGTTTTAGTATATATTTATTTGAAGGGTATACATGCATTTGGAGTAATACAAATGGCCATTACCATGTTGAAATTCAGCAGAAAAGCGTTTGGTGCATAATAACAGTGATTTTCCCCAAAGTTTCTGATATCCAGTTTTATTAAATGTAATCAATGAAATGAAAACTAAATCAATTATCCAACACAAAAAAATGAAAAAAATGTCTGACAAAGCAGAGGGTTTATTCTTTTATTTTTGCACTGTGGCCACGGCAAATTTATTAAATGTGGATTAATGTTATGTAATATGTGCTGAAATCCCCTTACATGAATCTCAATGATTATTTCTGGCACAACAGGTGTTGTATCAGACAATAAATTTCAGTTTACCCATTGGTTTAAGCAGAAAAAAACAGACTTAGATGCAACTTTCGAGGTTATGTCTTGCTGCGCTGTGAGGTCAATATTGTCTAGCTCTTGACACACTAACCACTCATCCTCACTTGTCAGCAGACAAACAATAATTTTCATTGCTGGCAGTAGACTTTGGAAACTAGAAAACGGTGGTGGCTGCAAGGATTCTGCAAGTTCTGGAGTAATTTTTTTTTTTGCAAGTAACTTGATTTTATGATTGTTACTTTACCTCAGCAATCAAAAAGTCCACGTTCTTCTTGATAAAGACATCCATCTGTTTTTTGAAGATAGACTTCACCTCACTCTCGCTCTTGCAGCTCAAGTAAGAAGGTGTCTGGGAGACTCCGCCTGCAACCAAGGCATCGCCCTCATTTGCCACTTCCCTGGCAAGGTCACAAGCGGCCTCGTTGATTTGCTGCCCCTGAGGTCAATACAAATTTTTAAGGGATGATTTATAACAATTAGGTATGACCACAATGGGATTAACGTTATTTAAAATGTACGATGCAGAATATTTGTCACATTTATTATGCATGTTTCAATTTGGTTATCACATCTTCAGAGTATGAATCCATGCTGTAGGTGGGCTTTGTTTAAGATGAGAATTTTGGTTTCACAAAAAAGAGACGTTATATCACCCCTGTGTCATTCAGGACTTACATTGTGAAACAAGTGGGCCCTGTTTAAATCAACTTGGAATGAAAGTAATATGGCTGTCTTGTGTCTAAATCTTTAGTCCAATCAGAATGCAGAGAGAAGCGCACAGTGGTACACTCACGGTGAGCCGCAGGTTGTTGCCTCTGTTCTCTAGTTTGTCGTCACTGGCGTAGAAAGTGAAGGTTTGCATGACATTCGACCCGGCTCTCAAGAATTCCCTGTGCAGCTGTCGAACTGACGACCAGGTGGACAAACACACGTTTTTATGTTAAGAGCTGCCCAAGCACAATGGCACAAATTTGCTGCGCATTCTTCACGGCACCGACTGATTTTCGAGAACGAAATGATTGGTCGCCTGCTGATGCGCGCAGACCCTCTCACCTGCTTCAGGGTGTGTCACGTTGGCTTCAGGAGTCCAGGGCCCTGCCTTCACATAACCCCTCTTCTCCAGGGCAAACACAAAGCCCCCGTCTCCAATGACAACCTCACCCGCATTCAGACGCTCAAGAATGCCCTGCAGAGAAGAGCTCAATATTCTGTTCTGTTTCCCTCTGCGCGGCATGTTTCTCATTGATTTACCACAAGATTTTTCATACTAGTCTAAATATTGTACATTCCCATCTGTTGTTGATTTGAGAGTCAATCTCAACTGCTTGCCATGATTTCAGGCCAAGTTTTAGTAAGAGATATTGCATCTGTGCTGCTGTTGCTGGAGCTCAAGGACTCGGATAAGCAATTCACTCATTCACATCCCCATGTGTTCTTCCAGGCCTGACTTGTCCAAGCTGGCTACTTTTATTGGTACAGCAGTGTGTATCTGTAAATTCTCCCATGCAAAAAAGCATTCATTCACCTCCTCTATCCTGAATACGCATACCAGACCTCTTTGTTGAATGATCATAAATAATTATAATGGTTAACCAAGCTGACAATGATTGAGAAGTAGAATCATTAAAAACTACCACAGATATTAGATATTTATACTGCATTGTGTATGATACTGCTCTGCCCACTACAACTGTATTTTAAAATTACATTAAAAGGTAGCAGTGCTGATAACAGTGATTCAAAACTCTGGGATCTTCACTTTCTTGCAAAGAAAAAGAGTATGCTTTTAGGCCATGAACTATGGCAAAGAACAACTACAAATTCTGAAGAATAAAAAGAGGATAATACGTTACCTTTTTGACGGGTGCCATTTCTCCCAATTTCAGAAGTAGCACAAAGCACTATGCAACAGCAAACCCTTTCTGAGATCTGATGCACGTAGTTGTGCACCATCAGTTGGTATATATTAATCAAACGGAAAATGGGTGGGTCCAATCTCATCCCCAAAAGCTCCTCTGATTGGTAACTATTTGTTTGATGAGGTTTATTAAGTAAACTCTTGGCACTTGGCCCTATTTCAGATGCTCCAGTCAGCCTTTAACCTCTTTACTCACCACTGAGCAGGAGAAAACACCTGCCGACTTGTACCTCATACACTGATAGTTCATCATATCAAAACAGAGAAAGCTGAGCACAGTACGACCTTTTTAACATTCATATCATGGAAATTACAGCACAAGGGTCAGCCAAATTTGCAGCACATATTTAGGGAACCCACATCCAGGGAGAGTTCCACACAACTATTTCAGCTTGGTTTTGAGAGGAATTCTGTTACCTCCTCTTACTGAAGACTTGGTGTGTTTGGCAAGATTGAATTATTTCCACAAAACTCTTGAGTTTTAACCTACTGTAAATTCCTCTGTGTGAACTATATTGGCGGACAGTGACAAAGTAAACCTCATTTGCTGTTTCTCATGTGAGGACTGCGAAGGAGAATATGCTCTCTAATGTTGGCTGCAGACTGTATCTAATTAATTTAAACCACATGTTGGTCTAGCATATGCAGAAACTATTTTGAGCACAAGAGTAAATGTGAAAGTTTTTCTTCTCACTTTTGTTATCTAGCTATTGATCTTAGTGCCCAGCAACAACTCGAGAGTGCTTACACCATCCTGTTCTTTACATCCTCAAGACATAAATCACTTTCTGGTGTAATCATATTCATGGAGTGAAGGGAGCAGACTTAAGAGATGTGATCGTAGACACCAGACTTACTTTAATGCCAAGTGCTATGGTTTCATATTTCGTACAAACTAGTCAGCATGTAATCAAATACAATGAATATCTGTGATGGATTCGTTTTGAGTTTAATTGTAGAAAAGAACATAAAAAATCAACAACATGACACTGTGATATGTCATGCATATGACACATTGTGTTTCTGTGTTCTACCCTTTAAATTTTCAACTACTAGATAAGCAGATACACACAAATATGCAAAACCAAATCTCACTTATTTGTAAAGGAGGCACGTTGTGCCATCATTACGCATGACCCAATTCTGCCTGTCCTAGACCCCCGGGGGCTCAATAGTTAACCTGTGAGGAAGACTTGACAGGGAGCGATCGGATGCAGTTTCCCTGTACTCAATTTGAAGAGGCGAGCCAGGTGGGAGGATCCCACAACTGTTTACCCTTAGCAATGTGACAGTAGTTACACTGCGTTAGCGTGTAGATTTTGCCTTACTGAATTAGGTATGCTTTGAGTCGTGCATGGTAGCTATTTAATAGATTGAACCATGTCTGCAATTTTGAAAGCAATTAACATCCAAATGCGAAGAAATATAAACGCGCTTTCGTGTTTGTGGCGACTTCCCCAGCGAACCATAAGCTGCACCTCGCAAAAACGTGCAGAGGAGGGGTAAGTCCTCTTAAAGTTATACAGTAAATACATCTACTCAGATGAATTTCGCACTGTATTCGTTAGCAATAAAATAGCTTTTCCAGCCGTCGCATGAGTCGTATACGTAACAACCCCGCCACTACGTTATTTGATCAACTGCTCTACGAAAAAGTTCCAGGGAGTTAGAAAGAAGTAAATATCACCGCTCCCGATATCTAGTATTTTACCCTGGAGTGCCAGTACCATATAATGTACATTACCACTATAAACAACGTGATATAATGTCATATCGTATCAAAACAGTATTAGTATCAAAACTGAGATTTTAGCCTTGTTAGTTTATGAAACGACACCCTTTGTACCTTATTATGAAACGTCAACAATGTATCGAAATTTTGACACCATTCGAAAGTTTCTTCATCATCAGGGAATTGATGCATGAATTTTACATTTGAAATCGCCCTTTTTGCAGCACGCTGTGACATTTTAAAATTACATGGGTAAGATGCATTCTTTCATTTTTCATTACGTCATTTCAGTGCTGCAGATGTTGCTCAAAATGGCTTTGAACGGCCCCTAGAAACAGGATAAAAAATACAGCTTTTTTTTAAATATACGATTTAGTTATTCAACTGATAGGACTGTCTATTCTGACTTCCATACATTCTTTACATTTTTCATGTTATATCCATTTATCCAGGTGAATAATTAAGTAATATCTGCTAATAACTTGGCCCTCATGAAATCCCCCATGTGGTGTCAAATTACACAGCTATTCTTTCAGTAATGGGCTCCTCTGTCACTTTGAAGCGGCATGTTTGAACTGGTCAGTAAAGCTGCCCTGCCTTGCTCCTGCCAGGGACCATGGCGCCACTGTGCTGGGGAAGAGATGGAAGGACACTGCAGAAACGGTGGTCATCGGAGGGGGCTGCGTGGGGGTCAGCCTGGCCTACCACCTGGCCAAGGCTGGCATGAAGGATGTGGTTCTCCTGGAGAAGTCTGAGCTGACGGCTGGCTCTACTTGGCATGCTGTATGTCACTTTAGGCTATCAGTCAAAGCTGATGTGGTTTGGGGTAAAATGTTAGCACTTAGTAGTACCTCAGCATCAAAAGTAGACATCATTTGGGGATTTCACATTATAGCTCCTCATTTGAATCAGTATAGATGAGTTAGTGTGGAGATTGACTTCCAGTTAGGCCATATGTAGGCAGAATTTTTGATACTGATTTGTTTCTCTGTTGCCATTGGGCAGAGTAGTTTAAGACAGACAGCAAGGGTAAATAAAGTTAAAATAATTTATGAAGCACACATAATGATGTAAGATAGTAATGAACAAGAAATTGCAGTAAAGAATACAAAGTACATTAAATTCATTAAAGTTTGTACAAGAACAAATTTCATTAAATGATGCATTTTTTTGACCACAGAAACCCAACCCCTCATCACAGAAAGGAACCCCTACACTTGAAGCTCAGTCTTGATGCTCTGTATGATGTGTTATGAAAGGGCGGATTCTACTGGTACTACTGACAGGAAGTAGAACTTTCAGGTGCCAGAGAGAGGAAAAATGTACACAGATCTAGAAATGGATAGATCAAGGTTTGTTTATTGATTGGCACAGGGAGTGTGATATAATCCAGGGAGCTGCAGATGCCAACAGAGTTTGACAAAGGGTTGGGAAGAAATAAGAGGTTGACCCCTACACACAGCAACAAACTCATCAAACAAATTAGCCAGTAAAACAACAAAGTTGCTGACATATTGATCACAGTTTTGTTCTCAGCATTACAATGGCATTGATGTTCATGCGTGAGTTTTTTTTATGTTTCGTTCCACAGGCAGGCTTGACCACGTACTATCACCCAGGCATCAACTTAAAAAAGATCCACTACTACAGCATTAAACTGTATGAGAAGCTGGAAGAGGAGACAGGCCAGGTAAAAGGCATGTCAGGAATGACACGACCGGGCAAAACCCCAAACTTCACTTAAATCAAGGTTGAAATGGTCAAAAAGGTCATAGGTTTGCAGCATTTGTAAGCGGTGAGAGAAGCCCCGTATTTTAAACATTTTTTGACCTCCCATTAGTTTAACGCAGCATTTGGCTAAAGCCTGTGATGAACTTCCAGTTCGTTTCTGTGCACTGGGTGTCCAGTCTTTGTGCGGGCTGTGACTGTTGGGGCTCTCGCTAGGCTGTAGGTTTCCACCAGCCGGGCAGCGTCCGCATCGCATCTACCCCGGCCCGAGTGGACGAGATGAAGTACCAGATGACGCGGACACACTGGCATCCCACAGCCCAGTTTCTGATCGGACCTGAGAAAATCCATGAGCTCTTCCCTTTGCTGAACATGAATAAGGTCTGTACGGTATGAACGCAGTATCGATTCCCGAGCATTGGCCATACCTTTTGAGCAGTGTCACACAGATAATTCATTTATTTTACATTTTGTACCATTCAGTGTATAAATTATGCTTATTGAGTACCATCTCCAAATAAATACTCAAACTACATTTCTGATCACTGTTTTGCATAAAGCACAGTAGCTCTGTTTTGCCCCCAGAACATGCAATAGCTGCATGAATCACCATTTTTTTTTCTTATTCCATAGAGTATTTAGCATTCCTCCCACATGCTGCATGCTTTGTCTCTTGCCAAACCACGGTAGTGCAGGCACATTTCTGAGCTGATCGCTGAAGTGTGCCTTTGTGTGGGCGCCCCCTTCAGGTGTTGGCTGGGCTCTACAACCCTGGAGACGGGCACATCGATCCCTACTCCCTCACCATGGCGCTCGCAGCGGGGGCGCGGATGTACGGCGCGCAGATATACAATCCGGCGCCCGTCGCCGCCCTGACCCCCACGTCCGACGGCAAGTGGGACGTCCAGACGCCGCACGGGACCATCCGGGCCAACCGCATCGTCAATGCCACAGGTCTGTGCGTCGCGTTTCTCTCAGTTTCAAGAGTGGTGAAAGAAGGCGTAGCTGCAGCCATCGCACAGGGTTACTGAGGTGCAGCACACAAAGGGGGTTCACCTTACCGATTTAAATGCCAACATCGGGCCTCATCAATGGCAATTGGGCAAGGACTATGAATTGGAATTGGGGCGAGTTGGCCCAGTTGGTCAGCATTCCATAAGTGATGGATCTCTGTAAGCGACCTTTAACCAAAGAGAGGCTCTCTAGCCAAAGAGCAGAGTCACATCATGCCAAAGTCTGCCCAATCCACGCAGTACCAGTTCTGGGAGGATTGTGTTAACCAACACTACATTTTTCCCCCGTTGTTTATCGGGCAAAGTGACCGCCCCGCTGTCCTTGTAGTTCAGTGTAAATACACCATTGTTTGTAAACCGGTGGTTGTACTTCTTAAATGTTTCCCTTAGTTACCAGTGCTTTGGTATTTAATTAAAATGCCATGTTTGTAGGAATAACCACTTAGAAAACACTATGATAAGGATTCTGTTCCTCTCAGTCTTGATGTAAGTATAGAGCATACTAACAGCAGGCTGTAGCAACAACAACAGAGACTATGGACTTGACTGAGGGTTGCTGAAGGTTTTTTTTGGCAAGCATTTGAATCTGTGTCAGCGGAATTCAAGCAAAGAAGGAATGTTACCAGAATGGAAGAGTTCAGCAGAATTCATCAGACTCAACAGCTCAATGCTTTTGAAGTGTCAGGTTACAGCAGTCATTTGAGGTGAGGTGCAGGAAAGAGGGCCTTGACAGTTGGCCGTGTGCTTATTCCTTGATACCCTGGTACAATTCACATTTGTCCTTCAGTCTGTGTGGTTGGCCACGGGCCATATCTCCGACTGTCCTGTACTAGCTCGTTCTGCATGCTGAGTTCTCATTGGGACCTTTGACCAAAGACAAGTATTGCAGTGTAGGTACAGGGCTTTAGAAGGCTGCCCATCCTGGGTCATTCCAGTTATGGGGGGATTTCACTGGTAAACACAAAATCTCCCCTGGGATGTTTATCAGGCAAAGTTCAGAAAACTGTCCCAGTTTCGCTGAAGTTAAGTGTCAAATCACAGTGTATTTGGAAACTGATCAGTGTGTGTTTCAGGCCTAAGAGATGTGTATATTTTATTTATAAGGATTTATTTTCAAAATTCCCTGCTTATTTTTTAAAGTGTCTATAAAGTCTTGAAATAGATGTTGTGATTGAATAGCAGTTGTGGCACTTGATCACCAAAAATAACCATGGTGTTATATTTATACATATTTGGAAAATTGCCAGAAGATAATAGCTCATATACAATAAACACTATAGAAATGAAATCATATCATGAAATTGCATAATATCCATTTTAGATAAATCTCTTGGCCACAATTTTAGATTTAGCACACAACAAATGCCCTCATAAACTCATCACCTGGTTGACAGGATTTTCATTCAGCTCTAATCTGAACTCACTTGTACAAATGGTATCAAAAGAAAGTTGATGTGTGCAAGGTCATGGATGGCATGAACCACTAAAGTTGACGTTTTCAAAATTTAAGTGCATGGGCAGTAAAATATACCCTATTTGAGCTACCATCATGACATATGGCTGGAAAATAGATATACATAGGCAGCTCTTTCTGAAATAAAATTGCTGTCATAGACATTTTATGGCTGCCAGTTCTTATGGGGGCCCAATTCCAAGATGCTTGCAACCTCTAGTTTAATAGTTTGTAATTATAATGTCTTGTTTATATTTATCAAAATAGTTCAAATGAATTGAAAGAGGTTCCTGGGTTGAGTTTGCTGTTAAGTAATATAGACAGAGACTGTAAATACATTTGTGTGGGAATCGTTTACTACTGACATAAAGGGGGATTCTTCTCAGTGTTCACAGGGTCTGCAGTCTTCATCAGATGTGCTGTTGCATAACTAACAGTTTCTGCAGCTGTTTCCAAATTCCTGAACATTTTGTCTTGGGTATCTCCAAGGGGTGCGTGACTTTTGTTGGACACGGTTTCCCTATTAATGTGGTGGTGCCTTTGCTCTGGCTTAGATTCCTGGGCCAGGAAGTCCAGAAGTGTTGCAGTGTCAGCCTCAGCCAATCCTGGAGCTGCTGTTCACACACGCCTCTGCACAAACTATTAACATCACCACTGCTGGATCTTTCTGTGGAACAGGGTTTTTTTTTGTTTTAGCTGCAGTGTGATCTTTGCCCCTCTCCCCCAGCAGGGTTGTTCCCCCGTTTTTGGTGATAATGTGTTTGAGAGGATGTAGTACAGTATGTACACTTGACTGCCCACACGGCAGCGTATTTGCAAAGTGGTCATCAATCATTGTGAAGTACAAAACCCCCTTAGCGGGGTCGTCTGTCTAATGAATAGCTGCATTGTTTGGTAAGCCAAAAATACAGATTCCTCACTATTTTATTGAGCTTTTCCCACTTTTAGCACCAGTGTGGTATTTTGCAGTTGTGAAGACAGCTGTGATCTTTACTCCAGGTCCTGCAAATAATGGAGTAAATTGTGTCCCAAGTCTTCTGCAGTAGATGTGTTTTAAGCCGTCAGAAAGTCATACATGCAACCATTAAAAAAGCAATAATTTCTTAGTATATATTTTAGAAGTACACATTTGAAGAATGGGGGATCATCGGAAGACTGAGTGATATAGATAATAATGCATATAAATGAATTTATTGCATATAGATGAGCTGATGACTGTCCTGACTGATGAAATGTCCCTGTCCAGCCAACAATGTGTTAACACACAGACTAGAGTTTTTTGGCAGCAGCCACCCTGGAATGATGACTGCCTTCATGTTGTTCTGAGAGTCTTTTATAAGTAACTAAAGCGTCTTCATTAAAGACACTATATTTGAAAACCTTTGTAATCCAGTTTTGAGTGAATCCTAATTTCAGCTCAGTTAGCTCTCAGGAATTCTCTTCCTGTATGTATGAGTAACTCCCTGGTAAGCAACAAAGCCAGAAAAGGAAAATTTCTAACCTATTGTAAGAAGAAAATTTTAAAACAGAGCTGAACAGACACTTTATATTGACTGTGACCATTACACATTTCCACCTCTATTGCCTTCACTGATCAAATGTCATTGCTGCTGGAACCATTCACTCAGCACTCTAGTGAGTCAGGGGGTCAATGAGTGAGTGGCACTGCTGTTCATAAGGCTGCTTCCTCTGATCACAGTCAAATGTTATACAAAGTCCATTTCTCTCAACTAGGACATCTTATTACAACCCAAATCAATGCTTTGCACTTTCAGTGCTTTTTTCTGTGGAACATTATGTGATCCTTTGAAATTTTGCTTGCATTTTCAAGCAAGGAGCCATACTTCCCCAAAAACTGCATGGGTTACATGAAGGTGCAGTTTGTGGGTCATACTTTTGTATGGAGGTCTGGGGGGCTTCTTCAACTTTGGATGTTGACAGTTTACTGACATGTCTCCCGTGTCTGCATAAATAGCTAGTCTGTGTAAGGTGATCCTGAGGTGCTTGCATAGCATTCTGGGAGCCAAGAAAGTCTCCCTCTCATCATGGGCATCCATGTAGGTCACTGAGGAACAGCTGTTGCCTCACAGGTTACTGGAGGCCAGTGGCTAGAAACAAGGCCACCACAATTACTTTCGGAGGTTTCCTTCACAGGATTCGAGTGTGTCCTTAGATGCTGGTCACGATATCAGATATCACAGTCAGTGGCAAACCAGGAGAAGGTTGAGGGTCATGTTTCTTGGATCAACCCTCAGTTCAAGGCATTCTAACTTGTTGTATTTCCATATAAGTTACAGTAAGGACACAAAATTAAAGTATGCTTGAGAAAATTGAATATGCCCATCAGTATTTCATATAAATTTTCAGCAAGAGATAAAGGTGGTGAAAAAGTGACCTTTGCTGAGTGCTGATTCCATTTGAGGAAAATTAGTTTGTAATAGAGAGCAAAATTTGAAATAGGGTTTGACGATACTGTATTAATTTCCTGTTGAGTGTTTATGGCGTTGTATTTTGCGGAGAGCACTGTATCAAAGAAAATGTATTTAAAATATCATCTGGACTGGTAGATTGCAGGAACGTGGTTAGATATCTCCATGAAGTTCCTGAGATCTGATAGCAACTGTTCACTTTTGTAGCACAAAAGAAAGTTTGTTCAGAAAATTTAAATGCAGCCAGGCTGCTTTACATGGCTGCTTTGTGGCTGCAAACTGGACCCTTTTGACAGAATGACACTGTTCATGCCGATGCTATTTTTACAGATGCTCATGAATGTGGCTTGTGTGCTTTGCACTATAGTACAGTGAAACTACCCACCTACAACATGACCACTTGTCCCAGTTTTGTGTCTCTTTTGGTGTTTTATTCTTTAAGAATATAAATGTGATAAAAATGCAATGAAAAATAAGGCAAGGGTAGCATCAGTTCAGTAAAGCACAGTGAAAATTGATATACTGTACATAGACCTCAGATTTGCTTACTGCATGGCAGAAATAGCATATGTCAACAACTGTACCAAGTGGTATTTATCTCAGTAGCCACAACTGGTTCCTGCAGGTCACAGCTAGTCTTAAAGGCAAACAGCTGTAGTCCCATGGTCTCAGCAAACGGGCTACATGTAGAGAGAAATATTTGCTTTCTGGCTTTAATAAAGCAGGGCTGTAAGGACACAGAGGGGCTGTTTAGTCACTGTGTACACCATGTACAAATGTTCCCAAAAAACAATAAGGAAATGAACATTTTAAATGACTGATGCCATCTTCTGTGGTTCCCAAACCTTAATGGCTTCAGTTAGGCTATTGTTGTGCAGTGCAGCTGCACTATTTACCATTTCAACACCTTCACTGCAGTAATAAACTGTATTGCCTACAGTCTGATAATCTTATGTTCTTTGCAGAAAAAGACACTACAACTAGTTTACAGGTACCATTATCTTTGACTGGACTCGACTGGGGTAGAAATGCATTTCCAACATTAATGGGGATGAGCAGTTTTAATGTTATTATTTATTTGCTTATGGGCTGAAAAATGTAACGTAAAATGCATTTTTGCAACAGTGAATCTATTAACTAAAGAATATGCCATATTTAACAAAAAACTGAAAATTTTCTTCTTTTATGAAGAAATTGTAATGAAATCTAAATACATTTCCCCAAAATATTTAAGAGGAACTAAAAAGTACTAAAAAGAGTTTTTTTGTTGTTTAACATTGTCGAATGTTAGTTAAATGTTTCTTTAACAGTGCTTTACTAAATATTTCATACCTTTATCAATATCTGTTCATAAATGTTCAAAATTTTAAAATTCTGTATATAGAATAAATGTCCTGTTGCATAACGTTTACGTAATAGTTTATGCAGCTTTTCACAAATTCCTGCACATTTTGTCTGGTCCTGAACAGTCTGGGCAATGTGGTCTCTTCATTTTTTTTTCTGCAAGTCCGCAATTTTTTTTTTTTTATTTCAGTCACAGCTGAGCACGTGATGGGGCTTACAAATAAAACAATGTAACATTTGCTTAAATTCGTTACTCAGAGGACAAGGCCCCCCAGCACTCATGCTGAATATGCCCCAAGGTATGGAGGTCTACAGTACAGGTCTGCTGTGCCCTACACGCTAACCTGCAAAACCTTAACATCACGCCGGTGGTCTTATCAAATGCTTATGTCCTTCCCCAACCCCTAGCTAGCTTTATTTTTAGCATCCGTGGCCATGAAGTGTTGACTTTCAGTGAATCGCGACCTCAAGGTTCCACAGTGACTGGAAGATACGCAACACCGCACAAGCTGTGTAGCACAGTGTGTGTTTCTCAGCCTGGAAGGTGTGAGTAAGTAAGCGAATGTGTTGAGAGCAAAGTATGAGCTCCCGTGCATACGGGTTCTTAATGTTCAAAACATCAGCAAAGAAACGACTCTGAGCAGAAGGAGTTCAAACACCTAAAGCCTACTGAAGTTGCTGTCGCTGATGTGTGTCTAGGACTGGGTAAGAGCTGGTGAGAAAGGCCTCTAACCATCTTTTAGATCACTCCTGAATGAAAATGAGGTGTCTTGCACCTCGGGGTTAGGAGAGCATCCCCAAGGTTGAAAAACCCGCAGTGCATGTTTCTCTGCCTGTCGGATGAACATGGCTGCCGCCCTCTCCCTGCCCGTTTCCTGTTTGGTGTACACTCCTCTTTCAGCACAATTCATCTAAGATCATCAGAATGCCCTGGTCAGAGCTGACAGCCACATAAGGTGTGTCAACATTAGTCCAGTCAATAGATCTAAACATGTTTATAGGAAGGGGGGAGTGTCGAGCTGAATCGCTCTATTCTTAACTGTGTTTTCTTGGCACTCTTGGTTCTCCCATGTGGTGGAAAATAAGCAGGATATAATTGCTGTTTTCTAAGAGTGTGAGTGGCTCTCCAAGTCACCTCCTTTCCTGAGGTTAACCATTTGAGCCTCATAGTCCCTGCTGCACTGAAGAATTAGATTGCTTTCTAAGCCTGCCCCATAATTTATGGATACTTAATGTTGTCTCATTGTCTCTGTCTTTTGTGTTTATTGTATTGGATGTCAGGTTTCTGGGCTCGGGAAGTGGGGAAAATGATTGGCTTTGAGCACCCCACCATCCCTGTCCACCACCAGTACGTTGTGACAGCGACGGTGCCAGAAGTGAAGGCCCTGAAAACTGAGCTGCCTGTGATCCGGGACCTGGAGGGCTCGTATTACCTGCGGCAGGAGCGGGACGGCCTGCTCTTTGGACCGTACGAGAAGGAAGACAAGATGGTGCTGCAGGACTCCTGGGTCAGAGACGGGGTGCCTCCAGGTATGGAGTCCAGATATCCCCAAATTATGCCACTGGCCCTGGAGAAAGCTAGGCTGTTCCACTATCACTCTGTGTCACTGTAAGTAATATGTAAGTCAATAGTTAGCTCACATTCATATATACAACTGTGAGTGCTATGAATAACTATTAACAGAGACAGCTGTGAGTGTGTATTTCCATTTGAAAACCTTGTTGATTTTGTATGAGAGATAATTGAATGATCATCACTGTAGGCTTTGGGAAGGAGCTGTTTGAGTCAGATCTGGACAGGATCATGGAGCACGTCGAGTTCGCCATGGAGATGGTCCCTGTCCTGAAAAACGCTGACATCATCAACATTGTGTCCGGCCCCATCACATACACCCCAGACCTCCTGCCGATGGTGGGACCTCACCAGGGTGTCCGCAACTACTGGACGGCCATCGGCTTTGGGTGACTGCTAAAGACCTTCAATGCTTCCAAGAAATACAATATTTTACTCTATGTATTTACCCATCTTACACCCTAACATAGCATAAATATCATCCACTTAGTGTTTCTAAATTGAATCTACTCCACCAATAAGCACATCACTCGTGTTCATTTATGGTTTTAAAAGTAAAATATGCCAAAAAACACACAAGAAAGTATATTTAAGTGCGAATCATGTTGGGGTTGGGTGTCTACTCAGTCATTGCAATGCCCACTGTATAATACTAATGAATGCTATAGTAATAAACACTAGTTGATCTGAGTGGGTGTGTGGTGTAAGACCCACTGTGATTGGCTGATGTCAGTCGGTGTATCACGCAGGTATGGAGTGATCCACGCAGGAGGCATGGGCAAGTTCCTGAGCGACTGGATCATGAATGGGGAGCCTCCCTTCGACCTGATCGAGTGTGACCCCAACCGCTACTCCACGTGGACCACGGTGCCCTACATGTGCGCCAAGGCCAGGGAGTCCTACGGCTTCAATAACGTCGGTGAGGCAGTGGAAGTGTAACTCTACACCATGAGTCGAGATGGTGGGGTGGGTTCAACAGGGAAGACAGTAGACAGCTCCTAGTCACAAATTGTTTCAAACTCCAGCTCCTAAAGTGCAAAAGGGAAGTTCAGAGCAGTGGCATACCACAAAATCCTGCCCCAGGAGAGGGCAGGTAGAATTTTTAGTTTTGTTAACCATGTTGATTGTCCCTTACTGAACTGTATACAGCTACTGTAGGCCAATGTAAACTTCAGCTTGTGCATCCAAGCTTTTTTTTTCTCCAGAGCTGCATTTGCTGTGTCAGAGTGGCTCTTAAGTTAGAATTTCTCTTGTTACATTAACCAGGGACTCATTCTCTGCATGGACTCATTACGTTAACCAGGGACATCGTTAGGATTTGAACACGCTCGGATCTAAGCCCATGTTCTGTGATTTTGGTAGCAATCACAAACATTAACAAGGCAATCCTGGGTAGTAAATGGTAGTATTTAAAAAATGTGCTGATTCTGTACTGCCCACATTTGGTACAACCCCCTCTCCACATCCCTTGTGTGTCCATCCTGTATATCAGTGGTTCAGACTGGTTCAAACCTGTCAGGAAGCCGTTGGATTTGGCCAGGCAGAGAATGTATGCCAGAGTCAGAGTTCCACTGTCTCAACCCAAACAACAAAGTCGAATGTTAGTCAAGTTGGTCAAATGAATCTCCTCTGTCTCCCCCCGTCAAAGGTGTGACCCTAAAGCCATAGTGAACTGCGTGGCGAGTGAGTGTGGGTCCTGTGTTTTTTCTCCCTTCTTCCAGTGGGGTATCCAAAGGAGGAGCGCTTTGCAGGCCGCCCCACCCACAGGGTGAGTGGGGTGTACGACCTCCTCAAATCCAAAGCCTCCATGGGCTTCCATGCCGGCTGGGAGCAGCCCCACTGGTTCTACAAACCCGGGGACGACATGGGATACAAGTGAGTGATACCCTCTAGCCTGGGAGCCTGATCTTTAGGTTAGGATATATGAACTGCTGCAGATAGGTGTCGTAAACCTGGCTCAAATAGTGGAAGCAAATTCACATCAAGGTGAAATCAGTGTCACCCAGGCACAAAAATATTAGTGCCATGTTTGTTATGCTTATTTAGGGGGTGAGTAAAGTTTGACTTAATCCCACCCATAATCTCAGGTGTACCAGACAAATATACTGTGTAATCTTGACTGTTTATGGTAGAAGACATTGAGATGACAAAGTTAGTACAGCCAACTGCTTTTCTGATGATTGGTCAATACCTATTTCAGCATAAAGGGCATTCAACTATTTCAGTGTCCATTCTCTGTGTAGAAAGAGTTACTGGAGCGAAGGGTCTGAATAGTATGTGTAGGCCGCTGTGGTCGGGCTGCTGTCCACACAGGACTGTGTGTTCCCTCAGTGAGGGAGGGGGAAATTGGCCTGCCTGTGCCACTCCAGTAGTCTTGGCTACATTTCCTCATGCAGGGGTAATAAAAACTATAAGCCAGAGGACTTCCCAAAGGACTTGTGAAGCAATGCAGTCATTGAATGGGTTCCTGAAACAAAAGATGAAGTGTTCCCAAAATCAGTGCCACCTTTTGGACATATCGTATTGGGTCGTTACAGTTTCATTTGCTATTTCTCACATTGCTGAAAATGGAATGAAATCACATTTGGTTATGCGTTTCCCATCAGTGAACAGCTGGCAGCCCCATTTCAAACATCTTGTACAGTACCTTGTGAACACGGTGTTTCTCTGTGCTGGCCAGGCCCAGTTTCCGGAGGACTAACTGGTTTGAACCGGTCGGGAGGGAGTGCAAGCTGGTGATGGAGAAGGTCGGGGTCATTGATCTGACACCCTTCGGGAAGTTCATGGTCAAGGGGAAGGACTCTGTTAAGCTGCTCGACCGTCTCTTTGCCAACGTCATACCAAAGGTGAGCACATACACTAGTCTACCTGCACTGCTGCCAGAAATGACATAAAATTTCCTCACTATCAATATATTTCTGTCAACTCATTTACATTTAAATAATGTAGTCCCTTATCAAATGTACAGCTTTCACAACCGCTAACCCAGGGCAACATGTATAGGTTATATTTTTCATATTATATCATTTTGGTGGACTGCTGAAGAGATTCAGCTGATGTACCATATTCAAGGCACAGTAAAGCCCCAGCCAAGATTCAGCACTGTAACCTTTTGGTTATAAGTCCTATTCCCTCAAGACTGACACCCATATTCAGCTTCTCTTTTACTGAAATAATTAGATAATGATAGGATATGATACGTTAGGACACAAATTTATTGTATGAATAGGGTACACCACTGAAGTGATGCTGACAGGTGATGATACCAGTGAAAGCAAAAAGGTGTGTGAAACTCACTCTGACCCTTTACATCAGTTAAACCACCTGTTGTGACTGTGCCTTCTTCCAGGTTGGCTTGACCAACATCAGCCACATGTTGACCCCTACAGGAAGAGTGTATGCAGAGGTAACCATAACCCAGCTGGCCCCAGGAGAGTTCCTCCTGATCACTGGGTCTGGGTCTGAGCTCCATGACCTCAGGTCAGTCCTTGTGGACATCAAATCGTGTGAAAGCATGTGCACACAGTTCCACTTGGCTCATTTCAGCTTGATAAATAAGTGTCTGACCAGTGTCTGGCCAGTATGACACAACTGTGAAGGAATCCCACTCATCAGAATGTAGCAGATGGAAGTGCAAAGCCCTGCAGTTGCTTCTCCATCCCTCTCTCTTCCTCTTTTCCCCTGTCCCACTATCTGATCCATTCTCCACCCGCCCCTGGGGTAGGTTTGCGTGATATCATTGAAGTTCATGCAGCAGACAGATACCGGCCCCCTCTGAACAGCTGTGCCACTGCATCTGCTCCCCTCTTCTGCTCCAATAGCTGGGGCTTTTTGACACAGCGTGATGTAAACCGAAATTCCTCCAATATTTTCAGTGATTCGCTCAGCTTCGCTGAATCAGCCTTGCAGTGTCACAGCGCCCTCTGTTGGCTGTGAGCAGTACTTCAAGTGCAGCAGTCAGTTGCAGTGGGAGCCATTACCCTGTGGCCTGAGCTCTCCAGGATGTGCTTTCTCTGTCCCAGGTGGATTGAGGGGGAAGCGGCAGAAGGTGGTTATGATGTGGATATCACCAATGTAACAGAGGACATTGGGGTGTTGGGCGTAGCGGGACCCAATAGCAGGAAAGTCCTTCAGAAGCTGACAGATGAAGACATGAGTGATGCTGTCTTCAAATTCCTCCACTGCAAATCCATCAAAGTGGCAGGGGTTCCTCTGAGAGCCATCAGGATTTCTTACACAGGTGGGATGGGAATATATAACAACAGTATGTGCCTAAAATGACAAATTCATAGACACACATTCATCTTGCTAGCACCATGTGTGTTTCTACATGGGTGTGTGTCCATAACTGTATGGGAGCAGAGTGTAGGAATTATATCTAATGATACTCACAGCTGCAACAACAAAAACAGTATTATTAATTTTATTATTGTTGTAGATGATGTTGCTCTTGGTGTTAACACTAATAAGCGTAATAATAACATTAGGAGTAGTGGTTCATTAATGTGCCTGTCTGTGAATGATTGTTAGTTTTCTTATGTGTGCTTGGCCATGGTTTTGTCTGTGCCTCTAACTGCGTGCCGCTGACCGTGTCTATGATCCAGGGGAGCTGGGCTGGGAGCTGTACATGGACATGAAGGACATGGCCGCCGTGTACCAGGCCGTCATGGAGGCCGGGCAGGGGGAGGGCATCGACAACTTTGGCACCTACGCCATGGCCTCCCTGAGGCTGGAGAAGGGCTTCCGAGGCTGGGGGGCGGAGGTGAGAGGACGGCTCCACGGGCTACGCTCCCTCCGGGGCTGACGACCGTGTTGCCCCTCATTCAGTGATGGCACTTACTTTGCCCATGCAAAGTGAACACAGACTGCTGCTCTTGTGGGAGATTGTGCTGGCAATCTCACAGTGGCCATGTAAAGCTAGCAGCCACCTGCAGTAGGTGTGACTAAGGAGAAGTATAGAGTTTCTATTCTCCCCAGTTTAAATGAGGCTGTTATGAAGATGCATTATTGTATGTGTTTCCCGGTACATTAGGGAAATTTGAATAATGGGAATTGAGAGTTTAGCCTGATGCAACAACAGAACAGGGATAAAAGAAAAATTCAGCAGGTTACATGTTTTCGGCAGTATTTAGAATTATCAGGTCTTATTAGATACTGTTTACCATAGCTGTACTATGATGTGTATTTTTAAAAAAATGCATAATTTAGAAGTTACATATTACCCTTAGAATCAATATTTAAGTCTTGCATCTTCAGTAACATATATGTATTTCAGTAGAATGCATCCTTTTCATGTTGTGCGCCATAGCTAAAGAAGCATTGAGACTACTGCTGTATTTGTTGAACAAGTTACACTAAGGAAAATGTAAGGTAACCCATACTTGACCAATAATTATCATATGAGGAATGCTCCTGGTTTTTTAGTCTCTGAACCATCTCCTCTACACAGATGAACTGTGATACCAACCCCTTGGAAGCTGGCTTGGACTACTTCATCAAGTTAAATAAGGTAATGTTTCTTTCCTCTTAATGATTACATTGTGTGTTTTTCATGCAGCATTGCCTTGTTTTATTGAGTATCTGGAAACAGGGCTTGAGACTGTTGTGGCATTTTCCTTTGGGCCTCTAGGAGGTGCTGCTGCACACTTTACACAGAGGAACCAGGTTTGGCATCTCTGTTTCTGTTTTGCCATGATCTCTGCTAAACTGTGTGTTTTGTTGTAAGGCTCACAAATGGCTGGTAATTCATCAAATAAAGTATCTTAAATTCTTTACTTTGTTATGTAAAAAAAGCCACAAAAACAACATCAATGAAACACAAATACCCAATGATTTCTATGTTTGTGTATTAATCTGTGTAAATCAAGAGCAAGAATGATTCAGAAAGTTTGTGAAACAAGCATAACGTCACTGATTTCAAACAATTCAAAGATTCTTCATTATTCACACACTTACTTGCACACACATACAGATACACAGTTATACAGACACACACACATACACACACAGACACACACACGCAAACACACACACAGCACTTCAATACAGTGACAGAACCTTGACTGTGGCACCCTTTAGGGGAGTAACTGCCATTCATAGCAACCTTGAGTTAATATGTCTTTTGCACAAAGTCTGCGTTATCCTTAACTGACGTTAACACCTACTAATGTCAGAAAGCAAGTAGCATTGCATGGTTTGGCTTTAAATAAATTATGGAAAATGATGTGTATTATAAGCTATTTGAATGAATGACTTTGTTACATAACTAGCAGAACTAAGTTGTTAAAGTGGTAGTGGAGCAGATGAACAGCAAAACAGCAGGCTCTAAATCAAGATCTCGGTGTGGTGACTGCCGTGCTCCTGAGGAAAATAAATATATTTAGAGAAAGAGTCATCCCAAAAGTCAGTCATCAGGACAGAGGAAAATCAGTCAAGGTCTCCACAAAGCACAGACAGGCCTCTGTGGAAAAAGATGTAGGGAACCGGAATCCAAGCACTAGACACTGCCAAAACCTTCCATCCTGTACTGGGAAGCATCGTGTAAGTGACTAATAAAACCCCTCTGGACACAACCGCTGAGTAGTTCAGTTCACCCAGAAAGATTTGTGACAGTGGCTGCGGTATGTTTCTGTGAAGGGATTTGCACACTGAATCCAGTGCAGTCACTGTTTATCCTTTATTCAATTATTTATTCAGCAGATGGCTTTATAAATGGTGCCTTATAGAGAATCAGAAGGTATTAATTTTGTCAGTGGATCAAGTCATGCTCCTCTCAAAAGAAAAGAAACATAAACCACTTATGAGACAGGGGCTAAAAGCAATAGAGAAAGCAGGTGCATGAAGCCGTTTAAGTATGGCTGGGGGAGACCTGACACTGCGGTATGGCCCCAGGGTGCAGGAATCTGGTGAAACGCTTTCACACGCACGCCCTTCCTTTTCCCAGCCTGCAGACTTCATAGGGAAGAAGGCTCTGCAGGAGATCAAGGCAAACGGGCTGAAGCGCAAGCTGGCCTACCTCATCATGGACACCGAGGACATCGACCCCGAGGGCAACGAGACCATCTGGCACAAGGGCAAGGTGTGTTCCTGGAGATTCGAAAGGGCGGAACTGAAGAAGGACATTCAAGCTCAAGTGTTCAAATATAAAGGGTTCTTTGTGTGATTACAGTAACCCCATGTTTGCTAGCAGGATGTCTGCAGTGATATGCACCTTTTCACATACCTAAATTAAATGTGTATGCTAGATCACACATTATGATGCCTTATACAGTATAGCAATAATAATAACATCACTGTGGTGATGGTCTAAAACTGGCCCAGTTTAGTGGACTTGCATAGATTTAAAATTTGAATAGTTGGCATGATCGTAAATAGTGTATGAGTCAGGTCATTGCTGAAAATCATTTTTATATTTTGTACTTTGCCAGTGTAAACAATATTACACAAGCTAACTGCTGAAGTCTCTCACTTGTTTGGTTCAGGTCGTTGGCAACACAACCTCGGGGGCCTACAGCTACACCACTCAGCAGAGCTTGGCCTTCGGGTACCTGCCAGTTGAGCTGGCTTCCGTGGGCCAGAAGGTGGAAGTGGAACTTCTGGGCAGGAAGTACACTGCCATGGTGGTCCAGGAGCCTCTGGTCCTGACGGAACCGACCAGAACTCGGCTGCAGAAGAAAGCAAAGAGGACGTCGTAGTGAGGCCCGCGGCAGGCTGGATCCTGGGTCAGCTGATCCTTGAGCGGCCCGCACCAGCACCAGCCACCGGAGGAGAGCAAAAGAAAAAAAAGCAGACTTATCAGCTCTAACTGTCACAGAATCAACCAATCAACCTCCACTTCCTGTTGGTGGCCTGGCTGTGGAGGAGGTGGAAGGAAGGGAATGGTGACATCAGCATTCGCCCAATACATTTTAGAGTGTAGGAACGAGGGACAGCACCCGGGCATTCTCTGAAAACACATCTGTGCTGTCTTTTTAAAACATACAGTATTTTAGTGTTATGTATTACATTTAAAAGAAGTAATAATGCCATCTGTAAATTCCATTAAATGTCTTACCAATTGGGGTTACAAATAGCCACGTCAGTAAGGTTGTTTTTGCACCTGCCACATTGAATGGAATGTATAAAATGAGTGGTGGACTTTTTTCTGCTTTGATTATTACTGCACTATGTACTAGTACTTGTGTACTTGAGCCAATACATGGTAAATGCTTTTGCATAGTCTTAAACTGAGGCAGGCACAAGGTAACTATCAATGATGATAACCTCAGGGAGAGAGAAATCTCATTTAAATCTTAAGATTGCTTCCTGCAACATTATAATTTGTTTCACCCATGTCATTTGCTTTATGCTTTCACTGTGGTAAATAAAGGGCAATGATATGGCTTTGTGTTTTTTTTTAAACTAAACGTGTGTTCTGAACACTGTCAATGTTGTCACATTGTTGTCATTTTTCCCCTGTGCTGAACATTGTAATGTAATGATCAGGGCAATGAGTTCTGTGGTTGAATCTTTGATGGTTCAAATACTCATTAAAGCATTACCTGGTTTTAGTCTGCAAAATTTAGCCATACAAATGAATTTATCCTAAACTACTGCATAGATGTCTGTCTGGTGCATAAAGTTCTTTGAAGACTGCTACACTTTTTATCTTGTTTGTACTGTATTTCCTTCTGTCATCACCTTTTTAAATGGAATGGGGAGACAGCTTTTATGAATAACATTTTTATGAAGAATACATATGGTCCTTGAGGATAAGTGATGTCTTCAGTGGTATATTGTGATATTGTGCTCTGATCTGGAACAACAAAGGAGGATAGCAAGACTTAAAAAAGTCCATTGTCAGTCATGTTTCTGTATAAGAAAGTGGTTCATAATATTTTGGTTACATGTGAAATTATAGCACCAAGATCATTCGTGCATCATTTTAGACCAGAATAGCCCATAGGGGAACATTGTCCCTGTGCAATTTTCCCATAGTTGGCTATTTTTAGCATTTTTCTTTCCCAATTTTGAATCGGTATTTTACCTTAATTCTTATAGCTTTTAATAATGTGAATCAGGCTTTCCTTTTTTCTTACTGGATTGTTTTCACTTAGATTGAGTATAAATATATTCAGAAGTTATTGAGGCAAAACAACCTAAATCCTAAAATTAAACTGAAGGCCTTTGATTAACCCATGCTTTAGTTCTGATTTTTTGACCTCCGACATAACATTGGATACATATTTACAATACAAAATCATTATGTAGTTGTTATTGTACTGTCTACTGGTATGTTTTCCATTGTCGCCAAAGTTGGTGGTTGACTAAAAAAGCAGAAGAAAAACATTACAATGAAGAATATCTGCAGTATTTCAATTTCCAGACGACAGTAATTTCAGTCTTTGCTGTCGATAGATTCGATAGCGGCGTTCTACCAAATTTGACAGTCAAGTAGCCTCTACTGCGCCCTCCGGAAGCCGAGTTTATATTGCTGGCGACTAGTTAAAAAAAACCGTGGAGCTTTCACCATCACATGACTGAATCTCATTTCATTGGTCGGAGTCTCTGGATTTAAAGATGTAGCCTGATAATTTGCTGAACAAATACAGAACTATCGGCTGAATAGTGTCGTAAACCAGTGGTAGTTGCCGGAGCAGTGTTACAGACGATTACTGGTCTTCAGATGTGCGCATCTTAAAACTGAGGGATTGTTATGGTGGAAGCTGAATGTGACTGTGTCTTTAAATTGTGGGAAACTGTCATAGGTTTTAACTAGCTACTTCCTAGTTTGTTTCAGTTCAAGTGAAGGAGGCGGGGAGTAAGAATGGTAGATGTAAAGTCTGTTTGTTTCATAGCGGTAGGAATTGTTTTGGTGTATATTTCCATTTTAGAGGCAAAGGAACCTGTCAGAAAGCCACCTCACGTTGTCTTTATTTTGGCTGACGATTACGGCTGGAACGATGTGGGCTATCACGGATCTGAAATCAGAACCCCGAACATTGACAAACTTTCCTCTCAGGGAGTCAGATTGGAGAATTATTACGTCCAGCCACTTTGTACGCCGTCCAGAAACCAACTCATGACCGGCAGATACCAGGTGGGTGTCAGGTGATATTTGACTAGTGAAGCGAATCAGCTTCGTCGGTCATCTGACAGCGTTGTAAATGAGCGTAAACTCCGCCAAAGTGCTGGAGTTGCAGTTGATGGTATGTAAAGTATATAAGCGGTCTCTGTCCCTATCCCTCATTTTAGATCCACACAGGCATGCAACATCAGATTATCTGGCCGTGTCAGCCTTACTGTGTGCCCTTGCAAGAGAAACTGCTGCCCCAGCTGATGAGAGAAGCAGGCTATGCCACACACATGGTGGGCAAGTGGCACTTGGGCATGTATAAGAAAGACTGCCTGCCAACCCGGAGGGGATTTGACTCCTATTTCGGTAAATTCTGGACTCAACGTTGATTCACTGCCTTTGTCCTGGGGGTCTGAAGTTGGGTAGAATTGTCTGACTTTCTATCGCTAACAGTTTCGCTTTTATCGCGAACAGTGAGGAAATAGGTTATCGGGTTGGTACTTGCTGCAGGAAATTTCTCCCATATCCTTTAGAATATGTACCTGTTGTGTTTTTTGGAAGGGAAATTGGTTGATTGAATGTATCAGCTATATTGTACAGCCTTAGCTAGTTATTAAGTACCTTTCCTAAATGGAGGCTGCTATCCACAGTGCATAAGCCTTAAGAATAACATCAAACATAATCATAGACTCTAGGATGAAATATTACATATAAAATTTGTTCAAAGGGAATTCCAATTTTCCTAACAAAGAAATAATAAGTGTAACAATTAACTTCCAAGATTTAAAATCTTTGCTGAGCTGATTAACTGGCAAAAAATGAGATGGCCTGTAATAAAAAAATATGTAAAAATGAAGTATTTTTAATGGACAGCTGTGAATAAGGTAAGATGAAGGCAGTAAATGAGGGCTGAATTGTCAAATAACACAAAAAAAATGGCACTTGGTGTACTTTAAAGAAGTGTGTCTTCAGTACAAGTAAAAATCTTATGCAGATTTTTGTTCTATCACGAAGGCCTGAAAGTGTCTGTCTGTACTAAGTCTGATGGTGCGTTCCCAGGCTACCTCACAGGAAGTGAAGACTACTTCAGTCACATACGCTGCTGCCTTGTCCCCCCGGCAAACCAGACCCGCTGTGCTCTGGACCTCCGGGATGGAGAGGAGGTAGCTACTGGGTTTCATGGGCAATATTCCACCCACCTGTTCACGGAGAGGGCCACCGGCATCATCGCGAAACACAATCCACAAAAGGTAACTGAAGCCTGTCTCCAGGTACATCAGAGTGGAGTGGCCATGCAATGTATTCCAAGTCAGTATTTTTATTCACTGGACTTCAGACCATGTTCCAATTTACAATTAAACAACACACAACATGTAAAATATATTTGAGTCTTTAGTTGAGACTTAGTGAGAGATTGTTGAAAAATATGGTTTTTTGCACTGATATTGCTAACAATGATAAATGAATGAATAAGAATGAATAAGTCATGCTTTCAGTATGTTCTGTGTCTGAATTGCTTCTGAAGGCTACATATGGGGTTTGTAAAGTACTGTAATGACACCACATCTATCCATTCTAGTAGTTTCTGTCATCTTTCGTTCCATCTGCTTGTTTATTCTGCTTACATTGTAGCCCTGTTGGAGGCCACACTTCCATATTTAAGGTCTGTCTGTGGTACTCTGGCCTGACTCAGGGACTCAGGGGTCAGTTAGGGTGAATTTCTCCGGAGGGTGCTTGCACTGACCTGTCGCCCTGTCTGTCAGCCCCTGTTCCTGTACGTGGCCCTGCAGGCCGTCCACGCCCCCCTGGAGGTACCGCAGCGTTACGTGGAGCCCTACGGGTTCATCAGGGACCCCCGTCGCAGGCAGTACGCGGGCATGGTGTCGGCCATGGACGAGGCGGTGGGCAACATCACCCGGACGCTGCAGGACAGCGGGATGTGGGGCAACACCGTGCTGGTCTTCTCCACAGGTAGGGCACTTGGCACAGCACTGCTCACGTGTGCGGCGCCTCCTTTTCCACAGGGAACGTGGGAGCAGCACTCCTCTGCAGTCAGGCACTGCTACGGGATTCATTAGTTTGGTGTGCAGCTCTGTGCTTCCCTTTTTCAGGGACGGAACCCGCTGATTACCGGTATGTTGGTCACATGACAGATGTGGCACAGGTCGGCAGTTCACTTATCTGGTAAGATCTGCTGGGATTAGCACCGGTCCAGCGTTGTTAATAGGTCTTGAGCCCTTCTCCTTTTTAATTTAGAAAATTAAAAATGAATGTCCAAATATAACGCTTAGATACTGATTGCAATATCGACCTGTAGTGTTAATTAGGGAGGATGTTTTCACTATTTGGGAACTGAGAAGTTTTTGAATATCTTTCTGTTCTTTAACTGCACAGACTGAGCAACAAGGGTATAATGATAATTCTTGAATTTGAGTGATGAATCCTTCAGATGGTGTTTTGGGTAAAAATTGGCAGGGATGTCACAACCCCCACTGACAGTTGCAAATTCATTGGGAAATTTAACAGTTTCAGCTGCAATACTGTATGGGGTATATGTAGCTTCTCCAGCCAGTCACAGGGCAGCCACACGTGTTACTCAACAAAACCACTGCCTTTAGTATTTAATTACTTCCACTTTGTGTTTTGCATCAAAGAAATGCATGGATTCTGCTCCTTCTGTGTCCACCCAGAAAGAAAATGTCATCTCTCAAAAGGTTTTATCCTGAAAACCCAAACAACAAATATGTATTATTTTACTCTTGTTGCTTACTCTTCATGATTAAAGAATAAAAAAATGATCAAATTCTTCTCAGATTGACAAAAACATTTTCCATAATGAACATTCCAGGTTCCTATAGTCAATAGCATGGTAAAGCTTTACATGTGGACATATTTTTTTTCATAGTTACTTAGGTATGTGGGTAAACGCTGTGTCTTAACTTGATGATGTATAAGCTTGTTTAATGTAAACTACTCTGTATTGCAATCTTTACATACTTGCAGGGACTTCCTAATTTTGCTCATTCTGAGAGGATGGACTCAGTGTTACACATTTTTTGTGCAAATGCATCAAGTGCAAGGCCTCTAGATTTCATCTACTGTTTGACAGTAGGTTTGATAGTAATTCATGTTAACTTAATAAACAAGCTTGTCATGTGTCTTTGCTTCAGCCAAGGGCCTTTATTTTTATCAGAACTTCCTTTTGAAGTGTTGATACTGTGGTGTTAGTTTTCTCACTTAAAATGTCATGCAGCCTTTATATTTTCCATGACGTACTTACAAAAGCACACAACCAAATGACTCGTCAAACTATGTCAAAAACATTTTAATGTTTATTTAAACATATGGCTTATCTGATTTACCAATAATAGACTAATTGTTGTTTGATGAAAGCAAATAGTAGTACAGCAATCCTCTCCTGTAACCAGCACAGACGCTCACATGCTGTTTCCAGCTTATGCTAAACTTTTACGATGTGTCATGGTAACTAAAGCCATAATTTTATTTGTTTACTTGCACATTGTGACCTCAGATGCATTAAAACAGTGTTAGTTCTGACATTTCCCCAAAACCTCCAATGTAATCATGGTTACATCTCTGGGCTCCAATAAATATTTTCCATTAAACCTGCCAACTTCAGAAGGTAAACTAGTTGAGGCTTTACGGTTTTAGGCTGGACCATAAGTCCTCCAGCCTATACTGTGTATGATGAAAATGCATTTGATACATTTGACAGAGATGAGTTGCAAGTGCACCACAGGAAAATTACACTCATCAAAAGATTTTTGAAACTGCCATAAATATGAAATGATATGCTGATATGTGTAAAGCTGATGAAGTACAAATACATGTAGTTATGTGTATCACAGTGACTGGTGATTATCTCCAAGTGGTGTCTACAACACTGAGATCATCCAGTAGGGGGCGCTGCATCACTACAGCAGCCCTGTTTTCTTTCAGTACTTTATACTGTCCCTGCTTTTGTGGCCATGGCTCATTAGTATTTAGTTTGCACTTGGGTTGGTTTCTGAAGTGGAGGTCTTAAGTAAAGTACAATTGCCTTCCAATGGCCCAACCAGTCTGTATGCATTTTGTCCCCTGGTGTCAATGGTGACACTCAAGCAGTGAAGATGTCCTTTGCTTTTTGTGTGTCCTGACAGAAGAAACTACTCTGCTGTTAGATCTTTGGCATGTGTGAATCTCACTTCTCAACCGTCAGGATAACTGATGGTTTTTGGGCCCCTGTGAAAGTGCACAATGCGCAAAATAATGCACTCTGTGTCCATCAGTATTGGCTTGAGACATCCAGTGATCCACGTCAGTGATCATGTTGATTGAAGTGATTGTTGTGACATTGTTTGAAGAGGACCTGAGTGGTTTTCTGTCAGTGCGCTCGTTTAGGTGTTTGAAGCAGTGCCTGCAATGTCCTGGGAGGTTGACATGGTGGTGGGGTGGCAGGGAGTGAGAGAACAGCCTAGGAGACGTGTGCTGTGCTGAAGGCAGATTACTCTTAAGCCCCTTTCAGACATGCACTGCAACCCTGAACTTATCTAGACATTACCCAGAGGAGCTGTATGTGAGAACGCAGATGTCCGAATCAGTTGGACCGGACATTAAACAGACTTTACCCTGCCAGCTCCCTAGTACAAAGAGTGTGTAATGTCCATTTGAGTCCATGCATGAACAGAGGAGGTCATTGTCCAGAGAATTCACAGCGAGCGAGTGGGCATGTTGATGATGTTTCTATCATGCGACTGGCGTGAAACCGGAGGAATACAAATATCATTTACATGACTTACATGAAGACACCAACGAAAATGTCTAACTGGAGAGATGAGGAGATTCGGGAACTTCTGTCGGTAAGGGCCGATGCCGAAATCGTCAGACAAGTTCAAGGAATGGCAAGAGACTTGGTTGTTTATGACCAAATTATGAACCGATGTGCAGTAAACAAAACACTGAGATTTCTGCAGTGTACTTTTTGCGTTTTGTTCTGCCTCCTGCATGATCTACCCAGGCGCCACCTCTCGCCTAAACCAAATGGAGTATTTCTAGTAGGTGAGAACGCATCTGACACGGACAGTCTCCTGTTGTGGGCTACATGTGTGAAAGAGCATCTCCGGGCAATGTCCAGACCTGATTCTCCGGACATTGTCCGGAGTTCAAATGAGAAAACGGCTTCAGATTAAGCCCCAGCTTGAAATGTGCCACCTGCTGTTAGCCTCATTGTCATGGTTATCACTCCCTGAAAGTCCACTGTTGTGGATGGCTGCCATTCATAGTTGTGCTTTGTAATCAGCCTGATTAATTATTACTCATCTTTCCATTGGGGTAAAGGAAAGGAGTGTTTCTGTTATGCAGGCGTTAGCAACCTGATGCACTCATTCCAGTTGTGGTGCTTCTCTTTTTGTTAAATATGCACTCTTCATTCTGATAAAAACTATATCTGATCCCGTCACAGTCTTTTCCTTCTGTCTGTCATTTGTGAGTTAGGTGTAGGTGAGTTTATGAATAATAAAAAGTAAAGTCATAACCTAAAAGTCCTGTGATTTCAGAATCCAAAGTTGTTACAGTTTTGAAAAGGATGTCATTACTTCTGTGGTGCTAGCAGTAAAGGCAAATTAAGATTTTTATATACTCTTGTGATAGACAATATATAAGCTATGTTTGAAAATATCAACATCTCTTATTTTTCTGTTTTAGCAAAGGTTTATGCGAGTAGTGCCTAGAGTTTTCTTCCTGAGTATATTTTATTGCTCTGTCATTTAAGTTATTCCTAGTTTAGACCGAAGCCATTTTTAAGACTTATAAAACAAGGCGGCGGTTAAAATGGAACTTATTCAAAATATAACTAACAGTTCACTCACATCTTTGCAGCAGGCTTACTGTAAGCATTGAAGAGAAGCTCTGACCGGAAAAGTGTGTTGGCGCAGAGTAGGAGACCGGATTGAAAATGAATTAGAGAGGAGAGCGCTTTCCAGAATATTACTCCTCCCAGCTCTGCTGCCTGGACTCACATGCGCTCCTCTGTGCTTCCCAGCAGGACGGATGCTGCTCTCCGATTGGCCGGCAGTGTTGACATTGGACAGGCCTGGAAGTCTGTCTGAAGCAGCATTCATCCACAATGCAGCTTCATCTCACGCGGCTCACCTCCTACCGCCATTTTCCTCGAATCTCCCCAGATATGTCGGGGTGGGGGGGTTTGGAGGGGACAGCCAAATGAAGTCCAGATTTTTGCTGTTTGCTCTGCGATCGGAGAGGAAGAACTCCGTGCAGCAGTCTTCCATGACCTGGGCAATGACATTCCAGGGAGTTTGTTTGTGCGTGAGAAACAGAGGCCTCATTTTTCACCTCAAACTAACTCTTCCCTTAAATGGCCAGAGTTAGTTCATGCCCTGGGCTAACGCGCTGTTTTTTCCTCAGAGCAGCCATGGACCCTCTGTTTGTGTTGAACACATTCCACGCTATTCGGCAGGTGGAATGAGGAGGTTGCTGTCAGTTTTTTTGCTACTGTCACGTCACCGTTTCCCAGCAGAGGGACAGATTTACGAGCCTCAGATTGAGGTCGGTGGAATCGAGTAACTCCGCCACACTTTGGTAGACTGTAGGGTGACTTTAAAACATGGACATGAGGCAGCTGTCAGGGGTGGCTTACATGAAAGCTGAGAAAAGACAGTGAAGGAGGGTGGGCTTAGTGAGGAAGGAGGAGGAGGCAAAGGCAGTCAGGGGAGGGGGCTCCTGAGTAGCTCAGTGGTTAAGGCGATCACCTTGACAGCAAGCTGAGCTCTGTAGCTTCATCTCAGCTGTGTCATCGGCTAATGACGACCGGGAGTCAAGGAAAGGGGTGCTTGTCGTGCCGCTCTGTGGCAGCCTGCGGCTCATCAGCCTGCGAGTTTCTCAGATGATGTCAGCAGAGTAGAGCCCATCTTCCAGTGAGCGCCCACTCTGCTGCAGTGTGTCGTGTGACCTGAATTGCGAAAAATACCCGTTGGTTGCATGTGAATGTGTCAAAGGGTTGCGTTTGTCTCGCCTCGGTGCTCCCGCATGAGGGCAGACATTGTACTGGTGAGACGAGCCTATGTCTGTGTACAGTTGGCAATTCTAACAAAAAGGGGGAAAAAGCATTAAAAAATCCAGGAGGTAACTAGACTGAGGAGGTTTACAGGGCAGGAAAAATTGAGAAAGGGAGTCTGCATGTGACAAGATCCAGACATCACTGGGCTAAATGCAGGAGCACATGTTCGAGAACACAGAGAGAGAACAAGTTTAGCAGTTGTTAGAGAAAATAAAGAGAACATGTGGAGTCACCAGAACCAAGTCCAAGTTATAATTGAAGGGAGAAATAAATACTTGAATTGAGTTTATTTAATCTCTTTCAGTGCATTGTGTTTGTCACACATTGGAATACCTGTATGTATCGATGCAAGTATATGGTCATAATTATTGAATGAACCTACCTGGCATGTCCCACCTGTGGAAAAAATAAAGACATTAGTATTGTCTTTTTAAAAAATTAGTTCTAGAAATTACCCTCTGAGGTAATGAGAGTATGAGCGAGTTACATGGTCACAGCTTTCCTGTTTTCATAAAGGGAGTCCTCTGAACTGGTAATTTAGGTGTAAATAATGGTCTTGACCTTTACTCTACAGTACCAGCTGAGCATTTCAACATTTTTTCTAAGAAAGCCAAGAAAATCTCCATTAAGGTCTCCATGTGTGTGACATTATCCTCTCTCTGGAAGTTTATAATCGAATTTAGTGGACACCTTTACAGGAATACATCAAGTTTTGAAATAGAGCAGAAGAAGTGGTCATAAATGACATTTTATCCTTGATATGATTTATTTTACTGACCTCCTAACTCATAATGTTTAAGAATGCACAAGTATCACATGCTTAAGTGTCTGTGTGATATATATTTTAGGTAGTAATGTTGGTGAGTGATTATCCTTTGGATACCACTAATAAAATTTGTTATTCTTCTGACAGATAACGGAGGGCAGACACTGACCGGAGGCAACAACTGGCCACTGCGGGGCAGGAAGTGGTCCCTGTGGGAAGGAGGGGTGCGAGGCGTAGGTTTCGTGGCCAGCCCCCTGCTGGCTCTTCCTGGCACCGTAAACCGAGAACTCATCCACATCTCGGACTGGCTCCCCACTTTGGTGGGTTTGGCTGGGGGAGTCATCAATGGCACCCAGCCCCTGGATGGCTTTGATGTATGGAAAACTATCAGGTAGGTCTTAAGGCGTGTACGTTTCCCAAGGCTTAACCAAATGCTATTGCTCTTACCCAGCAGCCGTCTCTGAATCAAAAGGTGTCAATGTGTGCAAGGTGTCCCGCAGTCCAGGATAAATCACCTGGTCTGAGGGTAAAGCACCACTGCTAATACCAAATACTAAAAGCACCCCCTTATTTTCATGTTTATTCTGCTGCCATGTAAATGTGGTCAGTAGGACAGGTGCCAGTGCCAAGTCCCTCTCCCACAGAGATGCTCCTTGATGTTGACACAGTTACCAAAGTATGTCCGCAAGGACATCTCAGATCTCTGTCATGTCCTGCCCACTCATTGTGTTAGGCTGGAACCTGTCAAAGGGCACATTTCCTATCCAAATATTCTGTTCTGCACGCAAAGGCTGTGACACATTCCTATCCTCAGATCGCAGGCCTCTCAATGAGTCTGAGTCTAGGTTTTCAGAAGCTTCTCTGCCAGAGAAGCCTCGGTCGAGTCTGCCCTCCCTCTCTCCCTGTTATTCCAAACTGGGTTGTTTGCCCACCTCTCAGCCATTCCCGCTGACTGGCCCCCACAGCGCCCCAGACCCTCTGCTTTTCTGACGCTGGTTTCGGATGCAGTGCTTGGGAAAAATGTCCTTGTTTGATGTCCCCAACCACTCTGGCCCTCTCTGTAGGAGCTCCGTCAGTCAGTAAGCCTTTTGTTGCAGGACTCATGAGGTGTCAATGAGGAGGAAATTCCGCGAATCACTCTCACTCTCTTTTCCTTGACACTGGCACTTGACCTTGGGAAATACAGGGTGTATTTTGCTCATTTTCACAACGTTGCATGGGCATCTGCTGGATGTGGCAGTTCAGACCGCTGCCAGCAGAGTCTATCATTGGACCAGCTCTGGGGTGTATTGATGATATCAGTCATGCGGGGTCTTGCGCCTCCTGGGTTCTCTGTGCGCATTTCATGTGACCCTATGAAGTAACACACTCAGAATCTGAAATATTCTCAATGTGTTAAATTATTTGGGCTGTATCTGCCTCTGCCTCTACCATACTGCCCCTGCAAAACCAGATCTAAAACAGCAGCTGCAGTGAAAATGATTAGGTTTTACTTGTTTTACTTGCTTAACTGTACATTTCATTGGTGTGAGGGGAAGACACAGGGTAGCAGCGTTCGCCAACTGTTGTTTTAGTCTTGCTCCTTTGTCCTCAAAGGTCACTAAGAGTCTTCCTACTAAAATCTGCTAATAGGTAACATAGAATGGAATTCATCTTCAGGTCTAAGCTCTTGAAGCATTTGAAAATTGAAAAGAAAATAAAAGTAAATGCAAGAAAATGGAATGCAAGGTCCCAAGGTGCCAAGCACTTAATGTTTTACCTGGGTTCCTTGTTCAGAGAGGTGCCCTTAAAAAATAATTTATATATTGCACCTCCTAATGTCTCCTATTTTACAGTAAATAATGTATGATAAACTGTGCATACAAACTGTAGTTTTTTTATCAGCATGTTTGCATTTGTTATATTGTAAACATGAAACTATGAGTCTTTTATCTAGCCATGATAGTCATTATACAGTTAAACAGTTATACATTCTGTGCAGAGGGGAAAGGACCAATTAAAACTTTCACGCTGTCCTCTTCCTGCCTGTGTGTGCAATACAGCGCTGTTCCCTTGTGGGCTGGTGGCATTTTATACGTGTGTATAATCTTACACAAACCACAAGTGTCCCGGCCTGTCATTAACTGCATCCCAGACCCGCTCCACTTCCTATTTACACTCACTGATCCTAATGAGCGTCGTGTGAGCTCCTCGGAGGTGTGCGGTCGGCAGGCCTGACAGCTGCATAAACGCACAAACGCTGGACTTGCACACCAAATCTCCTTTGGGTACCGGAAGTTAATAGGAGTCAGGAAAGTATGCTCTGGGGGGGACTCCTTTTAGTGGTTTGAAGGGGAAGTGTTAAAAATATGCTAACTGTGTCTGTTGCAGCAAAGGGACCGCCTCTCCAAGAGTGGAACTGCTGCATAATATCGACCCGCTCTACATTGACATTGCACCCTGTGAGTACAGCGCTCAGAAAGGTTCTTCCTACCTCCATTGGTCTGGTCTGGTTTGTGCCTCTCCCCAAAACAGCAATTAATAGTTACAATTGGGCTTGCTTCAAGTATGTATCAGAAATAGGCTGCATCAGGAATAGGCTGATAGATGACATACTACACAGCAGAGGTTGTCAGAGGTCTATATTTCTGTTTACCAAAGCCTGTACTTTTCTTTGAGTATGTATGGTACGTGGGGTACAAATACAGAGTATGACTTATACTGAGTTCAAAGTGGATGCCTTACATGTGATGTGTGTAATATATTGTACATATTCGTGGGCATGTATAGAGAAGACAGTTTACGATATATGGATAACAGTACATGAGGTATGTTTACAATATACTGTGTTTATGGTTGGTGCCTTGTACATGAGGTACATGTATAGAGTAGGTAGTGCACATCACTTACAGCACAGCACATAGATTACAGTTGTGTTTGCTCGTTTTATCACAGTTGTGTTCATTGTGCGTGCAGATATGTACGTGCATAGACGCTAACTCAAACTGACAGGCACCGTTTATAAACAGTGTTTAAGTGATGTTTCACCTGTGAAAACAACTGTGGCTTAGCTGCTCGTCAGTGATGTTTTTATGATACACAAGAGTCCATTAACATAAAACCTGAGCATGTCTTTCATTCGCGCTGGCCCGCTGGTGACCGCTAAGTGGTGATAAGCTTTTGTGCTTGCTTCATGATTAATGGTTTATCGGTGCGCACTTCAGGGGTTTATCAGCTGTGACTTTTAGCCCAGTCTGAAGGTAATTGCTGTCTGGATGTGAGATATCTGGTTTCATGTTTCAGTTTAATGTCTGAGTTTGTTGCAAATCTGGAATGATATCAGTGTGTGCTGTATGGCTTACAAGGAAAACGTGACTAGATGCCCACTGCCCCATCGTCAGTGTCATATTCACCCATGCCTGCTTGTTATTGGCATAATGTTTTAATTTCGGTTTATCTGTATCTGTCTGTTGTTTTGTGTTTCATCTGAGTTACTTATCTTGAGTACGTAAGCACGTTATGGTGTAGGATCCTGGATCCTGTGGATGTTTAACAACTTCTGGTTCTGCTTAGACACTTGAGTAACCAAATGTGAGAGGGGGTAAGTGTATGACTAGTGTACACACTGTGATTGGAGAGCAGGTCCCAGGAGAGCTCCAGGAAACGAGTCTTGTGACTCCAGACTGTGGCTTGCCCTGCTGGGAGACGCTGTGGGGTGTGCTCATTTTCTCCTAATCCCCTCAATATTGGCAGGAGGGCCCGTTTCCGCTTCTGAGAGAGTGTAGGCCACCTGGTATACAAGTGCGCTGGGGTCAGGATCTCTCACTGTGCGCTAAACAATGGGTTGTGTGTTCGAACACTCTCTCTGCCTGGTGAGTCACAGGACTGCAAACTCGGCCTCAAAACACTTGATTGTTTTTACCATATTGTTTGAAACCAGTGAATTACAAGTCCCCCTGGGACAAGCCTTCAGGTTACTCATGCTTTTGTGACCGCTCTTAACCTTCCTTGTGTTCTAGCAGCTGTGGCACATGAGTCTAACTGGGGGCATATCCGAAGGGCTCTGGCAGTTATCATGAAATGGTCATCGCTAATGTCAAGAAACTTGTCACCTGAAGTTTCTTACAGAGGGAGGAGTGTTCCCTGTTCCTTACTACCACTACTGCGGGGTGTGTTCGTCACACCTGAGTGGACAGATGCAGCGTGATGTCACAGCTGATGTCCAGTGAGGAGGCTTAAGGAGTCACTGCCTCCTGCCTCTCCCGTCCCGCCACCACCATCACCCCTCCGATTGCAATGCTCCCCACGGGCCAGGCCCGTTGATGAAAGCGGTCCGCCAGGGAGAGCCGTGGGGGGGAGAGGGAATGAGAGAGGGCCCCTCTGCCTTCCCGCCGGACCCTCGGAGGCCGGTTTTAGTGCGGTGCCAGCTGGGGACAGCGGGGCTTGGCGAGCCCTCTCTGGCTGCGGCTCATCCAGGCTGTAATTACGCAGCAATCAGCCAGGCATGCGAGCCTGCTCTCGCTCGATTTATCCTGACAGCGAGCGCGGCCCCAAAGGTCACCGGGGGCCGCCATCGCGCTCCCCGGGAGAGACAGCGGCCTTTGTTCTGCAAAGTTATCGCTCCTTTTGTGCCGCGGCCTCGCCAATGCGCCGCGGTCCAGCTGGCTGTTTTCAATTATTAGCCTCCCGTTAATGCCAGAGTGGCTCCCTCTTTACCTCCGCGCCTTGAGCTGAGACGATACTTACGCGTGCCAGCTTTCTTGCGCTGGCCGGACCCCAGCGCTACAATAGCGAGTCCTTTAGATTTGGGCAGGAGATTACGCCTTTCTCGGCTAGAAGGAGGAGCGTTTGCGGTCCGTGCTTTTCAAAGGGCTTCCCCCTCATGTAGAATAACAGCGGCTGCCGGTTACAACGTGACCGTTTGGAGCAGGCTGCCAAGCAATACTTATGGCTGCCGTTCTTTAATGCAAATTGACCTACGTTTTTACTCACAGAGAGGGAAGCCTTGGTGAAGCGTTTTCACAGGGAAACTGCAATAAGCACTACTTTATTGTGCATTTACATTATTGTATATTCTTGTCTGATCTGGGTCATAAACTTCATCAGACAGATACAGTGAGGAAATGCATATCCTTTTGTTGGTATCCATTGTTATTACACTCTCCTCTATTTTTTCAACGGTGCTTTATTATAATTAACATTAAATTAACATTAATTTGTGTTTGCCACAGCTGTGTAGATCTCCATATTATTTGTTCTGTTGCTAGTAATTTTTTAATTTATTTAATTGTTGATGGTTCATACAACTGATTCAAATTGATTTGTTAGCACAATACTATAAGTGTTTGTTGTGTACAGTCCTCTTCACAATGAGTCTTTGATATGCTTTATTGACTCTCTAAACTTAATTTACATGATATATGTCCTGTCATGAAACATTAAGTTCATCCAGTTTAGATGTATTGTTTATTCTTCCAATTCTTAAGCAAGCTTTTTTTATTAAGTGAGCTTTCACCATTGTAATGTAACCAAATCTCTGAAGAGTAATTTCTCAGGAATCCTTATTGAAACCCAGTTGTTTTTCATTAGTTTGTTTTGGATGTGTGTAAAAATAAAATGCTGGGGCACACATTCCAGAATGGACTTTGAAAATTTCTTTGTGTAGTCCAGGGAGGAGATGAAAATTAATAAGCGGATCAGAATTGTGGTTGAATTAGTGGTTTCTGTTTGGATCAACATTATTACAATGTGGAAGAGAAAGATTTGAGAATGGAAAGCCCACTGAATGAGATTAAGATTTATGTGTCTGCCTGCAATGTGCAAAGTAGGCATAAATGCCATAAATGCGTTTAATTTCACAGAATAGATTGGCCGCCTTCATGACACCGTTAAAAGAGATGTGAGACGCCGCAGTCTCAAAACTACCATGATAGGAAGTACAAACTCCTGATGAGGAGCTGTTACTGAGACCTATGCTTGCTCTGAGCCGATACTATCTGAACAAGCCTCCACGGCTCCACTTCCATACACCATGCATACACTGCTTCACACATCAGCATGAAGGTTCAATTCTCAGGCATCATGTCAAACTAAATTCATAGGTTTCTTCACATTTCCAGGTATTGACATACTTGTCAAACATTATTATGATGGCCACAGTTTTTACATTTACATTCCTTAATTTGCCAGAATTTCCAGCATAAATTGAACTAGGCACAAACTGAATTTGATCTTTGGATCTTGCATCAGTGGAAAGCGTTTTGGCCGATCAGTGTCTCAGAAAATAGACAGAATCCTCAAAACCACTCCTTTGTTGTTGGTATAATGTATATGTATAACACTGGCACCATTCTTAGACTACGATTATCATAAGAGCATAACATCAGTAGTGGTTTCATTCCTGAAATTATTTAAAGGTGTGCATTGCAAATTGAGCATTGCTTACCTTGGCACAAGCGTCCCTCATAGTGGGCACACAAGGTTTAAAAGGTACCCTGAAAATTGGCCATGGCCAATTTACTTGTGGCACATTTACTGGCAAGATGACAGTTCCTGTAGGAAATGATGTACTTCAAAAGAAATAAACCCACTTATAGCCTTAATTGAATTCAGGTTCCTCGCTGGCACAAACCGGTTGATCCGTCTCCAAAGCTGGTTTCAGAACAGTCCTGTCATCAGGCTGCTCGCCAGTAGTGTGACAACAGCTCTGATTAATCCTAGGCAACCGTAACAACAGAGAGCGTAGCTTATCTTTCAATACGGGCAGGAGAAGGAATCGCTGTTATTTTTACAGGATGAGGTCACTGTAGGTTAGCGTAAGGAACCCTGACTACACAAGGCGAATGTTTTTGAAAGGATGTAAACGCACTTAAAAGCAGTGTTGAGTGGGATCAGATAAGTCACACGAATGAGTCTTAGAGCTGAGGAATGTTTGACATCTATCTCTGCTCGTGTCCTCTCCTCACCCCGTGGTGTTCGTTAGGGAGGAGTTTGTGTTGGACGGAGCCCTCAAGGTTTCGTTCTCATCAGGCACTTCGCCTGGAATATTTGTGATCTCTTGAGACGTAATAAACCAGTTCGCGCTTCCAAGCCCGTGTCGGAACCAGGGCCGGTGATTGGCTCCCCGTGAGTGGCCCAGTCGGAACGGGCACGCTTTCTCGGGTCTTGCCTTTGTCTGTGATGGGATCTGTCGGTTTCATCAGGTAACCTGACAGGCTGCCTTGTTGTTTTACTGGAGACTGACACGCATTTGCATTTCAGTGTCAAATTGTTTGAGGGTAGCAAGAAGCTGGAATGTTTCTCTTGCTGTGAGGGTAGAGGAAATAACAGAATTTTGTTCCAACACAAGCCAAACTGATAAAGACCTGGCCCTCTGGGTTGCAAAAGATAAGCATTTTAAGAATCACAAATTCAACAAGCAGTCTGAAAATCAAGCACATATTGTGCCAAAAGGCAAGTGTCTTATGTACAATATGAGCTTTGTTGGATACTGGTTATTAATGAATGAAAGCCTACTCCATCTGCTCTCAGCCCGCAGAAGGATAGTGACTTAAGTGTCTGCACAAAGTGTGCAGCAGTCCATAGGTTGTTGGTTGATACATGCATTGTTTGGGAAGATGCGTTTGTATCCAACAATTTCTACTTTGGATTCACCCATCCCCTAAACATCTCTCGTCTGATATAAGGAGTTGGTCCACTTCATACAAGGGTACACACTGTGTAAGATGTTCGCCTGAAATGAAAAACGAGAGAGATGCTCTGCCTGTTTCTGAGGACCGTGCTGAAAGACCTGCTGATAGGTAGCCCGGTTACAGAATATCATATTGTGCAAAGTCTGTCTGATCATGGAGAGAGTGTTTTTAGATTAATGGATACAAAGTAAAGTGAAGTGAAGCCAAGTATATTTTGTGGATTGTTTAAGTTGCTGCCTCTTAGCTGACCAACAGCAACTGTACTATTATAAATACTGTAATGTAAACCACCCCAAAGAAGAAAATCAATGTAATTTCCTCAAGAATTAGACATTACCAATATTTTCAACAAATTACTTTCCAAAATCCTTTGAGTCACCCATAACCAAACCAATCCCCCAACAGTAGTTATTTACAGTAAGCAAATGACTAAATGTTATACGATGAAGGCAAAAAATGACCTTTGTCTCAGTGAAGGAGAGCTTTCATATCTAACAGAGGAATACAACAACATTTAATTGCTGCTGAGCTTGTCACTGATACTGTGATTACAAATGGTCACACATCCATAACAGTATTGTATGAGAAATATTTTATATCCTTGTAAGTAGAAGGTTTGATGTACACTCTGTATAAGTCTCCTAAGTGTTACCAACTAGTAATGGCATTGTGAAATTAACATTGGGAAAATTAGTTGAGATAAGATGTTCTTGAAATAAACAGTTTTATGGAGCATAAAAATAAATTCTAGCATGACCTGCATAGATGTTTTCTGTTTGACTGAGCTGTACTTGGATGATCCAGAAACATATCAGTCCAAAAGCTGCGAAAAAGAATAACAAAGTTTAGTTCATAATCCATGAATAGGCTGGATTCAAAAAATAACCCAAGATGGTTACTATGTTGAAGGGAAACAAAAATAAGTATAATGTTACCAGTTTTGCCATAACTCCTCATTACTTTGATCTGGAACAAATGAGTCATTTGTGTAATGTTCCTTGCAATTAGTTAGAACCATACTGAGATATCTTGTCTGTCATGAGTTGTTTGAAACCTTTCAGTCAAGGTTTGCACGGGGCTTATAGTGGATTGGTTACAGTGGATTGTGTCTGTTGATCTGCCCCAGAATCCTCATCCTTTATGATCTAAGTGCTGTGTTTCACAGTATCAATCCTGGCATCCTAATTAGACATGTAGGAAGTATGAGTATTGCTGGAATCACCCAGCCTTCTTGAACAGAGAAGTGCTTATATGTCCCCATGCAGCTTCACTCTTTACGTCACACATAGGATCAGTTGGCGGACCTTAGCTATAACTAGTATATGCACAGGTTATACCCCCCCCCATTGCACAAATGACACTGCTCATGGTAAAATTGATTATTGCTGTTGTATTCTGTCTTGTTTATTTGCATACATTTATAAAAGTATAAACATTGTATACATGTATATTTGCCTGAACGGTGTTTGGAGTTGTATACACGTATATTTGCCTGAATGGTGTTTGGAGCCAAATGAGTTTAAGCTGTGAGAAGCATTTTATGCACTGAGCTCAGTTGCTCAGTCAGCGTGGTGTTCAGCACTAGCTGAGCCCTACCACCCGGCTTTGAAATGGGCCATTTCATGTCCTGACTGATCAGGATACCACCGTAATGCAACAGATTGGCTTCATTCCAGCAGGGGTTTGGGTGGGTAGGTCAGCCCGGGCTTTCTCGGGCACCTTGCAATTCGCAATTCATCAGGCCCATGCAAGCTGCTCAGATGACATCAACAGAGGGGTACCCATCCTCCAACGAGCACCCACTCCACTGTGGTGTGCTGTGTGATGTGTAGTGTGTTAAATAGCTGCTGACTGTGAATGAGTGTATATGAGGATTGTAGTAGTCTTGCAGCAGCGTGAGGGTAAAGGTTGTAGCAGTGAGGTGACCCTAATATACAATCAGCAATTCCAAAATAGGGATGCATAAAGGGTAAAAAGTACTACGTTAGAATAGCGTTAACAATTTTTTATTAGTCTCCACCCTTGTTGTTTTGTGTTCTTGTTTTGCAAAACACCATGGCATTAACTGCACAGTAAGCATCCTAAAATTAATATGTATGGATGGATAAAAAGTTCAACAAAGACATTGAACATACTTGTTGGTCTGTGGGGTCTCAACTAGGGAATCCAAAAACCTGTCTAAAGCTCAACGTTGATAAATCACAGTAGGGATACTGTGCCAGCAGAATAAAGGGTACATCAGGCCTTGGGGTGGTCATCAGCTCCCTCTGAGGGGCCGGATCAAATCTCTTGTAAGTTCAGGTCTGACTCTGGCCTGCCTGGGTATGAGGAGGTGCTGGACATTGCCAAAATACACCCCCTCCAAACATTTTGTGATGTCCCCTGCTGCATTGCTGGATCCAGATGTGGGAAACCGTTAGCAGCACCTCTCTTTTGTTTCGGAATGCGAAGGGAGGTTCCCCCAAGGGCAGAGGAAAGAATGGAGCGCTCTGTTCTCTCTGGGAGAGAGGCTGGCACTCTGACTCCAAAAGGCACGGCTGGATAACAGTAACATTTCGTAAAGCCAACCCAAGATAATAAAGTGAAGTAGTCTTTTTATGTCCTTGCTTCGGCTGGTGGTTTTGTACGTTGCAACCTCAAGGGAAGCAAGCTATGGCAAAGAAAGTTAATAAAACATTTATGTCTAGAGATTAGCGTTGAGGGTGTGTGTTCTAACGAGGAATGTTGGGAAATTTCCTTTTTGATGAAATTAATTGGTCTTAATTACTTGCAGTTAAGAGCATATTGTTGTGGTCAGCCTCAATCCCAACCCATGGTCGTTCTTAAGATTTCTTTGTTTGCGCTGTGGTGCTAGTGTAGGCTGTGTGCTACAGATAAGCTGTTGAGCCGAGGCAGTTGAGGCATTGATTATGCAACTGTGCGCTGTAAAATGTTATTAAGGCTGTCATCAATTTATTTCTCTACAGTCAACCTTAAGCAGATGTGAGACAGATGTGTGTGCGTGCGTGCGTGCGTGCGTGCGTGCGTGCGTGTGCGCATGCACGTTGTCATTTTTTATTACCATTATAAACCAGAGCCAGGTACGGACAGTATTACATATTTTGTATGGTGATCTTAGGGGTACAGACAGTATACTCACACTCTAAGAAGCAAGAGGGCCCTCTTAAGCCTCTTCCATAATTAATGTGTTCATGCGAAATTATTGCTGATGTATGTGCTTTAAGATGCTAGAGCTAGTTTGATTACAGTGATTATAGACTCATAGCTCTAATCTCAGTACTGATGAAGGCACTTGAATAAATAGTTGTTCAAAACCTTCTAACATGTATTGATGATAACCTGGATCCTTATCAATTTGCATGGTAAAATGGACATTACACTGAGGATGCCATTGTTACCCTCTCTCACATAGTACTGAAGCACCTTGAGCAACCATTACATTACATTCCATTTTTGTCATTTATTGCAGGTGCTCTTATTCACAGTGCCTTACATAGGTCACAGTTTTATCCATTTATACAGTGGGATATTTACTGAGGCAATAGTGGGTTAAGTACCTTACCTAAGAGTACAGCAGGAGTGCCCCAGCGAGGAATTGAACCAGCAACCTTTTGGTTACAACCAAAAACATATACCAGAGCACTATTTATAGATTTCCCATCAGCATTTGATACACTCCAACCCAGCATCCCCCTAAAACGAAACAGTTAAGTATCAATCCATATCTCATACATTGGTCTAATTCCTTTTTAATTAATACACAGTAGCTAGTTAAAGATAATAACACACTTTTCTCTCTTCCCAATCAGTTGTGGGGCATCGAAGTTCTGTGTCAGTTCCCCAGTTCTTCTTACCTTGTACACAAATGACTGCAAACTCAGTATATATAAAAACTAATTTGTCCTGTTCTTATTTCAGTTGCTCAACAATTGATGGTAATCATAAAAGTTCAGGCTGGGAGCAATGCAGTGTAAAGAATGACTCTACCACATATTTTTAGGGGGGGTTTTAAAATGGTATGGTAAAGCAAAATAAAAACTCTGAGGGATATAAAGAACCATGCCTACCTATGTCATAAATTTGTTGGTTGTGCAAAGTGACTATTTCTCTTGAATTTCTTGTAATGCTCACTGGATATCTGTCGGTTTTTATAAAATATTGACATCAGCTCACGTTCATACATAGTTTTGTGTGTATATTCATGCATGTCCTTTTCACTGTAGAGAATTGTGAGAGCAAGTTTGATGCAAAGCAAGTGTCTGTGATCAATGGACAATAAAGACATCTATCTATCTATCTAACTATAGGAAGACTCCATGCCAAATGCTGAGTAGAAGTGGTTATGCAAGGAAACCTAACCTTACACCCAATCCATCTCAGCACTTAACTATAATGTCTAAACCTCAACCTTGTACCTCTATGTGGAGCTCAGTTCAAAAATTCAGGAGATTGATTGTAATGACATTACAAAGGAATCGATTGTTCCTTTCCATTTAGTCAGTCCAGTCCATTTCCAAAGATTGTGTAGATTTTAAACCATGGAAAAGTAAACTTATGGGTATTCTAAAACAGTCTTTTTGTTGGAATTCACATTTCATTGCCTTTCAGCAGCTTCCCCATTGCTTTTCCCCAGAAGAAAAAGGCTCTTTTATGTTGTGTTTGTTTTAATACTGTACACCATACCTCCTCCCTGCAAAGTGTGCATTTCTCAGGTGTTTGCCCACCACCATCTTGTCTCTCTTCAGTTTACTCTCAGCAAAGGTGTTCCGTTTTGCTGCTGTTCACGGAAGCCTGTTTTGTTTGGGCATATGTCTGCGATAGCATGTTAAACCAGAGGGCTGGAAGGAGTAATAGACCCCATTATCAGCTTTCCTTCTTTATTCTTGTCCAGGCCCTGGCAGCGACTCCAGGTTGACTTTGGCTCCGACGCCCGGTCCAGGCCCGTGGTCTAACTCCGGCTTCAATGTGTCTGTTCACGCTGCCATCCGCTACAAGAGCTGGAAACTGCTGACTGGATACCCAGGTACCGCACCACTCGCTCATTTGTGTCTGACTGAAAATGAGATTGTGCAAAAGAATGCAGTTATTTTTGTTTCCAGCCACATCAATTGCAGAGATTTATTTAGCAAGGCACATACCATGGATTAACCTCAGCTAACACTATCCTGCAGTAAAATCTGTGAGAAGTCACGAAACTTTACATGGAAATTTGTGCTGGGGAAACGAGAATGTTTCTTTGAAAACATTGAGGTAACACTCTGTGGCAAGCATGTCAAACTCTATCTCATGTGCCAGCTCTCTTTCAGCTTATTTTACAGTGGCTTAACTGCTCTAATCTGTTAATGATACGTACATTTACACTAATCCGAGTACTCATTATGGAAACATTTCTCGAGTTAAAAGCGTAGGAGAAATTGTCAGCCGTAAATTACATGGGGGGAGAAAGCAGTTAATAATTAGGTGGTCAGCGCCGGGCGGTGAACGTTGGGAAGTTAAAAAACGGAGAGCAGCGGGCGCTGCATCCCGCCAGGAGTTTTACACCCCTGCAGCGCCGTGAGAAATTGATTACCCCGCAGCTGCCATGGGCGCGCGAGCCTCTCTGTGGGTGTTCGCGTGGAGACAGCACGCTGAGAAGCCCTGTAAACTCTGTAGCATTCCCCGCTGGGCGAATTCGCCCTGCTTAGTGTCATTCAAGTTCAGGAAACGTAGCCATTATTTGAACAATGCTCCACTCATATATACCGAGCTCTGTTTACGGTTCCAGGATGAATGCTCCGAGTAAACAGAGCAACAAACAAAGAAGGGGGCGTTGAGGTTTGCCCGTGGCGTGTTTTCTGTTTGTTGTGTGTGGGGTGCCGGCATTACACTTACACACGAGAAAAAGATTTTTTTTTTTTCCTCCATTTTGTTTTTGATTACATTGAATTGCTGCAAACAATAGCTGGGGTTTCATTCTTTAAAGTTTTTTTTGTTGTTAGTGCGTCATATTTTCCGTCCTTATAAAATACTTACTATATCAAGTGTTCTTTCAAGAAACAGAGGACAATGAAATTACATTACAGTATAGTCATTTCGCAAACGCTCTCATCCAGAGCAACTTACATTTATTCATTTGGCAACTTACATAGGTTATAATATTATCCATTTATACAGATGGATATTTACTGAGGCAGCTGTGGGTTAAGTATCTTGCCCAAAGGTACAACAGAAGTGCCCCAGTGGGGATTGTACCAGCAAACTTTCAGCTATGAACCCTGCTCCTTGCCATTACACCACACTGCTGCCGTAAGCTAACACACTGAAAATATTCAGTTCTTATGTCTAAGTTAAATTACTGCACAGCAAGTCTTTGTCCTAGCATAGAATGTAATACATGTTCCTCAACTAGATGGTGTGATTGACAGCACTCTTGATCCCCTTGTGTATTTTCAGGATGTGACCACTGGTTCCCTCCACCGCCGCTGTCCAACACCTCAGACACCAGCAGGCCAGCACCTCCTCTGAAGTCTGTTATGCTCTTCAACGTGGAGTCAGACCCTGAGGAGAGGCACGAAGTGTCTGAGAAGCACCTGGAGGTGGTGAGCTTCCTCCTCACCAGGCTGGAGCACTACCAGAAGACCTCCAAACCCGTTGTGTTCCCCGACGACGACCCCAGGTGTGACCCGGGGCCCACAGGGGCCTGGGGACCCTGGGAGTAGAGGCCGGAACAACACAGGCGAAGCCTTAGCAGCCACTGAGGAGACCCCACCACACACCCTTGGCTGCGTCTCATAGCCCTGAGCTGGAGAAATCACTCAGTGATTGTAGGATGTCTGAATTTACGGCTGTGATAACGCACTGGCTGATGTCCCTCTGATATGAAAGGCTTAAGAAAGACACAAGACTAAATGTGCTGGAAAATGTTGTTAAGCACTGGCTGTCAAGAAAATAGAGTCACCCTGAAGGCACTCTTCTGCCTGAATGTGACATAGACTCCCACAAAGGATTTGAGACCAAACATGATTTTTAATACATAGAATAAGTTTTATATTTGAAAGCATCCCTGTGGGACATGAAATATTTGTTTACATTTTATAATTTGTTGCACTCTATACATACAGTTGTAGAAAAAAATTAGTGCTGTATTATGAAAATTTCTAGCAGCTGTGTTTTGTATTCAAAGAAGATATTGTTCATAATATGCAATACATCACAGTACGTCAAATGAGCATTAAATCAAAAGGACAATGTCAAATAATTGTTTTCATTAAACAGTGTATGGTTCATTTCAAATATTTTAAATTACCAAAGAGACTATAAACATAGTTATTTAGCAGTTTAGCAGTTTAGTTACTCTACTGCTAAATTTTATTGAGGTTACTAAATGTTCCAGTTCACTTCCAATCCAGTTCTGACTGCTACACATGTTTAAGTGATTTTCTACCTACTGTTGTAGGTATTTTTATATATTATTAACATTCTTCTTATCTGTTCTGATATTTCATAAATTCATAGTTTATGCACAGCTGTAATATCTACCCAAATGCTGCCTAACAGGTGACCTACAGTTCACCTGCACTGCCGCATTTTTATAATAGAACATTTTTCCATTTACGAAACAACACTGTCAGTGAGGAGGATACTGATTGCTGTTACACATAGGTTTCTCTTGAAGAATTATTTCTGTCTGAGTACAAATTTAGCTGGCATGGACTTTGGTCAACCTCATGTCCATGACAACAAGACCATGGCAAATGTCAAAGGTTCCAAAAGTATTCAAACGGCCCCTTCAACAGCTCTGAACTTAAGACCCTGATCAAGTGATCTGTATGTAGTTTATGAAAGATGATGGATTGTGCCATTCCAGACCAGTAGTATGCATAAATGATGAAAGATTATGGATAAATATTAATAAATAGCCATTTTTCAGCTCTGACAGTGACACAGTTAATGATTTGGAGTTTTCTGCTCTGTCCTGTACTTTTTCCATATGTTTATATGTCCATTTGTAGTATTTATACATATTTGATTTATTGCTCCATGTGTTTATATGCATTTAGACACAGCACAGTCACCACAGTTTTTGAGCGTTTTAAGCATATTCTTACCACCATTTAACTCTTTGTTTACATTGTCCATTCCACAAAGTTTCTCATTGAGCAGCAGGATGATATATTGCTGCTGTTGGCTGGAAAAACCTTAAGTCAGGCCTTGGATAGGGCCAATTAATTTTTGCAAGTGACCTATGCTGGATGCCAGAGTTGGTTAGGGCATTGGAGAGCTTCTCATTTCCTTGACCACAGGCAGTGACTGAGAGGTGAGTGACCTTTCTCTCTTCTGACCTGTGCCATGCTGATTATCCCTGGAAGCACTCCCTGTAGACAGAACTCTACCATATCCTCACCTAGTGCCTGCCTTCTCTTTGACCAATCAAGTTTGTCACCTGGTAGGACAAACAAAAGTGTAACAATAATTATGTAGGATGTGAAAACTGTGAGAACTTACTTCTGTACATGTACATCAGTTGGCCGTTCCATAGCTTTTCTGCAGATATGTCCGCAGAAGTACTGCAGGAAACAAAAAGTATTTGCACATGAGTCTTGAGTCTGATAGTGCCTTTTACAGGCCATAAGACTTGCATACGCATATCATGAAATGAAATGTAAATGAAATCCACAACCTGCCATTATTTTCAACCAATGGAAACTGAATATCTATGTGTGAATCTCTGGTATTGAAATTCAAAGAAATCTCCTCAAGAAGGTGATGTGCACTTACAATTTAGCATGAAGTCATATCTCACACTTCCTATTGTAGATACAAAGGTATTCCATATGTCATTTACATGAGAAGACAGGGGGCATTGGTGGTTGTACGTATGACCAAACTCCACTGTGGCACATGGCCTTTTCTTTGATATATCTCTTCTCAGCTACACCACAGCCTTCTCAACTCACTACGCTTACATTTTTTGCATAGCACATGCTCATATCCGTGGCACAGCTAAGTATGGCTAAGATTTTTCACGTTATGTATTTACATCTGGATATTTAATGATGCAAGTCAGGTTAGACACCTTCCCCATCAGTACAACAGCAGTGACCCCCTGGTAATCAAAATGGCACCCTTTCGGATTTGGATTACAGGCCCTGCCCCTTACCACTACACCATACCACCCTCATTACTGGAAGCTTCTGGTGGTGCTAACTCACACCCAACTTTGAATATCATCGCTGCCTTCAGCCCTTTCCATCACACTGGTGTAGTGCACACATTCACACAATAAGGAAGAGAGAATGACATATGTGTTTGCAAGCAGTTTAGCAAAGCCATGTAAGGTACCTCGGGTTCTCTAGCATGCAAGAAATTGCACTGCAGTTTTCAACCTCAGACTATCATACTGAAAATGTATACTTGTATCTAGTATGAGTGTTTGGTGTTTCCTTCTGAAAGGGAAACAGCATGTTGCGTCTCAGCTCAAAGTAGCATCTTATTTGCAACTTAAATTAAGGGGAGTAATGAAAAGCTATCACTGGAGCCTGTTCTCAGATTGTGATCTTTTTCACAGCTTTCCGTGTAAATTTACTCTGTGATTTTCCGTTATCTTCCTTGTCATTATGAATCGTATCATTACGGCTCCTTGTGGTGTCTGCTCTCTGGCCTGTGAAGGTATATTCTCTGTCCTTCCTCACGAGGCCGTGAGGTCTGCCCATGAACATTCCACTCCAGTGTCACTTAATCACTGTCATTCTTTAGACATCATTGGATTTACAGTCAAAAAATTTTGACTTCACATGTTCGTTGTTTTCTCAGCCAGGTTGGAATCACTCAACGCACGTGTTCAGACAGGGAACTTGGCTTACTCGACTGTCCATGGGCCACTGTCACTGTGAAATGCACCGTGGTGACCACATGCAGTGAGTGCGTGTTGGCTTGATCTGCTGTGTTAAGACAGACCCTCCCTGGGAAGGTCTGTACGGAGGCAAGGTCACCCTCCAGTTGGAATTCAAAACAAAAGACTCCCGCCACTAGCTGCCTGGGAAAACAGTAGGAGCATCCCTCATTCAAACTGACCAGCGCTGCTTGGAATTTGAGGAACCTCCTATGTCTCACAAAGAACCCTTAATGATACATCACTCAAAACCTTCCATAAATATTTTATGTCTATGGAACAATTCAAGACCCACATATTTGTTTCCATGCTGGGTATAAGCAGTTAACCATCTCTCATACCCAGATTTGGAATGAATTGACTCTGGGTCAATGTCAAATGATTTTCCTTATGGCATACAATCAAAGAATAAGTAACATCATTTCATCAAAAGACATTTTTTTGTCTTCACTAATCTGTGTACACAATACTTTGTTCTGTGTGCTTATATTATAGTGAGCACAGATGTTCCATGGCATGTCGAAATCCATTTGGAGTAGAAGTGATCAGGATAAACCATTTCTGTTTTAAGAGGCCAAAGTACAGTTTTTACACTCTGTTTTTAGAGTTTGGTACAGTAGCATATAATTTTCCTTGTTGCCTTCTTGCTGTTATGAATCTTTATGCATTATGAACCCTTATTTTGACATGCTCATGGATTAATTATGTCTTGAAATGATTTTCAATTACACATCAGTCACCAGCAATGAAAGTGCATTTGAAGCATTGCTAGGACTGAGTCCAAATATGCCCTTTGTTCCAATTAAAAGCTCAGATCTCATTTGGTTATGCAGGGTTTTCACATTAATAAATACATAAATCAAACTGAAAATTAGAATGGCAACTCTGTATCTTACCCATGGGATATATATTATGCAGAGAAATGACCCAATAAATGAAAAACAGAGAAAAAGTATGTAATAAATGCTCAAACATGTTGCCTGCCCACAAGACACGTGAGTGGGTAGGCTCTCAGATGATGTTTTTTTTCCATACTTCATGCTTCATACCCTTTTCAGACGTTTTGGTTTCTCCATTAATTATGCTTTTAGCCTTCTCAGTTCTCCGTGTCTCTGTCAATTATGCCCTTCAAAACAGTACCGTCATCTATAGAAAGAGTAAATTGTGAACATGATTTAATCATCAAATAAATCATTGGCATGAGATGAATCATGTCCTTGTTGTTAGACAACATTCCATGCTGCTTTCTTAAATGCACTTTGTATTTGCACATTGGAAGTCGACCTGGATGACTTTCTGATAAATGCCAAAATGTAAGTTTATGTAAATGAGTGAATAATAATATTAGTCCTTATGCATTATATAGTCGAAATCAGAAGCGGCCGATGTAGACACACTTGAAACATGGGGGAAAAGTCCATTCATAACATTAAGCATTGGGATTTGTTAAGTTAACCCTGTCGACAAACGGTAAGGGTGGCAATACAACTGTTTAATTATGTTGCAAGCTCCCACAACCACTGAACTGCAAACCCCTGAACAACGGCTTCTGGTATATGACTTATATTGCTTTTCCATATTAAAAAAAAAAAGAACAAAACATACTCGACAGTTAAAGTTTACCTATTTTCCCGGCCTTGGTGTAACAAATGTATGTCGATCTAACCCTGCACGCCCGAGTTGCGGCTGCAATTATTATTCGCACTAACTGTTGGGGGGTGTGGAAGGCATGCGCTTCCCTGCATTCGGTGCTGACAAATTCCACAGACTGAGTGCCTTTTGGCAGATTACAGTCAAAACAGAGGGCTGATCAGACAAGCACTCTGCCGACTTGCTTCATTCACGCTAAACAAACAGCCTTGGAGCCTGGGTGAGTCTCTTATCTCTGTTCAGTCAGGGGATTGGCGTGAAGACTTAGAAAAGTACCGTGGTGCTTGTACATTACATTGTTTACATTTAGCAGACGCTCTTATCCAGAGCAACTTATATAAGGAAGATTTTTTACGTTATCCATTTATACAGGTGGATATTTACTGAGACGATTGTGGGTTAGCTACCTTGCCCAAGGGTACAGCAGCAGTGCCCCGGAAAGGAATCGAGCCAGCAACCTTTTGGTTACGAGCCCAGTTCCACGCCAATGTGCTACATTGTAAAACAATAACAACGAATAAAATGTGCTGTTCGGAGTTTGTGATGTCTGAGAATATCTTAATGGAAAAAGAGGGAGGCTTTTGGTGAACTACGGGCTGGGTGTTCATATAAAGTTATTATTTGTAGACCGGTTTGTAGACCGAGCTGCACACTAAATACTTCTCTTTTTGTCTGTTAAAATGCACATTATTGCCATTATCAGACTCTTATACCAGCACGCTATGTGGATTTAACTTTATTTTATATACCGTTCTTTACTATAATCCAAGCTCACTAATGGCAGTCCAGGAAAGTGATTCAGAACAAAGTTCGGTGCTCTGGCGTTCTGCAGCTTTAAACATTGGGGGGCAGGGATTTATTCCCGTTACCAAAAGTGTCACCTTTTGTCACATCATTCCGCGTGTAGCTCGCACATATAGCGCATACAGAATGACATAAAAACATTAACAAAAAAGCGTTGTTTCTAACCACTCTTGCACGGGTGATGCTGGTGGTCCGCGGTCGCTCCTTTATGTCTTCCCATTTTCCACAAACTGAACTGAGGAAAGTAAAAAGAGATACAGCAGAAAAGAGCGAGCGAAAGGCAGGAGGGGGGAGTTCTGCCTGTGAATGAGGACAACGTCACGATGTAGGCTGGCATTAAAGACTGAATCTGTGTGACAGAGAAAAGCTCTCCGTTACTCAATGGTAACCGAAAACGTAAGCACAGCGAAAGGGGCAAACCTAGTGGAAAAAGACAACACACTCATCAGACTATCTTAGACTGTCTATCAGACAGTTTAGTTCATATAGATAACTATCTGGCTAATTGTGAACGTCGGACCTGCATCTTGGACGTTTGAAAGCTCAGCCTCATTCATTGTTGGACATTTCTGCTGGGAAACACGATTTGTAAGTGTAAGGACCATAATGCATTCTTTTTGTAATGACATTTTGCATTCAAAATTTTGAATGGTTGCGACTTTTGATAGGGAAGTCTGCAGATTAGCTAATTAGTCTAGCCATACTTAAGCCTCTAATTAGCTGGTAGCTAACTTCACCAGTTGCTAGCTACCCCGCAAGCGGATAGCCTAGATTGCTAGCTGCAATCAAAGTCGTGGCGCTAGGCGAAATCTTGCTAGCTGTCTAGCTAGTTAGCGAAGACGTGTTGCTGCTGTTGAATTTTTATTTTAGATATCTTTGCAGCCACACCATTTTTATAAATTTAGATGAGTATTTTCATGATGCGAGTGACTACACGTGCAAAGTTTTTTTGTCAGGTTAATGGACACATAGCTTTGTAGTTCGCTTCTATAGGGAAGCCATTGTAAGTAATCGATTAGTTCACTAGATACAGTGTAAATGCGATCGGACCCCAATAGCAATACCAGACTAGCTGTCTACAGCTGTCCTCTTTTACCATTGTCATTTAAACATTTAAACCTCAAAACGCCTAGATCCGAAACAGGTATGCTATGAAGAAAATCTGTCCTGTCAATCTTAAATGGGGCAATTTTCTTGCTAACGTTACAGTAACCAGTAGCGCTCAGTCGCATGCCTGGAATATCGACTTTAACCGAATTTACAGAAAGTACATCCAAGGAGAAAACATTGATTTGGTGAATTCGCCAGGCTTACTTTCTCTTTCGGTAGTATTTACTTGCTTGCTGTAAGAAGAAATTGAGAAAATGAATGACGAGTCATACTTTCCAAAAGATCGCGGAGTTTTGTGCATCTGTGAATGTTTTGCAGGTTTGCAGATACCGTAAATAGCGTATAGTACGCCTGTTGCCTTTTGATTGACATTAATGTTGGGTCATAACTGTATTAAAACAGTGTTTAAGACAAACAATGAATGTGGTTTTGCTTCACTTTCTTTTCATTGATGTATGAAAGAGTATGTGTGATGTAAGTGACCTTTAACGATCTTTTTTGCCTTTTCCCATTCCTGAAATGTGAACAGATTTTATTCAATGTGTTGAATGTTTTTAATTGTGTTGTCTGTACTCGAGAGCAAAAAACCAGTCTTTGATTTATAAGAGCAGCAGTCATTAAAATAAAATTCTGACTCAGAGCACAGCTGTCTATAATGAAAGTGTGTGCTGAGCTGTGAATCCCGGGATCAGAGAAGGGAACGGTCCTTTTTCTGGGCTCCCTTTCTGGTTAGTCAGTGCAACTTGTGGTTTTTAAGTCAGAAGAAAACTGTCCTCATTTTCTCTCCAGGGGACAGTGTCTTGGAGAAACCTTTGTGGTAAAGGTTAAATCACATGTTGAGATAAGACCTCTTGGACCTTTGCTTTGTTTACCTTATAATGGGCTGAAAATGGAGATTGTGCCTGTAAATTAACTCGCTGGGAGATTCCACTGTCAAACCCCCAACCCCCACACACACACACACACACACACACACACACACACACACACACACACACACTTGTAATGGTATATTAGCTCTGCCTGGCATTTTCTATTTTTATCTAGTTTTACATCCACAAATTTTGTGTGGTTTTGTTCCACCATCACCCCTTTGATTCTTTTTGACAAATGTATCCTATGCCTCAGGCATGACATATTCATTACTTAGTTCTTCAGTGTGACCCAGGTCCTCCTATCTTTCAAGTCTCTCTGGCCTGTTTTTTTTTTCAAGCTCCTGGAAATGCCTCAAGTCAGCATGACACTTTATTAACATCGTCTTGTAATCTGACCTTGTTTACCTCCCTGGTATACTGTGATAAATTTACAATAGCAAGTACAGTGCAGTTGCAGTGGGCTTGCAGTAGCTTTTAGTTATTGTATTTGCTTGGAATTCCTGTCACAGATGTAATCGAAATCTGCTGCTGGAAAAACTTACAGCGCTGGAATTGTGACTGCTGGAAAGAATGGTTTCCTGTTATGATCTGGTTTGTGACTGACTCTGTTCAAAGAGGGGTAAAACACTCGTATGATCGCTGTCTTTGAGGAGCGCAACGCTGGAAAGTGTGAGAGCAGACACGACATCATCTAACCTCTCCCTGTGTATTACATAAATGATTATTCTGTCTTTCTCTCTCTCTCTCTCGCTCTCTCTAGACTCACTGGTAACGTCCACTGCACAAGCTCACTCCAGCTGGACGTTGCAGCTTTACAAGAAATATTTTGGAAGTGGTTTTGCATGTTTCAGTGAGCCTGAATGACTCTATTTTCTGTTGAACACATTGTTTCACTTTGACTTTTAAACGGTAGCTGCTCTAAAAAAAAAAAAAACCTGAAAAATTAATATATTTTCACTCCGAAAGCCGGTTCTGTTTTAAGGTTTCGAATTTATGTGGCACGTAGGTCGTCAGTGGCTGTTAACTTTATAGAATCCGAGAATAAAGATGGCAGCCTTCTGTAGGCAGTAGTCGCTTGTTGCTGGTGGTGAGAGCCCTGGGAATAGGCTGCCTTATGGCTCTTCATTTGGTCCATAAAAAGCTAAAATAAAATGTGCCCGGCTCATTATAGGCTTGAAACCCCTCAGCTGTTCAGCTTTGGTCTGCCTGAGAGGAACAAGCCTCCTCATTCTCACTTGGCAAACCGTAATGCAGTTACTTTGAGAGCCGTCCATTTTCAAAGAATGGAAAAAGTAATCAGCCCATATTGCTGATGCATTGTTCATGTGGCCTGGTTATCGTTGGCTTCTCTTAGATCCAGCCAATCAAAGATCAAAATCTGTTACTTTGTACTGCCTGAGTGGAAGCCAGGCCATCTAGACCACACACCCTGCTCTCTAATAAAGCAGAATTTTTCAAAGGCAGTGGATGTATCAGCTCTGCTGAGTGTGCTGCAACTGGTCTATCACTTAAAATGATTCTCTTGTCCGATAGATGTAATCCTAGTCTGCGGCTCTCATTACAAGGGAGTGATAATCATCCCTTTCAGCATCTGAGAGGGTGTTTCATTTGTCAGTGGGTGTATTTACATTGCTATGCATACCAAAGGCTCCCATCACTGTGTCTGTTTTGTCAACCGTGTTGGAAAACACATGGAGGGAGGGAGGTACTGTAGAAGCAGGCTGCCATGCTGTTAACATGAAAGAGGTGTTAAAGACACTAATTGAATGTAGGCTCCGGTTGAAAGGTCAGACCACAGCGTTTAAGTAGCCACAACATCTGTTTGCAGTTTTGCTCGACAGAACCTATTGAAAACTGGCCGAGGATGGGGAGGGGTGCTATAAGCCTAATTATAAGGCAGTGTTTTTGTTATTGGTGCCCGTGATTTTTTTTTTGGTTTTACTGTTGCATATGGCCAGAGACTTTTCCCAGTCTCCGTGAAGTTTTTGTTTGGCAGTGGATAATTGCCACCTCTTCTCCTTGAAAGATATGTTTTTCTATTGTCAGAAGTGCTCAAATTGTCAGAGTGGAAGTATAACTTGATCCAGACAGTGTGAGGAATAGATGTGTGCTATTCATTGCAGGGGGGATAGCGACATGAGTTTGTCTTCCAGTCCTCCTTAAAGGCATCTCTTAGAATTAGCCTAAACTCAGCCATCTGCGTGAGCCCTCATTGACCACAGAAAAGCTTTTACAGATGGGCCTTTTCAGAGGACCTGACAAATTTGTCCTTAAAGTGGAGTAAAAGCCTGAATGTGGTGACAGTTGCCTTAAGGACAAAGACAAGGACATAGAGAAAGAGGGGGCCCACAGAAGTTGGGGATTCCCCCCCTGCATGTCACATGTCCCAGTCCGTCTCTGCTCCGGCCCATCTGTGCGCGTTGCCGAGTTGCCGCTATGCGGTGGGGCGGGCCCGCTGGCCAGCTGAGCCCGAGTGAAAGTGCCGCTGAGCCAAACGCCGGGGGTGGCCATTGTCCTCTTTGCTGGCCGGGCAACAGATGGAGGTGGTCAATCGCCACAGTGATTGCTGATGAATCCGGAGACCTTTCCCCCTCCGCCCCCGCCTTTTAGCCAAGGGCATTCATGCGTGCTGATGAGATTAGGCGGGTGCTCAAGTAATCTCTCTGTCTGGCTTGCTCCGAGCTCCCCGCGTGTGTACTTTCGGGCCGCACTGGCTCCAGCGCATTCAGGCCTCTGTCCGGTTCGCCCTGCGGATAGAGATAAATCGCCACTGGATACGCCGGCTGACAGCGTGTCTTTTCAGGACCAACAGGGTGTGTCCCCTCCCTCCTAATAACAGAGCCCACTACCTGGGAAATGATGCCTCTGTTTCCTACAATTTGAACAAGTCATTCAGAAGTAGAAGAGTGTAATACACCTGTGTTGCCATTGTTAGTTAGGGATTGTCTTTCTTGCTTGTTTGTGACTAGTTTTACAAGTAATTCACTGTGAAAGTGCATTACATTAGACAGCTACTTATACAGTGGGCTGTATATTGAGGCAATGCGTGTTAAGAACCTTGCTCAAGGATGCAATAACTGTGCTTCATATGGGAGCAGTGAACATGGAGACTGCACTGACAGGTATTGGAGCTGGAAGTGTATAAGCGCCTCAGTTTCACAGCTGTATGTAAATGAAATGATCCTACTAGCCTAACAATGAAATCTGCCCTATGGAAGATAATAGAGAGATCAAAGAGCGTCGATGCCTTGACAGACCAGGCATCTGAAATGTATTCACACCCGCTTGTCTGCTGTCCTTCTCCTGGAGTGTGCGTTATATTTGGATACGTCACTATCCTGTCAAACCAGTGTAATTCCAACCCCAAGGTCTCTTAAGTTATCCACTAATGACGTCTTCAAAGTGGGCGGAAACAGGCAGTGGGTGAAAGGCATTTCAGGAGAAGTACACGTTGTTTTTCGGTGAAAGACATGGTCTGTCTTACTCAGTGTTTACGGCGGGGCTGTCCAATGCCATGGAAACCCCACTCTTTTTGGGTTTGCAGACCATTATGAAGGTTTTCCTGAGCTTCGGTTGTGAGGAGCTGCTTTTTACGGTTTCCACAAAGGAAACCCAAATTTATATGGACACGTGCTATTTTCTCACAGGTGGTTGGCCACTTTGGGGTAACTGTGAGTCACGCTGTCTCTTGTGACAAACTTTACCGTGGTGCAGCCTGCCTGTAACATTTCACATTTAAAGCTTTGTTTTCTCCTTTCAGAATTTATGAGGTTGTGCTCAATTTCTGACTCAGCAGTGCATAATTATAGTGAGCTGTATTCAGAAGATTTTTTCTCATTTCTCCCAAATTTCGCTATGCCTATTTCAGTGGCTTTTGCCTGAGAGCTCTGTAAATCTGCATTTGTGTCAATGGGTGTGTATTATAAAGGGACCTTCAGAAGGTAGCATTTTAGCTCTCAGGAAGTCTGATACATAATGCCATACCCTTAGGATATGGGCAACTCTATGCTTTGGTGAATTATATACAGTTCAGTTATACATTATGTACAGATAGCTTTATCTTTCTTCATGTCTTTATCTTTTCTGAAGACTGAAGAGCAAACTTTGTGGCTCAAAGAACACATTTAAATAAGATTTTTCTGTGAAGATAAGATGTAATAAACAGCAACAGCTTTACCTCATGTGGTTGTGAGTGGGTGCTTTATTTTTTAGTTGTCCAGGTCAAACTTAAGTATGGTAAAGGAATGCTTTCATACCAGCAGTAATAATAATACGCAGGTAAGGATAATGTAGTAATGATCCCTAAAGAACAGTGCTCTGCTTCACAAATATTTACACCTGAGGCAAAGGTCAGGCATCTATGATCCATCTAGAGCTGAATAGTTGTAGTCTCGTTTGTACCTAGTTTATTTATTTGGAAGGACTCTGGATTAATGGGGCTTTGTCTTTGTGTGGTTCTAGAACCTCTTATCCAATATGACTGTTTGATATTATCCTGCAGAGAGAGATATTGTCCTGTTTTCTGAGAAAACAGTCTGCAGTATTTCACAGTAGCAGCTGTCATGTTTTGTAAATTGTATGCAGCAGAGTGAAGAAATTACACACCAAACAAATGTATAAACCCATTTAAAGGAGATCATGATATGGTGTACCTTAAGGCTCTGCTAAATCATCACCACAGTCAAACCTACATTAAAATACAGTTTTAAAGAAACCTGTGCTCTCACTGTACAAGTCCTCATGTCCTCTCATTGAAGTCTTGTAATGCAGAGCTTGCAGTGCACTGAGGAAGAGGTTTGCATGTTTGGGGGAATGTCTTTGACCCATGTGGTAACATCAAAGGAAATTCAAGCTTGGATCTGGCAACTATGGGACTCAAGAGGGGTATAAAAGGGGCATCCTCAGACAAGGAATTCCTGTGTCTGGCTCAGGAGGAAGTTTCAATATTAGCTTTTTTATTGAGATAAGAAACTAATCAAAAGGCCTAAAAACTGTGTTGTTCAGTGCTCTAAACAGCAGTCTGTTTTTAGGTTACTGGAATGCTGAATACTGAGGACCAGCCAGATGTGGAAGACTCCTGCCAGATGCATGTGGGTCAAACCATGGTTCTGACTCCAGTTTGTTGTGGGTGATGGTTTTCATGCCATGACAGCGGAAGTCCCTCTGGAACAAACCTCATACCTGTTGGGGCCTATGGGCTTTTTGTTTCAGTGGGACTGTGACACCAAAACATAGATCCATTCAAGGTGGGAGGCTTCAAAGCATTCATTGGTTCTAGTCTATAGGTCTGGTTGTTCTGACGCATTGAAAGGTTGTGTGCTTAAACACAGCTTGGGGGGACTCTTTGAGTGTCCATGCCAATGTGTACGGCATGCTTAGATTTCTATTTGCGTGTTTCACATTAATCAAACACCAGTGATGAGGGTGAGGCTTCATAACCCTGTAATGGGTTGACCTGCTTTTTGATGATCCACTGAGTAAACTTTGTAGTACTTAGCAAAACACCATGATTTGGTCTTGCGCCACTGACAACATGTGACATATTCTATGACAGTGTTTGCGGAGCCATTCATGTGCAAAAACCAATGCCCACACGCGTACTTGAAGCCGTTACTTGAAGCCTTTAAATTCTCAGAGCCATCCTGAGGGAGTCCGTCAGTGGTTTTGTTGGAATCCTTCCACGAGGAAGCCGTCTGGGTAAGCCCTGAAGCACGTGACTGTTTGTCTTTCTGCAGCCGCTCTTCTGTATATTCAGCCTCGGTGCATATGACTGGGCACACATCCAGTCGTCCGCTATTAAGTTACAGGCAGTCATTAAAGTGCAATTATTAAACTTGCCTTTGTTGCTATAAACAGAAGGCAAATGACCTACATTCGAGCCCTGTTGATGGCTTTTGAATTCTCTGGCTTCGCAAAAAGCAAGCTGTGATAAACCGACTCTTTTTGAATTTCTTTCCAGTGTAAAACTGAAGACCAAATGCTCTCCAGCATAGAGAAGAAGCGTAACCCATTTCACTCCGCATCCAGTCAGCAGATTAGGCTCAGCTGTTTGCAGGCCCTTTGTCTTTAGTGCTGTTGCTGACTAAAGGTTTTGATCATCAGTTTCTTAAATTTCTAGTGAGGCTGCCTTCTTTGGCAAGAACTGTTGGGTGCATAGGGTAACTTTAAGTTAAAAGATTACGGCAGTCAGCCAACTCCAAGGAGAACAAGAGAACGAAAGGTGCACTCCGATTAATCTTGGCTAAACCATCCAAAAGGGTTTTCATAGATTGTTAAAGGAAAAAAGAAAATGTATAATTTCCATGTTTTTACTTTAACTGAGACGCATACAGCTGGATGTTTACTGAAGCAGCAAGGCAGCAGTGGTGTCCCATCTGAGATTCAGGCCTACAGCCTTCTGGTTACTAGTCCATTTCTCTGTCCGCTGCTACACACACTTGCCTGTGTTGCCACCGGAGGATCTTTTTGTCTACGGTAATGCAGCTTGTTTAAACCGCAGAATCTTTCATTGCAACCGAGATCTCTAAATACAAACACAAATGGATCACATCAAACTGGCAGACAAGACTGAGGACAGACTCCCGCTGTGAGCCTGACTGATATGTGAGTGAGGAGGGAGGGGCTTGCAGCTGGAACCCTGATGTAACGTAGCTCTGCATGCTTAGATAAATAATCATGGCATTTAGACATTTCTCCAGATGGTTGTGACTGCTCATACGTGGAAATTATTAAAGCCTCATAAAATGCTTTTTAAAAATAAAAAAAAGATGAGTGTTGGAAGGGAATGCAAGGAAGAAAATGTTTGTTACCCTGAGCAGCCTTTTGATGTGCTTTCTTTAAAAAGCCCTTTTTGATGTAACTCCCAGCACGGAAGGCTGCCAAACTTTGGCACGTCAGAAGTGGTTTCTCGAACGCTACGCAAATCTGCGGGTTTAGCTTTCAATTCTGTGGATGAAATGATGTCCCGGGCCGTCATGTAAGTCATCCCCCGGCTTGATAGGGGGACGCCTGGGGGCGACATTCTGCGGGGCTTGCAGATGCGGGCTGGGAAAGGCAGAGCCTCTTTGCTTCGCTGAGGTTCGGTTCCTCCGGACTCCAGTGAAGATGGAGCGCCACAATGACTCATTAAAGTAATAGCTGTGAGATGATGTAACCCCAGTGTGCGGTCTGCAGTCCACAGGCAGAGCGCAGCAAGGGAACAAGTGCTGAGCGTGTAATCATGGGTTTAGTGCTGTTGGTAAAGCTGGGGGGCCCTGGGGGCTTGAACACCTTGCCTTTTTTTTTTTTTTTTACATCTGCAGCTGGTATCCTTGCGGTGGTTGTGATTACACAACATCGCTTGCTGAAAAGTGAATGTGTAAGTCAGTGTCTCCTGACGGATAGATCAGTGCAGGTACTGCGCTAAGAGTTTCCAAGCACCCTGGGGAAGCATAAAAGTTCAGTTTCAATATGGTTTGAAGAGGTAGTTGCGGTTGCTAGACATTGCGCTTCCTCTATACATTGTAAATAGCAAATTCCAACTTCTTTTGTGTCAGCAGCTCTTAAAAAGATGCTATGAGCTGAAGCCAATGTGAGCTTACTTTGCATGTGGTAATACGATTGCCAGGTTCCACATGTACACAGTAAGGGCCAGTAATAGAATTGAGAAACTACTTTATTAACTCAATTTTGCATTTTCGCTTTTGGGAATGAGTTTCACGAACTCTCTGACAGAACAGTGCATTGCAGTGTATTACAGTGGGTATAGGTTTCACTTTCAGGGCACTGTATTCAGTCAACTTGATTTGATTTTGTCTTCGATTTCACATTTTTCTCTTACATTTGTATTTCAGTAAATGTGAAATTTGAAGTTTTGTCCTTGTGAGTTACACTGATTTTCTTTATTTGAGTGTAGCTACATAGTGAAGAAAACAGAGGAAAAAATAACACAAGAACAAGAAAATCCTGATTCTCTTCATAAGTGTTAGATTAATGGAGTCATGAGCATTAGCTAGCCCATATTAAATACATGTTCTTGTACATGAAAAGTACTGTCTGTAGACTTCTGTGGACAGCACACTATCATTATAATTACTGTAAACTATTGCTCAATCCATATATCTATGGTCAAGACAGAAGTGCCTGAAATAGCTACAGACAGTGACTCTTTTCTATTTCCATTCTCGCATCAGCTAAGCGACAGTCGAGGGCAGAGAGATTATTTTAAAACTTCTAATCTGCTCTCAAGCAGCAATTAAGGCGGCGCAGTGCTCGCACGGGTGATGTCATCTAAAGGAGACGGGAGTTTGCCAAAGGCCCGGATAGAAGTGTGGGAGGGAGTCTGGGTGGTGTGGTCTGGAGACACAGTATCATTACGCTTCGCGAGACTGACTGCGACCAGCCAGGGCCAAGTGGTGCCTTAGTTAAAGCCGCACGTGGGGGATTCTCTACACTGGCGAAAAAGGCCTGTTATATAACAACTGTTATACACAACAACCTTCATTTCAGTTCCAGGTATGTGACTGAAGGTAATTATGGTTAATTGCTACCATATGACAGCGAGCGTCTGAGGTCAGAGGTCAGCTGGAGTACGGCCGCAGACGCCAGACACCAGGGAATTCCTCAGAGTGAAAGATATTATCAGTGGAAGATGTACGCAGGGATGCAAGTGCATTGTGTGTTTCCGTTTAAAGGAGCACTGTCATTTAACAGGAGGCCAGGTTTCAGAGCGCACAGGCTCTCTCCAGCAAAGCGCTGCCGATTGCGCTCAGCCACTTCATGACCCCCTTAAAATCTCCATCAATAAAAAAATACTGGTCGACTATAAAGGGCTCTTGAAGGAGCAGAAACTTTGTTTTTAACTGCAGGCCTGGAATGGGTGTTTAGTTTGGAACCCACATAACTTGCAGGCTTTTATGTGTTTTCCGCTCCCGTCTTATTTTGTGCTTTTTTTTCCTGACAGTGTGAACAACGGTTCCCATCCGTACCAATGGAGCGCCACGCGTAGGGGAGGCCTGTCTGGCTCCCACTGAACTACAGAGGAGGAGCATTGCTCTTGGTCTTGTATTAATACTGCTGCTTTGGTCAAGAGAAACTAGAGTAAACTGACATGCGGTTGCCGTTGCCAAAGTTAAGGTTTAGGGCAGTAGAACTGGAGGGTAGTGCTATTTTAACTGCATTTGAGAAAGTGGTGGTGAGCTCACAAGTACTTCTCAGTTGGCCTAGTAAAATCTTGCTGTTGATGGATAATACATAAAATGGCCATGATAAAGGCATTGGTCAATAGAATGAGACCTGCCTGCCTACCTTGATCTCCTGTTTGTGAAAAGGAGCCTAACTTGCATATGTGATTGTAAAAATACAACAGTATGGCTCTTTTGCTAACCGTAAATGTTGACGTGCGTGTTGCCTTAAAAGGGTGTCCATATATGCATTCTTTTACGGGTAGGCTGCATGTCCTGCTGACCCTCACTACGAAAGTAGGTGCCTTTGTAGGCATGAAGGCAGTAACAGGCAGCTCACTTTGAAAATAGTCACAGTCACAGTCTGCACAGTCACAGCAAGGAGAGAGGACACAGCAACTCAGAATGAAGACCGCATAATGGAAGGATAACACAGCGACTCTGTCAGAGTGGTGACCTCATAATGGAGGGAAGACACAAGGACTCTGTCAGAGTGGTGACCTCATAATGGAGGGAGGCCACAAGGACTCTGTCAGAGTGGTGACCTCATAATGGAGGGAGGACACATGGAGGGAGGACACAGCGACTATGTCAGAGCGGTGGCCTCATAATGGAGCCATCTGAGTCTTAGATTTTATGCTTCCACTGACCTTAATTTCAAAATGGAGCTCAGACAGTAACAGTGATCTGTGGGCCAGCATTATTTTTCATTGCTGCTTACAGTGAAACTGCTGCATAGATTGCTCTGAAAATGATCTGTGGTTCTATGCCTCTGCATTATTGGAGAGCAGATTACATGAAATGATACAGGACGGAATTAGTTTGGAAGTTTTTTGTCTTTAAAAATGCTACAGGCATCAAATTTTGATCTATTTATTGCACACTTAGGTCAAATGTAAAGTGATGTCTAAGTCAAGTGACAGTCAGTTAAATATCAGACTCCTACAATTTCAGAGTTATCCATTCCTCTTAGTATAATTTGTTCAAGATGTTGGGCTTTAATTTCCAAACATGCTTGGATGTCTTGACTGAACATGACCGCTGTAATGTTACAATTGTGTAATGCAGTCAGAGAAATCCCAGTGGGTTTGTGGGGGTCTCCTGTGTATGAGTTGTAGTATTGGACCTCGGGTGCCGGCTAACCTTGAGGTCAATATACATTTCCCACCACCTTCCCTTGAGCGTTCATCAAGGTCTGATTCGTTGACCACATAGAACGCAGGTGGAGCAACTGATCAGTGAGGACACAACAGTCCAAACCTCAAAGCCGAAACTTGAAGTGCGTCGGGAAAGCAAAGATTCTCCAACCCCTTTGAAGTGCCCCTGGCAAGCCCTTCAAAAGTTCTGCAGCTCTTCTGAATGGTTCCGAAAATAATGCAGCCATAAACTAAAACCAGCCGTCAAACTGTCTCGCTTATAAAGCCAGAGTTATTCTTTTCTGGAAAGTAATTGGTCATGTTTGTGGTCTCCATTTTGTGGGGGCGGGGGGTTGGGGAGTTGGAGAGTGACCACATTATTACCATATCATCCCACCATGCATCCCTTCATAGGACAATGGGAATAGTACAGTATAGCTAAAGGAGAGGAGAGTGAACACATAGTCCTCTTCTTTAAAGCTTCAAATCCAACGGAAAATACTGGAAAAAAAACTGCTGTGCATAGTAAGCTTTGCAATTCAGTTCATTAATTTAAATTCATAGAACATGATGGGTGGTTTTCAGTTTATGAACTGCATTTTAATTCCCTGAATTGACTGAATTAAAATGGAACTCATTCCAACTCTGATACAGTGCTTGTGCAAAATACAGGAACTTTTACACCCATGTTATGTATCATATATTAATAAAGCCCAAACAGCCATGTTCTTAAGGTTAACCATTAAGAAGCTATAGTACTAGTTCACTCCTTCATATTTAGTTAAACCTTCCTGCCTTTTCAGAAATTTAAAGGCAATCTACAGCTCTCAGATGTGTTGCTGAAAAAACAATCTCCAATGTATTCAGAAACATAATAGTACTTTCATCTAATTCTGACCACAGCAGGTTTGAAATAAATTGAAATTATTAGCCTTTTTTCCGGTGTGAAACCACCAGTTTGTGGTTTTTGTTATATTAAAGGTAATGCTACAGCTTTTAATTAGTATATCCTTATGATAATCTGTCTGTGCTTACAGTAACTGGAAACAAGAAATGCCTGTTTCGCTAGACCTTATTGGTGTATTTGCCAAATCCCCATAATGCATTGGTCTGCAAGGGACATTTCTGGAAGGGTGCATTTCCCCTCCTCCTGTGTGAACGCGGAGCCTCAGCTGCTTATGATTACGGTCCCGCTGGGCTGGGGAGGAAACCGACGTGGAACCTGGACCGTCCTGAGCTCCAGATGTGGAGCGCCGGTGGAAGGAGCGCAGCTCCGCTGTCCAAAATGCACAGAGGGGGAGACCGCACGCCCCTCAGCTTGTAGCTGAACAGCGGCAGAAAATGTGAGCTGGACGCATTCCTCCACGTGGGGAGGGAGCGCTGTTTGGATGAGCCTACTCCCGAGAATCCGCAAAAGGGGAAACGTGATTCTTCGCATAACTCCGCATGGCAGGGGGAAACGGCCCTGCCGAGGGGCTGTCGTGTGGAGCTCCTGGAAACGCAGAGCTGCTCGTTTTTTTCTTCGTCTTCAGAGAATCAGAGCTGCGGAGCTAACTATGATAATAAGACGATGTGGGTAGCGAGGGCAAATGGCAAGACAGCAGCCATAGATTACAGTTCAAGACTTGTGCAGTCAACGGTCAAATTAAATATAGGCGTCTACACTCTAACAGTAATGAGCTTTGTCCTTTACTTTGAGTCACGAATGGAAGCCACTGGTTAAAGTCACTTTTTTGTTTTTTTACAAAGCGTTTTCAGTGGTCACTGAAATTACAGAAAAATGCTGTGCAAGACACATAACACTTGCTTAGATTTGAGTCCATTGAAAATTGAACTGAACAGAGGCCATAGCCTAAACAATATAACCGCAACTCTTCCCATCACATTCCCTGGCAGCCAGGAAACGATACAACTATGAAGGCTATCTGTACTTAACCACTCCCTTGGGCCTATATGCTTTGTCTACTTGTCTCTGTCTGCCTGTCATCCATGAATTACAGGATTGGCCCACTCATCCAGGCATGCCGTAACCCACATTTCTATAGCCCAGAGCCCAGTGAGATGACCTCTGGGGTGGTTGGGCAGTCTGTTTATTAATGACAACCTTGGCTCCTGTCATCCTGCAGCGGCATGAAGAACATCTAAAACTGCAGAACGCTTAGCTCTAAATGCTTGAAATTACCCCCAAAAAGCCCTAATTGCAAGAAGAAAGCCCTCTTTGTGGCAAGTGAAGCCGCAGTTGACATGCACGCAGAGTTTCCAGAGTATCCCCTGGCTGGCCGGCTCACGGCCCTGGCTGTGGAGCTGCTTGGGCCTTTGGCACATGACCATCAGCACGGGGCTCCTCCAGAGTCCTAGTGTGGTGGCCCCAACTAACCCCAGAGCCCCTTGCCCCAATAGTCCTTGAATGTCTCAATGTGCGTGGATGGGCCCTCTATCTGCATGGAGGGTCCTGGAGCACCGACAGAGCATGACCCCAAACAAGCGAGGCTTCCTAGATGGCAGCTTGTCTCAGCTCTTCACAAGTATCACAGATTCATGCGCTCAGTTATACCCTGTTGCTAAGCAGCAGGCATAGCCTGATGGTTGGGAATGGACAAGCCACAGGTTGTGCACAAGGGGAGAGAGAGAGAGAATTCCAGTTTGTAAAGGAACGCAGACCCATCCAGACATCTGTCTCTTTTTCAGACATCTTGCAGACGGTGAAGTTGAGCGTTGCACAAAATCCAACGAGTTTTGACGTCAACGGCGATGGCAGCGCCGCGCTCTGGGCTCGCCTCTTCCTCGGTTCGGAGGGGGAAGCTCGCTCCCTCCAGTTCCGCTGCCAGGCCTGCCGTGTGTGAGATTTCACCCTGCCGACGTTCAGCAGAGGACCGAGGCAGGATCCTCAACTCAAGGACTGTGCTGTGTGTGCCAGGCGCTAAAAGAGGATCCATAGCTTACCCCTGCTAATGGGCTAAGAGGCCCACTGGCAAGGCTGTGATTGCAATCCCCCACCCCTCCTGGTGAATATAAAGCAATGGCCTGGGCAGATTCGCAGATTCCTTCCAGTACAGAATGTGTGAAATCAAGAACAATCAAAACCAAAGGCGGAGTTGCAACGCACTGTTAATGGAATCAGAATTTGCTTATGGTCAGGTTTTGGTATGAAGATCCGCTTTACAGTAGTGGTGTGAACTGTGACAGAGATAAGATGCCTGCATTTGTTCTAGCACATTTTCCCAGTCTAGCTACACAAGGATATTTGTTTTCGCTCCATTTTCCTTGAGAGAAGACCCGTTCACAGCGCAGTGTCCTTCCACATGTGGTTTTGCAGTCAGGGTATTATATCCCTGTCTCTTCTCAGTGAGGAGGTTTACAGTACGGCAGCGGGGTTTATTGTAAATCAATCTTTATTTCTGTGACCTCTCCACCTTTTTTTTTTCCCTCTTTACACAAGTATCATAGCTGGCTCAGCGAAAGCGACGATAGCACGGAGCAGCCAACGCCTTCCCTGGCAAAACCATTACACCACAGAATGTGTGGAAAAACGACTCCAAACCTCCGCATGTGAACAGCCAGGAGGGAGGAAAGAGCAGGGGAGATATTCCTCAGGGCGTTTCACATGATGTACGAGTTGCTGTGCTGGGCTGATGAGCCGGAGGCCTTAATTGCTGGACTGAATTGCTCTCTGATGTTTTCAGGCGGGGTTTGCGGCTTGTGCACATTGCATCGCCATCGTTTCTCGGGCAGGTCATGGGAAATCTCTCACAGCAAAGGGTTTCAGTCTGATAGACGGTAGATTGTGACTTCAGTGTGGCTGAAACAGCATAACAGCTGGTTCGACTTCAGTTATTTCCAGAAACAATTTCCAAAAATTTCACCACCACCTTCGTGGAGAAATCAGGATGTCCCTTCTGTTATCTGAAACATCGGCCTTCAGATTTCACTAATGAAATAAAGAATCCTCTATGATGAACTCAGGCTGTTCAAGTTTACTACAGATGTCAGTGATATAATCAGTATCGCTTTCAGTATAATCAGTATAATCTTTTATACATGTCTTTTGTTTAGGGATTTTTTGTGGGTGGGATTCTGGATGGTCTCTGGATGGTGAGATTCCATGGTGGGTGATGCATGGGATGGTTTTTGGTGAGCCGAGTGCCGTTGGGTGGGCCATGTCACGAAGGCACGGAACTGAGGGTCTGTGTAGCAGCACAGAGAATTCCCACCTCATAGCAGTGGGATCCAGAGCTGGCATTTGAGTTTCTGGGGATGAACAGAAAAGTGGAAGCAGCACTGATCAGACGGGCAGATGAAAGCCTTTGAACGGCGCAGGAAGGGGCAGCGGCGCGTTGGATGCAGCCGTGTCTCAGTGAGAGAGTGATCTGCGGTTCATTTGCAAATGAACTGTTTGCTTTGGCCCGGGTTCCTGCCGTGCATTATCCGACATGGTCGCGCAAGCCTGGCTGATCTTGCGAAGGAACCGTACATGATACGCGTGCTGGTTTTCCACGGGTGGCTCATCTGTGTCTGACTCCGCTGCACAGTTAAGCATTGAACAAATGAGAGATCTGCATAGCTCCCTGAGTCCCCGCTCACACGTATCTAGAGGGGATCGCCGTCAGGAAAAGTGAAATAACAAGAGGCCGGTGGAGTCGGGTTTCCGAGAGACCACCTCAACTTTTACTGCGGATTTAATTGGCTCAAAAATGTGCTGTAACACTGACCAGTACCCTGCAAGGCCCAATTAGACCGTTTCCTGGCCTTGTAGCACTTCTGCCAGCTCTTTGTCAGCCATGATTTAAAGACTCTGGAGACACGGGGAAATCAAAACCAGAGGACCTTTAACAATGCTGTTGTTGTATGTGTACGTGTCTTTATTGGACCCTTCTCTTTGAGCTGACCCGGAATTACAGCAGCCTTTGCCTCTCTTCTGCACAGTTGTTCAGTTTTTATGGAAATAAAAAAAATAATGTCTGGCACTAGAGAGTAGAATACCTACCGGTATAACTAGATCCAGTTTCTACAAGCAGTGAAAGTTCCCAGTCTCAGGTTTTAGCTTTGTGGCATAATTTCCTTATCTGTTAATTCATAATCATTGAATTTTTCTATGCATCTTAATGTCTGTGCAATAATAAGGAAATTGAATTTGTTGAGGAACATGTGCTTAGTGTCAGCGCTGATCCTTATTGGAATTTTTATTCTTTTCACAGATTGTTTTATTTTTTTTGCTGTGTGTATCCAAGGGTTTACCCAACGTGAGAGGCAAAGCATTTGAATTAGGCCTTTTTGAATTCTCTGTGGGGTGTTGTTAGGCAGCTGTGTTCTTACTTCTTCTTACAAGTGAGAACAGTGTGGTACGTACAAACATGACTTGCTTGGAGTGGACCCGTTTTCCCCATACGTAGCTGTTCTGATCCATTACAACCCAAATCAAGGTGGGTGATCCGAGTGCCTTTTTCCATTACATGAGTAAACCAGATTCATTAGGGAACCAGACAACGCATGGAGTATGAGTGTATTACAGGAGAGCTCACTCGCCACTCAGTATGCACTGTTTCACTAAGAACTCCTGTAGATTACACTGTGGAGTCACCTTCAGATAATCCTGAAATGAGGCACGGCGAGCTCAGCTCTTATGTACTGAAGTGCTGATCAATCGTGTTGCTATGCACAAAGTACTGATCAATCTTGGTTCCTGTTTACAAAGTACTAATCAATCTAGGTTCTTATGTACAAAACACTAATCAGTCTCCTAGATGTCATTGATGGAGCTCCAGTTGTGATTCCGAGGTAGATTACCCATGCAACTGTCCCCTCTTTCCCTAAAGTATTTTTAGCATCACAGCAATGGGACATTTGCATGATCTGTTGAAAGCTGGGTGCGGAAATCATCTTCAAACATGCTAAAGCCCTAGATGCTGCTGCATGCATCTGCAGGCTCGCAGAGTGCCAAGCCTGATTAAAGTCTCAGTGGTGGGCTTGAAGGCTCTGGAATGTGTCCACGTTTTAAATGCAGAACCACTGGAGGAACTGAACCGTCTGGTTCACTTCAAACGCAAGACGCAGCTTCTCAGCTGCCGTTTTTTTTTTTTTTATGTTGTTTTCTCCCGAGCAGCTTTTAAAGCTCGGTGCCGTTGGAGCGCAGACGATGACCGGAGGAGCCTCGTTCATTGCCTTTCCTGTTTTTCCCCTCCCCTCGGGTCCCACTGTACTTGGTGACCTGTATTATAATAGTCGGGACCCCGAATCACAGACGCCCCATTGTCCCGGGCTCTTCCTCCACCCCCACGCTCTCAGGATGTTTTTTGGCGTTTCTGGGCCCGAGATCAACTGGGCTTTACTTTGGCCGGCCCGCGCAGGGCCTGGTCAGCTGAGCAGCGACCTGACTGCCGCCAGGCGTCCAGCGGCGATGAGGAGATGAGAGACACTCGCTGCCGGCTCAGTCCGACCTCTCTCCCCCCCTCGGGATACAAAGAGATGATGTTGCACTTCCATGGGACGGCAGGTCTTCCAAAGCCAAATTACAAATGCTTTTCTGGCACGACCTGCGCATAAAGCACGTCACCGTTTTCCTCCTGATATTCTCCTGTTTCTTTATGACTCAGTACCTGTTAGCAGATGTGCATCATGGGATGGCAAACCCAGCCTAAGAAAGAAGTTCGTTGGAACTGGCCTCCAGCTCATACTGACAAATGCCAGACCATTTAGTGAATAGTCATCATTGTGTTGCGTGATCACATTATACCAAGTTATTGCAATAAAATGCTCCATTCAAGGTATGGAGGTCCCGATGGGTGTCTTGGTACACTCTCCAATATTATTTAGAAGATAGATACTCTTTGGGCTGCGAGGAGGAGGTAAAGGAGGAAGTCTGGAGCTGATTGAGGGAAGTTTGGAGTAATCTGTCATTCAATAATCTGTGCAATTGAGTAATGATGCAGTTGGAAGATTCCATCAGCAAGTAGTTGGGGGGGGGGGGTTGTGGACAGTCAAAGGTAGTAATCAGGCGGTTCTGTCTTTTTTGAAACCACCATGGGGCATGCTGTTTAGGTAGGAGATATATTATAGAAGAGAAGAAGTCTTTTGTTCCCAAGCCAGAAATATCAACATTCCAGACTGGTTAGCCAAAAGTATATTCTGAAGTTAATGGTGTGGTTTAGCGATCTGAGTTGGGTAAGCAGCCGTTTATATTTATTGTCACTGGCTTTGCAGGTCCGACCGAGCTGCTGTTTGCGCAACCTGCTGAGAGGACTGCCTCGAAGATCTACGGACGAGGTTGGTGCAGATGCCAAGACATGCAGCGCTCAACGCACGCTTATGTAACAATCTGCTTAAAAGTGCTCGCACGCTGTTTTTGGGAAACGTTGAATGTGTTTGTTCAGCAAAGCTGAACAGATCTAACCCATTAAATCCAACAGTCACGAGCATTCATTTTTTCATATTTGGATAATTCTGGAATCTCCATACTGAAGTAGTATTCTGTCTGAAAGCATTTCCCTTTCACTGATGTGTTCAATGAAGCGATTCAGTATGTTATAAATGTTGCATGTTTTCCTTCACAAGACGCCACCTTCCAGGAATCATCTGTGTGAAATGAGGTGGAACGCTAAAATTCACCTATCATTAAGATATGATAGTTCTTTGGCAGGACTCTTTCAACTGGTAGTTTAAGAAATTACAGGAGTCTGGATTCTTGAAACATCCAGATTTGTATGTAAGGTGGATTTTAAAAGATGCTTCAGTGCCCTGCCATTCTGTGTAATTCACCTTGTAATTGACAGGTTTTGCTGTCATTTCCAGGGATTCACTGTGACTAGCTTTTAATCAGCAGTAGACAGGAGACCTGTACTTAGCCCACAGACTAAACTTCTCTGGTTTTCCTTGTGTGTCAGTGTAACCTGTTACTGCATTACTGTTGCTTAGTGGATGCTCTATCCAGTGTGGCTTGTATAACTAACAGTTTTTACATGCAATCCAGTCCAAAACAGTATACATTCTAACACAGCAGTACTGTGCTATACAGTCCAAGGGTAAAACACCAATGCCCCACCAGGGAATCGCACCAGTAACCTTTGGGTTCCTAGCCCTGCTCCTTACCGCTACGTCACACGGCTGCCCTGCTGCTCTTGAATTAGCAGACAGGAAGAGAGGAGCATGTTCTCGGAAAAAGGGAACCCCCGTCCATAAATAGATTAACTGTCTCCCAATCTGGCATGTTGCTGATGCCGAAAACCTGTCCGGTATTTTATGTGAAGCTGGCAGGAACTTTGTGGATGTGTTTATAAAAGAGTGACTGATGTTGTTGCAAAGCCACCTGCAAAGGCCATTTCAAAGGAAAAGCTTGAAACAATAAACACAATAATCAGTGCTGTCACCGGCACTTAAAATAGGCCTTTACATGGGGGGCCTCTTCCTGTTATCGTGGGCCAGTTATGATAGTTGCCTCCGGTAATGTCCAAGTATCAATAGAACGCCCAGTGTCGATATGTAGGTGGAATGTTAATGGCTGTCTTGTCAGAAACTGTCACCAGTCAAAATAATCCATAGCATCTAATTATGTATATTAAGGGTAGGACAGTGGACAGTGACAGACATGATTTATGCTTTTTGGTACCTTCTGAACCCTTAATTATATAATTGGCTAAGTTAAGCTAAATGAATTACTGTGTAGTGAACCTAATAAATGGTTTACTATTCAGAGAGACCCTTGAAAAATGTGGCACTCCAGTAATAGGGTTGCCTGCCTACCATTGATATACATGTGATGATACCCGTGTTTGTTATTACACAGTGCTTGTTATCAATTGTGCATGGTTGTTTAATTTGTCATTACTGTAGAAAAACAAGATGACACACTATCTGTACTATCTGTATGCTGCATTGCTCTGTCTCTGCATTGGAAGACCAAGTGCTCCATCACTCTGACTCACTGGAGCAACCAGAACCCTAACAATAAATCGGGAGGAAACAAAGTTTGTGTATTCTGATCTACAGACAGCAGGGATGATATAGCCTACATGGATCCAAGAACACAATGCTTTAACCCAATGGCAACAACTTAACAGTTAGTTATGTGATGGGCAGTGCTTAAAGCTGAAGAAGAGTTGTAATGATTTGTGTGTGATTAAGGTTTGCACTAAAGTGCACAATAGATTTACAATGCCTACATTGAAGATTTTGTGTAATAGTACTGTTTTTTTCACCCCACATGGAGTCTCATCCCTGCTGTGCAAAATCAGTTGATTGCAAAGAAGAATTTGTCGAAGACTACAATGTAAGGCAGATACAATGACCGCAGTGGGGAACTTTTGTTAAATATAAAAATATTTTTATGTGTCTTGAATGAGCTGCTGTTAGCTCTTTCAGGCCATACTTTCAGTGACTTGCTCCTTACTGGAGACTTGCGTGATTTAAAGCACAATAAAACCATCTTTCTACGCCAGCGCTCCTCTCTTGTGTAACACAGGCAGGTGTTTGTGCTCTCAGAAACAAAGTGAGACTCGCCTTAAGCGTGGTTGGAGTATGAGTCCCTTTGTGCTGAGGCGAGCCACCTGTCACACCACACTTTCAGCACTCACCGAAACCGGGGCGTCTGAGCAAACATGGCGCTCTCTCCCTCCGCGGGGCTCCTGGGGGAAGACGACCGCGCCCCAGGTGTGCACGGGGACCCCTCCGCTTCCAGAATTCACAAGCATAGCCTGATTGAGATGTCTGTAAATGTGTTTTTGGTGTGATTTTATTTATCCATGTAAGTGACTGATGCAGGCGTAATAAAAAGTTGATTTCGCCTTCAACACTATCCAGATAAGTATCTTAAAATGTGGGAAGCCTCTCTGTGGGGAAAATGCAGAGTGTAAAGGATTTGTTTTTATGTGAGAGATTCCTCGAGGCAGCTGCCTGCAAGCGCGCCTACTGTGGCTTGTCCCTGGACTCCAATGCTGCAGTTATGGATTCATCGCGTACAAGCAGGCTGGTGTCGTGGTGGGTTTCAATTCTTATGAGAGCTGTTATTTCAGAGCGTGTCGGACACCGAGCTGTCAAGCCTCCCTCGCAGCTGGTGTTTTCCTCCGACCCCCCATCACTCCCCCCGAGAGAGAGAGGGGTGACAGACATGGACAAGCACTGTGTGTCGCATGGGGAAAAGCAGGGATTCAACCTGAGCCAAATAAAAATGTGGCTCAGATTTTTTTCCTCGGTTTTACAATCCAGTCCTTGTTCTGAGTGTTGGGAAACCCTAAAGCGCTACACAGCGCTCTGGGGAACGCCTTGCCTGTTGTTCTGAGAATCCGGCACAATGTTAAATCCCCCAGCTGAACGCAGGGCCAGTGTGCGTTTTGTTCTGTCCGGTCTCGAGGCTATACCTGGGCCACAGCGCGAGTGTGCTGAGGTCTGCTTTGCTATTGTGGGACCCTTTGTGTTAAGAACAAGGCACAGGATGAGATGGATTCATCGGTATTCATTCCTTTGGCACAAAAGGAACAATGCGGTTCTCTCAAGAGTGGTGCAAAATGTCATTCACAAGGCATGGGTTCATAAAGCACCTCTATACAGGAGAGTGTATAGGAGAAACCTTTTTTCCCCTGCAGCTACTGGGTTGTTTATAAAAGAACTGGAAATGGTTAAGTATAATGTAGTCTGTTATGATTAAAATGCCTGTTTTTCCTCTGGTTTACTGTGGAAAAAGGCTGAGCCTGATGTTTCATGAACTCCCTTTTAACCAGGCCTTAACTGCAGATTGGAGGAAAAGAGAAAGCTGAACATTACAGAGAACCCACAACAAAAAATGTCAGGCTCTGTCAAATCACTTGGTGAAAAATAATTCCCAGCATGCTTTTCACAATTGGGTAAGATGATCTCCTGTGTGTATGATCATAAAAAGCAGGAAATCCTTTCAGGTCATTATGTTATCCCATACAAGAGATTTAAACTCTGCTTTTTCTGAGGTGCCATATGGTGAGGGGTGGGGCACATGTATTATTTAACAGATACATATCATTCACACACAAGTGACTTTATTCTAAGAAGATAAACGGCTGAGGTGGTGTCCTCGCTTAGCTGCCTTTTCCTGGACTGGTGCTTGGGTTTCAGATGGTCTAAGGTCCTTGTGTCCAGGATGATGTCTAAAACAGAGGTGACTAAGATGAATACTTTATAGTTATGCAGAACCCTGGCCTCACCCTGTCCTTTTTACTCTACCATATAATACAAGTGTTGATGTAGTTCACCAGTGAGGATAATCACTTGCTGACATGGGCACAGTAATCCAGTAAGGGACTTGGTGACACCTCAGATGACATGTCTGATTTTTACGTCATTGTTTACTGCAAACATTCAAAACATTGTGTCAGACTGTGTCTTAACTGAAAAGCCCCCCCAATCAGTCAGCTATAGTGAGACAGACTCGGAGAGTCTTGTTCATGGCCTCTTAGTCAAACTCCTGCATTTTTTTTGCATCTCCCCACAGAATCTGCCCCATTATATCTGATGCTGAAGACAATTTCCTTGTGTCCCTCTGTAATAGAATTTTTCATTGGAGCTGAGAGTAAAAACACCAGGGTCACAGCTGACCAGCCCAGCGAGATTAAGGGCTATCACTGTCCAAACAAGCCTCTGTGCTTATTGGAAAAATATCATTTACCTCAAGGGAGGAAGGGATATTCACAGCTCAGGAGTCAACAGTGTGTTTTTGAAATATCTCACTCGTTACACTTGTGACCAGTTGTTATTCCTCAAAATCTGCAGACTGTGATCATGGTGAACTCCCTCCACTGACAGCAGAGGAAATGAAGGTATTTCCTTTCCTTGTAAAACCATGGGGGGGTGTGAAATTCCTTGTTTAGGTTTCTCCTCTCCAGAATGTATGGATTAGCCTAGCGCTAAGCATCATCGTGTGTGGTGTTTTTGATTGTCATCAAGCACTTACCTGTAAGGTGTTATTGTTTTGTGATCATGATTGATAATTGCTCAGCTTTGCTGGGTTAATTTTACCTGCTGACTTATTATTGTTAGTATTATTAATGCATCTATACACTGAAGCTGCAGGAACACAATCGTAATTGTGTGGATTTTTCTTTTTTCCCCACCACTTTAGGAAAACATTGTCAAAAAAATCTGTTTTATCAAAACCTCATCGAAAGTTTGTTGAAAACTCACTAAACCTTGCAGGTGTGTAAAGGGTTATAGGCCACATCATGTCCACATGTGGACAGCAGTGTGACATAGTGGTAAGGACTCCAGACATTTTTAAACAGCAAAAATAATACTCAAAAATGTGGAAGGAAGAAGAATGCTAAGGGAAAGTGGCTATGTTAAATAATACTAGAGCCACAGCAATGAAAATGAAATTGGTGGCAAAATCTGTGTTTTTTAATGCTCAACATCAAGCTGTCACTGCTTGCAGCTGTATTTTTTAATATTATTGTTAGTAGTCATCTGTTGTTGTATTTAATAATGAGTCATTTATTTTTCTTGATATTATTTTATGAGTATCTGCCATTTCCCTCATTGTTGTCTGGATGAGACATTGTGCACCGCAGAAATTTACTCAAACATTTACACCAAATCTACTCTAAAAAGCGATAGTGGATGGATTAAGCAGTCATTTTCAATTAATAAATAATTTGGCTTAGCTTTCAGTCAGACGAACAGCACGTGAGCCAAAATGAACACCAAAAATGAGGAGGCTTAACATTAGAAACTGTTCTGAGATCACTGCACATCTGTTTCCCCCAAACTTGATAACCTGGAGTCAAAGGTCTCATGACCTTCGTTGAAATGATTGTGGACTGAAGGTTAAGCAAAAAGAGGATTGGACTTGCAGTGTTTACCTTTAATTGGAATATATGACTTCCAATAAGGACTGAGAGGAATGCAACTTCTCCAATCCATTCTATTGACCTGCCTGCTCTTTAATCTCGATAGAGGGTAGTAGAAATCAATGATGTCTGATTGGAGAGCAACTGCACAGAAATGTAGCTTAAATGGCCACACAGGCCAGTGTTTCAGTATTGAGATCAGCTTTAAAATAGATGCAGTAGCTGGGTTTTTGTAATTCAGGTTAAACATCAGAACAATTTCAGAACAAACCCCGTGGGTCAGCGTGAAAATGTATCAGTTCTTTCGTTGCATGCCAGCCTGGTTACTTCTACATCTGTGTGTGCCAAGTAAGGTAAAACTATTTAAATATCTTTGTTGCTGTTGAATAAATGAGGTGGCACATCACAATGTTGTAACTGCTTAAGCACGCAGTAAGTGGCTGATAAGGGGAAAGTTTCTTTTCTGGAAAAGGGTTGAGAAAGATCACTGTCCATGTGACCCTTCTCCCTCCCAGCAGAGTAGCTGGGCAGAGCTCACGCAGTGACAGGGCGAGTTGGAACTGCAGATGTTCTTTGTCTTTATCACCATGGTTGTCCTTGTTTCCATTTCTAAAGGGGATGCTGATACTTGTTTTACATTATCATATGTTTATTGGTAGCTTTTTTGTTACCTATAAACATATCTTCTCAGCAAGTGCCATTATCTGGGGAGGCTTACTTTTTAAAATATTATTCAGCTAGATGCTTGCTGAAAGCACCTTGCTCAATGGCACAACAGCAGTGTCCCTACTGAGAGTCAGGATGGCAACTTTAGTGTCGTAGGCTCAGCTCTCTAACTGCTTCTGCCAAGGTGTTAGCTGCCATTATTTGCCAAAATGAATACCAATAAAATATGCATACAAAAGATTTCTTTTATAATTTCATCAATAAGTAGGTCAAAATTTGCACCACCTTCAGCTTTTTAGTCCCAGAGATGCCACTTTTAGCCTGTTTCTCTCTTCTGAGCCCCCCCTTTTTTAATTTACCAAACCACGCTATGAAATTCTCATTGTTTGCATAACATTGGGAAACACGATATGACCAGGGAATATGTGGGTGTAGCTGTCTCTGCATGCGGTCACAGAGCTCGGGGGTCCGCCTGGTCTCTGTGGTCACAGGCCTGCGGTTGGGGGGGGGACTGGGCGGGCAGCGAAACTTGCGGCCGAGGCGGTCAGTTATTGCCTCACACTCCCTCACGCACAGCATTAATTGGATTTTGAGAGGAGCCGTCGCCCATCCCACACACCCCACACCCCCCCCGGGTCTGCGGATGTCCACGGGTAAGTGAATCAGTGCTCCTCCCCTCGGCCCCAGAGGCAGACCTAATTGAGTGACGCGAGTCTGGCGGCTGGGGCGGGATGCGATTAGCAGATGTTCACAGGGGCAGAATGTCTATTCAGCTGTGCGTGCTGCGCTGTAATGACAGAGGAATGGAGGTGCTGCTGGGACAGGGTGATTCGGTTAGGGCTGGGGGGGTGGGTCAGGGGGGACTCCAGCTGGGGCTGGATGGGACTCTGGGGCGGGCAGACGGGTGCAGGTGGAACTGTGACTCAGTCTCCACACGTGTTTGTGTATGGGTGTGTGTGTGTGTGTGTGTGTGTGTGTGTGTGTGTGTGTGTGTGCACGCTTGCATGTCCATGCATTCTCTGATGAGGACAATGACATTTACAGTACATGAATGTAATGTACAATTATACGAATGTAATGTAATTTAGGAACACCCCTTGGCCATATTCCCTCACCACCCAGCATCGGTGTCCCTGCTCTCTGCTGCTCAGTATGGCCATTCTGTGCCTGGGTCTGACACGCCGGTTTTTACACCTTGCAGCTGTTCTCTGCACCGGCCCTGCAGTGGTGCCAGTGGGGACTCGGCAGCATGCAGATCTCCGCACTTCTCTTTCCTCTCTGCTCTCGGGACGGCAGTCCAACTGACCATACATAAAGGACGACAGGCTGGGGTCTGCAAACTGTACACACGTGTAACGTGTACATGTTCTTCCCTCTGAAGTTAATACATCACCAGACCTGATGTCAGCTCCTTCAGGGCTGCGTTTTATCCCCCCTTTAGACAAGGCACAGGTAATGAAAGAGCCTTTTAATGCCGGTGCAGAGCGGACAGATTGACAAGCAGGGTACTTTGGCAGTACAGGTATTTCTTGCAGAAATCCCTCTCAGGCGGTCAAAACCGAGGCAGGACAGTGAAGGGAGAGCTTGTAAACCCCATACAGGCATATAACACCCACAGCATTCCCCATCTGTGTGCTCCATTTGGTCTGAAGTATGGCCGGAGGACTCGCATTTACGGCCTCCGTTCTCTGCTTTTTTTTTCAGGGCCTAATGGAGATTCCAAGGTTTATGGATTTATTTTTCCTCCTTTAAAATCGATGTAAAATACGATGACGGTGCAAATTCCCAGACCTGAGCATCGTCAATGCGCTCTGAAAAATCCCTGGGAATTGCAGGCAGGATCAGGGTATAGGTGGGGCAGGATTAGGGCATGCGTTGCAGGGTTCAGTATAGCTCTCAGGTTGTGCGGGATCCAGCTGGCTCCTGTTTCTGTCTCTACCAGCTGGGGCGTCCTTGGGATGTCCATCAGCAATCAGTGCTCGTTTAGCCGGGTCTGACACCCAGGACATCTTTTCTCATCAGTACCTAAGGAAGCCTCAACCATATGCACTTGGATGGAAGAAGTCAGAACCTGCTTCTCGGCAAGGGGAGTGCAGCAATAAGTAAACTTCAGTGTCCTCGAAAATACACTAATATGAGGTTTACAATCTCTGTCCTCTAAACAGAGTTGAAAATTCCCTTATATGAGGTTTGCAGTCTGTTGATAGGGAGGAGAAGTCCTCGCAGCTCATGTCTGATCTGCATTTGTCTCCTCTTTTCATTGGCTGAGGTATATGGAAGGAGCAGAGCTTGTCGCCAGATTGGCTCGTCACCCAGCTGCGCAAAAGTGTCTAACATTTCCCTCCTGGATGACATCAGAGCCCCTCATCAACTGGAATAGCAAAATTTTCCATTCTCTTCACTCTTTGTTTCCACTCTGCTTTTGTCAAATAGGCCGTGATAGCTTCAGCATGTTCGGTCTTCTGGATCCTATGCCATGTTCATGTTATTGTAATAACGGTTAATGTCCGAATGACTTTTTTTTGTTATAATTGGGCAAAATATCAATTCCACTGGGTAAAGGTTAGATGAGACGGTATGTTCAGGGTGCATACATTTTGTACTGCCATATTGAAGACAAAATCACAGTTTTTGTCCTTGTGCACCATAGACATGGTGCCTTTGGAGTCATTGACTGAGCCATTGTTGGACTAGCAATTATTTCGACAAACCATCCAGTGTGATCGTCCCAGATCTTGGAACTGACCAATTGTGATCACATTTCCCAGTACTGAAGCAAAATTGTTCAAAATTATGAGGCCCGTTAGGTACACATAACTGCACACTATACAGACTTGGTCTAGGCATACTGAAAATAAATGAACTCTGTTGTTCTGCATAATGAAATTGTTACTGATACGATTATGTGAAACATATGGAAGAGATAGGTATATACTCGCACATTCTCAAAGCCACAGCAGTCAGTTTATGGCTGGATGCCCATTCTCAGTCAAGACAGGTTTATTAATAATAGATCCATCTTTTTGGGAATTGGGGTAGAATAATGACGCTGCCGTTTGTTCTGGTGACTGCTTTAGTGAAAGCAGCTGTGTTTAATATGGGTGTGTGCTTTGTTTTTCTGTAGCCGGGTCCTTGGTGGAATGTTTTCAGTATAATCTGATTTATTTGTGTAGAGGAGCCTCCTAGTATGGACATGTGGATGTGGGACACCCTTTATGCAGTTACAGGGTCTGACGGGGGCTTACCCCGCACGCACCGGCCACGGTCGAGCAGCACGCCCATTCCCAAAATAGCCAGCAGTGACCCAGTTACTGTACTCCAGTTTTAAACCCTGTCACTCAAGAGTTCTGTCAACACCTTTCTCATTCATCCAGCACCAGGAAGCTACTGTCTGCACAATGGAAAATTCAAGAGCTTCTGTGTGCTTCAGACCACTTGAGATGGTGTGGTTTCCAGGGTTGAAATTCTTCACACTTTCAGATGTGGGCTACAAGAGGTCCTGGGCCATTTTTAGCTGTTCTCACTTTGCCTGTCTGAAAGGTTCCCTCGATCCACAGCCTCCATTGTGCTGTTTTTACCCACAATGCATACTGTACGTTGGACTGTTCAGATTAGCCACTCTTTAAAAGTTTTTATTAATGTTAACATTACATTAACATTATTGTTATTTAGCAGACACTCTTAACCAGAGCAACTTACATAGGTCACAATCTTTACATGATGTTTGTTTATACAGCTGGATATTTACTGAGGGAATTCTGGGTTAAGTACCTTGACCAATGGTACAGCAGCACTGCCTCAGTGGGGAATTGAACCAGCAACATTTTGATTACGAGCTCTGTTCCTTACCACTGTGCTACACTGCAAGGGGAACAGGCACTTCTTTCTGTCTATGGTGCCATGTTATACTTCAAGTTTTCCCACTAAAATATCTGTTAGTAACCTGTTTACTCCATTAGGACATGTCACACAAAGACAGCATGTCCCTGCTTTGACTAAAAGAGCTTCTTCTCATTTATCAATAAAGGCATTCAGGCTGCTTTAACAACTTTAACACCTTAACAACTTGTCAAGTTGCTCATACTAGATGAGACTGTTATAGCCTACTCAGCACACCACTTGGTCAGATTACAGAAGACGAATAGTTTTTCCCTCCTAGCTGGTCCACCTGTTGAAAAGGAGCTTGAGTATTTTGGTGACAGTCTGTATGGGGAAGGAGTGCTAATCCTTTGTCTTGAATGTAATGGTTGGCTGGTCTCAGCCAAGTAATCTTGCCTCTCCTTATGTGTTTTGTTTCCAGGTCACTGCCGTCAGTTTTCTCCACTAAATTAGTATAACCATAATCTTTGGATTTCCCATTGAATTTTACCACTGCTTAATCACACACACAGTAAAAAAGACATACTGTGTTCGGTTTTACCCTTTGTTTCCCGGCATACTTTGCAGCCGTATTCTCTAAACTCTTTTTTCTAATCCACATTTTTGTGTGGGGATTAGAGTGTGTGTAAGGATTGATCTCTTACCACTCTTTCACTTCCCCTTCATTTCTCTTGGGGAAGCTTTAGGAGATGGGAGTGTATGTCCTTCACTTAGCGTGCTTATGCTTGAGAAGGGTGAGAAGCGTTAATGGTCACAATGCCAATGGACAAAAGTGCAGTACCTTTAATGCGTGGTTGGATATCCACTGCAGGTGATTTGCCATCAACTCTGTACTAACTGGTGTGAAATGCAGCTCCTTATGTAGATGGCACCAGATGGTTAATCTTGTACTAGGTTGCCTAGTAACAAGAGATGGCTCATTTTATCCACAGGCTCAGCTTACCCCACTCTCTCCTGCATAAGGTCTGATTGAAAGTCTTTTCAATTACAAAACTGCTCGGGAAGAGAGCAGACTTGGGCATAGGGGTTCTGTGTGAGTAACGCAGCAAGGAAACAATTTCTTAATGCCGTGTGACAATCACGGCAAATTCTCAAACCCTCCCGTGAACAGATACAGTAGCCTCAGTCTCTCGGCTCCGGAGGGAAGTTGGGTTTCTGGTGTCGGAGCGTTCCTCAGTGGGTGGCGGTCCTGCTGGGGCAATAACAGGGCCAGTGATTTGCAACCCGAGTCTGGGACTGTTTATGCTTTTTGTCCCAGGACATAATGAGAGGTGTGCGTTTCACGCCCGAGGGCTGAAAAATTAGCCGGGGGGCCTCATTTGGGTCGGACGGGCCCCCGAACAGCTGGCTTCATTAATGATGGGGAAGCTGTGGCAATCTGGGTCTGCTAAATCGGCACCTCGTAACATCTCTTGGTTTTAACACCCCGTTATTGTAGTAAATATGTTGCCGTGCATTCACTGGAAGGAACTACTGCGTTCGGGTGCTGAGCTGATTATGGTTAATAAGTTGGAGTTTGTGATTAAGGAGCGGTTTGGAAGCATACTCCTCCAAGGAGATAAAAACCTGCCATTTTTTTCACAGTGTGAAATGTGAATGTGTTTGGACTAGTATTCATCCCAAAACCCCAAGGAGTCCACAGGGACATGTCCAATAAACCATCTGAAATGCATATAATAATCTAAGGAGAGAAAAATGATAAATATGAAAGAAGGAGAGAACAACGATAAATATGAAGGCAGACTCCAGCTTTCATCTAGCCTTTCTTAATCTAATGAGCTAAATTGGACAGGGAATGCTTTTTTTTTGTGTGCGTCCATAAGAAATGCTTTTTGGCACCAGTTCAACGATTCCGTCAGTGAAAGAGTATGCCGGGATTTGGCTTGACCATACGAGCAAATAAATCCACTGTTGATGGCTGTGATTCACAGCGTTAAATCTGATACCGCTGATAAAGGTTAAGTGCTTTTAAGCACACGCACACAAGGCCATTAGGGCCTAATGTGCGGTGGGTTTCTTATTTTTTAAAAGGTGTCCGTGGAAAAGTGCACACTCAGTCGCTGAGGGCGCTTAACAATACACGCGCATTTACTGTGCAACTTTCGATACGATATCCTTCCCTGTTCAGGTGCACAATGTCTGAACAGAACTGGGCTGAAAGCTCATTTCCTTCCAGGGAGCGGGGAGCTGGAAAATATTATGCAGAGTCTGAGAAATGGGACGGCCATGAACGAGAGGGGGGGGGATGTAAAAAGAAGATGAGATTCACATGTGTGGCATTTGTCCTACCACAAAAGCCGTTTCGAATTTGGTCTCATCAAGCTGTCGTTCCAGCGCGGGGAAAAGTTGTGTTGGAGATGATGTTCACGTATTTTCTAGCAACCGCTTTGCACGTCCTCGTTCGGAGTGTCCCGGCCTACATGTGCGTTGCTGCATTTACTCTCAGATCTACGAGACACTGTTGATTTAGTCTCAACCCACATTGGGACGTACACGCCCCTCTATCTGTAGTACAGGACCAGTCAAAAGTTTAGACACAGTATTCTTTCTTCATTTTTACTATTTCCCACATTTTAGAACAATAGTAGAGACATCAACACTATGAAATAACACAAATGGAATTATGCAGTGACAAAAAATGTTATAAACAAATCAAAACTATCTTATATTTTAGATTTTTCGAAATAGCCAAAAAAATATTTTTTTAAATTAGATTTTTTTTGGAAAGGAATTCATGCACAGGCATCAACTTCACAATTTTTATTTGTGTAAGAAACAAAAGCATTTAAGGATAACTCTTTAGATCAAAATGTCTTTGAATCCATGTTTCCCATTATCTTAATGAGGTGTGTCCAAACTAACTGGTACTGTATATAGCGCAGCTCTGTTGAGTGCAGAGACCAAAGGGGTTTAAATGCATTTCTTTGTTTAGGTCTCTAGGTTTTCCCCTGTCTCTAATTCGACCTGTCTCCCCTCTTCGATGTGAAAGCCTTCTGACTGCCTCGCATGAGAGCTGGCAGGAGGAATCGATCGTTAGATCTGCAGAGTGAGCGGGTCTGGTTTATCGCGCCGGCGTTTTGTAAGCCGATCCTCTGAGCCGGTGTGTTGGCGTCGGCTCCCGTGCCAGGATCCATTTAAATCAGACATGGCCGAGGCTAGGCCAGCACTCGCCCCGCACCGACTGCATGGCTGCGAGTGACAGTTCAACAGCTAGAGAAAAAAAGCCGCAGAGGATCTGTGGGGATCGCATGCATGCATTGCTGAGTGTGCTGAAAACAGGGCAGTATTGTATGATACTTAAAACCAGTGGCTGTTGTGTTTGGTTTAATGCAACATAATCCTGTCATTCCAGTCTACCAACAGTGTGTGCACTGGTTTTTACACAATAGGAAATTTGAACTTGCACTTAGTAGTCTTTTTACAATATGCTATTTGGGTCAGAAGAGGGCCTTTTTGGGGGCCTTGTTGTTGACCTGAATTTCTGTGATATATATTACAGAGGTAGTTGTCTGCCACGCTGTAGCCAGTAACATGGACTTGAAAGAAAAAAAAAAGTTTAATAACCCAATGGCTCCATTTTAATGGCATTCTCAACATTACTGTCCTTTCAGTGTGGCGTACCCCAAGCCCCTCAAAACTATCTATATGAATTAGTAACTTCCTGTTCAACTTTGCCATTTCCTGTTTAACAAAAATGCCTATTTCAGTGAATGTGCCTGAGTGGGCAGTGTGATCAGTTTGGCTGAGTTTGTTCCAAAGAATAAAGAATAAAATGTACAAATGCCCTGTGCACTTTATGTTCTCTTTAACAGATAAATATTTCCTTCTACCGCAGAGTTAATGAAAGGATAGTTTTAATTTCCATTACTGGTGGTACTTTCTTATTAAAAAACCCTCAGATGAACTCTACCCATTGCAGAGTGACAGAAGTCACTGAAATCCCACATCAGTCTCAGGAGGGTATCTGCATGCCATGTTTCTGAAGTACCCCAGCAAACCTGCGAACAGCTGGCACTCTGGCCCCTCCGAGTCAAATCCGTCACAGGACTTTTTGGCAGACATGCCACACAATTTGCACAAGAAACAGGGCAGTAAAAAAGGGGCTCTCGATATAATTAACTGAGGCGTCAGCGGGGGGACCGTCGGTCCCCGCCGCTTCCCTGAGCACTCCCATCACGGGGGGGGGGCTGGTTGGGGGTCCGCTGCAGAGGGCCGCAGCGCTCGCTGAAACGGCACCCAGACGTTTTATGATGAGCAAGAATGTATGAATGAAAACAAACGTTTTTTTCCCCTCCTCGAGCTCCGGGAGCCCCCAGCGCCGAGCCCTCTCTGACTGCGGCTCTGTTGTTTTAACCCAGTTCCTGCAGTGAAATATGGCCGCCATGTGCAGGCTATCAGTGGGCGTGTCCGGGGGGCTGTCAGCCTGACGGCTTTGTCCCAGCCAGCGGGGAGGGGCCGTTCGCTCCGCCGAGTCCAGCCGTCAGAGGCAGAAACAGCGTCCGCAGGGAGCTTTCTGGGAAGGGGAAAATACCAATAATGATGGCTTTTAGGTGAAGGCTCTTTCTCCTCCACTGTTATTTCTCCCTTAGAGAATTACTGAATTAGCTAGAGTTGCATATGGCTGCCTTTATTTAATTTAATAATTTTTAGGTTTTTTTCTTCTTTTGCACTGTGTTATTCACTCTCTTGAGTATAAACAGGGGAGATAGGAATTTCTCTTTTATATTGTACAATAAAGGTGCTCACAAACCAAAAAAGCAAAAATGTGCTTTTGCTTTTTCATTACTGTTCCTTAGGTATTGAATGGCAAATGTTTTATTTGAATGAATATAGGCTTTCAGAACGTGTAGATTCTGCTAAAGTTCTGAAGTAGTGGTGTGAGTCTACAATACTTGTACAGTGTAAGGGTAGCCCACCCACATCAGCCTGTGAAGAACGGGGCTAAACCTGATGAGGACTTGTGTGTTTAAATGTTGTACTTGTATCACATTTCTCACCCCTCACGGTTGAATGATTAGGCTGTGTTACTACAGCGGTAAGATAGCCTTGGATTATAACCCGTCTACCTAAAACGTTTGTGCACTACTACTGAAACATTCTTGAAAGACATACGAAAGCGGTGTTGTTAGCGTAATGTGACATGGGGCTGTCAGGGAGCCGGCCCGATGGATGGGCTAAGCGTCGATGGCTGAAAGATACCTTGTCTCCCTAAAATGGGTTTCAGTGACGCAGCCCTAAAGATAAGCTCTGGTTTCAGTCTGCCCGACAGATGCTGCACACTTGTGTTTACTTTTGAAGCCTTTGAAGTCCCGCGTAATGAAGGCCTGTTTCCTGTGCCTTTGTATGTATAATGATGCAGAAGTATTCATTTAAGGCAAGTTGATAAACCAGTGAACCAGAAAAACTGCAGGAATAAAATGAACAGAATGCTAAAATAGTTCCTCAGTCCAAAATAGCATTGTGATGAGGGGGTTTATAATTTCTAAAAAAAAAAGTTAGACATACATTTTTTACATTTTCTTCTGTTTTATATCACAAGATGTAATATATGGAGTCAGTCATACTTAAAATAGAAGAATCCTGTAAGTCCCATTTTGTGGTGCTGGAGAGGGTGTGATTACTGTGCCCAGGCTGTTGTTGCTCCTTTTCCGCTGTGAGCTCACTGCGTCAGAGAGGAGCAGATCACAGGTAAATTCAGGGCCCCCCCTAAAGTCTGTTTGCAAAGTTAAAGCCAGGCTTTCTGCTGTGAGCAACGAGGAGTCACTGACCTGCGGTAACACTGAGAGCGCACCCTCGTGGGATGGGGGCTGAAAGAATCTGTGGGTCTCGGCTGTTCCTCTGCGTTCTTCCTTCTCTGGCGGCCGGCTGGAACCGGCCGGGGCTCATGTCATCCCGCTGCTAGGGTCACCATGGAGACTGTGCCGCCCGAGTGCGGGCGCTAGGACCCGCTTCCTCAATATCCAAAGTATATTGTTACACATATGAGGATCACACAGTATAGACAAGGATGTAACCTTTGCCCTTTTCAGCATCTTTCTGAATTCCGTGCGTGCTGTGCCACCACACTGTGACATTTGGAACTGAGTGCGGAGGGGTGCGCAGGATGGACACCTCTGTTGTTCCCAAACAAAGGCTGATGGTGCTGAGATTAGATTAGACTGAGATTAGGCTGAGGTTAGACTCGTATGTGTCCAACATGCCCAGATATGAAGGCAGTCATGTTAGGGCCCCTATTACACTTTCTGTAAGGATTGTCATGCTGCTTCTGTGCTTTCTCTGTATTAGACCAGTTGATCTTCCATACTCCAGCTACCACTTTTGTGGGTTATTAAAATAAACTGTGTGTCACTTTTGAGTTTTACCCAAAAAGTGAGACTTTTGTTCTGTTTCTGTAGACATGACCTCACACTTCTCAGACTCCCCCAAGCCTCTCAATGGCACTAAAGAGCATGGTGGAGTAACAGACAGACAGAGTGTGTTAGAGTGTGTGTCACTCGTACCCACATTGTATTGTGTCATGGTTTAATTAGTGTTCACAAACCCACTGGGGCTTGTGATTCAGTACGCCTACAGCCCTGCATATGAGTCTGTCAACACGGGATCACCTTCCACCAGTGGGGCGGTTTGACAGTTCATTGTTGTGACTGGATTTTTTTGGTCACTTTGTGTTTCTGAATGGGGCATCTAGGATCCTCTCTGGAATATGGATTGCTAGTACATTACATTACATTAATTTAGTAGACACTCAAATCAACTTCCAGCACAATAGAACACAAGTGTATCCATTCAAATTGAATGAGCAACAGTATCAGACCAGGCCAACAACACTCCTAGAGTAGTGAGTGTAAACATAACACTATTCAAGCCCTAACCTGTGCAACCTGACTAGAAAAGGGAAGCCAGATATACCACCATGCATCAGTCACTAGAACACAGAACCCAAAACACATCACAATACTACACATAAAATAACAGCAAGTACTAGAAGTAGCAGATTCTGGGGGGCAGGGATAGTGTATTGTCATGTTTGACAATAATCTAACCTGCACTGCAGAGGGTAAAGCTCAACAAGAGAGCATCTCCGTTCTTGTAAAGGGTGGTTATGCAGGGCCCGTGTGAGTCTCACAGGGAGTTGGCTTGTAAGCTCCAATCTGACAGGCAAGGGGAGACATTGTACTGTACACAGCCCCTTCCTCGTGGAAACACAGGGGAAGTCAGAATGAGGCAAAACTGAAGGCCGTTTTATTGGGTGAACTGCTCCTTCTACCTTTACCTCCTGGAGTGTGTAAACAGTCATTTACCAGGAGAACAGAGAGAGCAGTCTGCTTTTTACCAAACAGAGCGTTACCATTTGTACAGCCACCTCAGCCAGGCCTACTCCATTTCCTGGCTGTGTATGAAGGAAGTTCCTGGTGATGTCATAAGTGATAAGGAAACAACAGCTGTGCATATTAAAGAGGATATGGGGCTCAGGGGGTTAATTATGTCTCTGAGTCATTAGTGTTTTGACAGTCCATAGCTTATCTACCAGTACATTTACAAGCAGTTACAAACCAGAGCACTCTGAACTTTAGAACCTTTGTATGAATCATCTGTTATTAGAGCACTCTTGGCTTGTTGGTAGGAACTACTTGTTAACGTTCATTCTCTTTGCCAGCAAAGGTGTTATCAGTTTCCCTTTTGTATATTTTCTCTATTCTGAATTCAGTGACGTGTTCTGGTTGAGAAAGAACTACTGTAAAGTCCACTGTAAACTACTGTAAGGCGAGCTTGCTGCTCCCCCACTCCAGTAGTCCACTGCAGCCCCAGAGCACCAGGTTCTAGTTGAGAAGAATGGCACAGCGACGAACCTGACGCCTTCTCATTTCCAGGCCTCACTAACCATGTTATCTGCTTTATGCAGAATGCACTTTCGGTTGACCCTGTCATACCCTGTCATTAACCCTCAGCATCACCAAACCATGACCTCCGTCACCACTCTTGACCCCTCCACCCCTTGCACAAGAGTGCCCAGGCCGCTAAAATTGCCCATTTGTTAAGGCTAAAATTACCCACAAGTCCTGTGATTATGAGCAAAAGGTGCCCACAGGCCCATTGCTGCTCAGTGAGTGGGCAGGGGGAGGTTAGCCAGCGAGTGACCCGCCAGCTCAGCCCCCACCACAGGGCCCGGGGGGGGGGTCACACAAAGAGCTGGCTGCAGGTGGCAGTGGAGTCAGGGCACTAAGTGAGCACAGGCCGGTGTAATCCAAGCTACAAAATACTTTACAGCTCCCTGTATTCATGGGTCAGGAACCAGGCGGTTCACAAACAAAATTATGTGCATCATAAATTTCCTTTGGCATGTATTAATTTTTATTGCTCTGGACAGCATAATTTGAGGGATAATGATTGGGGTTTTTTTTTTTCCAAAATTTGAGGTTTTATCTTTCTAGTCAGTTGCCATTAGTCCACATGGGATGAGAAGTGTTATCCATGTGCCACCATCACATTTGTGTAGTGTTTGTCAGCCAGCCAAAACTTCAGACAGCTGGTTGCCTTTATTGTATGGGGCAGCACTGAACTGGGTGACACTGAAAGCCTCATTCTGATGCATTTCCCTTCGGTCTGCAAGAGATCAGTGGGTTCATCCAAGGCAGGTTCCAGGAAGCACTGGCAGGGGTCTACAGACCGCTGTCTGCCCTCTGTCACTCTGACAGTAGGTGCACGACATCAATCCTCACGTCTGCGGGACTCAAGGCAGGGACATCCTCACTGCAGCCAGGAAGCACGAGCCTCCAGCCTCACGCATTTTGCCCAACGCCTTCATGTCTGTCCCCCAAAAAGGGTAGAACGACCCCTCTTGCCGTTATCCGCTTAATGCAGGCTCCAGCAAGCCAAGGTCAGAGGTCAAGGGTCAAGACTTCAGAGCGGGTCACATGTGCTCTGGCCCCAGCCCCCCCGTAGGGTTTCCCTGTGGTTTTGCTCTATTTGTTGTCGCTTTATTACAGGTCGTTGGTGATGCGAAATTAGTCTTCGTCAATTTAACAGCAAACGTGTGTGACCTCCTGCGAGGGGTTGAGCAGTGCCCCGGTCAGTGTTTCAGTCAGGACTGGGCTGGCTGTATATCATGAAAGCAATTTGAGTGCATCTAAGACTGCTGTAAAAGGACCCTGACCTCCTTCAAAAGAATGTGGAATCACACAGGGGGACAGAGCAATATTACGAACTCACATTGAGTTCACTCAATTATTATTATGTTACTCCGGATAATGGAAGCATCAGTCCTCTCTCACTGTTAGGCTGACATAGCTTATGATGCGGCCAGTGACATTTACTGCCCTGCACAGTTATTCTGACAGTACTTGGTTTTTTCTTCATTCAGATAAGATGTCCTCATATTCTACTGTATCTACACATGTAGAATCACTGGTGGACTTGTCTCCTTTGTTCATTGAATGTTTTTAGGGGTGGAGAGAAGTTTTGAGGGCCTCCTTTGTCTGGATATGTCCTCACTCCTCTGTTTGGCTGGGTTTGTATCCTCTTGGGTAATTTGAATGTCAGTTCTTATCCACTCCTTCAGCATAAGAAAATGTCACCTCCTGGAAGTTGGACCTTTCCACTAAGACATGGAGATGGCTGACGCTGTCTGACTTCTTCCCACTTTGTCAACAACCACCCCAGAACTTCTCTGATTTCTGGGACGGTTTTCTTTGGGGGGGGGGCAGTGTTGATGCAGACCATTGCGGTGACCGGGGTCAAGGCGTCAAAGCGTTTCCTCAAAATGTCTGACGCTGCCCCCCAAGGAGGGCTCCCTCGGGATCCTCGAGGAGGCATGAATCATCAAGGAAATAAGCACGACGGCCTTCCAGTCCGCCCTGCTTTGGTCTGACCTCACCACGATGGGCTAATCCCCCCCAGCAGACCACAGGGGCGTGTGACGAAAAATGATCCAGGACCCCTCCGAACCAGACGGTCGGCAGCACATGCACTTGGAGGGCTCCGCACTCTCAGACAATGTTGAGTTTATGTTTGGGATTTTCATTAAGAGAGACAGAGGGGTCAAGTAAGAATGGAACCTTGTGACTTCATTCCCAACTGGAGCATTCCAGAACTCTTACACTGCCTATTTTGTGCTGCCAAATGAATTCCCAGCCTTGCGACAGGGATTTGTCCTGTTTTTTTCCTCCTCCCATGAAATGTCATTTCATCATAGAAGCTGAATGGTAGAGATCTTAATGAGATATCCCTCTTCTGTAAAACAATACTGAGCTAAGTCCTCAAACAGATGTTAAAATGTGGCACCAAACTGGTTGTCTGATTTTATTCTTTCTGTCCAAGTGGTCCAAGAAACTGTGGTCCTATACTGTTAAATTCAGTTTCTTTACTTGTACAAAAATACAGTGGACCCAAACACATGAATTATGTCGATAATCTCTTAAAATTTGGCATCTCTGTCTTGCTTTGACCCCTCCAACTTTTTGCCTGATTTATTCATTTGTTTATTTATTTCAGTATTATAATATTTGCAGCTGTTAATCTTATTTTGAAAGAAGTCCACCCTGAAATGAAGTAGCCTGGCCAAAGCATTCCTTTGTAATGCTCAGTTTATTCACAAGCTTTAAAGCAGAGATTTAGCAGAGCCTTTTTGGACATTGCTGCAGTGGGGTCTGCTCTTTGCTTCCCTCTTTTCCTTAGATCAGGGGATTGTCCTTGTTTTTTTGTTTTTTTTTTTGTTTTGTTTTGCCAACCACAGCACATTTTCTTCACAACTGATGACCAACCAGAATGAACAGGTAGCTGATTTTGCATATTGGAAGCCCCGGATCGATGACAAGATATAGAGGCACCAAGAACAATGAGAAGAATGGTTAGTGCATTTTCGCAAAGTCACATGTGGTTTAGTGGATTTTCCATTTTGATGATTTGCGGTGTTTTCTGTGGTCAGGGTGAATATGTGAGCTTTACGCGTGTGTTCTGTATCTGTAGCTCTGGCTGTCCGGTTGGTAACTCAGGGTTGTGCCCCTCCCCCACAGAGTGCTGAATTTATGCGTCATGCTGCGGATGTGAAAACACTGTTGTGTTTGCATATGAAAGCGGAGCCCACATCACTCCCAGGGAGGTAACTGGGAAAGCGGAACAGCCCTCCCTCCCTCCTGGTGCCTAAACACGCTCCGCCCTGGTGCGGGTCGGTCACAGGGCTGGGAGAGTTAACAGTCTGGCAGACTCCCTCTGTTAAACACGGGCCTCCACCGGCACTGATCACCAGTCGGCATCTCCACCAGTGCGTTTCTCCATCTCCCCAAGGGCTGAGTTCACACATCCCACAAACACCTCAGGCATGGAGGTGGAGATGCACGCAGTATGGGGGTTAGGGTCCGTTAGCCGTAGTGAATTCCCCAGCAAGGGGACAAGGCTCATAAATAGCCACCACAGGAATCTACATCTCATCTGCAGGCCAGATCTGAGCCCCGTGACTGTGTCTGCTTTCGAAAGTGTTCACTTGACCAGGGTTAATAGACAGTCTATGAACTGGAACAAAGTCCTCGAGAGGACTTTTACTTTGATGCACTGCTGTTACATATCGGTTCCAAAGAGCTCTGCGTGTCAATACCTTCTCATTATTTCTCCGGCCGCAAGGGCGATCCTCAGGCAGTCGTGGTGTCATGGTTGGATCCAGACAAGTATTCATCGCAGGTTAAGTCTTAAGTCATGGGAAGATCGGCTTTATCTGGCTTCAAAGTTTGTTGAAACCAGTTTCTTTCCTAAAAACACTCACCAAATTAAATTGGTGGGAAACACTTTTTCTTTCAGCTAAGTTCCGAATAGTCCAGTAACAACATCAGCTAAGTTTAACATTCCTTCCCTAAAGGAAACACTCTGAGTAAGTGCTTTTCCTCACCGACAGTTTTTGGGACTGTAGAGTTGACAGTATATGTCTTTTTCTGAAAGTTGTTTGTAGATTATTCATCGTAAGGTTTTCATAGATTGATTTCACCTTGATGTAAACGTTTTGGGTGAAAGGAACACAAGCTGTCATCTTAATAGCATGGCATGGCATTAAAGAATCATATAAAATAATCTTCTTAGGTATGCTGTTTATACATGACGTTCATTCCAGCAAATGACTCATATAGTTGAAAACTACATTACGGTGCTTTCTGTGTTGGGCTTTGTCAGTAAGCCGTTTTAAGAGCCCTATCCCTTTCTGACAAGCCAAGATTACAGTGGACTACTGCAGTGTATGCTATAGTGTTTCTGTATCTAAGGTATGTTTGATAAAGGTTGTCCTGCCTTGAACCCCCATTTACTCCAGATTTATGCAAAACCTAGATAAACTTTGCAGAACCAACTGGAGTGTAACCTGGGAGTATCTGTGCAGATTAGATTTCAGTTTGTACAATCACACCAGCTGCCATACAGCACTGGGGGGGAGGGTGTCTTCATTACAATTCAGGTTTTGTTTTTTTTTTTTCAAAGGTGAAGTGACCGATGCCACTCAGAATACTCATTAGTGTCTACAAAATATATTGCCGTGGTTACAGAAAAACAGAGCTGACCTCAGGCTGACCCACCCGAATGTGTTCAGAGCTAAGGAAATGCTGCGCAGCTGTAAAGCAAAGCGAAACCTTTCATAGCGTGAAGCCTTGCTCCGCATTGGTTTTAGATTGCTAGGTCGTGATGTTAAATTGCTTCACTAATTTGAAGATTCATTAAACACATTAAACTTCTGGACACAACAGCTGACTTTCAGCATCTTGTGTGGTGCTTGTTTTCCCTCTCAGTAGTGGATAGTAGTTTGTTGCTCTCAAGTAGCTGGTCTTGACTGTCTCCAGTCGATTGTATGGTGAATGTAAATGAAATCCAGAGAAGGCTGGATCCTCAGAAGTAAATTACACTGCAGCATGGTTGGCAGCTGCAGCATACTAAAGCTGTTTAGTAGGGTGTGACTCACAACCTCTGAAAAGCAGCGTTTCAGATGATGGTGGCAGCGCTGTCTGTGAGCTCTGCTGTTGTTTGACGGGGCCGGCCCTTATCAGCTGTTGGCTAACGTCAGGGCCCGAGCGCGGGGGGTTAATCAGGGTTCCCCCTGCAGGGGTTCATTTTCCCACCAGAAAAGCGCCCCTGCAGCCGTGCCTGTCTGCTCTCCCTCATCCCCGCCGCGGCGGTGACACAGAACAGAGCCGAGGCGCTCCGTGGAACAAAACACCGGTCGGATTTGCGAGCGGCCGAACTCCAGGCTCCGGGAGAAACAGGCGCACTTCAAAAGCAGCGATAAGGAAGGCTCGCTTCAAAGTCCAGGCGCAGGCAGATTATTTGGAGATCTGACACAAACCGTCCCTTTCATGGGGGGGCTGTCTGATGTGAACGCGTTTTTTGGGGAAGGAGTCATTCCGGCGTATCTGAGGGCTTTATCAGTAGTCTCCTTCCTCGAGCTCTGCCGTTTCAAGAAGTCGTTGTTATCGTTCAGGTAATCACCTGTGATGGACGTGTTCGTGCAAGATCCTGCTTCTTTAGAGTTACAGAGCTCACTAAAGTTGTCATTCAGACTGGTTTCTGTTTTTGTTTGCCATTCACTTGTGGGTTGAGGTAGTGTGCTTCTTTCATATGAGGTGAAAAGAACTGGCAAAAAATCATACTAACTTTAACCTGTCGTTCTCCTCTCTAGTAAAGGTATAGTGGTATGATTTGGGTTGATATTAAGAAAGCTGGCTCTGTCAAAGTGAATATCTGCTCTTTGCTCCTGTAAAAAAAGTTTAAAATGCCCCCTGTGTTAGTTTTATGATCACACGATATCTATTGATAAACCTATGCACCATATTCAGATCACTGGAGAAGTGGAGTGGAGTGAATGTGTTGTAAAATTCCCCCTTAAGAGCTTGAACAGAGGGCAGCGCTTTGAATTTTTTGCAGTGCTAGCAATAAGTAGTCCCCGCTCCCTTTCCCGCAGATCGCATAGGGGCTGGAGGGTGTTCCCAAACTCTGGCAGATAAATAGTGGGTCAGGGCGAAGGGACTTGGGAGCCTTCCAGCTGATGCTGTATAAGTTAGGCGGAGCTCTCGTGCACGCTGTTCAGTTCTGGAGTGGTTAGTACTGACTGCTCCTTTAAGTGTGTGCTGGCCTTCATGTACTCACTCAATCTTTTCTCTCTCTCTCTCTCTCTCTCTCTCTTTCTCTGCCTTCTAGGCACTGTATTCTCATTGCGATGTCAGCGGGCCAGCCCTGAGGACACCCCCCCCCCAGGACGATGTAGTGTTGTGAGAAGCGTGTGAATGGGCAAAGCAGCACTGCATGCTCCGGCGGTCACCAGCGCACCAGCAGAGAGAGGGGGGCGGAGAGCGGAGAGCAAGAGGAGACCCGAGCAGGAGATAAGATAAGCCGTTAATTATTGACCGCAGCGCTGGGGAGACAACGCCCGCCCGAATGTGCTTTCCGCTCCACTTCCTCCCCCTCTGAACTTCTGCGTTCCCCGTCGAAGCAGTACGGAGCTCGCCCCTAGGTGGGATTCGGAGATTTCGAGTCGCCCCCCGCAGACCCGCGTAAAGCGGCCCCCGGCGCCATGTGCCACGTGATCGTGACGTGCCGCTCCATGCTGTGGACCCTGCTGAGCATCGTGGCGGCCTTCGGCGAGCTCATCGCCTTCATGAGCGCCGACTGGCTGGTGGGCTACCCCCGCGCCGCCGAGGGCAAGATGATCGGCCACCACGGCACGCCCGAGCCGTACCGGCCCACGCTGGGCATCTACGGCCGCTGCATCAAGGTGACGGGCCACCGGCGCGGCGTCCTGTGCGGGCCCTACGCCGTGCACTTCGGCGAGATCGCCAGCGGCTTCTGGCAGGCCACCTCCATCTTCCTGGCGGCGGGCATCCTGCTGCTGTGCGCCGTGGCCTTCATCTCCGTCTTCACCATGTGCTTCCAGAGCATCATGAAGAAGAGCATCTTCAACGTGTGCGGCCTGCTGCAGGGAATCGCAGGTGAGGCCGCCGTCGCCTCCGCGTTACATGCGCTGTCACCCGTACGTCGCATATTCTACCGCTCGTACATCGCACATACTGTCACCCGCACACTCTGCTGATGTCAACCGTACATCCTGCCAGTCACCTTTCCATTATGCCACTGTCACCTGTGCATGACATATATTGTCACGCGCACACACTGCTGTCACTTGTATACCACAAACGGTCACCTGTCGACTTTGTCACTGTGATCTGTTTACCCTACCGCTGTCACCCGTACGCCTGCTGCTGTTACCTGTCCACCTACTCTCCTAATGTCAGCTTCATACCACATACACTGTCAGCTGTCCTCCATACTCTTCTAATGTCACCTCCTTTCACGCTCTCCCAACTCATCTGACAGAACTGACGAGTTGTTACTGCATTGTGTGATTGGTGAATTATTATTTATTTCAAGTATTTGTCCACTGCAAAGTTGTCCACTCTTGTGTCATTAACTGAATTGCTTGCTGCGCTGTCCTGCGTGTTGTTGTCTGTTGTGTTTGGCACAGCTGAATGCTTTGAGTACCAGGAATGAGGAGGTTAAGCAGGGCATGCATGAGTGTGGCTCATGATCTGGGGAATCTGAACCACCAACATTGTCGTTGAGCCCCAGTGTCCTTTAAACATTGACCAATCCAGTTAAGGACCGCTTGTCAGTTGCTTGAAAGCATGTTATTGAACCCAAATCTCCACGGTTTGGCTTGTTCTCACTGTGCCTTTATGAAGAGAGCGTGCGCTGTCGGAGGTGAGGGCAAGGTCAATCGCAGGGCACAGACCCCGTGGCGGGGTGGCCGCCCGCTAAAGTCGTTGCCATGGTTGAGGCCGGCCCAAATATTTGCACACGCTCATGTCAGCTGGCATTGCCGGGCCGGCGAGAGAGTCCCTGTTTGACTTGGCTGCCGCCGCCGTCGCGCCGAGGGAGGGAAGGCGGCCGCCCGTGTCCTTTCCCACAGCCGATCCGCACCCCCGCGGCCGCGCGGCGTTCCCACGACGCCTCGCCGCGCTCGCCTGCCGGTCGCCGAGAGGACAGCGGGACGGGACGGTCCTCACCGCGAGCCGGCGGCGACAGGCTGGGCCGGGGACGGGGAGAGTCCCTTAACGCACAGCTTTTTTTAACCAAAGCGAGCTGAGTGAATCGCTCAGGGTCATCCCAGCGTTAGCCTGCCCCTGACATCAGTCACACTGGAGACTGCAGGCTGTGTGGTGTTCCTGCTCGCTCTTACAGGGCCGTGTCTTTAACCCGGGAAAGCGGCCTGCGTTACTCCAGCCCTCAGGAATTCGGGGCAGCAGGCGGCGGCATTGGATCAGCTGAGGGGTATCCCGTTATACCAGGTGCACGTTTGACCAAAGCGGTCGCAAAAGCACGCGGCTTTGGTTACATTACAAGAAACTTTGCTATGCACTGGTGCTGCATCCTTCAGTGACAGGTTGAAATCTAGTGTACGGGGTTTGAGTGTGAGGAGATCATTTTCTGAAGGGGACGTTTAATTGATTTAATCAGATTTGACTGGTAATATACTACTATATGCATCTCGGATCATCACCATCATCATTCAGTTTGATGTTTGTGTGATCTCATCTCTTAAATGCTAGTTAACTATATATTAGCATTTCTGCCTTTCACTGTTATGAATGTCCTCTTATTGAATGTTTTTGTTTTTCAGTTTCCCCATGCGGGTCATAATAAGGGGAGATTAGTCACAGTTCATATAAGGTCACTTGCAGTACAGTGTGCTAAGATTCATGAGCAAGGGCCATGACCAAGGTTCATTGGCTTTACAGCACTGCTCACACCTTATTTGCAGCACGTTGCATCCTAGTGATTGGCTGCTAGCGGTGTAACCAGTTCACCAACTTCATGATTCTCCTTACATTCATGTCACATAACTCCACTTGCACCAGGATATTTTGTAGAGTGTATTTAGTTATTTTTATTATTATTTCCTGTGTCCAAGCCAGCGTCATTTTGGGTACCGGTAAAGAAATCTGACATTATTACTTGTTGTACGGTTAATAAAATGCATGGCAGCGCGGGATTATGCCGGTTTTTGGCACTGAAGGATGATGAAATCTGTTGTCTGCTTAATTTCCTGTCAAGAGCAAGGAGGAAAGCAGCTCTGATGGAGGGGGGAGAGATTTGAAGAGCCACCCAGTTAATGTTATTAAGCAGGCAGTTATTGGGAGCTGGCTGAGAATGTGACCTCCCTGAACTGCGGCTCTCACAAGCTGCCCTGGAGACACTGCAGTCGCCGCATTCATGCCCATGAACGTGCGCTTAAAGGTAGATACAGGACTATGTCTCTGCTCCAGTTATTGCCTCTGAGTGCCTGGATTTTGGTTCACTGCTCTGACCGTGTCTGATCGGCTTACAGAGTGAGAGTGGTGATTCCAGCGTGCTTGAAAACAGCGGGAGCGAACGCTAACCCCGAGGAAGATCGCAGCGTTCGTTCTGCCAGCTGAGGCTATGGAAAAAGTACCCGCATGCTGCTCGCTCGCACTCTGGGTTACCCCGCTGAAATGAAGCTGTTGTGCTGTGCTCTGGTCCAGGTGGCCAGGGACTGGGGCCTGATAGGCTCACACTGCGCCAGCAGCAGGAACTTCAGAACTCATGGCTCTGTACTGTATTGCTGTTGACAAGAAGGCCACATGCTCTGGAAAGCCCTTGTGCTCTATGCAGTCCTCAAGATCTGCAAAGCCCTTGCGTTCTGTGCAGTCCTTGCGCTCTGCACAGTCCCAGAGCTCTGTACATTCCTTGTGCTCTATGCAATCCTTGTGCTCTATGTACTCCATGCAGTGTAGCATATGTTAAGGAGCGGGACTTGTAATTGAAAGGTTGCCGGTTTGATTCCCCGCTGGGGCATTGCTGCTGTACCCTCAGTAAATATCCAGCTGTATAAATGACAACATGTTGAAACTGTAACCTGTGTAAGTCGCTCTGGATAAGAGCATGTGCAAAATGACAATAAAGTAATGTAATGTAGGGCATGCTGGATGAAGCAAAGGCAGATTCAGAGTGTCTGAAACAAGGTCGCGTGGCCTCAGGAAGGAGGAGGAAGAGGAAAGTGGGCGAGCGCACCCTCTGATAACAGCGGGACATTCCTATTGTGACCTGTCCCGCTTGCCGCACAACAGTGGAAATGTCTGCCCGCAGGAAGCCGGGGGCGCAGAATACACGCCATCGCGGCGCTTCGCGGCCCATCTCCGCTCGTGTGGAGCGGAGTCCCACCTCCTGGACGCTGTTTTCCTCCTGCTTTAACGGCCTCTGATCTTCAGATCGTTGCAAGGACGCTGCTTGGAGAAGCGCCTGGCTTTTTCCCCTTGTCTCATCTCAGAGCACTGATTACATACACAATGGGCCGGCACATGTTTCCATTCCCTGGGTTTTCTCGCTCCGCGCTGGGATTTTCCACCATGTGTGCTGACTAAACTTAAATCAGAATGCTCTGAAACTGGAAATAACCTGGCTTCTGGCTGGGTGTTTTTCTGGGAGGTCGTGTGATGCGAGCACCTCATCGCTTATCAAGTGTAGGCTGCTTAGACTTCTCTGATTGGTTAGTGTCTGTCCTGCACTGGCAGCCTGTGTCAGCCTTGAAATCCATCTGGTCTTCATTACAGTATTTGTGTCTGTATTGTGCAGTCTCTGAAAAGACTTACATTGTATAGCTGGGGATATTGTAAAAACACCTATTTCAAGGGCACAACAGAGGTAACCCATACAGGAATTTCCACATGAGAGCCATTTACAAAGGAGACTCAGCACTACTTATCACTTATCAACTGCGTTTGAATCGAGCAGCTCTGTTTGCACAACACGAGGCAAACCTTGTCCACAGGGCACGCCCTCAGATACGGAGTCCAGTGTCCCACCCATTGCTGTCAGTGCAAGTGTTGTCCCAACCGTCATGTGATATGATTCAGTCTTCATTGCCTCTCTGTTTCACAGCAACGCCCTCACCTCCTGTCCTCTGGGGCCCTAGACTGAGTGAGGCCGAGGGCTCCTGAATGTTTCTGGCACTGTCTGGTGTTCCCGACTGTGGAAAGCCCCGCCCAGTCCGAGGGAGTCAGGCTGTGACACTCTCCCTGAGGCAGGGGCTAGCAGGGAGATGCAGCTCCTTAGACCAAACGCTGCATGCAACAGTTTGTGTTTTTTAGGATTGCCTTCTGAGATGAATGAAGCATTGTACTGGAAGAAAGATGGTCTTGTAATAGTTATCAGCAAGTTAATCTCTCACTGGGATAGAAAGGTACATGTTGTACGTGGGGGACTTGATTAAGTTGGCCTCTGTTAAGCTCGATAAGCATTATGAAGGAAACCTTTTAGAGCCTGGCCTTACATTCTTCAGCCCAGCCTCGACAGTGATTTCACTGCTGAAGAGACGAATGCTCTCCTAATGCTCCAACGTGTCATAAATCAGAGCTCTCTGCTTACACATGGAACAATGTCCACTTTGCCTGCAGCGCCGCGGGAAGTGTCCGGTGAGTTATGGCTGTTTGTTCGTTTTATTAGCTGTCGATTTACCGGCTGTCCCCCGAGCGGCGTGAGAGACGGGATGCGAGGAGCTGAGTAAAAATTTCCGGGACGGCGTCGAACGTTTCGGAGCGAATGTTTCAGAGCGCGCGAGACAGGCACGCAGCGGCGCCGGAGTTGCGCTGAAGCTCGGTGACCTGGCACCTCGTCGCTTGCGCGCATGATGGTAAACGCATCTCGCGTTGCGTAACGCTATGTCTTTAACAGACACCCTTCGGTCTGTCAGCCGAGGTCGGTCCGCGGGGCACTCTGCGGCGGGCTCTCCCCATCCTCCAAACGCGACAGCGAGCGCGGTTGAGCTGACTGCCTCAATCACGCGGGGCGCTTTGGAGAAGAGCTCCGGGCCGAGCAGATTCCGATTTTCAGCGCAGCCTTGAAGCGTATCTGTATCTATCCGATGTAAGCGTATATCATATTTACTGCCAGACATCTACGTCCGTCTGATCGGACCCAGATGTGACCCGCTGACACGGCGGGAGTGGCGGAGGCGTGCATCGCCATCAGAGAAATCTGTTGTGTCAGGAAAAGGATCGTATCAAGGATCGGAAGTCGGGCCTCTCGGGCTTTGAAAGTCACACGCTGTCGACCCGGAACGATTTTGACTGGAAACCCAGGTGCTGTGTCGACAAACGTGTAAAACTTTCCATGTTTCAAATGAATGACGCCGCGATAATGGTTACCAGGTAACCGGTCGCTAATGCAAATGTTTGCTTTGTAAGAAATACAGTGCACTTGACCTTTAGCTTCGACGGGGACTGAGCGGTATACAGCGCGCATGCATACAATGAGCGGAGGGATTGGAAGCATGGCTTGGCCAGTTTCAAAGGGAAGGCCCGGCTCTCTGGTTTATCATCGCTAACGATTACAGCTGGGCTGTGCTCCGCTTTGTTTTTTTTCTGGTCCCCAGGATACTGTCGCCGGGGGAGACAGCTGCCCGAGCAATGTGAAGGCCCTGCTGGTGGGACCGCGGGGAAAGATTCTCTGATTGCCCCTGTCTGAGTGCCTTTCTCCAGCATCGAGTTACGGGGAAGGTTAAAGAAATCCAGCAGCACTGCCCTCAAACGCCGGCCTCGCACACTGGAAGCTCTGGCCCCATACCTGACTGGCACATTTGTATTCGTCTAGCGCAATATCAAGTGCCATCCCTCAAAGAGCACGGCGTATGTTTTTAGCGGTCTTCAAAGGTAGTGAAGCCTAGCAAGACATTGTGGGAAACTGCAGAGCTGTGAGGTAGGATTACAGATGGGATGAAAGCATGAACCTGGACCGCTCTTCAGAGTAAACCCGTATTGCCTGTTAAACATGGTTTCAAATTCTTTTTGCCACGCTGTGCAGATAATAATCTTTTTCCCTGACATATCCATCAAAGCTAAACATCTGGATAGCCTTCAAAGTTCCTCTCTGCAGTACCCGATTCACCATTGCCTGTCACCCCCTCGTCGGCATTTCCTGTGTACGGCTTCTGAGATGAGCATAGCTGCTTCTTGAATGTGTGGGCCCGGTTCCATCCTGTGCTCTCCGTACACCGCAGCTCTCCGTCACCTCCTCAGATACTGGCAAGCTCTACAGAGTCATTATTGTTCCCCCACACAGTGGCATTCATGAGGTGTGCTGCCAAAGTAGTTGTGATGCCATCTGTTTCTCAGGAAATGACCTTTGGTATTGGACAAATGAGTGTTTCCTCATAATTATTCTCACGAGTGAGCTGCAGACTTCCCTGTTCCCTGAAAGGATCCATCCACCATACTGGGTGAACGCAACCATGCTGGAACAGGCTGGATGGTGAGAAAACAGCTCTCTGTGATGGATTCATATTGCCCAGGAACTCATGCTGTTTGTTATTACTATTATTATTATTGTCATTTAGCAGATGGTCTTATCCACAACAGCTTACACAGGTTACAATTTTATCCATTTATACAGCTGGATATTTACCCATGCAATTGTTGGTAGTGACCTTGCCCAAGGGTACAGCAGCAGCGGGGGATTGAACCAGCAGCCTTTCAGTTATTAGCCCTGCTCCTTACCGCTACACCACACTGCTTGCCTTGCTGCCCCTGTTTGTCCCCTCTAGTCTGCTCAGTGTTGTATTTTAGTTCATAACTCTGAGCAGTATGAGATGCAGGTGTGAGAGATAGAGAGAGACTGTATTACTTTAATTTGTCATAATCAGCTTGGTCACAGTAGGCCCAGCAGCTGAGACTGGTCCAAACCCTCTGCTCTGCGTGAGGGCTGCTCTGGTTTGCTTGGTAGATAAAATGTGAATGCGGGGCAGTGACTGACCAGGAGGAAGGAAGGAAGCCCATTCTGCCCAGGCAGGAGGGTCACAGAGGTCCAAGTCACCCAGCGACGGAGCCTCCCCACCTCATCGTGCCTTTGAGCGATTTACAACCACGGTGCATTGGGAACCCTGGCAACGAGGAGGTCGTCGGCAACGAGGAGGTCTCCGGAGCAGGACATCGCCCTCGCCTGTCTGCCTGTCCACCGAGGTGACTCGGAACGCCCGGCAGCAGGCAGGGGCAGGGTGCAGAAACGCCCCCGTTCGAGCGCGGGGCCAACGGGTGTGTGTGCGGGGGGGGCCTGACGCCGATGTAATCGCCCAGAGCCACCGCTCTACCTCTCTGCCACCGCCACCCTCAAACGCAGGCAGCTGAGTCTACTTTGCGGTTTCGCAAGAAAAGAAATCAAGGGGTGCTCTCTCTTTTTTTTCAGCCGCATGAAACAGAATCCGCCTTGTTCGCATTTAATCAGCGGGAGCTGTTTACAGTGCGCCTGAAATCACAGTGTTTGGAGGGTTCCAAACGGCCCATTGCTGGCAGGCTTCTCCAAACACCGCCGGCAAATCAGAATCGGAGGGGTGTCCGCGAAGCTCGAGGACTCGGACTGCGATATCAAATGGAGGTTCAGCAGGGGCCTCTCTTCGCAGTGGTACCTGATAGGAGCAAGTTTCTGTGATCTGCATTCAAGGGGGCCTCATTTCCAGATGGTGGAAACCTCTTTTGTGGTCTGCATTAGGATGCTGTGCCGAGCTGTGGACCAACCACACGGGCAGGGCTCTTTCTGAGGTGGCCTGCTTCGGCGGGCGCGAGACTGAAGGTGCTCTAACACAGTCATCTGACGGGCGGCGCTACAGCCAGAGCGGTAATGAAGTCACTCTTGGCCCGGGAGTCTCACTGGCAGGCTGAGCAGGCTGTAGCTAATGAAGACGAACGCAATAACGAGTCCCCCCCGCTGCCCAGAGGATCCCTCCCGGGACATTAGCGCGGCTTCCTGGAGCTGAAAGGCTCTGAAAGCCCAGCTCTGAGCCCCCTTTCTAGGGGAGCGGGGGGGTTGCGAGTTGAAACCATACCACCTCCATCAGTTACCAGAAACTGTCTGGCTGTCAGGCCGAATAACATGTGGAAAGAATTTATGACCTACTTTTCATTTCCGCGTTTAATACGATATTTGCGCTGCGAGTAAAGAAAAGCTGATGTCGCCGTTCTGTTTGGCTTTTCGTCCCCCCGGTGAAGTTTCCAGACCGGCGGAGCTGGAGCGGGGTTGGCTGCCGAGGGCCGGGGGGGAGGCTGAGACTGGGCGGAGTGCGCTTACGGCTGTTCCCTTCGCCTCCCTCCCCTGTCATTTTAACCCAATCACTTTGAGTTCCTCTCAGAGATTCAGCTGAAACCCTACTTACCGGCACGCACACAGCAAGTGGTTTGTGCAGTCACATGAAAAAGTCTGGGCATCTGTCAGCCTTAACAACAGCTGTAGAACCCCCTGATCTTTGCAGAGCTTCATTGCTACTAAAACCAGAAGACAAAGATGGTGGTAGTTGCATGTCTAAGACCCCCCATCAAGGGAATGTCTGGGTGAGGCTGGATTGTGTTGTAGTACTTGGGTACTGAAAATTCCCTGAAAGTGTTTGATACAGTCCAGGTAAGTGAAATGGAGAGGGGAAAAGTAGGAGGGGCAGCACTGAACAGACAGGGAATGACAAAGTGCAGAAAGCTACAGGCTGGCATCGGTAGTGTTCAGATCTGCAAGTCCAGTGGTTTTAGCCTATATCAGACTTCTTCCTCATCTGTCACCAGGGGGAGCAGACTTTTGCTTTCTCTTTGCTTTGGCATGTACATAGCTTTGGGTAAAGAACCGCAGCAATGCCCCACATTAGGAGTAGCTCTGGGCTTGGACCATGCCCCAGCAGACTCCAATACCCCAGTCCAGTAACCCTCCACGCTGCCACTGGTGTGAAAAGCAGGGCAGAGTCATTATTTTCTCATAATGGGCCTAGGTTGTGTGCATCTCAGCCCTGTGTTTTCCCCCCTTGTGCTCTCCAATACACACACACACAGACAAACGCACTTAACAGTCATGAATAGTAGGGGGATTAGATAGCATACGAGTCTGTCGGAAAAACTTACCCCACTGTCGGACCTGGGACCTGGCGGACTGACACCGGCTTTATGGATTTGTCTGCGTGCGTCTGCCAAAGCGCAGCAGTTGAAGTTTTTTTTTTTTTGAAGCTTTCAGAAATGGCGATTGAAAATTACAGAGCTGGACGGCCGTGTAATTGCAGCAGCGCGGCCGTGAGAGGTTTCCCAGACCTGGCAACGCTCTGCAGCACCTGACTGCTGCTTCTCAGCAAGGTGCGTCATTTCCTCCTGTGCTCATCTGTTGGCAGCTTAAATCGGAAAGACTATTGATTTTCCCCTCACTATAACATACACAGGAGTCAGCATCTTAAAGCATCTTGCAGTCTGTGATATTGCTCAGTGCACTTCATGGTCTTACTCTGTATACCTGTCTTTGTTATAAAGGAGGGTGATATTCACCATGTGGTAAGATAGGCCTACTTTTCACAGTTGGTAACAGTCATATCCCCCATGAAGGTCTGTCAGGTCTTCCTGTGCCATCCCCCATATGTGGTATGAAAGGGTACTGATACAGTAGCGTGCTGTAAAGTGGGTTTGGTGGAAGTGGCCTTTTCTGTCAGCAGACACAGGAAGTTGGCACCAGCCAGTGGCTTGGAAAACCTGGCTTCCTCTTCCTGTTGTTTGCCCCTCTAAGGGGCAGCCAGGTCGTGAGGGTGTGTTTGAAAAGGCCGATACCCCCAGCCAATGGGGTCAGCTGGTGAACGGTTACCCAGAGTCCCTCCTGGGTAGAGGGGCCCTGTGTTTGTCAGCGAATTAGGGAGTGTTTATCCCGGATAATTGGTTCGCTCAAGTGTAATTAGCCTGGTGTTTTCTCTTAAGGAAGGATGCCACGGTAAACCCACCAACAGATTTTATTTATATTGTCTCATCAAGCCCTCCTTTCTTCTGTCCAATGCGAAACAGATGACTCCGGCGCAGGACTTTGGTTCCTTTGTGTTGCAATTCCAGAAGGCTCTGGAGAACGTCTTATCTGGAATTGGCTATTTCCACCCTCCACGGCATAGCAATTAGGATCGTGTTTGTTGTCTTTGTTTTGTGAATTAAGCATATTTGGAATTGGGGAATAAAAGTTTCATTTTTCAGCCAGCGACGGTCTTTGTTGCAAATGGCACTGATATTTCTATGTACAATAAACGTGGAGAAACTGGCAACGTAGTGAGTTGAAAATACAACAGAATGCCATTTTTGGAGTTTTTGGAGGTTTTTTGCAAGGTAGAACTGTGTGTGAGTGAGTTGGTATTTGATGAAAAGACCATTTCTAAATCTCTGGGCCACTATAACCTCTTTTGATGTCTGACTGACTTGTCACCCTGAGCTATCACCCTGTATTTCTGTGAAAGTGAGTGCTCAGAGGCATGTTGTCAGAACAGGTTTACAAACATGACTGCTTTGAAAATTGATGATATAGAGATGAGTCATATTCTGTACCAGGTATGGAGAGATGTAGGTTTATCCATAGCTAAGGTGGATAGGGGTCCTACTGTTCACAGCACAGTGTCTTCAATGACCGATTGTTATAACAAGTAATGGCTCTTTCCCAAACCATACACTTGTCCCCACACACTTGATCAGGAAGCCACTTTGGAGAATGCTTTCCTGATCATCGCGGAGAGGGAGATCAGGTTAATGGGTGCTGATCACTTCTGCATTTTAGGACTCACTTCAGTGACAGAGCTACATTATCAGTTATGAGTATCTTGCCAGGCACGTACCTATAGGCTACTTTCTGTTTAAATTGGATCTGATGTTAACTTCCTCTTTAATTGAATTTAGATCAGGTTTAGATCAGATTTTGCAATCAGTTAAGTAGAGAGAGAGAGCATGTGAGAGACCGTGTGTGAGTGACATTGTGTCCCCATAGAGTTGTGACAGGAGTGTGAATAATTTGCAGGGTTGGGGACTTACCTTCCTTACGTATGCAATAAAAATAACAATGACTGAGACAACGCACTCGAAACTAGGCCACGGTTTGTGAAATGAGCGGTCCAGGTCTCATCGTGACCCAAAGCAAGTAGGAGATCAGAGCCACCTTTATTGGAACAGGAAATGTTTTGATTTGAGGAAATTGTTTTTCCAGAGATGGGAGACAGAAAGTCCTGTTGCTTCTCTGTCTTTTCCCCAGCAATTAGGCCAGTGCTGAGCTCACCTTCCCTGGTGCCTTCCCCTGCCTCCAGACAGTCCTGGGGTCATGAGAAAAACCCTGGCTTTATCCACTGGTCACATGTGCACCCGAGGCATTGAAATACGCAAATGTTTGCTTCTCAGTTAGTCCGAGATTTCGTTTCAGTTTATTACGTGTCCTTACCTTTTAACTCTTTGAATTCAAAGTCAGTGTAAGCAGTGAGCAATGGCTTCCTAACAACATAGTGCTAGATGCTCGATAATTCAATTGCATGGAAGGTGTTGCTGCAGACCAGGGCCTGCTAAATGTACAACATCCAAGGCGGACATCGTTGAACGTCTCGTTGCTGTTAAAGTAGATGGTGTGTATTTCATGCGGTGCCTTTCTAAATCACTGCACTTGGTCCCTTCACATTTGGCTCTGAGCATTTGCTGTGGAATGTGTTTTCCCTGAGTAAGGACTAATGTGAAGGAAATGATGGCAGCAGAAATCTTGCATAGTTTAACTGGGGAGGGAGGGGGTGGAGCCGCGCTGCAAAGAGGTGACGGGAATAACAGGAAAGCACGATCCCTTTACATCTCAGGCCACCTTGGCAAGGTCCAGGAGCCATGACCGTTGCTGCTAAACTTAGCTCCAACAATGGCCGGTCTATGCAGTTCACTCCTCCCTGCGCCGCATTGTTCCACACACTGCAAGCGTGGCTCCCCTTCCTGCAATCGATACAATCAAGGCTGTCCATCAGCACATTATCCATCACGCTGATGCAGCAAAATTGCCTCTTACTTAAATGAGCTTGAAGACGGGTTGCCAGAGAATGAAAACGGGTTGCCAGAGTTTGTGGTTTGTTTTAATACATGGCAGGTTGCAGCGCAGCATTGTGGGCTATGGGTACTTGGAAAGGGAGCAGAGGACTGACTGTGTTTCTCCCTTTCTCTTTCTCTCTCCCTCTCAGGTTTGTTTCTGATCATGGGCCTGATGCTGTACCCGGCCGGCTGGGGCTCGGACAAGGTCCTGGCCTACTGCGGGCCGGACGCCTCGCCCTACAAGGTGGGCCTGTGCTCTCTGGGCTGGGCCTTCTACACGGCCATCGGCGGGACGGTCCTCACCTTCGTCTGCGCCGTTTTCTCTGCCCAGGCCGAGATCGCCACCTCCAGCGACAAGGTGCAGGAGGAGATCGAGGAAGGCAAGAGCCTCATCTGCCTGCTGTGAGGTCATCTCGCGGTCACCGCCACCACCGAGTTCCTGCCCCCGTTCGATAAAGGGATCAAGACGCTGTTTAGCGCCAACTAACCAGCCTGTCTGCTTCTTCGTTAACATGTGGCAAAATTTAGAGCTTTTTCGTGTTTTTTTCATTTCCCGTTTGCACCATGACGCCATTTAACAGTGTGCTTCTCTGGCTAATGGTGCCAACGTTAGCTGTCCTGACACGGAATGAATTGTAAATAAGCTTGTATATACTGTACAGACTGCCCTCATACACGATGTGGGATTTTCGTTCGGAGTCGTACCTTTTCTCTTCTCCAGCCTTGAAAACCAGCAGATTTACCAGACAGTGGTTAGCAGCTACTTTCATTGCCTAATTTTTGCCAGGTTGAAATAACTTTACAAGGAAACCACTAAATGGTAAATAAATGGTAATCTTAGAAGTGCCCTCAGTTCAACCTGGCCTCTCTGCTTCCTGTCAATTTCCTGAATGTAGATGGAAAAAAACGAGATGTATCTTTGACCCAAGAAATGTATTGAAGATATACCTGGAATGCCTGCTTTGATTACAGGTTATCACTTGATTAAAAGGGTTTCTGATTTACCCATGACTGTTTGTTACTGGACTGTGGGATAATCCTGCCTTCTTGTTCCAAGAGCTTCATCTTCCATTGTAGAAAAGCTTCATCCTGAAATGTAGAAAAAGGTTCATATTGCTTGTGCTTCACCGCCATTCGCAGAACCTTCTGTCAATCCCGTTCCTAACACAAGCCCAACCTGTGAAGCGTGAGACAGAGAGGAGCTTTGTGTGAGCGTAGCACCAGTGACTTTCTCCGTGAAGCTCCGCTCTCCTTGTGAGGCAGCGTCCAACTCAAGGTCTCTGTTGCTGAAAAATGAGAAGAGAAGGAGAGACTGGTGCCTGTTGAGGGATGGAGGCACTATTTCCACTGGCAGCCATAGCCTGATGCCTCCAAGACCGACAGCTGAAGAGGGCAAAGAACGGCCCCTACAGACACCACCCCCGCCTTGGGAACTCCAAATCTAGCTCAGTGAACATTAATCAAAAGATGTGGCTTTATCAACGTGTACACCTAAGTGCTGGTGTTTTTCTCCATTCCTAAAATGTATTAACACTCTGAATGTAGGGGAATATCCAGCTGTGTGTCTGTGAGGAAACCACCTCTTACATTGGAGTGATTTGCCATCTGTAAGGACCTGATTCCCAGCATTTTCTGGTACAAATAAATTTTTTTTTCAGCCTTTGCTAATAGGAAAACGGTGAATATCAAGCTCTCAGACTCTGGCTGCTTTATACTGTGTAACCCCAGCTGTCTCCATCATTCCTGTGGGCTGCCAGCTCTACTTTGTTTTCCACTATTCCACTCGGTCCATCATAGTGTCTGTCTGTCAGGTTTCATATGTAGCAGTTGGAAGCGTGTACTGGTCGTCACCAGTATGTACCAGTTGAAACCGAGTCCGCCCCCTTTCCCCTCAACTCACCCACTTCAGCATGGATTTGGGGCGAGGAGGTGAGTCACAGCTTGTGTCACGTGCATCGCCGCTGTTAGAGGCAGTATAACTAGTGCGGTCCACCAGCACTCGGTCCAGGAAACCACACAATTGCTTCCAGATACGACACGGTTTCTCCTAGTTTATAGGTTCCTGCTCTTTTGTTCAAGACGTTAGGGTGGAGGAAGTTATCAGCACTTTAGTTTAATGTGAGTCGCTCCACCGGTGATTTAAGACTGGAACTCTCCTGCTGTTTGCATGGGAAGGTTGTGATACTCCATTGCCCTGTTTCCACAGAATGGGTCTCGTCCATTGGGGATTTACTACGGAAGTAACTTAATAATGGCAGTGCAGGTTTGGTACCCCCTCCCCACTTATTAACCTGTAAAAACTTGAACACATCTTGAACTTTGCACTTCAAGTATTGCCATTATGTTCACTGTGGTTGAGTTTGAGAGACATTCCGGTCTCTGTGCTGAGGGCTATTAAGAACAGGCAGACATACCAAAAAACTGCAACGTGCCTCAAAACCACAAGCAGCTCAGTGTTGAGCATCGACTGTGCTTTCTACGCATGTCTTTGGCGTGTCCTCCTCACTACATGTCCTCTCACTAACAGGAAGACAAGTGGGGTACGTGTATCGACTTCAACTTTACAGTGGCCTTGGTGCTGGGGGGAAAGTGACTTGTAAAGACTTTTTGGGAGACAAGAGTGAAAAGCGTGAACCGGGTCACTAGGGTCTTGGTCACTGGTGGCCAGATCTCAGATCATTTGTTTTGTTTCAGCTTAAATAAAGATCATGACATCACTTCAGACTGGATTGTGGTCTTGTGCTGTTTACTTACTGTGTTTAAATCCTCATTCATTAATTTTATTCTGTAAACAGTTATGAGAAATACAACTGATATCACTGTACTGGTAATAAGTGGTCCTTCTAAAGTGGGTCGGGTGCTGTGTCCACTGAGAGTAACAATAAAGCATGATCTCCAGATTCCTGATGCAGTGGACACAATGAAACCAAACCAGTCAGGAAGGTACCTTAAAGACATTCTTCCATCAGGGATTTCAGTGTCTTTCCTTGTGTTTGTTCCAACATGGCAAGGATTCATTGGTCCTGTGTAAAGAACATTTGCATTTCAGCTCATTTGTCATCTAGCCCTTCTCCACTCTCTGTGAATGTACCTGACCTGAGACTGTCTGTTAGGAGATATGTGTGTTCTGCAGTGTCATAACCATTGGAATACCATTTCAAAACCTCAAATGTTGTTAGAAATGTGCAATATTAAATGTGTGGGCTTGGACTAACGGCAGTTTTGAGCAGGGGGCATTTTCCCGACAAGCAGAGTGAGTTTGAAACCAAGGCCTAGCCGGGAGTCAGGACAAAAATACATGCAAGGCCACACAAGCCTCGCTACAGGGTATGACATTTTAGTACATGATAATAAAGGGGTGTGGCCTAACATCAGCTGCCACAGATCTCTTTTTAAACTCGCCCTGCATTTCCGAACAGATCCGCGTCTGCTTATGATCTGGCTGCAGTGTACTTCACTGACTTCATTGGGCCCACTTGTGTGATTGTTACGAGATGGTGTGTTTCACGATGAGGTGTAGCTTAACATGAAAAACATTGCACCCCCAAAAAAAAAAAAAAAAAAAAGCAAAAATGTTTGATGGTTTGGCGTTCCTGGGAAAGAGGAACTTGTGGCTGACCTTGGCATTGCAGGCACTATTGTGCACCGAGGGTGAACAGTAAGAAAACCCCTTTGTTGCTACAAAAATGAGAGGAACAAACATGCTTGGGTAATATGAATGTGGATGGTTTTGATAATGTCATAATGCCCTCTGCCTCGAGGCTGCAGAGGCCTCAGTTCTCATACCCCCCCCTCTGGACTGTCACCTGGTATCACTGAACAGCCACTTAAATAGATATTTACTGTCTCTGTCCATTTGAGTCAGTTGTTATATGTTGAGTGAAAAATGCAAACTAACTGCTATGGTTCTGTATTAACAGTTAACCTGACAATCTAAGATATCTGTACAGCTCAGGTTGCCTTTAATTCATTGGAAGGGGCAGAGTGTTCCAATGCTCCAAATGTTAGAAATGTTACAATACCAGGCATTTCAACATGACTTTGGCACAGTTAAATCTAAACTGTCACCAGTACCCCAGCCGTTAACAGAATTTCAAGTTCCCATTCCAGGAAAGGACATCATTCCACATTTCTCAAACTGTGAGGCCGCCACAAATTGCAGTGCTTTTCGTTCCTGAAGCGGCCATGTAAATCCCTTGATGCCGGAATTAAGGACAGATCAAGTTTCTCATGACACTCGCTCCTTTCATGTGGGGTTTCAGCGAACACATCTTTTCAATCAGGCCTCTTTCATCAATACGCTCTCATCTGCTTCACGCCTTATTGGCTGTGTTTATGCGCCCTTTATTGGCTTCATCTGTCCACCGGCATCCCTTCTTGTGGGAGAAGCTCTGTGAGAATCTCCGTCCTTTGTGTCCCTCCAGTCGGCCCCTTCCTGGTTTGTCTATTGTTCTCCGCTGAGGGTAGTAAAGGGGAAGCGAGCCGAACGCGTGCGCCGTTTCCGCGACGCCCGCACTGATTTGTGCCAATTTTGGAAATAGATAAATCTGGTCGGCTTGAGAAGACGTCGAGTCGACCCTCTCGATTCGCACAGCCTCCCTCGGCAAACCGATGCGTGGAATGGTTGGTTAGACGTCGCTGTGTGGTTGCATAATCTGAGTTTCATTTGAAAGCAGCCTGTCCCCCCTCTGCAGATGAATGGGGGTTTGATTTAGGATCCGTACCGCTTTGGATGGAGGAACCCTCGACTTCAAACAGCCAGCTCTGACTCGTTTAGGGGTGGGGGTGCACTGCTGAATGCAGCCAATTATTCTGTCAGCAGAGCGGGTGAAGTCACTCAATAGCTGTGGGATAAAGTCCGCGCAAAGGGTGATCACAAATACCCCTTCCAGCCCCCCAGTGAAGCCAGGCATGTTTGTGTTGTTAACGTTGTTGATGATCAGACGTCTTTCCCTGGCAATACTAGGAATCCTCCCCTGATCTCCCATCTGGGAAGCTTAAAAGACCTGCCCTCTATTTGGCACAAACAATTTAATACTGCTAATGGGTGGGATAAACGCCGAATGCGGTTTCACAGATTGCCGTGACTTCAGCTGGGCTTGTGGCCCCAGTGACAGGCAGTATATCCAACACAAGATTCATCGCTCTCAACTACAAAGGAATGCTTCACTGATTCAGGGCTACCCAGCTATGGACACACATTTCACAGGGCCAGAGCCAAGCCGCAGAGATACTCAGATGTTTGGAACGTTAAACTTGTCAGTTGCATAAAGCACAAAATCAACAGGGCATCGACAGGACTGCGGCTGAAAGGTTTCAATTACGGCACACTAACAATCAGAGAAGATAGGCTTTGTGCCAAAATGGTGAATTTATCAAATATGGGAAGGCAGTACAGCTTCAGTATGATTGCCTGTTAATAGTATGGAGTCACCAATACAGCTAGTCTCTGAGGTCTGCTTTCTGTGCTGACATGCTTACTGTACATTACATTACATGCATTTAGCAGACACTCTTATTCAAGCACAATAGAACAAAAGTGTGTGCATTCAAGTTGGATGAGCAAGTATCAGGCAACAGTGCCAGACCAGGCTAACAGGAATCCCAGACCCATGAGTGTGAGCATAACACTATTCCTGCCCTACCAGAAGTTAACTTGTGCAACTTGACTAGGTTTATATAAGGTTCATTTGTTGAAGCTGTGATCTGACTGCTGTAATTGTCAGGATCACAGAGCAGGTAGGTTTTAGGGTGTGTTTGTTCATCTGCCATTGTTGTAACACTACAGAGACCCACATCACCCACAGGGTAGATTCTCATGCTCTCGGGGTGTTCCAGGGTTCCACACTCACAAAGGCCAGAACAGAATTAACACAGGTAAAGTGTATCTTCTGAATGAACACTTCTTTGTGATTAGAAGATTACATTTCCCTCATTCTAACAATATACTGCAGTCCCCTGGACATACTAACATAGAATACAGTATATAAGAACTGAAAAATACGATATTGAACTGGTTACTCAGATTGAGGACATATTTCGTTGTGGTTCATTTGGCCCTAAAACAAACAGACAAGGTGAAGCTCTGTACCCTTAAATTTACTCAATTAGGTGGCATCAAGACAAACATACTTGTTCATTGTAATCACTTGGTACCTAGCACCCCACTGTCCAACATGTATCTGTGCTGCTGAAAACAGCACAAGGCCAGGAACTGGTATTGTGAAACAATGCTGACTGATAAAATACTGGATTAAGTTATAATGTATAATTTTTTGAGGGGTAAACCCATTTTCTGCATGAATAGTGCTCCTCTACATTTCCTGCACTACACTGCCCTCTGCTGGCAGCTATAGTGCTGAGGGAACCCAGATTACAGGGGTGTGGCTAAAATGTCCCTTCTTCATCATCTCTTTCCATTGTAAAAGTTCCATCAAGACAAGAGTTGGATTTTCTCCTGGTCACAACATGGATGTAGAAGACTACAGCTGTGGTTCTGATTTGTTTTCATCTGCTGTAGGCACCCAAGATCCCAAGCTAGTTATTAACATTGATATAAAGGAAGCTGCGGTTTAATAAATTAATTAACGAAATTTATAAACAGATGGGCCAGGGAGTATGTTCCTAAAGTGCGTTAACCACCATTACATGAAAACCACAGGCAGAGGATGCAGTGGTCTTGCAGGTCCTGTGTGGGTCCATTAGGGGAAAGAAACCAGAAGAAGCTATGCTGTAAAAAGGAGCACAGGGAACAAGCAGAGTAGTTGGCTTTTAATTTTATTTTGTGTTAATACAATAAATATACAAAACTCAAACTACTCAACATGCGACAGGGGGGACAGGAGTGCATTTATACAGTACAGTGAAATTCAGGACAATGGCAGACCAATTGTCAATTTTACAAAATATACAAATATCCCTTAATGTCTGTTTTAAATAAACTCAAACCCATAATCACAGACTGACTTAGAACCACTTACGTCTTCTTTTCAGTGTTTCAACTACATAATTCTGTCATTGTTTAATAAGTAAAACTTAAAGCCACAGTCCATTGCAATACAGAGAAAGTTCAAATGACGTCGGCTGACTGAAATTCCCCCTTTTGAATTGTATATTTTGAAATGAAACAAACTAGAAAAGAAGTTTTGACGGGAACATTCAGGTGCCATTTGTTTGAGTTTATTAAAAAAAGGAAGAAAAACTTGCAGTAGCTCAACACACAGGCACATGCACGCACGAGCACGTGCACACACGCGCGCGCACACACACACACGCAGGAACCACAAAGAAATGTGGGATAGCTTTATCAGTTTAAAAATTAATCGCAAGTTTAGAAAATAATAAGATAACCAAAGTTGTTTTTTTTTCATTATTGAACATGACATTTTAAAATGTTGCTCCACGGATTAAATGCACACTTCAGAAAAGAGCACATGAGGAAGTTGACTATGTTTGCCTGGCTGCAAGAACCATTACTGAGCGATTTTCACCATGTTAATATATTTAAATTACACTGAAGTTGTGCCAATGACACCACACAGAGACTGTCTGCAGGAACACGTCATTCATAATTTAAAAGTGAAACAACTGCAGTAGATATACTATCATATCGCATCAGAAATGAAAACACTGAAATGAATGGAGGGCTAAACATTACAGACCATGCAATCAACAATACTGGAGAGAAAGAAAACACAGAATCAAAAAAATCATATTAATTAACAGGGTAGTAATTTAGCTTAGCCCTCCAGATTAGATCCCACCAGGACCACAAACTGTGACCAACCGAAACAACAAAAATATAAGCCGCTATCAAATGTACAAGACACTAAAAACCTAATGGAACTTCAACCGAGCTTGCCTCTCAAGACACAAATATTCACGGTTACAAATCATTAAACCACCTATAAATGGAAAAACTGAAGGTGTTCCCATTTATGCATGAACAGGTGACCTTACAGGTGTTCTTGCTTTACCATCGTATCACAGATGAGAATGAAAACGTGAGATAGCAGTAGTATATCTAGGATATAAGGTGCCGGTAGTTTCCATCCCAAAGTTTCGTCTCCCATTCCACTGAATCCCCATTCGATCTTCCCTTCATTCATGTCCCAGTGAAAAAGCCAATAAGTCCTGGCAAACTTGTGAGGCAAATTTTCATGCAGCTGACACACATCCTGAGTATTACTGATGTAAATGCCTTTTTGAGTTGGTTTTCATTATGAAAAGGCTGGAGTATTCTTCATATTAATGGAATCAATCATTTTATTTGCATTTTTGCACAGGTGTATATACAAGACTGGAGGCCTAGAACCGAGCACAACACAGACAGACCCACCCACTAGCAAAAGAAACACGATGCCACCTTTGGAAACCGGTGTCTGATTTTCCATGAGAGGATGCATCTATGTCCCGACTCACTCCAGTAGCTGTTCAATTCAAGCTTTTTTTTCCAGCTAAGTGGTAGCTATTTCACACACATGTAAGGGAAAAAATGTTAATTGTTTTCATACAAAGGGTTTGCTTACAGGGCCCTCAGAATCACGTACCAGTGCAGTGAACACAAACACACTGACTGACACTTGAGACACCCAATCAGTAGTAGCGGGTGGCGGCTGAGGGTGGTTGGGGATGGGAGGTAAATGGAGACAACAGGGAATGCCTGAAACAGGCAGAACCACAGCGCCAGCAACCATTGAATCAGAAGATGAAATGTCACAAACGTTTCATTCTGAAAATCTGGCATCGGATACTACTGCCTAACTGTACTTGGAAGTGCAGAAGGTCCCAAAATTGATACATGTACAGCAAGATGTAAAACGAAGAAAAACAGCTGTGATGCCTCAAAAAGATTTCATGCACACCTTAATCTGAGTGTGGCTGCTGTTGAAATAAAAATTATGCTCATCTGGTATGCGTATGTTCACATTTATTTCAGATCTCCTACTGCCTTAATTCCAAAATGCCAATGACCCATATATAAACCATCAACGTGGACATTTCATCAAAGTCTGAGATCAGTCAGTGGTATAGCAGAACCCCCCAAAGTACTGCATTATCATCAAAGATATGGAGAGGAGCCAGTTAGAATGTTAGAATATTGGGCTTACAGTAGTTTCTGTCCTTTTAAACTTAAAGAGGACGCCCACATGAAGCTGTAAGATGCACAAAGCACAAACAATCCAAGAGAAACTACAGTAAAAAACTCAGAGGGGGTTGAGAAAAGGTCCTAAGAGGTGTCCTTGATACTTTTCCAAAAATAATATCTCATCGCTGGGTACATGAACACTAGGGCTTGTAGGAGACCACATAAGGGCCCTGGAGGTCCATGCTGTCCTAATGAATGTGGCTTTTCAGAACTGAAACAACAGAGGACTGTTGCACAAGAGCTAAACAAAGCCCAGAGCTCTACCTTAGCTGAGCATTCGCTGATTAGCGGTATTAATTCACATCTGATTGCTACAAGCGGCTGCCAGAAAGAGCATAAACCTTACACTGAAACAGTAGTTTGAAATTAAATAATGCAGATGGATACAAACTGTGTGCCACTCAGTCATTAGGCACAGTACATCAGGGGGATTTACTTCAGAAATGTTCTGTTCTGAAAAGGACACTATTCCAAACATCTTTTTTCCAGCCATCCATTGGTTTCTTGGGGAGACATTGATAAAAACACAACAAAACAAACCGAAAAAAAACAAAGAAAAACCATAGCATCACTCCGCTTTCTGAAGAGAGTACTTTCAGCAAGACATTGAGGGGGACACAGGGGTATTGCACTGGACCACTTGTGGACCTTGGGGGAAGTGTCTCCAACACAGGAAACAGACAACCTCATTGCTGGACTGAGGGCATGAGAGAGAGAGGGAGGAGGGAGGACACAGGTTCCCTCCCTCTCCGTGCTTCCCGTGCAGAGAATGGTTTAAACCACGCCGCGGTTTCGGCAGCAGGCCTCTATGTCACAGCTGTTGCTGCTGCCCCATGTCTGCCTACCCTGGGGGGGGGTGATTAAACGGACCTGCCAATGGCCTGGAGGTACACGACGTGACTGAAAGTGCCAAGCTTTAGGTCATCCATTTCTCAGCCCATGCACACACGTTCAAGGACAGGTTAAAAGACATGCTGAGCGACACGGAAAGGAGTCGGGGGAGGGGTGGCGTAGTCAGTCAGTCACTGGAGTGCGTTAGATGAAAACGGAGGCGGAGTCTACGGTCTCCACACTGGACTGGGGGAAGGGTGGGGTGGGGCATGGGGTGAAGGAGGGGGTGGGGAGGAGGCGGTGTGAGTGTGGTTAGGAGGGTTTTTGGGGGGAGAGTGGAGGATGACGCGCCTCGGGAGGCTCAGATCTGCTCTCCCTTGAAGGCCCCCCGGGCGGCGCTGGAGGCTGCGTTGGCCGCCGCTGTCTGGACGGTCTTGTTGGCCATGACGCCGGTGGCGAACTCCTGCTGGGCCTTCTCGAAGCTGGCGCCCGTGGTGCGGTACAGCCCGTGGACCTGAGAGCAACAGAGGGAGCGGCCATCAGACCTGCACTCAAAGACCTGCATCTCCACCACTGTGTAAAACTACACACTACTGTGTAAGTCCTGAGAGGGACGCTGCAAAGCAAACTGGGAAGTGTAGTTTAATGATGCACCGTTAACTGTAAATGGCGTACAAAGATCCCTTCACATCATGCTGGGAGGCAGTAAATAAGGAAGTTTCAGAAAGTCAAGCCTAGCTTGTTACAAAGCATGTGCAGTGAGTAAGAGTGATTTTGAGGGATGACTTTTTTCACTGACCATACCACAACCATGGTCATTTGAGGGTTATGCAATGCAAGTAAGCAAAATCTTGACAGATGAAACCAACTGCTGGAGAACACACAAGGGTGAAATGCATCCACCAACTTGTGTAGTCCAGTTTGGGACTACATGACATGACCAGGAGAGACTTAATACTTTGTAGTTCAAAGTTTATAATTCATACTACATACATCAGAAGCAAAAAAAAAACAATAAATTTCAGGTTTTCAGAAGAGGACTCTTAAAATTACTTTGTGCGAAAGGAAATAATGTGCCTCTGCGGGTTTATCAGGGTTTCCAGTGATACTCTTCCAGTAATATGAGCAGTCATACAAAGAATCAACAAGGATGAATTAGGTTAGCACAGAGATGGACGACACCATCTGATGTTCTAACATAAAGCTCTGCGATAAAGCCAATATAAAAACCTTTCACCCAGCGTCTCTGTGATTCTTCTCTAAACCAGGCAGTGGTCTGAGTGCTCTGAGTTAATGGCACTCTGGGTCTCTTCATCCATTTGTGCAGGTGCACCCCAGCCCTGCTGTTTCTGAGATACGGGTGCCATATTGACAGCACTGACCCCACTCGACAAGAAACAACGAGCTGCCACAACCAGCACGGCTCCACTCGGGTTCCAGAGTGTTCCTCTCCTGTCATCACAGCCCCAGCTCTCATCCAGAGTGCTCCTACGTGATTTCTCTTTGTTTTGGGTGCCTGAGATGTTGCCATGGTGAGCCTGTTCTTTGTTTTCCTGCGCTGCTGCCTTCTCTTGCTTGTGGACTAAAGCTTGTGGCAGTGCAAATTTGAGTTACATCAGAAAGGCAGCTTACACTGCCACCTGCTGGTTGAATCTGAGGCCTCTATTCTTTGTCCTACGCTCTGGATTATGATCTTCAGAATTTTTTTTCCTCACTTAGGCATGCTATAACTAGTTTTGTAGGGGCTGCATGAATTAATTCTTGATGAATTAATTCTTTGAATGAAATTGGAAACATTAACTCTTGCTTGAATTTGTAAAAGCTGCAAGATAAAGCATACTGTTGAGTTCATCAAGACACTGACACAACAGCACCGTATCTTTCAAAACGTTCACAGAAAAGCCAGTCAAACAAATGCATCAGCCGTTGACAGCTGTTCATTAGAATTGAGCCCAGCATGTCTCTGAGGCCCACGGTGTTATCATCAGCATAACCCGTGCGATTGTGCGCCAAAGAAAGCGGCCTGCCTTCAATCCCTTTGTGATGGAGATGAGCGGCCAGCTTCAGAGTCCTACCTTCTTGAACATGATGAGCGAGATGACGGCCGAGGCGGTGAAGAGGGCCGCGATGAGGATCATCATGATGCCCACAGGGATGCTGGTGTTCAGGCCCGTCAGGGCCGAGATCCAGCCGCTGCGCGGGAGAAGCACAACCACAGCCCTGTCTCAAAGACTGTGTCTCCACCAGCCTCACTTTCTTTTGATTTTGCTGATGATGAGATTGACAGCTTGGATGTACAGTCAATTTTTAATAATTACATTTCATTCAACTAATTTTATCGCTACAAGTCAAAAGTTTGGACCCACCTGATTAAGATAATGGGAAACATGCGTTCAAAGATATCCTGATCTAAAGACTTATTTTTAAAAATACTTTTTGGCTACTTTGAAGAATCTAAAATCTAGGATTTAATAAGTTCTGATTTGTTTAACAAATTATTTCATCACTGCATAACTATATTTGCGTTATTTCATAGTTTTGATGTCTTTACTATTATTCTGAAATCTGGAAAATAGTACAAATAAAGAATAAATGTTGTGTCCAAACCTATGACTGGTAATATAGTCAATTTAAAATCCTCTTCCTGAAACATATGTCATCAAGACATTTTGACAAAAACTAAATGCTGACAAGACCTCCTGCCTTGTGGTTGCGTGACTACCTTGTTTGCCCTTAAAGCTGTCAGCTGTGTAATCGCACACGCATCACTTCCTGTGAGTGACTCACCACGCCCCCCAGCCCGCGATGCCGATGGCCTGCAGCACGTGCACGCCGAACTGACAGATGTACACAAAGAAGAAGACGAAGAATCTGAAGGAGCTGTCACTCCTGCAACACACACAGAGGGGAGAGGGTAAGAGGCCTATCACAGTGTGACTTGCATGGGAAAATCCATACTAGCCAGAGAGCTAAAATAGAGGTATTTTACAGAGGGGTGGCAGTGTAGCATTTTGGTAAGATCGCAGGGATCATAACCAAAAGGCTGGGTTTGATTCCCTGCTGGTGCACTGCTGTTGTACTCTTGGGCAAGGCACTTAACCCACAATTGCCACAGTAAATATCCAGCTGTATAAATGGACAATATGTAAAACTGTAACCTATGTAAGACGCTCTAGATGAGGATGTCTGCTAAATGACAGTACTGTAATGTAATGTATTGTAATGTACTGTTTTCCAGAGAGTAAAAAACAGTCCAGCTGCTTATGGAAGGTGTGCAAGGCCTCAGTGCAGGAGTGTGAGGCTGGCGCTGTTACCTGAAGGCTCCGTACAGGGGTCTGTACCAGCAGACGAAGGAGCAGGGGGTGAAGAGCATGAACCACAGCATGGCCAGGCCGAAGTCCACTCCTCTCGACGCGTCCACGCAGAACCATGCCAGGCAGCCGAAAATGTTCACGAACAGCGTCCCCGTGTGGACTGGAGGGGGAAAGCCACACGTCGTAAGAGACAAGGGCTGGGACAGAAAACAGCTCTACGTATTTATGGAGAGCCAGACTACACCAGATCCTGTCACAAAAAAAAACAGTATGGCTACAAGTGCCAAATTCTAAAAACAAATTAAAAAAAAAAAAACCTTGATTTTTTGATACAGCTAACTTAGAGCATTAGAGTTTGCTATGACAGACAGGTGGAACATAATGAATTTGTTCGGGCTTTTTGGTCACATTTGTATGGGATGTCACTGTTATTACCTGCAAAGAGTAACACTGTTAAAAATATACTACACACCAAGTGAGCATGTTGAATTAAACCTTAAGGACGATTTCTAACAGAGCTGTCAGTTAAATTATTTAGGACGACAGCTCCTTTATAAGGCTTCTGACATGTCATCCAGGGTCTTTCATTGTAGTAGAAGCTGCGGCTGCTTTTGTTAAAATGCCTCTGAATCTCACAAGGCTCTGTGAGATCTCACAGTACCCCATGGAAATGGCAGGCGCTGTACTTCAGGGTTCTCTGAGAGCAAGAAAGCTAAAAAGCCTTTCCACACCTTCTGAAGCTTTTCTAAAGTAAGCATTAAAGGACCTCTCACACTAAATATTTCACAGAAAAATAGAGAAAATGGCTTATTCCTGGTGTTTCAGTCTGAGGTAGCTAACATGCTTTCAGATGGAGTAAAGTATGTCCAATTCAACAGAAAATGTCAGTTTTTACCAGATATAAAACAGACTGATGAAAATGTAGTATCATCTGCTACAAATGTCAGGCTGAACTCATGTGAAAGGGCTGGTGCACTGCTAATTGACGTGCTTGTGGGAGTGACTCACATGACTCCTTTCAGACATTCTTGGTCACATGACACTATCACATGAATACAGCATCAAGGTCCAGCCACACACTGGATAGAGATTGATCAAATATGTCTTTGTATTGAATCAATATTTGTTTTCTCATCCAAATTCTCATCAATTCCATGACAGTCTCCAGCCGTGTGTGGCTATTTATGTTGTGGTGCCAGAGATACGAGACGAGCTGAGTTATTTCACACTTTTTCCAGGAGCCAGGCATGTGGTTCAGTCTGATTAAATTGGAGAAAGTTAAAATAGGGTCAGGAATTTAAGAGAATTTGTCTGTACACTGACAAGAGCTCACTTGTTATCCTAGCACAAACTGAATTACAGCAATGAAGGGAACTGGAACACAGAGGAAGAAAAGCAAGATAAGCTGTGATAAGGCCGCTGGGTGAACGGGAACTGAGGGGAATTAGTTCTACGTGATGAAAAGGGTGTTGAGGGTGGAAATGTTCTTGGACATGGCTTTTCCTGACAGTCTGTGGAACAGTAACTTGAAAGTGCACAGTACACCCTAACCGTTTTAGCAACAGATGTGACAGATAACATACTTTTTACGTTAAACAGGGTATCGATTTGGTGACACAAACTTACAGGAATTTTTCAGTTTTGACAGCGGATCTGAAATAGACTTGACAAGAAATAGCTGTATCTGATAAGCGTAGCTAACAAGAAACATTTTGAGTGTAACCATGATCAGCTTGCACAGTATTACTTCAGATCTTTTAGCTGAGACTCATTTTCTCCATTTTACTTCATTTCAAGCACAGCACATGAGCTCATCCATGATAAAAGGTACTACAGGTGATACTCTGTCAAATAACAACTCTTCAAGAAATATCTGAAATTAAATGAATCTTGAATAATGATCTCTATATGGCCTCTTCTCTCTCATCCTCACAAAAAAAGAGGGTTGTTCTCCTACCCGCAAACATGTTTTGGCCCGTGACGGGATATTGTGCAATAATGCAACACTCACACATCCATAGATAATACATGATCTTGACCGTCTTCTGAAACTCCACAGGTATGTCTACAGCAATATCGTGGTAAAAGCAGGGGCCGACTGGAAACTTCTCAGGAAGAGGTGGCCAGTTGTTTTTTCTTCCTGAAAGAAACAGGAAAGAGAAAGAATATGTATGAGTTCTCTTTTTGTACCGCTCTACAATGTAGGTACAGTTGTTTCCTTCCTGGAGGAAGCAAAAACAAGATGAATATGAATGAGTTTTCCTTTTTATAGCTTTTTACAGTAGATCGTTGTTTTTTGCTGAAAAAAAAAAAAAACAGGTAACAAGAAGAATATGAATGAGTTCTACTTTATATAGCTCTGTACTGTAGACAGTTGGTTTTCCTCACTGGAAGAAACAGGAAACAAGAAGAATATGAATGAGACTTTTTCCACAGCTTTTTAATGTAGAAAGACAACCATGACAGAGTAGGCTATCCTGATGCGGTGCATAACCATTCTTAACTACTCCCCTGTATCACATAATCCTTTCCCCCTCACCCAGCTCTTACTTATGCCGCACACATTACAAGCCATTACGGTATGGGGCTAGCTGGCAGCTATGTGGTTATGAACCATCAATTTGCTGATGCACAGACAGATGTAGTGAAACCATGCTCAAAGTTACTAGCTCTCACAAAACACACAGGTACCATATTATGCTTTGAGTGCTTTATTACACACTTAATTATGTTTACTCGCCTTTTGATGCATTCATGCTTCCCTTGCGTTCGGTAGACCCTTCCTGCTTCCTGCTTCAGTGTTTGTGGTTTGACCCAAACCGAGGCATGGGCTGTACTGCATTTTTGCAACTTGCCATATGCACTTCACCTCAAAATGGCGTCGGATTATGTGTGTGTGGTGGTGCCCCAGTTCAGAAAAAGGAACTTTCACCTTCGCTTGGCTGTTCCCTTGGTTATGTATATGTCTACCTTTCACGCTGGCCTGGTATCCCAGTATTCCCTTCATTTGATACCTAAGGTTGTATAATTGCACAGACCTCTTTGTGAAATTTACACGAGTCCCTTTGAATTGTAGCAGCACTGAAAAACACTACTACTACATTTCACCAAATTTTACTCTATGAAAGAACCTCTCATGTAAAATCACAGACAAACCAAATCAAAAATGGCAGTTGCACCGGACCAAGGGATTCCTGTGCACTCTAATTAGAAGAGAACAGACCGAATTCTAGTCTATTTGTTGAAGTAGAGCATCCAGCAGGCTGAATTCAGTGTGAGGTTAGGTCTGAAAGAGGAAGGTGTGCATACTGTGTTGGATTCTACAAGCCAAAGTGTGTTTTGTCTGCCTAGTCCTTTTGTTCTTTTGTTTTGCGTCATTTGGCTCCCACCCCCCCTCCTTTCTTGCTTCCAGTACAGCAGTGTAAATATGTATATAGTATACACCCTACCGCTATAAATACTCCTGCATGGGTGAGCGTCATCGGTTGAGTCATCCCTTATCCTGAACTCATCGCCCTCCACCTTCAGCGGGTACCCCTACCCTCACCCACGCTGTGGCGACGGCAGAACAAGTGGATCTGTACCACATATCACAACTGCTGCAGCAATAATCCTTGTCTGTCACATTCCGATACCCCCAGAAAGCCACGATTAAAAATATGAACAGCAAAAACGCCACAGGCTCTGGGGTCTTTGGACAATGTGCCTTTTGAAGCGGTGAACAGACAGAAGCACAAGCAGCAGATAAATTAAGGCAGGCTGTGTCATTAATAATGTTCCCGCAGCCTCCTTTATTCCTGCTGAGTGTCGTATAAGTATTTGCTTATAAATACTGAATTCTGCGCTGTGGCACACAAAGGAAATCTACTTACTGTCTGCTCTTTAAAAATTCTGTCTGATCTCACTAGGTGTAAGCTGCTCATTGTGTGTGTTAAATTACTGACACTTACAGAAATCTGTATGTAGGTGCGTGCATGTGTCAGGGGGGTGCGATACAGAGAAAACAATTAAACCTCATGGTTTTTGTGTGCAGGCATTAAGCTTTGAGATATTGTTATGCCTAAACAAGATTTCCCCTGAAACAGTCAGAGAGTTAGAAAGTCAGCTACTACAAGACAAAAGTGCTAATCATTCCAAGATTATTAAGTATACAGGGGACCAGTGTTCAGAAGCGACAATGCTGGACCACTAACCAGTGCACAGTACAGCAATGGAGTAGCTACAGTAATGTGAGAATACATTAAAAAAAATGAACTTCTGCGGAGCGCATGTGCATCCCTGTGCAAGTTGGTGAGACAAAGAAATGAACTGCTGTGGGAAAGAGAAAGAATAAGCCAAGGTAGTAACCTTTAAAGGTCATACTTGAGTCAACAAACTCAGAAGTACTTGCTATTCATGCTTAGGGAACTGGGGGAACGACTATGCATATGTATGATTGGGCAAACTAAGACTGGACCGTGATCATGTACACTCACAAAGACACTTTTCTATATGAAAACTAATTGATACTGGCACACATATACTTACACAAACCTGCCCAGAAAGTAATAATTAGAATACACGTGCTTAATGTCTGCCACACATTTTCATAATATGATCAATATGTTTTAGTGCAAGTACTGCTGTACACCTGCACAAAATATACACCTCTGACAGTCTGACACAAAAGGTTTTGGGGCACTTTCTTCAAACATGCACCATACACAGAGAGTGTAAGAAAGCGTGTAAGTATATGTGTGTGTGGTTGTGTGTGTGTGTAATGCTTGGGTGGGTGGGTAATGCTTGTGAACCTGCCAGAAGGAGCAAGAAATGTGCTTTACCCAACTGCAAAATGGTCTGAAGAGAGAGAAGAATGAAGACATGCTTCACTTTTATACCAGCAACTGACTGGCTGGGATTTTCATGAAAGATCTAAATTACTTGACTGAACCTGGGTCAGTATGTTAACCTGAGTAAAAGGTTTCTGACTTGTCTTTTTCATTTTTAAAATATTCCTATTTGAAATCATTATTACTTCATACGCAACTGTAGAACTATTGGTATGCAGGCATTTTGTTTGTTTTTTCAAACAAATTAATTACTCAATAGATCAGTCAAATGATTAAAGATAACAGCATTTAACTGACAGAGCAATTTATTTCCTTAAGAGAAATAAGACAATGGTCCTCAAACACTAAATGAGCAAATATACATCTTTGCCATATTTAATGATGCGCAGACTGGACTTTCGTTGGGTATGGGCAGTAGCCTCTGCAGTCAGGCTATTAAAAAATGTGTAGTGGGGACATTTAATAAGTAAAGCATTTTTAAGTAACACAATATCTGTCATACATTTCAGTGACAGCTGACTTCATAATATTGTATAAGGAATGGGAATAGTAAATTTTCCATAAACTTGTTGCTTCAGATGAAGGTTGGAGTGCACTGCAATGTAACTGAGAGGAGGCCTGCGAGCGGTGTTCCCCACGGACCCATCCTGGGCTCCTCACCTCCCGATGCACTGAGGGACTGCATCTCCCTCTCCCGCCGGTCCAGCTCCGCCGCCTTCTTCTCCAGCTCCTCCTGGCGCTTCATCAGCTCTGCCTGGGCTCGGGCCTGGTCCTGGGAACACACAGGGTGATGTTTCGGATCAAATGAGCCTCTGTCTCTCTCACATACACTCACACTCTCTCACACACACACTCACTCACACAACTCTCTCTCTCTCTCACACACACACACACACACACACACACAGAAATCTACAGCTCTGTGTGGCTGGACACAAGTTATTATAAATTACATGTGTGCAAACAGCTATGTTGATACTGCTGTGTGCAGCCAGTGGCTGTACTGTTTTTAATGGATGAAATGGAAGTTTAATATTGTCTTGGTGAGTGGTTGCAATTCATGCCCCTGCATGTTTGCTGTGATTTTCCTCCCGCCTTGCATTTCCTGGGTGAATCATCACAGTGGTCTGTGAACACTACACATCCTCACTCCAGCACTGTGACAAGATGTAATTAGTTTTTGAACAAAAAAAAAAAGCTCATTACATTTTGAATCCTCAATATTAAACAGGATATCACAGAAATTGACTACAAATTAAATCACAACTTCTCAAGCTGTTTTTAATTCTCACTTCTCAGTGCTCCGAGGACCAGTGTCACATGACTTGGCCTGGCTGTCACAGACACCCTGCCAACAGCCACCCCAAAAGCCTGTCCACAGAATGTGGACTCCCCTAAATCAAAAAAAGCCTCTGGCAGCTCTGAATTATACATGTCACCCCCTCTCGCTTACAGTCCCTGTCTCCTTCTGGGCTTCTGTGTGGACGCACAATTCACACATCCTTCTCTGAATCTCTCGCAAAAGCTGTCATATATGCCCTCTCATTGGAAACGGAGCCACTCTTGTGCTTTGATTATGAGTGCATTATCACGGAACTTGTGCTATTCATCCAACACTGACATGTTCAAAGAAAAAGAAACAACCTACAAACCGCTGCAGTTTAAAATATGTAGCATCACTCAGGTGTGTTGTAGATGTTAGACGAGAGAGCACTGTTTGTTTTTCTCTTCCAGTGCACTGAAATACAGACATGACAGATGAGGAATGTTTATATAACTGTGACTGAAGAGTTTCTAGCGTGATAGGAAATGCACGAAAGCGTCTTCATTTTCAGTGAAGCCGTCTTTAACTGACAGCAGTCTTCTCAATATGAAGCGAGATATGCAATATGCAGTATGTAATATGAAGGTCCCCTCCTCAGGTTGGGCTAATGCAGAGAACTGTTGCAACACCACAGCATGGACTATGGTCTGTGCTATGCATTTCTAACACTTAATTTGCTTTATAACTCCTAATCTGGAATTGAACGTACACAGAGCCGGGGGAGATTTGCCCTCGTCTTAAAAAATGAATACAATGCATTCCCTGTAGTTGTTTTTCACAGAAACTCGGCGTACTTTTTAATCCCAAAAGCTGGCACCCCATTGGACAGACATGGCGGGGAAGTCTGTCTCTCCTCCAGCAAGAGCTGGGCGGGAGGGGTGGGGAGGGAGGGAGCAGAGGGGACAGGGTTGAAAGAGGGTGAGAGACGGGCAGGGGACAGGGCGAGGGAGAGCGGGACGGGATGGGGCGGTACCTGCGTCTGCTGCTGCGAGTAGGCCGGGGGCTCTTCTGTGGGCTTCATGATGGCGGGCTGGGTGCTGGTGGCGGGCGGTGCTTTGGGGGCGTTGCCAGGCGGCACCTGGGAAGCACACAACGCAAACACGGATCACAGGACTGCTCATTCGGCAATGTTTAACGTAACATTCTGAGCTGCTGGCTTCGTCAGAGCAACGACGACTCAAAATGGAGACACGCCGAAGAACACAAGTAACAAGGAAAATGTGACAGCTATAATCCCGCTCCCAGACTCCTGGAAAGGACACTGGGAAAATCCCAGCCTGTGAACCTTTCAACCTGATGGGTGGAAGAATTCCTGGAAAGAACCGTGGCAGTAAAGGAGACTACATGCCATTGCAGTCAGTCAGCACTGTACTGAATTGTGTCTTAAACCCTTTTCCACTTTTCAACGGGAATCAGGATGTTTGCTTCAGGATCTGGGTAGTTTTCCATTCTCTTTTCTATGAATCCAATTGGGAAGCTATTATTACTGATGCTGGCCTAGTTACATGGAAGCTGTGGGTGGAATCAGCAAGCCGAGTAATAACCAGGGATGTGAATGACACATTTCTGTCCCCTGAGTTGATGGCAGAGAAGGGTGATTATCAATTTATCATTATTAATGGAGCATGAGATACGTTAACGGTAACTAAGTTTTTTATGTTTTGATAGGATTTTGCTAATAAAAAAATGCACTAATCACTTTAATCAACATTTAATCAACAAGCATGTATTTAATGAAAATTATGGTTAATTTTTGCAAATAAATTCCATCATAACAGCACTGTATTTATTTAACATTGATTGAAGGCGCTTCCTCAAAAAAAATTAAATAGTACTATTTAAAAGCCTCGACTTTTCTGTATGAAAGTCTTCACAATTAATATAATGTGTATTTTGCCCTTTTGTTAGATTTTATTACTGATATTTGCACTCGTGACTGACAGGCGATTAACAGACAGATTGGTTGCATCCCAAGTAACTACACTGCTTCCATCAGTGCTAAAAACTGAGGAGATAAACAAAGGAGCACACTACTATAATTAGGGCACAATGAAATCCATTTTATTATTTTTCAATTTTCCACTTTACACTTTCTTGAGTTCTGTTTTCTCGGTGTAAATCACATTTTCTGTTTTCAATGTAAAAATGTCCAGAATTTTACATTTTTGACAAATAACAAAGAACACGTGACATTTTCACTTAAAGTGTTTAAAATGAGAAAGTTCAATTCATATTAATAATGGAATGAAAATCTGAACAAAATGAAATAACACTGTTCTATATCATAAGGCACTGTATCTGTATTCCTACAGATATATGTGAATTTATATACTTCCATGCAAAATTTACAGAACATCAAGCCCCTGATTCATAAAAATCAGCAGGATACTCATCTACCCTGAACTTTACTGTAAGATATTTTGGTCATTTCTAAATTTCGAAGTTTGTTTACTGCTCATGATTCAACTTACTAGCTCATGTTCTAGGTTACTAGCTAGCTTGCTACCCGCGTACTGAGCTCAGTGCATCAACATAACGTGCCTGCATTAAAGAATCACACAACACTGCTGCTAAGCCACTGAGCGTTGCTCAAGGACCCATGCTTCACCGCTCTAATCAGGGGCAGGGATGTCTTTGTCAGGGCATCTGGGATTTACTACGTGTCTGCAGAGCTTCCCAAATGGAATTTTGCAGTGACGCCTCAATTTATCAAATTCTGTAGTAAACTCCAGATTCCATTAAATCCTCCGGTTTTCTCCGCATTGCAGAATCCTTCTGGTCCTACGTGATTGATTGTTTTATTTCTTTCACTTGCGAAAAAAGATAAACTGAAGCATTAAAACCACTTGTGAGCATATCAATATCATATCAGCATGTGTGTGTTGTACATGGTGATGAATTCATTAGAAACTGAATGAGAACTTAAACTTTAGCCTAAGATAAACAAAAATGAATGTATAGATTAGTGCAGCACGATTAATCTAATCACAATCACAATCGCGATGTCAGCCAGTGCGATTATATAACTGCAAAAGGCTGTGATTTAAATAAAAAATCTGCATGTGTGAGCGTGACAACCTATTCTCTGTTTGCGTGCGGTCTGCTCATTATCTACGCCCATAATAAAGAGATGACCAATAAGCCTCTGTTTAGGCAGTAAAGCGCATAAATATAGAAACATAGATACCTCATTGGCCGCTGCTGTATTTCACGTCTGCGCGTCCGCCATATTGGAGCGGTCAAGATCCGCTAGTAAACAAATACAATGCGTATTGAGAGATGCAGACTTCTCCTCTACAAAATCGACTGTAACTCGCTTAATTCTGAACTGACTTTCATGAAATTTGGTTTGTTATAATTGTGAGAAATTGAACACGATACTGGTTACTTATTGGAATTAAATTCAGTTACTGGGGGCGGATGTAATCAGCTCTACGCCAAAACATTAACCTTCTGAATAGCCACAACTTCCTCTGGGACATGCAGGCTCCGACCTATGAATAGGCAACATCTAGTGTAAATTTCAGCTTTTGTGAGTTTCTCCAAAAATGTAGATTTCTATATCTCTGTAAAACTATACTTGTTTGTTTGGGCGTTCAAAATGTCTTATTTTATTGAAAATTTGTATTTTCTTATTTATTGTTCTATTTATTTTATTTAGTTGTACGATTGAGAAAACCTAACAAGTTTGCAGAAATGCCTTTATTTTGGAGACTTTTTTAGAGTGCATGAAAATGCACTCTATTGTTATCAGAATTTTTCTTATTAGAGTGCATGAAAATGCACTCTACTGTTATCCGAATTCTTCTTATTCTTTTTCTTCTTCTAACCAATTTTGTGCGTTTAATACAGCTTCAACCGTTTAGCGTAGAAACTTCATTCAAACTGTGTTGCGTAGGTCTTACAAAGGACACTTATGCTATGTATTTTTTATTTTTGTAACATTTATACTTTTTAAACTATTAATTAAAAACTATCAAAATTTTCCCCATAGACTTAACATTGGCCTTTATGACATCACAATAGAGCCATTAAGCAATTAGAATCTTGTGGCAGCTGTTCTGACCACCTACATCTGTTTGATGTAGGCCTATATACTTTTATCTATGTAAAATTAGACTGTTTGCATTTTCATGCACTCGTAATTCCCTGGAATTACATTCTCTAGTTTGTTATTGTTATTTAATTTTGTAAAACATTAAGTTATTTTGAAAACAGTACTGTACAAATTTTTTAGTTTTTGTATTTTTTATGCTAGTTTATATGTTTGAGTTGAGAAATACAAACTTCAAAATTATCAGTTATCTGTACATTTTCCTTGATAACCAAGCAAGTAGAGTCATGATACCATTTGTTTATTATATCGCAAAATTGTCCACAATAATCGCAATATGAGTTTTTCACCAAATCGTGCAGCCGTAGTATAGATGATGCAGATCCTTCCAATGGAGGATGATCTTCCCAAAGACAAACCCGGCTTTCCTTAAACAAGGCCATGCACAAACTGCAGTCATAATCACACAACCTCTTCCATATCACCCTTGGTGATCAGAGCTGTGTGTAGAAACATCAAAACTGTTTTCAACAGGGATTAGTTTTCACCCACTCACTTTGGTTGAAAGCGCTCACCTGCATTAAGGTGGCTTGCAGGGAGGACATCAACTGGACAAGGAAGGTGAAGTTTCAGCCTTACAGCTCAATCATTCATGGATCTACTTATTTACACATGATAAAATGCCAGATTTAAATTTTTGACCTCTTTACAAGAAGATGATGCCCTAAGCTTCCAAATCCTATTGTGGACCTATCGCTGCCATTCTCCTGCTGAAGGATTACACCGTGAATCACCACCAATACAACGGCTGCTCAATGAACTGGCAACAGCTACTTAGCAGAAATGAGATATTTCATGATCTATTTTTAATACCAGCATGATATTTATCACCTCCCCCATGTACACCTGGCCAACGCAGCCTGTTGTGTGAATAGTGGGGATGGATGTGTTTTTTTTTTTTTATAACCGGATTCAGGCAGATTTCTGGGGTAAGAGCCATCTGCTGAGGGCAGCGTTTGATTTCCTGAGTGATGCGTGGGCTTTGATTTCCTGCGGGCACCTGGCCCACCTCTCGGCCAGCGCTGCTGCATTGATTTTCCCCGTGCTTTTAGTGTGTTTAAGACCAAAAAGCACTCGGCGAGAGCATCGGAGGCTTAAAACACCTTCACACGGGCCGAGAGGAAACGCACTCCACCGCTGGGAACGTCAGCCATTGTTTAATAATGCTCCCTCCCCTTTCTTCACAGGGTATGTTTAATTCATAGACCCTGCAGAAGGGCCGCTATCCAAATAATTGGCTGCTTCTTTACAAAGAATTGCTACGCTCTGCATTATGTGAGATGAGAGAGGAAGGAAGTGTGGATCTAACATTATGGCGGACAACAGTGGACACGCAGAAGAGTCCTTCAGGTCGGGGGCCGGGAGACATTAGAAGTGTGTGGAGAACAGAGTTACTCAAACCCAGTCCTGGAGGACAACGGTGTGTGTGCAAGGTTTGCCTTATAGCCGGGCATTTATCCACAAGATTCAACAAATCATTATCCTGACTGAAGCGTTTCAGCTTTTCCCACCCCAGTTCTCAGCGTTGGCGCTTTGAAGCGAGCTCTGAGAACCCGCTGGGCCTCGGCCCTCCGGGACCGGAGCCGAGCAGCCCTGACGGGGGAACAGAACATTTGCGCCATGCTGAAATCATCCCAGAAAGGAGCAGAGCAAACCAAGCGTTTTACGGGTCGGTGGGATCTGCCCAGGTTTTACCCTTGGCCCATTTTCACAGGCTGGTGACATCCACCTCAGCATCTATGCGTGGTGAGTGTCCCAGAGTGTGGGAGAAGGGGCGAGCTCGGAGAGAGAGGGAGAGAGGGACCGGGGGAGCAGGACCGCTGCGGATGCAGATGGCGTTTGCAGAGTGCAGCTGCTGCCGGAGGATTAAATACACCGCGACCGTAATCCTGACAGGTCTGACAGCGCTGCCAATTCATCCTCCCCTGGAAGGGAAACAATTTAAAAATTCAATTACCGCAGCTCATGGAGTGACGCGACAAGGAGCCAGAAAATCTCCTGATTGCCCAGGAGCCGCGCAAGAAACGAATCCTCGCCGTGGCTTTAAAACCGAAAGTCCCCTGCACGCACACCTGCACGGCTAACGTCGCTGTCGCCGCTTTCGACCAGATGCAGGTGACTTCAGTCCCAGTATTGTCCTGAACTCATCCGACATCAAATTACACTGGCTTGCATATTGGAATGAAGCAGGCCTGCGTCAGTTGAGCAAATCAGGTCACTAGAACAGTATCTCTCATGCAGCAGAAGGAAACGGAGCACATTAATAATTATGGGCACTTGAGCCGCGGGACAGACTGACTGACTGTCCCCTCTGTCCTAGACCCTTCCTGCTCGGCAACAGGAGGTGTGGCATGTGCTTCTCATTCCCAGAGACGATTAAAAATGCTTCCAAAAGTGCCATCCAAGCACGGGTGGATGCATTAATATTATAAGGCAACCGGTGGCAGCGTGTCCAACCCTGAAGGATCGATCACGTGATAATGTTTACCGCCGAAGCCAGCTGGAGGAACACTCCATCTTGAAATCTGAATCACTCAAGCGCCATGGGCTGCATGCAAAAATGATCATGTCCTCTGGGTAATGTTCACGGCATGATCCATCCTGGGCAGCTCTTTGTTTCGCGGCGTGCTTCTCATCTCTCATGCTACAGCGCAGAGACTTCTGTACAGATGGACAACCATCTGAATATCCCTTACTGCTGGTCAAAGAGATGAGCTTTAATGTCATTACTGTTCTGGGATCAGTTTAGCTCCTTTATGACTGCAGCAGGCTTACCAAGCTCTCCTACACCAGAATTATATCAGTGACATACAGGGATCGCACTTTGGTAATGCATATGACATGAACAGGATTATTCAAATTTTAGTCTCCCAGTGGACTGAGTGTAGCTTCCAACTCAATTTTCTAGGCAGATGACACTTTGCCATTGCTTTGCACTTTGACACATTCTGGGTGTAAATGTACTAAAACCACAAGAGCTGGTAATGGATTCAGGTATATCTTACATTCCTCTGACAGACTTTATATGATTACACTGCTTTCCTCCTAAAAATGAAAATGTCACCTTCTACAAAGTGAATCTTTTATCCACATTAAGCAAAGTGAACTATTACCCCAGGCTTGGAAGTAAAAAAAAAAAAGGTTTTACTTTCTAATTTTAGATTTATTTTTCTTTGCTGTACAGAAGTATGATGTGGAACTCATTTGAAAGAATTACCTCAGAGGACCTGAAAGACTACTTTAAAGGGCAAACCCTGAAGTGCAGCCACACGATACACATGAAAAGCATGCCGACTTTGTTGCAGCCTCATGACGAACATACTTAAAACCAAAAGATATCTCATACATCAGATGATACTTACTGATTTAGTGTCTGTGAAAGGGTTGTACTCTTCCAAACCTGGAGGGACATTTCGTGTTACCTGTGTCACAGAAGGGTCCTGCGAGAAGGAGGAAACAAGGAAAATTAGGCCGATACCAGCTCTGATACTTCCATGTGACGTGTCTAAAATGCGACATATAGCAGGTAGATGAAACCTGCTACATTACAAAATGAATTTCCAGACGGGTTAAATGTTACCTATCTGGAATTATTTTACAATGAACAAGAGAGATGTGAAATTGGCATGTTGTAAAATACAATAAAAACATCTTGTGTGGAGGAGTTAATTCAAAGGCGTTCAATACACCCAATCTGATCGGGCATTTAAAATCACGTCACTTTAAAGAGTACAATGACTGCTCTGACGCAACAAGCAGGAAACAAGTAATGCAGCTAATGCTGGCAGAAACGGGAGGAATATTCGAAATACGAGAGAATATTCCATCTCTTGCCTCTAGGGAATAGGCAATCATGGAGGAAATAATAGAATTTATAGCCCTTGATGGTCAGACTTTCAGCGATGTGGAAAACATGGGGTTCCACCATCGTCTGGAGCAGCACTTCAGTGCTGTCTCATGCATACTGGATGAGACAAGACACAGGCTGTCATGCGACAAGGCAGAGATGCTGAAGCACCTCCAGTTCCTCCAGGCAGCAGCCAGGTAGGGTTCCCCATTGTAGATTAGACCATACATATAACTTTGTTAGGCAGGACAATGTTTTTGTTAGTATCTGCTTATGATGGTTTATTTGGCTGATACCTTTGTTATGTGGAAGATAGCTGAATTTGTAATGGGCCGACTGCTATGAAATACACTGATGAATCAGTCGGTTTGCAACACTCCCTCAGTGATGTTTGTTTCAGAGTCATTTGGTTTCCTCACTTCTCCCCCTAACTTTTGCTACCATGTTGTTCATGAATTTTACCGATGAGATATATATTTCTTATTTTATGTTTTTTATTCTGCCAAAATATTCAGACCTGTTGAATGGGAGCACAAGTTTGTATTTTTAAGAAACACTGAATTGATTATGTTTTTAAAGTTTTTTTCCTTATGTTAATTGGAATTCAGCTGTAGCTGAACAGGCTGAGTACAGAGCTATGGTACAGAGCTTTGCCCAGGGGAATGTGGCAAGTCAAAACATAGGCCTAGTGTTTTTATGTATAGCTACAGCTTAGCCTATATCGTCTGGGTAAAGTACTTGTATGGGATTTGATATCAGAAGATTCCCATAAAAGAGGTACTTGGTATTGGATCTGCCACAACATTGGTGGAAGCCTTACTATAGGTAATCCTGACTCACTACATATCTGACAGAAACATCTCAAAAACACCTATTGGCACTCTGAAATAAATTGCCACTTGGGGTGTACATTCACCTACAGCTGGTCACGGCTGGTGCTGAGGGAATATGGACAGAAATGCTCTGACCAAGCAAAGCGTGACTGTGTCATTGGGAAAAGCCGCAGTTCAGTCTCACTGAAACCAAACCTCTGCTGGCCACTGCTGCAGATGTGCTCAAACATCCACTATTGTCTAACATCACACGCTGAATCAAACATCACAAGTGAAAAATAAACTGTAGCCTAGTAGTACACTCCTCCAAACCAGCTACTGTAATTCAAGTGCTTTTACCACTTTGGCTGGTGTTGAAGTTATGGCCTTCGATACCAGGAGAAAAACATTAATAGCCTCCTCCCTCATCTGCCCCTGAGGTAAATCAAAATGATTAACTTCTGACTTTGTTTTTCAGCTTTCACTTGCACAACCACAGAGAATGGGGAAAAATGTCCTATACCGAGTCTGGTGAATGATGGTGAGCATGTACTTACAAGATATACTTATATTTATGCAGCACAGATAGAGAGAGGTTATTGCGCTGAGCGCTTGCTTTGCACTGAGCATGTGACAAAGCCGAAGACTCCATGGCAACTGCAGGCGCACGTCTTCACTTCATCAACGGCATGGCACAGGCAAGCTCCATGGACGGCGTTCCATCATTCCAGGCATGCTGCGAAGCCTCCCTTACTGTCACATTCACAGAGGGGCTCCCGTTGTGGTGCTGGAAATGACAGAGGAGCACTGCAGGGGTGCAAAGGGAGGGGGCCCCGGATTCCCCATTCAAATAAAGCTGCTGCCATACAGCGGGGCATTAACGCTAATGCTCCAATGATGCTAAATGGCTTCCCGCTAAACCGGAACGCAAAACATCCGAGCGCACGCCGCCGAGCAGCTGAGCTCTTATTTTTAGGGCGAACCAATATTTCTCAACATCCTGATCTTCTGCAACCGTCAAATGCTGTACTTAATTGTGAATTGAGGGCTATAATTTAAAACTGGCATGGAGGGAAGATTCTAATAATTTTCCCCACTGTGAGTGATCTATAAATAACCTCCTCGAGCGTCGGAGGAGGGAGAAAAATACACGTGGGGCAATATCCGTCTGAGGGGTATGGCACGAAGGCAGGGGGGAGCGGGATGGAGACGAGGCGCGCGAGTGAGCCCAGCAAGCTGCGCTAAAGACCTGCTGCCATGCAGATATCACAAATCATCCGGCTTCTAAGCCCCGGGTACTCCTGCTCTGTTCTTCACAACACATCCACAATATTTACACAGTGTTAAGACAGCAGCTATGCAGATGCATTCTAGGTTTTCCTAAAGATCCAGACGAAATTCTACTACAAGGCTTCCTGATCGTGCGGTATCCATGGTGTTGTGTGTGCTTTGTAGCTATGACACACGGGTGCAGGGAAAAGGCATATATATATATATATATATATATATATATATATATATATATATATATATATATATATATATATATATATATACATATATAAACATACAAACAGAATTACTCTGGTACAGAGCCTAGGACTTAGTGGTGTAGAAACTGTTAAGGATGGAGGCATCAACCCTTCACATTTGCAAAGCTAACTGATCCTGTCTTGCACGGAGAGAGGGCAAAACACTGTACCAGCTCCACTTGGATTAAATGCTTGAAGTCAATTCAAGTTTTTCCAGATGAAGGACTAGCGTTAACACATCACTGTCTCCATACAAAGTTAATGTGAATCATCTGGGGAAGCGGGAGCACCAGCCCATCATATCTGGCAGGAGGTGAGCTGAACAGCTGCTAATGGTCTCTGCACATCAATCAAACTTTAGACAAGGAGGCAGCTCCGGGGGCACAGGCCTAAAACGCCGAATTATACACCTGGGCCCTGTACAAAGAATATAACCGATTCAGAGCGTTCACGACCGTGTCCAAACCTGTAACACGGTTATAAAAGGCTAATGCGGGCAGGGTCAGGGTGAAACCTGGCTCTGCATGTACCACAAGGACACTTACACCAAACAGCACTGTCTTAGAGCATCTTGTGACTCCAAAATCAAGATTGTGTGCTGGTTGCATCTGGATCTGTTCTACACACACACACACACACACACACACACACACACACACACACACACACACAAAAGTGGTTACGCTGAGCAGAACAGCATGAATATTTCAGGTGTTTTCTGCTGAATATTTTAAGAGCTTACTGCATCCAGAAAAATTCTTCCTGGACATCAGTTGCTTAAACCAACTCCTGCACTACTGGCCTCATGCTGTTGTTGACATTTCATTTGTGTAGCCCTGTTGCTTCTATACAAGATGTAAATAGACAGCTTAACTTATTTTCTTCCATTGACTGTACCTATCCGTTTCTCCAGTGTAATGATATCCGACACTTAATGTGATCCGGGTGAACGGGGAGGTGTAGAGCTCAGAGGCAGCTCATGAGCTGGAAATAAGAGGGAATCAGAAACGACCCTGTAAGGTATTTGACTGTTATTGGTGCTTATGAGGTCTGGCAAGGATCCCCACAGCTGACTCCTTTCCGCTTAACTTTGTCTAATGTGCCAGCATTACATTTGTGCTCTTCAGTTTCTCTCACTCCCCACACACACACACACACACACACACACACACACACACACACACACACACACAAACACACAAACACACACCCACATACTTCTTGATCACAGACAGCTTTTGGTTCCTCAAGGCCCACAGGACCTGTGTTTCCCTTCTGAGAACTGGAAATTGAGGACATAACTCATTTTTGCTGTGCATCCTGGCATGCTATTGGTCACTTCACATTCCTCGTGTCTAAGACTCTGCAGAGGCACTGACATATTCTTCTGGCTCGCATCAATAGCACGAAAGGCCACTGCTTGGACTTGGCGCCTGGTATTGAGTTTTTACTCCCTGCCACCAGAGACCTTATCACACAGGACATGTTCGCTCTTGAGGAATGGATAAGGACAATACTAAATGTTTCATGTTGTTTCAGTTTCGCTTTCATGAGAAAAATAATAAACAAATGAACACCTTCGAACATGTGGCATTTGTTAAGGAATGCTATACTTTGATGATGCAGTGCAGTGTAGTGCAGAGGGCGGCATAAAGGGAAATGGTCTGGAACTGCTCCAGAGTTGGACACGCATAATAAAACATACTCAGTAACTCAATGAAACACACACATTTTTCATAGGGAAACACAAAACAGACGACTTCGCTGCATTGATTTTACAGGAAGCCACTGAGGGACAACTGAGCTTTCAACCCCTGGTTATGAACCACATAATTATAGCCATTACGCACATTTAATCAAAAAAGCCAGAATTTGATTCTGAGGAAGCACTGATTCCTTTTGCTCATAAGGTCTGCAGTGCTACTTAGTGCCAGTCAAAATCAAACACACACCGATAAATGGCTTAAGAAGACAGCACTTACTGAGTCTTCAGAAAAAGCCGCTCTGTGAAAAAACTGCATATCAAATTGGTTTCAGACAGAAATGCAGTGTGTGTGTGCGTGTTCTAGGACTGGTGGTTGGAATGCGTCTTTACTTCTAAGCCTGAGCAACTTGTCAATATGTCTAATTTAATTGAATTGGTCCAATTATCTAGGTACTGTCAACAGTTTGGAAATATTAAAACTTGCTCGTTCATTATTTTCTGACAAACAAAACACACACACACACACACACACACACACACACACACACAACCACCCACCCACACAAACACAAAGATACTTTTACAAAAAGACTGGATGCTGTGCAAAAGAGCAGGGGGCGAATCCACGCAAGTGTCTGCACTGAGGACGTGCGCACAGAAAATAATGAGCAGAACGCTGGGACTCTCCTGGGTTTACAAACGAAACTATCCTCCGCCGCGGAAATACACGAGAGCCTTCGCAAATGAGAACACCAGCCAGCGCCGCCTGAGCAGGATGTGACCGTTTCCACAGCAACACGTCAGCCCGCTGTCAGAGTTGCACAGCGCGATCCTCCCCGCTCTAACCTGAAGCGTGACTTTCCATCAGTGACCCGACACTCCGCACTGCGAGCACAGCATCCTCTGACTTCAACATCTGTCACGAGCCTTTCGCTGCCTGCGCTGGCCTTAGCACTGAATACCTGCGGACCAGTAAGCGAGTGGTTTTAGGCTGTGCTGTATCAAAGACAAGTACGGATAAAGCATTCATGGGCTTTATATGAAACATTTGTTTTCTGTGTGCTCACGGTGTTAAGGGGACTTTGTTTTGTTTCTTCCCTGTCACCAAATTTCTCAAGGTGAAACTATTCCAAAAACACAATTTCCACATTCTTGACCAGAGATTGGGTTTGACAGCCCATCTATGCACCCTTGACAGAACAGTCATACTCTAACCTATAAAACTACATAGTTGTTAATGTGATAAAATACTGTACGTATTTTTCTTTAAAGTAACTCAATGATAGCGTTATCCAGACAATCAGTCTGTGCCTATGTGCGAACTAAAAGAAGGGGAAAAATGAATCAAACATTCTCGAAGAAAACACATAACAGGTTTCTCCCACACAGACAAAACTTACTGACTACAAGTCAAAGCAAAAGGAAAAATGAAAAATGCAAACCAATTCTAAAACATCCTTCCCCACTTCTTACCCACTGCTCAATTACTGTGAAATACAATTCCCTGAAAGGGCTCTCCAGAGTGCGAGAAATGCCATAACTGAACTTCTACTCTGAAACCTACCATTTTCATTAAAAGGAAAATGGCACTGTTATACAAAGGGACTTTTTTTCTTACAGCGAATTCAGTGAATTGAATGCAATCCTTAATGTGCTCTTTCCAGCTGGCCAGTTTCGATGTGAGTAATGGCTGGAACTCATAGGTCATATCTGCCTTTCACTGCATTGTTATAATCAGGGGAGCTCTAACACAATTAGTATGAAACTCCAAGTGGACAAACAGCACCATTTTACTGTACTCTCACTCCAGAATGGAATCTCATTGTGTTGAATCAATACCAACCTTAAACTGTAAAAGACCAAAATATGTCAGAATACAGGTCAGGTCGTACTCTTCATAGATTGCACAGGCGGCCTGAGTCACCTATAGCATTTCGCAAATTGAATGATTCCACTGTTATTGAGTTCCCCGCTGCAAGGAAAGTGAGTAACAGAAAGGGTCAGTCTCATCTGCTTGCTGGTGGTGTATTGATTATATGCCCGCACAAGCTGCTTCTGGATCCTGGTTAATCAGCCTGCTCCTTCATTCTGTTGGACCACTCTGCCCCATTCAGCCAAAAAAAATCCTTAGTGAGGCATTGTATCACGTGACACAGGCAGATCTCTTTGCTGTCTTCACACTACATGCAGCACACACTGTGTAGCCAGTCAGTGCATAACTGGTGCTAAAGTGATGTTTTTTCCGAAATAATATACAAGGGAAAGGGCAATGCAACCCACACTATTTGATGCACATTATTGAGCTCAGCCGAGACAATGGTGTAGTAAGGAGCAGGAATAGTAACTGAAATGTTGCTGTTTCAATTCCCCGCTGGGGCACTGCTGTTGTATCTCTGGGAAAGGTACCTATCCCACCATTGCCTCAGCAAATATCTAGACGTACAAATTGGATGCAATTGTAAACTACGTAAGTTGCTCTGGATAAGTGTGTCTGTTAAATGACAACAATGTAATGTAAAAACAAAGCCTGATTATATTTCAGTGCTACAGGTTTTTTTTAGAAGTTGATAGTATAAACCTCATCAATAAAAATATCTACTGCTTTCTTACTTCTACCATTTAAAATCAATAATCAAAACCAATTCAGATTTTGATTCAATGATCATACTGCAATAATAGCGATTTTAATATGACAATATCCCACACCAGAACTACCTGACCGGCTAAATCTTAGTTTGGTCCTTGCATGTCTTCATGAAGTAACAAGGTGCTGAGGAGGTATCACACCAAAAACAGACACAGACCAAGCAAGTTACATTAAAGTAATGCCTGCATCCTGAGAAAGCATGTAGCTAAATATCAGCCAGTATACATACCCCCTCCACCTTGTGTTAGTCGTTAAAACAACTGAAAAAGGAGCTATATTTAACTTAAATTGCACTAATTGTTATGCAACAAATAATGTGGCCACGGAAAGTATTGGATTCCATTTCAAAATGCCCAATTCCATTTGAAACCCACAACACCTCCAAACCTTAACTGCCTTATTCTGCTAGCGATTCTGAGACCATGGAAGAACAGACTCTAGTAAATGCAGATTCAGGACAGTAACCTTGTGGAAACAATGCAGGTTAACAGCTTACAATCATTTACAGATCAGAATACCCAGTACAAAACTGAAGGCTAGGATTCTCCCATTACAAAGCCTGTCTGAGAAGCACAGAATAATGGCGCTTCATAAATAATAGACTATCTGGTTCTATGCTCAGCGTACTAACTAGGGTATCAGTATTAGATTACACATGCATTCTACAGCCAATTAGAAGTGGGTGTTGCTCCGGCATTGAGAGGAACTAACCCAGGAGAGGAACTGCAATGAAGAATGCTCATCATCCGATATTTACGAGCAAAATTTGTGATGCAGAGCACATGTCCAGTATCTGTTTCAATCTAGCCTTATTTATTTATTTTTTATCTATGCATGTTTAGTAGTGTGTCACCAGAAAATAAACAGGCCTCAGTGTTGGGCGGGGGGGGGGAATGAACCTTTATTGTATGTCAAGGTTTATCTTAGAGTGTAGTACCATGCTCACGTATCTGCTACACTCCTCAAATCAAAATGATCAGATGAGTATGTGTGGCTTACATGATAAGCAGCTTGCAACAGTCACATCCTGTTATACATTTACACTGCAAACTCAAAACCGCTGGATTTAAATGCTCAGTTCATCACCAAAATCAGGCTCTTTGGCACGCTCTTGGCTGCTGTGTCAGAGACTAAACCACAGCGCTCCACCACCCATCACCGGTAGGTGAGAACCAAGCTGGGGATGTCCTATTTAGGCAGTGCGGTTGTGCCCTGTTGGAACTTTAGGCCTGCTGCTCTTACTAGCCTACTAGTAATCTGCTGCCGGTCACAAACCCCATTAAGGTAGTATCGTTTTGGACTGCTTCCTCCCACCCCTGACACCACGTACAATCACCTTTCCAACGTGTGTAGACACTGTGCGCACACTGGCTTGCTTTTTTGTCCAACAGCAAGCAATCAAACTACTCTGTATAACACTATAATGTCCTTTAAATCTTATTAAGTTTGTTTACCGAAGGATCCCAACCTAACTCTGCAAATGATACCTCACTCACACGTCATGAAAGTGTGGTTGGAACAGCATACTGTAGGGCCACATCTGCTGAACTGCTGATAAGACTGGTTAAATAGCGAGTCTGCAGATATGTTTCTTTGTGCTCTGATGAGTAATTTGTTTGAACAAAGGAGACGAGCCTGATAACGAAACGACTTTCGGAATGACGAAGCTCTCAAGCAGTCAATCCAGGCTTCTTGCCTCAGTCACAGTGGATATGTAGGCTATTTTTTATGGAAAAAAAAAGTTGTGTAACCAAAATCATATCTCAAGCCCATCGCCCATCCTGTATGCTACGGAGAAAGATCCGTTTTGATGTAACCACAAGACAAGCTCATCTGGACGGATGTAAAGCTGCGACCCTCTGGCTTCTGGATTGCAAACAAACTACACAATGATCATAGCTGCTCACATGCTTTTAAAGAAGAGTCCACTAGCTTTAAAACCAGATCATTCTGAGAAACTGACAAAACTTCAAACAATCAATCCAAAAAAAGACACATTTCATTAATCAGCACTTGCCATTTGCAGAACTAACAAAAAGTATTTAAAACCACTTCTGTTTTCGAGAAGAAAGATAAACCCTACTTTCTATGAATAATCACTTGGTTTATGCATCAACTAGCTGGAGACTTCCCTTTTAAATCGACTTATTCTTCTCCAATGTGTGTAGTAGAAGTCATCCTCCCTTTTCACCCCTAATTACCTCACTGCAGGACATTATTGATCTGGAGAGGTCTGATGCATCTCTACCAATCTACCTGATAATCACTAGTCCTTGGAAACTGCCATGCAGGATTAAAAGAGAGATGCACCGTACGAGGAAAGAATTAGAAAAAAAAATGGCAACAGAAAATGTAGTAATACGTTCTATTCCTACTACTTTTAATACCGTAAAACACCTGCTGGTTAAATTTGATTCCAACAAAAGGCTAGCAGCTTCTGTTTAGTAGTGTCAGGGTGAGAGGCTGAAATGACTTTCTTAAGCTTTTTCCCCCAGTTATGCATCTCTGCTGTGCTACAGAAAAAGTGCTCCTTAATGCTACATTGACACACACAAGCTAACTTTACATATTAAATATTCAGACACAGTTCCTTTCTGTCATTGACTAACTCATTTAAATTCCATACAGCTGAAAATGCCAGCTTTCTGGTAACAGTTTGCCGGTATGTTTTGGTGAAGCAGGCAGAGGTAAACAGGTCTCTCCTCTGGCATGTCTCTGAGGCGGCGGGCGGAGGGAGTGACACATGAGCCCCCGCCTGGATAACGGGACTGGCTTTGCACAATCCCGGTCACCCGCCCGCCGTCTTGTGATCAGGCACTGCCTTGTTGCCGCAAGCCTGCTGTTGCCTTCCGCGCCGAGCAAGTGCACGCTCACACGCAAAACAAACAGCTAAACAGGCACACCACCACTCTCGTTACTGAGATTCAGGCAAATTCAGGCTTCCCCGTTCTCTTCACTTTGGCGGCGTCTACATTATTTACAGACAGCCTAAGCTGTCACCGCGCTGAATACTCCAGGCGTGAGGAGAACACAGTGTCCTCGTGGACAAGCTCCTACCATGTTGGTATAACCCTACCACTGAACGGCTTAAGGCCCTCCTTGCACAATCACTCACACTGCAGCTTTGACTCTGACCTTTTCAGGATGTCTGCCAAACTGAATTTAGTGCGCAGTGTAAGGAGAAAGAAACTCACATCCCCAATCAACTTCCACACAAAGAGCAGCAGCCACCTCTCAAGGTACCATGGAACACACTTTCGGCATATCCGTGAGACACCCGGTATAGTGTGAAAAGCAAATCTGGCATAGTGGTGGCTTGAGGTCACGTGGTCAGCACTATGTGTCAAAGGTCAACAAGTCAAAGGTCAAACTATAGTCTTCCGACCAGTTGAAGTCAGGCAGAAAGATTGTTAGCATTGTCTTTATTTTTAGCAACTGTTGAACAGCAGCTATAGGCAGCTATATTAGCTGTACCATTATCACTTACTTGCAAAGTGAAGGAGTACTTGGTTATAACTTGTGAGAATAATGAAAAAAAGACTATTTTTCACAGGGGTGTGTTGTGGAAGTGGTGTTTGGGTAAACAGAGGGATTGTGAAGACAATGGTGTTTCTGTATTGTGGTGTGTGTGTGTGTGTGTGTGTGTGTGTGTGTGTGTGTGTGTGTGGCAGGGAGGGCTTCCTCACTTGCCACCTCAATTCTGTATTAGTGTGCATTAACTTTGAACGGGACTGCTACCATTTCATCCATCCAAGACGGTGATGGCTCACAAAAGCTGTATTGTTGTCCCTCTCATTTTCATGAACGATTACGCAATCACCTGCACTGTGGTTATAAGTCTCCTCTCTGGTTTCATTTGGTAAGGCTGCAGTCACAATACTGCCTACACGCATTCAGACAAAGAAACCAAAAGTCAAAAGCTGAAATTGAAACCTCCCTTTACATCCCAGCCTGCCAGAACATGTAGGATATGGCCTGAAATCAACAATGGCACATTTAGCCACAGACTGCAATGCAGAAAATGACCACTGCTGGCAAGCAGCTTGTGGCACATTTCTCTACTTAACGCACTTGACACGCATTAGATAACCGGGAGAGGTGTGAAGTATGCAACCTCACTACAATGGAAAAGCCCCTTAACAAAAGTTAAACTAGCAAGCTGCAAACTAAAACGCGGTGATTACCAAGATTTTGCTGCTTAAATCAATAGCTTGGTTTAAGCAGAGCATAACTTGGGGAAGAAACTGAAAGAAATTGTGTCTGAAATAGAGTAACAGTACTGTTTGCGCGATGGTAGCATGAAGTAAGACCTACTCTTACTAGTTATGCACACTCCAGCGCTTAGCCATGTTTCTGGCTAGCTAGCCAACATCCCTCAGCAATGCGAACTCAAAGATGGCGGTGTGAGTTTAATTTGTATTAACGTTGAGATAACGAGTTACTAATTTCAAAACAAAAACAGGGGAAGTGTTCTTGGGTCACCCAGCCACATACCTACACCGATGTTGTAAAAATGTTTCTACATGGATGACAGCAGCTAGCTTGCTAGATCGATAGTCGTGTTTTCATACTCGCAACGGCGCTCTGTTATGAAAGGGAGGTGTTACGCTTAAACCTAACAGTATTAGATATGCATTTTTCTTCTGCTTCGGATTCTCAAAAGAATTAGGCTTGCCTTAAATGTTGGATTTCGTGGCTACTACAGCAAGTAGACCGTTGTAGCTTCAAGTGAAGTCTAGCCAGCCAGCTCGACAGTTAGTTAGCCATCAGGCTAGTGAGTTCGCAAGTAAGAACAGATAAGTTCAGTTATAGGCATAACAACTACACTTCGATTGCTCGATTAACAACGACCTCAAATGTTTCCACCTTCCGTTACCTGCAAAACAGTGCTTAACACTGACAGTTATACATTATTATTTAGACTACTAGACAGCTATCTGGCTTACTGCTGTAATCCTATCTAGCGTGCTAGCACTGGGTGTAAAGTTAAACCACACTGTGTTTATCCGTGATGTGGTGCTGAGCTGGATGGAAGATCCTGTTTTAAAAATACAAGCAAGGCTGGCTAACCGGTACTGATGCTGTCAAACGCACGTCGCTAGCCTCAATAGCTAACGTTACCTGGGTAGCTCTAGATAGTATAACGGGTCTACATTAAAACAAATAAAATTACAAAAATATAAACGCCAATCTGTTTCAAGGGGCCGCCTAACAATTTACTAGCTAGCTGCATTTTATGAAGATTGCAGTTTAGATAACTTGCCTAAACGTTAGCTAGTCAGTATGACTTAGCTAGCTAGCTGTTGTTAGCTAGCCGGGAATGCGCCACGAAGCCAATGACAATAATCGACACCTTGCAGGTAGTCAACCATGTAGCTGTTTAGTTACCACGAATAGCTAGTTTAAAAGAACGATCCCGTACGCAAATAACAATGAAATGACAACACAGAAAGCTAACGATACGTTTCTCCGTCTGAGAAACCGAAGATGAACTTCCTTCCTAAACCGACTGCTACAGAAAACTGCCCTGGGAAGCTTTCATTTCAATTAATTGTTGGCTAGCTAACTCAGTAAGTTAGCTAACGTTGGGTAAATATTGTTTATTGTCGGTTAGCTCACTAGCTAGCTATTATTTGTCTTGAATATACAGTAGCGAGTTTCACAGCTAACTAAATGATAATGACTGAGGCACTTTATCACTTGTTTGGCAGCTAGCTAGCTAACAGCTAAGTTAGACTAGCTATCATGAGAGTCAACACATTTTAATTTTGTTTTTACCTGAAAGGGGTTGCTAAAGTCCGGGTCTGCAAACGGGTTGCTGTCGAAATCTGACATTCTGTGGAAGTGTTGTCCTCTGGGGATAATTCCTTTCTTGTGATTTTTTTTTGTTTCCAGTGAGTAATTACAAATATATGCGCTGTCCCCCCAGCACAGCGTCCGCAGCAAATACCGCTCGCTCTCGGCTTCAGCTGCAAAATGGCAGAAACGGAAGTGATGTCCGACTTCAATCAAACCCTTCACCGCATACAGTCGCCCTCCCCGTTACCCATTCATTTAGCCGTCTGACGTACGTGTTTGATCTTGTACAGGGGGCTAGACAAAATAATGGAAACACCAAATATATGGGCATTTATTTAATAAGGAGTCGGCCCGGCCTTTGCCTTCAGAACAACTTCAGTCCTTCTTGCAACGCTAAACAAGTTTTGAACTGTTTGTAGTGGGATGTTGGACCATTCTTCCAAGATGGAAAGCCTGCAATTCTTTGAGAGATGAAGGACGTGGAAACCTGCTCTACACTAAAAGCACTCTTGGATCCGTTTAGCAATGTGTATGGAGGCATTATCACCTTGGGATATGGGAACATCTTGAGGAAGCAATATTTGGATCATAAGGTGCACCTGGTCAATATAAATGGCTTCTTATTCCGGCCGTAATTGTACCGTGCAGACTAATTATCGGACCCAATGACTCCCAAAAGGGGGCTGCCTATACCGTATCATATCCATCACCATGTTTAACAGTTTTGGAACAGGCAGCGTGGGCTGAAGGCTTCCTTTGAGTCTCTCCAAGCATAAACGCGTCAAGATGAAGGAAAAAGAGTAAAGGATGACTCATCAGAGCACAACACTTTCTTCCACTGCTCAGACGTCCAGATTTTGTGCTCATTACAGCCAGTTATGCATTGTTAAGCTTTGGCCTTGGTTACAGGTGGTTTCCAGACAGCAGTGCTACCATAAATATCAGCTCTGTGAAACTCTTGATGTGCAGTTTTTGTTGAGACTGGGTCACAGCAGTGTAGATTTGGTTCTGCGGTAATTTTAAAACCCCTATTTTGTGGTTTTTAGCAACCACCCTGTTAAGTGTCTGTCTATCTCTGTTAGTGAGTCTCAACTTGCGAACATTGCTCAGCTTTCCTGATGCAGTTTTTCCTAGTTTGGCACATGGTGTCATGATTTCTGACATTATTTCTCCTGACACTTTTGCCACAGACATTTTGCCATGTTTGTGACTACTACACCTGCTACTTTGGCACCAATTCTTTCAATATCTGTCAGATCTCTTATGATGCTTTAAAAACTCACATATTAAAGTGTTGCTTTTACATCTTTTATAGGCCTAGTAGAAACATATTGGTAGTTAGTATTGACATAAACACAATTAAACATACGCAGGCACCTTTTCTATTGCAGCTGGTATATTCAAAATATGATTCCCTTTTTATTTGGATTTTCCATTATTTTTTATCTCCCCTGTAGGCCTACCTGTATATTTCCCTTGTCCTTTTTATTGTCTAAAAATATCAGATGCTCCTTTATGCATTCGCTAACCACATTTTGAATATGTTTTGCCTAGTAGCATATATAGTTAGCTGAAATGAATTTACTTTCACCATGGAAGAAGTGGGTTTAAACTACATAAACAATTTTCATTTCAATTTAAGTGATACGTTCAGTATGCAGAGTTTGCCATCTTTTTGGTTGGTTTGTTTCTCTTTTAGTTGATTTATTTGGATAAAATGTATACAAAGTATACATGTACAACCCCAAGTTACATGAAAACATTAGTACTAGCTATTGAAAACACTTATCTATATATTTTCTTTAGTTCTGTAATGAGAGTATAATGAGGGCAGATTTCTACCTTGCGCATTGTACCCCTATAGCAGCCATGTACAAGAACCAAAATGAGGTTGAGTGAGCATATATGCTACTTTACATGTTTATGTTTCAATTTTTAACTTTAATGTGTTTGCATGCATGTTGGAAATGCGATCAGTCGTCAAGGACTCATGTCAGCAAACACTTATATACACTGCTCAAAAAAATTAAGGGAACACTCAATCATCACAGTATAACACCCAGCCAATTAAACTTCTGGGATATCGACCTGTCCAGTTAGGAAGCGTAAGTGATTGCGAGAACCTCTGGGACGTTATGTATCGGTGCATCCGACGCCGCCAAGTAGCGCTGTCCAGGAGCTCACTGATGCCCTGGTCCAGGTCTGGGAGGAGATCCCCCAGGACACCATCCGCCGTCTCATGAGGAGGATGCCCAGACGTTGTTGGGAGTGCATACAGGCACATGGGGGCCATACACACTACTGAGCCACATTATGAGTTGTCGTGATGAAATTTACGCAAGTTGGATCAGCCTGTGATTTTAATTTTTCACTTTGATTTTTGGTGTGATTTTGAATCCAGCCCTCAGTGGGTTGATGAGTTTGGTTTCCATTGACCATTCTTACGTCATTTTGTTTTCAACGAATTACACAATGTGTATCAATGAAGATTTTCGACCTGAATATTTCGTTCATCGAGATCCACTGTGTGATTTAAGTGTTCCCTTAATTTTTTTGAGCAGTGTAGTATCACTTTTATTGTAATTGGGCCAAGTGCAGCAAGTCCAGTTACTCCACTGTAACAGTAAACAATAGCACATTAAACTACAACTTTAAACTTTAAAGACATTGACAGCGGCTATATTCCATAGTAAATAAATGTAGTATGTAATATGTAACCCCGTTGCCCCCCAGTTTGGTATTTGTAAAATGTACACTATGGGCTGGTGGAGAAGTGGGGTTACAAATATATAAGACATTACATTGACAAATTCTAGGCAATCAGACGCAGAAAGTGAAAAATCAGGTGTCAGGTGTCAGGTGTGGTTCAGAGACTGTTATCAGACTGTGGCTCCAGATGGAACTGTCAGCAAAGCCAACGGCATCTTTGATCCCAGAGGGGAAATCTCCATGGCCTGATATGTGTCTGACAGTTGCTTTGCTTCCTCACCGTCTGATGCACAAAGGCAGAAAGGGAGGCCTCAGGGCTGTCTTCCAGGGAAACCCCCATTCTGTGTGGGGGATAAACCAGGGTATTCACATTGTACCCTGAGCCTCACATTTACAAGCTCTACATAACATTTTTAGAGATTAAGGCAATAGTAGTTCATTTACATTTGCATAGCAGACACTCTTATCCAAAGTAATTTACATATCTTAGTTTTAAATGTAATCCATTTATACAGCTGGATACATACTCAGGCAGTGTAGCACAGTGGTTAAGGAGCAGGACTCGCAACTCGTTGCCTCAGTAAATATCTAGGTGTATGAATGGATAACATTGTAAAAAAACTGTAATCGATGTAAGTCACTCTGGATAAGAGTGTCTGCTAAATGTGGGTAATGTAATATAATGTAATACAATTCAGGTACTGTGCCCAAGGGTATAAAAGTACTGAGTGACCACTTTGTCACAAAGTTGCTAGTAAACGCATCTCATCTTAGAAACATCCTCAACAAGAGAGATACTTGATTTTCCGACTTGACTGGTCTCACTGCCCATGTCACAGCACTGACATCTTAAAAAATGAAACACCAAATTATGTCAACAATCGTTAAATCAAACAATGTCAAATGAAGCGTTAACTCAAATAATAACATGGTGCCTTTTTTTAACATACACCCTCTTTTAATCATGTTGCCTTAGAAACCAAGCAGCTGCACGGTAGCTGAGTTTGACTGCGGCGCAATGGCAGTGTATTTCTACATGCCACAGCTCTATTCCCGAGCCCTCCCAACAGTAGATGGATAGCATGAAGCTGAACTGTGGATGTGACTGGCCATGTTTAGCAGTGGATGCTGCGTCAGCACTCGGGGCCACTGCTCACAGGGTCTGCTGCCCGGAGAATGATAGGCTTGCAGCGTGACTGGCATGCTCCACTGCAGTCATGGGCTTGGGGAGCCCCAGCACAGCTGTGGGCGCGCTGCCAAGCTGCACTGATTCTCTCTAGAATGCATCCATGCGGGATATGGGGACTATGATGCACTTCTTAAGTTGTACAAAAATGTACTGCGACAAATATGTAACAGAGCGTGTTATAATGCATAAAAAGCACATTTATGACTGATTGTAATTCAGTTAAAACTGATATTTTGCTGTATTTATCAATCCTCACATGGCCCAAAGATAGCTTTATTTTATTTTCATACATTCTGACCATGGTTTTGACAGAGCTGCCAACTTTTGAGCTCAGCTTGGAGTGAGATTTGTTCCCGGGGGGGGTAATTTTGTGCTTGATTTGCGATAACGCATCCTTAGCGTCCTCATTCGGAAATTCACGTCTTCCTTACAAGCTCATTGAAGCAACTGGAGCCATGCATGGGAATGTTGGCTTAACGTGGCTTAATGTACCTATCGATCAAAGAAAACCAAATTTCTCTCACACATCTGTTGTCATAAACACTTTCACATATAAAAAAAATCAAAACCGAAATCCAAGGAATATGGTCGTTATCTTACCTTAAGCGTTTTTCTTTCCATTGACGCCCATTATAAGGAAAAGGCTTAATGTGGCTTAATGTTCCAAAATAGCGTCCAATGATCACCAAATTTCTCTGGGACATGTCTTGTCAGAAACACTTCCACTGGACACTATTTTGGAACATTAAGCCACATTAAGCCTTTTCCTTATAATGGGCGTCAATGGAGAGGAAAACAACCATACTCATAGGATTTCGGTTTTGATTTTTTGACAGGTGTAAGTGTTTATGACAAGAGATGTCCGAGAGAAATTTGGTGATCACTGATCACTGTTTTAGAACATTAAGCCGCGTTAAGCCTTTTCCTTTTAATGGGCGTCAACAGAGAGGAAAACGCTTAACGTAAGATAACGACCATATTCCTTGGATTTCGGTTTAGATTTTTTGATATGTAGAAGTGTTTATGACAAGAGATAGGCAGGACAAACTGTCTAGAACAGTCACAGCTAGCGTAACACTGTGGTAGGATGTGATAGAAAAAAATCTTCCCTTTCCCCCTTTGGTGGTGCGTCGCCCGACCGCCCTAAGGAACAAACCACCCCTGGTACAATTGCAAAACAAAAACAATACAATTTTCGACAAAAAGACATAGTAGAACGCAGCTATACTAGCGAAATAACCATGTAATATCCTGGTAGATACCGTCACAGTCCCGTGACGGTATTATCGAGACATTTTTATCGCGATATCGCGAAATTCGATATATCGTTATATCCCTAATGTTTATGCAAATAAAAACTGCATAGTGCTGCTAATTTTATTTGTGGTTTTCAATATAAAACTTGGTGAAATGATTTCAGTTTGTGTATCAGTACTTTTCAGCACATTTTAACAATACTGCGATAATACTGATGACCGTGATAATTTTGGTCACTATAATCGTGATAAATTTTATACCGTTTCATCTCTAGGTAATACTAACCGTTGCGGTTTACCGTTAAACCGGTAACCGTTTCATCCTGTCACATTATTTAACGTGAGTTTTTCAAAGCGCGGTAATCAACCGCGGTTTTAATGATAATTCAAATTTGAAACGGTAATACTAACCTTCAGGAATTATACCGCGGTTTACCGTGAAACCGGTAACCGTTTCATCCCTACTCTGTTGTAAGTGCTGGTGGCTGATTTTGCAGCCTTTATCATTGATTGGGATGGCTCCCACTTGAAGCATGAAAATGAATATATTATATATAAATAAGATCATTTGAGCTGAGCTGTCTTTAGAAAACAACAGCTACTAGCTACTTTAACATACATTAAAGTTTTTTGATCCTTGCTATAACAGCAGTAATACATCTGTAATAGATTTCTTCCCTGAGATTAACTACTAGGCATGCCCAGGTGTTTGTCTGGTACCGTATGTTTTATTATGTTTTTAAGCATAAAACGATGTAAATAAGTGCTTGCTAATAAGTACGCCAGCTCTACAACTTCACACCGACGAATTTATAAAATCAGACAAATGACCATTGCACTTACCTCCTTGTATTTGTTCCTCCAGCCTTGCTCCACTCATGCTCAGCGGTTAGCTGCTCGACCACAAAAACATTGTGATTGGCTGCTCCACCGGAGCGCGCATTGCAATGACTTGCTGTTGCACGCGCTGCTGTTCCTTCGCTTAAAAATCACAAATTTTACATCGGAGGAAGCGAAGACGAAAAGTTAGCGTGAGAAAAGGCATGTGTGGCGTGAGAGCGTGAGATCTGAGTCAATTGCGTCAGTCTCACGCTCAATGCGTGAGAGTTGGCAGCCCTGGGCTTTGACCTTTCTTTGGACGGAAAACCCGAAAGGATAACTGAACCTGATTTATGGACTTGGACTAAGAACTCTGTGTTGTGGATAATTGTGTTATGCCTGGAATTGGAATTTTTCCAGTCAATATCCATTCCCTTGAATACATCACCCCAAATATATAACCTTTTGTTTAATGTTGCTGAATTTTGTGTACTTGTACTATTCATTTTATTTCTCACTGCTACGTAGGTCATCTCCACATTTTCAGGCTTACCACAATAAGTATTTACATATTTCTACACACAAAACAATCAGGTAGATTTATGAACGCTTCCTCTTGTTCAGTCTTAATATATCAAAAATAGGAAGGTAGAAGGATTTCATGTAAAGTTCACTCTTTTAATAAATTGACTGAGGAAAGAACAAAGTTTGAGTTCTTTAGGGAGAGAAGGAAGGACTTCAATAAGCATAACAAACACTGTGGTGTAGCTGGATCATGAATTAACAGACTCCAGGAACGTCTGCATGTAGCAGGAGAAGCCAACACAGGCCCTTGCTGGGCAGTGTCCGATCTAGATGTGTGTCAGCCAAACACTGCAGGCTGTAGGATTCAGGCTAAGTTACCAACCAACATGGTGAGCAAACAAAGATGATTTCAGCTATGAAGGACAGACACATCTGACAAATACAACAGCAGTATGAAAAATGTGTCAGTCAATGTGTGTGGTGATCTATGAACCAGGCATTTCAGGGGTCCAGTGACAACCAAAAAATAGTAAATGCAATTTTTCTTTTTCTATGTTTGATCACAGTCATATGGGAAAGGTTTCATAATAAGCTTATTGATCCATGGTGTGAGGTACCCTGCAATGTTGTAGAATGGGCTGTTACTGCTGGCCAAAGACATACAGCACAAAGCATTTATTATTGTTATCTTTAAATGTAATTTACTGGACATTTATGAATGCTTATTAGCCAACAAAACTAACAAAAACAAACTAGGATTTGACACAAATACAAAGTTTGGTATAGGTTAGGTATATACTGTATATACAATCATAGATTAGCCCTGTTTATCTCACCTAGCCTGCCCATGAGAAACTTAACCAGACATAAAATCCATGAAAATCTTTCCCTATTTGATTTTTCTTTACTGTGTTTGAAATAATACAGCCAAATATTATCACGTCTTACAGTGAGCTCTCCATTGCCCTTCACTTGACTCCTCATCTGTATCAATTATTTTTAAGTTTCCCATTTTCTTATCTTTTTTCTTCTTATGTTCCGAATGGAGAGGGTATTGAGTACAGTTGCCCTTGAATGCATAACAGCCTCTGGCTTCACAGACCTATTTCTAATTCTGCAGAATACTCTCTACATACTTGCACCACTTAAGTTAAAAGGATTACTTATAAGGCCTGTGCCCTCCAACAATGTGACAATATGCCTACTTACTTTAAATTTAGTTTAAACGGGAAACCACTAACTGTATGTTTTCTTCCGAGCCTGAAAAGACATACTTGTGAAATACAGAAAGTTCTGTCTCCCTTGAGGTCATTTTATTTCTCTGACCTCATTGAAGCTAATAAAGACAACCCCAGAACCCTATTTCACACAGCTGGTGGACTCATAAATAAGTAACCAGATCACACTTTTAAAGTCACCCACTCACAAAAAGGCACCAGTGGGTCCTTTTCTCTCGTGTTCTTCAACAGGACCCCTTGTGATGGATATGGTAAGAAGATTAACCCTCGTGTTGTCTTCAGGGTCAAAAATCACCCGAGACCATGTTTAAGGGCACATAAAACCCCCAAATCATCTTTTTTCATCTTGAAATTTGATGACTTTTCCTCCAGTGACCCAAACATTAGAAAAAGTGAAAGATTGCCTTTGTTCATATTTCCATGACAGCTGTACACAAAAAGGGTCCAAAGATTGTCCTAGGGGTCATTTTTGACCCGGTAGTTATACAGTCATTTACACACCACAAAAAACACAAAAGCACACACAGACACACACATACACATACACACACACACACAATGAGAAGTTGAGATTATGTGTGCTACTGACTGAAATGACAAAACTATAACTTTCTTGCGCATGTGCAGCATCTCCCCTCCAATGACCCCATACATGACTCCAGTTCACAGACAAAACAAAACAATTTCAGACAAAACAAACATTTCTTGAAATTTTCTAATTTTCCAACAAACATTTCTAATTGCTTACTAAGATAAGATAAGATTGAACATTTTTAGCCAAATTTTTGTTGTAAAAAATTACATTTTTTGTTTTGTATTTATTATCTTATTTTCTTCTTATTTATTGTTATTGTTTTTACACTTTGTGGGTGGGGGAGTGGTTAAAAATGAGAAAAGTATTCTGTGTTTTTTTAGTATCACTGTGTTGCCAAAACTGTTATTGTTCACCTTCAATAAAATACATTCATAAGAACTTTCTGCACATTTCTGCTACTTTCTTAGGCTATATAAGTGCCATCTCTTGCTGCAAAATTAATGTTTACACCTATGCAGTACCTTTAGCAAGAATAATAGTAATAATAATTAACCTGTACTTATTATGACAGGTGTGTTATAGTAAAAACGAATGGTGTCCACTGATTAAATGCAGTCTTTCTGCAGTGTGAAGAGGCAAAACCCAGATATTCACAAAGTTTGTGGTGAATGACAGGTTGTTTCATCATGCAAAATAGATTTGAGACTTAAAATTCAATTAAGCTGCTGTATTTTAGGGGTTTAGTGAAGGCGGGTCATTTTTGACCCTGAGGACACGGGGAGTATACAGAAAGTGAAGACAGCACGAGGGTTAAATATACACTTCAGTACATCCATTACTCCACCCTATGCAAGGCAGTTCAACCTCTGATCAGTGCAGAGGATCTGTGCTACTACAGAACTTGACCCTGGTTTTCTCTGCTTTTAGTAAGTTCTGACAGTGTGAATGGTAGATATCTGTTGCAGCTTTATTTCTTTCCTAGCTCAATGCTATGGTCTACTAAAACAAGCAGATATGCTTCAGTTTTGGATCAAGCATAGTTTGATTGCATCCTACTGTTCCCCAAGGTAACAGTCTTCACTGTTGCAAAAGCACAATGAATATATTGATTTTCAAGTTACATCATCTGCAACTTTCACTGAAATGTGCCCTGCAAACTGCTCCGTGGCATTTCCTTTATTGAGATTTGAATGACTGACTAAGAGCTACTACCACTAATAAAAATGAAACATTATTTTGAACAGGAGTCTTGATGATTCCCTAACATTGTCTTCTATCATATTCTTACAGGCCTGAACAATTGGGTCAGAATTAAATATTTAATGCAATGCAACTGCCTCAATCTGTTGAAACCTGTGTAGAATGTTACAATTATCTTGACAATAGAATATGACATTCAAATTCACTGGTACAGTCACCTTGTGTTTGGTGTGCTGCATTTCCTGTTCTACAAATTATCGAGTTTTCTCATTTGCTTAAATGCATTTCTTGCAACACTTTATGTATTCTCAAAACAGCGATTGCAAACCCCGCAGCAGTAAAACAAGTGTTTGCAAAACAACACATTTCAGCTGCAAAGGCCCTGACACTGAAAACGTTTAACACGTTTCAAAAGCAGGGAAATCCATCAAACAATGCAACAGTGTCACATTACGGAAAGATTTCTAGATCAGCGTGTAAAACAAAGGCACCAAAAACACTAAATAATCTAAAAAAAAAAGCATCAGTATGATTTGGTCAAACCTTAGTGCATGTTCCTTTATCTTACAGCTTATTGATACTAGCGATCAAAGATGTGTTGTCAGTAATGATGTTGCCACACATGAAATTCTCAGTACAGATGTGTTATTGAGGATCAGGTTTCTCAAGTTATGTTTCTTTCAGTACAGTAAAATGAAACAAAGGCAAATACATAAAGCAAAACAATGTTACTGTGTATTACAAACAATGCTACCTTATGCAAAGTAAATGCAAAAAGTTTGCCAAACTGTAGTAGTATAACATAAAATCCAAAAAAATCAACTTCTCTCTAAAATTTGTCTCAAAGTGTCACTGGCCATTCAGTCTGTCCTCTCTCTTTGGCCACAAATTTTCATCCACATCAGATATCATAAAACCAGTGGTCAGAGACCTTCCATCTCCAGAGAATAACTCTACAAAAGGGCTGAGGAAAGGAAAAAATGGTGGGAGGAATTCAATTTGTACTCGATGGTGGGTAGCAAACTATTTCCTGACAACAACATAGCTGACACTGTACCAGACTTCCACATAATTTTGACTTCATCAGCTCTCTTCCCTCAGCCAAAATGAGTGTGTGTGTGTTACAGCTGGTTGATTCCTGAATCACCCAGGTTATTAACTCAAATCCTCGTACTAACTCAGGATTCATGAGTCTGAGGTCTCCATTAACCTGGATCCTATAGTCCTATGGCTGCTGCTAACACCAGGCGACGAACATTGAAACAATAATCTGTATCACTCCTATTATGACCTGTATAACATACTCTGCCCATCTACCTAGCGTTTAGCAGGTAACCCAACGTTCCAACGTTCAAATAACTTAATAAATGATCAAATATGCGCCTCTGAATGTAGTTGAGTTGACTGAGAACAGATACAGAGTAACTTCCTACATAGTCGGAAACACAGCAGACCCAGAAGACTCAGATTCACTGACTTGAGTTGAGTAGATCCTCCTTCCACCGTACTTGGAAACACAGCGGACCCAGAAGACTCAGATTCACTGATTTGAGTTGAGTGGATCCTGTTTCCTCCACAACTCAACAACTGAGTTGAGTGGATCCTGTTTCCGCCACAACTCAACAACTGAGTTGAGTGGATCCTGTTTCTGCCACAAGTCAAACACTGACTCAAGTGACTCAAAGGACTCGACACACCCGGATCAGTTTAGTGAGTGACTCAGAGGAACCTGAGTCCATAAAAGGAGCCGAGTTTACCACCACCACTAGTGTGTGTGTGTGTGTGTGTGTGTGTGTGTGTGTGTGTGTGTGTGTGTGTGTGTGTGTATATGTGTATACATTAGGGATAGCCTCATTCAGAAAAATAGCATGAGTGGGCCCATGGCAAAAATAATAATCGATTACTTATTGACTTAGGAAACATGCATTTATTGCGGTAACTTATTTTTTGGGCCTTATTACCTTAGATGGTTTGTTATGTTTTCATCAGCGTTATTAAGCTTCTCATCGTTTTCATTTAGCATTTGCTATATTTTTTAATGTTAACTTCCTGTATCTTTATATTTAAGAAACAAATAAAAACACCTTGCTAGTACCGGGTTCACCCTTTTTTAAACAATGAACTCTTTATTTAGCCTCATTCAGAAAAATGGCAGCATGACTATTGGATTGAAATCTGGTGACTACAGTGAACTCATTGTCATGTTCGAAACCAGTCTCGATTATGGCAGAAGATGGGTACACTGTGGTCAAAAATAATAATCACGATTACAATTATTGACTTTGAAACATGCATTGATACAAGGCAGGATTTATTGAACTTTTAATCCCTTCGCAGCAGAAATCGAGACTCATAGTAACTTATCTTTTTTATGCTATGTAGCCTCAGTTTCCTGCCGGTGTGGTCTTCTTATTACATCTTAGATGGTTTGTTATGTTTTCATCAGCGTTATTAAGCTTCTCAGTCTGGCCATTCTTTTCATTTAGCATTTGCTATGGATATTTTCTTTTTAATGTTAATCAGCAGTTTTACTCAGACCAGCCCATCTGGCACCAACAACCATGCCTGTAATCTCATTTAAATGTAGATGCATTGAGTTGCTGCCATGTGATTGGCGATTTTAACAAGTTGGACAGCATATACAGTAAATACATGAATAAATTAATATGGAAGTGGTAACATCAAATTAAAACCAAAATAATCCATGTTTTTACATTTTGGGTGAAAGCAATCGGAAAATTATACAGATTTTTGAGGAGATACATTATTGTTGGGGGAATTGCAGTCAATGGTTTGAAAATGTAGACAGTGATTCAAGAAATGCATTTAATCAATTGAGGAATACTGTTTTTTCAAGCAAATATTTGATTCTAAGGGGTGCTAACAGGGTTTTGAAGTTTTCTCATTCTGGACAGGATTTCTGAAGTTTTGCTGAGTCAAGAAACCGTTTCAAGCTTTGCGTTAATAGTTTTGAAAACATGAAGTGTTCTTTCAACAAACGGAGTTAACGAGTCGAGAAACTAATGTATTCCGTTTAGAAGAGCTCCCTCTACCGTTCCACAACGTTACATACCCAGCGCCACGCCAGCTCTTCCACCTGCAATAGAGTTCTTGTGCAGCTTGATTTTATTTGCGATGGGCCTGCGCGTTCAATGCGCAAAAATTACTCGCGTCAATCCACCCCATTGATTGGAGCCACGAACTCACGGCCACGAGATCCAGATTTTGATTGGACTGCGGCCACAGTTGCCACAGCAACCGGGCGGTCAGGCGCCTCATTCATCCTCATGCTCCAGTCATGTGACTTGACCTCTTCTCAGTCTCACGGCTACTTCCGGTATTGCGTGGAGGGGAGGAAAAAAGTTACACGTTTGATGAAAAGTTCTGTTTTTGTTTTGCATTGTCGCGCATCCGTTTTCCCCCGTAAAATATAGGATTTGGGTTCTGAAAACGATCAAGCGACACAAATTACTCGCGGTGAGCTCACGAAAAGGCAAATGTTGAGCATGTCGACGAACAGCTTGTCGTATAATGACCAAGGAGGAGCGGAGTCTGCTGTTGAAGTTGGGCAGGAGACCACTCCGACCTCCTCCAGCACCATTACCTCCGGGATGGGATTAGGCCTTTTCAGCAGTGATTTTAAAAAGTAAGTCCATTCACGTTTATGATACATCTGCAAGGTAGCAAGGTGGTTGCCCGTTGTATTACGTAGCTGGTTGGCTGATGAACCAGCCCGATAGCTAAGTAGCTAAGCTAACAATCTACAGCACAGCTAGCCGAACTACCGTTAGCTCTTAGTTTTAAGATTTTGTGAAAATAAATCCGGCAGTGGTCAAACTGAGCTAAAGTAGTTTTTTACTCTCAGATTTGTCCTCGTGACGTCTTAAATGAGGTGAATATAACCATAGTAGTCAATTCATCACTTTTTGACATCATCTTGGTGCCATTTGACAGTCATTGAAGCAGTGTTGAGGAGATAGGGAAGTACCTTGCCAGCTAGCTATTTTGGAGTTACTGTCAGGGCTAGTTATCTGTCAGAATGAAGACTTCCAGAACAATCTCCTAATGAATAGACCTGCACAGTAGTGAAGGGGACATCAACCAAATGAAACAATGTGTGCAAGCAAAAAAACAGCATTAGCAGCGCGTTTTGTTGGATATTACTGTTGATAGTTTAGGAAAGGCCTAGCTAATTTAACTGGAATATAGACAAAAGCACAATTAAGGAACTGAAAATTCTGATAAAACTAAAACTGTGTGTTAAGCTATTAAAGCCAGGCTGTCAATTTGGTGATTCAGTGCATCGATTGTAGTCACACCTGTAGTACTTTTGCAATGATGCACGTTGCTGTCGAATACACTATCACTGAAAACTCTCTGAAGTATGACAATTGTACGTTCATGGGGAGCACAGTAAACAGATCGGGATATGTAAAGCTCTTTGTACTGTCCGTGACATTGCACGTACATGGCCTTCTCGACAACACTTCCCTATTTCGGCTGCAGTCCAGGTAGGTACCGAAACCAATATCAAAATCCACCAACAGTGTTTTTCGGATATGTACCACTAGATGTCAGTGAATTACCACATCCAGGTGGCGGTGCCTCTCTTGCATAGAAAATAAAATGCAGTATTTACGTTTATCTTCAGCTCACCATGTTCCAAAAAAAGAGAATTCTTATTTCTTATAATATAGATCAGTAGCATAATATTGCATTGTTCTTTCTTTAACATGTTCTTTGAGTGTTTTACCGAGGATGTTTGTTGTCGAGGTCATTGGTTGGTTGGTTTTGTTTTCTATAAATGATTGCTTAAATTGTGTAATCCTTTTTTTTTTACTCTGACTCACAGTCCAGAGCATTGAACACTGTGCCACACTGCTGCCCCAATTAGATTACCACCAGTCTGTCATTAATGCAATCTGTTTCTGTGCGAATGCCAATGAAATTTCTTGGGCGGCAGTGTGGCGTAGTGGTAAAGGGGCAGGCCTGGTAACCCAGTGGCTGTATGTTCAGTGCCAAGTAACCTGAATCGCCTTTGAGGAAAAAAAAACAGCTGGGCAAAAGAATATCATGTAAAAAGTTGTAAGCTATGTAAGTCACTCTGGACAAGAGCATCTGCTAAGCAAATGTAATGCAACAATGAGTGGTTGAATTTCATGAAGAACTGTAGAGAGCAGATGCTTGTATTATCTCAGAATGCTTTGGATATTATGTGGGGTTACACTGATAATCATGTGCAGGAAAGTGATGGATTTAGTTTGTGGTCTGAGATGTGTTTTTTAGTCTCATTGCTTCTGAGTAAAGGATTTGTAGTTTAACATGCCAGTAGGTGAAATTAATGGCAGAGATGTAAAAAAGCGACCCTGTGTCTAGCTTGGATGTTTACTGTGGAATATCAGCAGCTGAGACAGATATGTGTGCTCAAGTAGTATTTTGCATTGCTGTGCTGTTACGAACGGTTATACATCTGTAGGAGCACTTGTATAACCAAATTTAAGAATATAAATGTGTGGAAAGAATACACGCATAAAGTTGTAGTAATTCATTAGTCTAAAATGTAACAAAGAAAGTGTTTCTTTTTCTCATTAGGCCTTTCAAACTGCATTTTATCAGAGCTGATATTGCATGAGGTATAAACCAGATAGCCCATACAGTTGATTTATATTGATGATTTGTAATGCGGCATTTTCGTGCAGCAGGTGTATTGGTCTTAGGACAGAGTATTTAACATATGAGGGAATTCTTGCCTACAGCTTTGTTTTAACTTTCCTATACCATTAAGTCCACTAAATCCATACTAAACCTGAGATGTTTGCTTAATCTATTTGTGAACGTGATCCATTGATAGCCTTCGATCGAGTGTGGAGCTGCCGGAAGGAACCACGGACACTGCTAACCATTGGTGTTATAATTTACCGAATCATCAAAAAGAAAATAAATGCGGGATTGACTGAATATTAGTCGCATGTGACCAAAATGTTCATGCTGAAGAGGCCTATTTTTAGTCTTCTCTGACTGAATCGTTCAGTATCAGTAATAATAACTTCATTGCTTTCCTCCACATATTTTCCCAGCTTCACAATTCAAGGTAATAGTAAATCATGTTATTTCTACACACTGTCTACTGGTTTGTTGAGCCAGACGGTTGTCGCAGAGGCTCCTCTCAGTGGCCCGTTGCTGAACCCGGAGCGGAAAGGGTTAACGCGGGGAGGGAGGCCTGGAATGGGGCTCTGTCCCACTTGGCCACGTGAGGGAGCCTTGTGTTTGTCTCCCGGGCTGAGAGATGTGCAGCAGCAACCCGCAGGCGCTTCCAGCCCCTCACCTCGAGTGCTCCCCCGCCACACCCCTCCGCTCAGACCCAGCACAGTCATGTGACCCCGGCCAAATCTGTCAGCCATGCAGAATTTGAATGGATTTAACGTAGCCCAAGCGCTTCAGTTTTAGAGCGGTGTTTTCATTTCCAAAGTAACCAGTTACTCCCCTTCCGTGTTCTCTTTTTGTGGCAGATATTATACCAAGAAGACAAGCGAAATGAAAAGTTAAGTCATGTTGCATTTTGACAGGAAAATGCTGCTTATTTCTAAGGTAAACTCTGGAGATCAGGGGATGGGCACTTAAGCCGAAAACCTTCCACAGGTATTACTCGTGTATTTCAGACTGGTCTTTGATGTATAACACGCCTCGCTTTTTAGATTCGGCCTGGGTTTCTGCAGCTGTCCCCAGAATCCGCCGAAAAGACAAGCCTCATCTTGTAGCGCCGCACGCAGCATGATCATTTCTTAATTAGAGCAAAGGGGATTAATTGGGTATTAATGAAGCCTGCTCTTCCATGTCACTGTACACACGGCGCCTCCTAATGACTCTTCCCTGATTGTCGATGGGCAGCTGTGCAGCCTCGGCTCTCCGTGTCGCTCATTGTCCCCCCTCGTGATCAACACGTGGCGGCGTGTGCGTTTCTCAGGCGTTCCTCCTCCCTGTCCCCTCTCTCCCCCTCTCTCTTTCCTTCTCTCCCCCTCCTCTCTCTCTCTCTCTCCTCCCCACCCGGCCATTGTGACGGAGGGACAGAGCTTGAGTCAGCAAGCGGAGGCTAATGTCATTTCGGCTTAACCAACTCACCGCCGTCACATGGTCGCAATTCACCCAGGGCCGGTCGCTGGGAAGAAGGCTCCCATTGAGGAGGCCGCCGGACCGGAATGGAGTGTCTGGAGTTTAATGACGCTTCTGCGTCTCTGGTGATCAGCCTGGCACAAGGCTCGCATTTTGGGCCGCCGCTTGCTTAAATATCCTCTGGTTTATTGAATTTCAAGGCTAGGACCGCGCCGCTGCAGCAAAAGCAGATGGGCATATTTTTAGTATACCTGAAAACAGTCACACAAAGGATCGTCAGGCAGCAGCAGATGGCTGAGAGAACACAGTCCATCGCTAATTAGTAATTTTAGGTCTGCGTGTTAAACTTTTCAAAAAGGAAATGTACTGATAACTGTGTTTAAAATCTTTGTATTTCCTGCTTCAAAAATAGCACTCCCACATGCAGTTGTTTTGTAGTGTATTTCTTTGCAATTGATCAAGAAAACTTAGTGGAGCTTGAGAGGAACACTAGAGGGCAGCGTTTTACACTAATTGAAATTGGAAAATTGGCTGTTATTTGAATGCCTTTAAATCTAAGCTTACACTGGCAATACCACAGATCTAAATTCATTTGTGAGAATCACTTGCTCATTGCTATTAAGAATTTGTTTGCCATAACCTTTGGGTTTCTAAGTGCGATTGCCGCAGCCAAATGAAGTGATGTTTCTAGGATGGTCTCAGAACTCAGTTCCTACCAGCGTAGCCTTCATTATCCTACAGCAGCAGGCTAACTGAACCCCACTGCTTGTAGGAGTAATGTGTGACTGTGTGTGTAACTCTCTAATGTTGACGTCCACGTCCATTTTCCTGAGCTGCTCAATCCTGCGACATGTTGAGGAAAAACAAACATTTTAAGTGGGGTTAATCGCTCAGCAAACGCGGCGTTTAGAGGATAGCGAGGAGAGCCGGGGGGTCGGCGCCGAGCGGACGAGACGGCGTTAAAGCGGAAACGTGGCGGAAAAGGCGGAATAGAGTGAGCACTGTGTTCTGGTGACAGCTGTGGAGAAAGGCGGATGATCCTTTCGTCAGAGTTCTGGTGAGCGGGGCTTCAGCAGGCCAGACAGCCGCGCGGGCCCCTTGGGGGACTGCCTCGCGGGGGGCGACAGGACGCTCGGCTGACAGGTGACAGGCGCGCACCTTTCACCACGCTGGGGGCCACGTCTAATATTCCGCCTTATTGACCCCGCTGAGTCCGTGTGCTCGGTTGAGTTACCCAGCATTCCCCCCGACACTGAGGCACTGGCTTTCCTTTTTGCTTCTGTCTGGCCCCCTGCTACTGAAATGTTACATGGACATGGACAAGTCACGCTGTGTGACTTGCCTTTAAGCATACAGTATGTGTGTGTCATTAAACACACAGTAATAAGTTTTTTGCACTCCAGCAAACACTGTAGTGTAACATGAAGAGGCATGTCAGTGCAGCTGGGTCACTCCATAAAGCCATACCATGTCATGGTCCCCCCCTGCAAAGTAAATCTCAAGGCAGCTTCTGTCTCTGTTGAACTTGGTTTATGAGTTCGGTTTACGAGTAAAACAAGTGTGCGGGTTTTAAAGCTCAGTTCATTGGCTTGTTCTGCCCCGCATCTGAGGCGGTGTGAGTCTCACAGGCAGTTTCGGGAGGGCCTCTCTCTCCCCAGGGCAGCGGGAGGCAGGATGGGTGTCAGAGCCAGGGCCATCAGGGCCCGGTTATCGCGCCCGCCACAGCCGGCTGGAAGGGGAAGAAAAACAGCGCCCCCGGACCGAGGAAGTGCCTGCTTCTGTGGGTGGTGGGGGGGTGTTTGAAGGAGGACATTGTGCGCCGCGAGCGATGAAAGATCCCCAGTGTTTACAGAGCGAGCCGATAAGAGTCGGCCTCGCCCTCGGCCCTCCCCGCGGAAGCGCCCTATGCAAACCGCCCCGCTCGGGCCTGCCCCCCCCAGCCCGGTCACTGCCCAGCTCCCGCCGAGCGGCCACGATGAGGGCAGCCGGAGTCCTCTGACTGCCAGCGGGAGCGGAGAGCGGGAGGGCGAGGACGCACCGGAGAGCAGGGTCCGGCATGGAGGGCGGTTTCGCCACCCTGAGGGTGGACGCGGTGTGCGCGGTCAGGACGGCGCTGCTGACCGCCGAGAACCTGCAGCTGGCCATCAAGCCCGAGCCCACCGTCGAGGAGCAGGCGCTGACCAATAGCAGCGGCGGCGTGGAGGAGGCTCAGGGAGCCGGGTACGGGTGTGTCTGAGAGCGTGGCAGCGGTGTGTGTGTGTGTGTGTGTGTGTGTGTGTGTGTCTGCAGTATGGTAGTTATTCTGTGTGTGCATGTATTTCTGCATGCACGGAGTATATATGTGTGTTGTATGGATAATGTGCATATGCTGTGTGTGTGTGTGTGTGTGTGTGTGTGTGTGTGTGTGTGTGTGTGTGTGTGTGTGTGTGTGTGTGTATGTACGTGCCCGCGCATGATCTCACCCCCTCCTCAGATGTTGCACTGTGAGCTAAGGATACTGGATTCAGAGCTGAGGAGGCTTTGCTGTTGTACTCTTAAGGATCACCTGAATTGCACCAGTTCACGTCCCAAGCAATAAGACGAAAAGCAGTGTAATCACATTTGTTTTCTAAGATGCACAAAAATGAATATGATTCAAATTAAATATGCAGTGTGATCTTTTCTGCTGATTATCCCTGTGATTGTCTTAAATGCCATGCATATTAACTGTGATTCCATTACAAAATGTTAAGGAGACATATGGAATAGTGGTCATAGCAGTAAACTTGCAGGAGTGGCTTCTAATCTCAGTTGGGACACTTTGAGCATTGGTATTACAGAATGTAAGTATAAAATTGTGTAACACTTAGTGATATGCTTAAAGAATAATACTATCGTAGGTTGTGTTCAGTATCTTATTGATTTGATTAGTGCTATTGAGTCACCCTACCTAATGGCAGCTATTAAGCCAGTAAAATTGAATTGCTTCTTCAATGATTACAAGAAAAAAATGTTTGCTTTGAGAGATTGCTTTCATAAGGGTAACGGGGAAAAGAGGTTGAAACCAAAGGCTCTGGTGATCGATGTGCCACATTCTCCCAGTAGTCCCATTACAAGCATATTGAAGATGTGAATTAATATGGCTCGAAGGTGATCAGATTCAACTGGTTTCAAACAGTGTCTCAGCATTGTCTGTAAGATAATTGATAGGGTGGTCCAGAAGCCAGTAATGCATGTTTTGTCAATTTTAAGGTATTACAACATTAGAATGATCAACAGAGTCATCAGTATAGCCACCCAGCATTCGTAACATGCATTGCATTGTTTGAGAAGCTACCTGAGCCTCTGCCATGCAGCTCAGTGCCTCTCCATTGTCTTTGATGATAAATGATTCATTTGAAAGCTGTGCTGCCCCAGGTCTGTGTTTTTAGTCTTACTTGGCTAACTTAGTGCTGTTATCGCTTAGTGCAGATTTTGCAGGAAGACTGATAAAAATTTTCAAAGTCAAAACAGAGAACTAATTCATTTAAGGCAACACTTGAAATTCTTTGCGTGTCAACCTCATGAGTCACCTTTAAAACGTACATTACTAACCTGCTCTCAGGAGCGTAACAGTAAAGCTTTTTGTGCTCTATGTTACAAACGCTCACAATCCGTCTGTGTGCTGTGCACATTAGTTAGCCTGTTTTTATTTACCTTGCCTCTGTATTACTTAAGGGTTGTCAGAGAGGGGTTAGGCAACATAATTCAACAGGGTTGGGTAGAGATGTAGCAGGGTCTTTGAAATGTGTGCAGTCAATAGACCCAGTCTTTCAGCTAGAAGAGTGTCAGTTAATATACAAATGGGCACATACTTGATAGGTGTAATCGGAGTCCATGCTGAGTGTGTCTGGAACATTATCTGCTAAGACAAGAGTTCATACTCCATATTGTTTCAAAGTGGTAGTGGCCTGACTTTCACCGGGTATCATCTGAATTCTGTCATTTTAGACAGAATTAATGGGCTGCAGAGACCAGTGTCACCATATTAGACTGGAATCTGCAGATGGCATTCGCTTAAACACACTTTTAGTGTGTTCTGTCATCTATGTTAGGCCATTCCTCTTCAACTGGGGTTTAAAAAAACCTTTAAATCCTTTTCTAAGCGTAACACAACACCTCGGCCTGTGCCAGTGAACCCAGCTGTACTTCATGAGTTGTTTTCTCTTTACAGGAATGATGACCTCAAAGAAATGTTGGAAAGCAACAAGGAGTCCCTCAAACTGGAGGCGATGAAAAGGATTGTTGGGGTAAGAGCTGTGCCTAAAGAAACAGAGAAGATATTTCTGTAAACTCGAACTCGTGACAGCCTTTATAGAGAAACTAATGCAGTGGCTAATAATGCTAATGTATACGTATGCTTCTTTCATATCCAGTATTTGACGTTCGTGATGTCATTTTAGAGGCCCATGTCCTCAGTGTTAGACATTGTGTACCCGGCTGCTGTGGTGTTCAGTGAGTGTGAATGGCTTGGGTGCATTGAAGTAACGCTTTGTGGTTTTTTTTTTGTCGTGTCCATGTGTTCTGTTTGCAGCTGATTGCCAAAGGCAAGAACGCATCGGAGCTCTTCCCGGCAGTGGTGAAGAACGTTGCAAGTAAAAACATCGAGGTATGATCCCGTTCGGCTGTTCTGTTCACAAACGCATGCCGCGCCGTGAGAGCACAGTCCGCGTCAGACGTGTCTAAGACTGCATCTGAGCACGTTGACCCTCGTTTGCCGTTGCACAGATCATTAGCAGACCCTCTGGAAAATCAGAGCGGTCAAACAAATGCAAACATCGAGGTGATTAACACGAAGCCTGAAAACGATTGGGTTTGAGCTTTGGGTCTGATCTCGCTTTTTTGCCAGCTTTACTGGCCATGTAATTGGCTGGTGTGTTTTTTTCCTCAGAGGAAGAATGAGATACATAAGCACTGTGTAAGTTTAACAATGAACCAACCAAAGGAGTAGCCGATTATTTTATCTCTTATTTAGACCAGGTTGCTTTAGTTAAAAAAAAAAAAAAAAAGAACAAAAAACACACAGACCATTCAAGGCTTTTCTGGCCTTCTATCAAATCACATTAGAATTCTGTCTCCCGCTGCCTGGTAACGAGGTGTCAGGATGTTCGGCGTGTCGGGGAGGCGGAGCGGGAGCTTCTGTGTGACCCAGTAAAGGCTCACCGGCACGGTGAACCGCGGAATGGATGCTGGGTCCAATGAGTCACGAAGCCTGGCCCGTGAATATCGATTAATAAATGAAACCTCTGGCAACGGGAGGGCCGCCCGTGTTTCTGGGGGCCTAATGCGTTTCTGTTTTGATTAGCCGCCAGGCAGGGCACCTCGTTGCCGGGAGTGGTTATTGGCGATGGAGGGCCCGCGGTCACGTCCGACTCCGCCGCCCTCCCCCCTGCCGCCCCCCCCCGCCTCCCCTCCCTCCCCCCGGCTCGCCGATGGGCCCCGTTTTCTCCGCGGCCCCCGAGCCACCGGCCCCTGCTGGCTGACATTGATCGCACCTAATCAGAGGCGGCGCAGGAACAAATCGAGTGTTTTGCTGCCTTCTGTGATTTAATATCAGGATGCTGTGTTCCTAAACCAGTGCAAAAAAGCGCTTTTGGAACAGCAACCTTCAGCTGTGTGTGTGTTTTTTTTCTCCTCCTCTCTCTCTCTCTCTCTCTCTCTCTTTCTCTTTCTCTCTCTCGCTCGCACGCCCTTCAAAGAGAAAGTATTACAGAATCCATCAAGTGGTTTATTCGTTTAGATTGCTGGGTTATGAGTGCTCAAGAGTTTCCACGGTGGCGGAGGCGGCCGGTGTCCTCAGGGTACGGTGGTCACTGGTCAGAGACTCCAGAGGTCGGGATTTTATTTTCTGATTTAATTGTCATTCACCTCAGGATGCGGTAAAGGCCGCCGCGATGTGTTCAGCGGTAATAAGTTTACCGAGCAAGTGACGGGCGTTACCAGACAAGCCCCGCTTTGCCCGGCGTTTGGCTTCGGTATCGATTTTTTTTTCTCTCTGTTGTCTTCCCAAGATTAAACAAAAAATCCTTACTGTAAGGCTAAAATCCTTGCGGGCTTCCCAATGTCAATTTTGTTAGCTGAAAGGTACGGTGTAAGTGCTGTGTAAGTGCTCTCTTGTGTAATTGCGCCAGGATTTAGCGATGAGCTTGGTGTTGGGGGTTATGGCGCCCCTCTGAGCTCCAGCTGACAGCCTTGAAATGAGAATGCATTTTCTGCGCCATGTCGAGCATGCGTGTGATCCATATAATTCACGTTTGTCTGAAAACTAAACCCAGAGAAAGTGTTGCACATGCTAAGCAGACGCTACGTCAGCGGGCCTTGCAAGGCGGATTAACAGGTCTTTGGTTCGTCCGCACTCTATTCCCGGGTTTCATTCTCTCAAAGTGGCATTCTAGAGGTGTCAAGGTCGGGTCATCTTCGATTTTACTGTCTCGAAACATTGGTGAGACTTATTCAAGTCCAGCACAGATCACCTCAATAACATATGTGCTGACTGACAGACGCATTATTCTCCTGAAGATCTGTGAAACAACTGGGTCACACAACTGTGAATATTCACAAAATAAGCACATGAAGGGCCAAACAAACCAGATGTCAGAAGGGTGGTATGGTATGGTGGATGGAAGGTTGGTAACATGGGAATCCACACAAAAGAAATCACAAAGACTATATATAACAATTACTCAGTTATCAGATTCATTTTTTAATATGGTGTTATCCGTATTTGAATTATTCTGTATGGTGTGTATGAGAAAGGTATAGCCCATAGTGCAGTGCATATGTTAAAGAGAAATTAAACAAGGAACATCCCCTTAGGCTGGGTAAAAATGCAGTGCGCTGTATGATCACGCCTGTGATCCGAGTGCCTCTCTCACACCTGCTGCAAAGTCTTAAGGACACATTGGCCAGAGGCAGGTTTGAAATTTATATGAATTTGAAAAAAATATTCATTATGGTTATGCTTTCTACTATAGACATGAAGAATTAATATTAATGGCTGTGCCCTCAGAAAGCGTTCGTGTTTAAAGCACGTTGGTTATTGAAGGCACACCTAGCTGTTCCAGGCTGACGGCGTGGCTGCCGTGTCATGAGAATCCTCTCATTGTAACAGGCCCTGCTCTGTTTAGAATTCAGATCAAAGTCCAGGGCGTATAAATTGAATTGAAAAGGCTGGACAGATTGGCACTGTGTCGGGTTTTAAGTGAGTTAGGCCGTTAATTCGGAGGATAATCACGCGGAGGACTGGGGGGCGGTTGGGGGGGTGGAGTGGAGCCGGGTCGGCCTCCCTCACCTGAGGAATTGAAGAGAATTATGAAAGGTCCGATCTCTGACCCGGCTGGCGAAACTCATCAGCGGGTGGGCAAATATTTGCTCAGCCTTCCTCTCCCGTGCGAAGGAGAGCGGGGAGAGTGCAGGCGAGCGATAAGGGCCGGCCTGGCTAACCGCCGCGCCTTATCAAACAAAAGCCTCGTCAGAGCGGCCTCCGAAACCCGGAATGGCTCTGTTGCCCCTTCCAAGCATAACAAGAGGTCAGTCGGCACTTGAGTTTTTAAAAAGAATTTGAGCAAAGCGCCGGACGTGTCAGAGGGAGGAAGCTAGCCATTGTCGCCTCACAGAGAAACGCAGGAAGGTCCAGACCAGCTCCCCTAAAGCAAACGTGTAAAGCGAATGCCGTCGAAAGCAATTTATTGGCAGCTGTGGGGTTCATTTTATCTAATGAAGTGCAGTTAAAAGGAAATGAAAATACCATTCTGGAGAATGAGCGCTATCGAAGGCTAGCCCTCGTTGTCCGCTGGCTTTTCTTGCCTGACGATGAGAGTGATGTGTCGCTTTTTTCTTCCCCCAACTCGCTCCGCAGCTGAAGAAGCTGGTGTACGTCTACCTCGTCAGATATGCCGAGGAGCAGCAAGACCTGGCCCTCCTGTCAATCAGCACCTTCCAGCGCGCCCTTAAGGTCAGTCCCTGCTCCGTTCCCACAATGCCTTGCTGTTGGAACTCTACTGGAATCTCACATCTCTTCCATCATTACCATTTGTCTTGCCAGTTCATTTTGATTTTGTCTGGGAGTTTAATAGCATCCTTGGAAAATGAGCTCGTCTATAGGAGTGATTGCAAATGAATTCAGTTGGTATTTGAGTTGTATGTTTTTGGACAGTAACAGAAAAGCTCTAAGATTTTAGCATACTCATCAATACTACATATGGAATGGATGAACATGTACCTATGAATTTAACATTTATAACCATTGTTGCAATAATTTATTTCCAAGATAGTTAATGTGTAGGATTTGTATAGAATTGTGATGTGTAACTTTCTTCACTAGCACATGGTCACCAGATTAACTGCCCCACTGCTGTCCACAATTCTCATCTGAAAGACGGTGTACAAAGTGACATTATATTGTGACTTTTTATACTAAATATTGCTGGTTATCCAGTTTAGTTCATCTGTGATACACTGTGATCTCTGAAGCCAGACGCTCTGTTGCACACCTGCTTAATCACTGTGTCATTTACCTTTGGTGGCAGCCATCTTACTGCTGTGCCAATCTTACATAAAAACAGGCAACCAGGAGGAAAGAGTCATTACAAAATGGAAGTGATTCAGACTGGTGTTTTCACAGTTCACAGCCCTGTGAGTGACACTGTGAGCATCTGTGAATAAATACCACATTTTGACTGTTTGACTAGACCCAACCTGGGTGGATGGTTCTCTCACTAGGAAACTGCCAAGCAATGTCTTATTTCCAGGAAACATGTAAAACCCACTGAAATGAAGGAGGAAGATGTCTGAAGGAGAAGTGCATTGGACATTTTTTTTAAATAACATTCATTAAACATCTGTGTTGGGGTCAGTTCCATTTCAATTCAGTCGGTTGAGGGGATGAATTGAAATTCAATTCATGAATTGAAAATTGCCGATCATTTTTCTGTGAAGATTTTTGTGTCAGGGATTTGAATTTTGGTTCCTTTCCTGAAGTGACTGAATTAAAGTGGAATTGACCCAAACTCTGTATTTGTGTCACACCAGTAGCTGGATTTAAAACCAGAGTGTGAATTTACAGCACGGCTCACCACAGTTGTGAAAGGTGTGCGTGTGCAGTGTGAGTCTCCTGCCTTTGTATTCTGGTGCGCGCGGGTTTGGCGTCCACCCGGAGGAGAAGTATTGAGCTATTCCAGCAGCGGCGGCCGCGTCCCGACGCCGGGGAACGGCGATGTTTTAAAAGCCGCCTCCGTGCTCCCTGGCCCCCGTGCAGAAAAACCCATTTCAACCCCTGCTAGTTCTCAATCATGCTTCAATTTAGCCCAACATCTGGGCCTCTGAAACGGCCCCCTCTCTTTGGCTGCGCCGGATTGCTGGCGCAGCACTTCTACCGGCGGGCAGTGTAGCGTGGACGGACCTGTCCGGGCCTGGGGCCGACGTGCCCCACACTCAACCCCCCCCAACCACCCCCCACCCCCCCCCCCATTACAGCGTGTTCACCAGGCGGGAGGAGAGATGGACACGTGGCTCGTGTGGCCGGCGGACGGCGACTCTCCAGACAGGCCGCTGGTCGTGCGGGAATCGACACCCAACGCGAGGCCTCACTGGAAGCCCTTCAGGGGCATCAAAACAAGTCACTTTTTACTGCTTCCAAGAGGCTCGTGTCAAAAAACCCCCTGCTATCTCACATGCTGATCCTGCACACTGGACACTGGACACAACCTGTCCGTATGAGACCAAAATGCTGGCCTTCTCTGAGCGCCACAGATATGCTCTACAGACCCCACAGTGGGTCAATCCGAACAGTAACGACTTTCTTGCAAAAGGATGTTCATTCCCAGCACAAAAATAACCAAATGTTCAGTATGAAAACAATGCAATAATGCAGCAAAGGAATGATTATTGTATTTATATACGTAATAATGTAATAAACAGAGGTAATATATAAATAACCAAATGTAAATTAACATGAAAGCCCAGTGGCAGAGTGGCCCCACATGAAACGGAGAGTGTGCACACGGTGCATTTTAAGAAAAGGGAGTGTTGCCCAGCATGGATATTTATAATTATATAAGCAGCAGGACTTTTACACTGAGGATCAAATCTCAAGGTGGGGCACTGATCCTGTACCCTTTTGCCACACACCTAATCAGAATTGCCTGAGCAAACATATAGCTGTATAAACAGATAACATGTACATGATTATAACACATGTAATTGGCTGTGGATTAGAGCAATGTACATGGCTTGCTTAGACTGTCTGGATTACATATTTTACTTATGGTGTGTGCCAAGTAAATGTGATGTAAATGCAGTACAACATCACATTTGGACAAGTCTCATGGTGTCAGTCGTGTTAAGTGTGTCGATACTTTAATGTGTAGTGTGTACCATCATGAATGCCCTTGATTTAGGTATGTGCTTGGTGTGTTGAACTCAGCGATAAAAATGTTCACCGACTGCTAAATCAGTTTGTTGTGGATGAAAGACATCGTTCCTCTGTTTTAGAGGAGGTGGATGGAGCAGAAGGGTGCTGCTTAACGCCGGTGTTTTCTGTCTGTCTCTGCCAATGCCCACCGGAAGGATCCGAACCAGCTGATCCGGGCCAGCGCCCTGAGAGTTCTGTCCAGCATCCGAGTGCCCATTATCGTCCCCATCATGATGCTGGCCATCAAGGAGGCTGCCACCGACCTGTCCCCCTACGTCAGGAAAACCGCCGCTCACGCAATCCAGAAACTTTACAGGTAAAAGGAGTGAGGCACACACATATCCAGGGACATCATTAACACATTCGTATCCAGCACTTTAAAACTTTTTTTTATTTTAAAGTGCTGGATACAAATAGTATGCTACTATAGGTAGAGGTTGGGTGGTAACTCTTATTTTTATATGTTCTTGTAGCGTTCTTTGTTTTATTGTGGAGGATTACGCTAGATTTTTCAATTAGATATTTGAAAGTGATGTGGTGTCTGAGAAGTTAAGCACATTTTAAGATGTTGCATTTCATAGAGGACTGCCTTGTTTCTGTTTGTGTTCTTAGTCTTGAACCGGACCAAAAAGAACATTTAATTGAGGTGATTGAGAAACTCCTGAAGGACAAAAGCACCGTAAGTACTGTTTTTTTCACAGCTCTCGTTAAAATTAAATTTGCAGTTAAAAACATAATTTAAATTATTGACAGATGATGCGGCCAATGCTTCAACTTTGTTTATGAAATGGGTACTTGTGTGATGTCAGGAAGATTGCTACTAAATTTCCAACAAAAGACAAGTAAAAGGGGAGCAGTACTCATTGTGGTGCAGTAGCAGCAGTTGAACACATGGGGGAGCCCCAACCAAGCAGTTTTTACCATCACGTTTTCATGTACAGCCGTTTATTTTCTTACCCTTCCTGGGGGAAATGCACTGTCCCATTAAATTCCAAATCCTATGTCAAAAGACAGTTAACTGTAAATTATCTTTTAGAAATCATTAGTTTACATAATCTTGGTTTTCATGATTAATCTCAAACCTTGTAGCCACTTAGCCACTAAATTCACTGTGAATTTTAAATTTGATTTTGTTCCTTACCTTTAAAATGATATGTGTTCATATCAAAAACCCTGTCATTTTTAACGTTCAAACTCAACACAAGATAATGTGAAATCCTGTCATAGTTTTGTAAACTCTTTTCAGACCATGGAGCCCTCATACAAATCCCATGAGGCATTGTTTCTCCGCTTCTTCTTTGTGCATTTGTGCACATTTACATTTTGAAGCCGATTTGTTGTTATTCGATCTTGAAAAAATGTTGTTGATTACACAAACTCATAAATACAGACTCCAAATCCTTAGCAAACATATAGGTGTAGTCTACTTTTGCATGCCATATTTATTTATGGTATTTGCAATTGCCTGTCCACCTTCCCAGTCTGGTAACTTTATCCTAACAGTCACTTGGGTTTTAACCAGTTTCACATGGCATTCTGTGTACTGAAGCTAGAGAGGAAGAAAGTGTGGTGTGTGCTCAGTTTCCACAAAAAACAATTCAGCCAAATAATAAATGGCTTTAATTTTTCATGGTAGTCTCCTATACATGCTTTGAAGGCTTATGTGGAGGATTGGGGAAAAACTGACTTGTTGCAGGGAGGAATAAATCAAGGTCCCTTTCATCACTCATGCATTAGAGGGAAGTGTCATGTGCTGACATTACAGCATGGAAAGAATTGTGGAAGGAAGTCAGTTTCATGCTTTTAAATGTGCCTACAAATTCAACCGTAAGGTAAGGAACAGCACATTCCACTTTTTTTGGAGTTAGCCTTTCAAGAAGATGATTTTTATGTTCATCTGAATATTCTCAAGTATGTTCTCTGGTTATTTAAACATCGGGGGACAGGTGTGACGGATGAAATTTAATACCGTCATCTTCAATTCTTCCTTTGCACTGAGATCAGTTTCATAGACATTTCTGAGACGGTTTTAGTGTCATTTTTTGGTGCACACAGCCAGCTGCCTCACTCGCATCTTAAAGAGAACTCCTGGCACTGTGCAGTCCTCTATGAGTTGCTCTGTTGAAGAGCCGTGTTCATTTGGCGCTGTGAAATGCACTTGAGTTTGTGAACTTTGTTGCCAAGCTGGAAACTCTCAGAAAGGATGACTGAGCACGCTGTAGTAACCCCGAACACCAGTCTTTGCTCAAAGCCAGCTGGGCGATGAAAGGCATTCAGAAAAACCTAACACTGGATCCAAAGCATTGGCCCTCAGAATGTCATGATACAATATGATGGCTATTATAGACACCCATTATCGTGATGGCTGTACATGAGCATAGTATTATTATACATAAGCAATAACAGGTGTTTGATACTTAGAGTTATAAGGAAAGTAAAAAAAAAAAAAAAATTCACCAAAGTGCTGTGGGTTTGTATTAGTTACACGATTAATGGAGATGAGCCCCATAACATGTTTGCCAGTGCGTTATAAATATACCCATTTGGGGCTGTTTTGTAGTTGTAGAGCCGTGCAGTGGTTATTGTCCATGTTGAATAATTCATTGCGTTTTTGCACAATGCCTCCCTGCTGCAGCGTGATCCATTAATCTGATTTCCTTGACTGTTCGCATTGAGTAACCAAGTGAAACAGCCACTCACCTAGACAGGGGGACTGGTGCATCTACAGAGGCAGAACCGAGCTACGGCAGGGAATTCGAACAATGCCCCATGGAACGTTGCATCGCGCGTCGACCTAAACGCTACCGGGAGACATAAGCATAATACATGTCTCGCTCTGCTTGTGTCTTCAGAGGTGAGAGGGAGTTCAGTCTGGCCGTGGTTAGAGCTCCAAAGCCAGAGCCCCGCCCTCAGAGCTGAACGCAGCAAGGCTGAAGTCCTCATTCCAAATGCTTTTCCACTGCCTTTGATGTTGGGCTAAAGGAGGGCGATGCGATCCGGAGCCGTGCCGCTCAAGCCCTGTAATGAACTAAATATGACACCTCTCAGTCGCCCTTGATTGGCCGGGCTTGTGTAGGGAAATACAGTGGAAAGGTTAACAGGACCCCTTCGGCCTTTTGGTTTGCCGCCGTTCCCACTTCACCTGGGCCTGGTCCGAGTAGCAGACAAGGGGTTAACGGCTCCCCCATTATCCGTCTTTAACACCTGGCCGGGGTCATTTGGGGATGCTCGTTAAACACTGTCGCTGAGTGAATGGATACGATAGTTCACCCTTCATTAATCACCTGAGAGGGGGGTGGCTGACCATTCAGTGTTAAGAATTCAGTGTTGAACGCATTGCTTTCAGTTACTCACTTTGACTGTACAAAAAAAATGACACACATTAAGTCCAATTGTGATTTTTTACACAAGGTATGGGAATTGAAAGGGGTAACCCCATGTTCGGTTTAACCTGCGAAACACTCATGTGGCTAAGTATGTTGTGAATTTTGCGCAGGCGTTCAGAACAGGTGGCATTCCTTCCGAGCCTGCTGAGGAAGCAACCTATCCTCTGGTGTCCTGACCATCTGGGGAGAGGGGCCTGGGCTTTGTTTTTGGAAGCCGCACTCATTTAACAAAAGCTGACAGGGGAAAGACGAGCGCGGGCTGACAGCACAGCGCACCAGTAACACACTCCTTCCCCTCTACGTTAACGTAGGCCGGGTGACAACCATTTTCACGAGAGGGTGCTGAAATCCCACCTCACAACACATGCCATGACACAACAAAGACGCGGCACCTGCATAGTAATTTTACCTCGATGAGTTTGAACAGAATTTTGCATTAAATTGCTGTAAAAAGCAAAGGGGTGTTTATATTTTTTGTGCCCAAAATGTTATTTTACTGTCAAAACGCAGAGGGGGAATAATATATGGGTCTGCCTTCTACATTGGCCGAAAGTAGCTTGTAAGTTCACATTTGGTGGATTTAAAAGGTCAGGAGTGGTCTGGAATGTACGACCAAAACGTCTGTTCCAGATGCATTGAACTTTAGGTCTGAAGAGGTCATGAAGAATTTCTTCTTTGTGTAAAAACATACAGTATTTTTGCAGGGAGGGAAGAATTGGGAGAGGAGATAATTACATGTCAAACAGAATTTAGTTTTGTTAAAATCAGTATCATTTTTTTTTTAACTCACATAGTGAGTTTTTTTTGTAGCAGTTAGAATTGTTTTCTTTAATTTGTTTCTTGGAATTGTATGTTGACATTGTATGCTGTTAGAGTGCTTCAGTTCTCTGGAAGTGTGTCAAGGGTGCTTTCAATGTCTCAGTCTGCCTGCACAGATTAACTGAAAGTGCTGTAATGCGTTTGATTTATTTTTGCGTTATTTTCACACTGGTGGGGTAATGCCTCACATGCAGGCCACCATTTTTCCCCAGTTCATAACCTTCTTTCAGCAGTATACGCTGCAGTGAGGATGACGGCGTCCATCTTGATTACATTTTCCCCGTATTTTACACTTCCCACTGCTGTGACACAGAAGAATTTTTCACATTTTTCTTTCCATAAGTGTCAACCAGTTTTTCTTTTTAGATCATGCTCTGATCCTGTGCATTTAGGTTTAACGCCGGAAACCAGGGGTCTTCATTTGTATGTGTGTTCTGTAGGCAGCCAAATAGAAACTGTAACAAATCTCACTGAATTTCCCATCTCCATGCAGAGTAACTTGTACAGCAAGCCTCATGCATCAGTTAAAAGTAGCTTGTTAGCAGATACTCAGTGGATTTAAAAGGTATCAAAGTAAAGCGGAATGTATGAACATTCACATTTAGTCATACCGTGGATGGTCTTATCCGCTATGACTTACAGAGTAGCGGTACAGCGAACCAAATACATGAACCAAAGCTTTTGTACCGCACGCATATTTTATCCCTTATGCTAATGTGTTACAGGAGAAATTCTCATCTTCACTCACAGCATAGATTTGAATCTGTATGTTTTAGAATGAAAAGGCAAGGTAGGGCACAGCCTCCACACAGTATTGATTTGGTTTTGTTGCCCGTAGCTGATGGGGGAAGAAAGAGAGGGTTGCTGTTTAGCGTTGCTGGGGGTTGGGGAAGGAAGGGGGGGGCAGAAAACAGTGAGTTTGTGCAGATGTTTCATTGTGATGGATCTATTATCCAGCTATTACAAGATAAATGAGTGATCTCTCCCATTTTCCGCTCCTCCAGAAAATTGAAATAAGAAGGGGAATATCATTGGGGCTGTATGATTAGGGTGGGTGGGATGGCCATTAATTTAAAAAGAAAGGGAACGCTGGCAGCGGAGGGCCAACCCCGCACCGCGTTATCAATCAAGCCTCAGCAGTCTCCCAGTGATGACCCAGCGTTCTCAGGTTTCCGCCACCGTAATTAGAATTCATGACAAAATAGATGCAAGGAAACGTTTTGTACCCTTCATAATTTTATAGGAAATTTATTGTTATTAGAGGAACCATTTGCTTAGTGTGATTTTTCCATTACTGGCTTGTCAACTAGCATAGATAATCTGGAGAAAATATGAACTCCATAGATTGGGTGTCAGTTTTGTTGATGGGGCAAGTAGTTTACCTTGGAGCACAGCTAATGGCTGAAGTTCCCACCAAGCGCACAAAAACAAGCCCGGCTTCAGGAACAGAGGCAAGACAAATGGCTCCCGCTTATCGCTTTAATATCCAAAATACATAAATGGGGAATGTTCCGCAAATACCAAATTGTGCGCACAATAAGTGACCCACCCTCCAAGTTCATATTTGACCTGGTTCATTACCTCAAAGCGTGGGCCATGTTCAAGGCAAGAGATGAAGAGTGGAGTAGGGTGTATTTTTAGCCCCGTGTCTCTGTTTGTTTGAAACCGCACCACGCACTGAAATTAAAAGCCGCATGCAACCAAATGAGCTTGATTGCTAATTACAAACTGTAAGCGCAAGTGTAATGCTTAAAATATGAAAATGATTTGAATTGTGTTTTCTGCCTTAATGAGATTCAGGAACGAAATAGAGAAGGGCGCCGCTTTAACCCTCTCTTACATATTTACTTACTCATTTGCTCTACAGCAAGACGGAAAAACATGGCTGAGATGGAGGGGACAGCTTCTCCGGCTAAAAACAGCAGCCTCATTTCCCAGCCTGGTGGTTGGCAGCCCGGTAGAGCCGGGGCCGCTTGATGTGTGCTGCTTGTTTACGCCCCGAACTTGGCAGATCTGCGAATGATTAGTGTCCTTGCTGGGCCCAGCGGTTACCAGAACATCAGCAGGCCTGGAGCCCATAAATGCGAGTTCACGTTTATGCTGATGGGTAAACGCACAAATTCCCCATAGGGCCCAACAGCAGTCAATTATAATGGGGAAACTAGATTCTCGGCTCCTTCCGCTCCCGAGTTTAATGCTGTTTGCATATTAATAAACCCGTGTCAGTCAGCCTGGAAAAAAAATAACTGAATTGCTAACTTCAGGGAGCCAGATCTTTTTTTTTGGAAGTAAAATGCCAGTATTATAATGTGTCGTTTAACAAACCCTCTCCTCCCTGGCCACCTAAATCAGGTGGGGAAATTAGACATGGGCGGAGAACACGGTGAATCTCAAACATATTCTCTCTGTTTATTATCATTTTTTTTCACAGAGGAAAGAAACTCTGTAATAGGCTTGCAGGCATAGTAGTTCAATAATCACAGAACAGCCATGCACTGCTGTGTGCAGAATGTAATTGCACTGGTTAATGTAATTAAAGCGTTTTACATCTTATCTGATTAACATTTCCTTATTGTTTGTCTAATGATTGTTTTGTTTTTGCTTAATTGTTTAATTTTTCACTATCCTTGTTTATTATTTATATAGTCAGCGTTCATCTCCTGTGGTCACTGGATCTGTTTGTGTTAATTACCTCTTGCCCCACAACGGTTTTAGTATTTGGAGCAGAGCAGGAAGCATGTATTCTCATTGTGTGTCGTCATGGCTGTGTAATCAGATGAAGAGTCCTCAGTGCTTCCCGTATGACTTGGTTTCTCTGGGCTCAAAGCAAAGGTTTTGGCTTCTCAAACTGTTGTAATGGATGATATTGGGAGACCTGTTACTGAATGGTGGAGTGTTGCAGTAAATTGGTGGGAAGACAGAGCGACCGGTCCTGAGGACCGCTCTGAACCGTAATGGCCGCTGCAGTGAGTGCGTTTCCTTCCCCTTCCTGTCTCCCGCAGCTGGTGGCCGGGAGCGTGGTGATGGCGTTCGAGGAGGTGTGCCCCGACCGCATCGACCTGATCCACAAGAACTACCGCAAGCTCTGCAACCTGCTGGTGGACGTGGAGGAGTGGGGCCAGGTGGTCATCATCAACATGCTGACCCGCTACGCCCGGACGCAGTTCCTCAGCCCCTGGAAGGAGGTGGGTCACCCGGGGCCAGAGCAAAGGGAGGTGGGGGGATGGGGGTTAGAGGCCAAGCAATGAGATGGATAGAAGACCCTGTCCTAAAGGCCAAGCAATGGAATGGCCAGAAATCCCTGAGCTTTAGAGGCTAAGCAATGTGATCGGCAGAGACCGCTCACTTTTAGGTGCCCACAGTACAAAGTTTTATATGAATTCTGCTGTAGAGCTAGACAAACTGAAATTACTGTACAAAACCAGTCAGTCCAGAGAGTGAAAGATTGTGTCTTCTGGTTTTACACGATTTAAGCACCTGAAATAGCGGTGTCGTTCGGTTTGTGGCGTGCTGTGGAGGAAAGCTATATTATTGGCTTATTCTGTCAGCTGACCTGAGAGAGGTTGGTACTTCTTTCAGTCATTGTTTGTGGGTGGAGAGTTAGTTGTTCTGCTCAATGGCTCAATTTCATGTCAAAATTTGTTCAGACCTTGGCTTTTATATATTAATTTATCATTTATTTTTGTTTCCCTAAAGCCATCCAGGAAGTTTCACAGGTAAGAGGGTAGTAATTTCAGGAGGCCAGAGTAATGAAAGGAGCATGACCTGGAGAGTTTGAAAGACAGAACCAGGGCCTTTATTCACCAAGCGTCTCAGAGTAGGAAATAGGTCCTAACTGCTGGAAAATTCTGAGAGTGACATCAGTTAGGTCCTATTCTTACTCCTTAGAGTAAAGGGAATTTATCACTCTTTAGAGTTAAAAATACTTCCACCTCAGCAGGTATTTAGGAGTCCTTGCAAGTGGTCATAACCAGTTAGGAGTTTCTGACAGGTGGCCATGCATTTTGCAGGAGAACAAATATGTTTTAGATTTAGATTTTAAATTCTTTGTCTTTTGTGCACAGAAATTTGCTTTGCATCAAACATTCTGTTACATCAAATAAGTCGAGCACAATTAAAACAACATACAAAAATGTACACATACAAATATATGAATATGAGCCGGCATCAGTATTTTAAGTAAAAACTGATAGATATCCAGTGAGCATTCATCCAGTGAGATATCAATCAGTTGATTGGGAGGTTATTTTATAAGGGAGGTTATTTTATTTGTCACCGACCTCATCAGAAATGTTGTCACTCTTTCTCTGAGAAGAACACCACCACTTACTGGTTTAATAAAAGTTATTTAAACTTTGATAGGGGAAAGGTTTTTTTTATTTGAAAACGATTTCGTTCTGCTCAGACATCACCTGCATGGACGACACCTCCCTGATAACAGATACGTCCAAAAACCGTGGCTGATGACTCCATTCCCGTTACCACTTGCATAGGACAGCTTGCTACATGTCAAACATTCCTATTGCATTTCTGTATTTATGGCAATATATGGCAGTGTATGAAACCCATAAATGACTTATCCACATATCAGTTATGTTGTCTATAGGGTTCATAAGATTACATACAATGATGTGGAGACAGATGTTGGGCAGTTGGGAAAGGAAAAAACATTCTCTGTGAATTAATTTGACCACCCAAAAAAAGCCAGCTGCTTAATAACGTCTTGGGCAGTTCTACACAATATCTGGAAACTGCAGAGTAGCATTGGCATATGTAGGACTTTGAGTCCATTATCCTCAGGGGAAATCTGGAATTAAGGCAATACTGACAAACCATGTAGTAAAGTGATTATTAACAAAAACAATTTCAAATTATTATATTTGTTGCTTTCAAACTGACAGAGAATGGAAACCATCAGTGCTAATTTGCTGCCATTGACTCACTTTTATGAGATGTTTGAATCTGTTCATAAGTTTCAGCACTATGACAACACAACTGCTTTCAGTAACTGTGTTTGTTGGGAATTTTCTCAACATGTGGGGTGAACTGTGAAAAATGTCATCACTACCACAGCACTTCATGTCATAAAAATCAACTACTGGTATCTACTAGTATAAAATGCTCTTACTCCCAGCTGAGAGGAGGAGTAGGAGGCTTCATAAATAACTCCCATTGCTTTTTACTTCTAAAATTGCTTTTAGCAGGACTCTTAGGGGTAATTCTCAGATGCTTAATGAGTGCAGGCCCCGGTCTGGACTAGCAGGTCATTCAGAATGGAAAATCAGTTATTGATAAAAGACATAATTAATCTGAATGTCTTGTTTGTAGTTAGTCATATCAGGGTGAGATACTCATGTAAAAGAAAAGAAAATGGTAAAACTGACTGATTGGTGGAGACTATGCTGGCACTCAAATGTCTCCAGAAAAAGAGCTTGTTCAAATTTATGTCTGCGTTCTCAGAACACAGCACTCAGCAACATAGGATTTCCCCCAGCAGAATGGCTCTGCAGTTTATTGACGTAAAATATGAATTGTTTGCGAAGCAACATCCAGCCCTTAAGGATGTAAGTCTGCAATTTGAGGACAATTAAACGGAGAGAGAGAGCGGTCCTGTTGTTTGCGGTGCGTTCCCAGTAATTTTTCTAAAGGGACGTCTTTTATGATGAATCGTGGACGCCCAGTCAGAGCTGATTATACCGTGCGCTAGGAATTCGGTGTGCTGTCAGAGGGAAGACCGATTGACTTTAAATTTACATATTAATGAGAAGATTTGTTAAGAGGCTGCTTGAGTATAAGAAAATAACTGGATATTCATAGGGCACGACATTTATAAATAAAGCTGATGCAGGGGAAAAATGGAAATTAAACCTTATAGTTTGATATGTTCGAACCCCCCTTGTTTAGTGTGAGGTATTTGCATTTTCATTTTTTGAAAATTACCGGACTCTTGGGTAATGATGAGCCCAGTTACATTTGCATATCTGGGATTCTCTTCTCCGTTTTTTGCTCTCCCAAACAATGCAGCAGCTTTCCCTTCTGCTCTCATTCCTGCAGTGGCGGTATGAAGTTTAGATAAGTCACTGCCGTCTTTCCACAGTGTTGCTTGTCCTTAACTCTGAGTGAATAATTTAAGAAAAACTTAAATTATTCTCTTCTTCTCAAATTCTTGCACCTCATCACAAGTTGGCAGTCTCTGAAACGTGTGAAAACGATTGTTTAAGAAAATGTCATTCTTTTTAAATTTGTCACTCAGAGTTAAGTACAAAGTGCTGTGGCACTTTGCATGCCTCAGATGTCAGATTTAAGTAGAGTACCCTTGGTTCACGTTTGAAAGGCAAACGTCTCTTCTCAGCATGTAAGCAGTATAAAAATGCAACCAAAATTTGATAGGCTATTTGAAGTTCCAATGTTTATAAACTTGAGTGATTCTGATTTTCTTTTTTTTTTTTTTTTTTTTGTTGCTCTACGATATCCCAGATTGCCATTGTGTGCTGTGCTTTGGAGGTGTGGAGTGTAATTTTCAGAATGAGTTCCCTCTGAAGGTCACTGCTTTTGCGCCGAGCCGTCAGTTTTAACTTTGTAAATTAGTGGAAATTGCTACACTGTTCCAGGTCTCAAATGCAGACTGGGAAAGGTCACATGTAAACTGAAACACAGGTGACTTGTTTTAAAATGGCATTATCATGGTAACGGAACACATTTCTGTAGTGACAAATCCAAGGAAAATGAGACGCTCAAGGAGCGTAATAGCAAGGAGATTTTGTGGTTACAGGCTGTCTGCAAATGTGGCCGTTTCTGTTTGTTTGCTATTGGGGCTTTGATTTGCATTGCTCAGGGGCCTAGTGTGAAAGTGAATGTAGTGAATGTTAAAGTAGTAGCCATGTCATGCTTACCCGGCCTCTGGTGATGATCTGGGATCAGTGTCCAGCTTTGTGAGTATTATCAGGAGCTCATAAATGTCTCATTCATTTATACTCACTAGCCGGCTTGAAGTGATATCTCCATCTCAACGGCTAACTATTTATAAAATATCCAGGGTCCCCAGAGGGCTTTTCACTGTCCATAACAATGGTTTGATTTTTACAACGGAAAATGGAAAATGTTGTTTCACTGGGGGGGTCTTGCTGAATCGCCTATTTAACAGTTTCCATTTGGCATAAGCACATCATCAGTATCAACTTTACACTGTGCTAACTATAGAGACACATAAAGCTGTCGTGTTTTGATTAACTGGTACAGCAGCGGTGTCCCAACCAGGATTTGAACTTGCAACCTCTTAGATACCTTGCTTGCCCAGGTCCCTTGTCACCTCTCCGCGCCGCTGCCGCTTGTTTTAGTTGGCGTGGACGTAGCCGCCGATTAGCGGCGGACGGCGTGAAGCGAGCGGAGGTAGAGGGGCGTCGTGCGCGGCTCCGCGCTGATGCTGTTCGTATGCCGGCGCGAGGCCCGGGAAAGTGTGGCTGAGCGCTGATGGCTGGCAGCCGCTCCCCCGGCATGCTAATGCAGTCTGAGGCGCTGAACTCCCGCTGCCATAAAGCGCTCATTACTAATGCATTTTCAGCAGAATCATTAAGGCCGACTGCTGACGGAAGATCCTGAATACCAATGAAAGGAGGAAAAAACCATTCTGCTGTTGTGAAGAATGGGTAAAAGGCTTTTTAATGCAACTCTGCAGCAGAGGAAATGATTTCTTCTCTGAATTGCTGGTGTTTATTGCTGGCGTGTGCTTTGGAACCATCAATAACTGCTTCCCTGTACATGTCTATTCGCCTGGTTGCTTATATAATGAAGTGGTTTTGGACAAGTAAGGGTTAAAGTATGTAATTACTGTCAGATTGGTGCTCAGCAAGTTGTCTCCACCTGTGTACATGTGGATTTTTTTAGAAGATGCTTCGCACATACTTGCTAATGATTAGCGTGAAATGCAGATAGTTCTAAATGCGATTGTTTTGTGGAGGAGGAGCTGTCAATCTGGAATTATTCAAGAAAACTAGCTGTAATTTGAGGCATAAGCGCATATCATTTAGTTTCGAGCAGAGTGGTCACGATCAGCGTCTGTGTTCCAGGATGGCCTTTTTGACGAGAACAGCGAGAAGGCCTTCTACGACTCGGACGAGGAGAAGAAGGACAAGGCCGAATCCAAGCCCTACGTGATGGACCCCGACCACCGCCTCCTCCTGAGGAACACCAAGCCTCTGCTGCAGAGCAGAAACACAGCTGTGAGTTCTCCCTGTCTCTCAGCTCCAGTACAGAGATATAAAACATTCACTGTTCTCTCTACTGCAGAGCAGGAACACCCACTCTACAGGGCAAGAACACAGCTGTGACTTCCACTGTCTGTCAGCTCCAGCGCAAAGGGGCAACTCATTCCCTGTTCACAGGAACACACACATTGTCCCGTCTATTACAGAGTGGCAATACACAGGATGTACTCAACGCTGAGCAGTAATATATAATACAGACTCAGTGTCCACACTGCTACAGAGCAGCAGCACCGTATTTCAGCTCAAGTACGAAGTGGCAACACATACACTGTTCACTCTTAATATGGCGGCTGGAGTAGACTCGCTGTCTGTTCACTCCACCGCAGAGTGGGAACATATAGACAGGCCGCCCTACAGCAGAGTGGGAGCACATACTTTCTCTCTTTACTATTCTAGACCAGAAAAGCAGTAGACAATTGGCGTGTATACACAGTAGACCTTATACTTCATTGTGTTTAATATGCTGCAAGTCTGTTCCTGTCAGCTTGCATTTTGAAACTGAAATGCTCATAGGTAGAAGTGAAGTGGAGAAGAAGATTAGGAGACAGGAGTTGTTGAAAGATCCAATGTTCTCTGACAATCTGCAGACAACATATACATTTGGAAATTAACAGCAAATTGATAACAGTTCAACAAGAAAAATACACATTGTCCCAGCTTAGCTATGCGTTACCTATCTGTTCAGTCTCAGTGTTTGAAGAAGGCGCGTCCCTCACCAGATCACAAAAGAGATTTATCAGCGCGCCTAACTTTCACCGCAGTCAATGTGACGTTCATGCTGTTCACTTTTTCTTCCATCCAGCGCGGGCCCAGGTTTAATATTTGGAATTAGAAGCATATATAATTTGTAATGTGTAGCCGGAGGCGAACGGAGTGCTGGGGTTTGACAGTCTGCGCCGTACTTGAACCTGGTGTGAAGAATAAAGCCAGCCTTGATGGCGGCTCCTGAGCGCATGCCTTCGGTCCTCACTCTGCGCGTTAGCGCAGGGAACGCTCTTCCCTCAAGGCTACGGTGCCGGGGGCGATGCACTTTATATATTACCGCGCACTTGGCAGGCTCTGGATTTCCATCACCCAGGGGACTCAAGGTCTGCGTTCCTTTGGATGCTGGAGACCAAAAATGGGTTTCACATGAAAATGTTGATTAAAATGTGACATGTCGTGTTGCCCCAGCGAAAGGCAAAGTGCTTTATCTTGATGTACCTTTGTTTAAGCTTTGCGAAAAGTTGCTCTTTCCATCAGCGGCCTCCTTAAGCGTGACAGTTTGTTCTGTCTACAAGTTTACGACGGATTACCAGGCGCTGGTCTTGACAAATAGAGCATTTTGGACCGCGGGTCTTCAGGAAGATGCTTCTCTCTCTTAGTGGTCTGGATCAGTTTGTCTTTACTAAGCCTCTCAGTAGAAAAAAACTCATTCTTGTCCTTGAGGTCCTGATATGCACAACAAATAATCAACGCTTTCGTTTCGGTAATGGGGGGCTGCGCGACACAGTGATTTCAGTATTGAATGGGGGGTTTGTCCTGTTTACCCTGGGGAAGATGTTCCAGAGGAAAAGGCTAAATAATTCTTTGCCTGTCTGTGGTGTTCAGGTGGTGATGGCTGTGGCACAGCTGTACTGGCACCTGGCCCCGAAGCCTGAAGTGAGCATCGTAACCAAGTCATTAGTGCGGCTGTTGCGGAGCCACAGGTACTGCCCCTTACACTCCACGCACCACCCTGAGTGTCTGTGATGGTGCAAGAGAGGAGCTGGTGTGGTTACTGAGTCTCTGTGACAGTGTTAGAGAGGAGCTAGTACAGTTCCTAAGTCTCTGTAACTGTGAGGGAATGTAGTATAGTTACTGACTCTCTATGACAGTGTCAGGGGAACTATTACAGTTACAGCTGAGTCTCTGTAACAGTGTTACAGGGGTTAGCGCAGTTATATAGTCTCTCTGTGAAAGGGAGATGAATGCATGCACTTACAGACAGTCTGAGTCTGTAACAGTGTTAGAGGAATTAGTACAGTCATTGAATCAGTAAATGTTAGAAGGGTTAGTACAGTCAGTGAGTCTGTAACAGTGTTAGGGGAATTAGTACGGTCAGTGAGTCTGTAACCGTGTTACAGGAATTAGTACAGTCACTGAGTCTGTAACAGTGTTAGAGCGGTAAGTACAGTTACCGAGTCTCTTTATCAGAGTCATAGGGGCCAGTTCAATCCTTTACTAGTTCAATCCTTTACTAGTTTTTTACTACAGTTAAAAACTAATTAGCACAAGCACAGAGTGAGACACCCATATTTCACATATATATTTAGAACAAGTCGAAATGTTATTTATTGAAGCAACACAGGGTTTCTGATGAACTGTTTCCTGTTTTCACAGAGAGGTGCAGTATATTGTGTTACAGAACATCGCTACCATGTCCATTCAGAGAAAGGTGAGTGTAAGGGCTGATGTGGTATTAATGTGAGCGGTCAGGGGCAAGCAGTGATTGTTTACCATCTATCTGTTCGCTGATGTCACCCAGTAGGCCCTCATCCACCTGTTGAGTGTATTTAAAGCTGACCTCAGTGTAACTGTGGACGAACGTAGGCAGACCTACTGCAGTTTTCCCATTCAATCTGTGAAATTTGTGGGATTCCCAGAGATGGACCTGTGATGTTTCATGTAATCATCATCTTATTTCCACATTGCATCATTTTCTATTCTATTATTTTGTCTTCACAAGTGATTGACTTGCAAGCTGGTTTTGCATGTGTTATTGAAATAGCTTCATGACTTCAGTTGTGCTAATCTGTGCTAATCCTGTGACTTTTTGTAACTTCCATCAACCTGCAATGATGAGTTAAAAACAGCAATGAAAATATACGGAACAGTTTATCAACTTGCAATCTCCCATTCATATGTCTCTTATATATTGCATGGCTGTATATGTCTCAATGATACGAGTGTTATGAACATGTACCTGCCAACTATTGATTTCTCTGATTAGTTTTCAGACTAATATGAGCATTAATATATAAATGCTCATTTGTTTAAATGCTCACTGAAGTATAGAATGAAGACATATTCTATAAAGGCCTTTGAGATCTTACTCTCCACACTTCATTACAATGACTTTTCCCCACCAGGGCATGTTTGAGCCATACCTGAAAAGCTTCTATGTGAGATCTACAGATGCCACTCACATCAAGACCTTGAAGGTAATTGCGCTGTGCTCTCCCTGCACTAATCTAACTTTTTAATTATGCAAATTATTAATGCAAATTAAGAAATTGAAATGAACTTATCGGCAGCACCGTATGGCTTGGAGTGTGAGTGCAGAGCAATCAGCACAGCCAGTTAAGAGAGAGTCCTTTTCCCCAGCTGTTAATGAACACAGGCTTTAGATCCATTAGACACCGTGTTGTAAGAGTGTTCTGCAGTGCTGTCTGCTTATGGCCATGGAAGCAATTCCATTTGCAGAGTCGCACATTAAATGTGTGTTTTCAAAATTTCAATTTCAAAATTATAGAAAATATTCATTGTTTAAAATATGTCTTAATTGCAAATTGTAGTCTGTTGTTGGAGATGTTTAAATGAGAGGGACTTCGCAATAATATTCTCAGCAGAAGGGGAATGGTTTGACAGCCGCTGCTCCTGGATGTGGCTTGTGTGTGTCTGGATGAAAATGGCTTCCTATAAGGTGTGCTGCAGTGATCTAAGCTGTGCCTCTGCTTGTCCTCTGACCTCTCCCGTTCTCCCAGCTGGAGATCCTGACCAACCTGGCCAATGAGGCGAACATCTCCACCATCCTGCGGGAGTTCCAGGCAAGTGTTTCATATCCCTCTCTCCTCCCTGTCAATCGCTCCTATCAGCTCCGTCTTACGAATGCATGTTACAGCAGTTATCTACTTCTATATGTAAGAGAAGTATTTAAATGGAAGCGTGATTTTAAAATGGTTTCTGTTCCTTGTGCTGTCCCTTCCCAACCCGGGTCATCATTCCACCCTCAGACATACGTCAAAAGCCAGGACAAAGCCTTCGCGGCTGCCACCATCCAGGCCATTGGAAGATGCGCAACAAACATCTCTGAAGTTACAGACACCTGCCTCAACGGGCTGGTGCTGCTGCTGTCCAACAGAGATGGTAAGTACAGTACTATCTCTGGGCAGTCTTCCAGTCTCTGGTAGAGACGTGTCAGTCTTTGTTGTCTCCTGTCATCAGTCTGGGGATGTTGTGGTCATGCTTTCGCTGTTGAATTGTTTAACAGAGTTGGACCTATCGACAGAAGGTGCTGTTAGCAAGTGCAACACAGAGCAACGGCTAGTAAATTCTCTGCAGTATTTATTATGTGTTCCTTTATTAAAGCTTGAAGTGGTTGTCATTTTAAATACATTCATGTAGCTAAATTCCCCTAAAATATTATCTTAAAGATAAAAAGGAATGCCCATATCTTTGCTTATAGTAGTCTTTTTTTCTGGAAATGGTGGTTTTACACTAGATTTAGGATAGTATGAGTTATTAAATATGTATGTACTTTTCATTTTAAAGAATAAAACAAAAGTAATAAAAAGTATACTTACTTTTTAGTAATAAAAAACGTTTGGTGTTGCCTATAGTCTGTTATAACTGGATATTGCTGTAAAGTAATCTTTGACTTTATGCAGTAGTTATACCAAGTTTACTGTTTCAAACTAATGCTGAAGTAATTTGTGGTTAATGGTCTGCGTGTTTATTGTGAGACAGTTGTCAGTCTTTGTGCTGCAGCAATATCCTGACAAAGTCCTTTTCTTAAGTACTGAAAGTCCTTTACACTTTGGTTATTTCTAAAGGCACTACAACAGCAGACAGAAACTAAAGAATTGAACAGGAAGACAAGATGTAGAAAATGAGAGAAATTAGTCTGTTCACAAAACACTGTTGTAGTTTGACAAAAATTCTAACTCCTGTAGATTGACCAAAATTAGGCACGAAGAGTGATGAATTGGGAATTGAGTGGGTAAACGGCCACATTTCCATACCGACTCTTAGCCGGAGGGAGGAGGAAACCAAAACTATGGAAGAATGAGTAGTGATTTTGGTGGGCTTTGTCAGTTGGCGATCAGACTCACGTTTGCCCTCCTCTTCACGCAGAGATAGTGGTCGCGGAGAGCGTGGTGGTGATCAAGAAGCTGCTCCAGACCCAGCCTTCCCAGCACAGTGAGATCATCAAACACATGGCCAAGCTGTTTGACAACATCACTGTAAGACCTCGTCCTCCGCAGCCCCGCGCCCGCTCGCTCGCTCACTCACTCACTCGTCCACGCGGCATCATCCATCACTTACACGCGCTATTACCGCGCTGCAATACCTCACCGCGCCAGTAGGGACAATATGTGCCAGCTCGCTCAAGACCCCGCAGGCCACTCACTCTTCGGCGGGAGTGAGAGCATTGAGTATAAGGCACAACATTTAGAAAGTCCACCTCACTGTCACTGTAATGATGTAGTGTGTCCTGCAAATGCGCTTTACATGTTTTTTCCCCTGTCCAAATCCTCAGTATTTTGACTCCTGCCGCTTACATGAGTTGCATGCTTTGACTCTCCTAGATGAAGCTGTTGGAGCGGGCGCGCTAACCCGGGGCTCTCCTTTTTCCCCAGGTGCCCATGGCCAGGGCCAGCATCCTGTGGCTGATCGGAGAGTACTGTGAGCGGGTCCCCAAGATCGCCCCCGACGTCCTGAGGAAGATGGCCAAGACCTTCACCTCCGAGGAGGACATAGTGAAGCTGCAGACGGTCAACCTGGCTGCCAAGCTGTACCTCACCAACTCCAAGCAGGTGAGAGGCTCACGGTCCCCGAAGTCCCCAACGCATCGAGCAGGGACTGCCACTCACCGATCAACAGGGCATCATTGCACCTGTACAGGGAGTGCTCTCATACGGCTAATTGCTGTCTTGGTTTAACTGTAGCTCTTTGCTGTGCTCTTGGCAATGCATGATTTCATGAGAGCTGCTAATCCTGCTATATTGCTGTCTTTCAGAATCAAAATAGGATGCAGCAGTCTTGACCTGCACACTTTTATGTACATTGTGTTCTGGCAGTCTTCCCACATAGTTGTAAAGCCTCTTAGGTCTGCCATGCAAGAAAAACGGCAAAAACAAGCATCACTTAGAGCCAATTGACTCCCCACTCCTACTCTCGATATTTTTATGGCCGTTATTAGATGGCTAAGTGGATGGATGGTAACTCAAGCACTTGAAGGAACAGGTATTTCTTTTTTGTACATATTGACAAATGTATCAGAGGGAAAGTGCATTTGTTTTTGCACTTGTTTATGGTCCCCATTTGATTTGCCTGCGTTCAGAGGTTCTCTGCTTTTAGAGGTAAAAGCTACGGTCAGCTCAGTTGCTTTTTAGAAGCATGAGCACAAAAGGAGGCTAAGGACCCGAGGCTGAACGAGAAATAATTATGGAAAATGGTGGAAAATGCAACCTCAGAGAGGCTCCAAAATGTATCGTCAAACATCTGCGCTTTTCCATGAAAGCTGATGAACGTATTGAGGTTTCTGATTAAGTGCAGTATGACATGCACAGGAGCCACATGGGGGCAGAATGTGCCTCAGAGTCAGTAGAGGTGGATGGGCAAGCTGCATTCGTGATTGACGTTTAACCAGAGGGAGCATTTGGCAGTGAATCTCAAATCGCACCATCTAGGAAGCAATATGTGCAAACAGATTTTTGCTAGATGTAGCTGTCCTTATAACAGAAAGTAACAGAATTTGGCATATAAGGGTCTGATGATTTGACAGGCAACTGTTTTGGTTCTACCATAGTTACTTTTTAACTTGCTGAAGCTACCACTATGTATTAATATATTATTAAATGCTGTAGCTGTTTTTGCTACCTACCCATATAGCTTCCTTTTCAAAATACTATATGTCCATGTATACATACATAATCAGAAGTATCATCATAATGCACTCCACATAGCATTTCTGACTTTTGAGTTCAAATGCCCAAATTAAACTAAATAATTTAAGTAACTGAACTTATTAGTGGCACTTAAAGGAATAGAGTGGGACAAACTGTAGTTTACAATAAGAAATTGGATCAATTCTCCTAGCTTGAGGTGAGTGCAGTAGAGTCAGCATTCTGAGGTGTTGCTTATTACCAACAGCATTGTCTGCATATGAAGTTCACTCTTTGTCTTTTCACTGGTCTGTGTGTCTCAGTACCAGTTAAGCTGTGAAATCTGTGCTGTAACAAGGCATGTTATCCATGCTAGATGGACTGGATGAGGTGAAATACTTGTTTTCCCAGAAATACTCCTTAGATGGATATCAATTCTGGTGGTATGACATAAATGCATAAACAGCAAACAGATGCAGGCATAAAAATGGACCCGCAGCACATATGTAATTTATATGGAAGCATAATTTATATGAAACTTAAAGCGGGGCAAAAAAAACATATTGGCTTACCTCTGCGGGTTTACAGTGGGCCGCTGCATATTAAATTTAGATGTTTTAACGGCGATGGAGGACCCTGGTCACCAGGCCATCGGGAAAGTGCCGTAGATGGGGGCAATGTTCTGCTACATACACAGCGCAATAAAATTTTGCCTTAATGTTCCGCATCTCATTGGTTGCTTCATGGGCGAGCTCATTTAAATAAATGTAAATGCGGGCCCGGTTTATAGCGGGGCTGATACCTCCTCAACGAGCGGATCATTATATCTTCCCGCGGTAATGCGCCAGGGCCCGCGGCGGCACCTTCCGGACAGTAACTCTTATTTTTCCCCTCACAGTAAAAGACGAGCATTAGCCCCGGGGCCATAAACGGGAGGAAGGATGGTGTGAAGTCACTTATCCCCGGCTCCCCCAGCGAAAGGGCACCAGCGTCTCCAGCGAGCTCCGGGAGGGGGTGTGGGTGGGGGTGAGAGAGAGAGGAAGTAGCAGCTAAATGCACTGCAAATAATTTGCAGTAATACACTGCGGTGATTCATGGGCCGGCCTTAATGGGCCATAATTCAGGGCGAGCGGGTCCGGGGAGCGGGATGCGGCCCGCACCGGGGGACAGTATCTCTTCATAAAGCCTCGGCACCTCGGCGCCCCACCACTCCACCAAACCCCCCCGCCCCCAAACTCCCCCCGCCAATACCCCCACTCTAACACACGCTGATGTTTTGATGTCCCGCATATTTTTCCGATTAAGTTTGGAGGGCAGTGTTTTTCGTTGTATTTCTATATTCATTATCCTCACGCGGAGCCTTCAGCGGCTTTGCCATATATGATTATTTTTTAATGACGCCTCTCTTTCCGCCCCAGAGGTTTAATAATCTGGCGCACGCGCCCGGCTCGCCGAGCAGCCGAGGGGCCCGCTCACCTACCCCCCGCCGCCGGGAGAGGACACGCGTTCCCGGCTCGCCGATTCGATCCGCCGCTCCGGAACCCGAGCTAATTCCCCCGCCGGGCGACGTCTGTTTGCCCATAACCATTTGTTTTTATTACCGCTTTAAATATGTTTATTCAGAATTATCAATAATCATAAATAACTCCCTTTGTCTCTCCCTCTCTCTCTCTCTCTCGCTCTCGTTCTCTCTTGCTCTTTCTCTGTGTTACTTCCCGCCCAGACGAAACTGCTTACGCAGTACATATTGAATCTGGGCAAGTACGATCAGAACTACGACATCAGGGACCGCACCAGGTTTATCAGGCAGCTCATCGTCCCCAATGAGAAGAGCGGGGCACTCAGCAAGTATGCCAAGAGGATCCTCCTGGCCCCCAAGCCGGCCCCCGTGCTGGAGTCGTCCTTCAAAGGTAGAGTGGCCCTCTGCTCGTCTCTCTTGATCGCACCTTGTGTTCGATTCGTGAATGAGATTCATTCCACAAAAAGGAACAGGATCGCACAACTCCCACCTTAACATTGTTGTAAGTAACCGTGCTAAACCTTCATCTGATTCCCCAAAAGGTGGCTGATAGTTTTCCTCCATGAATCTGACAGCTCACATGTTGATACCGTTATGAGTCACAACAGCACACCCTTCAACCCCTCTCCAGCACATTTATGTTCTTCCTGTTAATAATGTAGCAGCAAACAAAGGGAAGAACGTAGTTATGAAATCCCTTGAAAAGGAGAAGCCTTCCACTGGGTAATTTAGGTTAAACAAGGAGTCGCGCTCTGGCGTGATTGATGCCCTCTGTCGCAGGGGATTTTTACTGCGTGCTTTCACGGGACCTTTAATGTGTGTCTTTCTCTTAATGGTGGGTACTAAAAGCTGTAACAGCAGTATTTCCCTTCGAGTGTTTCAGTGCTCCACACCCTTTTTGATCTTCATACACGAAATGTGAGCGGTGTGAATTTTAAAAAAAAGTGTAATCCCCTCGTTTCCCATTACATTGGTATTTGCCATTCAGTCCACACACAGTACAAAGCCATTTTTTCATCACTATGGAGAGACAGAGGTTCAGTTTGTGTGGAATCCATTATTGTGTGTCTGTCCCCTTCAGCTCTGTGTGCTTCCAGAATGCAGTTCATGTGTGCACCTGAAAGTGGCAGCCTGGCTGTCTCGCATTTGGAGTCATGCAAATATCTCTCCCCCCACACCCCCCATACCACAGTGAGGCTGGCTGCCTATCTTAAAATGCTCAGCTGCCACGATCACACTGTGAGAAGGTCACCAGGTTGTGAGCTCCCACTCGCCTCCGAATAAATATATAAATTGCAATGTTAATTCCTACCTTTCTGCCATCGGCGGAGGGAAAAAAAAAAGCGTACCAAGAAGGGCTCCCGTTTCCAGGAGAGAGGAGGGAGGAAAAAAAAACAAAAGAAACATTAAAATTCTGAATGGGTTTGTGCCAAGACATGTATGGGGATTGTTTAACTGTGCTGTCATTCTTAATATTCACAGTAAAGTCATTTTTAGAGAAGCTACATTTCAGAGCAACACCTAAACACACTGACTGATTACCTTTTTTATTGACCATTATGTGGAAGATTATTGTAATCTATGGGCTGAAATCAGTTTTCTGACCCATTAGGAGCCTCCTTAGTTTGTATTTATACCGTGACATTTCGGCTAATTTAGTGCCAATTACCAGCGGCTCTGATTAAGACCGAGCCGTGTGACACGGGGCGCCTGTTATTTATTACGCCGTTCCTCTCTCCCCTGCTCCTCCTGCAGACAGGGATCGCTTCCAGCTGGGCACCCTCTCGCACACCCTCAACACGAAGGCCACCGGCTACCTGGAGCTGTCCGACTGGCCCACGGAGGCCCCCGACCAGTCCGTGAGGAACGTGGAGGTTATCGAGCCGGTACGAACGCGCGCCGGCCCGTCGCGGGGCCTCCCGCGCCACGCCCGCTCGGCTACGCACGTGTGCCCCGGGCGCCGCGCTCCAGTCAGAGTTGTCGAATTACGTAGGTCTTTCCTCTGTACGAACCAGGTAAGCTGGTGATAATGTCAGATGAGCAATCGCGGAAAATGCTGCCCGCGCGAGGCGTCTGCCGTAGTTGCGAGATGCTTATTGTTTCACTTCACGGCCGAACGAGAGCGTTAGCTCCTATCGTTTACTGGCCAACAGTTTTAAACTCACTCATTATCCTCTGCATGATGTGGACAGCTCATATGCTCCCGCATGCAGAGTCAACTAGCGGTTTTGAACCTAAATGAAAATATAAGTCACAATTGGCAACTCAAAACAGGGTCTGCACAGGCCTTACCTTTTAATCAGCAGGCACAAAGTCTGAACCACATGAGGAGGTATCATCATGAGACTGAGTTGTGTTTTGCAAAGATATGTCAGAGAATATTATGGGTATGAGGGGCAGTGCAGAAAATATAAGACATTTTTTCTGAGAATATGCACACAAATGTGTAGGTCATGTCATTCTGTCTGCATTGCCATACATATACACATTTGAGGCCGCCTTGTTTGAGTAGAAGATACTCACTTGTGAGTGTTGGTCATACCAAATGTATAAAAAATAAATGTATTGCCTGTTTTAGTCATTTAAGGGCTTCGACTTACAGGCATTATCATCTCAGATGACAGCGTTGTGCTGTGGAAGCTGGATTTAAGTATAGATTTGAATTTGGATTTAAGTTATGTTTGCATCTGTGATTCTGTTGAAGCAAGCAAGTTATTAAAGGTAAGTACATACACCGAATGAAGAAAAAACATTCAACACCTAACAAATTAGTACAACCTAATTGGAAGTTATTGTTGGCTCATGTATGTGGTCTCCACAAAGTAATTTGCAAATTAGTTTGATTTGTATGGCAGCTATGGCTGCATAGCTATGGAAGACTCTGACAGCCTTGTTATTAATTACGTGAAATAAACCTCCATCTAATACTCCCAGCAAACTTCAGTAATCCACCTAGAGGGGGTCTCCCATAGGCTGGGGCTCTGACTGGGGAATTCCTCACCTGTGCACAGGTGAAAGAGTGGGCCAAACCTCTGGGGAAGCCGAAGCCCGCCAAGTCCGAAGATAAGTTCTACTCGGACTCAGGGGAAGAGGAGGAGGAAGAGGAGGAAGAGGGCTCTGGGAGCAGCAGTGGCAGCGAGGACAGCAGTAGCAGCAGCAGCAGCAGCAGCAGCAGTGAAGGTAACCCTCCCAGCAGAGGGCCCCGACAGGGGAGTGGTAACAGGAGCCGTATGCGTACAGACCAACAGCAGTCTTACTGAGAAAAGACCTGCTGTGTAAAATAGGTATAAATGGGTAAAAAAGGTATAAACATACAAATAAAGAAAATGCTGTATGTAAAAATAAACCAACAATAACACTCATTGTTTGAAAGTCGGTCTGTGTAAAGCTGACCTGCTCTTTACTGGTGTGAAATTCAACACACACAAGGAGATTTATTTCCAAAATTGGAACATACATAGAGAAAATACTTCAGTCGAAGCAGGTTAGAAGATACTATTGCTATTTTCTAACCATAGCAGTGAAAGTTAACATAATCAGTCATTTTGTGCAAACTATTTACATTTCTTTCTGTGTATAATTCATTTTATCTTACACTATAATATGTATTTACAATCGAATGTAGTTCCTGTTTAATTTCAGCTGTCAGTGTCACACTAACAATATGTAAAAAAAAAAAAAAAAAAAAAAAAGCGAAGCACATAAATGTGCCTTTCTGTGCAATTATACACTTCCAACCATCAGCCACTCAGATTGTTGCAGTGTACTGTGGAAAACAGATTTGAGTATGGCATTGCATTTTTGCCGTGACAGCCCGTGTTGCGTAGAACGCCGTTTCACTGGGTTGCCATTCAAATGAAAGGATTTTCACAAATTACATTTACTTAGTCTTGACTGTCTGATCTTGACGGTAAGTGTAAAGGCAATCTGTTGATTTCTAGTTCCTCATTTTTCTTGTTTCCATCCAGAGTGAAAAACATCTCTCAGATTAATCTCAATCTGGCTTTTGACAATATGTATGAAGTAGCTGTTGTGTTCCCTAATGTGCAGACTTGCTACCCGTTTCATATAAACATTGTATAGAGGACTATTAGCTATCAATAGTAGGTGCAGATAATTATTTCCAATAATTCAGTTTGTCATCGCAGCTTAACTGAAACTAATCGTGTTAAGTCAGTGGACTAATTTGCAGAAATGTGATGGAAACTTGTTTATGCACTCTGCAGAGAAATTTACATAGATGTCTTGGAAGTTTATGGCTTCCAAATAAGTGTAGTTAAAAACCACTTTGCTTTAATATTTAATAATATTAATATTATATAGGTAAATGCACGTTCTAAAGAACATTTTTTAAATGCAATTTTTTCAGACCTTAGTGTCAGTCTGTAGAGTGTGTGTAGAGAGCAGGAAGGCTTTTTGTTTAGTTCACTGTGAGCCTATGCCTGTCTGACTTTACACCAGTGTAAACCCGCAGGAGAGTGCTTCTGTTTCCTCTGTGTCTGTATATCTATGTGTGTGCGTGTGTGTGTGCGTTTGTGTGCGTTTGTGTGCGTGTGTGTGTGTGTGTGTGTGTGTGTGTGTGTGTGTGTGTGTCTGTCTGTCTGTGTATATGTATGTATGTGTGTGTGTAGAGCTGTAAAACCTGTGGTAATATAGGCGTGTCTGTTTGTGTGTATATCTACAGTAGTGTAAACCTGTGGTAATGCATATTTGTGTAGAGCAATGTAAACCTGTGGTTTTGTGTATTTGTGTAGAGCAGTGTAAACCTGTAGTAATGTGTGTGTGTGTGTGTAGAGCAGTGTAAACCTGTGGTAATGTGTGTGTGTGTGTGTGTGTGTGTGTGTGTGTGTGTGTGTACAGAGGAGTCCGGAAGCGAGGAGGGGAAGAGCAGCAGTAAGGACAGCAAAAGCAGTGAGGACTCGGATAAGAGCTCCAGCCACTCGGCCTCCAACAAGAAGAAACGGCTCCAGAAGAAGAAGGCCAGCCCTGGGTCCAAAGACAGGTACGCAACTCCTGCCATCTCTTTCCCCCGCAGTGCACAAATCAAGGATGCGTCGTATCACATTGGCGAAGGAATCAGTTTGACAACTTCCATCTAATGTCAGTAAATCATTGTTGAGTTTTCTTTCCTGTCTTAATTTGCAATGACTCGGTCTAAATCGGATTGTTCTGCACTCTTCCTGTAATAAGTATACATTATAAAAGTTCAAAACGTAATGTCATTTTTCCAGGCAATAACATCTGTCCAAGGCTCACTTGCCGTCTTAATTGGCACGGAGCCTTAATGAGGTCACTCTGTGTGTTTAAGACACGGAGTCCCCTTCAGTGCGGGGGACAGCCTCTAAACTGCAAGACGTGACCAATGTGACGTGGCATCGATAATCTTCATTTCCATCTGTTACAAATGCCTGTTTTTTTTTTTTTCTCCCCTTCCAACTTCTTGACACACCCGCCTGCCCGTACCTGCGCTTACATCAGACTGGCAACACTGCAGAAATCTGATTACCTCCATTAGAGGTGCAATAAAGGGAATATTCTTAAGGTAATTTGCCACACGTTAGCGTGGCTAATGGCTCTGGATTGGCCATTATCAGCCTGTGTTATCACTGAGTGGGATTTTAGTCATTAGCTTAACCACAGGTGCCCCCCAGCCCAACCCATAGACACTTTCCCTTCTCCTGCAATAGTGGCCAATAGCATGTGTGTGGGGAAGGGGGCACACACTGTGGGAGCCCCCCCCTGTGCTACCCCGCCCCCACCAGGCTGAGCCATGGCCGTGACGGCATCGCCCAGACCCCCATATACCACCCCGATCCCTCCATTACAGACCGTAATTAAAGTAGCTCACCCTGCCTCTTCCATAACAAACACAGCATAATGCCCTAATTATGACTTAGTTAATTTAAGTCAGGATTTAATGATTTTAAAAGTGATTTATATTGTTTTTCCTGTTCGGAACAAATGAAATCTGTAGCCTAAATTAATACTGGCTTTTCATCATCGCAAAGTTAAAAAGCCAGTTACCATCGCATTCTCCTCATTAATTTAACATCTGAAAATCCCAGGCAGGCAGGGTAAACATTCATTATGTGGCAGAATTGAAATGGGGGAAAAAAACTGTGATAATGGAATATTAAATTAACTTTGCAAACAAAACAGATTCGTCTTCAGTGCTCTGTCAAACTTGCTGGTTTGAGGTTGCAGTTTTGTAGCTGTTAGAAATGGCAGTTATTTTTAACTTTCCTGTAGAGTGATTCGCCGCTTATTCATTAGCGCTGATGTGCGCTTCCGTTAGATGAGTGTGGTTGGATTTTTGGCTCCTCAGGAATGCGGTTCCCCCCTAAATTGAAGACACAAAGCAGCCGTTTATATGAGCTTAGACAACACACATCAGCTTAGAATAGTCAGAGTGCTTTAAATTTAGTCAAATTGTGTTCATTTACTCTATCAAAAGAAATCCTCTCTGCATTTGAAACCTCTAAAACCAAATGAACTGATTATTTTTTGATGACAATCTGCTTTTTTCCCTTTTTTTCGCTCATTACCGCAAAGTAATTGAATGTTTTTTTCCTCAGTATTTGTTCTTTAATTAGATTAAAAACATTTCCCGCTTGGTTAGAAACTTTAACAATGCAAATTTTCAATATCTGAGTTTTCTAAGGCACACCATATTTGACTACACTTTATAACAGCACAGGTCATGTATTATGACAAGCAAACACAACTCACAACTCACAAGCATTTAAATTTATATAGTAGCTTATATACAAGCTTATATATGTATAGATTTATATACATACATCTATATATGTGCAGCTTTATGTACATACTTTACAATACAGGGCACTCGCATTGTCTTGCTCTGCATTTCACTTTCGGCACGTTTGTCAATAAATGCTTCAATTTGCATTTATATCTGTGAAGAATATTGCCTCTGAGCGCTGTCTGTAAGAGTCACTTTTGCAGCTGTGCGTCTGAGTTGGCGTCGGTGAAGTGTGGAAACCAGGAGGAGGTGGAGTGTGGCAGACTCACCACCTGTTGTCTCCGTCCTGCAGCGAGTCCGACGGCGATGAGAAGGGGAAGGGGCCGAAGGCCAAGGCGGGCAGCGAGTCCTCGCAGTCCCAGGCCAGCTCCTCGGCTGACAGCTCCTCCAGCTCGGAGTCTGGATCAGAAGCAGACACCGACTCCGACTCGGGAACCGAACAGAAGAAGAAGCAGAGGCCAAAGCCCAAGGTAGGAGCCGCTTGTCCTTTCTGGTCGGCTGGTGCAGTTTTATCCACCGGCGCTGGCTGTGAGGGCATGACAGGTCTCGGGTAGACAGCACACCCAGCTTGGGTATTTCTACCCATGAGCCTCTGCCCAAGCTACACCTGAGCTTGGGCATGGAAACATGTTGCCTAGCAATGTTGGAATGTCCTTTCAGTTATGGACACAGTTATTTGAAATAAAAAAAAAACTAGCTTTCATGTCTTATTTCGTGAATTGGATTGCTAACTAGGTAAGCTATCACAGGAACAAACCTTTGGAATGGACAATTTTATTTTATTTCTTTCTTATTTTTTATGCTCTTTATTCTTTTCCACCCCATATGGAATCGCCAGTCATACAATAAACTTGTCTCTTTGCGCACCTTCTCAGTGTGTGCTTGAGTGCTGAAGTGAGGAAATGCAGTCCTCCGATACACTCAAATACAGACTAGGGCTATTTTTCACACTGCATGTCCCACAATGCACAACAGCTGGGCCCACACCAGCAGGATGATCCACTGGGATCTCCACTGATGTTACCAAGGGACTGTGGCCCTTTAGACGTGCTACAATGGAGTGATTGAACTTAAGTTGTTGAAACCTGTAAATAGCAATTTCAGTGTAGTTAGTATGTAATGTTGTGTAGTTACACCTTTTTTACCTAATTAGTTACAGTATAACTATACTTGTATATGCAGTACAAGGTAGTGTGAAGTGTTACCATGTTTGGTTTTTTTTACAGTTTGAGGTGCACTTTCAGTGCTTTATGGTGTATTTCACTGCAGTTTCAGGTTTGTAATTCTGTTGAATTTGGTTTGGTCATTTAGTTTGCAGAGCTTCAGTGTAATACATTTACGTTTTACTCACGCACATTTTGCTCTTATTCAGAGGGACTTACAAAGAAAGAGAAAATAATGCATCCTATAAAGTTGGATTAAAGATGATTAATTTATTCATATAGTACCAGGACAACATTTGCAACTGACACACCAGTTTAGCCAAAGCCATTTTGTGACATTTGAAGTACTATGCTAAGTTTATCTCATCTCAGAGTTGTTAATCTGTTCATACACCCTGAATTTTTCTTGGAATGGTGGCTCATTAGCACAAGTTAGATGTGCCAATGCCTGATTCACTGTTATTTTTGTTCATCGTATTAATTAGACCACATTTTTGAAAAGGAACGCTTTAATTGCGATTTCTAAGCATACAAGTTGTTGATCGTGACATTTCTAAATTTTTTATAGCTGTAAACAGTGACAACACTTCAATGCTATTTGTAGCAGGTAAGAACATGTGCAACACTGTATTCTTGGAGTTGTCTAGCCCGCTAGTGCTACTGGTACAGTTAATTTGATTATTGTGTGGCTTCCTAATGTTGTAGCTTGGTATAATGAAGGATTATGGCTAGCTGTCATGCCGAGCAAGCTAAGCAGTTAAATTACTGTAGCGCAGAGTGAGTTTTGGTATTTTTTGCAGCTAGTTGTGGCACAAACAAAGTGGCTATCTGCCACATTTCAATGGAAGAGTATTGAAGGCTGGTTTAACAAATCCCTCTTAAAGACACATTCATCACATCCTCATGTTTTTCCATTTTCCTAAGTTTTGAAGAAGTTCAGCGTTTGCCATGCCCTGCCTTTGAAGCCGTAAATGAAAGCGAACCGTCTGCTGGCCAGCTGACCTTGTGTGACATTGTTTCCAGTCTGTGGGCTAAAAGAAAGCTCTGAGGGATGTCACTTCAGTCTCACGTTAGGGCTGTGTGTTAAATGGGGGCCCTAAAATTAGTCACTCGCAGGCTCTGATGCTCTCTGACAGGGAATACTTGAGTAGCTCTGCTTCAGTTAATCTGCCTTTTATGGCTCCAGTACCATATTTAAAAGTGTGTGACAGATACCCTTTCGATGGAGTGTGATAATTCCTGCAATTCTGTCACACTTCTGTTAATAATCATTAGGAGGAAGATGAAAGCTTTTATCGAAGAAAGCAAGCATGAAACATCCATTTATGGGCACCACAGATTTAAGATGTGATAATGTTCACGATATTTGGTTGTTTCTTTCCCTCCACTGTACAGCTGACTTAATCCACTTTAGAACACGTTTTCTTTCTCTTCCATCATTCACTCAGTGTTTTTATAAGGTTGGATGAAAACTTTTATTTCATTATCGTAGTTAAGAATATGAGGCTGCAGTAGTTCAGTCTTAAAAGAAAATGAGAGCCCGTTTAGCAAGACTCAGCATTACTGGAAATGAAAGTACTCCTCTGTTATTAGGCATTGAGTCTAATGCTTTAAAAGCATTATAGAAATCCTACTGCGTAATATAACGTCCCATACATTAACAGTGTACTTATGTGTGCTGGTTTGAAATGAATGCAGTTTTATATATTGGCTCTTTACAGGATGGTTTAGCATTTGCTTCCTTTTTCTGTTGCTGTTATTGTCTTTTAGTCTCTCACATATTTACAGTATATGTTTGAATCAGTCCAATAATATGCATGTATACATACATAATATGTATATACTTATATACTACTATATATGTATGATGTGCACATTACATAGAAGTATATATTATGTGTATGTGTAATTTGTGTGTGTATGTATGTATTGATATTTATGTGTTTGTAAATATATAAATGTAATTGGTCATGTGGTACAATTTACAGAAACCTCAACACAAGCCAGAAAACCACCTGAATTCAGGCTTATTTTATGTGGTACGTGAATATCTGCCCAAAGCATACATTTAAGTAGCGCAGTTTGTGAGTGTGAGAAGGAGAGGAGAATCTCCTGTTTTTGTTTTTTTTTTTTTCTTCCCACTCTCTCTTCTTCAAAATAAACCATCCTGCCTTTCCTCACGTCGAAGCACAGCAGCAGCAACAGTGGAAGATCAGTCAGCGCGTTCTGTTTGTCAATGATGCTGTAGTATAAATGCAGGGAGGCTAAGAAATAAAATTTGCACAGTGAAATGCGATTTAGCCTGCCTCTTCTCCCTGGCTCCATTGCTCCTGCCGCGCTGTGAAATTCTCATTTTACACACTTTGCTGGTCGGGGCCATGAATTATGCATTGTGCCAGAGAAATCCTCAATCTCACGCTTCAAGCCCTATGTGCATTACCCAGGTTCCATCTCTATTACCAAGATGAATAGTCGATTGGGGAATATTTGATAGGATATGGTTTTAACTTCATTGTTTGTTTTCGGTATTAAGCTTTTTCTTTTGTGGCAGTTTCTTTCGTCTGTAGTAACAGAGTGGAATTTTATGGTTCTTGGGGGAGGAAAAAAAAAAAAAAGAAAGCGGTTATGAGAGCACGGTACGTGTGATAAAAGCGTTCATAAGTAAAAATGCTTTTATACCACACCAGTGGTGGTGAGACTGAGTGCAGCAGCCGGCAATTGCAAACGAGGGTGCGTGTTGTAATTCTCCCGGCGCGAGGTGCTCCTACCAGGAGCTGCGCGGCTGTTTGCATTACCTGTGACAGCCGAACAGAATAATTGTTTAATAAAAATTACGGACGGCTGCCGGGGCCACAGTATCTCATGTTTCGGAAACTCAGACTGTGGCTGTAATCACGGAGCAACACGTGACTGTGATCAGCGTAATTAATGACATGTATTTCCTGCATTTTTCCAGGCGTTGCCATTGAGATTAGAAATCTTTTTTTAAGAGACGAGGCTCTTGTTTCAATAAAGACAATACAACACATTTGCGAAAAAAAAACATCTTTATTAGATCTTTATTTTTTCCCATATTCTTAAAGGATAGTCATTTATTCAGTACACTCTACTTAAAAGAATCAGTAAGTAATCAGAAAGTAACCTTTTTTCACATATGCACATGATATTATATTGCATATTTTAACTTATATCTTCGTTAAATTTTCTAAGAAGACACCATTGCAGTCATTACACTAATTATCTTTACTTGGCCTCTATATCATTTACTGTGGCAATATTTTTATCACATTAATGTAGATGTGAGAAAAAGATGGCTAGTTATTAGTTCAAATGTTTGCTCAGTCTATCAAGTATTGATTAAATTAATGCAACTAACCCTGAACAGAGGTGTCAGATTCAGTTCCTGGTTGGTCCTATGTACATTCTCTAGTTTGGCTCCCATCTCTCCGCTTAATTATTTGGTTAGCCCAATCAATTACTCTGCTTGACTTTACATTTTTGCATGTGATGCGTCTCGCCTGAAAATTGTGCTTTTGCCCTATGCTTAAGACACGTGCAGTGTAATTTTGGAAAAACATTAGCATAAATATGCATGGTGAATCTGCTTATTGGTTCAATTAAGAGGGATGTGTGTAGCTTTCTGTAAATTGATACTTATACTCCGGTATTGGACATTTCCTCATGTATTGTTGCATTGCAATGTGATCTGTTTGAAACTGGGATTTGAATTTACTTGCAACAGAATAGGTGCTTTTTGGAATGGTAGCCAAGTCGAAACTATTCCACATAAAATACTGTTGCAGTCTGATGTAGTTGTGCTGCCATTGTATTTCCTGCATGAATGCTATATTGTCAGATTTTCATTTCTAACTATATTTTTAGAGGAGAAAATAAAAGAGTTGCCTTGGCTTTTTTACACCATACGGTATAAACGCTGCATGAATGTATTATAGTTCTATTTGAGGAAGTAAAACAAGTAAATTAATTTGTGTAATTGCACGTTATTCCCAAATCTGGGTTTATCTGAGACTGTGCTCAGCTCACTGTGAAGATGAGGTACGGTTAAAGGAGTAATGCGTGATGAATGCCTGGATTGATATGAATTATGTGGTGGCACAGCACTCGTGACAGCATTGTGTGCATAAATATAAGAAATCACTATTCATTTTAGCGCTTTTCCGCAGTCCTGCTGTGCTGGTGGTTTGATCTTAGATCTTAACGTCTCCAGGAGGCTAAGAAGGAAGTGGGTGGCCGCTGAGGTCCAGGGTGAGGTGTGAGACAAGGCTTCTGGGAATGATTCCATTTTGGCTCTTTTTCTTTCTCTCTCTCTGTCTCTTGGTCTCTGTCTCTGTATTCATCTTGCTGTCTCTCTCTCTCTCTCTCTCACTCTGTCTCCATCTCTCTCTTTCTGCGTCTCTCTGTAACGCACTCAGGCACACATGAGCATATTCACGCACTCGCACACACACACACACACACACACACACACACACACACACACACACACACACACACACACGCACTCACGCGCGCACGCAGTGTTCAGCAGGGGGTGCCCTAAGACTGTTGCTCCCGGGGAGCTAGCTCATAACTGTTACCTGTACTGACCGGTTATCAATCACTGCCAGAGTGTTCACATTTTTCACCCTCTCTGTGCTCTGGAGGTATTTTCATGGTTCTTATTGGCTGAGGTGGGTGAGCTAGTTTGCTTGGATAGAGAGTGCCAGATTTGCTAATTATTGTTTTTTTTTTTTTTAGGTGGAAGAAAAAGCAAAAAAAGAAGTTTCCTTGTTGGATCTTGATGACTGTAAGTTTGACATTGACTTACTATCAATATTTTTGTGTATAGTTTTCCATTATATAGTCAAGAGTAGTCATTCATCATCATAATGAGTGCACCAATCCAGATTTGTTTTGGGCTGATACCAATATTCAATGTTGCCAACCATAGCTGTGGATTCTGATTCTGATGCCAGTACCGATGTTTCAGAAAGTTTGTGTTTGTGAAACTGGGAACTCTTACTGGTGTTGCGGCATTTTTAGTGAACTACATAATTTGCATAGTCATTCTCAGCGGATGGATTGCTAAGATTAGAGTTGGTCCCATCATGTCAGTTTCCCCTCTGTTCATATCAGAGTTGGGGAAATTTCTTTTAGAGATTGTTAATAAAATGATCCAAATTACAGTTTAGAGGACAAGATACAGGACAGAGATACAAGATACAGGGAAATATTATGCACATACCACAAATACAATTTGTTAGATTTAAACTGGATAGCACTGTCAACACAGATATGTAGGCCATGAAGCAGCTAGAACCAATCCACAAAGAGTCCTCTGGATTTGTTTATTTGCACCACTTCAAATGACATGGGGCATCATGTATACGTGCTTTCTTACACTGTGATGAAGAGTTACATCATGTGTTTTTTCTATTTTTGATATGATTTTGGTTCACTTTGTTTCAGTTGCCCCAGTCCCTACGACCATTCCCAAGTCCTCTGTTCTGTCTCCAAGTCTCCTGAGTGATCTGGAGGGGCTCTCTCTTTCCAGTGCCTCGTCAACCATCCAGGTGAACATCCTCTCCTCTTATGTCAATGTGTGAAAAAAATTCAGTCCATGTTCTGTTGAAGGCAGGCAGTGACCTCAGCGCTCTGCTGGAAGGGAGTTGGCACCAGTGACCATCAGCTGACTAACAAGACAAAGACTCCATTGATATCGGGATCCCACAAGGCTGCTCAAAGTTGGGCAGAAATTCTGACCGCCGTTTTCCTTGACACGATGATAAAATGACCATTTTCTTCCTCTGAGCCACGTGTGAGGGATCTCCTCTCGTGGGGGTATTTTTTTTTGAGTTGACCTTTTTCTCCCGGGCAGATTTTTCCCAGTTAGGACATCAGGAGTGGAGGTGTCTCTTCTCCCCCCTGCTCCGTGCACCTCCAAATCCCTATATCTGTCAGCATCACACCGCCCGGCACACGCTCTCCCCCTCTGGCGGCTCCTTTGTTACGCCAGACCCCGTTTCTGATCGCTGACCTTTCCCTGCGTGACGACTCTTTCCCTCATGTGAAGAAATCCTCTGTCAGAGGGAGCCCTGGGAGAAATTGTGCCCCTCGGGTCATCCACTTTACCTTCAGAGCCGGCTCCATCGGAACCATCTCCTGCCGCTCATCAGCAAACATTTTAAGGGGGGGGGTGGAGCTAACCTCATGCCATTTGGGCTGACGGTCATCTTACAAGCTTTGTGTAATGGACTAGAATGTTAATATGCCATTTAGATACAAGTGTGCACCAAAAACACACACATCTTATTGGAAATGACAATAATATTGCTAAGCAGCACCTCAGTGTAAATGAGCAGACTTATTCTTGTACTCTTTTTATAGTATTTTTTAAAATGTTAACCCTGATGTTTCCTCAATGGGCAAATACATGTAATCTGTAGGCACATATGTTTTTTTTTTTTTTTTTTTTTTTTTAAAGCTAAGCTCAGTTATGCTGAATGTGCCCGTCTGAAGCCTGTTCTGGTATAGAGTTCCTCACACAGGGATAAAATGTCTCAATGCCAGGGAGGGACCTCAAGTTCAGCCCTACAGAAATATGCTTTAACCTTCCCTTGTGTAAAAGGCCAAATGAATCATATTAAACAGCTCGGAGCGGCGCGCTCCAGCAGTGAGAAATTAATTAGTATCAGAGGAATGGAGATATAAGGCAAATAGATGAGAATGTGACCCTAATATTCCTTATATGCACTGCATTTTCTATTCTTGGAATATTCCCCGACAGGCTATTATAGAAAGCTTCTGGCTCTGTAATTGGATATTGCTTTTGTAAGTGTGGGCCTGTCTAATGAACAGATGTGGGTCTCATCAGCTTCGCACAGGGTCAGGGAGTGGGGTTTTTTTTCCCAACTCTTTCCATTTAGCGCTAATACTTAATAATAGCAAATTTACGTGTGCTGTTTGTGACAGTCCCCATCCTTCCAGCAAAGGTGCAGATTTTTGCAGCATGTCTTAGATTTCAGTAATTACACCGTTATTGCCGTCCATGCTCATTTTCTGGCAGAGTACCTTGTTATGAAGTATAAGCGTCAATTTAAATGCCATTAGTTAACCTCTGGGCAGCTTTCCAGGTTAAACCCCTGGTGTAAAAGTCTGGTTTAGCATTTAGGGCTGTCTGATGTGGAGGGTGGATGTTTTTGGCCATAATGTGTACTCAAAGTTATCTCTTCCAATCTCCGTGCTGGTCCGATCTCAGTGGAGTGTGAGAAACCGGTGTCTCCTGTTTTCCTTCAGTCAGACCTTTCCTAAAAGCTGCAGGATTCTTAAATTGAGCTGAAACATCTTATCAAATATTTGTCTTCCTGATAGAAAAATACAGTTCCACCATGTTCGTATGCATGTGGTAGAGGTACTGAATGTGTTGCAAAGCACATAACAATAAGGAAATTTAAAAGTGTATCTAGTGCATGTGGAGTACATTAAAAGGGATATGGCCTAGTGTCCTAGTTGGTGGAAGAAAAATGTGACTATCAATGCTGTGCTGTTTCTATCTCAACTCCATCCCTGCTTGAGGATCATGGACGTTGCCAACGTTTCTCATTGATCTATTGTGCCAGCTTTGAACATCACAGTTCTAAAGTCTCTGGAACAGAGACGCATCAGAAAAAAATGGTGTAATGGCTGCGTATGTGCATATTGATCTTGCTATACAATATTACAGCTTCATCTGTTTGCTTAATTGTGTCATAAATAAAAAAAAAAATTACAATGCCTCATGGCACTGTGATTACATCTGAGTGAAATGCCTAGCCCACAGTTGCCATGGTGTTGCCAGAGTCCTGGGTTCGGAAGATTCATTCTCATGCCAGCACAGATAATGACGCAGTGCCCATGCTGAAGAAAGCAAGATTATGACCCCGCAAATAACAGGATACCACAACGTCAGTACTTCACATTACGTTACGTAATTGTTATTTAGCAGATGCTCTTACCCAGAGCCACTGTTACAGATTGTAAATATCCAGCTGTATTAATGGCTAACATGTAAAAACTACTATTTCTGTAGTTTTTACATGTTAGCCATTAATACAGCTGGATATTTACTAAGGCAATTGTTGGTTAGGTTCCTTGCCCAAGTGTACAGCGGCAGTGCCCCAGCAGGGAATTGAACCAGCAACCTTTTGGTTACATGTCCTGCTCTTTACCACTACGCTACACTGCCGCCACATCACACAATTATTTCTGTATATCTAAAACGTGCCCCTGCTGTGAACAAACCATTGATGTGATCAGGTTTTGATCGGCATAATATGTCTGAATATGTTGTTTTTTTTGTCATTTTCCCCTGTAATTGGTCACTCTCTTTGTACTTTGTTTTGGCGCTTGGATCAACATTTGCTCATTTACCAGGCCTGGCGCTGAGCAGTTCAAATCATATAGGCAGCTATGACTTTTATTTTTTCATACTGAAAACGTCTTGTAAAATAATTTCAATTAGGGTTGCTTTCCTTCTAGTTTTTAACGCTTTTAAAAATGTCAAAGAATTGTTATCTAAATACTTAAACAGTGCCCCCTATCTGCTACTCCATACCGCTGCCTTTTGCCCAGGCCACACACAGTGTTGTGTGTGCTTCACAGCAGGTTTGACCATTAGCTGTATTGCTGACAGTTCAGCAGAAGGGAAGGATGTCTCATATTGAAGCAGTTCACCCTGTTTGCCTCTCATCAGTGTCTGTGTTTTTATTAGGGGGTCGTGGTAGAGGAGGTGGAGGCTCCCGCAGCTGTAGATCACTGCATTGACACCTAGGGAAGGTAAAAATCAGAGGAGCAGAGCAGAGGTCAGAGCGCAGATAAAAATGCATGTGTGCAGTATCATAGAGCATACGTTCCAAAGCCTGCTTTAAGTACAGTCCATAGAAAACTGTGCTTTAAATATGAATCGTACGATGATTGGGATGGCGGTTATTATTGCCGTTATTATTATTATCTGACTGCAGGCATCACCACCACAAGCTCCTACTACTGCCACTTTTATTTGAGACTATTTATAAAGATGATTTGCCTCCAGACGCTTTATAGAAGGTGAAAGCTTAATTACACGTTTTGTTTTCCTGCCAATAGAATTAATTTGTCTCTGTCATATGAAGCAGTCGAAGTGGCTGAAAATTGCAGGGAGCATCTTCACAGGGGGCGTTGTGCGAATCACCTAATGTACATACTGTAGAGGAGGCGATCGCATTCAGTGGGAGACAATTTGACATTTGCTTCATTATAACACCTTTTTAACTGGAGGTTGATAATGGTGATTCAGGGCGTAATTGTGTTGTTCTAATCCTATATTATAAAAGGCTGCTGCTTGCCCATCATGTGTTCTCTCCTTGTTAATCCAGAGTCAGTCAATTAACCTTCAATTACGGCCGTTAGAATTGAAATGAGGCTTCCGTCTGGCCCGGAGGCCGCCTCCTGCCTCGGCCCGGCTCTGATGGAAATTCTTAGGGTCACCGAATATGTCCTATGTCATGTCTGATAGCTCCTAAAAATTCAGAGCAGTTAAATCCGCCGGAGAACTATTTAGCACGACCTTCCGCCTGCCCGCACGCCGAGATATAAAGGAATGGCCCGTCGCAATTAAGTAGCCTCACTTTCAATCAGACGTCTCCAGCCAGGGGGGCCGGAGGAAGTCCGCTTTGTCTGCTTTGTTGTGGGCTCTGGACCCGATTTAGACCTGTCTCGCTGAAACCCCTTCCACCCCCCCACCCCTATCCGGGGTGCAAGGCTGGGGGTAGGGGGTGGGTTGTGGGGGGGTTTCTCACACAGGAAATATTAGGATGTATACAGCATTCCAGGGTGCTTGAGTGACACCTGATCCAATCTTAAGAGCGGGACCTTGCGTTGCTGCCGTAAGTGTTGCTCCACAACTTTTTTTTTTCCTGCCAGATAGAGAAGTGAAGTGCTTCTTTCAAATTGGAAATAAAGCGGGTTTCTGGGCGGAAGTCCCTCGCGAAACTCCGCTGGGAGTGTGTCCAAACGCGGACCCCGTCAGAGCGAAATGAATCAATAACCGAGTAGATTGCAGAGAAGGCATCGCACTGCCTTAAGTGCTTGACTTTTATTTCTTTTGGTAAGTCCAGGATTCTTTAGTGTGTGTGTGTGTATGTGTGGGGTTTTTTTTTCTTTTTCGTATTCCATATCTATCAGATCACGCTTTTATTATTTTACTTGACTGAGAGAACCTTATTTGCCAGGCTGAATGTTTGAATGACAGTCCATAGCTTCAATCCGTAGCGGCAATCAAAATGAGGCAAGTCAATACCAAATCTGTGCGCATTGTATTAATGGAAGCCTCCTGTAAGCCATTTAGCCAGGGTTTAGAACTGTCACTGGAAGCTGAAGGCCTCTGTTCTGGGGAGAGGGGGAAAAAAATGAAATGAATGCTAAAGAAATCTTGAAAGTCAATACCATGCATAAAGACATCAGGGTCCTAGTGTATTTTTCTATGTGGTAAACAGCCCCACACTCATTTATCATGGGGTGATTTTTTTTTTTTTCTGATTTTAAATTCACCCGCCAAGGAATTTGTCTCCGCTGAGCAGTTCAGCCTTTTAGAAAATTACTACATGGTTATCAGTAGCATTCAGATTAACCCGGGTTATTGTGTTTGAAACCCCCCTCCTGGCCAACATGCACTCTCTAATAACATTTTGACATTAGGATCTCCACGAAATAGTATTTAAGCCCCCTTTCAGTGGGTGGGCAGTTGATAACTTTTCATTCATAATTAGCTCATCGCGAATCGGGAGACATTTCAGGGAAATTGAACTGTCAGCGGGTAGAAACAAGCGTTTGACCTCATCACACTGAGTGGGGCCCATCATAATTTGTTCATTTGGTGCCCATCAGCCCGGCCTCATCTCTCATTCGGCACCTCGCTGACCTTCCCTCTCCAATTCCACTCGGTTCAGCTTTAATTATGACTCAGCAGACCCAGAGAAATATTGCAGCCCGCTCTCAAAAACCCTGAACTGCCACTCACCAAAAGATTGGTTTTTAACAGGTAATAAATGCCCAAAGGAAATAGTGCACCGGCGTGTCTGTATGGTTGGCGTGTGTGCGTGCGTGTGTGTGTGTGTGTGTTTTGTCCCTCCCCTGGACACAGCCAGGGAGGGTCTTTTGTTGTCTTTTTTTTCGTCTGGTCTGGCAGACGCCGCTGTAGATTGTAGTCCTTGTGTCTGGGAGTTTCCATTCGTGGGGAAGTTGAAGGTGTGATGCGCAATTTTTTTTTTTTTCGCCAAATAATCTCTGTCATCAGAAGTGCATTGCTGTATGTCATCATTTTTTGTCATTTATTGATTCATTTCTGACTTAAAACATGACGCGTGGCTCATTTCGAGTGCTTCCACTCTCTGCTTTTTTTCCCCCCATATGGGCCCGTGGCCATAGCAGAGACGCTGTTAATCCAGGAAGTGTGCTTGCATCATTGCTTTGTGCAGCATAACTCACTGGTAATGACAGCTAATCGTGGGAAGGGAGGGATGCGACGTGCGGATGCCTCTGGCCAAAAAAAAAAAGAGTAACAAAGCAAGACTAGAGTATGCCAGATGGAGAGGAGAGAGGCATACACGACTTCGAGATGCTCTCTCCAGCTGGAGGAAATTAACGGAAGATTAGTACCTCCAAGACGACGAAGACTTGGCAAGTCTGTCGCTGGATCGGTTAGTGAAAGTGTATTTAGTTAGCAGGTACATTCTGTAGGTAGTAGCAATGTGGCTGGCTAGCTACCAAAATAATTTGCATCTCATAAGTGAAATCTCCGAACAATGACTGTAAACCACATCTTTTTAAGATTTGAAAACATTATTTAGCTAGTTAGAGAAGAAAGGTGGGAAATGCTACCTTCTCCTGCTTCATTTCAGACACCGAAGACTGGAAGCCCTTTGAGTCCACTGTATTTGTTTGACAGATATATTTTAGCTGTTTAATAGGGCGAGAAGTGACACAAGCAACATGATTTCCAGTAGACCACAAAAATCAAGTAAGATGGAACAATGGCAATTTTGACTCTCTAACTAGCAGCTAAGGTGTGAATGAAATAAATAAATCAATAAAAACACATCTCTTTTATCAACAGACTAGCAACTTGTAAAAGGTCCAGTACATTTCACAGCTTTTTTTGCTATAAAGCATCATAAACCGTTTTGAAAATGACAGAAAAAAAAACATGATCCTTCCGTAAGTGGTCTCCTCAGTGTTGTGGTGATTTCCAGCAGAGTAAAGCCGTTTTTCCTGATTTTTCTGCCTCCTCCTTTTTTCGTACATTGTTTTTCTCACAGTAGCCTAAATAAACACTTCAAATCCTCGGCAGCCTGTGTTTTCTAGATTTAAGTGGGCTAGGAGTGATTTGCTTTCTTACAGCCTTTACCGCATATCAACAGTGAAATCACAGAGGGGACAAAGAAAAGTCACCTATTACACTTTAGAGAGGCTTTTAGCGACTTTGTCTTTAAATGTCACCCTGTGATTGCTTTTAATGAGGTAATTCTGCCACATAAAGATAATTACCCCTCTGTTGACTGGGAAGCAGTTCATGTATAAATGTGATTGCCTTAATTAAACAAATGTCAGGAGTTGGGTCAGCTTTAAACACAGTACAGTTGGCAGTAGCAGAATCCACAAATTGAAAAGGTTGATTTTTCTCTGGATGTTTGTGCTTTTACAAAAGCCTATTTGCTGTTGGGGCAAAACATGACAGGCCAAGCTTTGCCCTGATAGTTGCACAGAGTGACAATAAAAAATATTACATGTCTAACAACATTTCTTTGTTCACAGATATCTAACAAAATCGTATATCCAACATGGTATTATGTTGTTGTGAAGAAGTGTCATAGTGAAATGTGTTTTGTATTGAACACCTGGTGGTTTGAAATTTACCATGGTGGTTTGAAAATTACCATGGTTGTATGTCCGTTATTTAGTCACAGAGTGATATTTATCGTAAAACATTATGAACTGCTTTTTTATCAGACTACTTTCCGTGCTTGCAGAGAGTGCAAATAGGATTGTTGATTGAAAAAAGGGTAAACAGAGCGTTGTTACAAAATTGGTATAAATAATGATGATGCCAATCAAAAATAGACATTGATTTGTATTGCATTTGTTTGTAAGGGTTTTAATTTTGGGGGTGACCCATTTGAAAAATCGGAGCCAGACACAGAGGAGTTTTTTGCTTTAAAGGCAGCCCTTCTCTCTGGTAGGCATATTTCATTTTGAATTCCCTTTCATTTGCCCACGGCGAATGCGAAATAGAAATAGATTTTTAATGTATCTCCTCACATCTCCATCTCAACATAAATAGGCCCCCTTTGCAATAAAGTGTACAGTTATGGTGACTTTGAATATGTCAGCAGGATTTTCAGGTCATTTGACAAAAAGGATACAAGTATTGTAGTGAGCGCTGAAGGTGAATGCCGGTCTCATCAATCACGGTGGCTTTCTTTAAGTTGATACATAATAGACCCCCTCAATCAACTTCCTCCTTCATTGTCACCCCGTTCGGGAACGGGAAAGGTGAGGGAGGCTTGACTGGGAGTCAAGGTTAGCCCGGCGACTCTGGCGTTATTTACACTTGGACGGGAGGATAAGTCAGCGTTAGAGGAGAGTCCTCATGGGGTGTCCAGTTTGTCAATTGGTGATGATAAGCAGTTTGAGGGCCCGAGCAGACCTTGAGCGGTGACAGGCCCCTGTCAAGGCGGTAAATCTCGACAAGAGGTTCCAGAGATTACGGCCTCCTTTATTGACACGGACTGCTCTAACACGTCCAAAAGTGCTCAGATAAATTTCCCTTTCGCCGTCGGGAGAGTGGCTGCAACATGACAGCTCAGTGGCAATATTTGCTTGACCTACAGCATATTAAAGCACCGAAGGACCGGGGCTGGTGCTACTGTAAGGCAGGGCGCTATTTCACTGCATGTGCAGCTTGTGTCAGCTTCTTTCTGTCTGTATCTGTGCGTGTGTGCGTGTATGTTTATATAAATTGCACAGAAGTGAAAACTTTTCCATTTGTCATAGAATAATATGTACTGTTTTAGAGATGCATCTATTGTGTATATAAAGGTCAGCTTAATATTAACACTGCAAAAAATGAAATGGTCAAATTTGCATTTTAATGCATTGGGGCCTCTCATTTTGTATGTGGTATCATTGGTCTGAAGCTGATTTATGTCTTTGAGAGTTGTCTGTGGAGTGCCTCGGTATATAATGTCTCAAGATGTGCAATCGATTCAATGTCAGTCGTAAACATCTCAATGGGATTCGGGCTCCGTGGATGGAGATGGCCGATCCATACTTGCAATCTGCATGTTTCTACTTTCTTTCCTCTTATAATTATCAAGGGTCATTATCATTCAGGGAAACAAATGGATGTTCAGCAAGCTTTTGAACATTTGCAGTAGGCGTGTACGAGTTTGCAAACTGGCCTGATAGGAGAAAACAGTTGTTGATTCTTTTACAGTGCTGTAGTGCAGATTCAGGCATAGGCTTTTTTAAGTTGTCTCCATAGTTGGGGATGAATTTGTTTTCTTCCCCTTTGCTACCTGTTATTTATGACTGTAGCGGTCTTTGCAGGTATCCCCAGTAGGAGAGACAAGTGAAGTGTAGAGCAAGGTCGCAATTAGAGTTGCCATCTTGGGGAGGTACATTCTTAATTATATAATTTTAAAATTGTGCGGTTGGAGCAGAGTTCATTATTCTGAGTTGACAGTGGGAGTGCAGCTGCTCTGGTTCTCTGGTGTCTGAGCCCCTTCTGTGGGACGGTGGGATTTCATGCTTTGCAGGCCAACAGGTTTCCCCTTCGTCGAGTTGTCTCTGGAAATATTGACAGATTGTTGGGGGAACGCAATGAATTTAATGAAGAGGATAGTTTGGCTTTTTTTGAAAACTTGGAGGATTACCCACGGATTCGCATTCCCCTCTGAGAAACTTGGCCCGGCCGGCACACAATGCGGTGAAGTAATGCGGCATCTCCCACTTCTTTTGGACTTTTAATGACATTTCGCCTATTTGGGAGTAGGTCTTTGGTCGATTTAATGGAATACGGCACGTTCCAGCCTGTGAGGGGGGCCAGGCCCAAATGATTATCTGTCACCAGCTTTTAGGGGGGAGGTAGCCTCAATCCCAGGATCCCTCAGATAAGGGGGCCATCTTATTAACCCCTTCAGGGCATTCGATTTGTGTCACAGCGGTAGCACAGAGGTTAAGGCGCTGTGTCTGCTAAACAGGTATGCTTGGCTGCCTCTGGAAATTTGACTTTTTATGGGCTTTTTTTTTCCACCGTGGTGTGCCAGCGGAGGAAAGGGGGTGGAGCTGAAGGGGGATCACAGAGAGGAATGGGTTGACAGGGCAGAACGTTCACCACCATTTCCACACAGGTAAAATGGAAGAGGGCAGGAGGAGGGGCCTTCTCCATTTTTCCCAGAAGGCCTTGTGTCTGTTCAGAATAACTTCACACCTTTAGCAGTTGTCTGTTATTTTCTAGGTTTTATATGGTGAAATGGAATATTTAACCTTAAATCTGAATTGTTTGCCTATAAGGAATAACATATAGTAATAGTAGGATATAGGCTAAAGGTAACAAATTTGATTTTAAAAATGGGGGAAAGAATCATGTCATAAGCAGTTAATGTTGCATTTTTTACATAGTCACGACAGATTTACCTTTTATTACCGAACATTTCGGATGCTCTTATTTATTTTTATCCTGTTACAGTTTGTTTTGGGTGTTTGTGTTGATCAGATGAATATTAAGTGTATTCCTCACAGATAAAGGGCGTTTTGGAATGTTGGATTGGTTCTGTTCGCCGGGCCTTTCAGATTTCCGTAATTCCTGTTGGCGTGCAGTGATGTGCTCGGAAACATCTTGAAGACATCACCTCCAGTCCCCCCCCCCACTCAAAACTCCAGCGGAACGGATTAACACCCACGGCCAGCCACCTCCGTCTAACGGCCGTCAGACGCTGCTTTGCATCCCTCAAATCTACCAGGAATCGATAATATGGTCGATTACCCGCTAACTGCGGAGTGTTTGTCATTTTATACTCTTCATTTGTTTTTTTTTTTTCCCCCTTTCCTTCTACTTTTTAGCGGGGTGGCGAGAGCCCAACTCCTCTCTCTCTCCCTCTTTCCCCCGACTGCTCCCGGGCTGTCTGCTCAGGGTACGGTAACGGCCCTTATAAATGTTTCAGTAAGTGTTATGTAGACAGTTATGTGCGCTCTCATCCCACGCTTATTTGCGTACCGTAATAAACTGTGATAAAATATGTGTCTTTGGAGCGGCGGGCTCCGCGAGTCACGCACGCGCGCGCGTTTCCACTGGAAATTAGGCCGTGTCTGTTGTAATTGTCCGACTATTTATACAAAGCTGTCACAACATGTCAGACGGCTGCCGCAGTCGGGCCACTTTATTTTATTTATTTTCCAAATCTGGGAGAATCAAATAAATGATGCATTGAATTGCTTATGTTTTATGGACTCCTGTTTTCCATTTGTCATTGGTATTATCCTGACGTTAAAAGTACTCAGATGGAAAATCTATGTACTGTTATGTGTATGCAGATGTAGCTTGTATGCCGTATAGGGAAGTCTATGTGTATGTGTGTATGTTTGTGCGTGTGGGTGTGCGTATATTATATATACACACATATTTGTGCTTTTGTGTATATAATATATATCAAAAGACAAACTACATGCACAAAAGGTTTCGTTTTAAGAAGTGTTTTTCTCCGGATTTTTCTACCAACATTAATTTGTAACAGTTTAGAAGGATGACATTTCTATGTACCCATTTTTGGTCACTACTGCGCCTTTAATTCAGTGCTTACTTCTTAATGTGGTTGTTTGTATAAATTTGTCACAAATTAACGCACTTAAGTGCACTTGTTTGTAATTGTTGACTCCTTGTAGACAGAAGTAGGGAATGGGGCCTGCTCTGTCGAATGGGTTTGTGTCTGACGGTGGAACATAGGACACTCAAGATGTAAAATGGCTTATCAAATTAAAGCCTGAAAGAAACCCGACTAATGCAAGGATGTGCTGGGACGGGAACCTACGTTTTTACACAATTATTCCAGTTTGTGATTTCTTTAGGACCTCTGTCTTCTTTTCTTCTTTCCATCTACGCTGCGGTAATTAATTTAGTGCTCCTGAAACCTAAAAGCCCTTTTTAGCCCCCCTTTAAGAGCAGGCATTGTAGACTCTTGTGTTTTGAGTGATGGGGGTTGTTTTTTACCCCCCCCTTTGCCTTTCTGCTCTCCGGCTAACCTCTTTGTCCTTTTTAAAGCCGGTGTGTGAAATTGTGCCTGTGCCAGGGAATGAATTTACAGTGTGAGTTGATGTTAATTGGGGCAGCTGAGCTGAGGGCATCAGTCATCCGTAATAGAGGGGATGTCAACTCTTGGTGCTGTAGGCGTGTAAAATTCTGCTTTATGGCTGAACGTAAGATACGCTGAAAAACTTTGAGCTGAACTGAAAATGAAGTCCTTCGCTTTGTAACCAAAATGTTACTGCGTCTCTCCAGAGGTGCTGTTTTTTGTCGCTTGATTGCGTTACCTGTAGAGTATGTATATACACATACTAATTTATACTGGGTGAAGTACATTGAATGGTGGTGTGGGATTGCTTTTTGAAGCAGCAGCACTGGGACAGCAGTGTGGTGTAGTGGTAAGGAGCAGGGGTCCTAGCCAAAAGGTTGCTGGTTCGATTCTCCGCTAGAGTTGCTGGTTCACTCCCCTGATGGTGGAATGAACTTCCACACTTCATCCGCTCTGCCGAGTTCCTCTCTGTCTTCAAAAAGCATCTGAAGATAGAGTTCTGCCACTCTCACCTGAGCACCTGAAACACCTGAAACACTACCACCTCAAGAAATTTCTCATGTCTCAAAAAAAAATGTAATCTAATAGTTTAATGCACTCGTTATCTCTACCAGTTAGCTTCTACCTTGTCTGGCCAACCATTGAAACCTGGTCATGCAGCATTTCTAATATTGTTAAGCCCTTATGGTTTTGTGCTTGTATTGTACTCTGCCTTACTTGTAAGTCACTTTGGATAAAAGCGTTTGCCAAATGAATAAATGCAATGCAAATGTAAACATAGGCACTGCTGTTGTACCCTTGGGCAAGGTACCTAACCCACAATTGCCTCTCTAAATATCAAGCTGTATTAATGGATAAAATTGTAACCTATGTAAGTTGCTCTGGATAAGAGCGTCTGCTAAGTGACAATGATGTAATGTAATGAAGCCTGAGTTTGAGTGGTGCTGTATGTTTTCTGCGCGCCATACTGAGTGTGCCCCTCTGCGTTCCAGGTCAGCAGTCCCACGTTCGTCCCCGCAAAGTCCCACGAGCTGCTCCACAGGATGAGCGGGAAGGGGCTGGCGGCTCAGTACCACTTCCCCCGGCAGCCCTGCATCTACAGCCCCAGCATGGTGTCCGTGCAGCTCACCTTCACCAACAGCGGCGACCACAAGCTGGAGGACGTCCACATAGGGGACAGCAGCCCGCCGGGCCTCAGCATCCACCGCTTCAGCGACATAGGTGAGCGCTGCCACGGGGGCAAAAATACCCCAGTCACTTCAGCAACATAGGTGAGCGCTGCCACGGGGGCAAAAATACCCCAATCACTTCAGGAATGTAGGTGAGCGCTGCCACAGTGGAAGATAAAAACACCCCCTATTTTTCAGTAACAGGTGAGCGCTGCCAAAGGGGAAGACACGCCAAATGTTTTAATAACAGGTGAGCTCTGCAAAGGGGAAAAAGCACCCCCAATGTTTCAGTAACAGGTGAGCAGCTTCCCAGCTTGGAGTAAATACACTACTTTAATATTACCGGTGAGCACTTCTGGGAAAAATACCCGCCAGTTTAAGCAGCTTTGCCGAGTGCTTGGTGTGAAAATGTCACATAACACCTGCTCCTTAAGCACCATTGGTGAGCATCATGGGATAGAGAAGGCAGTGTGTATCAGTCCAGCGGTATCATCACTACAGGAAAACCTGTGCTTTAGCAGCATTGCTGAGCACCGCTAGACAAAAGCGCTGCTTCAGGAGGCATTGGCAGCTATAGTAAAAAAGAACACCCTCTCTGAGCCAGAGAAAAGAAAAATCATATGTGCTCAAATCACAGCTGTGTAACTGTCTCCCTGCACTGGAGAAGGCAAATGTAGGAAAGCACCTTAATGGGGCGTAGATGTGCATTGTTCTTTGATTCCCCACTTGATTTTATTGCCCTGAAAATACCCAGTGGACTTGCGTGCCAGATTTTTATTGTGCTTTTAAAAAAGTGTTACTGATTTATTATCCCTATTCTGAACAAAAAGTTAAATTGTGTTTACATTTCATTTTGCCAAAAAAAAAAAACAATTGGTACATGGATGTATGCTCCATGAATTAAAAAAAACAACTGTGGAGTATGCTGTACTATATGGAACACTAATCACAGTGCAGTTGACATACTGAACAGAAGAACCAAGTAGGCATGCACATGCCTCCATAGGCTGCCTACTTTTTATTGTGGAGGGATAGGAAGGCTGTCTTCAAGGTTTCGGAAGGACTGAGGAACAGAAAGACATTACAGACAGGTGATGGCACCATGCCATCAAAAACAGCACAGTTCCCTCACACTGAACAGGTGTGATGGCCGTGATGAGGATGAGCAGAAATCACCGCAGTGGGTTGCATCGTGCTTAGAAATTCCGGCCTTTTTTTTCTTCTTCATGACACAAGCGTTTGACTTCGCCGTTCGCCTCGCCATAGCAACCTCTGGATTTTTTTTATCCTCAGCTTTTGGCGTGATGTTGACACGACGCGCTCCCTTGTCTGCGGTCGTCATGATGTTTGATGGCTTTTTAACTTGTCAGACGGGCTCACGCTAAGGTACATACCGAAACAGATACCGACGCCTCCCAATTCATTTCAGACTGTGTCTGTTGCAAACGGAACCATGCTGTTTCCATCAAAGATCCCCTGTTCTGGTTCTTGATTTTATAATGTATGACATTCGGGCTCCGCGGAGAGCAGGGCTGCGGTAAGGTGCGTGTCGGACGTTTCTTTCTCCCGTTGGTTCGCGAGGGAGACTGGATTCTGAGGAGTCCCTGACATTCCACTCCCTTAAACCGGAACGCCTTATCAACTCGGGGAAAAATGACTCGCTATCATTATTTCTTTTTTTTTTTTTTTTCTTTTGGTCTTGAAGAATGAGATTGAAGATGGATTTCTGAGAAACGTGGACTTGCTTTGTGAAGTAGAGAACAGTCTTGTGCGTGCCTGTTTGTTCCCGCTCACTCCCTCCCCTTGTCCTTTTTCGCAGAGTGTCTGGAGCCGGGAGCGTCCATCACCGTCTCCATGGGCATTGACTTCAATGATTCCACTCAAGCAGCAAACTTTCAGCTTTGGTAAGAAGTCAATTCACACTGGACACTGTGCCTGCCCTCACATAATCTAACCCCTGTTATTTATACAAATATTATCAGATATATGCAGAGAGAGGAGAGTGCATTTATTTTTGCAGTAAATTGAAAAACGACTCCAAATGAATCCAAAACAGCGCTAATGTTAAGACACTTTGAATGTCTCTCATAAGAAGTTCTGCCTGAGATTGAGAAGAATTAGCTTGCCTCATGTTTACCAGTACGGTTTTAACCCAGGCACAGAGGCCGTCTTTTACTGCTGTGTTCTTAGATCTGTGGATGCCTCTGCCAACGTGACGTGAGCCGCGGCCTCCACAACAAAGAGGAAATGGAATTTGAGTCCCCAATGCCATTGTGGCTTTGTGTCCAATGATGATTATACAAATTGTCGCATATCACATTGATTTTATGCAGATTACAATAATCAAATATTTAGAAGCAAAAAATATAGTGCAGAAAAACAATTACTTGCCTCCATGTTGCCATTGCCTGGTAATTGTTTATTATTTTCCTATTAGAAAAACGGTGTCGATCAATAGCGTAGAATGCCGGGCCATGAATAACATCACCATAAATAGATTTGCCCCCGACATTAAAGGTAGATTATTTTTAATGATCTGGACAATGTGAGTCCAATGACACAGCTCTCCAAATTACCAACTGTTGGATGAGCGTCAGTGATGAATTAATATTGAATTATGTATGTATGTGTTTTCAGTGCTTCGCAAGGGGGTTGTTACTCTTGTTCTTAATATAGCATATTATCAGGATATGTTCCTGTGTTTGTTTTTTTACTTTAATTTTTGGTCAACACTGATGACACAAAACAATGTGGTTCTGCGCGCAATGTTTCACAGTCGTGTAACACCATTTATTTACTGCACCACTGAAATATTCAGCAATGCTACCCAAATTTGTTTTGTAAGTTCATGAAAGGTAGAATGATTGTTTTATACACTCAAACTGATTTCCTTTTTAATTAGAGTTTGATTGGAATTTAATTAATTAAAATCCTGTGTTGTTGTGTTGAGGGTCTCATTTGAACTATAGAGCATCTTGTGAGGATTCTTTGCTCTTTTCACCTCTGAGGACCCCTTGCAGTCTTTCCGAAGGTGCATTTCAGTCACTATTCAGATTTCTGTTGTTATTGAAAGAGTTTGCTTGTAGCATGTTTTAAAATCTGACTTGTATCTCAGAATCTGTTTATTGCCGTTTCACAACTGTTAGTAGGAATTAAAACTGATTCAGTAGGAGATCTGCTGTCCTCTTCCCCACACTTGGAAATCATTTTGCCAGTCTCCTGACCTACGCTTGATGCTTCATAAGAAGTTGCAGAACTGGCTCCCTCAGACTGCTGTGAAATTGTTATTGAACTAGGTTTAATTGTAGTATTTTCAGAGCTGATGCAGTTTGCCAGTAATTTATCATGGGAATTTTTTATGTCAACTTGTATAAAGTAGGAAGGGTTTCTCTGTAAGGAATATCAGACATACTCAGCGGAACTACTGAGTATGAATCTTGTGAGCGTCTGACTGCACAGTGCTGGGTGAATCACACAATCCCTCCACACCCTAAGGGAAGGGATGAGACGGCGTGTCGGCCTGTCTCGAGTGAGCACTAGGGGCTGAATGATTATAACGCGTTAATATGCGGCATTGCTTTCTTCCCCGCACCCTGGAATGGAATGCAAAAACTGTTCATCATTTTGTCTCTTGTTGCTCTTCCCCTCCCCCCGACAAGCATCCCTTGCCTTTCATCAAATATAATTGATCCTGTAGCGGTGTAATCACAATTACTCACCTTCTTAATTGGCCTGCCCCGAATCAGAAAATGGAAACCGATCGGCAGCCTGGGGATCAATGGTGTTATCAGAAAGCCGTTTGGGGCAGGGGAGATGGGAGTAATGGGGGGATCAATGGGCCTCGAACGCCAATCATCGCGTGTGTTGTGCATGGCAATCGGAGCATTTCCCCGCTCTCTGCCTGCGGCTTCAGAACTGTCCCGAGCGGATTGAGGAGTACCATCATCAGGTGGTTAGTGCCGCATATATGTGGCAAAATTCCAATTGACGTTTTATGTAATGAGCAGTTACATAATGCTTTATGTTTTTGGTTGGCAAAATAGCTGATAAACTTGAATGAGTTTTTATGATTCATACATTCAGACGTTTCAATAATGTCAAGCTTACTACAGACTTATCATGAGACCAAGATCTTTGTTTGAACATGACTAATAATCTTTTAACTGTAATATTTCTGAAAGTGATTTGGAAAGAAATCCACCCTGATTCTGGTCCCATTTTGGTGTGTTGGTGCTGGACAGGAATCTTGCATTTTATCCATGATGGGTGTAAAGAATGAGCATAGATAAGCGTGTGATTGTACTTGGTAAAGTTTTTCATTGTTCAGAAATGGAGTGAAATGCTAGGCTTATCTCCGCTGTCCCTCCTCCCATGACACAAATATTAATGCCGCATATTGTACTGTATCTGCTTATTCAAATGAAGTTCCATGCTGTTGTCTGTCACGTATATATATGTCTAAAAAAATTATGTTTCTTGGTCTGTGTAAGTTTGGCTTATTTCTGGCCCTGTGGCTTTTGAAAATGATACATCAGATACAATACAGTAGAAGACATGTTAAATGAAAAGTCTAGTGGATGGTAGGACACTAATGTGGAGTAAAGGAAGAGGAGTGAGAGTGGTTAACACATCTGTAAAAAAGTAAGAGCAGTGAATTCAAACAGCAGCAGGAGTCTGTGAGGGAATTTAACAAGAGTAGCATTCGAAAAGAGAAAAGACCAGGCAACCAGCTGAAGCCTGCATTCATTTTAGAGGACAAAGAGCAGGAGGCCAATGAGGAGAGAATTGCATTCATCCAGGCATGCATGGCTCATAACCCTGACCCCAGGGGCTGCCCCTGCCAGCTCCATCTGAATGGCTGAGTCTGGTTTAGGGTTCAGTCTAGGTGTGACAGGATCAGACATGCCTTAGGTTCTCTGTAGTTTTTGTTTGTCCAAGTTTCAGTGCCGGGAACTTTGTGCTAACATCCGAACGGGAGCTGGTTGACTGCTGACTGATGTGAAATGGCTAATGTGCTCGGCCGGCGATGCTAATGCCGCGCTGAAAGATGAGTGCGAACCATTATCCGAGAGGCGCAGGGAAACGCCAGCAGCCTCTAATCAAGGTCACGCCACAATCTGCCAGCGTACCAGCTGGCTAATGACCGGCCCTGGGCAGACAGATGCAGAACTGGCACCGCTGATGGTCCCCAGCCACTGCCAGGACCATGACTGCGGAGCAGTCGAGAAGGAGAGTCATCCGTTCATTCGCAGTTTTGTGAAACGGGAAACGAGGTGTTCTTAATGTGCAAGGAAAATAACGCCAGCACGCAGTGTTACCTGTGTAGACATAGGGACCCGCGCAGTCCAAGGAGACAGGAGCGGGGTGCGCCGACAGGTGTATGAATCCACAGTGGGGAGATCTTGAGAGGGCATTGACAGTGCCTGTCTTCCCTCTTCCCTCATTCCAGTACCAGAAATAGGCCTTGCGTGTCTGTGTGAGCCATGCTGATGAGGGACAAAGGAAGCCAGGCACTTGTGCTAGGTGTTTAGCGTCTCTTTAGCATCCGTACAGGGCTAATGTTTGTAATATGTCTAATGTATATAGTGTGTGTATATGCAATGTTACTGTGAAATGGTACGCTTGAAGTGTAAAGTGTACACTTGGAGGCACTAAATGTGGTCCCCCTTAATTTCTTACATGGCCAAATTGAGTTCACAGACTAAACTCAAAATGAATGAGCGTGTGTCACGCAGAAGATGTGAAATTTCCTCATCTCTGTGAATAGTATCTCACTCTTATGGTCTCACCAGAGTATTTATACTGGGATAAAATGGTTTAACTGGAGACATATCAGCGGCACTGCCATGGCATATTTGGCATCAGCCGAACAGTGTAGTGGAAGCCTCTAACTGTGGTCTCTCATCTCCTGATCTCCCGCTGCAGCACGAAGAATGATCAGTTCAGTGTGTCCATCCAGCCAGCGGTGGGAGAGCTGTTTTTACCAGTCACCATGACGGAGCAGGACTTCCTCAAAGAGCAAGGTGAGAGGCCTGGGGGTAGCTTGGCCCTTCGCTGTCGTCCAAGCTCTCCATCACTCATTCTACATTCATTAGAATGTCAACTTCCATTGTTATTGTCTCCATACAGCTGGATGTTACTGGGTCTATTCAGCCTGTACATTACGCAGTGCCCAATCCCTGATAATGTACAATGACACCATCTCCACACCAGTCCCTTATTGTCGCAGTGTAAGAGCACTTTGGATTGCCCAATTCGCAGCTGTGTCTGTGTTCAGTTGACCTGTCTCTGAAAGCAGTAAAGCAGTGGTTCGCAGCCTCACACAACAGCGTTTTATGTGAACGCACAAGGCCCTTTTGGCGTTAGTAGATCCATCAGAACCCAGTAACCTCAATCCACTCAGCCCGACTTCTTTCCCCTCTCTCGTCCTCTACGTCCTGCTGGACTACGCCCCATCTGTCACCAAACGGGAGCTCCAGCCCTGCCGAACAGGTCCCCGCCACCGGGCAGTCGGGTCGGGGGTTTGTGACCGTGTGAGCTGAGGTTATGGGGTCGGCGAATGCGCAAAGGCCACCGAATGGCCGCCCCCCCCCATCCCCGCCCTCCCGGCCAGCGTTCCGGGGGCCGTTTTGATCGGGTTCTGCTATGGTTCCGGCACTTCCTTGACCGGCCAAACAGAACCGTGAGCACAGAGCCGGAGGCGCGGAGCGAGGATCGGCCCGGATCCTCGACGGACCCGTTGCCAAAACCCCTTTTTCTTCTGCCACTTTCCCTATATGGTTGTTGATTATTTGTCTGAATAAATGTGGCAGCTGTGTGTTATGTTTAATAGAGCAGAAAGGCTACTCAGAATAAAGCTATTTGAAAATTTGTTTATATGAAATATTTGTAAATATAGGCAGGTCTCCTGGTGCCTCGGCATCCCCTTCCCCTGTCTTCCTGAATTCTCGTTTTGACATGGGACCCGCGGCTGGCAAATATGCCACATGCTCTCCCAAATCCCTCAGCAGCACCCCGCTTCTATTTCCAGCAGCACGCTTGTAGGAGCCCGTGCCTTCTGGAGTGATGTCTTATCTCTGAGGTGGACTGGAGCAAGTCTTATCAGAATTCCCCCCGGGCGTAATGGAATGCTGGGGTCTATTAAAGTGGAAAGGAGAAGGGGCTGCTTCACTGCCTGTGCCCATGCATATTCTCAGCCTGCAATCTCCTCCAGGGGTGTGGAACTGAGCCTCGCGCCGGCTGCGCGCATGCCGGTGGGGACTCGCGTTTGGACGTCTCGTGAGCAGGTTATTTGACTCGTAGCATCCCCCTTGCTTGTATTTGCTCTGCCCTGTGCCCGCGGTGACTTCAGTATTTTCGTCAACTTCCATTTGGGTCGTCGAACCTCAACCCACCCCCCTCTCCTGGAAAACGCAAAAAAACGAGCCCTCCGGTCCGGAAGAGAGTGGGCGAACGTTTGCTAAGCAAACGCGAATTGTGTATCAATACGAATTGGCGTAGCATTTACCAATATTAATATTGGTTTTCTGCGAGTTTTTCCCCGTTGCAGGCTGTTGCCACAGTGACCCGTTTCTCCAAACGGACTCTATTCATTTTTGCACTTTGCTGAAGCCCCGTTATCTTTCAGCGGAGCTCCTCGTTTTGAATAGAATAGCATTTGCCATTTTTTTGGCCTTTTAACTACCTTAAGCAATCACATTTGATGCTAGTTAATTACAACACTTTTTCCCCTCGCCGCCTCTTTTCCAGCTCAGCAATCGAGACAATGCGTTTGCTTACCATGCTGCACAGCTAAGTGTTCCTCTGCATGTAAATTAATCTTAATTCAGTTTACACTGTCATGCTGAGTGGTACAAATTGCCTATAGCAATAAAACAGCACAGGCAAAAAGGGAAAAAAAAACCTAGATTAACATGCGCCTCACTTGATAGGATGTTAGTTTGCTTTATGCCAATACATTAGCCGCAGATAATGAATCTTCTGTTCTGAAAAGCATGGTATTGTTGATTTTTAATTTTACTTCAATGGAGCAGTACCTTGTCTTTTAAAGTCCCAACTTAGACAAACCGTTAATGACAGGAGCGTTAAGGTTAAATATGAAGCAATGCATTCACTTGTCTGAGTGCCATCCATCTTTCCATTTGCAGGAGCTCGACAAAAGTAGCGTTTTTGTGCAACATTTCCTTTAATTGCGCGGCGGGGGGAAAACAGGCTTTTAACATAAACATAGTTACATTCATTTATTCAGCATTTGCTCTTCAATAGAGCTTAATGGATAAGGTTTAAGCCCTAAGTGAGCATGCACAAATCTCTTACCAGCGTTGTGTCAACCTGCTTGCTCTGCTTAAAAGCTACTCTGGAGTGGCTGTGAGTTGGAAAGCACATATCTTATTTTCTACTTGATCAGCCTGTTATAGAATGTACCTTTTCTTCTATTTTGGGAGAATTAAGCACTTCCTCCTCCAGCAAGCTTCTTATGCCCCTCATAATGGAAATGCAGCTCTTTTTTAAAGGATCACAGAATGCAAGGTTTTCACCTGCTTTTCTCTTGTTTACTATTTGTTTCCCACCGCCCTGTGTTTTCATTGATAAACACGGAATAGTTTTTATATGTATATTTTAGTGTTTTCAGTCATTTTCCTGGACTGTATGTCTATGGGGAATTAAGGTATTTTATGTTTGTTGTTGTTTGACACAATAAATTCGTGCTGTACCCTGAAGTTAGCCACATTATGAATGACATTACTCGATATTGTGTAATATGTTTTTATAAGTATGAGCTGCTTTCTTGAAAGCATTTTCCCCACAGTTTTATTTCAGGAGTCCATTTGGAAACTCCCAGGATAAGAAACAGTTTGTTGTTCCACCCTGTCGCCGAGTTAAATTCTGATTGGCTGGAATGCCTTTCCCTGAACATCTGGGCCAATTAGTTGAATGTGTTGAGAGTAAATTGGATTAAAAAAAAAAAAAATTGACCAATTCTAGGACTGCCTGACTGCTTTCCCGATGTAGTCTGATCTCCTTGACGATTGTCCTACAGGCTGCCTGGCAAATTAAACCTGGTGAGGAACACACTTCAACTATAAGACAAATACAAGTCAGCATCACTGCTGGGTGAAAAAACAGCCCTCTTATATTTATTGTATTTTTGTGAAAAAGGAGTATCCAGTAAAAATGAGATAACTTAGAAGAAAGAAACTGATAGAAACTGATTCCAATACTGATTCCAACTGAAATGCTGATTTCAACAATACTTGCTACTGTTGTCTTTTTTTTAATAGATATGTCAGGAACACAGTTGAAATGAGCTTGCTTTCCCATGCTTCAAAATGAGAGCCTTTTTATCCATAAGATCCATATTTCCTTCTCCAGGCCTCACAGCCATTAAACCAGTCCTAGTTAAGGAGCAGAATGTGCAATTAACTGCATGTGTCAAGGGTTGTTTACTGCGGTTTTCTGAGGCAGAAGAGGGAGGTGTCTCTCAGTTTTGTTCTGAAACCCTCACATCATTAATAGCAGATAATATGAAAGTATAGGAGCAATTCAGAGTCTAACTGAACCTGGATTTATAGAAACTCAATTACAGCTTGTGAGGTTTGTGTTGTTGGCTACAACATTTAAACAGTTCTTACTTGCATCTTACCGACTCACTGAATGAAATGATAGCTTTAGTTATCAATAATCAACCAATATATCTTCTAAAAAAAAATATTTTTTATTTCGTGCATAATTTCTACTAGGATTTTCCTTCATATTATATTATGCATGTATACAACACAAGTTTAAAGGTATGATTTTTTTTTAAACAAGGGGAAATGAGTGAACATTGTTTCATATAAAAAGCTCAGATATTATCACTTTAATTTAATTGGTTGTAATTAGGGCTTTTTGGTTATGAGCCCTAAAGCAGTGTTTCCCACCCCTATTCCTGGCGGCACCCTGTCCTGCATATCTTCTATCTATCCTTGCTCTACCTACCTGACTGAACTCATCAGTGGCACGTTTGATTAGCTGAGCACACCTGATTTAATCAAGCAGCAAGGATAGATAAAAGCTATGCAGGACAGGTTGCCGCCAGGAGTAGGGTTGGGAAACACTGCTCTAAAGCATTTCAGGGGGTAAATACCAGTGCCTCATTCACAAATAATGTACCAATGTTTATCAGTTATTTTTGGGGCATTTTGATTTCTAAGCACACATTACAGGTTATAAATGTATTTAACTTGCAATTCCGTAAAACAAAAATGGAACTCTGCATGTGTTTTCATAGAGTCAGCTATCATTATAGTAGATGTAAAGAAATAAACACAGCTTTGAACTGTTCCTATTGTTTTAGTTCAAAATCAGTATCACTGAATTGACCAAATGTTCATACATGTGATACATTAAATTAGCTCAAAGTGTACATTCTTAACAAAACATGCACATGCTAGCTCTGCAGATACTTTAGGATGTAGAACACTAAGTTATACGTTTAATCCTTTGTGGATTTCTAGCTGCTGACTAGCTACTTGTTGTCCTATAAAGAATTACCCACACTCCCACTTCCTATCCATAAGAGAGACACATTGGCTCCTCATTGTCAGATGTATAATGGTGTACATATATATGATGTAAGTGGCATAAGTGATATGTGATGTATATTTTCATATATAATCCCTCTTCAGGCTTCTCTCCCAGCACATCTCAATAAATGCAGAACTAAAATAGCTGCATTTTGTATTACTTCATATGGAGTCAATGAAGGACATTCAGGGGGTGGGTTTGCTGTCTTCAGTTTGTCTGAATATCAGCTAATCTCATGTGGCTTTAATTAAACACAAGATGACAACAATTAAAGACGTGATTGCAAAAAATATCATTCACACCGTAATTGAAAAGTAAAGAAATTGTGGTTTTCTGTAGAAAATCAAAAGGCTGTCACTATCCTTTGCTTTGACAGCCACCCATAAAACTTTGGTGTTGCCTTGATGACACAATTTAAACTGAGCAGAGAGAGGACCAAAATTATTACCTTGTTTACACGCACATTGAGATTACTGTTGCTGTTATTTTGAAAAAATGAGTCTCATCTGTCCATCCATTTTCTTCATTTAATTTCATAGCCTAAAATCAGCATTGATCTACATGATTAAGAAATGTCAGCTTTAAATAATCTTTCCCGCATTTATTTCTTTTCCTCAATTTTTGACATTTATGAATGAATATTGATTTAAATTGAAAATACACATCAAACAAAACAATTTCTTGATGTGCGCCTCAGGGATTTTATGTTGTCAGTTGTCAGTTAATGGTTTTGCTCTTGTCCTGTTTCACTTGATACTGTGTTTTCATTAATATTGAGGTTAACCAAAAACGGGGTTTTATAAATGTTAAGAAATCCTAGGAAATGCCAGTTTGGGCTGAATAAAACATTGCTAATTTGAACGATAAACAGCCGACTACAAACGCGGCAAGCGAAGACAGTACAGCCTCAGTGTTTTCTCTCCTCATTTCGCTTTCTCTTCACCTCCTGCCTGTCAAGCTCCAGAGTGCTTGAGTTTGACGCTTTCCGATCCTTTACCATCATACATAATTTTTCATTTGCAGAACTATCCGTTGGGCAAACAATTATGTGACCGAGGGAATCGTCTGCTGTGGTCTAGTGCTGAATGAATTATCTGCCCGTTGCCTTCTCTGGAGAGATGCGACTCTTATCTGCACTTTATTTGCTTCATAAGTGCTCATGGTGTTGATCACTGGGAGCTTCTAGATTTAAAGCAATCATCAAAAATGAATTGTATTATTTTTTTTTCTGTGTGATTACAGGGTTACCAGTATTATCGCATTAATGTGTGAGCTCGTTAGGGCTTGCGTTTGAGTGCGATTTAGATGCTAATGCAAGAAGACTCGCGGATTTGGGAGATCTCCCTCATTCATCACTAAATCTGAGTGATTGTTAAGGGTTGCCGAGTCCAGCAGGGACCAAAACAGACAGACAGCCTTGTGTCATATGCGCGTGTTTATAATGGATTTGTTATTTTGTCTGTCAGATAAAGTGTGTTTCTTACAAAGCCTAGAACAGTAGGGAATCGATGCAGGAAAGCTTGAGGCACACACATCCTTATTCAACGCTTAACTCTATACTTTGTCCCCACCAATAGGAAAACTGACGGGGATGAACGAGAGCTCAGCAAACATCACTGTGTCAGCAGAGAGCGCCTCCAGTCCCATCAGTAGGAAGGTGGTCACCGTGGCAAACATGGGCGTGGTCCCGTCTGGCCAGGATAGTATCCACAGGTAAGACAGACCCATAGCTATTATAATACCCAGTACCCAAGTTCTTGTTTGGGCTGTTCCGTTTGTGCGTCCACACGTAATCAGATGTCAAAGCGGCAAAAAGTCAGCAGCACTGCTACGTTTGAATCTTCCTGTTATTCGTTTGTTCGTTTATTGGGATTTTAGAGCTAAAACAGCATGTGGGGGGTATGGTTTTGGTTGGTCGTCTTCTTCTGTTGTTGTACAATGTGTGAGATTTGTAACGCTCAACAATAGAACTGGCCACACACACATCATGCACTCCTACATACACACACGCACACGCACACACACAGATGCATATGATCAAAAAAGCATAATTAATCACCATCTTTGAGTTTTCATTAACTGCCCAAGTGGTACACAAATCCTCTACCTGGCAAAGTAACTAAATCTAGTGCAGTGATATTAAGTCCATACCAACATGTTACCTGCACTTTCTAATTGGCTTTGTTCTAATTCAGCCAAAGCCACATGTGTAACATGAGAAACACCTGCAGAGATTGATACTAAGAGTGTAAGCCATTATATGCTATTTGGGCCATCGTTGTGTAGGAGAGACTGTAACACTGGAGGTAGCTAGCTGGCAGTGTTATTTAACAACCCATTTCCTTCATAAAGCCTGATGTTGATAGTTAGCAAGGGTCAGCAATAAATGTCAAGTTTGCTTCCTAGACCAGCATAATTTGGTAATGGATAGAAGGTAAATATCTAGCAGTATGTCCACTCAGATGCAGTCTAGTTGCAGTAGACACATCTTCTCATCTCACCAACATAAACTGATCCTGCGCAAATAAGCAAACAAGCTGACAGAGATGCTGTGTAAAGTGAGCTCTGAGTTGGTGAATTAGAAAGAAAAAGCAACTTCTCACTGTCCCGGACGTATTTGATCTTTGTATTTATTCATGTGCAAAGTATTGACCTATATTTTGTTTTTTGCATAGAGCCAACTTTGTCATAATTTTTTCTAGCTTATACGAAGTGATCACTTATTTCTTTGCCGATCAACATACGTGCAACACGTATGCAGCTGTCATCTTCATGGGTATTTGAAAAATAATGCCTTAGAAGAATGTCATTGTATCAATGGTTATCATCTCATGTAGATGTCACCCTGTGTGTCCCTCAGCTTGGGGATGTGCATGAAACAGTGTCTGGGGCTGCAGAGAGGAGTGGAGTCCAACAGTCACATCCTGAATGGCTTTCCTCATTACCGACAGGCCCGCTCTGCAAATGTTTCAAAACACTTGTGCGTGTAATTAGTGTACACAGTATGTGCTAATGAGCTTCCTTTTCTGCCATGCATATATGAACACCTGATAGATAATTATACCTCATACTCTCCCTTCCTCCACTCTCTCTCTCTCTCTCTCTCTCTCTCTCTCTCTCTCTCTCTCTCTCTCTCTCTCTCTCCTCTTGTATTGCTCATCCTTGGTCTCTCTGTCTCCTGTTTAGTCTTCCTTTATTAATTGTTCTCAGTCCTTAAACATTACAAGTAATCGCTCAGTAATACTTGTAGGTCATTTTAAAGACTGAAATGATTCATTTAGAAAATATGCTGTTAGTCTGTAAGTCGGTCAGTAAATTCACAAAGGTTGTAGATAACACAAAGCAATATTTCATAAATATGTAAAGCAGTTATGAGGAACAGGAGGAGGAGAGTGCTGACTGACTGCATGCGGACTGAAAAGGGATGAAAGAAATCCGCCACACAGACAATGGCACCTCAGCTGACATTTGAATGACAATAGTCCTGTAATTTGGTTATAAAGTATGGTCACATGTAAAAACAACCTTGGGCAATGCTGGTGCAAGGGCACGCAGAAAGAAAGTAGAAATCAATGGCGGGGAATGGGAGGGACCTCGCGACAAAACCTCATATTTCATTTTGAATAACCAATAGCACAAATTGCTCAGTGTCATCAATCTTTTCTGCGCGCCCAGGGCGTCCAGGGGAGGCCTGCCTATTTCCTCCGTGTGCGTCTGCGTCTCGTAATGATGACACGGTGGAAACCCACCTTGTGGGCCAAGAGTCTGAGGGGCTCCTGCTCAGCAGCATCTTGAGGGTGACTTCTGCAGCTGAACAGCGAGGGAGGCACATATCAGCCAGCGAACGGCCTCACTCTCGACGAGCGAGCTTGTAGCTGAATGGAGTCGCGAGAGCTCTGGGTTTGTTTGAAATGCCTGCTGCCTTAGCTCTCGCTGCGATTTGTCAGAGTGGTTTCAATAGACCATTGCCGACACTTAAGTTGCCCAATCCCAGGTGTGCTAGTAGTTTTGCTGCAGGTCAGGTAGAAATTTCTATGGTGTTTTATTCAATTATCTTAAAGTTGAGGCATCTCCAAAACAGAAACAACAGAAGCACAGGGATGACTTCTGCCATCATACCTTATCCAGCGAATGTACACATTTTGTGAGTGACCGTACTCAGTTGTTTACAAATTAACGTTATGTAAGTGGACGTAGGCGGTACCAGCAAAGCTTTCTAAAAATATTGTGGGCTCGGAGGCACTTTAGAAGCTGATGAGACGTAATTAGTTGAAAATTGCCATTTTGTGTCACGTTAGAACGACATGCATACAGCAACAGCAGTTCAGCACAAACAAAACTTAAGTGTCGGTTGCTACCTGGCTGTGTCTGTGGAAGATCTGAGGGTGGGGCTTTTGTATAAAGGACTGGACCAACAGGTGTGAGAAGCAGGTCAAAATGGAGAAGCAATTTTATTCTGGCTGAAAATCCACAGACAAAGTCTGTTAGTTTGTGCATTTATACTCCTCAGTAGAAGTATCGGTCAGTTCCTGAGACCAGGGTTCTAGAGGAAGATACCTCCAGTACTGGACCATTCATGTTCAAGACAAGAGTAAACATACTAAAGAGAGAGGGCCCAGGGGAAACATGGGATTAGAAAATGTGAAGCCTATAGAGTTAGATGCAATGAGCATGTCTTGCCACTGAGAGTACTTAACAGAAATATAGGACTGAGCATCCTTCATGTGAACCCAAACTTTGGAGTCTAGAACCTTTTGCGGCCCAATGTTATCCTCAGTAAGGAAGTGGCATTACTCAAAAACCTGAAAAAAGTGGATGGTTCCGGACAGGCATGGCTAAATGGGAGGAACCACTCCCATCCCAGGCCTGTTTTTACTCCTGTCCCATTCCCATGACACTCCCATCCCACTTCTGTTCCACCCCTATTTCGCCCATGTTCCACCTCTATCCCACTCCCATTCCACCCCTCTGTCCCACTCCCATTCCTTCCCTCTGTCCCACTCCCATCACCCCTCTATCCCATTCCCATCCCACTCCCATCGCCCCTCTCTCCTGTTCCCATCCCAGCTTCAGTGTCAGTGACCGCTGCAAACAAAGCAGACGCGGCCTGCCGATACACTGTACGCCCACAGCGAAGCGATCGATCTGATCGGATCCGAGCCCCGAGAACTCATTGCAGAGGTCACTCTCTATTACCAGTTTTAATGAAGCCGCTCCGACTGCACCCCCTGCCCTGAAGTGCTCCAACACCGTGAAACCAAAGCAGCGCTACCTGTGTGTAGCTGAAGGAACGTAGGAGGGGGTGTGGAGGGACCCCTGTGTTAGAGCAGCTGTCCTGTTGGAGGACCATCATTTCCTTTGTTATTTGTCAGCTGCATTCTCATAGCTTGTGTTGGGTCTTTGCTGTGATTGGTGGGTCTTGTCACAAAGACTAATAATAATGTAATACTCAAAAAAAAAAAAACAGTTCTCAAATTTCACTGTGCAGTATTTTTACAAAATCACTATTTTAGTGTTACAGTTTGTTTTTTTATAAGTAAATATGAGTAAATTGTGACATGTGACATTTAAAAATGGTTGATGCTGTATTAACAGAATGCCATGGGATGAACCTGAACACTGTGTGTGAGGGTGTAAAATGTCACCTGGGGCCAGAGTCTGGCCACACTTCACACTGACCTCACCACCATTAGCATAGCTGTGGCCGAGCTCCTCTTCACTTCCAGCAGCCACGGCATTCTGCCTTGTGTGTCCAGAGTGAATGTTTTCTATATCTTGTTATAGTCATGGTCAACACTATGCCAACAGCAGGTAAAGCATATAACAACATATGTGCCACTGCAAGGTCTGTATCAATGCAGAGAGTCTCTCTGGTCATCATGAGTCAGCAGTGGGTGGCATTGGTTTTGTGAATCAACAATTGCGAGTCAGTGAGTAGAGAATGTCTAGGGTTTTCCCATCTAAATATGTATTGTTGGCAAAAATTTAAGGCTCACTTATAAATGTCATGTTTTAACGCTTCTCGGCAACCATCTTCCTGCTGAAAAGTGAACCGCCGGCAGCCTTGGAAAAATGAGCATCCTTGAATTTGAATTCAGCTTTTGGAATCAAGAGCATTATATGTCAAAGCATTAATACCAAATATGAGATTTGTGAAAAAACTCAGAAATACAATATATGTGCTTCAATGAAGGGAGAGGTATCAGGTGTTAAGTATTAGATATCAGTTCTATGTGCCTTTGTGTGATTTGGATTTATTATCTCTTGTGGATCTATACACGTGCTAAGATTTAATATTTATAATCTGACATTTACAGTGATTACAGGGATTTAAAGGAGCTGCTTTCTGTAGTCTGCACAGGAAAGAGATCAGACACAAAAGCAGGGATGCACCACCTCAGCCCACAGTGTGGCTGTTGGCAACTTGACCACTAGGAGGCAGCACTGCTTTTTCTAAATGTGAACCCTGAAAATGAGCCCCTGAAACCAATAAATTTCTTGGCAAAATGGAAGCTTGTAATGAGTGACAGGGTTTGTAAAAGTAGGAAAACCTGAAAAGAAAACTTGTTTAACTTAATTTAAAAGGAATATTTCGTCTGGGACAGGAAATTATTTTGTTTTATATCTTATACTGTAGCTTCTAATCAGAATAATTTCATGTGCTGTTTGAGTATCCTTTTATGTGAAATATTTGTGCATTTCTGCCATAAAACATTCACCATTCACCATTCACCATTTATTTCCAGATTTTTTTTTTTTTTATTTTAGTTTTGGTTTCTTTGGCTTGACTATTCTAGATCACTCAGTTAAACTGGCTAAGAAATCCTAGGATAAATTCATGCAGGCCAGCTTTACGGAATACTGATGGACCATGTGAGTGTTCTTTCCTTTATATCCCAGTCTGCTTCATATGAAATATTTTTTGAAAACCACATGCCATAGGGGCTTGTATTACATGACCAAGAATGCCCTAGATCCCAACCCACTCAATGTCTTCAGTCATGTGTGCACATGGTGGCTGATATTAATAGGGTTTGTTTACAGTTTTTACTGTTTTACAAGACATTTTTTAACTAATAAACTAATTGAACATTAAATACATGTGGCCATCATATGCCATTGCAGTTTGAATTTACCTTAATAGTAGATAGTGAAGCATTATTTCCACATTTGTAATGATCTTCAAAGAAAGCAAGGTACCTATTCCTAAATTTTGGTGCGAGTGTTGCTCGATCTTCACAATACTGTTTATGACCACAGCACAGAATTCCGGACACTTCCGCATGTGTGATACTGTTCCTCTCCTGTATGGACACAGGAAGTCTGTCTGTGCTGGCCCGCTTGCACACCGTCCCCTGCTCTGGCTGGGAGCAGCCCTGTGTCCTTTGTGTGGCCCTGTTACACAGTTGTCAACTTTAGGCTAATTACGCGCGTGCAGCCGGGGGCAGGGAGAGGCGTCCGGCGCTTGCCTCTCCTCTCCTAATAGCACCATGTCTGCCTGGGCTGACTTTAATTGAAGGCTCCATGTCAAGAGTGTTACCCTGAGTGGGCCTTTGTCACAACTGCTGGTAGCCGTTAGGACACAAAGTAAAAGGATCAATCCCAGGATTAGCTTGAATTAAGGGACGGGCCCGAAAGAGGCACGAGGCACGTTCCCTTAAGTTCATTTCGCCCCGGCAGTGCTCATTATGGACTGATAACAGAAGAGCTGCATTGTTGCAGTCCTGGGTAAATCAGATATCAGTATTCACTCTCTTAGCGATGTGCCGGTCCGCCCGTCAGTGGAGCGATAAGCCCTTCCAGAGGATCCACTAGCCAAATGGTGGCTAATCTAACGTGCCATCTGCCTTACCTGAATGAGTCAAATGACCGGAGCCTCCCAGATACCGACGATTGAGCTCTTCGTTGGGGTCTGAGTCACGGTGATCGCTCATATTATAGGACTGGCTGATGCAACTCTTTATTTATCTACCTGAATTTTCAGATCTCATAGTTTTTTTTTTTTTTTATCAAAATATAGAGGCCTGTTATCAGCAGAAAGGAACACTGCTTCAAAATTTGTTCTGTTTTGGGTTTATGAAAAGTCTTCCTATTTTTATTGTTAAATTATTAATGATGTTTATTATATATATGTGGCTCAGCCACAGTTGTCTAAATAGTAGTGTCAGGGTTTGATTTTTCTCTCTACCTGGTTTATCTTTGCCCAGACATTTATATTCTGAGTATATATAAAGTGAATTCATTTAACACTCATTAAATGATGTTCCATTCAGAAAATAAGACATCTTTATCCACACAGTAAAGCTAACTTTCCGTGTAGACTTTGATTTGCCAGAAATTATGAAAATGTGAGTGCAGCCAGCCAGTTTCCACCCCCATCCAATTTTTATTTGGATTTGTGAGAGCAGTTACATCACTGATATCTGTAAATGAGACACCTCCTTATCAACTGACAAGTCACGTTTATGTTAATGGTACATGAATTAACTACAGTGTGTTAATATATTAATTATAGTACATACCCCCCTTATAACTAGAGCTACATAGCCTCTCTCTTTTTCGCCTGTTTAAGTGCATGTAGAGGTAAACACTAATGCAGCATTAACAAGTTAAAAGCCTAATCTCACAATAGTCACTCAGAGCTTTGTAAGATCAGTATTTAACAAAAAAGTATAACAAAAAAATTAAACATGATCATTCACTGAAAGCCTAGTAATAAAACTTGCATATGATACATCTGTATAGAAAGCCAGCTTAAAGAGGAACTAACGTTAGGTAGGAGCAAGCTAGATGGCCATCACCAGACAGGTTTGTCAGTGCTTATCTTGTCCACCAAACATTTTCTACCTACATTACATTTGTCTGATAAAACCTCATTGTGCCAAAAACTATCCAGGTGTCACTGAACAGAACCGTCTATCAATTTACCTGTCACCTGTGCACTTGACATGAGGAACCTCAGCCGAGTGTCCTCATGGAACATCTGATCACATGGCAAGCCTGTCACCTCCATTGCGTCTGAGCGTCATCTATTTTCTGTGAGGCTGAACGCCACCCGCGCTTTAGCTAAGCAGCGCTTTGTTTGCAATAATTTAAAAGGAAACAGATGGTAAAGAAATGGTGTGCACAATGAGAATCAACAATAATTGGACGTAGCACAAGCAGCAGCGCCACTTGATGACAATACGCCTCCCGAAGTCGGAGGGTTATGGTTTGCTTTTTCATACCGTGCAATTAATGCTCCGTTTAGCTGCACCTCGAAGATTGCAGAGGAATACCAATGCTCCAATAAAGGACTGTCAAACACAATCTCATCGTTGCCTCATCTCGGATGGGTTCACTGTAACTGCTGCAAACGAGGGAAAGGCGGGAGCCCTCCTAGTGCTTTCTCTGCTACCCTGCACTGCTGTGTCCACGATCAGGTGGGAGAAATGAGAATTTGTGTAAAGGTAACGAGTTTCCCTCCCCCCTGCATTGTTTTCAGATGTGTGTACCAGTGGTGATCGCTCTGGGTTTGTAGAAGTTGTGTGGGACGGTGTGTGCAATGTTAGCATTTACCCCTGTTGGCAGAAGCACTGGTGTAAAGGACTCAGTTCTTTTTTTTGTAAACCATGATACCACAGATGAGTGGAGATTTGTGATACAGTTGGAATAGGAATCCAATTTGTGTCCCATATATATATATATTGATACATATATACACATTTATACATATATACTGCTCTCATTCACCCCTGTATATATACACACGTGTGTGTGTGTGTGTATGCGTATACAATAGAGAGAGAATGGGGACATGAGGCCATGTTTCTGAATCGAACATTGTAGGGATGGGCATTTTGGCTAACTTCAGCCTTTGAATACTCCAAAACGAGCCAAAATAGGTAACCAAGTACTTGTAAATAGTAAATAAACATTCTGAACCATAGTGCTTATGTCATATTACAAATGAATGTTTGTAGCATTGCCGTGACATGTTTGTCCACTCATTGTCACACTTGTTTGCACTGCAGGCAGAGTAGTGGGGTGGATTGTGGGTTTATGTACTGTAACTCCCCTGGTATTGAACAACAATTTGTATTTACAAACCTTCAGTGAAGCCTCCCTTACTAACACTGTGCACGAATGACAGCTTTTATTTGACTGGAAAGAAAACTGTAAATATTTACGATATAAATGTCTTACCTGTCAATATTCGAATTTGAAAAACGGAAAAACAAAAGATGAATATTTCAGTATGCTGGCGGGGATGCTGCGATTTCCTGATGCACAGACAGGCGCACAGCTGGTATCAACCCATTTTCTTTTAACTTAAGATTTCAAAATAGAAGTCAAGTGACTCCACAACTTCACTCTGTTCTTTGTAGGTAAATTCTGCACTGTTGTTACTAATATGTAGTTTAAAGCGCAGGTTGTACCTCATTTTCTGGCTTTGAATAAAACATACTTTGGCAACTCACCTGGTAACAGTTATGTTTCAGATACTCAAATCGAATTTTATTTAGCAAGCCAACTACAGCAGTTCTGAATGAAGTAGCAAGTCCAGTAGCATCCATCATAGCAAAAAGGTTTGACAATCACATATCATCTGAAATTAGCTCAAGAGTGGATGTAGCTAAACCGTATTTACACTTAGCTAGTTAGCTACCTTAGGTTAAGGGTTAGGATTGTGCAAGGTGATTTCAGATTTGTTGTGAAGGGCAGAACGAATATGGAGCCTGCAATTTCACTTCAATGACAGTCAGATTATGGGATATAAACTGCATCTTTGTAACTAGCCCTCTCTTCAAGGGAAAACAAAATGTTTACATCTGCAACTATGGTTTTACAAAACATGCCCAAGTTGCATGTGACCTAATTAGCTATGCCAATATCCCACATTCAAATAGCATTTTAAGTATTTGAGTAACAATGCTGTCATGACTTATGAGTGACTGTATTCAATTACATGTGCCCATCCCAATATATACCATACATTGTGAATACTGAGACATTCATTAATTATATCTCATTTAATAAAAACTGTTTTATAAAGTGGACGTACTAGTTAGGATTTATACATTATTCTATACATGTAACATAGGGTCCCATCTGCCACTCCATGCAGAAGATGCTTTCATCACGTTTTCATCCTACTGATTTATATGTAGAAGTAGGGTATGTTCTTGCCTAAAGGGAAACAAATGCAGGTTGGCCGTAAGAGTGTGTTTGATTTTTCTATTGCAATCTAGCCCAGTGTGTGCACCCTGCCTATTGAGTAGATGTGTTGGCCACCAGTTTATTTAAGCAGCCCAAGAGCTCCAAACACCAGAGGCAATGAATCACTGCTGATTCACAGTGTGGCTGGGGTACGGACAATGTTGTTGTCAGCCAAGGTCATGCTCTGCTGTGTAAAATAGCAGCCCGAGGCTGCCTGTAGTCGTGGGGTAACTGATAGATTTGTGTCCGTCATCCATTAACAAAGCCCTGTGGAACTGATGAAGACATCCACAGTTTTGAAAAGGGAAGAGGTCACCAGCGGAGGGAAAGCATATATCAGGGCGTGAACCAGGAAATGATCTATGTGTTTGGTGTGTCTCGGTGTATTTCTGTGCTTTGCCCGCTGCATGAACAATTGATTGATAAGGTCTGCATCTAAAATATAGAGACACACGGCTTTGTGTTTCTCTATCTTATTTCTTTGTACTGGACTAGTGAGTGTATGCATAGCACGCCTGACACAAATCAAGGCAAGAAGCCGAAATTGTTTGGGGCTCGTGTGTTGAATAAGATCTAGCCGGAATTGGGCTCGAGTCGGAGTGTGTCTGTATGGCTCTCGTGCTGATAGCCTCTCAGCCGTACACAGGGCAGCCGCCACTTTCTGCGGCACAGTCCCCTCATGAAAGCCCCGTCTCGGTGTAACGAGAGTGTCCGGGGCGGCGCGTCTTCCGAGAGGCTCAGATATTTTCGGCTACTTTCACATCGGCCTTGACTCGACGATAGCCTGTAGCGTGTTACCCGAAGACCGCATCCCAAACGCTCTACCGGCCTCAGCAAAAGGACCGGGCTTGTCAGCAAACAAATTGCAAAGGGTGGTCTTGACGAAGCCCCACTGCTCAATTACAGTGCGGAGGGACAAACTGATGAACAGGCGCTGGCTCTTGATTATACTGTCTTCCATGCGTGGGGATGTCTGGTCAGAGTGTCTCGCTTTGGCACACAGTCTCTGGGATTTCAGATGCGGTGTCACAGTCTGTTTGTGGGTAATGGTTAGCGCTGTGTAATTGAAGCACGGTGTGAAAAACCCCACTCTCTCCAAAAGTGAGGCCTGAAAAGACAGGCCCCGATATTTATACATGTTAACGCTCTTTATATATGTTTGAGGCCAGTTGTTGCTGATATCCATTAATTGGTTTGTTGTTGATATATGTGTTCCCATATCCAGTGTTGTATTCAAAACAGAACATGTAATGACGAGGAGTCTTCCTTTGTTTTTGAATAGCACCATGTTGCTGCTATCCACTGAACAGATAGTGATGGGCAATCTTTAGTGATCTTTAGTGTGTGTATCTGTAGATGTTAGCTGCAAAGCAAAGTGGTGTGTGTGTATCTGTAGATGCTAGCTGTGGAGCTAAATATTATGGTGAACAGTGAAGGAGTCAAATTAATGACCTGTTCCATGTTATGTAAATACTTCTATTGCTGCCTCCAAACCAGTGATTAATGTGCTTTTAATACAATTGGCTGGACAGAAGTGTGTATTCTGGCATTTGTGCTGGGTAACACGTTTACAAGGACTCAAGAAGAATACCTCCCTGTGTGCTATTATGCAGGCTTGCAATGATTAAACCTGTTAGCCCGACTGTTTTCCACCTGCTCTATAATCTTATGGTGGAGATGCATTTGCACTTTTGCCTCGGGAAATGTAAAAGTGGAAATCCATATTTTATGAAGAAATGCAGCACAGAATGTATCATGCCAATCCCACATATTTGCTGAAAAGTATTTTCTGTTATATTTACATTTTTTAAATTCATCATTTAAATCACAAAATAGTACATCAGGGCATCAAGCCTTAGGGAAGTAACTAAATAATCAAGGTTAAAAAATAAAATCAATTCAGCAAGTTTTAAAGACGGGAGAGAAAAAAAAAGGCAGTCGTATTTGCACTTCGTGGGGATTTTCTGGTTTATTGCTGTGTTTAAAGGCTGTACATTAATTTTAATACAATTATTTGATTAGTAATCCTCCCCAGCAGAGGCGTAGACCTATCCCAGCAGAAGAGCCCGTGCTCGGAGCGCCTTCAAGGAATGCCATCAAGGATGTTGATGTAATTAAAAGGCAGACGAGGAGAAAAAGAAATTACTCCTCGTTTCGAGAGAATCTGCTTCCTGCTTAAGTGGCTAATATTTTAATTAAGTCTGAGGAGAAGTTTTTGGAGTATCTGGTGATAAACTCCCTCTTTTCTGTTGATGGTAATTAGGCGGGTCCCGGGGGGGCTGGAGAGGCGCCGGCGGCGAGATGTGTGCTAATTGTTCGACATGAGACACTGTCCAGTTGGTTTGCCGCTGAATGGGGCCCGCTGCGCTGACAGGCGCCGGCGCTTGTTTGAAGGCGACCCATTGTGGGCCTTTGTCAGGGCTAACCGGGGGCCCATTGTGGCCAAAGATGTTGCGCAAATTGAAGCAGATGGCTCCGATTCAGACACGTGGCATTCAGAGGGGCGGGGAGGAGGAGCCAGCCAGTGAAAGGAGGCTCGCCCCCCCCCCCCCGGGGTCAAGGACCTGCTTGGCACTTGTTAGTGTCTACAATGGGGCCCATGTGTGCCCGTTTCGCCCTCGCTGTGGTGTTGCCAAGTAACGGGGTGGTGAGAATTCTCCAAGTGGCCCGGGGAGGGCGGGCAGGAGCACTCCATCTTACTCACCGCTCCCCCTCACCCTCCCACCCACCCTGGCCTCTGCTCACCTCTCTCTGGGGCGGGCCTGAATGGGGAGCGATTGACAGGGGGGCTGTATCCAGCCCCAAATGGCTTTTCAGTCAGCTGTGATAATAGACTGGCAGGTTTTTCTCTCTCCCGCTAATGCCGGGTAATTAAAGGATTTGCAGTGTTTTGGAATTTGCTTGTTCGGGGGACACCGCGTGCGGTGCGGAGACAGACAATAAAACCCAGGCTCTGTCAGACCCTCTCCGTTCGCTTAAATCAAAGCGCAGCCCGCGCGGTTTGTCACTTTTAATTGGGGCAAGTGTAGGGCAGCGCCGTCCACATTAACTTGTTCAAGTTCATTATCGTTGCGTGTTGTTCGGAAGGTAATCAGCACGCTTTGGGATAAAGGGGTGTGTTGCCTACTGTATTGCGGAGAACCCTGCAGGAATACACAGGATTTGACAGTGTTATAAACACACCTGGGACATGGCCTCAAGTACCAAAGGACTGTGCAGTATGGAGTATGAAAAAAATGCATTTATGTGTGTGTGCTTATTATCTGACTGAATCACTCATTAAGGCATTAAGGCATGTGTGAATACACATCTGGGCACAGTAACATAAAAAAATAAATCATTTTTTTAAGATGAAAATTTGGTGTCTTTTGCAGCACAAACCCGCATTTGACATATCTTAGTCCACACCTTTAGGTGGTACCCTTGTACTAAACCCATACTGGACTCACACAGCACTGCTAGTCTACTTGTCCAGTCCCATTTAATGACTTAGGCTATGGATACAGCCTCATCTAAAAGAGAAATTTATGTCCTGTGTTACTACAATGTAAGTAGCCTTCAGCACATGACTAGTTTGTTGCTAGCAGATTTCTGTCTTTTCTGTATGACGAAGACCCCTGTGATGGGGTAAAAATGGCAAAGTTAGCTGGGCCACCCTTTCCTCTGGCCTTTGTATGAGTGGTGAGGAGGGGTCGGGAGGTTCCAGAACATTCTGTCCGGAGACCTGACCGCCTGTGTATGTGCTCCTGCGCAGGTTCGCCGCCAAGACGGCCAGCGGCGGCGCCCTGGTGCTGGCCACGGTGGAGCTGAAGGAGGGCGCGGCGGCCCGCCTCACGGTCAACACGGAGAAGACGGTGGTGGGCTCCATGCTGCTGCGCGAGCTGAGCACGGCCCTGTCCCAGGGGTAGAGCGCCCCCCCCCCCCAAAAAAAAACCCTGCGCCGCGCCGCAAACACTCAGCGCATCAGACCCCGCCATCTGGCGCCGCTCCCGCCGAGGAGGGAGAGAACATGTCAAAACAGTGCTCCACACTCCCCTCTCCGCACACCCAAACACACACACACAGACACACATGCTCACACACGAACACCCTCACGCACACACCCTCCCTGGTTTTGTACATTGTCCGAAGTTGAGCCCCACATGCTCTGTTGGGTGGTTGAAATTGTGTCTTTTTATTTCAGTAAAAAATAGTCTCTTCCACACAAACACGAACTCCTTAGCTAAAGAAAACAGCAGTCCTAGAGGAGCCCTGCCTTAGTGATGTGTGCTGTTGCCAGTGAGAGGCCTTGTGCTACCTTTGCTGTCACTACAATTTGTTTTGATATAGTTTACCTAAAATGCTATAATACAAGACAATTGGCTTTTAAAACCTGTTTCATGCCAAAGGTTTTTCCGAGACAGAATAAACAGTGATATTTCTTGATACGTTTTTTTTTTTCCCCTACAGTTTAGATGGTTCACCAAGGTTGTTTTAGTAAGTTTCTTTATTCCCATCATAAAGGAGAATCACCTTCTCTGGACTACCCATTCCACTGTGTTCAAAATGAAGACATGCAAGTGCCTCTCTGTGCTAATGAAGAAGAAGTATTTTTAAATAACCAAAAAGGTATTTGTTGATCGGTGAGCTCTGTGCCACATTTGTGTAAAAAAAAAAATTAAAGACTCAATTTATTAAAACTGGAAAAAAAAATGTGTTTGTCCCTGGTTATTTGGGAAGATGCTTGCACTATGAGGATGTTGAAGGATAAACCTATAGAGACCTGAAAGGATATATACATATTTCTGTTGTTTTTACTGTTGCAGCTTCTTTTCTATTCAAAGGAGAGGGACACTTGAAGAAGTCCCCCAGTCGCCCTCATTCTACAGGTTTCAACTGTCCCCATTACAGCAGTGTCTTTGCATGTTAATCAGAGACGGCCCAAGGCCCAGACCAGCCTCTCCCTGCTTTTCCTCTTTTACATTGGGTGATTTTAATCATTGTGAAAGATGGAACCAGCAGTAGGAGCACCCACAGGGAATGGTTGCACGTAAGGGCTACCATTGAGGTGATTCTGTGTTTCTGTATTGAGCTGGTAGAGAGATGGTATGAATTCAGTTTCTTTAAATACAGTTACCTTACCTCTTTTCAGCTTTTCAACTTTCTTCCTGATCTCCCTTCAGCTCAGCTGAGGGTACTTGTTTCTCTGTTGTGTAGATAAATACAAACTCATGGAGCAGAGAAAAAAAAATGTTCATATTCCTTAAGTAAAGCTCGAAGCATGTCACTGGTAATCCTGCCCATGGGTTCCTTATCACAAAAACACTTTACTGGAGTCAGACAGTATTCGCTATGCAGTTCAGTTAGAGGGTAGTGGCGTTAAATGGGCTGCATGCTGGATTCACCAATGTAGACAAAGTAACATCACCTGAGTGACCTCTTCCTCTCTAGAATTTGTTAAACTCATCCCCATTAACCTCTCTTGTGTCAAACACAGTGTACATTAGTATGTGCTCTCTATTTAGTATTTTGTCTGCTCAAGATTGATGGTATTGAGATGGATGGGTATTGATTTCAACAGGAAAATTACTTCTTAAATTGTGCGTCTGATCACGGGTTGGTCCTGGTCTGTATCTCATTTTCAGGATGCTGATTAAAAGACGCTTGGCTGAATACTCACAGCGTACCAGTGTGTGAAAAGAGCACTCGCAACCAAAAGGTACCTCTCCAGTCTGTGATATGCTGTTGGCAGAGCGGCCCCCAGCCTGGGGCCTGTAAAATGGAGAGCAGCTTCCACTGCGGGGTCAATAAGCAGGAGAGCGGCCTCCAGTGACACCAGAGCAAGGGAGTGATTTTGAACCCTGGAGGCATGCATTAAAGCAGCAGTCCTTGCAGTTCACATTTCAGAGGTGTTAACATTGCGGAACAACCGGATTGGCTGGCTGTGCCATTAAATCGCTGTAGCGTGTTGGACTACAGTAAGATACGGGTGTAGATATGGGTGTATGGTTAACTGTAGCAAAGCATTGCATTTAAACTGCTATGTGACTGTGCATTAGATGCCTTGTCATGATATTCTCAATTGTCTTCTCAGCATTTTTTTAGAGGGAATGAAGTCACACCCATCTGTTGTTAGCCTGTGGTTTGCTCACCACCGTGGACCATACAGTAAAGCGCTGTTCCTCCGAAAGCGCAATTACCATGCATTTATTCCCGGCAGGGCAGAGTCCTGCGTCTCACAGGTGATGTTATTGTGGAGCGGCGTAAGGGCTGAGGCGTCTCCCCGAATGGAAGCCCCTCGGTGATCTGCGCGCGGATCCTCCCGCGGGCCAATTACTCATCCAGTCAGCGGGCGCGTTTACGGCCCCAGCACAAAGCAGCCGGCGGCCCGAGATCTCCATTTTAATACGCTGTTTATTCAAACGCGCCGGGGGGTCAGGAGTGAAGATGTAGCCGAGCGGTCATTCATCACGGTCGTGACACCTCCACCGCTGGACCCGGCCGCCCCCCTCCGCTCCGCTCCCCCCCCCACTTCCAGGCAATGTTTTATAAAAGAATAACACGTCACCCCGAGGCGCGCGGCCATTCATTTTCCCACCCCGCCCCCGGCCCTCCGCCCCCCGCGCGTTAGCGGCCTCACAGATCCTCCCGTCCTCGCCCCCGCGCCTCCAGCCTCGGGGTGCATCCCCGAGTCCAGAGCGGGGCGTCGGGGAGCGGATTCTGCACCGTCTGCAGGATGTCCGTGCAGAATGGATGGGCCTGGCAGGTATATATTTAGTGGTCCCCACGGCGGAAATGAAGCAAAGTGTTGCTGGGACTGAGGAGGAGGTTCGTCCCGGGGTCGCGCTGGTTTTTAGAGGAGCCTGATGGGCGTGATGTGAGCAGGCCTTTTCCAATGGTCTTCCTGTCAGACGTTAGGCCGGTTGCCCACTGCATACACCGCGAGTCACATTTTACACAGATTATGATTGGATCTGCTTACAAAGGTGGAATAGATGAAGGAAGATGTTCTTCTGATTTGTGGGATGGGCATGTCAGAAATGTCCTGTGTGAGGTACACAATCGCAGACATGCAGTAAACATGGAAACTGTACGTCATTGCCTAGGGGCATTCACTATGCAAATAAATATTGTCGTAGGTAAATGGTTTGCTTTATGACAATTGTCCAAAAAGGGATAAAGCTCAAATGTGTTTGCACTTCAGATACAAGCAAGGATTCAACTTTGCCATCAAAGGAAGCCGCTGACAGCATCCACAACTGAAGGGCTTTTTACTGAAATGTCTTGTGTAGACCAACATCGAGCCGAGGTCTCCAGAGACAGAGAGGCGAAATTGCACCGAAGTGTCGACGGCGCCCGCAGCATTTGGCGAGTCTCCGAGCCCCCTTGTTCAGTCGCCGAAATCTGGTCTCCGAAAAAAAAAAGCCGCACCTCGTCGCCTCTTCTGTTGCCGTGTGACCGTGGGCTCGCGGGTGCCGGCGCTCTCGTCGGCTCGGGAGCTTATTAACCGGCGGCAGGATGCCTGATGGTGTTTTTTCATCGCCGTCCCCCCCTTCCTCCTCTCCGTGGGTTCGCCTCGCGCGTAACCTCTCCCGGAAATCATTGGGTAATTAAGATTCCGGACGGGATCCGGCGCCGGCCGCCGCCGCATCTGGGCCCGGGGGGTGTGGGGGGGAGGTTGGGGGGGGGTACGGCGGCCCGCAGCTGGCGAGCATGATTTACGCAACGGCGGGCTGTGGCTGGCCATAAATAAAGCCTCTTATATAGTTGTTATGAACACCTGTTAGATCATCTGTCAGCGGAGCGCGGTTGGCATTCATCATCGCCGGCACGCGCCCGGTAGTTATTTCGCCTCCATCCATTCCCTCCGGCTCGGGCTCTCGGGCCCGGGGCTCTCGCCGGGCCTCCCATCAGCACGGCCGGCTATTACCCCCCCGCCTCCCCAGCCCATAATCGGCCCCGCTTCCTTCCCGGCTGTTACAACTTGCAGATAAAAGATTTCACTACTTGGCAAAATTTCATAAATAAAGGAGCAGTTGAGTGCAGTAAAAGTTTATTTTTGTCATCGTTTGTCACGCCGGCGCACAATAAATCAGGGCTGGAGGTAGAGTCAGGCGTTGGGTGTGGGGGGGGGGGGCACCCGCCTGCCTGCGGGGACAGGAGAAACGGTCGACTTCTTCGGGGTCCTAATGGGACGACGTGACGGGATGAAAGCACTTTCAGGGCTGCGTGCTCGTTTCACTTTTATTGTCCTCCGGGAGAAGGGGAAGGAGCGGAAGAGGGAAGGCGCGGGAGCAGGGATGGTTTATGAGCTTTTGGACAGCCTTAGTTTTACATGGTGGCGCTGGAGAAATGTCTTTATCTACCATTATGACACAGACAGTTAAGGCCACGGGGCCGTAATTTATAAAGCGCTTCACAGCGACGTGTGTTGTTTCAAGGGTGTACGCCAACGTGCGTATATAAACTCGAACGGCCAAGACACGGCGTGCCGTTTCGGCGTGTTAAATTTGAATGGCGAGCATTGGGTGGCTTTGACCTCTAGTGGACAGGGAATACGCACAGGTAAAGCAAAGGGCCTGGAGGCTGCTTCAGGGCCTGTATCATTTGTGCTAGCAAGGCTGCAATGGCCCCCATTTCCCAAACCCATTCCGGACATTAAAGATCCTCTGTATCAGGCTGAGTGGTTTGGAGGTGCTGTGTGTTCAGATTCTTCCTGAGCTGCTTTCATAACTCAAGCATAGTGTACGTTTTATGTGCGCCTACAGGTAAGCAAAGGTGCAGACTGTTTTTAGAAGGACCTCATCGCGGCAACTGGAAACCATGGATCAGTCAGCTGGACTGTGTTCTGTGTGTGATACAGTTTCTCTCTGCTTTGACGAGATCATAGTTTGGTCTCAGCCAGGTATTTTAATACGAGAGGGTCCATCACCATTAAAAGTCATCATGTGGTGCTGTGGAAATAACCAACTTGTGACATCAGTTTTAGTCACAGTTTGCACCAAAGGATAGTACTCTTGGATTTCATCCATGACAGAATGAGGTTCCAATAAGCTTAATGGTAGACATGAATGGTGAAAGATGATGAAAATCAAATACCTATATGCAAATGCATTGCAGTTAATAAGCAGTGAATCTGTTCAAACCAATCACCAGATAATGATTTTGTTATAGCTATACACTTAGCCAAATACAAATGTGTGAACACTGTATGAAAGGTGAAGGCATCAGGCCAAACTATAAGCGTTAAGGGAGTCGGGCACAAGTTTAGGAGGAGTTGTACATGTAGTTAATTACCATTGTATGTATATTATCTGTAGTAAATAAAAGAGGACACAACTGTTCCTCAACCCTCTGTGACCCATCTCAGAGTCACAGAGAGAGTGGGAGTACTGTATACATGAGCTGTGAATGTAGAGCTTCCATGAATATCTCAGGCTCCTATTGCCTTGGACAGTTTTCCCATTTGATTCTGCATGTCAAATTCTGCACTTTTAAGGAATAATGAAGTTATTTTATCACATTTCAGTTCCTGGTCAATATGTGGCTTTCCATAGACCACTTTCTTTCATTTCCTGATGTGTACAATTCTAATTTCTCACATTGGTCTTCGCCCTCAACATTTTTTACAATATACAAAACAGGGCAAGGTAAACTACAGTATTTCACCTGCACATAATAGCTACTGTAACCTTTCAATAAACCTGCCAGTCCTGGAAGCAACCAAATTAAATGTGCAATTGCAATTACAATTTTCACAGGGTTCAACCGAATGTCAGTTAAAACACAAAATGAGAAAAGAACATCAGATTGAGGTTATGGTTTTGTAATGGTATCATTGGCACAAAAGTCCAAATACAGCCGTGGTCAACACAACAGAGGTTGCCTATTTGTAGACTGGCACTGAATGTAAAACATCAATCAGGACGTTGATGCCAAAGAACTTGATTGTTTACCACTACATGCTAACCCTTAACATTTTTGAAGAGAACATCTGTTTTCGTAATGTAAAGTAACACCACAAAATAATATCTGCAAAGTGCAAGTGCCTAAATGGATAATTATTTAAACTTATTCCCTGTGTGATCTGACTCCTATTACAGCAACGTCAACAACAGAATCCTATTAAGAGGAATTAACATGGTGGTTGTTATTTTCCTTTTGTTTTGATTGGATCACCAAGGTAACTGCCATGTTACCAACTGTTCTAAATATTCGATGGGTTAAAAATCAGACACTCCCATTTGATGCAAGGTGTATGCGGGATCCCCATTTCCGTCATGAATGATTTCAGTGGCACATGCTGAATGCTGGGAAAGTTCAAAAGAATTCTGTTGAAACATGACGTTGGACTGTATTGCTGAAGTATGGCGCATAGTGTGGTATTCACTGATGGGTTATTGTTGCACTGGGTCTTCCATACTGCTGGGTTTGATTCTAAAAATATCAGATAACATATCACCAGCCCAGCGTGGCTCCATATCAGATACCTCAATGTGATTGGAATCCTGCTCTTTGCTTATAATGTACTTAACATGCTGGCTCTGTCATGTAAGTGAACTCACAGTTCATTATGCTGTAGGTTACAGCTGTTCTGGCAGCTCTTCCTTCCTAAAATCTCAGAAGTCCAAACAGGAGACAGAGCATTTGGTAGCAGGTCCCCGAAACTGCAGAAACCCCTCGCCTCACCATGTCCAGGAATCAGAGACTGTTTCTGATAGCCATCAGATCTAAATCTGAAACTTGTTTGTTTAACCCTTTGTGTGTGTGGTATCTCCAGTGACGCTGTGTGACACTGTTTCTGCTGTGAGTTTGGGTCTGGTTCTCTACCCCATCTGCTTGGGTGCCAGACAGGTGGTGTCCTCTCTTTGTCACATTGTATGTATTTGGCTCATTTGAATGTCTAACTTTTAATATATTTTAGCAAAGTTTTGATCCAATAGTTTGAGTTCTATCCAGCTTTCTGTATTGACACATATGTATATGTGTGTGTGCGTGTCTGTGTGTATACAGTATGTTTTATTTAACTTATGTTCTTTTTTAGTTTTTTTTAAGTGATGGGCTGCAAATTTATATGAAAGGTGCTATATACATATACATTATTCTTGTGATTATTAATCTGTGATCTCATATGGAGCACATCATGATAATCCATAATCCATTTTTGCCAGTAAAGATCAGTTTCACAAAGATCAGTAGCTCAGACTGACAACAGAGAGGGGTGTTGGCATTTGTTTCTCAACTGTAACTTGTGATATTTCCATATTAACCATTAAGTATTGATTAACAAGTTCTAAATAGGTTACAGAAAAATACACTTCATTTACATTCACGTACACAGGTCTTAGAATTTAACATGAAATTTAACATGAAGAAAGCTTGTTAAATGACTGAACATCCAAATTCATCTGATATTCATTATAGCCAATTAAATGACGTGACGCAAACACGCCAGCATGTGTGTGTGAATATATAAATTTCAGACGTGTGCCTTATCCATTAGCTGTGTATAATGGAAAATGGAAAAATCACCCAATTTCCAAAGAGCATCCAAAACATGCTCCGCCCCGGGTATACGCACGCGCGCGTAATCTAGCTGCCGTTGATACTATGGTAGAATGCGTCTGAGGCTAATATTCAGGCCTGTGATCCATCTAGTTGTTTGGCACATGCTATTATAGGCCGGGTGCTGGAGGAACAGAGAGCCCTGTGGCTCTATCACACCGGACCGGTGTGACAACTTGATTTTCTGCTCCCTCCGTAGGCTGCAGCCCCTGCGACATGATGGGCCTGTTAATTTGGGCATTTCATGGTGTCTGTCAGGGGCGCCGGGAAGGAGGAGGAAGGGAGAGCAGTTTAGGGAAAGGGAATGGAGCATGTCCCAGCTACGGAAGCACCTGTCTGCCCTGACGGCGGGGAGCACTTCTCATTAGCGCGCGGGTCTCCAACCGCAGCCCCCGGACTGACAGCATGACACACACACACGCGCACACACACACACACATGCACGCATACCCCACTCTCACGCGGTGACAGGCACAGAGAAAATGGGGAGGCAGTCGGTCCTATTGTTTGCCCTTGATGAGCATGTCATTAATGGAAATGGAAGAAACGGAGGGGCGCATCAGTATTCAAATAGCCTGCCGTCTTCCCTCTATTCAGCCGCCTGGCGCCTTCCCAGCTCTCTCCCCGCGCAAGGCTATTTAAAACCTCATCAAATGAAAGAGGTGGTGGATGGGTGGCTGGGAGCGAAAAAAAAACGGTATTAAAAAAACAAACAGATAAGAAGAATATTACTGGTATGAAAAATAACCTTGGTGTTCTGACAGAATAAACCCGCCTGTTTTGCCACCACAACGAGACAGTCCTGCACAGCCTGTGCTGCGTGTTGTTCGATTGTTGTCTTGCAGAATGCTGGGCCCCCCGTGCTTTCATTTTTTTTTCTAAATGCGGGCGCCCATCTTGGGCGTTCATCCCGCAGGCCTCCAGCGAAAGGAATGTTTTATTCCGCGTATGGTGAAGTGTTTACCAGTCAATGTACATATGCGGCGATGGCATCCCACAGGTACCCCAATAAGGCCGGAGCAGCTGGAAGCGTGCGCGAACAGCTTTTTCCGCACAAATAAATAAGCGTACACTGTGAACCAAATTACGCTAATGTGTGATGCACTTCAGCTTGCACCCGGCCCCCCTCAGCGGGTTTTTATTCCGTTCTCTCACGCTGCTGCGGTCCATTATTTCCCCGAGACTAAGGCACGGCTACGAAGCCGCCGCGGTCGCCGTTTGGAGCGTCGCGAAGAAGGAGTCCTCGCTCAAAAGTGAAGAATAAACACAGCTTTGTGGGGGTGAGGGTCAGCGCTGATATATAATAATTAACTTTTTCTTCCACACATTCATGTGGAACCCTTATTTATTGCCCGACTGCATTCATATTACACTTTATGTAAAGTGGCTCGCAGACAGCCAAAAAAAAAAAAAAGTTTGCGGAAGGGGAAAAAAAAATGCTTTTCTCTAAACTAGCCACATGCAGCTCAGTACTGACTTAGATACTACTTTAGTCAAAATTAAAAGTTTTACTTACTAGATTATATTTGATTGTATGAAAATGTGTTGTTTTGAGTCATGAGTCAATACCAAAGATATTTACAAAGAGAAATCCCCAAAAATAATGAAGCTCTCTGAACTGATATGTCCATGTAAACATTCAGGTTAATGCATTTAGAGATGTGCATGTATACTTCTGAAGGCTTTTGGCAAGTTATTATGATGATTATTATTAGTAGTAGTAGTAGTATTATCAGAGAACATGTGACTTACTGGCAGGGGCCTTAAGATGTTTTACTCTTAATGCTGTTTTGTTTTGACATAGACCTGCATGATGACATGAGATCCTTAATTAATAAAGCATTGAGAGGTAACTCCAGTGTGAATATGTGTAGGGAAGTACTTCACCTGTGCTAACCATTGGCTGTAATAGCTTTTCCCTGTCCAGTTATTCAGCACAACCACATTTGGCAGCCAGACTCTTCCTTGTTTTCATTACAGCGCTTCAACTTTAACACCCCCCCCCAATAAAAAGTTGATGCTCTATGCCCAAGGAGTACTTTGCAAGAAGTACTGTTCTGCTGTAGCAACAGTTCATATTCTACCACCCCTTCCAATGATCACGCAATAAAGTGAACTCATTACATAACTGTATCCGATTTCGTAATTCTTGTGCAAAATGTATAAAGGTCCTCAATGAATAGTGCAATTCCTCCAGCAAGTACATTTTAGCCAGTTTACTGACTGATTTGACACTATGGAGACTCAGCATGTGTACTAACATTGCTGCCAACTTAACCTGAGTGTCAGTATGAATGTAGTTGTGATCTGGATACTCAATGTATTCAACCCCTCCCGCGTCACCACCTTACTAATCACCTTGCTGTTAGCTCTCCTCTAATCAAACTTACTTAAAGACAGTATCTGAGCCTGAAATGTGCTCTCTGAAAAAGCATGCCTAGAATGTAGCCTTTGTCAGTTCTTGATTTTGCAGGATTTTAACTGTTTTACATGTTCTTGTCTAATTCTCCCTGTATTTATACATGTAATCATGTATTTATGAGACCTTACATTTCTGTAACGTATGTGTATCCTAATAGTGTGATATCTCTCTCATGGATTCATTCACAAACACTTGTCCTGTAATCATTCTACCTCAGTGACTCACCATCAACTACTATGAAAAAGAAATACTGACAAGGATGTGTTTCAAGTGTATGTAATATTCTTACAAATTTATTCCGAACATCAATTTTATACATTTGCAAGATGGAAAGTACACAGTTTTTGGTAATATGCTGTTAACAGAAGTGTGCATATATAAATACATTTATAACTATATAGCCTAGTAGTAATGACTGTCTTGCATTAAAATGGTAATGCTGTATTTTTTTAAAATAGAGTAACATTCCATGAATGCCATGACGCCAATGTACACAGTAACTGATGTAATTAGGCTCCAATGGATTGTCTGCAATTACTGTACTGTCTGCTTTATTGAAAGTTGATTTTACAGTTTTTCTAAAATGTTTCTGAAGTGCCTGAAAACTAATGACTACATGTACATCCTTTGAAATGTTCAATCAACGGTTCATTAAGGAAAGAGTCTCTTGCATTCATTTTTTTCCTCTTTCGCCATGTATCAGAGGCATCTCTGCGGAGGGATTGGAAGGGGCACGCTCCGAGGTGGACACGTTTACTCTGTAATGCGAGACATTACCCACGCTGACGTTATTAATAGAGGAATTGTCAGCATGAGGAGGGCCCTCTTTTATCTCAAACTGCGTAAGAAGAGCCTTCTGATTTGTGACAATCATGACAGATTGAAATTCTAAGGTCGGAGAGGTCTTCCACGTCATGTACATATGTCTTTTGAGCAGTCTGCGAGACTTTGAGCTATTACTTTAAATTCAAGATATTAAAAAGACGGAGGGGGAGACTTGTCTGGCTCATTCGTTTGACTGGGTGATGTGGACAACGCAGAAAGAGTGTTAGCCACCAGCTTAATCTGTGGAGGTCTGTTTTGCTCAGTGCAAAATTGACTGGGTGAAATCACCAAGGGCACATGGATGGGCGATACATTTACACTTTACACCTTTACTATGACAAAGGAATGAGAACAGGAATGTTTTTTTGCCCAATCACTTTCTTCTGCTTTACTTCAAAAGCTTTTCGAACGTATTTTGTGTCCGCTGTTTCTACAGTTCATCTCTTCATACAACAACCCATCATAAACAGAACAATGTAAGAATTGGTGAATAAGCATATCCTGCCAGTAATTCTATGCATGAAGAGATTAGTCTTTTCTGAAGAGGAATAAAGAAAAATCACACCTTATCGATTTCTGTTGAATACATATGACACAAAATGTAACACAAAATATATGAACATCAGGAGGGAGACATGCTGAAACAGGAGTTACAGTTTTCCAATGTAACATTGAAGACTTAGGCACTTGGAATGTTTTGAGGTTGTTTTACCAGAAATACTTTTGACTGCCTGGGGTGGACAAGCTTTTTATTCAGCAAGGCATGGTGGGGATGTACGAGCACCATCATTAGAGTAAGGAGTGACCACAGGTGGATAAGCTCACTGTGTGCAAGAAAAGGAGAATCTGCAAAGCAGCTACTGCAGATGGTATCAGATCAATGTCCATACTCTTTGTCTCAGCAGGTCTCTCAGAAACACCCAGGGTAAGGTAGGTAAAGATTGTACATTCTTACAAAAGGACGTTGGGTTTTAAGGTAAGCCCTTGGCACCAGTGATGATGATTCTGGCGTATCTTTACTGACCCTTTCCCATAACCTGCCCTGTTGCTGTATGTCATAATGACTCCCTGCTTTCTGAGCCATTATCTTGAGCGCTGACTTTTCCATTCACCGAGCTGACTTTGGATTCTTGAACCTGGCAACAAAGGAACCTGCACGTTCAAGCACCCCTCTGCAGGTGCAGGCCGGCCGCCACGTCTGCGTCCTCGACTCCCGCGTGGTCACAATGCCTTCCCCCGCTCTCTCACCGTTAATTAACGGTGACCGCACAATAAAAGCCCCAGGACCAGAGACAGAGAAAGAGCTTTGAAGAGCATGCCATCTTCTTTTAAGTATCTTTTTTGTGCCTGCCCCGCCTGTGCCTGGTAGGCTGCCAACACTTCAGATATATCTCTCACAAACAGCTCATTATTTCAGGTCATTCTGTAGAGGAGGCACTTTAAATACAAGTCACAAGAAAAGCCATGTACGCACACACACACACACGCACACACACATACACATGCGTGCGCACACTCGCTCACACATTCCAGCCTAATTGGATTTTTATTTGAATGCAAAAAAAAGAGAGAGAAGTAAAAAGGAACAGTGAAATGTTTGCCCGTGCTCTTCAGCGGCAATTTGGCCGTATTAATGTTGCACTAAAAACAACTCCATGTTACAAAGTAGACTGTTACAACAAAAAAGTATAAAGCCCACTCAGGCTCGTACAAAGCCAACCGCTGGTAAATTGCGCTGACGCTTTTCGAGCTGGTTTAGGATCTCCGGCTCTAATGAGGGCCCACATTTCACATCTTGCACAACAATAAAAACAGCAAGGTGAAGTGCTGCTCTCTTCCACCGCACAGCCACTTTAAATTAGATCTTTGCTTAGCTCCATCCACTCTGCCTGCAAAAGCAGGGCAAGACACGCTTGCTCGGAGACTCGAAATGTCTATTTCGTTTTTTTTCTTTCCTTTGCCTTGCTTTTAAATGAGTGATTTATTGACAGGCAATTAGGAAGCCACAGCAAAAATGTAAAGCGGGCCTTTTTTTATATGTCAGAGGGAGATTGAACTTGTTTGAGAAGGCATAAAAAATGTATGTGGTTTTCTTAGCCTCAACAGCAGGAAGCAAAACACCTGAAGCTGGATGGCGTTGTTTATTTGAAAGTCTTCATGCCTTAGAATATTCATGGTTGTTGTTTTTATTTTAACCTCATTCCCCATCTGCCTCCAGCGATATCTGAGAAAACAGCATTGATTATTTCAGTGGCAGGACTTGAGCACTTTGTCCTCAAGCTGTGGACCCAACAGAATCTCTGTACAGGTTCTTACGTGTGTCTTGTGCATATGGTCTTCTGTCTGTACCATTAAGTTTAATTGAGACATAACTGATTTAAGTGGTAGTGTGCCATTATGTGTTTTAATGGAAACGTAAGAACCTTCCTGATAACCTTGAGGGTTTTGCTTTTGATGCTGTAGGCGGTATTGATTCAGTCAGTCTGAAATGATATTGTACATGATATGACTCTTACATTTCAAGTTCATTCATGTCATATGGTACTTTCCTGATTTGTTTTCACAGTTGCATCATAATACTGACAATATTTGTCCTCAAAATCACACGTAGCTGACAAATGAGTATTGATCAAATGGTCATAATGACATGTCATTTTGAATTGCATTCAAAAGTGTTCAGAGACGATTTGTATTTTTATCTTTTTTTGTACATTTATATACATGCAAGATGAGAGTGTGAAGGATGCAAGATCATTCTGAAGATATAGTGCTCAGATATCATGTGCTTGGTACATCATCCAGCTAATCATAAACTGACAGATTTGTGACCACAAGTGTTCGTATTGAAAATTCACTTGCCTTTTTAGCTTGACTTGTGATAAGGGTGAACTTATCATTTTATTCCTGTTAATGCTTTATGAAACGGTTGGCTGTTTCAACCCATTGTTCTATAAATCTAAGAATCCCCCTCCACCAGTGCTGTGCTTATATATAGAAACTTAAGTTGAAATTTAATTCTTAATTGTTTGTTTATGTGGTTACAAAAGCAGTTGATAATATATAGTTGGAATGGTTCCGCAACTGAACCAGCTCAGGCTAAACCAATTTTCATCAATTTCTCCCAATTAAAAATAACTGAGAGGCAATATTAACGAGAATGAAATACATGGTCCGTATAAGCAAGCGTTTGAATAAAACTGTCTATGAAAATAATTTCCTTTACTTTTGTACTTTGAAAAAGTGTCCTGATGATACTTTCCAAAAAAATTATTTAATTAAAATACATGGTTCATTTTGGCTGGACCCCCCTGTACCACATTACACACCCATGAACTAGATACATGTATCCATGTCTTAGGTCCAGGTCCTGTAAACCAAAATTGATAGAGTTAGATTAAATTCACTGGACTAAGCAAGAAGGCACAGACTGTGTGTTCCACATTAACTATTTGAATCAAGCTCTTTGCGACGGGATGAGTAGGTCTGCGCTCACCCATGGGATGGCACCCAGAGCAGGGTCGTTTTTGCAAAGGGTCAGAATTATGTATCTGGACACCGTGGCGGCATCATTAATATTTGCACCCTTTCAGAGGCGAGAAGACCATGCTCTTATCTGAATGCTAATTTCCTATTTAAAATCCTCCCTTGTGAATGGGCTGCTGAAAGATTTTTAAACCACAGATGCAGAGTATCAAATGCATAGCTCTTCCAATAGTGCATTGAACCCCAATTAATTAACCCTTGGGCTAAGCAGGCAGGTACACCAACGGTGGCCACAGGCGGTGGATGGCTGAAATTTAAATGCGCATCTCATTTTCAAGGCAGTGAACACAGCACTTTTGTTAAAAAAAAGCCATTTTACCCTGTCCCTCAACCCCCACACACACTCTGTCCAACATCTAATCCCCCAGATCCCGCCTGAGATTTAAAGATTCAAAGGGAAATCGTGGTCGATTGGAGCTGTTTGAAATAAAACGGTTTAAAACATTCCTTTGTTTACCCCGTGCTCCCTTGTGATTCTCGATTGTACACACTAAATAGAAAGTGACTCGCCTTTAATTGGGAAGGTCTGTAAGCAGTTGTCATATGGAAATGTTTGAATAGAGATTATGTGCAGCACTTCACCCAAATCCACTCCGTTTGGAGAATTAAAGCCATTGGAGGTCTGCTTGGAAACCAGGGGATTATATGAAAGGACTATATTCACCCCATTAACACTTAAATGAGATAAGGAACAAGCTGGTTATTATTTGAAATGCTTTTTTGGTTACTTGCAAAATAAAGGCCTTTGTCAGTGTTAATTTACAGATGGTGCTCTTATTATAATATCGGGGATTACTGGTATTAATAGCTGTAATCTTGACAGGTTCCTAATTGTCTTCCCAAACAAGTGTCCTCATCGGTAACTCATACATTTACAAAGTAACAGATAAGCAAACAGGATATCAATTATCACCAATGACCCCGTACTTGGAACGTTGCAGGTTTTAGCTCCTTACAGGGTACCAAGGCTGAAAAACCATCATTACCAAAAGTAAATTATTCAACCCGTAAACAAAATGATCTGTGAACGGACATTTTATCTGTAAATTTTTTTTGTACATAAATTACTCTTCACACCTCATTTCCTGTAACGCAATTTACCATCTGCACACTCAAGCGCAATAAAAATATTCTGGATTTTGACTAACAAGAAAGGGAAACACTGTTCATTGTTAGGTTTTTAGGGGATAAATGGCTTCACTAATCATCGGATTTAGGATAGCGTGATTTATGGTCGGTTTTAAATGTAGGCCATGATTAGGGGGCTGGTAGTAAGTGCATTGGGTGTCTAAGTGTGGCGATGGGGTAAATAGGCGTTTTATTTATCGCCGTGCCAGGGGCCTCTTAGCGGAAGAGCGCTTTTCCAAATTGAAATATAGCAGAGTTTACACTCCTGATTAGGGCTTGAAGCGCGGAGCCCAAGGCTATCATCAAACAGAAACTGTGCTCGCTGACACCTAATTGTGCCTGGATTAATGTGCAAACGGTGACAGGAAACCGCCACAACAAATAACCCGGTGTCAAAAACAGGCTGGTGGCCCGTTGTCCACTCCTAGCGACCAGATTGAAAACCAAATCTGAAACCCAGCGATGCATGTTCGACTATGTAATCTCAGTCAATCTAAATTTTTTACACATAAACTTAGTTTGATGGTTTTGAATGAGTTTGGTTAATGTTCGCCAGCAGTTGTTTGTAAGTGATGTTTTTTTTTTCCAAGGAAAAAGTCAACATCCATGTTGTGTCTTGTTTTTCAGATGTCAATATGCACTCTTTAACCAAACTGGCTACTGAATATAAATATTTGGAGGTTGTTACAAAGAGGACGAGATGATTGACAGTGAGACATGCAAAGGGAAATACACCAACAGTGGACTGTTTTAGACCCAACCAGCAAACAATTTCACATTTTCAATGATAGTGATTTAAGAATCCTTTAAACTTGCATGTTTCCTTCATGTAATCCTGTATGTTAAAATAATTACAATTAATTAATAATTAATAATAGTTTCTCATGAATAGTTTCTTGAATAAGTAATCAAGAATGTCTGAAGAATTTTGTGTAACTATGTCATTTGATTTAAGTGGTGCAGTTTACAATCATCTCTTGAAGCAGATGAATGAATGAAAACAATAAAATATCAACACAATATGAATGAAATGGATGAAGCGTGAAGGGGTCACCTTATTAGTTCATGAAACATGATTTAAGCAAGCCAACTGTCCGATTGCAGTGATTACGCGAAGTCCACATGGAATGCTTATTTTCTGTGATGTACTTGTCATTACTTTTGTTGTCGAGCATGGTTCTCTCTGAGTTTGTACTAAGATAGATCCCTTCCCAAAGAACAACAGAGATACAAAGCTACGATGCCTCATGTCATATTTCCAGAGGACTATATGGATGAAATAAAGTGTAATTCCTGACCAAGATGAAGAAGAAGAGAGACTGCTATTTGTTCCTTTAACTATGGTGTTAAATACAACTGCAAAATGATTCATTTTTGACAGACACACTGTGGAATAGTATTTCCATGGAATGCCAGATACAATATAAGTCCTCATTACCAAAGTCAAACATGTTTTAAACATTCAAGTGTTTGTAAATGGAATGTCTTTCCAAATCTGACCACTTCATGTTTTTATCATATTAAATCAAATGCACTGTGAGTTCCAAGGAACTCCATGTCTGCACTTTTTACACATTTATGTATTATAAAAAGTGTCCCCAAGTTGTTTCAGGCATAACGTTTACATACATTTTATTCCTTATAAACAATGTCCTGCCAGTTTATCGTCGCTTAATAGTCAAAATGCAAAGCTTTCCCCTTTCTCTTTTCTCCACATTAACATTTTTGGTAAATAATTTTTGTGATTGACGTCCATCCACTCTTAATTTGTTAGTTCTGTCATTTTGTTAACACATTATGCAAGTATTCCTTATATGAATATTCAGCTCTTTCTAGGTTTGTATTTTACTTTTCAACATGTACACAAATACATTTTTGTAGTAAATGGATATTCACTAACCAATATGTTATCATTAAAAAGCAGAATTCATTGCAAGCATGATTTCATATACTGCAGTCTATCACAAAACAACAACAATGAGAAATACTTGCCTCTGTCCTGCTCACCATGAAGCTCAGCATTGGTCTTTGTAGGTTTATGACAAAGCTTCAAACATATCTTTGATCAAGCAGTTTCTTAGATTACTTTCTGTGTATACTAGACACTTCAAGACCACCCATCCTATACTTTCTTCTTAAAGCAGGGGAAGTGGTGTTCAGAACACGAAAAAATACTTACCCTCATTCTGATGTTAATTATGTAAATCAGTACATTTCAGTCTACCTTAGTGTCTGGGAATAATTGTCCTCATAACTTTGCCCATCAAATCCAGCTGCTACTCATTATATACTTTGCCTATCCAATATTCTTCAGGGGTGATCATAACACTGTGAGGCACAAAGTACCCCTGGATAAGAGTGACAGATTGAATAAATCAATCCCATTCTGGAAAATAAAGAGAGAGGGACGGAATGAAAACACCCTCTACTCCCAAAATGCACAGGAGCTTTAAAAAAAGGATGATCCCTTCACTGAGATATGACATTTTCATCCACCAAACATATTGGTGTTATGTATATGCATATGCTAGTCTTTACTGTAGGTATAAGTGGCTTATTCATGTCATGGCCATCATGTGGTATGAGAAAAGTCACCTTAAAGGACGCTGCATGTCAAGCAAATCATTCAAAATTCTCATTTTAATGCTATGTGCCTAATGGATGCGCCAGGTTAAATGTCAAAGGCAGTATAGATTACACTCTCTTTATGGCTTTTGCATGTTTGGTTGCGCAAAACAATCTCATCGGAGATTATTGATGTTACAGATGTTATAGTAATCAAATTATCAGCGTGTGAAGGGCCCCTCTGTCATCAATGGCTGTAATAAATTACAGTAAAGGTCATAATGCAGTTTTGGTTATGGAAGGTTTACATTGTAATGCTCAAATGAACACCTCTTAACTGCCCAGCATATCACATCGCTGCCCATGGTCAGAAATTGTGAAGTTATTTTTCAGAGGTCAAAATGGGAAATCAAGCCATCCATTTGAGACAGGCTGTGATAAGTGAACTGGGGCCTGCCTATTGTTTTTACTCTCGGTAACTACAAAATATAATGACCTTCATAATATTATACCACTTTGTTGGTTTTATTTTGATACCAAATATCTGTGCGTTTCTGGAAGCTTTATGTGTGGCTACTGAAAACTATTGAAACTTTTTTTTATGAACTCACGTCCTGAACCACAATCAAATTCTGGAGATGATAAGCTAATTACTGCAGTTTTAATAATGTTGAATGGAAATAATGAGGAAGCCTGTCGTAACAAAGGCTGGTCGATATTGTATTTAACCCTTGTTTTTCCACAAGCTAGTATTTTGATGGTTTCTTCTATTTTTCGTAGAAGAGATGAATTAACCGTGTCTGAGATTTGTGGTACAGGTGATTCAGTTATTTCAATACAGGAAATGAAGAGTCAGCTTGATGTTTCTGTCATTCGCTGTCGTAATAATATCGTAATACGTCGTATTATTCTGTAATCAAGCGCTAAATGGGTCTCAGGAAAACTCCACAGAGATTCCACACCTTAAACCACAGGGAAAAAAACCCGAACAGTTAAGGGCTTTGAGAGCATTAGCCTCCGGCTAGCACCGCCGCGAGCAATGTCTGTAATCCTATCAACTCATTCATTCAGTCACCCTCATACCACTTAGTAGAAGAATTAAATATTTCATTAGGGAGATGTTTTCTTTCAGTGGGCAATCTTGTGAAAAGAAAAAGTGAAATGAAACATATCATGATACAACAGATTTTACACCCTGTGGCTTGGCGTAGCCTAAAATTAAGCGAGACGCTTGTCGATTACCGTCCATTAACACCCGTAGCAGGCAAAATAGCCCAGGGCGCTTACAAGGTGACGTGCGCCCACTTGGCCGCGGCGTGCGCGTCTGCACAAAGTTCCTTAGACGCTCTGCACTATGGGAGCCCAATGGGTGGAATATAAATGTTTTGCTTAACCAGAGGAAACACTGCGCTCACAAACCAATTGCTGAATCCATTAAGCTAATTTATTAAATGCAATTTGCTTTGTGTCATTGAGCTGAGTAATGCTAGAGTTAAAAAAGGAAGACGGAGCTCCACTGGGTAGGACAGCAGGAGAAACACGAAGCTGACACGCAGAATTACTGAGAAATTAAGAGCTCTTGATGAAAAGGTGATTCCGGGACAAACAGCGGAGGGTAGCGAATACCTCAGAGCGATTTTTTTGTATTAAGTTTATAGCAGTGTTGCGAGAATGGCTCGGTAGTAAGCTACACCATTGGCACGACACGGTGTTTCCCAATTTTAAACTGTATACAGTATCACGGTTCCGTTAGATATCAGGCAAATCACATGGCACTATTGTTATCCCGTCCTGAAACTGAATATTTGTTGCGCATGAGTATATATGGCGGGCCTGCTTGACAGCATTCCCATAAGCAGGAATGCATGATTAATATCATGTGTTAGCTAATGCGCACCGTGTTGTTTT